>CM042911.1:19662104-21144604 GCA_023653625.1 Triadica sebifera | reverse complement strand
GTTAAGATTTAGGGGTGAGTATTTCTTTCTAGTGAGTGGACAATAATATAACATAAGGAACAAAATAAGAAATTCAAATATATAAATATATATCATTCTATATAAACACATGACAACTAGATAATCATTTCCTTATAAAATTATTGAACTTCAATAAAACAATTCTCTGAAAATATTCAGGTTAGTGTTCATATATTCATAAACAAAAGCAAATCATGTATCATAACTTATACACTCATAAAATTTATCATATTGATCCCTAGCATATTAGGATCATAATGACTCACCTGGTAGTCTAAAGAGAAAATTTTGGCATCATTCTAACGGAAGCAAATATCCTAGTCATACGCATGGGCAGAGGAACCCCCAAAGGGTAACCAACTAATATATGCACCATAGGCTCTATGTACATCGAGCACTATTTAAAAGACAATTTTTCTGATCTTAAGACACTTGCCATCAAGGTGTGATATAATATATCATAATATGTGTGTATCAACCTACTTATCTAGTTGTCTTTGCAAACATTTCAATAGTAAAACTCAATTACCATTATTTATTCCCCACTTTTATATCAATATAATATTTCATAGAATACATGTTTAAAACAATAAGGAAAAACTCATTTCTAAGTCTCTAAACTATAATGAGTTATTTGACTCAGTCTAATCTTTTTATTATGTTTAATTAAATCCTTAAACTATTATTTTTAATTAATTTTATCTATAAATATTTATTTACTTCATCTCTATGTCAATTTAAATGGAAAGAATAAAATATTAAAATTTTCAATACACAGTGTTAAAAATAATAATATTTTATTTAAAAAATATTTAACTTAGTTCTAAAAAGATCATCACTAATGACACCAATGAATATTATTTCATCTGTAATTTTTCAAGCCATTGTACTGCTAGTCAAAATTAATGATTAGTGTTAATGTGACAACTTCAGCTCCAGCTCCTCATCCTTCTTTAAGTTTTAGCTTTTCACCCCACTATTTCTACCTATGTTTCTATCCCATCAGTAACAACAGTTTTTACTGCTCTACCTACACTAGTTTTTGCTATCTCACCAACACCAACTAGACCAATCGTGATTTATACAATTGAAGACAATTAAAGTTGGACTATCACTACTAATATTGTTGAATAATATTAAAATTGGGCTTTCAGTAAGAACTTCATCTTTGGTAATATCTTAGGTAAGAAACAATAATAACACAAATAATTAACACAAACAAGTAAATAATACAAATAGTGGGACTCATGATGCAATTGAGGTTTCAAAGGAAAATTTTGATTCTTGCAATACAATTAACTTAATCTCTCTCAATAGCACCCCACCAAATAGAATAAATCTCATTGCTGGTGAGCATTATTATGTTTAAGCCATCACTGGCCACTGTTCACCTAGTCAAAATCTAGCCACAAGTGTTAGCTCTGTTATAGAGGTGCCATAAAGACAATTACCTTAGACACTTGTTGTACTCATTGATTATTAATAAAATGCATTTTCATTATATTGGTGTTCATACATATATGAATTGATATAAATCTTAAATCATTTAATGAAGTCTTTGATATGTAACACAACATGAAGGAATTCATGATGAGATTCATATCATGTGTAATTGTGTTTATACCCAAATTTATCTCTAGTCATATGATTAATAAGATGAGACATTGTTAATCCGGATAGAATAAAACATGTTATACTCCTTGACTAGGTCAAATAGTTGATCTTATAAGCTGAAAGCATGACATGTTTAGAGTTAATATGTGGATGCTTGCTAAGAGTAGCAAGTACATTGGATGATCTGCTATGAGATAATCATATAGATATGTATTCAATATCAATGATAGTCTCATCATAGCAATGGTGCAAGTATCCTTAGACTTGAGATGCTCAAGGTTATTTTGAATATTGAATCCTATATTTTGACTTCATTCCTTATTGTCTCTGAAGAGGTTGCTCATAGGGTGACAATTGGATATAGCATGAGGTATTCGAAGATAGTTGAGTAGTCAATAAATGATCCATTACTCCTGATAGGAGGAGAGTATACCTATGACCTCTTATAGAGGTCATTACTCAGAAATTCTTGGTCGATGTAGACATATCTTGAAAAATATCTTCAAAGACATATCTGATCGGGGTAATGAGTTTCATAGACAAGAACTAATATCATTTGGACTAGATGTAACGTAGTAAGTCTAATGGGAGATGATACAAAGACCATGCTCTGAACCAAATAAAGTATAGTATGGTGAAAGAACGAATTGCATGGTAATTGTCTATAGAAGGGTTAAAAGTCAAACCACTGACTTTTTAGTTAATTGAATGGTCATGATGTATTACTAGATACCACTCATGATCTGCTAAGTCAAGAGAAATTGATTAGAAATCAATTATGGGTCAAAGTGTTTGATTTGTTGAATCTTAATTGGATTAGGATTCTTCCCGAGACTTAAGTTACCAACATGACTAAAAAATTTATTAGGTCACATGCATAGAAGGAATGAAGAAAATATAAAATGGACTTTGGATAAAATCCAAATGAGAAAGAAAAAGAATTTGACCTTTTATAAGAGTTATAAAAGTGGGCCAAATCCAAATTGGATTAGGAATTTTGACTTGGTCAACATTAGGCCTTATACTTTAGGAAAATAGGTTCATTAAGGCTTTTCCTTTTTCAACCCTAAAATGGATTAGAAATTGTATAAATACTTCTTTTAAAGAGTCAATTCTGGGACTACCCCATTAAGAAAAATAAGAGTTATTTTTCTCCTCTTCCTTTTTTCTTTCATAAGACAATTTTACATAATTAGCACTTTGGACTTTTGTCACCCCATTTCTTTAGAGGTTTTCTTCTTTTTTCTTCCCGTGGATACTCTTAAAGGAAATCCTAACTTTGGATTGTAATGGTTTGCTACAATCTAACAAATAAAGAATTAAAAGCTGACAAAGGTAATCAACTTCTCCCATTATATGGTATGTTCCGATTTTAATTTACATAGGGCGTTCAATGGGTTTTGAATTCAATTAATTTTAAATTTTCTTTGTATCATGTATGAGATACATGTTAAGAACCCAACAAGCTCTACCATACCACTAGACACCTCCTCATCGTTTCCATGTCTAGCCATTCCTTCTTTCCCATCTCACTTAGATTTCACTGCTCCTACATTAGACACTAATGGGAGGTTTAACATATTCCACTTCAATCGGCCAAAAAAATAGGAGGTTTCTGAGATCTACAAGTTGTTGATTATCGTGTTTAGTGATAAATAGAGATTAAACAAATTAAATAAGTCTTTAATTTCAATCCAAGCTTCATGGTTTTGACAAGAATTGACCAGAGTATCATGTTTGATGATGGATAAGGATTGAGATTAAAATGATTTTAGGCTCTTTTTAAATTTTTTTTTACCTTTTGTTTTTATTTTATTTTTAATGAATAAAACAATTTATATATTAAAAATATATTAAATTAGAAGACAAATGCATGAATTGACGACAGGTGTGTGCTACTATCATATGTCCTGTTATAAATAAACCTAGAGTTAATGTAAATAAATGTCTAGTAATATATTTAAATAAAAATGAACACTAGTATGAAATATACTTTGAAGTGGAAGGTTATATGTGCCAATTTTTAAAAACAACAATATATAAGTGGTGGCAATTTTGTAATTTTGAAAATAAAAATTAACTTATATGCATTAGTTTCTTTGTAAAAAGTGATGCATAAAATGTAACACCTTATACTTTATACATTTTGACTTCACATATACTTGTATCAAATAATTAGACATGACTTAGGAAATATATATAAGATCTTGTTAACATCAGCGAGAATAATGTTTTTTAAAAATCATCTCTTAATATCATCAACAATTCAACAATCAATAAGGAAACTTTAACCATAAGCTCATTACATCACATATATTAATAATTTAAAAATTATGTTTAAAATTTATTAAATTTATGAGTTGAATCTATTTACATATCTTAGTACATTTCTATTGTAATTATACATATACAAATATTCAAATTCCAAATATAGATGATATGCTCTCATGCTCATGTGAAATGCAAGAAGACAACAGAGTTACGGTTCGACCTGTAACCTTTGTTCCATGACCTCTTTATGAACTTCAAAATGAGTTATTTATTGTTCTCTTCCTAAAAAATAATACAATTTGGTGAGTTGCAACTCAATGAGAATAATTATTAAATGAGCTCTAAAATACGAAATGTTCCATAATAACTAATAATAAGTATACATAATACACGCTTTGTATTTCATTTCATTCATCAATATCATATAAATGTAAATAAAATCAAGCATGCAGTAATTGCTCTTTACTTGTGTTTGTGTTTTGTTCTTTTTTTTTTTATTGTGACTAGACTAAATAGACATTGTTCTGGGTTACTATATGAATATTTTTTATGTGAATATTTGCATTTGTTAGCTAACTTGATCATTTGTTTCATTTACATATTTGCATATTTATTGGGTCATAAGCTTTTGCTTTTGCTATTCATTTGCATTTGATTGTTTGTTTGGATCTTAGGTCTTTTTTTTTGCTTTAAGTCCATATGTATATGCATTTATAACCAAATATTTATCAGTCATTGTTATTATATCAACATTTGCACAACCATTCATCCATCATTTTTACATAAGAAAATCAAGTACATATAACACAATCATGTATATAAATTATTCATCACTATCTCATATCAAAATTGAATGTCGCCAATCAAACAATTCACATTGTTATAAGTTATTTCAAATTTCACATAGCAAGCAATATTTATGTATAGTAAAGAAATCATTTGATATTTGTACTCACATTTTTCTTTATTACCCAAATCTTAACTTATTGTTCACTTTCTCTTTTTTGTCACCAACTTGTTTTGAGTATATCCGGAATTATAATTGATCAATACATAGCTAGAAAAACTTAATCTTAATATGATATGAGCAAATAATAAATATTTTTCTTATGCAGCTATGTGACTTTCCAGAATAATCAGCCTATAACTTATTCTGTACTTGTCCAATTTATATAAATTTAGATTCTAATGAAATATGACATATTATTATAATATATTCGAATTTCAAAATTTTTTTAGAGCATTACACTATTTTTAGTGGAATTTCAAAGTATGTCATATTTTCTATCCTTAAACAGTTTTAAGAAACAAATTTTAATAATTCATATCTCACAACGTATATATTTAATTATTATGAAATTTATAGAAACTTAGATAAGGCACAAATAAATATTTTTCATGTTTATAATATTTTCTAATTATGCTTTTAAGGCCTTCGAACAATAGGAAATATGCGACTAATCCTACACAAGGGTGATATCCATACTATTTATTTTTGTTAATATCATAACTTATAAAATAAACAATATATTAAGGTAATTATTTCACTAGAAATTAGTTAAGACATAATCATAAAACTTTTATGTTTTTAACTTGTATAAATTTAGTTTATAAATAGTTTAAAAATTAGGATAAACTTTCTAGAGGTTCAAATATACAAATAAAACAGTTTTAATTGAAGGAACAATTATAATTATTTCACCCATATCCTCTTATATATATTGAATCTTACTACAAGATTTTATAGACATATATATGACATATAAATCTATATCTTTTATCTCTTACGTTTTATCAAATTAGACTTCTAAAATTGTCAAAATAAATAAAAACAATAGAGTAGTCTATTGAAAATAGAACCAGAATCAATTTTAGTAAAAGAACGATTTTTCTTCAAATATATCAAATCTTGCAAAAATATTTTAATGACATATATATAAGATATAGATATACAAGTTTTGTGTTTTAAACGTTTTCAAATTTTTACTTTAAAACTACAAAAATTAAGCTCTAATATTCTGCTACAAAAATAGGATTCAGGATTTTAATCTAAATTCCTTACACCCTATAAACCTTTAAATCAAAATTAGCAATAAAAGAAAGAATAATCAACTCACCTTATGGTTAGAACTTTAAAGGAAAACTGAAGAAATTAAGAAAAGAAGAAGAAGAAGAATGAGGTGTTGGTGGTGATATTGAAAAAAGAAGAACGGTAAGGATAAGTATAAAGAAGAGGCTCCACATTTCTTTTCTTTTATTGTCCATTCCTCTTTTATTTATTTATTTATTATTATTACTACTACTACTACCACTATTATTATTATTATTATTATTATTATTATTATTATTATTATTATTATTATTATTATTATTAATGAATGTAAAAATATAATTTAATCTCTTACTTCAATTTAATTAAATTAATCATGTTAAATTTTTATTAATTCAATATAGTCTTTTATTCCTAAATTTTTGCCTTTATTCCTAAATTTTTGCCATCACCATATAGATAATAAAATAGACATGTGTAACTCAATACAATTGCAAAATATTTAGAAACGTAACATATCAAGAATATATTCAAACAAAATACATATGGGGTGCATATGTTCAAATGACTTATATATAAGATGAACATATTTCAATGAGATGTATATATAAATACATGTGGGGAAGATTGAGCATGTTACATAAAATGTAGCTAGGGTAGAGGCGTTAGTTGTTTTACGCAACTGATGCATATTAATGGCATATTAGGAATCGAGTTTTATTAATAACTGCCGCATATTGTATAGTTTTTTAAAAAAAATACCTAAACCCCTGTCATTTTCTCCCTTCCCGCTTTCTTAATTTCTTCTACTGTTTGCCCCATTCTCCTCTCTTGTTTAAACCCCTATCAATATTTTCTCCCTTCTTGTTCTTCTACCATGCACCTTTATCAATAGAACTAAACACCATTCAACTCCCTCGCTGCTCTTGTTTGACCCACTAGCTAGTAGCCGCTGGTCACTCGACATCATTTAACTCCCTATGTTGCTCCTGTTCTTCCCACTCAATAGCCGCTGATCACACTGATGCCGCTGGTGACACCGCTGAGAAGGAGAAAAGCCCTAATTCAAGATTGATCCCAACTGCGACTGTTTATTCTAACTCTATTCGTCCCTCTTCAGGTATATTCTTCTCTACATTTATGGTTTTTGCTTTCTCCATTTTTCTGCTTTTCTTTTGAATCTATTATTTGTTCCTGAATTGAACACATCACTTCATTTCCAAAAAAAATCCACATAGAAGGGTTATTTGCACTAGTAATTGAATGTTGTTATTGTCTAAAATTTAATTTACATTTTGGAGCTTTGTCTTGAGATTATAGGTTAGGCTTTGGATCCTAATTGAAGAATTTTTTTTTTTTAATGTAATTAAGGTTAATTTGGAAAATTAGAATGAGAATTTTGCATCTCTTGTTGCCTTTTTAGTTTAGTCATTTTTGCTTTGTTATTGGCTTTTATTAGTATAAAATTGCATAATGAAATTGATTGAAATGGCTCTCTGATGAAACTTGAAACATGAAAAACACCATCTGCCATGAGACATTATAACTTCATGGTTAATTAGACATTAATTCAAATATAGGATTTGGGAAAAATGTATGCCCTCATCATTAACAAGTAAGAAAGAAATGGCCATAATTTTTGAGTTATGGGCTTTAACTAGAATGATAGTAGCCGAAAATTATCACTTTCTTTGACATACTTGTTCTGACCACTCTCAAATTAAATGAAATTCATATAAAAGGTTGTTAAAAAGGACAAAATTGAAGAGGGGAGCTTAATAGCTCAAAATAAATAAATATATGAACTCAGTAGCAAGAAAATGAAAAATTCAAGCACTTAAATTGTATTTTGATTTGGATTCATTATTGTTTACTCATTAGTTTGATGCTTTTACTTTGGTACGTACAGAAAGCCCTAATTTTATATGAATGTTGAATTTAGAATAGGATTTTAGGTTGCATTTATAGGAATATTAGATACAATATATATATATATATATATATAAATTAGGGAAAAATTAAAATGACTCAATGGGTTATAGATTTTGTATTTCATACTACATAGATTTAGAAAAAAGTTGTAAATTATTGTCATGGGTTACATATAATATTTACTTTCTACTTAAATTTGAACGAAGCATTTTCATTGAGAACCTCTGAAATAAAAATATTGTACCAATATCTCAAACTTTAATACACTTATTTTGACTTGAGAATTTTAATGGGCACAGATACTTATTCAAGATTTACTCATTACGATTAAGTCTTGGATAATTCCCGATTTGAGACTATTTTTAAATATCACATCTTATTTAAGATATGAACACATATGATTTTTGGTTCCAAAAAATTTTTGGTGTCATTTTTTTAATATTCTCTGAGTATATGTAAATTGATTATTTCATTTACATTTTGTACTTGGAGAACTGAAGAAAAATATTGAGATATGTTATTTCAAATACTAGCTAGTCAGTTATTTAAATATGATATATATTAGTTTGTTTTTAACATAAGTTCTTTTGTGTATTTGATTTGTTCTGTAGGCTTTTCAAAATGGATCGTATAACCCAAAAAAATTGATGCAATTTGATATTTGTGGTCCAAATATTTTGTACAAAAGTGTATGCAATCTTTTATGCTTTTGTAAATTAATTTCAATTAATACAATATAAATGCAATTTGGAATTTTGAAGAACTTGTATTTTGTTATGGCTTGTATTGTTTTGTTGTATTTTGTAGCATTTTGAAATAATTTCTAATTTGATGTTGTTTTGTGGCATTTTGTGTTTGTTTGAAATACTTTAGTGTTGGTTTGCAGTAGTTTTGGTATTGGTTATTTTGTTTTGTGGCTTTTGGTATTGTTTAATTTACAGTAATTTGATGTTGCTTTTGGTACAGTATAATGAGCATTTGCTTGTAGTTTTTTGTTTTGCTATTGTGGCTTGCATATATAAAAGCAGATGAATGTTAATTTTTCTAGTGTTGCATATATATGTTTTTTAAAAAAAAGACCGTAGGCGTCGCTTAGCTAGTGACGGATGCCTATAGTATTATAGGCATCAATTGCTAGCTAGCGACTGATGCCTATAGTGTAATTTAAAAAAAAAAGACTATAGCATCGGTTTTTATGCTAGTAACTGAAATATATAATCAAACTTTAGGCATCGGTTATAAGAACTGGCGCAAGTAACACAATTTAATTTTCGTCTTTATCATATACAGCCCTCTTTTAACCAATACCTATTATTCATAACAACCGATGACGTATATTAATCTTTTTTGTACTAATTATAGTTCAAAGATCTAACTTATAAACACAATAAAAATTTAATTAGAGATTGAATTAAATAACTTGTTATAATTTAGTTTGTCAAACAATAGCTTCGTAAAAATATCCAAAAGCATATAAATTATATACTGCAAAATTAATTTCAGTTTTACATAATTATTTACTCACCCGAAACAAAGACTAGTAGAAAAGCCTAATTATCATGGAATTCGCTGCGGCCTGCTTTAGTGTCTAGACCCTTTGCTCATGAATTAACAAGAAATATAGCTATTCAAATAATATTCCAACACAAATTAGCTACTAAAGGTACGTATCTATTAGAAATTCGGATCTAAAATTCTGGTTGTGCCCGTTGCACTTGAATTGAATGGAATAGGGACACCGATAATAATAAGTCAATCAGATATCACGGGCTTTCATTTATTTCCAATCAACTAATTGGAGGAGAATTTGGAGGCCAAGCACTTGATTAAACTTGCTTAAAAACATCTCAATTCTCAAATCAGCTAAGATAACTAAATTAGATAAAAAAAATAAAAAAAAAATTGTGAAGTATTATCCACAAGTAGACTTCTTTTTATATGATTTTCATTTTTGAGTATAAAATCACTATAATATTAGAGTACTATAACTCAACATATAATTTTTTTAGATTCATTTTCACACTTCAATTTTTATAAAAGTTCTTTATTATGACATAAAGGATTATGAAGGTTGAATTAGATATCCATGCTTAATATTGTAATATATCTAGAGATATCAAGTTTTATGTTCAATTAGATATCCCTTTTAAATAGGGATTCTAGTATGCCTATAGATTCCAAATTCTAAACTTGAGTTGTATATCTTAATTTTTATATATTACGTATACATCATCAATATTACATCCTTCTAATTAATTTGTTTAATGAAATACTAAGACTCATAATAATAAGGATTTCCTCTTTTATTTTTTCCTAAAAGCGATGAGACATAAGAATTTGGTGTCCAAAAAAACAAAGTTGGAAATTGGTATTATTTATGGGTCAGGACATGATCGAATTTCCATCTTCCTTAATAGCCCTAGGGTTCCCAGATAAGCTTTTTCAAAAGATGTTTGAACAGTTTTATACATCTACATTAACTCTTTATGCATAATAAGTTTCTGAAACAATGGCTGATAGGAACCTAAAATCAACTGTCATTTCCTAATTTAAATGTTTTATCAAACACTTTTAAAATAGTTTTTGAGTATCAAACAATAATCAGATTTTTTTAAAAGTTAGAACCAAATCCCTACAAATTTTATATCTAATTAGATACCTTTTTTAAATAGGAATTCTAATATCCTATAGATTCCAAATTCTAAACTTGAGTTATATATCTCAATTTATACATATTACTTAACATCAAAGAATTAAGTGTTGTGGAAATCGGGTTAGTTTCCACCAAAGTGAATAATTGTGTCAAAAATTAAGACAAAGAAAAATTCTCAGGTAGTTGGTAGAGTCACAAATGGTCTCCCTTAAAAACCAACTTCTTTAGACTCTTAGAGTCTTGGTGACAGAAGTTTTCTCATATAATTTAAAGCACAATATATCACAAAATAAAAGACCCGACAATAGCTATTAAATAGAAATAAAAAGAACACCAGAATTTAACGAGTTTCGGCCAATTATGCCTACGTCCTCGGACACTACTAAAATAATATTTTACTATTTCAAAGAAATATTATAAAGTGAAATATTATAAGAGAGAGAGGAAAAATACAACCAATTTTAGAAGAAGAGGGATTGGTGTTTTTGGGATGAATTGTTAAGAGGGGGATGAAATCCTTTTATAGCCTAATGCTATGGTGGAAAAATTCTCTCTTTCCGATGTGGGATTGTCACATTTCAATAAATCTCCACCTTGACAATCTCACAATTCCAAACAAACATTCTCTAAACTCTTATATTACAAATTTCAGTAATGTCTCCAAATGCGCTTCGAAGCGCCCAATTTCAAATTTTGAGAACATTTATCAAGTCCAAGCAATGTTGGAACTTGATACCTGTCACAACTTTTGTTGTCATATCTGCGGGATTTTCAGCAGTCAAAATCTTCTGAAGTAGTATCACACCATCTTCAAGAATTTCCCGTACAAAATGATATCGAACATCGATATGCTTCGTCCTTGTATGATAAACTTGATTTTTTGCCAAACAAATAGCACTTTGACTGTCACAATGTACTTTGACATGCTTCTGACCAATTCCCAAGTCATTCAACAACCTCTGAAGCCAAATTGCCTCCTTAACAGCTTCTGAAACTGCCATGTACTCTACCTCTGTTGTGGACAAAGCAACTGTTGACTGTAAGGTGGACTTCCAACTAACCGGTGCCTTTGCAAATGTGAACACATAACCGGTAGTAGATAGACGTTTGTCTAAATCACCTGCATAGTCGGAATCACAATATCCAACTATATACTGACCACTTTTCTCATCCCGCTCAAACATTATACCAACATCTACAGTATTCTAAATATACCGTAGAATCCATTTCACAGCTTGCCAATGTCCTTTACCAGAATCATGCATATACCTGCTCATAACTCCAACTGCTTGTGAAATGTCAGGCCTCGTACACACCATTGCATACATCAAGCTACCGATAGCATTTGCATATGGAACCTTTGATATATACTCTCGTTCTTCATCACTTTTCGGATATAAAGATGCACTGAGCTTAAAATGAGGAGCAAGTGGAGTACTAACTGGTTTTGTATTCTCATTTATCCGAAAACGCTTTAGTACTTTTCTCAGATATTGTTTCTGAGTCAAATAAAGTCTCCTCAATTTTCTGTCTCTGCATATCTCCATACCGAAAATCTTCTTAGCTTCCCCTAAATCCTTCATTTCAAATTCCTGATTTAGTTGAGCTTTTAACTTCTGAATCTCTCCTTCATCTTTTGAAGCTATCAACATATCATCAACATAAAGGAGAAGATAGATAAAGGAACCATCCCGTAGCTTGCGTAAATATACACAATGATCATATTTGCTTCTTGTGTATTTCTGCCTTATCATAAACTTGTCAAATCGTTTGTACCACTGTCTTGGAGATTGCTTCAATCCATACAACGATTTGCTCAACTTGCACGCTAAATTTTCTTTTCCAGCAACTTTAAATCCTTCTGGCTGAGTCATATAGATTTCTTCTTCAAAGTCTCCATGTAAAAATGCAGTTTTTACATCCAGCTGAACTAGTTCCAGATCAAATTGTGCTACCAAGGCCAACAGTATTCTAATGGAGGAATGTTTTACAATTGGAGAAAATACTTCATTATAATCAATTCTCTCCTTCTGAGCGTAGCCTTTAGCTACCAATCTTGCCTTGTAGCGGATATCATTATTATCAGGAAATTCGTCTTTCTTTCCATAAACTCATTTACAGCCAATTGCTTTCTTTCCCTTTGGCAGACTTGATAGCTTCCATGTCTGATTCTTTTCAAGGGATTGCATCTCTTCTTCCATAGCCTTTCTCCACTTTTCTTCTTCTGAGCTTTGAATAGATTCACAATAAGTGGAAGGAATCTCATCATCTACTGAAGATGTATAATTAGTCATATCTTCAAGTCGAGCAGGTTTCTTAATATTCCTTTTCGGCTTTCGTAATGCAATTGGCTCAAGTTGCTGAGGAGGTTCTTATGCTGAAACCTCTGCTTCCTCATCTGATTAATTTTCTACCATTATCTCCTCTTCTGTCATAGGAGTAATTTTATCAGACTTTACAATTTCTGGATCAACAATTCTTCTTCTATCAAACTCCACCTGTTTGGGAATTTCCTCCACCTGTTGTGGAGAACCATCCGTCTGCTCCTTTGTTACCTTTAACATGGTAGACTCATCAAAGGTAACATCTCTACTAAAGATTATTTTCTTCGTCTCTGGGCACTATAGTCGATATCCTTTGATACCAGAGGATATCCCCATAAAGATAGCTTTCTTTGCCCTTGGATCTAACTTCGATTCCTTAACATGATAGTATGCAGTGGAACCAAACACATGTAAGGAATTATAATCTGTAGCAGGTTTTCCATACCACACCTCCAAAGGGTTTTTGCCATTGATAGCAGTTGATGGCAAATGATTAATGAGATGACATGCGTATGTTACAGCCTCAGCCCAAAACAGTCTGCCTAATCCAGCATTAGACAACATACATCGAACTTTCTCCAGTAGAGTTCGGTTCATGCGTTCAGCCACCCCATTCTATTGTGGTGTATTTCTGACAGTGAAATGTCGAACAATTCCTTCATTTCTGCAAACTTTCATGAAGGGATCACTTGTGTACTCTCCGCCATTATCTGTTCGAAGACACTTGATCTTTCTGCCTGTCTGAGTTTCTACCATCTTCTTCCAAATGAGAAAAACTCCCAACACTTCATCCTTTGTCTTCATTGTATACACCCATACTCTTCTTGAACAATCATCAACAAATGTAACATAGTAGTGTTTACCTCCCATTGAAGCAGTTTTGGAAGGACCCCATACATCTGAATGAACATAATCCAGAATACCCTTGGTATCATGGATTGCAGTGCCAAACTTCACTCTCGTCTGCTTCCCTTTGATGCAATGCTCACAGAAGTTTCAAGGATTTTTCACCTGCATGCCCCAAGCGCATATGCCACAATCTGGTTGTTTCTAGTTCCTGGTCATCACTAGAAACTGCTGCTATTGTTCCAACAACTGTATTGCCTTCATAGTAATACAAGTTGTTGCTCCTTTGAACTCCTTTCATCACCACAAGTGCTCCAGATATAACCTTCATTATTTCATTTTTAATGATTATAGTGAAACCCTTTCTCCCAAGGATTCCCATAGAAATAAGATTTTTCGTCAGACTGGGCACATATCTTACGTCTGTCAGAGTTCTGATTGATCCATCTCGATTCCTCAACTGGATTGAACCAATTCTAGTTGTTTTGCAAGGGCTGTCATTTGCTGTATAGACAACTCCACCTTCAATTTCTTTAAAATCGAAAACCATTCCCGATTGGGACACATATGGTGGCTACAGTCTGAATCCAGGATCCAAGCAGTCGAATTGCTTATTGATGGCATCAATGCTAATGAAAAATCTGAATCATCATATTCAGCTACATTTGAATCTGCAACAGCCTTGTCTTTGCCAGATTTGCTTCTCAACTTAGGACAATCTTTCTTCCAGTGCCCATTTTCTCGACAAAAGGCACATTCATCTTTGCCCACTCTCACTACAAGAAAAATATATTTTAGCGACGGACAAATCCGTCACTACAATTAACAATTTCGTCGCTAATCTAATTTAGCGACAGATTTGCGACGGATTAAATTCGTCGCAGAAAACCTTCTCGCAAGTCCAATAGCGACAGATTATTATTCTGTAGCTAAATTTAGCGACAGAATTAGTGACGAAATATCTGTCACTAAGTCTACTGCAGGAATTGTAATGACGACAGAAAATATCTCGCTATTTAGCGACGGATATTGTTAGTCGCTATTGTTTGCTACGGAAAGTTTTCGTCGCTATTTTGCTACGGATAGCGTTCGTCGCTAAGTTGCTACGGACATCGCCGTCGCAGAGTTTCGCCTATATCATAAGTAACTTGACTTGAAGTCCAAAGTCTTTAACAACCAATCAATCACAAGAAATACATTTTTAACAAAGTCATTCACCCAATCACATTGTTTACTTAAAGAAATGTTTTTTACCTAAAACTCAAGCCAATAGAAGTCTCTGATATCATCAGGTACAGTCTTCCATACATGTCCTCTATCACTCAAACGGAGTAAAAAACTACGGGTTATAGCCGCAGAAACTACATGAGACTGAAGAAAACTCCCACTATGCGAAAATTACAAACAAACTATCCATCAAAAACAAACAATTATAAAACATGAATGAAACATCATTAAGAAATAATAATAGTAATATTACCTTATAGGATCGAGATTGAGTTGTCGTCTATTATTGGTTGACTCAGCGACTGATGCTTCAGATTGTAAATGTAAGGCCGAAGCAGCTGGAGGAGATGATGTAGTAGGTTGTGATATAGGAGATGCTGATGTAGAACCTCCTAAGATGGACATAGTTGCTGATGGATGAGCTGATGATAATGGTTGTGGTGGTGGTGTTGATTGTTGTGGTGGTGTCAATGACTGTAGCAATGATTGTGATGGTGTTGATGAATGTGGCGATGGTTGTGATGGTGTTGATGAATGTGGTGATGGTACACGTAATGGTGGAATTGGTGGTCGATTTGAGAAATTACTCTTATCTTTCGATCTCTCTCCTCGTTTTGTAGGCCCTCTGCCTCTACCATGTAATATATCTTCAGATGATGTGCGACCCATCTGCATATTAGTCACTCCATAACAATAAAAAATATCAAAAGAAACAATGAACACAAATATCAATTGCTACTTAAAAAGAAGAAGAATAATAAAAGCAATATAAATGTAACAATTTACAAACATATCTCTAATTATTAAATATTTATAAATAGTACATAATATCAAAAAGATATTGAACATCTTTCGTTTAGCAATTACACCTAATCACTATCATGATCGTTAGAATCTCACTCATCCACATCAGTTTCTTCGTCATCATCATATGATTCATTTTCAAGATCAGACTCTTCTTTTTCTTCATTATCCTCTTCGATATCAATAAATGCACCTGTTGAATGAACTAAAGTATCACTTTCATCATTTTCAATATCTATAAAATGAATATCAATGTCATCTTCTTGGAATGTTGTTGATACATTGGAAAGTTGACTGTTTGATATTGCTTGTGGAATTTCAAATTTAGCCCTTGCTTTAATTTTGCAAACAGCCAACCACTTACTTCTTTCACGTTTGATAGTTGGATATGTGATATAATTCACCTGACAAGCTTGAACTGCCATAACAAATGGCTCGTACTTGTTAAATCTACGTTTTTGATTCACTTCCACCAACTTATAATGTGGATGCACTTTTGTATCCAAATTTGGCGTTGGATCAAACCACTCACACTTAAATAACACAGTTCTCTTAATTGGTATTGCAGGGTACTCCAACTGAACAACTTCAATCAAACGACCATAATAGTCACATTCATTTGCACTATAATTTGAGCCTTTTATGCATACACTACTGTTCATTGTAGATTTACTAGATCCATGCACCTCAGTGTGAAATTTATATCCATTCACATAATAGCCCGAGTAAGACATAATTTTAGGTAATGGACCTTTTGTTAAGTCCTTTATGAACTGATTGGATATGTTGCTTGATGGATTGTGTGCCTAAAACAAATGTCATCAATTGTATAAGCTAACATAGCTAAGTAGAATTCTTGTTAATTGTAAATAAAAAAAAGTTTGAAATAAAAATAGTACTCACATGTTTATTAAACCAAATTGGGAATTCTTTTTCAAGTTTAGCATCAATTTCTTGAGTAGAAATGTTCACTAGAATTTGCTTCAGCTCCTCAATATAAATTCTTCAAGATACAACAAAAAGAATAATAATGATTAAATTTTATAATTTACCCTATGCTCAAATGAAAAGGTTAAAATTTATTGATAAATCATGACTTACTTAATAAAAGGTGCAACTTCAATGCAATTAAAAAGAATGTATGATTGTGCAGCAGCATATTCCTCCTCTGTAAAAAATCGAGATTTACTCTTTCCAAAGGCTCGGCCTGATTGTGTGAATATGGATAAGTTGCCTTCATATTCTTGTACCCTATATTGACCACCGTCATCATTGCGTGACACTTTTCGGTGCCTTGTATTCACATGATCCTCAAAATAGTAAGAACAAAACAATGACGCTTCTTCCACCAAATAAGCATTAGATATTGAACCTTCAACTCTAGCTTTATTTCGGACATTGTTTTTCAATCGTCGAAGGTACCTGTGATATTAAATATACAAGTATGGTAAATCTAACACCATTAAATTTGATATGCATTATTATTAAGTTCTTTTATATTACCTCTCGAAAGGATACATCCATCGGTATTGCACTGGACCTGCTATTCTTGCTTCATATGGTAAGTGCACTGGTAGATGTTCCATTGAATCAAATAAGCTTGGAGGGAATATACGCTCAAGCTTACAGAGAATAATAGTAATCTCTTCTTCAATCCGTGCCATGTCATCATTGGTTATAATAGCAGATGTTAAATCTTTAAAGAATAAGCTTAATTCTGTTAATGCCTTCCAAACATTATTTGGAAGTAGTTCACGAAATGCAATAGGTATTAAACGCTGCATAAACACATGACAATCATGACTTTTCATCCCAAACAATTTAAGTTTCCTCATATCAACACATCTAGCCATATTTGACACATAACCATTGGAAAATCTCAACTTTCTTAGCCATTCACACACGACTGATTTTGATTGATTATCTAGGGTGTAACAAGCTTTAGGATATTTTCCCCTTGCAGAATCTCGTTCCAATTCTGGCCGGCGACAGTATGCATTCAATTCCTTTCGAGATTTGGGTGTATCTTTTGTTTTCCCAACAACATTCATTACAGTGTTAAAAATATTATCAAATACATTTTTCTCAATATGCATAACATCTAAGTTATGTCGAATGAGAAGGGTACTCCAATAAGGCAAATCCCAAAAGATACTTTTTTTCCGCCAACCACATTGCTTGCAAATAGGGCCATTAGTTATCTCAGCATCTTGTTCTGTTACCTTCTTCAAACCCAACTGATCAATTTCAAACAATATTTCACATCCAGATCTAATATGGGGTGCTTTTTTAGTCACTATCTTATTCTTCATTAATGATGTTTTGTTTCGTCGGAATGAATGGTCTTCAGGTAAGAATTTACGGTGGTTGTCAAACCAAGATTGTTTTCTGCTCTCTGAAAGAGTAAAAGCATCAGTATGATTCATACAATAAGGACAAGCTAACCTTCCAGCAGTACTCCACCCAGACAGCATTGCATATGCAGGAAAGTCACTAATTGTCCATATAAGAGCAGCATGCATTTGAAAATTTTGTTTTATCGAAATATCATAAGTCTGCACACCATCTAACCATAGATGATTAAGTTCTGATATCAATGGTTGTAAGTAAACATCCAACTTATCCTTAGGGTTAGTTGGCCCAGGAATCAATATCGTTAAGAACATGTAAGCGTCCTTCATACACAACCAAGGTGGCAAATTGTATGGAGTCACAATGACTGGCCAAGAAGAATATTGTTGTCCAGATTGTCCAAATGGTTGAAAACCATCAGTGGAAAGACCTAATCGAACATTTCGAGTCTCTGATGCGAATTCTGGATGGGTATCATTAAAATGTTGCCATGCAGGGGAATCAGATGGGTGGATCATAACCCCATCTTCAATTTTATGCTCAGCATGCCACCTCATATTTGCTGCTGTTACATTGCATGCAAACAATCTTTGCAATATTGGAGTAAGGGGAAAGTAATACATCTTCTTTTCAGGAGTAACTGTTCTGCTACCTTGACGTTGCCTTTTGTATCGAGGATGACCACAAAACTTACAACTAGTCAAAATATTATCTTCACTCCAGTATATCATACAACCATTTTTACAACAGTCAATTTTTTCAACTGGAAGACCCATTCCTTGTACTAACTGCTTTGTTCTATAGAAGTTTTCAGGTACCAGATTCCTTCAGGAGTAATCTCTTTCATTAATCGAACTATGTCATCAAAATTACGTTCAGACATATGGTGTTCTGACTTCATGTGCATTAATTGAGCAACTAATGATAACTGTGAATGACTTCTACATCCAGGGTACAAATCCTCATCTGTAGCCCTAAGCATATCATAAAACTTTTGGAAATTTGGATTCGGTGTTTCTTCCATGTAATTTTCATTGAATGCTTGACCAACAGCATCCATAACTATGGAATGGTACCGACTGGATGATTCTGCATAATCAAATGCAGCAGAACTTTCGCTCATATTTGTGACATTGCTATTTAAGTTACTTACAACTGCTTGTTCCCCGTGCAACGTCCAATAATAATAATCTGGTACAAAACCGTTTCTATACAAATGTAACTTAATTGTATCCACATTATGAAACATGCGATTCTGACACTTGCGATGAAAACATGGACATCTTATCCTATCATTGTCCATCATTTCCGGGTGACTGCATGCAAATTCTATGAATTGTCTCATACCAGTCATGAACTCTGGGTTTAAAAGTTCATCTTTCAACCGTTTATACATCCATTCACGATCTGGTCTCATTTTTTATTACCTCTATTAAATCAAGGAAAACATTCAAATCAATTTGAAGTATGAAATTGTAATTGATAAATCATAATGAAATAAAACTATAAAATAGTTTAATATTATAACTATTGCTATTAACTTTCGTAAAAATTTCAAGTTATACTAATCTAGATTTAGAGCAACTTAGTTATTCTTTCAACCGAACGATAATTTTAATTTTAATCAAACTAATAGCTAAATAGTTTTTTTTATTAAACTTATTTTATAAAACTTAGTAATTAAACTATTTTATTAAACTTATTTATTAAACTTAGTAATTGAAGTATTTTATTAAACTTATTTTATTAAACTTAGTAATTAAATTTAGCTATTTTATAATTTTTAATCAAACTTATTAGCTAAATAGGTATTTTATTAAACTTATTAATTAATTTTAGCCATTTTATAATTTTTTGCCTAAATTATCTATATTATGTCCTAGCATTATATTATTTTTATAAATATGTATGTAACTTATTCATATAATTAATTAATAATATGTTATATAATATGTTCCAATGTTATAAAATTACAAAATAATATACTTAAATTACTAAGTACACTTAAATTACAAAATAATATGTAATATGGAAAATAAAATACTTAAATTACAAAATAATATGTCATATAATTAATTAATAATATGTTATATAATATGAATGAAATATGTATGTAAATTACTAAGTATACAAAATAATATACTTAAATTATAAAATAATATGTCATATAATTAATTAATGATATGTTATATAATATGTTCCAACATTACAAAATTATAAAATAATATACTTAAATTACTAAGTACACTTAAATTACAAAATAATATGTAATATGGAAAATAAAATACTTAAATTACAAAATAATATGTCATATAATTAATTAATAATATGTTATATAATATGAATGAAATATGTATGTAAATTACTAAGTATACAAAATAATAAACTTAAATTATAAAATAATATGTCATATAATTAATTAATGATATGTTATATAATATGTTCTAACATTACAAAATAAAAACATACAAACAAGTAAAATAAAAAAATTTGTATAAAAAAAAAAAAAACCAAAAACTGACCGAGATAGGGAGAAGAGGAGGGAGAGGACTGGAGCCGATCGGGGCTGGGAGCAGAGGAGGAGCACGGCCGGAGCAGAGGAGAAGCGTCGCCGGAGGAGAGCAGTCGCCGGTGGGAGTGGGAGAGAAGAGCAGCTCTGCTGGGTGGGAATGGGGGAAAGAGGAGGAGGGAGAGGACGACTGGGTGGGAAAAAATTTTTGGGTTTCAGATTTATAACCCACCCCAGCAAAACGACATCGTTTCATTCATATTTAGCGACGAACAATTTCCGTCGCTGATATTCGTCACAAAGCGTAAGGATATTTTCCGTCGCTAAATATCAGCGACAAACAATTCCGTCGCTAATATTTTACTGTATTTTTTTCCCTTTAGCGACGGCTTTGTCCGTCGCTATATTAGCGACGACTTATTCTATCGTTATATTAGCGACGACACATAGTCGTCGCTACGATAGCGACGGAAATATTCTGTCGCCAATAGTTAGCGACGGTAAAAGGTCGTTGCTATATAATTCTGTCACTATTTTAACAATTTTGCGATGGTTTTAAATCCGTCGCTAACTGGCTGTCGCAAATGCATCGCTAATCGGTCGCAAATTTTGACGAATCAATTATTAATTATTTTTTTTAAATTGTCGTCGCAGATCCGTCGCTGATCCGAAGCTAATTGCTACGGATGTCAATCCATCGCTAAATGTCGTCGCTATTCCATTCTTTTCTTGTAGTGTCTGGACTTTGATCTGTCTTTCTTTCCCCTGTTTTTATTTTTCGAACGGCCTCTTACTATCAAAGCTTCTGCTGCTCCACTAGTGCTATCCTTCTTGTCTTTTCTCCTCAATTCATAGCTGTATAGTGCAGCACATACTTCACTAAGAGACACCTCAGCTTTCCCATGGAGTAGAGTAGTTTCTAGAAACTCAAACTCCTCAGGAAGGGATCCCAACAGCATTAAGGCCAAATCTTCATCTTCAAATGTCACATCCAAGTTCATCAGATTTGCTACAAGTTGATTGAAATTGGTGATGTGATCATTCATCGTGGTACCAGGAACATATGTGAATCTGAACAGCCTTTTTTTCATATGAAGCTTATTTTGACTGCTATTTTTCAAGAATTTTTCCTCTAGTGTCTTCCACAATTTACTTGTAGAAGTTTCTTTACAAAAGGCATACTTCTGCTCTTTGGACAGGCACGATCGAATTGTACCACATGTCAAACGATTGATTGTCTTCCATTCCTTCTCATCTGCACCTTCTGGCTTTTCTCCCTCAATGGCAATGTTTAAGCCTTGCTGAAATAAGGCGTCTAGAACTTCACCTTGCCACATGCCGAAATGGCTTGTACCATCAAAAATCTCCACTGCAATTCTCGTATTTGTCACAGCAGTTCTCGCCAAAATTGATGAAGTAGAAGCTGTTGTGTCCATCGTGGATTTTTGTCCGTCTCTTGCCATTTCTTTTTTAAGACTATTTAATAGCTTTCAAATGCGGAATATCCAAGAATCCAAGGAAACCTTTCTGATGTGGAAGATCAGCTTACGCCGCAACCACAGAACATAAACTCAGTAACCTTGGCTCTGATATCAATTGTTGTGGAAATCGGGTTAGTTTCCACCAAAGTGAATAATTGTGTCAAAAATTAAGACAAAAAAAAATTCTCAGGTAGTTGGTGGAGTCACAAATGGTCTCCCTTAAAAACCAACTTCCTTAGACTCTTAGAGTCTTGGTGACAGAATTTTTCTCAGATAATTTAAAGCACAATATATCACAAAATAAAAGATCCGACAATAGCTATTAAATAGAAATAAAAAGAACATTAGAATTTAACGAGATTCGGCCAATTATGCCTACGTCCTCGGACACTACTAAAATAATATTTCACTATTTCAAAGAAATATTACAAAGTAAAATATTATAAGAGATAGAGAAAAAATACAACTAATTTTAGAAGTAGAGGGATTGGTGTTTTTGGGATGAATTGTTAAGAGGGGGATGAACTCCTTTTATAGCCTAATGCTATGGTGGAAAAATCATCTCTTTCCGATGTGGGATTGTCACATTTCAACATTAAGGAACTCAATTCAAGTTATATGTCTCAATTTATACTATGCACATTACATGTTATAATTCATACAATACATATTACTAAATCAAACACATTAAAGTGAACTCAATTCAAGTTTATCCATGACAGTTGTTTAATGAATTATTGATACTTATCATCTAATATTTAGCTAAAAATAAGTAACAAGTAATTTAGGAGTTCTGATTTTCTTTTTTCTTGAAAAACAATGAGACATAATTAATACTTAGGTGTCTAGAAAACATGATTGGAAATTGGTTTGATTTATGGATCAGGACATAAAGTTCCGTATTCCGTAATAGCCCTAGCTGGGGTCCTTAGATAATAAGCTTTTCATAAGGATGTTTGAACAGTTCTTTATGCATAATTGATTTTTGCCTATAGTGTGTGTGTATATATATATATATATATATTGCAAGGAAGTGGTGTCAATTCAGTGGATAAGCCTAAAATCCGAGTCAGGAGAAGCTTTATTTGTTTGCCTTTATAAAAAAAAATTTCTTTTTGATTTCGGTGTAATAATCATGTTTAATTTCAATATAATCAGCTATACACATATATAAAAATATGGTTTTAGGTAAATGAGTTTTGCATTATTCATTTGGCTTCATCAGGTGTGATTATTACTGTATGTGTCATATCGGTGATTATTACTAGTCACCTACAAAATCTATTATAACCTGGGGCTATCATCCTTATATATAATGGTAAAATCAAATTTCACTCCTCAGTCCAATAATTTATATCCAAACAGAATTGATTATATCGATTACAAAGTTGTGCGTCTGCATGTATATGACTCATGCATATTTCAGGATCTAATTATAATTCAATTATAAAGTTGTATTAAATCAAATTGATTGCTCGATCACAGATACCAAACTCAAACTAGACTCCAAGGGTCAGTTGCCAAATCCCAAGAGAAAATTGAACACTAATTTATTAGACTTTTGTTTGGGGTAGTATATTTTTGTTCCTTAAACTTTATAAATTTATACAATTAATTAAGTCCTTTAATTCAGATTTTATTCAGAAAAAATAGCTAGTGATGCTTTAAATTAATAGTGTTAATATGCATAAAATATCATATTAAATTTATCATTTTGATGTTATTATAAGTAGGTGGTTTATAAAAGTATCTAAATTTATCATAAATGTAACAAGAATGTTATATTAACATGTCTGCATTTTCCACCACCACATGACTTTCAATACAAATAAAATATGCGTCTCTTCACTTAAAAATAATAATTTATTACTTACTATTCAAGTTATTTTATTTACTAACTTTTCAAAACTATAACTTTACCACTTAATTCTTTAAATTTTTTTATTTTAATTAATTTTAATTTAAAATTATAAATGTCATATCTAATTAAATTAATAGAAAAAATAATAAATTCATCGACACCCATTAACTTTTTTTGTACCAATGCAAGAAGAGAACAATATTGTAGATTAATGGTAACGGTGGATGGACACACATTCTAAGAGTGGTGGGGTTCCTGGCGCCTTCAAATTTAATTTTCTCTTCAAGAAAAATATATAATCAATTTAAATTTATTTTATAACCTTGGGCCCCCACAAATTTTCTTTTTCCAAATAATTTAGATAGTATTATAATTAGTTTAAAATTATTTTAAAACCAATTGGTTGATGTCATTTTTTTTTTATTATTGACATATATCTTTAATTTTCTTATATCAGCATTCTTCAAATTCTTTCTTTATTTTAAAATGAACAAAATTGAGAAATACTTAATCCATTTTTAGCACTTAATTCAATTGTCAACAGATAATTCAATATAGTATAAGCATATTTTGGAATGTTTTGTTTAAGTGTCTACAATTTCTTTGTTCTTAAAGCAATACTGCAAATATAAACAGAATATTTTTAACCAATTACATTTTTATTTTTCATCTTTTTCTCTGTTTCGTATAAGCACATATAATTTAAATAATTTTGCCTTTATTTGCTGTATCAAATATTTACCATTAGAATATGAGATCTCTCGCTCTCTCACTTTGCTTTTTATTATATTAGGAATATTCTAATACAAATTATTTATTGCTTAAATTGGTTATATATATATATATATATATACTAATTTTTATATTTTATGAAATATACGAGACTTTCGTGATATAGAATTAGAGAGCGTTGTGTTCTTTTTGTCACATAGAATAAATTGTTCTAACGTTAACAAATAATTGATTATCTCTTAATAAAAATAAACAAATATATATTTTTTTATTAATTATAAAAAATTAATAAACTATAATAAATTTTGTATGTCATTAGATAGATGAAACTATTATACTAGGTTATACGATTACGAAATCTACTCAATTCTGTATTTTTTTTTTTTGAACATTCAATTTTGTAATTATTTGAAATAAGAAATGTGAGGAGATCAAATATATAAAAGAAAAAAGTGCATAAAACTTGTAAATATTTTTCTAAAATGACATAGAATAAAATACTAAAGAGAAAAATATGACAAATTTACAAATTTGCTTTAAAATTAATTCAAATAAAAAAAAATAGGTGGTAAAATTGTAGTTTGGAAATGCTAGTAATTAATAAAGAATTTGAATAGCATGTAATAAGTTATTATTTTTAAGTGAAGAGACACATGTCTTATTTGCATTAAAAGTGTATAATAGGAAGTGAATGAAAAAGTATTTGTATCATTCCTCATAATGTAATATAGAAATTCTATTAGAGTAAAATTGTTTCTTGATACATTAACATTAAAAGAATAAGTTTAATATCATATCTTATTCAAATTGACACTTATTTAAAATATCACTACAGAGATTTTTCTTTTAGAAAATGAGAGCACATGTATTTTCCTTAAATAGGAAATGAAAGTGAATCAAATCCATTCAAGCAGAGCAAGCTCTACCAGTGCAACAATTCGAAGAATCAAGCAAGGGCTAATATGATCAATTTTTCAAATTTACTTAGTTATAGTCTCAGAAGTAGCAAGATGTTACTCAATTATAACATATATATTCTAAGAAGGAAGGATATATATAGCATTTGCTGAAAATTTTAAAGTAAATTAGACCTTTGGTTAAATTTGAATTTATGAGTCTAATTGTCTCATCAAAATCGTGGGGTTTGTCTTTGCTCCCAATTGCCTAATTTCTTAATCTTTTTTTTTAATTTATTTTAACAGCAATAACATAAATTGAAATAGCAATTGTAAGAGAACATAGGGAGGAGAAAGGATTTTTAAAATTAAAAAAAAAATGTAACGAGAAAAAAAAAAGTTGCTATATTAAATTATCTGTAACTTGCTAATGGAAATTTTATATTAGATTTATGATGAAGTATTTTTTTAATTACAAGATAAAATCTGAGAATTAAAATGTTACGAGCAACCAAATTTAAGAGTCAATTTATCCGAACTTTAAATGATAGAATGAAATTCAAGATTATCATTAAGGTATTAATTAATTAGCATATAAAAAGGGGTGGAGTTTGTAGCAAATTACAACTTTCAACTGAGTAAATTAAGCATGATGATACAGTAATTTATATTATGATTGATTAATAAAAAATAAGCTGAATTTGAATATGGAGACCAAATTATATTAATTAACAGCATAATTAAGCTAGCTTGTAATTCCTGATCCCGGATCTACAAGGTCTAATTTCCTAAGTAGCAAACTTGTTTTAAAAAAAAGTGAAAAGGGCAAAGGCACTTTTAACATTTTAATTGACCTTTTCCTTGTTAAAAGAGAGGAATCAAATTAATTAAAGGTTATTTGTCCTCCACTTAGCACACATAGGACAGATAATTATTATTACAAATTAGAAGATCATCTAACATTAGTACCAAAAATCAAGACAAAAAGAAGCTCAAAGCACATTCTGTTTGAATTTATTGAGTAAATAAAAGGAGAAGGGTAAGATGCTAATACATAATTAATTTTAAGATAATGCAAATGCTGATCAAATCTATTTGGCTCTGTCCCTTATGACATCAAATCCCATCTCAGTTGGGTCAGTTGCTTGGAGTTCATAGTGGATCCCATCTAAAACTCTCCTCAACCCATCTTTTGATGTTGCATATAGCATTTTTGCTCTAATTCTGGATGCTGTTGGAGACCTGAAATTAGTATATTCAAATTAATTAAATTAATTTGTAAACCAATTTTACACATCTATATAATGCTAGATCTAGCTAAATACCAATAATTGCTACAAAAAAAAAATTGTAGACTAATTAATACTATGCTTCCATATTCGTCCAATTATTGTAAGTCCATGTGTAAGCGAAACCCAGGAATCCTTGACTCTGCACCTAATTAGGGTTGGTACCTAACCTAAATATATAGAGACAATGATTGAATTATCCCTAAATAGGATCCAAATTAATTAATTGAAGATGCCCAATAGGTTAATCACAATAATTGCCCATTATTCTGATGCTTGCTTTAAACTCTCACCATATTATCCTTTGAATAATTTTAAAAGATAGAGATGTAGGACTTATCTGATGATTCAAAGATTCATGTCTTTATTAAGACACGAATTTGTATTTAATAGCACAATTTCTTTTTTTTTTCCATTAGATTGCCTAAAAAATACCCATTTTTATTTCTACTTTCTACATTAGAATTTTTAAAATTTTTGAAATATATATACATAAAATGTCATTGACATATGCTAGCACATAATATTGAAAATAAGAAAAATGCAACAATTGTTTTCAATACTCCGTAATTGGTAAACATGTTATTAAAATTAAAATTTTTAAACTTTTTATTTTATTTAATAAATTAAATTTAATAATGTGAACTATAATTAAGTGTAAAAAAAGTAAGTATTTATAACATTCCTCCCAAAATAAACTTTGAATTTAACTTATTCAAAAATTCTTTTTATTTTTATAAAAAATAATTATCCAATTTACAATAAAGATATTTGAGTCTTAAAACTAGTATATGAGATATTATTTAAAAAAAAATTAGAAAATAAAATTATGTAAAAGTAATGATTAACACAATAATTTAAAGGTAGTGTGATCCAGAATAAGATAATGGAATTATATATATGATAAGATGAGAACAAGAAGGGACGGACCATGCAATGAAGAAGATCTTGCTTTTCCGGCAATTATCGACGGTGACGAAGTCAAAGTCGAAGACGGCATATCGGCAATCATCGTCCGGCAAAGAAGCAGCAAGCTCATCGTAGCCTTCGCCGGGACCACCAACCTTATCGACGGTGACCAACCTCGATTTCTCGTCGATCTTGAACACTATAAATCTATGAACCTTTTTCCACTTCATCTCCATGAATGAATTCTTGCATTCATCGGTTACCCACATTCCAGTAGTTGCCTATAAGATTTTCAAAACAAAGAAAGAGAAAGATTATGAATGAGATTAAGATTGAGAAAGTAATTAAGAAGAAAAACTGAAGAGAAGAAGAATTAATGGGTGTACCATCTTGAAAGCCATCGCCATTGTCGTTCACAGTTGAAAGGTGATTACTGATATGATACGAGTTGAGTGGCGTTCCACTTGCTGTTTATATAAAATGTTAGTTTTTAATTGCCCTTCAACTTTCCCTTATATTACAAATCCATCCCTACTTAGATCTCTCCTAAATTTGTGTAGTTTTTTTTTATTATTTATTTACTTATTTTATGTATTCTTTTGTACTGAAATTGTTTCTATGATAATAATAATAATAATAATAATAATAATAATAATAATAATAATAGAGGTTTGTGATATAAATATGAGATAAGTGCATCACTGTTTGCAGTATGCAGTGGCTCGATGAATTACTGACTTTATTAGCCTATAATATGTAGTCTGTTAAATTCGATTTTATAAAAAAAAGAAATCTAAATCAGTTATTTAAAATCGGTTAATGATTGATGTCGATTCGATTAACAACTAATTTAATTTTTTTTTTTTGTAGTTGAAAAAAAAAACTATCAATTTTTAAATTATAATGGACAAGATAGTTGACAATCTTTATTCCCACTCAAAAATTAATTCAAAGAAATTTAAAAGAATTATTTTGAAAATGATGAAGAATAAGTTATTAATGTGTTTAGTCTTGCTGTAGTTTTATTAAAATGGCGTGCTTATGTTTTATTAGACTCAGCTGTCATAATTTGGTTAGCTTTTGGTTTCCTTATTTTAGTTTTATGGTTTCTTTACTTTATTGTTTTTTGCTCTGCATATAAACAAGTATGAAGTAGCTATAGTTTTTTCTTTTAATTGAGATTAATACAAGATAATATTTCTTTCATTACTTTTGAATATGTTATTAGAGTTACATAATTGGGACCTCCCGTTGTTATTTTCATGCTTTAGATTTTTTTATTTTAAAATGGAATTAGTACACCATAATATCCCAGCTATGCCGACACCTCAATAGCACCATTATCATGTCTTTCTTAACTCTTTATTAACATAAAATGAGATATAAATACAAAAGAATGACAATCTAGTCTAAAAGGCTAAAAAACTGAAACAAATTAACGAAACTTATAATTTTATCTACCCCAAGCATCTAACATCAAGTAATAGAATTTAAACTAATGCCTAAAACTGAAAGCTTGTTAGCAACTTGGTTGCCCTTTCTATACACATGTGAAACATGTACTTGCATGGAACTAAGCTTAATGAGACAATCTTTCCTTTCCCTTCGTATTAACCATGGGACACTGGAACTTCGTGATTGCAGCAGCTTAACTGTAAAAAGATTGTCACTATGTAACCAGATTGACATTGGTCTGAAATTTCACGCCTTCTTCATTGCAATAACAATTAGCATAAGCTCAGCTTCATATGGCCATCTAGGCCTTTCTTCCCCTAATTCTTTTCATTCTACCGATGAACAATCTATAATAATTCGTAAATTCATATCAGCTAATTGTTCTCGGATAGCACCAACTCCTGTAGAAATTTTTCGATTTCGAAATGTATCGAAGCCTTGGGAAGTAAAAAATGTGGAATACTGTATTTCCAAGATTGATTTCATATTCAAATGAACATCATAATCATAAAAAAAATAGGTTTCTTAGCTATGAGTCTAGCAAAAGAAAAATTAGGATAGGATCCTATAGGTCCCCTCCCCCCTAAAAATTGGACGTGAAAGTTTCTTCTCATCCGGCTCAAGTAGTTAGTAGTTATACCAAATATAAAGAAAAAGGTTCCTGCTTTCAAAATTGACAAAACTCAAAAAAGAGCTACTCCTTACTCAAGTTCCCAATGAGTATCAAGCAAACTTTTATTGATTCATTTTCTTTTCCATTTTTTCAAATTTCTGAATTCTTTATTCAATTATGACAATTTATTCAATTCTCACAATTACGACCTAAATAAAATGTGAAATTCTTGAGTAGTCTACTTCCCTTCGAATGAAGAATTCCAGTACCTTAGAATTCACAAGGGATTTACTTGTCCGTGTCTCTTTCTATTCGATCTTTTAGGTCTCGAAATCACCTCGACGACTATGCCAAGATGATATTAAATAAAGCTTATATACAATGTATAGACTCATGTAACCATGACATATTTGTTTACTTAAGTATAAACATAGTTTCTTTCTATTTCGAAAATAAAAAGAAAGGGAATGATTAATTCCACAAAAGAAAAAGAAAGAAGTTGGTTTTGGTTTTCATGAGGTACAACTGAGAATTCTCATTTATTTATTACTACAGTACCTCTATTATCCCTGAAAATCCTACATGCATATGCAACGCCTGGAAATTCTCTAGCAGCTCTATCGTTGTTGAGTTTTAGCTAACTCGTAGGTGGAGGGATTTATATGACTGGAAAAATGCTTAGAGAAGGCTTAGGTATACCCACAATACAAAACCGATGAAGAATTTGCAAATTGTGCAACATATTATGTATTAACCACACTTAAAGACTTATTTAACTGATTTGCAAATAGCATGAATACAAGAAATAGAAATCACATCATCATGGAATGTAGCTATGTTACGAGCATGCCAAATAAACCATACCAAAGCCAAGAAACCTGCTCTCCATAAAACTTTAATTTAAGGGGAGAAATTAATTTTCCAAGTCGACATAAATAAGCTCCAAAAACCATATGTGATATCAAGAGTAACCCCAAACAAGCTAGCTAAAGCATATCAAACCGTTATTGCAAAATGATAAGAAAAGAAAACATGATCCAAAGTTTCTAAGGCTCTAACACAAAGTTTGCATTTTGAAACCATATATAATCCTATTTTGCAAAGATTGTCATTTATAGGTAGCTTATTATAAATAGCACTTCAGACCAGAAAAGATCTTGACAACTGTAAGTAATGGCGCCAAACCTCTTTACTCTAGGCTACGTGAGGCATAGCATTTCGATAGAAATCATAAGTTTCTTTGCAAGTCCATAATCCATTAGAAGATCCTTAATAAATAAAGGAATCCACATCATTGTGAGTAAAAGTTAAATTCTCAATATCTACTGAAATATTAGGAAAACCATGTCGGAAAGACAACAACAAGTTCCATTCTCCATTAATAAACACCTCAGCAACAATAGTATGAAGATTATGATGAATATTGGGAGGAATACCAATACGCTCAGTAATAACATATCCCAACAAATTCCCATTCTAGAAATGGATATTAAAAGTTCTACCGATCACCCATTGAAAATTTTTATGAATATCAAGGAATCAAGTTCTAATAGATGGCCAAATGGAAGAATATATATGAGATGAACGATCTAACAAATAGGCATCCAAAAATCTAGAAATGGAGAAATTAAAAATAAAACTTTTGTAACAATGCACTCTCCAAGCCAATTTGCTCAACATAGACGAGTTGAGGAAATGTAATCATTTAAAGCTGAGGGCCCTCCTCATCTTTGGGTTTGTAACAATTCTCCCATTTAATTAAAACCGACTTTTTACAAGAAATAGAGCCCGTCCATATGAAATTTTTGATTGCCTTTTCCATGTAACGTAAAAGAGAAACAGATCATTGATAAAAATTAAAAGAGTGTATAAATGAGCCATATATAACTAAGTTAACCAATGCTAACATGTCTACCATTGAAAGAGTGTTGCTTTTCCACTTTTCAAACTTTGATAGCATTTTTTCTACAACAGGTTGAAGTCATATTTGTTTTGGTGCACCCCTACAGAGAGGAACCCTAAGGTATTTAAAAGGAAAATAACCTTATATAAAGAAGTCAAAGAAATAATGCGGCTTTAAGAAACACTTTTGCCGAAGTAAATCTCCAATTTTTTCCAATTAACACTCTGACTTGAAATCTCACTATAATCATCAAACATCCATTTTAATAGTTGAACATTGGCTTTAGTTGCTCTTCCCAAAATGAGAATATCATCTACATATAAGAGATGAGAAGGACACCTCACTTTACTATTAGCATGCATAAGCTGAAAATTAGATTTCTCTACCAACTATGTTAATTTTCTACTCAAATTTTCTTCTCCCAAATAGAACAAAAGAGGGGAAAAATGATCCCCTTTTCGAACTCCTCTAGAGCAAAAGAAATAACCACACAAAGAACCATTAAGTGAGATTGAAATATGAGCTTACTGAAAAATAGCAGAAATCCAACTATAGAATTTACATGAGAAACCAAACAACTTAAAACCTCAATAATGAAACTTCATTTCATTGAATCAAAGGCCTTTCTAATATCCACTTTAACTATCATATTGCCACAAAAACATTTTGTATCCAATAAGTTAACTCATTCGGAAGTTGTAGAAATACAACTTTCAATATGTTTTCCTCTAATAAAACCAAACTACTGTGATACTATAATATTAGGGGCAATCAAAGACAAATTATCTGCCAAAATCTTGGTGATAACCTTATATAAGAAATTACTAAGCACAATAGAGCAAAACTTTTCAACAGAATAAACATCTTGGGTCTTCAGAATAAGAGTCATGATGCTAGAATTTAATCCCCCAATAAGCTTGCTTATAAGAAAAAACTTCGAACAACTTTAAAAACCTCTTTGCTAACTATACTCCAACAAGATTTAAAGAAAATCCCAATAAAACCATCAGGCCCAAGTGCATCATTGGGATCCATGTCAAAGATGACTCTGTGGACCTCTTCCATATTGGGAACCCAATAAAGAAAATTATTCTCTTTCTTTATGATAAGACTAGGAATCACATTGTTATTCTTTATAACAATTAGTTGAGCTAAAAAAAAAAGTAAAATAAGTGACAGTATGATTTTCAATTGTAGACTCCTCAGTCACCAACACATTATCGATTACAAGACAATGGATTTCCATTTGGGGCGCCTACGAGAACTTAGAGTTACTATTTTCATCAAACAACCATCACACTCTACTTTTATCTTTCATTAGCAGTTCATGATTCTTCAAATGCATATCTAAGCTTTGATGAATAGCTACCTCTTTGGAATGAAACTCTTTAGAGAAACCCAAAGCTTTTATTTCAGATTGTACTTGCAATAATTCTTGCTTCGATTGAGAAATCGCATTGTCAACCATCCCAAAAACATATTTTTTTTTCCAATCACGATTGCAATTGTTTAAGCTTGTATTGAACCACATACATATGTGAACCTGTAACATGAACCGAATTCCAAAAGGAAGTTACAACAACATGAAAATTTTCATGGTTAACTCATATAGAAAGAAATCTAAAAGGAATATGAGAAACCAAAGCAACCTGATTATAGCACAAAATAATTGGGTTGTGATCTAATTGATGGCACGTAAGAGTTCATTCCAATTTGATATCCACTTTATTATTCCTCTTACGATTGTTAGTTCAAGTGTACAAAGCACCCTTAGTGGTCAAGCAAGTGAGATTGCAATCAGCCATTGCATTAATAAATTCCAAACAAGAACACTTAAGAGCAGCAAGTCTTGTTTTCTTATGGGCTCCAAAGCAGGCATTAAAATCTCCAATAACAAACCAACTAACATAAATTAAAACAGAAGCAGTAAAAACTCTTGTCGTAATCTTCATCTACTTGAGCTTAAGACATTGGCATAAATATAAGTAACTAAGGTAATGTTGGGAAATAACGCCAAATTTTCTATAATCATATTTATGAGAAAGCGAAGAAAATACGGAATAATAAGACACACAAATTGATAACGGAGTTCGGTCAATTATGCCTACGTCTCCGGACTGCTATAGATATTTTACTGAAGGAAGAAAAATTTATAAAGTGTTTACAAACACTCACAACTCACAATCTCTCACTAAAGCTTTCCTAAGCTTTTATTTTTTTCTCTCACTTTTAGATGAGATGCCTTACAAATGAATTTCTAAGGCTATATATAGGCCTTCACTTTTTCAATGGATGGTCAAGATTAATTCTCACCTACTTTAATGGATGGTTGAGATCATTTTCTACCTACCATCTAACCTACTAAATGGATGGTCAAAATTAATTCTCACCCACTAAATGGATGGTTAAGATTAATCATCACCTACCATCTTATCTACCAAATATTTTGTCAACTAATTATTAATTAGTTCAACAAAAGATGCATTGTCCATCTTTATTGTCATTTATTACACTTTATGTGTAGTTTGACCAACAATCTCCCACTTGAAGACTTATTTCAATTTGTCTTCACACATCGATCAATGCAACAATCTTTATGGTTTTGTTACTCTAGCAAACCAACTGAAGTTGAACACAACTTCAGTTTGTCAATAGTCATTGCATTTGTTAACATATCCGCTGGATTCTTACTTCTTTGGATCTTCTCCAGTACTAACACATTATCTTCCTCTATTACCTGGTACACCCATTTGTTATGAAGTGTCTTCTTCCCCATGGGTAACTCAACTAGTTCCCATGTTTGGTTGGATATTAGAGACTTTATCTCGTCTTTCATGGCAAGCTCCCACTTACTAGTATCTCCAGTCTAACAAGCTTCATCATAACATTCAGACTCCCTTCCATCAGTAACAACAGATAGTTCATATATCTCCTGTTAGGCATATAAGGCCAAGAAGACCTTCTTAATATAGGAGATGGATTATGAGGTTGTGGTGTGCCGCATTGATGTGCACTATTTGGTCCAACAAGTTCCTCTGGATGAGGATTTGCTACATTCAATTCCACCATAGAACTATCTAAGACATCATTTGCATTTGCAAATACTGACTCATTCTGTTTTGAGTTGCTGGCGATTGTTTTATGCATGTTTTTGTACAATACCCTTTCATCAAAAATCACATTTATGCTACGGATGTCTTTTTTGTTTTCGTCATCCCAAATATGGTAGCCAGACTCATCCTCACCATAGCCGATGAGAGTGCATTTCTTAGATTTATGATCAAATTTATTCATTTCTTAATCACTGATATGCACATATGCTATACAACCAAAAACTTTTATATATGATAGTTTTATCTCTTTTTGGCTCCATACCTCCTCTGGTATTCTGTGCTCCAATGGAACCGATGGTCCTCCATTGATTAAGTAAGTTGTTGTGTTGATTGTTTCTGCCTATAATTGCTTCAGTAGATCTGACTGTATAAGAATACTTCTGGCTCTTTCTGTCAACATTTGATTCATATGCTTAGCTACACCATTGTGTTGAGGTGTGCCTAACACGGTTCTCTCTATTATGATACCGTGCTCATAACAAAACTTTTTGAATATAGTGTCTTCATATTCACCACCATTGTCAGTTCTGAGCTTTTTTATCTTCAGATCTATCTCATTTTCAACCATAGCTTTCCATTTCCTGAAAGCCTCGAACACTTCATACTTATACTTTAGGAAGTAAACTCATACCTTCTGAGAGTGATCATCGATGAAAGTCACAAACTAGTGCTTTGTACCAATGGATGAGACAGTCGTTGGTCCCCAAACATCAGAGTGAACAAGCTCTAGCTTTTCTTTCTTTGAGGTTCTACCACTTGTCTAAAAGCTTACCATTTTATACTTTCTAAGTATGCAATCTTTGCACGTGTCTATCTCCACTGACTATAGACCTAGAAGTTTTCCCTTTGAATGCATAATCTTCATCATCTTTTTACTCATATGACCTAGTCTCTAGTGCCATAGATTGGAATTTTCATTGTCAACTGCAACTATGATTAGACAATGTACTCCTACTGTCATGTAAAGAAGCCACTTTTTTTGCCTTTAGCAATCGTCATTGTACCCTTTGAAATCTTCCAATCATCACCATGGAAGATTGTAGTGTAGCCTTTGCTAGCCAATTGCCCTACTGAGATTAAATTCTTTCTCAGGTCGGGAATATGTCTGACATCCTTTAGCTCCCAAACAAACTCATTCATCTTAATCTTCACTACACCTTTACCAATAATAGTGCAAGGTTGATTATCACCAAGGCATACCTTTCCAAGGTTTCCAGGGACATATCTCTCAAATAATTCTTTCTATGAAGTGGCACGGAACAATGCTCCTGAGTCTAACACCCAATACTCCTTCTTACTTTCTAAAGAGCATATCAATGTGTCATTGCCTCCTAAGGTGGAAGTAACATTTTCCTCTATCTTTACTTCATGGTCCTCTGGTCTACTCTTGCACTGATTTTTGTAGTGTCAAGTTTTCCCACAATTCCAACATTTGATAGTCTTCGAGCTATGAAAATTATTGGGATTTCTAGAATTGGACCTCTTGTCCTTTGATCTACCTTGGTAGTTAAATCAGCCACGTCCATTCCCTCTAGTTGAATTTCTTCCTCTTGACTCTGTATGCAAAACTAAAGAGGTTGATGATTCACCCAACTCTCTCCGTCGGATCTCTTCACTGAGAACCAGATCACAAACATAGTCAAATTTTAACTTAGTATTTTTCGACGAGCTACTCATAACCGTGACAGTAGCATTTCAGCTTTATGGTAAAGAAGACAAAAGTATTAATGCTCGTACTTCTTCATCGAATTCAATTCCAACCAAACTCAATTGGGTTGTGACTATGTTGAGTTCATTAATATGTTAAGCTACCGATGCACCTTCCGTCATTCGCAAATTGAATAAATGCCTCATCAGATGCACTTTGTTTGAGGTTGATGGTTTCTCATACATACTGGAGAGAGCCATCATAAGACCCACCGTGGTCTTTTCCTTTATTATATTGAAAGTAACATTGCGGGATAACGTCATTTGGATAACTCTGAGGGCTTGTCTATCTAGAAGAATCCAATTTTCTTCCTTCATAGCCTCTGGCTTTTTCCTTGAGAGATGTTGATAAAGACTTCTTTGATACAAATAATCCTCTATTTGCATTTTCTAAAAGCCAAAGTCCGCACCATCGACCTTCTCAATTTTCCCTTTTCCTTCGTCTGCTGCCATCACTCCCACCCTAATATGACTTCCTTTGGATCATTTCTCACAATTCCTGCGAAACCACCATGTATTAAATTCCTGCAAACCACCATGTATTCATGTGAATAGTAATCATTCGAAAAAGATAGAAGGAACATAACCAAAGTTCTAATACCAGTTGTTAGGAAATAACGTCAAATTTCCCATAATCAAATTTTTGACAAAGCGAAGAAAATGCAAAAAAATAAGACAAAAATTGATAACAGAGTTCGGCCAATTATTCCTACATCTCCAGAGTGTTGTAGATCTTTTACTGAAAGAATAAAAATTTACAAAGTGTTTTCAAACACACAACTCACAACCTCTCATGAAAGTTTTCGCAAGCTTTTATTTTTCTCTCTCACTTTTTGGATGGGATACTTTACAAATGAATTCCTAAGGCTATATATAGGCCTCCACCTTCTCAATGGACAACCAAGATTAATTCTCACCTACTCAAATGGATGGTTGAGATCATTTTTTACCTATCGTCTTACTTACCAAATGGATTGTCAAGATTAATCCCCACCCACCAAATGGATGGTTAAGATTAATCCCCACCTATCATCTTATCTACCAATTATTTTGTCAATTAATTATTAATTAATTCAACAAAAGATGCACCATCCATCTTTATTGTCATTTATTGCACTTTATGTGTAATTTGACCAATAGATAATAGAAGAAATAATAGTAAACTAAATTGTAATGTGTTGATATAAACAAGCCAAGAGGGTCACATTTCCTAGAGTAATTTGTTAGAAACCAACAACCATAAAGAATGAGCATTAACCAAATTCCAAGCCACAAAAGACATATCCACACTACGCCAGAAGCCATAGTTGATAGACTAAAAAGGAATTTTAGCATCTGAAATAAAAAGAATATATGGATTTTGAGATTTACAAAAATTATAAAGGGAGCGTTGGGTGGTAGCATTACCAATCCCTCTACAGTTCTAATAGAACACTTTTTATTGTTAAGATTTAGAAGATGCCCGCGTTATAGGCCTATTCCCAATTAAAACAACATGAGAATATGTTTTCTTTAGTTGTTTTTTCCAAGAAACAACCTACCATGCACTATCATCCTCTACTTTGTCCACCCAAGTTTTTCTACTTATATTCTATAGTTCCAAATTTGCTAGAAGTGTTACACCAATTAGTTAACTAAAGCCTTAATATTAGCAAGAGCAATCTCTACCTTTTCCTATCGAAAGACATCAACATTACCCTCCCGGGCCTATCATGAACAACATTTGTTCTAAGAGAAATGTCCCTACCAGGGTCGACTAAAGAAATGTCCCTCTCAATATGATCAAATGATTTAGCCAATGGGACTGATGTTTGGACCTTCATTCTCTATTCCTTTCTAACTTGTGATCTACCCCTAAAATGATCTCTACCCTATTTCTCTTGCATGTCATTATATTTCTTATCTATAGGTTTTGGCATATTTAAGCAGCATATGGAGGATTATGACCGATGGCTTGACATGTGGTACAAAATAAAGGAACATTCTCATAGGATACATCAATATCATGGAACCTTCATAATCTAACAATAATTGATATTTTAACGGAGAAGATAGGTCAATATCAATCAACACCTTAGCAAAATGGCTAAGGTCTCCCTCAATCCAAAGAGGAATTTCAATGTTTTTTGCAATATCTAAAATAATTTGAGGATCCCATAATTTCCAAGGTAAATGATAAAACCTTATCCATACTTGGGTTATTGAATTCTTCTCTTTAAATGGATCAAAACCAAGATACCGATGTTGTAACCTCAAAATTCCAAGTTTTAATAAAAGAGAGCCACGTCCCTAAACATGATCATTGTTCTGGGAAGTTAGAAGCAATACATGATAGAAACTTCAACCAAGAAAAATTAAACGCCATTGAGATTTTAAGCTCGAAGTTGTGGAAAGTTTATCCTTTAGCTTCGAAAGAGTCCATGGTGGTTCTCCTTTGCTCAAAAAAATTCTTGTTATAAGGATATGTTGATAGAGCACTAAACATTTCTTGTAGAGTTCTAAGTTTATTTTAACTACATGAAAAGTGTCTTGCTTAATAGCAAAGGGTTCAACCAGTGATGGCATTGAAAATTTTTATAAATTCAAAGCAGTCTCATACGAGGGCTTGAATATTTAAGAATCCATGATTGAATACATCTTTGGAATGCACAACTGGAATAGATCGGTGTGGCTCATATGATCAGCAAATGTTTTTTCATCATAACGGAAACCAACAAGCGAGAGAGTGTAACATTGTTAAGTAGGGTCTAGTTAATAAGATAATTTAAAGAAGCCATAAGTGTATTTAAGGGTTTGTTTAAGAGAAAATAGTTAAGAAAAGTGAAAAAAAAATTGTTCACTATCGCAAAGGATGTTTTGTAACACTTCATGCCCGTAATTAATTGAGTCATGCCTATGAATGTTGTTTGGTATAAAATGAGATCATTTCGTTCTTTCTCTCTTATATGCCCAAAACTTAGAAAAAAACTCTAGTTCTCAATTTTCCTTAACACCAGAGATAATGTCACTTGTTTTCCTTTGATTTCTTAACCTAAAACACCTAAACTAAAGTAGAGATCAAGTTTTATCTTATTCTTGAGAGAGAGAAATGAAAAGAAGATCGTGTTTTTAAAGAGGCAGACCAAAAAGAAGGGGGAAGAGTTCAAAATCTATCATCCAATTTATGTTTCCTTCATTTCTAGTAAGGAATCACATTTTTCCTTTATCTTCATAAGTTTTCATAGCCTTTTTCTTATTAAACCCATTTATGGTAGAAACTCATTTTCAAATGGGTTAGATTTAAGTTCAAGTTTGAGTTTTTAAGGTTAAAGATCCTCATTTAAGTTTGATTAAGTTAATAGTACGTTTTATAAGAAGAGTTAAGTGAGTTGGAGGTTGTATAAGAAGGTTAAAGTTAGAATTTTATCTTTTATGGCTTTAAAGATTAATTTTATGGATATACAAGTTGATAGAGATGTGTTATATGTGATAGGAGTTGGAAGAGAAATGGTTAAAACCCACTAAGTGGATAAGTAAGCTTAAGTTAAAGCTTGATTTTTGAGACTCCGTTAAAGGTATGTACATATATGCATTTAAATTCCAATTTGTTGCATGTTGTGTATTAAATATGTAATAAATGCATTGTATGCTATAAACGCTTGTTGTTAGTTGTAATGAGCATGAAGAAGTAATTAATGTCATGAGAATATATGTATTTAGTAATATATATATATATATAAATGTTACGTTAGACATGAACTGAATTGGAATTAAAAGCTTGGAAGAAAGCTTTATGTTGTACGAGGATAGTTGTGTTGTTGAAAGAAGTGGTTTTAAAGATGTTATAGAGGTTGCTGAACCATAATTGTATTATATGGTAACTAATGAGTTTAGAAAGGTAAGTTGTGGAGTTATGTACTCTTTCATGTCTAATTAATATTTTAACATGTTTAAATGTATGAATTGATGAAAGTGTATATAAGAAAAGGTTTTCATTAGACAACTATTAGAGTCTTTGCATGTGTCTTATAATAGATGCCTGATTGAAGGTTGTTACTGCTGGAAAATTCAGATTCACACTAGTGACTATATGTTTACAACCGTGAATCTTCGTACCATAAACACAATCAAACTCGTGATTAACTCTTTATGCTCATAAAAAATGTGAAATTATGGACAAAATCTTTCATGACTAAGGTTATGATTTGGTTCATGGAAAAAGGTACTCATGAATGAACCTTCACAATCATAAATACATAGTTCACCCCCATGAATAGTGTTAAAATGTTATATGCTATTTTTTTATGATTTCAACATGATAGTTATATATATGTTTCCATAAAGGTATGATATGAACATTAAAAAAATATGATTATATAATTATTCATGCATATATGATACGTGATAATTTTTCACTTGACTCAAAGGTTTATGCTTTAAGATAAAGGCTTATTATATAAGTATAACAAAGAGTATCTGAATAAGTAAAGCCGAGACTCATACTAGGACTAGAAGTAGGATATGTGACATGTCATTAAAGGGATTTTCGGTACCTTAAAGATATGTTGCAATTATTCTTTTAAAGACAATATAGCTTAAGCTCTAGAAGCACCCTTGATCCTATAATTGCATGCAAAAGATGTATATTTAATCAATCAATGTGGCTTAAGTTCTATAAGCGCTCTTAACATGAGGAACTCAAACAAGCACACATGATTAGAGATAGTGGCAAGATGATTTAAGCTCAAAAAACGTCTTTGTTCACAATCCGTATCCAAATAGTCCATGTTGAGAGTTATTGAGCGATTTATTAAAGTGATTAAAGAACATAGTACAATGAAAAAGGTTCAAAGATACAAGTATACAAAAATACACAGTTAATATATTATATGTTATAAATATAATTATATATTTACATATGCATGGTTCAAAATGCATAATATTTATCAGTTATATAAGGTAAGGTATGATACATGATTTAATAATTTTGGTGTCATATTATGTTGTATATGACATGATGTCATGAGTATAAATGACATGATATATATTGTTTGATTGCATATTAAATTTTTATACCTATATATACCACTACATTTCCAGTAATTTAATATGGAGGTATTTTTTCATGCAAGTCATAGTTTAGTAGATAAAGATAAAGGTTAATTCAAAGAAGTCAGCCTAATTCAAAGACATCAAAGTATACCTAATAAGGGTCGGTAATATATTCATGTAATATTTTGTTTTTTATACATGATAAAATTTTTGGATTATTTACATTAATACATGTCTGTATTTCAAAAAAAATATGTAATATTTTGTTAAAATTATTTATTTTTATAAATATCTTACCGATTGAGCCCAAACATGATATTTGATATATGATAATGTTATCCCTTTAGATCAAAAGATTCCTTTAGATCAAAAGATTCCTTTTATGAATGTTAAATTTATTGATATTATGGACCAACAAGTTTTCCAAGTAAAAGAGTATACGTTGATATATGTTTTCAAAAAAAAATTTAATTTTCACAGATTTTCCACATTAGTTTCATGTGGCACTTAGTCGTTTAATTGGGTTAATTTTGATTAGATGATAAAGCCCTACAAAGAGCGTTAGGTGGCATTAGGGCTCATTTATTTTTTTTCTTTCATGCTTTAGATTACCTTCTACCATCTTCTACCTCCACAATAAGTCTATACATGAGAATGGGATGTTGATTATTCCACATGATTAATTATAACATTTAACTATTTCTTATAATGATTTAGACAATATTTTTCTCTTGAGTTAATTTTTGAAAAGAGTTAGAATTAAAATCTATTATCACTCCTGATTACTACTTAACTTAAAATTCATCGAATTAGATAAAACTTAATTAATACGATGATTTGACATAAATTATATATATGTAGACAATTTTTTCTCTTGAGTTAACTTTTGAAAATAGTTAGATTCAAAATCTATCATCATTCATAATTACTACTTGACTTAAAATTCATCAAATTAGATAAGACTTAATTAATATGATGATTTAACACAAATTTTATATATAGATAATATTTTTCTCATTCAAAATCTATTATCATTTCTAATTACTATTTGACTTAAAATTCATCAAATAAGACTTAATTATATATATATATATACATATATATACATATATATATAAACACAATTAGATAAATAAAAAAATAAAGCTGAAAAGTTAATTAATACATCTTTATGTTTGAAAAATGCACTTAAATGGAGAAAAATAAAGCTGAAAAGTTAATCAATACATCCTTCATTTTTGAAAAATACACTTAAGATGGAGAAACAAATATTTTTAAAATGCAAGTAAAAGAAAGGGAGCAGCACACAGAATTTTCATAGTTAATTATGATGGGTTCATGAGTAACTTTTTCTTATTGTTAATCGTAACACAAAAAGTAATGATTAATTTTGAGAGTTGACCTAATCAGGAGTAATTATGTCACCAACTCTTTCTCAATTTAACTTCTACATCTCTGTATCTTGTTTTATCACTTTTTTTTCCCTTTTTTGCCTTAGCCCAATAACATGTTCATTTCTTGTTATATATGTTTCTAAGTTGAAAACCTAAATAATGACAATTGTTTGTTTGACACAAATATCATTGAAATTATTTCTAGAGAAATTCTCACTCACTATTTTGAAGGATTTCCTTGAAGAAATTCTCACTCATTTCTAAAAGCTTCATACTAAATTTTTATTTTTATTTTGGGAAAAAGAAAAAGAAAAAGCTAATACATCCTTGAAAAAACAAAACAAAAGATAATACCTTTTACCCTGCTCGAATAATGGAACCTTTTGTATTTATTTTTGAAATTTTTGTATTGTTTTGCATTATCTTTATATTAATTTCACCTATATGGTAACGTCAATAATAATAGAATATTAAAAAAAACCTTAAAAAATTGTGGATTTTTTTTTTCAAATATCATAGTCCAATATGCATATAAGAAAGTATTTGATTTAGTTGATTGGAGCAACATATAACTTTTTCATATATAATAGTTGATTCATAAATGTTCGCTAAGTTTTTCAAATTAATGGTTGATAACATATTTAGAATCTCAATCGACTGCTAATTAAAAAATTATATTTTAGAGGTATTTTAGAACAACCAAAATTTTTTTAAATATAAAGGGCATTTTATTATTATTATACTAAATTACCCTTATATATAAAAAAATTAATGATTTTTGAATTTATTCTTTGTTTAATTACTCTTACATCATACATTAACAAATTGAATTTATAAATTATATACTTTTAAAAAATATATTTCTTATTATTATTATTATTATTATTATTATTATTATTATTATTATTATTATTATTATTATTATTAAAATAAATAATTACATCTATATTATAATTTTAATTTGTTTATTTATCTATACATTATAAGATTTTGTATATTTTTTTAATTAAACAAATTATATTTCTATTGGTATATTCTAACAACGGTTTAATTATTTTTACAACCACTAACTATTAATTACCATCCAGTAGCTATCGACTATTAATTACCAGTTGCATTCAAGAGCCTAATATTATTTTTTTTCTTTTTTTTTAATTAATTGGTACTTCTCTCTTTAATTATATTGCCTAATGTCCTAAAACCACTCAGAAAAACTTCAAAAATTAGGTAAAGTCAGCTACATAAACCCTTCAAGATTATTTTCCAGCTTTGCCTATGTGTTTGCTTAATTTGAGTTCCTTTTTTATTTTTTATTTTTTTTGTCCCAATCCTACTGCCCATACTAATTTATAAATCTCTTTGTATATTAAAATTAGTTTAGACATAGGATTTTGAATACAAATAATGTATCTAATGGACCCCACTTGAGATTAAGATTTAATTGTTATATATATATATATATATATATATATATATATATATAAAGACCACTACAATAAACTAGGTACATACTTGGCCAATTTGCACAAATTTCATAATTGTTATTAAGGGTCAAAGAATTAAATTTACAGGCAAAGATGAACTTAACATATGTATTATATAATATATCTATATATATAAGTAAAGAATAGGGTGGTCCCATCTTGAATCAAGCATCCACATCCCCTCATATTCTTCCATCTCTCTGTCTTTGTGTTCCTCAAAATGAATCTTTATATTAATTTCACCTATATGATAACGTCAATAATAATAGAATATTAAAAAAAAACTTAAAAAAATTGTGGATTTTTTTTTTCCAAATTTAGTCCATCATGAATATAAGAAGAGAGTGTTTGATTTAGTTGATTGGAGCAACATATTCATACATAATAGTTGATTCATAAATATTTGCTAAATTTTTCTAATTAATGGTTGATAGCATGTTTAGGATCTCAATCTAATGCTGATTGAAAAATTATATTTTAGAGTTATTTTAGAATAACTAAATTTTTTTAAATATAAAGGATAAATTATTCTTATACTAAATTACCCTTATATATAAAAAAAAATAATGAATTTTGAATTTATTCTTTGTTTAATTACTCTTACATCATACATTAGTAAATTGTATTTGTAAATTATATACTTTTAAAAAAATTATTATTATTATTATTATTATTAAAATAAATAATTACATCTATATTATAATTTTAATTTGTTTATTTATCTATACATTATAAGATTTTATATTTTTTTTAATTAAACAAATATATGTCTATTGGTATATTCTAACAACAACGGTTTAATTATTTTTATAACTATTAATTACCAGCCACTAGCTATCGACTATTAATTACAAGTTGCATTCAAGAGCCTAATATTGTTTTTTTTTTCTTTTTTTTAATTAATTGGTACTTCTCTCTTTAATTATATTGCCTAATGTCGTAAAACCACTCAGCAAAACTTCAAAAATTAGGTAAAGTCAGCTACATAAACCCTTCAAGATTATTTTCCAGCTTTGCCTATGTGTTTGCTTAATTTGTGTTCCTTTTTTTTTATTTTTTATTTTTTTTTGTCCCAATCCTACTGCCCATACTAATTTATAAATCTCTTTGTATATTAAAATTAGTTTAGACATAGGATTTTGAATACAAAGAATGTATCTAATGGACCCCACTTGAGATTAAGATTTAATTGTTATATATATATATATATATATATAAAGACCACTACAATAAACTAGGTACATACTTGGCCAATTTGCACAAATTTCATAATTGTTATTAAGGGTCAAAGAATTAAATTTACAGGCAAAGATGAACTTAACATATGTATTATATAATATATCTATATATATAAGTAAAGAATAGGGTGGTCCCATCTTGGATCAAGCATCCACATCCCCTCATATTCTTCCATCTCTCTGTCTCTGTGTCCCTAAAAATGAATCTTTACGTAAAAGCGAAGCAGGGAATAAAAAAGAAAGGATAGAATAAGAAGAGTGTTATTTAGTGAAATTTGCTATATTGATGATGAAAAAATTGTTGAAGAACAGAATTACTTTAATTATTGTTATTCCATCTTTCAATCTCTTATATTATAAAATAACAAAAAGCTACCTTTCTTGGTGTAATTGAAGCATTGCACTTACATCCAATCACCATTAAATTTGTTCAGGTTCTTTTGCCCAAATTTGCTTAATGATTTTATTCTTCCTATAATATATGTATTCATTATCGTTATTGTTATAAAAAGTTTTTGAGTAGGCAACTTCAAGATTTCATATACCAAAGCTTTAGTATTTCCACAAATTTGCCTGCTAAAAGTGTGGTGGATAAGAGCAACACTCCAACATATTATCTCATCATATAAAATTATCCAAAATGCAATATAGTAAACATAGGGATATGGAGAAAAGAGAACAAACAATAAAATCCATTAGAAGCGCAAGCAAAGGAAGAAATGGACATGAAAAAGGAGACATGACCCTCGTGTTGGTGGTGGCCCTCTCTTGTGGAAAAACAAAAATGAAAGAATTAATTAATCATCTACGACCCATAAACTGTAACCATGACTCGTTTGGACCTACAGAGTAACAAGTTCCTATACATGTATTTAGTTAATGGCTTATTCTTAATGGAAGCATTAGATCTGGTGGAGGTGCTTAATGCTTATAAAGTGGTTGGCAAAATATGCACATCTGGTATGAATGATTTCGTAAAACCTTGATGGCCCAGAGTCAGATTTAGTATACTGCCCCAAGTGAGTTTGCACAATTGAATTATGATTAATATCCTCTGGGAAAATACAGAGGTGAAAAAGGATGGCATGTGATTTATGGGTGGTGGTTAAATTCAGCAACTTTAGCTTAATAAACCAATTTCTTTGCATGGAAATTCATGCGATTGCTTTCTGTTTGTCTCATTTGTCTCTGTCTCTCAAGTTAGGAAGGGAGCACCATCGGCCGAAGGCTTTCACACTGGAAACATCACTAACATCTTCACCTAAAACTACACGTGCAAGGCCATACGTTGACCCCATATATATCCTCAAGGTCATTTTAACTATGAGCGATTAGTTTCCTTTTCATAATCCACAAATCATAGTTTAAGGCCCATGAGCCTTTCATATTTTAACTATTAAACTCAGTTTTATTTTTATTTTATGTCATTGAAGTTTTTTAATAGATATTATTTTTTGCATCAAGCTATTATTGACAACAAAAACGGGAGTGGATGTAAGAATTTTTTGTTAAATTGGAGTGAATGTTTAAAATCTAAATTCATCTACATTTTTTTTCATGAGCTTTTCCATCTCAAAAATTAAAAATAATTGTAAAACAGAAGCACTGAAAATGAAATTGAAAAATAAAAGACTATATTATATGCAAAGTTTTATAAAAACCACTTGCATTGCCTAATATAATTTACCTCTTCTATTTGCACTGTTAATATTTACTCATATTTTTGTCCTCCAATAGCAAAATCAGAAAATAACAATTGATCCGAAACTCAGTATGATAAAATTGAAGTTTGGCAATTAATAACCAAAATAAAATAAATCAAGAGTTCCAGAACATGAATTGCCTTAAAAAAATCTGATGATCATGTTACCCCTCAGCTGCGCTACTACCCCTAAAGAAACCCCCACCTAAAATAAAGCACTGATCGGTTTGAGATAATGGGGCGCTTGTTTATAACATCAATGGATGTTAAATCGCATTTTGTGGAAAACTGAGCCTGTCCTACTTTTCAAAGCAGCAAGAAAGTGAAACCTATTCCATATTTCCATAGCATAATATGTGATCAAGCATAAGAAGGCATCAATTCAATCATCCCACTGATATTTAAGTGGGAAAAAAAAAAAAAGCAATAGAATTATTAGAGGCATGATTAATTAAACAAATGTTCAACCACCGTTTCCTTTCCTATCCATTTTAAGCATCATCATCTTGAGTTGAACATCAGCCTTTCTCACGGTGTAGATTGTCGTTGATATAATTATTGACGCCTTTGTCACAAAGATTTCAGCAATGTCACAAGGAACTTTACTTTTCAGCATTTGGTGGCTTGTCTTCATTCTTCTTTTGTTCAGACTAGTAACAATTGGAGAAGAAAAACCTCATTAAATATTTTAGCAAAGTCAAACATGTTATGTTGCAGTTCATGTAACTACCTCAGATTGGCCTTGCAAAGATGCAAGCAGCTCTTTCACTGAAGGATCATTAGGGTCAACTCCTGGAAGCTGTGGGAGGAACAAAATTGCCAGGACATTAATAACAAGAATTGAGACAGGTTAATCAAAGTTCATTAGCCAAGGTTCAAAAATACATACAGATGCAAGGACAGATGACACAAAAGAATGATCCTCCAGCACCCTGCTCACATCTGATTGACTCGATACGTCTTTTGTGTCATCTTTAATGGACATTTGAAGAGCTACACAAACCAAATCAAAAAGTGAGGGTACTATAAACCAGAACAACATTAATTGAGTTGGTCCACAGCTTTGCCAGGTTAGTAAATATCAAATATCAATTTCACCATGACTTTGGGCCAAGATTACAATAGGATAGAATGGGAAGTCAGCAAATGCATTTGGGTATAGCAGCAATTAGGGCCAGTATTCACCACTCCAATAGTCAAAGGAAGTAGTAAGACAACTTTGGCGCAAAAAGGTATTGAAGAAATCTAGAACACCATGTATAAATGATATGTTCAGGAAAACTGCTGGTTGTTTCCGTTTAAAATTATGTGCCACCAAAATACAAATAACTGTTGGCCTCAGGCCCTCAAAAATATACTCTCCCCAATTTTTACTTTCCCTGAATATAACAGAACTAAGTCCTAACTCCTAAAATCATGTAATCTCCATAAAATACCTGGAAATTGAAGCTTAATAATGAGTTTAGAAATTGTAATAAAGTATTGCAGCAGCATTTTATACAGAAGCATTAATTTAAAAATAATTTGGGACAAGCTAATAGGGTGGGGGAGGGGGGGGGGGTTAAGGGAGAGGAAGTTGATGTACTTTTAAAGCCCTTGAACAATGAAGAAACCTACCAATAGCCAACTCCTGATCCTCAGGAATTGCTTCAGAAATATCAACATCACGAACAGAGGGATCAGATCCAGGAGTCTGCACTGACACTGCAATAGCTTGCTGCAATAGTGTGTTCACTTCATCCTATCATAACATCATTTGTCCAAAATAGATGCATTAAAATGATGAAGATACTGAAATTGAGTATGAACATCCTTTGAAAAATAGAACAACAAACACTCACAGGCAACGCAGAGTATACAAGTTAAATGATACCAACCATTGGATCAGTATTATTCCCAGTTTCTTCATCAGCTCTATTATTAGCATTGTTAACCAAGGGCACATCCTGGGAATTTGATGATGTCCCCTCTACCTTTTCTTGTCTAGATGATTCTTCGGCAGCCTTCTTGGCAGCAGCTTCTTGCCTTGCCCTCTCCTCTTCCATAGAAACCCTAAGGGCAAGAGCCAGCTCAGGATCTAAGTTAGGATCTACACCAAACTCAAAATCACCCCCAACTGCAGCGGCAGCGGCAGCTGCAGCAGCAAAGCCACTTCCTCCTCCATCGCCATTAAATACAGATGTGCTGCCAAAGGTAAAAAGAATTATAGTAGCTCATAATACATATTTTACATGAGGTAAGATACTCACAATATCATTAGTATTATAGTCATCTTTCTCATTATATATATAATTCATATGATTATTACAAGTGAAATCCTATGAGCAGCTTGCCAATTAACTTTGCAATACTCCAGCTCAAAATCAACCCCACAATGAAAAAAAATACCACTCCTTGTCTAATACTGTGCAAGCAGATTTTCAGACACTTCAATGGGTGGCATATCCATGATGACAGTATAATTCAAAAACGAAATTCCTGATTATTCTTATCGTCTCATCATCAATTTGCTTAAGCATCTGTTCCCTAAACTAGAAAATAAATAAACAAAGTGAGATGACATCACACCTGATGAGCACATCAGATAGAGCATTTGGACCAGGAGGAATGTGAACTATGTGGCTACTGTCATTATTATTGACAGAAGCAAGGAGGGCCTCCAACTTCTCTGGCTTACTATCATCTTCTTCACCAAAATCAACAATATCAAGAGCAACACTGTTCTTCTTCAATTTCTTTCCTATGACCTCCAGCATCTTCTTATCATATGTGACAGGACTAAAAAGTAAAAAAAAAAACACTTAAGATGTCCACAAAAGTGAAAGAGCTAGCCATAAACTAGCAAGAAAACTACCTTCCAGCAAAAACAATTATTCTTTGCTGCTGATTTTTATTTTGACGATGCCTAAGAGCTAGTTGAGCAATCTGAATTGCAGCTATCATGTTCATCTCACCCCCCATTTCAACATCTAAACAATTTCAGAGAAAAAAAATGAAGATAGAGCATTAGAGGGTCACATTCAAAATATCAAACAATCCAAGAAACAAGAAGAGAAATGCTTCTTAACTTGACATGTTAAACAACAAAGAACAAGGAAAAGTAATGGACTGCGCATTTACGCAAACTGTTATATTGAATTCCAATGCAGTGCGTAAATTTCAATCATAAAAATAAGTCCAAGTTATGAAAAATTGGTGTATCTTGTAATCACAAGAAGCAGAGTAGGGCAGAAAAAACAGAAATAATCTATGCCATTAAATGTAATGAATCTAACCATATGATCCTTCCTCATATAGATCCCCCCAGAAAATTGGTATTGCAGTTTTGTTAGAGCTGGTTTTGGCAAGTACATGTTTCTCAGTGTTGTCAAAATCTAGATTCTTTTTTAGTTCTGTTTCACTGGCACATACATAAGTATGATCAATCACATTAAATATTAAATATCAATATGAGCCAAAGACTTTGTGACAATAATGAGTCTGAATATATGATGCTTCCTGCTTTGCAGAACCTACAGAAGATACAGTGTATGTAATGACTGTTTCCATGATTTGACCCATGACTTCAAGGACACAATTGTGCAATTTTAGTATTGCACCTGCACTTTTGACACATTGCAGGCCAGAAGTAATGACCTCTGAATTTTTTATTCATCAACGTACTTCTTTAAGAGAATAAATTCCCTTTCAACAGCCAAAAAAGTTTAAGTACAGTATGCAATTTATCACATATAAGTAAATTCCATGTGGCATTCATGTTGATTCCAGTACACGTTATGCAATTGTAAAGAAAGAAAGAAATTTAAAAAATCCCATCGAGCGTACCATGCATACAAGCCAAAATTTTGCCAAGATCAGTAGTGGGAGTGGTCAAAACACGCACTCCTTTGCCTGCCATGGTTAGAATCCCAACTGTGTTCTCTGGATTCGACTGCAGTCAACGAGAAAATATATACATATCTAAATAAAAAGGAAAAAAAAGGCAATGTCGTGTATGCCCACATGAAACCCTAACTAAATACAGGAAAAAAAAAAACCATTTATAATCTCTTATACAGAAAGAAAAGGAAAATTACTTGTGTTTTGGCGCCAGAGATGAGATTAACAGCATCTGCTTGAGCTTGGAAACGAGAAGGAGAGTAATCGCCATTCCGCATCCATTCAGAATTATCGATGCATATCATAGTAGCCTAACAACAATCAAACAAATTAAAATGAAGATTAAAGATGTAAATGGGATTAATCAAAGAGAGGTTTCACATTCTCCACACATACCTCAAGGACCATTGTTGCATTCAATGAAAGTGCAAGTTTTGCTTCACCCAATTGATTATATAAAAACTGCCCAAAGCTCCTTCGTCTTCGAGATTGGAAGAAGTTTTTCTTTTCACAAATAATTTTAAGGTTTCCGTATAAATTAAGGCCCAAGGTTTTGGGCTTTATTTAATCCTCATTTTATGTTCAAGAGATTCGAGGCCTTCAGTTCAGGCGAGGCAGTTAGAGCTTGCAATTTTGAGTAACATACCGGCAAAACGATTTAAATATATATGTATTTCAATTAAATAAATAAGTATTATAATCATGTTAGTACTTATTTGATCTATGATACGATTAAACACTTTAAAAATATATAAAATATCTATAAATTAAAATATTCAATTATATATCAATATTTTTAAATATATATAGAAGTTAATAACTATAATTAATTACATTATTATATATGAATAAAGATTAGTAAATTAGTAATATAATTTGTATCAATAATAATTTTATAGGTAAGTAGATGCTTAAATTTTATATATATATATATATATATATATATATATATATATATATATACCAAATTCTAAATATATTATAAAAATGATATATATTTATAAAATATATATATATATATAAATATATAATATATTTATATATTATATAGTCGACTTTCGTCCCTGTGTTTATATATATATTTATAAACATGTTAAACGATTAAATAATATGTTTATATTAGACATGTATAGAGTCCGCTCGGCATTATATTTGGAAAAAGTTCTTTTGGATAAATTTTTTTTAATTTTTTGATTTTTTTGACTTTTGAAAACTGTTTTTGGAGATAAACAATTAAATAAATATTTTTTCCAGAAGCAGATTTGAAAAAAATAGCTTATAAAAAATTTAAAAAATCAGTCAATTAAATTAAAAAAAATTTTAAATATATTTTTTGAACACCCAATAATAATTCCAAATACCCCTATAATAACACGACACATATATAACATGATATATTTATACATAACACAATATGAATTATCAGTAATAGTCCTGGTGGAAGTTTTTTTTAGTAATTACAACAACCAAAAAAAAACTTTTTGACTCATTTTTTTTAATTTAGTTTTTAAATTTTTTTCATACCAATTAGATCTATAATATCTTTCTCAAATTCCTAATAGTTTTTCCTTTCAAATTAACAGATATCAGTTTTGTTAAGAATTTTATTCTTTCAAATCCGTCACTATTTATCTTTCAATTAAAAAAATATATTTTCTCTTTTTTACTTAACTTTTTTAATTTAAAATTTTATTTAATTCAATTTTTTATATACTATTTTATTAATAAAATTTTAATTCATTGTCATAAATTTATAACTTTAAATTAAAAATTTTAGTTTTTCAAAATAATAATTGCGAAACTTTAAAACCATGACTAGTATAACAATGATTCTTAAAGGGTATTTGAAATTGCTGTTGGGTGTCCAAAAAGAAGGTTTATAATTTTTTTGATTTAATTGACTGATTTTTTTAATTTTTATAAACTGTTTTTATCAAATATACTTTTGGAAAAAAAAACATATATTTACTTATTTCTTTCCATGATTCTCTCCAAAAACAGTTTTCAAAACTTAAAAAAATAAAAAAAATAAAAAAATTTTCTTCAAAAATGTTTTTTTTTCAAATTTAACGTCAAACGGACCCTTAAACTAATAAATTTATTAACATCTTCATAAAATTATGAATATGATTAATTTTTAATCATATTTTAAATTATAATAATTAGTATTTGTTCTATATTTTAAATTATAATAATTAGTATTTGTTCTATATTTTAAATTATAATAATTAGTATTTATAATAATCATAACTTCATTATAATTATAATTAACAAAATATAAATTAATCATAATAAATTAAAAAATAAATGAATAAAATGAAAATCAATATTAAATTAAATTAAATTAAAAAATAAACTAAAAGTTACAAGAAAATAATTTTCAATTTTAAACCATAATAAATTTGACGGATTTGTGTTCAAAAAATTCATTGCAAATTGAAAACTGTTAATTTAGATGAAAAAACTAATAGAAATACCGAATTGAAATTTTAGGGAAACATTATAGCCCATGAAAAATATTGGAGGTTAATTTGAAAATGAGTCAAACATTGGAGTTTTTTTTTATAAATACCCCTTTTTTAAAAAACAAAAATCATTTTAAATGAAATTATTTATTTAAAGTAATTAACAGATTCCTTATAAAGATAAATTTATCCTCAAATCTCTGAACTTTTTTCCCTTTTTCTTTAGGGAAGGAGATATTGAGATTTGTGGATGGGGTGAAGCCTTAGACTGGAAACCATCCATCCCCCCACCGAGGGCTCCAAAGGCCATTCTCCATTCAGATGTCTCAGCCGGTGAGTCCTCAAACTGTTAATTTTTATGCTTCATTTCACAAAAATGCCTTCTTTCGTTTCGCTCCTTCAAGAAGAGATGCTGATAAGCTAACAAAAATATTAAGAAATGTTAGTGATTTTTGTAATTGGTTATGGAGTCCAACAACTTTTGTATTTGGATGCTTCTTTTCAATGAATATATATTTCTTTATGATCATTAAAAAAAAGATCTTAAGGGAGGAAAAAAAAAAAAAGAAGACAATCAAACCAAAACATACGAAGTCAGATATCAGTAGTTATTCCATGCTTGCCATTTGCGCTGCAAATTCGTACACTCCAGTTTCATCCATACAATAAGAAAACACAAGATTGAAATTTATTAAGAAAGGAATACTTGGGACTTGGTTGAGAGCTAAAATATCATCAAAACTACTAAAGTGAGTAAATTCAAGAGAAAGTCTTAAAAGCTGGTAAAATTTGACACAATATGATATATTAAAATGACACGATTAATAAATGAATTGAATTTGAATTAAACCTTTATACAAAATAATTGTTTAATATTTAAAATAATATTTTTAGTAGTTTTTGGATAATAATCTTAATATAAAATATAAATTATATGTATTCTTATAATTATTTAATAATTTGATATGTTTTTTTTAATAATCAAACAATATAATGGTACAAGGGTATAAAAACGATAAATAGTTTAAAATAATACTATTATGCAATTTAACAATATAATATAATGATAAATATATTAAATAGTCAATTCATTTATGACATAACAATAAAAGAGTTAGGTACGATTTTAAAAAAATCAATACAAATACTAATTAGGTCATCACGACACGCATGAATTACTAGCTCAATGTGAAACTGAAACTGAATCATGATGCTGCCAAAATAACATCGCAACTCGGTAAGTTGCTTAAAACTTCAGCTCTCTTTATTGAACAAGTCTCAAAATTGTACAATGCATCAACTGAAGTATTCACAACTCAGTCAACTGGCAGATGCACACAAAGGACTAATCACAGGCCAACAATTGCAAAAGACAGGTCAAGGATTTTTATTATTCCGTGGCGGTTCTGGGAACAATGGGAAATCTATGATTTCTGCTGATGGGCATGTTTACATAAACCTCATGAACATCTGGTTTATATATTTCCCCTCTATCTCTATCTATAGCATAGCATATGTAAATTGTGTCAATCACATCATCCAGCACATGCACAAAGAAGCCCAGCAGCACAATCAACAGCACCCATGCAAGAAAAGCTACCAAATATGAATCAACCCCAAGCTTGCTCACACCCTTCAAGATGGCACAAACCTGTTTATGCAAATACCGAAACAGGAAAAATATTCCCATCAGAATGGAATATATTAAAATGAATATAAGCAGCTCATTCAATTATCCAAATGAGATATAACAGCAGCATGCAAGCTACTGATAACTATGACATATAAAGTGGGTAAGTTGAAAAGGATGGGCATCTTTCCAAGCATCTACTCATGCAATCGAATCATAAATATAATGCCATAAGTGACTTCTTTCGGCGCACACTATATAAATGCAATGCCTAGCAGATGGGGTTTCTATACTTGTCAACATCATCTCACTGAAAAGCAGTTTGCAAGTGGCATTCACTGACCCACTTCAAAACTAAAAGGCCACAGCAACCTCCAACCAAAGAGAAGCCAAAACACATCATAGGGTCTGGATAGGCTTCAAATAAGAGACAGAACAAGTCCATCCAACTGCTCTGTGGTTGCTGGTATTGTTCACCGGCCAGGATTAGACATGATTATCAAGAAAGCAATTAGGGTTCATACCCCTTCCCTATTTGTGTATGTGACTCGGGAAGAGATGCATAAAGTCCAAGATAAAGGGGCTGACCAACTTCCTTTTTTAGTTATTCTTTCTATCTTTCTATCTACTTAGGATTAGGGAACTCGCCAGCACCCAGAAACACCTCTGGCAGCCCCCTTAGATTTCCCTTTTCCAGCTTGCAGGCATTAGCATGCAGAATTAGATCTAAGGCACACAATTAGTCCTCTTAATCTACTATGTAAATGTCATCCACTATAAGTTTCTATTATAGACACTAACTCATATGAATAGAATAAACAAAACTTAAGATATATACTTACCACAATTGCATATATTGCTGAGAAGACAAATGCAATTCCAGCCAACAGACGGCTGGAGATGGTTTCAACAAAAACAACAGAGAGAAGATTGCGTTTTAGTAGCTCATATGTTATCCTTGAAGAGGTGCAATAGGCCTCACCAGTTATTGCTGCGAAGTTGATAGTGAACTTGTTAAGAAAATCTATTGAAGTCAGTAATGCATTGACGCAACACCGAAGTACTAGGATCACCATTCCATGAACATCCTCTTGTGCACTATCAACAGCAGCACGCACCCCACGAACAACAGCAATCAGTAAGCCAGATAGGCATACAGTGCCAAAGGAGGAGCCAAATGCATTTCTGCAAAAAGAGTACACATATGACAAAGGTGAACATATAATGACTTAAGATTGTATTTCTTGAAGAAATGTGCTAAGAGATGCTGGTATTTGAGCATGAAACAGCGTCAAAATGATAAATGGGGCATGAAATGGTGACCAAAAAAAAAATGCTATAAATAATAAATGGACATATGACAGTATGCAATAGGTCTTCACTCAGACCACTACGTCAGGAGTTTGAAAATGCTAAATATAACCAGTCCAGCTGGAAATACAAATTTATTATTCACTGAGTAGTATATATAAAATTTCTTTTAAGCAATGGCAGTTCTGGATCTTACTCTTAATCACCACTAACATGCAAAATAGTTATCCTGATCCTCGTCACATTACAGAGCTCCCTAGATAGAATAAATAAAATAAAATAAAAGAAGCGACAAAGAATGTTTGAAACAATAATGAATGCTCATTTTCATAATAGTTTTACAAAGCAAGTTGGTCCTACCAAGAAATATTGCTATCCGTAAGGAGGCAGCAGCAATAAACTGCACTTAAATGTACCTTGCAAGCTTATATTGATACTTGCTACATCAGTCTATGGTCTCTTACTGATGCATTGGAGAGCATTCCTCAACCAACATATAAAAATCCTTCAGATACTTTGTCTATGTGGTAGGAACGCACACAACTTGATCCATTCATGCTCCAAGTTCAGATAATATAATATCACCATTTACCATGGTATGTAAGGGAACACAAAAATGAACATGAGTGTAGAGTTTGAAACTGCTCAAAACAACTAATTTGTAATGAAAACCAACCAAGAAGTGCTCTCTAATATTTGAAGTATATATGTAATGTCTACTAAACTAAAACTACTTGGCCAAAAACATAGGCAAGTATAAAAAAAGTGTTAGCTGGAAATCACCTCAAGGATCTTCTAATGCCGCGCTTAGGAGCTGAATCCTCCTTAGAGAAGTACCACTGAGCAATAGTCCCACTGATTACATAAACCTGAGCTTCGATCATGGCAGTCAGAGACCACAGCATTGTGAGAATTACCAATGTATAGTAAGCAGGCACCCAGCTATCCTGCTTCCAAACACAAGTGTACACTGCACTTGATTCCTTCGCTACAATTTTCCCATTCCGCCTTGCAAACACCAAGAACACCACAATTGGAGCATAATAAGCTACCAAACCAAGGGTCAACAATGGCAAAGTCACAAATAAGCCTAAATTCATCGAAAGTGCATCAGAAGCAACCCCAATAATGCTAACAGTCAACTCAATTCTATGCCAATTAGCCACAAAAATCCACACAATGATCCCAATAACCAAGAACACAAAAAGCAGAACCAAAATCCTATGAGCCAACGGAAACGCATCGCTGCAAGAAGAACTAACTGTGCAAACAACAAACCAATAGACATTGAAAAAGACAGGAATAAAAATAAAGAAAGGGAGAGAGATGTACACAATCTGTTTGGTATAATGCTTGAGCAACAAAAGCAAAAGAAAGCAAATTGGGGCACTCAAAATCAAAGTGATTACAAGACTCCATATTGAAGCCTCCCAAAAACTCGAATTCGACGAACTAAAAAAGTAAAAATACAAATGGGTATTTAAAAATCCATCACTTGACAAAGAAAGCGACTCTTCGACGCAAGAAGTTGAGTTGGAGTCGTACGTATAGGAGGAAAGATTGGTGTAATTTGGGTTTCTATGGAAAATAGAGAAGATTCCAAAAGCGAAAGTGCAAAGAACACAGAGAGCAAAAAGAATGAGAAAGGGAAGGTCTTTGAAGGGTCTAGGACCATAATTGTAAGAGATCTGTAAGTAGTGGGTCGGGTCGGATTCATCCGGGTCAGGCTGGGTAGCTTCATGAATAGGAGGAGGAAGAGGAGAGAACGGGGCCTTGGAGAGAAGAGGCTCTGAAGGGGAAGAGGAGTCGCATAAATAATTGGGTTTGCTTGGTTCTTCAGTGCAGCCCATCAGACAGAGCAAGAAAGAAAGAGAGAGAAATAAATTAGGTAGAAGCGCGAAGTTGTGATGGCGATGGCTATGGTGGTGATATTTTTTTTTTCGTCGTTGACTGGTGAGGAGAGCGGGAATACTGGTCGGTTTGTGACAGCGGAGAAGATGACGATGACTCCTCAAGTGTAATGTTTTGACTTATTGCCGTTATTTTGCCAGAATTACTATTTACTGGTATTACCAATGTAATAGTTGTGCAGTAAATCCTGTGTGCAGGCGCCTTCTTTTTTCTTTTAAAAAAAATACAAATGAATAAATTTATACTTTTTACCAAGGAATTATTGAATTATTGTGTAAAAAAGAAGAAATTATTGAATGCGCCCATTTGCTTTCTTTTGCTTTTGTTATTAATCCATTATACGATGCTTTTATGTAAATCTATTGCACCAAAGTAATATTATAATAGATTGATAAGAATTTTGATTTTGTTGCACAATAGTACTAAAATGCTATAGTTCAGTTGCCGAGCATCATCCCTATTTCTGCAAATCAGTTTTAGTTCAGTCTTCAACCAACATACATAATTGAAGTCAACGAAGAGAGATTTTCTAACCTCATAAGCAACAAGGACTTGCTTGGTAGGGCATACAAGTCTTTTTTTTTTTAACCAGTACATAGTCCAAGACGGGATTTGAAACCAAACTTCTCCTCTGGAGAATAGATAGAGCGGTTTAGATGAGATCCAATACAGATTTAAATTAATTATATATTAATTATGGTTCTATAAGTCAGGATCAATACTCATTTTGTTTAACGCCAATAAATAATATTGACATTTGTGAAGCTTCTTCAGCTTTTGCTAATTTCATTTGTTTTAGGCAACACATGCTACGAACCTCATAGTTCCTTTTGCCTTTATTATTTCTCTTTTATCAAATTTTCAGTTTCATCCTTCTTCTCAGGCTTTCAAGTCCATATTAAAATAGATTATAACAAAAGCACTTTTTCCTTAAAAAAATTATACCAAAGATGAAGTTAAAGATTGAATTTCCAAAATGCTAACAGAGTATAAACAAACAAAATCCTGAAATGGCAACAAATATAGAAGTTGGTACAAATTATAGGCTATAACAGTTTCAAATATTTTTTAAAAAATAAACAATGTAAAAAAAATTTGCATATTAGCAAGGAAAAACCTAATAGTGAATCTAAGTCAGCAGTTGGGAAAATTCATGACCATTATACAAAGATAACTATCTAAAAGAACAAATTAGCAGACTCCAAGTAAAAGAGACTTCTCATTAACCATAACAAGGGGCTTCATCTTTCCTCATCCCACTTGCTCTTGGGTATCTCCCCACAATCCGCTATAACGACTTTTTTTCTAGGTTTTCCGCTGTAGGTACCTGCTCCCCCTTCAATTGCATACACAGTATCCATACCTTGAATAACCTTCCCAAAGACCACATGTTCCCCATCCAACCTTAAAAGAAAAATTTGTTCATACATAAATAATTAGTTATCCAGTCTGAGCAATTGAGACTGAGCCTCTAACCTCAATCATTAGATTAGAAAAAAAATAGGAAAAAAAAGGCTCTTAGTTAATAAGTTCAGCAGTACAGATCAGCAGAATTTATATCAGAACGAAACAAATACAAACAGAAAAAGAAACAAACACAAACAAAATGGTAAGAGATGGGCAACTGTCGTTCAGCCACATTCCTTGGAATCGGGAAAATATAGTCTGACTAGGTCGAATATTTTAATACCCTCCATTAGCGGACACAATGCAGAAACAATTTGTATATGTATAGCAGTTAGCCTATTGTGCATATGAAATGGAAAAGCTAAAAAGTAAGGTTTCATTTACAGTTTTCAACTATACAGTAGAATTTCAACCAACTCACTTAAAAAACTGCAGGATACAAATTTAATGCTGATTGGACTTTAAGAAGATCATTGTTTTCATGAATAAGCAAACACATAATAGGATTGGACAAATTACAGGGTACCACATAAACAAATTCTTACATAATAATCTAATCAATATCTTCTTTAAGAAATATTGACTCAGTGATGCAAGCGCTAGTGATGAAAATATTGGCTTTTCTCAATTCCACAGCAGGGAAAGCCCAAAAGGGTTAATGTCGAAGGAAAGACAGGCTCAGGCCTAACTTTCCATCCAACAATCTGTTATAGGTCAGTTACTTATTATACTTCTTGTGATAAGACCAAAGCTTACCAGCTAGCCTTGACAGTGGTAATAAAGAACTGTGACCCATTAGAATCTGGTCCTGAATTCACCATGGAGACTACACCTGAAAAATATATATTAATAAAAATGATTAGATGAATTGTGGTTTAAATTATAGAGAAATAGCCTTACAACTCAAGAACGAGTTGACTTCAGCTAAATTCAGTTACTGCTTGAACATAATTAATAAAGAATTTAGAAATCAATCAAGATGAACCTGCATGTGAATGCTTTAACTTAAAATTTTCGTCAGGAAACATGCCACCATATATAGAATCACTCCCCCTCCCATCACCATGAACTATGTCACCACCTTGAATCACAAACCCAGATACTATACGATGAAATTGAGTACTCTTATAGTGAAGAACTTTTCCACTTGGACCTTTCCTCTTTTCCCCTGCAAACAGGAAAATAACCAATTCAATTACAAAAATGGTCTCTACGAAACAACTGTAGAAATTTATAAAGGGATAAGATCTCTAGTACCTGTGCACAAGGCCCTGAAATTTTCTGCAGGATAAAACCCAAGCATCAGGCAACTGATGAGATGTGCCAAAACCAAATAAACCACAAGCACATGCCTATGAACTAGATGCCATTTTTATTCACTTGAGATTAGAAGCAAAAAAGAGTAGATTACAACAAGCATTCTAAACATCATATGCATCAAACAAGAGGAGCAAGAAGAAATCCACCACATAGCATGGTCAAAAGTGTCAGTATAGCAGCCTCAAGTACCCTGTACTAGGTGGTGGTAAGTACATGGATAGTTTACAAGGAACCATTTATTATGCCCAAAATTTTCATACCAGCAACTGCAATTAAGTTCGTGTAAGAGAAGTATCACCCAAGTTGTTTTAAAGTCTGCTTATGCATTTAAAAACTCATCACCTTACATGAGACAGTTTATTGTGGAAATGCTAACAATGTCCCAAATTTTGTATTTGCAATTTTCTTGGCAGATTATCCATAACCATACATTCTACAAATGCAATTACATAAGCTATATATAAAATCAAACTAAAATCCAATAACATACCTACAGTTTTTGGTACAACTTGGCCATACAATCCAATAACAATCCTACCTGCAGACATTCAGGAGTAACACTGAAATTAAGAATGCATGAAAAGGAGTTCAAAGTTACGAAACATTCCAGTGCATAACTGCCAAGAAAGAATATGAACTTCAGATAAATTTTTTTTCTTCTAGTTTTCAATTAACAAAGGAGCAAAATAAGAAGAGATTTTCACAAAAATGTTAGTTCCAGTTGCAAGAACCGTACCTAAACGTTGCTCATCAATATCAACATCCAAGTATACCCTATGGGTGATCTCATAAATCTCTTCTGCCTTCTCTTCATTCTATGCACCGATTTAGGAGGACTACATTAGTTCTTCATTATATATGACACAAAGAGCTAATCTATATTTGACAATGAAAATATTATTACTAAAAATTCACTTGAAATGAAATTAAAAAGGGGGTGGAAACTTAGCAAAACAATAAATTTTCACAATCAAAACTATAATTTGGTGTTATTGCACAGTAGCAACATAAACAATTAATATTTATATAAATGAAATAACAGAAGAATGTACTGCAATGACTTCATTTGCCTAAAATCAAATAACCACTACAAAACTATTATTGAGACCCTTGAGTGTCATGCATATATTAAGATTCAATGGAACAAATGGCGGCAATCACTTCCCCTCACGCACCCCCCCTCCCCAACCAAACATGAGAGTGGACTTATTTCATCCTTTCCCAATCTCTTTCAATTTTTTCTCGCAAAAGAGAGGACCATCTCTAACTTGAGCACCTAAAGGCCCCCAGTAGGAACAACCATTGACCTTCATAACTCCCTTGACTCTCTTTTGCTATTATTATTTTCTAAGATGGATCACGGAACCCTCCCTAGGTGGTAAGCAAGATTATGCCGAACAAGGTACTCTATCAACAGGTATGAGTACTAGAAAATTAAATTTATGCCACCTCAAGTGGGACAACTAGTTAAAGTAAATGTGTTGGGAGGAGAAACATTTTCCATATCCTGATCAATAACAGATCACAAACTTCCACTATACCTTGTATATGCACCAGTTATAATTAAGACTGACCTAAACGCATTCTGGACAAGAACACAGACAGGTAGATCTCTCATGTTACTTGCAGCAGGCACATAATCCACGCCTTTAAAGGACTGAAAAAATTCAATTCCTTAAACTTTATAACATGTCTAGATCACCTGAATGGTGGAAAAGAAGACTAGAACAAGGAATCCTGAAAACAAAGGAGCTTTTCAATCATGCAAAAGAGGGGGAAGTCTCAAACTATCTATATTCATGAATTCACGCTGTATAACTCATGCAATGCTCCATACAACCAATGTAAGGACACTCGTCACTGTCCTTGTGCTTACTAGCAATTCTCTTGAATGTTGCAATAATAACATAAGCTTGCAGTTACATTAAGCACACCCAACCTAGCTCATTCAGATCTATGACAAACTTTTCTCACTATGCACACCAATCTGCATCTCTGTTTTCTATCCATCATTTTACTACATAATTTGACCTCCCTTTATTGAGCTGTACAGATGCTCCCTTTGATAGAGATTGCTCAACGACTTAATCACACTGAACTATGAACTATGTCATTTCCGGTGATGTAAGCCATCTAAAAGTTGTCCAAGATTATCAGGTATACTAGATAGAAAAATCACACATTATACATACATAAAATGCACATAAAAGCTCAATAACGAGGATAACTAAGTAGTTCATTTAGATCATTCGGCAAAGCTCAAAATTTGAAGTCCGTTGAGCAATTATAAAACCGCAATTAGATTAGGCAAGAGTCCGTATAACATATGGTAAGCAAAAGAACAAAACAAAACAAAATCAAGAATTAACAAACCAATATAGACATTAATCATCACAAGTTTCAAAATGAAACAACAAAAAACAGTTAATTAAAATCGAAACAAATAAAACCCATCAATCAGATCCAAGTTATACACAAAACAGAAAGGATACAATTAAAGATAAAAAGAGGGAGCGGGGTAAATCAACAAAAGCTCACTTGTCTAGGGGTAACGAAAGTGAAAACAAGCAAAATACTGAGGACAATGAAGAGAAGGAGGAACTTAGGATGAAGCCAAACTGGCATCTCTACACGCAAAGCTCAAATGGGTGAAAATATATTATATTCTTGGATCAACATCGATCTGTACTTTCTTCATGTTTATCCATGGCTACCATCAACAAAACTGATAAATTTTAATTGTTTCTGTGCAGAATTCTCCCTCTCAGAGACTGTAATTGCTGGGAATTATAGCCGCTCGAGGCGCTGAAAGTGGAGAGTATGTGGGGGGAAAACAAATTTCTTAATCAAAATTTCATTAAATAAATACATATAAATATAATTATTAATTAAGTTATGTTTTTATTCACCAATTTCGGTTTGTTATATCATAACCCTCGTCCGCATTAGGAACTTTCATATCTTACCCCCTAAATTTATCATTTAAAATTTATAAATTCACCATTTTAAATTTAGAGATTCATATTTTTGAACTTACAATTTAATCATTTAAAATTTACAGATTCATCATTTATAAAGTACAACGTTCGTTATTTTGAACTTACAAATCTATCGTTTTTAACTTACAGATTAATCATTTTAAATTTATAGATTCATCATTTTGAAATTGTAAGTTTATTGTTTTATAAACTATAGGTTTATCATTTTAAATTTATATATTCATCAATTTAAACTTAAAGATTCATTGTTTATAACTTATAAATTTATCGTTTATAATTTGCAAATTCATCACTTATAATTTCATCGTTGACAATTTGCAGATTCATAATTTTAATTTGCATGTTTATCATTTAGAAACAACAGATTTATTGTTTACAATTTACAGGTTCATCACTTACAAGTTTATCATTTATACCAAATTTATTATCTTTAACTTCATAAACTCAATTTTTTTCTCTATATTACTCATTTTTAATTCAAATATCTATATTTTCAACTATTTTCTTTCACAAAATATATCAAAACTAATGTTTTGATCATTGTTAAATTTTGAAGGGTATTTTCGTTATTTTGATGATCACAAATAATTAGGCAATAATGAATTTAATCACATTTTTGTGTTTTAAGTGTGTTATACTGGTTACATATTCTTAAAATCATGAAGCAAGTTAATTGAAATTTGTTGAACTTCAAAAGAATAAAAATCAACAAATATTCATGCCCATGAAGCAAATATTCATGCCAGTGAACAATGTCACGCCCGTGGTAAAGAATCACCACAACCGTGAAAAGATAAATTCACACCATGACTCATGGAGTAATGCCCGTGAATGAGTTACACCAAGACTATTCTTTCAAATGTTCACGACAATGAAACATTTGACCACCCATGAAGCTTGACTAATTCACGTCCATGAAAGACTTCTAATTTCTAGATAGAACCATTCACAGTCAGTTTCACCACTTCAGTCACAGCTACGAAAAATAGTTACGCCCGTGAACCTAGAAAGAAAAAGTTATCAAACGAGAACATAAAAGTTGTTGAATGGACTTTTTGTATTAAATGCATCCCAAACAACTATATTTGTTAGGGAAAGTATAAATACAACATATTTATGACTTCCAAATGTTTGAAAAATAAGAGAAAAATGTGCATTCAATCTTCTAATCTTGTATAGCCTTGTGCATTTAATTGATTTCACTAATCTTATCTTTTATCTAATAAGAACCATAATTACTCAGAATTGTTAAGCTTTTTGGTTAGTGAGTGTTTCATTTTTGTAATCAATTACTCAAAAATGAGTTTGAGTGAGTTGGATTGTGAAACATTTGTAAGGATTTTTGTGTGAGCAATCAAAACACAAAGATTTAATTGTTGTGTTAGCTATTAAAATATAAGAATTTTTCTAGGTTAGGTGTTAGCCAAGAGAGTAAAACACCATAATTGAGAGTGAGTTAAGAAAAACTTCATTTGTAACACTTTGAGTATTAGTGAAATACCCAATTGAGATTAGAGAGAGAAGTATAGTTTGTTAATACTCGAACCTCTATAAATCTTGTGTGCCAAATTTCTTTTTCTCTCTCACAAATCATTCTTTAGTAAATTTGCCTCGAGTAAAATTTTTAATTACCAACCAATTCAACCTCTCTTCTTGGTTATTATTTTGGGCAACAATCAGTATCAGATTTAAGTCTAGCATTCAGGCCTAATAAGCGCTAACAAAGATCAAACGATGGCCAATGAAAGATTTCATAGTCTCAAACCCTTCTTCGATAGAGCTAACTATGCAAATTGGAAATTCAAAATGGAAGTCTATCTTAATAATGAAGGAGTAGATATTTAGGAGTCTATTCGAAAAAAATAGACAATTCCGATAAGAACAAATTCTGAATGAGAAAAAGAGATCATCCCAAGAGAAGATTGGACTAAAACTCAAAGGAGAGCAAATGACAAAAATAAGAAAGCCATGACAATCCTAATAAGCTTTTTATCCCTTGAAAAGTGTGATATGATTCAACATTATCTTACTTCTTATTCCATTTAGGAGACATTGGAGAATTACCATGAAGGCACCAAGTAAGTGACATCCAAGAAGGTTCAACTTCTTGTCACCGAGTATGAGCTTTTCAAGATGAAACCAAATGAAACCATAATTGAAATGACCAATCGTCTTCTTACCATTGTTAATGGTATGAGGAAGCTTGGAAAGCATTATAGTTTGGAAGACATAAACAACAAGATTTTGAAGAGTCTTCCAATGAGAGATTATGGCTCAAGAGTTGCGGATATAAAAAAAGCTAATGAAGACTTGAGCGCAATCCCTATAAATGTGCTAATTGGTAAATTTCTCACTAATGAGATGGTTTTAGTAAGGGAAAATGAGCTTGAGGGAGAAAATGAGAAGAGAAAGCCTCTAGCACTTAAAGCTTCAACCTCAATGCCTATAGATGAATGTCTCTTTAGTGATGAAGAGTTGATTGATGAAGGAGATGATCAAATAGGCTTACTTTCAAGGAGAATCAAGAGGTTGATCACCCACAAGTATGGCTCAATTAAGAACTACAAGCAAAGAGCCTCAAGATTCCTTCCTAAAAACTCGTCATCTACCAAAGGTAAAGAGGAATTCAAGTACTATGAATGTGGAAAGAAGTGACACATTGTCAAGAAGTACAAGAGAATACCCAACAAAGAAGATGAAGAAAAAGGTTACAAAATCACTTAGGATTATGAAACCACGTCACTCATTAAAGAAGAAGAAGATGAGGTGGCTAACTTGTACTTCATAGCTATTGAGGATTACTCCAATGATAAGGTATGCTCTACATCCCAACCTTGTAATAATTTTTGTGATTTAATTGATGGTGATGATGATGATGATATAGTTGAAGTATTAAATCTAGAGATAAAAATGTACAAAATGAAACTTGATCTTTATAGGAAAAATAGCTCTAAACTTAAAAATGATTTTAATAACCTTCAAAAGGTAGTTGAAGGACTAAAAATCTCAAATGACTACTTAAATAAGTCATTAGATGAGTTTTCATCAAAACCTTTAACCAATTCTCTAATGAAAAAAAAAACAATGCTTTTAAAAAATGAGGCTAAAGAGCTTAGAAACTTTATCTCAAAATTTCACAAAGTGAAGGAGAATTTGGATACCTTAATTGTATCTCAAAAACCTTCATTGATGAGATATGGCTTAGGTTTCAATGGAGCATCATCATCTACTTCACCTGGAACTATTTTTATTAAATCAAGCACACCACAAAACCTCTACTATTGAGGTAATAGATCCAAGGGGTAATGGAAAAGCACACACAAAACCTTCTACTCAAAAGAAGAGTAGCTAAGGGTCACATGGCCCAAGAGGAAAACCTCAAAAGGTCAATCATGTTTTCTTATACAAAAAGCATGCACCTAAGAAAACACCCACAATATATAAATGTTTATGTCATTGTGCACATACTCCACCTAGGAGAGTAGTAAAGCCTAAACCTATTTCAAAGTGGAAAAACATATATAAATCCAAACAATGCCACTGTTGCATGAAGCTCAGGCATATAAACAAATATTGTTTTATAAGGAAGACTCATTGGAAATCTTCTAGTGTTATCCCCCAATGACCCAATTTCATTTGGGTACCTAAAAACCAAATCTAAATTATTATTTTGTAGTTATGCCTCAAGTCCACACCAAAAAAAAAATGTTTGGCCAATGGCTAGTGGATGCTAAAGGCACGTGACCGGAAATGTAAGTTTTTTCACTCAAATCAAAAGAATTGACATTGGTAAGGTAACATTTGGAAATAATATCAAAGATAAGATAATTGGCATTGACTCAATTGGTTTAAATAATGCTTCTTTAATTGAAAATATTTTGCTTATTGATGGTTTAAAATATAATTTATTAAGTGTAAGTCAATTATGTGATAAGAAAAACTACGTCACCTTTACCTCTAATGAATGTCTAGTGACCACCTTAAATAATCAATAAATGTTCAAGCAGATAGAAATGGCAATATTTATAAAATAAATTTACACAAGCTATCTAATATTTTCTCTAAGTGTCTTATGACAATTAGCGATAAATCTTGGCTATGGCATAGAAGGCTTAGTCATGCAAATATGAACTTAATCAAAGCTTTAGCAAATGAGAGCTAGTGGATAGACTACCAAAAGTCAAATTTTCAAAGGATAAGACATGTAAACTATGTCAAAGAGGAAAACAATACAAAACATCATTTAAGTCTAAAAATATAGTAAGCACCTCTAAACCTTTACAACTTTTGTACCTAGATCTTTTTGGACCTACTAGAATTGCTAGTTTAGGAGGTAAACATTATACTTTTGTTACTGTTGATGATTACTCTAGATTTACTTGGATAATTTTCTTAGGACAAAAGAACGATGTCTTTGAATCTTTTAAAAACTTTTCCAAAAGAATTCAAAATGAAAAAGAGTATTTTATTTCTAAAATAAGAAGTGGTCATGGAAAAAAATTTGAAAATAAGAATTTTAAAAATTTTTGTTTAGAATATGATATTTCTCATAATTTTTCAACTCCTAGAACACCTCAACAAAATGGGGTTGTTGAAAGGAAAAATAGAACTCTAATTGAGATGGCTATAACAATACTCAATGAATATAGTTTACCAACCTACTTTTGAGCCGAAACCACTAATATCATATGTTATATTTCTAACTGAGTTTTCAAAAGGCCAATTTTAAATAAAACTTCTTTTGAGCTATGAAATGAAAGAAAACCATTTATCTCATATATTTACAGTATTTAGATGTAAATATTTTATATTAAATACCAATGATAACCTTGAAAATTTTGCTTCTAAATCAGATGAAAATATCTTTTTAGGATACTCTACAAGTAGTAAAACTTATAGAGTTTTTAATAAAAGATCATTAGTTGAAGAAGAGTTTATGCATATTATTTTTGATGAATATAGTAAACTTGATCCTATGAAAGGTAGTGCTCTTGATGATATTATAGATACAACGGATAAGTTTGGTCTTGATCATGAAAAGGATGGTGAGACCTCAAAGAGAGATGATAATGATGATCAAGAAGGGCAACAATAAGATAAGCATCGAGATAATCTACTACCTCAAGCTCAAGAGCAAGTCACCCAAAAGTTTCAAAAGGAATGGAAATTTATAAGAAATCATCCCATGGAGCAAATCATTGGTGATTCCACCAAGGGTGTAAGTACTAAATCTAATCTTAAAATTTTAGATTCTAATATAGCTTTTGTCTCTCAAATTGAGTCAAGGAATATTGATAAGGCTCTTAGTGATGAGAGTTGTGTGATCGTCATGCAAGAGAAACTCAACCAATTTGAGAGAAATAAGGTTTAGACCTTAGTTCCAAGACCTAAGGATTATCCAATTATTGGTAATAAATGGGTATTTAGGAACAAATTAGATAAGCAAGGTCATATAACTAGAAATAAGGCTAGATTAGTTACTAAAGGGTACAACCAAAAGGAAGACATAGATTATGATGAGACATATGCTCTAATAGCTAGATTAGAAGCAATTAGAATTCTTTAAGCTTTTGCATGCCACATGAACTTTAAACTTTTTCAAATGGATGTCAAAAATGCATTTTTAAATGGTTTTATAAAGGAGAAAGTTTATGTTGAATAACCTCCTAGTTTTGAAAGCCATACATTGTCAGATCATATATTTAAACTCTTTAAGGCCTTACATAGTCTAAAACAAACTCCAAGAATTTGGTATGAAAGGCATAATGTATTTCTTTTAGAAAATAATTTTTCAAATAGATATGTAGACACAACTATTTTCATTAAAAAGTACAAGCATGACATATTTCTTGTTCAAATTTATGTTGATTATATTATCTTTAGATCTATCAATGAATTTCTTAGTCAAGAATTTGCTAAATGTAACACCTAACATCTTATACATCTATATACCGTATATGTTGTCTTTATATTGTATTATTACGTATGAAACAAGATTAAATAAAATTCATGTTTACAGCGAGAGTAAATTTTTTTTTTTTAACTCATCTCATATTATCAACAATAATTTCACAATCAATATGGAAGCTTTAATTATAGCCTATAACATCACATATATTAATAAATCAAACATTAAGTTGAATCCATTTATATATATATCTTAGTACAGATTCATTGAAATTATACATATGCAAGTATTCAACCCCCAAACGTAAATGAAATGTTCTTATGCTTATGTGGAATGCAAGGAGATAAAGTGTAGAGACTCGGCCGGTGACCTTTGATCCATGACTTTTATATGCACCTCAATATGAACTACTAATCTTCTCTACCTGAAAAATGATGCAATTTGGTGAGTTGCGACTCAGTGATAATAACCATCAAATGAGTCATAAAGCACCAAACATTTCATAATAGCAAATAACAAGTATAATTAATACATACTTTATACTACATTTCATCATTCAATAACATATAAATATAGATAAAATCAAGTATTCAATAATTGCTCTTTACTTATGCTTATGCTTATGCTTATTCATTTTATTTTGTTGTGACCAGGTTAAACGAACATTGCCCCGGGTTTCCATGTGAACATTTGTCATGTGAACATTTGCATTTGCATTTGCATTTGCTAGCTAGCTTGATCATTTGTTTCATTTGCACATTTGTTGGGCCATAGGCCTCTTCTTTTGCTTTTGCACATTTGTTGGGCCATAGGCCTCTTCTTTTGCTTTGCAATGTCGATTAACTAGTCACAACGCCTTTTTAAGTCATTATGCATATGCATTTGTACTTACATATTCATCAACCATTGTATCTTATCACATATACCATACATATACCACATATATACCTCATATGTCAACATATATACCATATATATACCACATATATACTTCATATGCAACACATATACCATACATATACCACATATATACTTCATATGCAACACATATACCATACATATACCACATTTATATACTTCATATGCAACGCATATACCATATATATATCACATTTATATACTTCATATGCAATACATATACCATACATATACCACATATATATACTTTATATGCAACACATATACCATACATATACCACATATATATACTTCATATGCAACACATATACCATACATATACCACATTTATATACTTCATATGCAATACATATACCATACATATACCACATTTATATACTTCATATGCAATACATATACCATACATATACCACATATATATACTTCATATGCAACACATATACCATACATATACCACATTTATATACTTCATATGCACTAAAGAATTCAATTGATAATTAGACTCACCTTTTTCCTTTGACTCCAACCCTTAATTTATTGTCTACCCCCTTCTTTATATCTCCAATTTGTCTTGAGCCTAATATTGAAATATAATTGGTTAATTTATGACTAGAGAAACTTAATGTGGCTTAAACAAATTAATATACATTATCCATATCAATAATTAAAATTTTTCCTATAAGGCAGTGTGACCTTAAGGGACTTTTTTGACTATAAATTTTTCTTTACATGACCAATTAATCTGATTCTTGATCCTAATTAAAATTAACATATTTATATATAACATATTAAAATTTCAGACCAATTGGATTACTGTACAATTTTTGGTAGAATTTCTAAACGTGTTCTGATTTCTGCCCTGTTTTCTGCCCTTAGGCAGTTTCAGGGTACCAATTTAATCTCATCATAACTTATGATATATAACTCATATTGCAATGAAACTTTACAAAAACTTATATGGGTTTAATTGGAACATTTTTAATTTTTACAACTTTCACCAATTATATATCTAAGGCCCTCAAATTATAGGCAACATTGTACTGCTTTAGAACAGAGTTGGTTTTCAGGACAATATGGCTTGTAACGAACATAACTTAGCCTATACATAACATATTAAGATGAAATTAGTACCAAAATTTAGCTAAGACATATAACTATAACTTTCATGTTTTAATCATTTACAGAATCGATCTGGAAGAAGCTCAGAATACTTAAACAAGTTTCGGGACCTGTACAGGGCACTCAGTAGGCAGTTCAAATCATGGAACAGTCATGATTCAATTTACCATAACTCAAAATTTACAAGACCTATGAACCTGAAATTTGGTATACATATCCATAACACATATATCTACAACTTATATGTTTTGAGATACTTAAAATATTGAGTTTAACATATCCAAAACTAACAAACACAGTAGCTAACTTACTTAGGGTTCATATCCCGACCAGTTTCAGTACAAAGAGGATATCTCATTCTATACATTACATCTTGCAAAACTATTTACATATCCATAAATCTAAGACATACATGAACAACTTTTGTGTTTTACACTTCTCCAGATTCGACCTCTAAGATCATCAAAATCGTAGTACAAAATACTGCATATTTATGAACCTTAAACACCATAATCAAGCTTAACACAAATTAATTGTTTACTCATCTATAATCACCCTTGGCTAACCTTGTTGCTGTAATTTCTGGAGTGAAAAGAGAAGAAGATGTTGCTGGAATTCAAAAAAATGGAATGAAGCAAAGAGAAAGAAGAAGAGGAGGAGTAAGAAGAAGAAGACTTTACCTAATAAGTTAAAAACACTTTCCTTTTCTCCTCTTCCTTTTCTCCTTTTCTTTTTTCACCCGACCCCTTTTCCTTTTTTTTTTAATTTTCTTTTGCTTTTTCTTTTCCTTTTTATTTTTTGACTTTTATTTTTTTAATTATTCTTATTATTATTATACAATTACATGTATCTAGACATACTAGTTAATACCAAAATACAACTTCATCATCTACTTCAATTTAATTAATTAACTATATTAAATTTAATTAATTCAATCTATTTCTTTATTCAATTAAATATTAATTTTATATCATTTTTATCTATATTATAAAACAGACATGTGCATTTCTATATAATTGCAAAATACTTGAAAATAAACTAATTGTATGTCATGAATATATTTAAATAAAAATGCATATTATGCATGTGTTCAAGTGATATATATATATATATATATGCAAAATGCATATGCACAAATGAGATGATGCAAAAATGCATATGGAAAAACTAAAGGATGTTACACTAAATGTATGACTAGACAATTAGAAATGAGCATGATGGAAGAGCTCAAATTCTTTATTGGTTTTCAAATCAAGTAAAACAAGGATGACATTTTCATCAACCAATCCAAGTACACTAAAGAGCTATTAAAGGAATTTGGAATGAAATGATGTCAAAGTGCTAATTAACCAAATTGGACAAAGATGAAAAGGGTAAGGCTATAGATGAAAAGCTTTATAGAGGTATGATCATATCTCTTTTATACCTTACCACTTCTAGACTTAATATAATGTATAGTGTATGCTTATCTGCTAGATTTTAATCATGTCCTAAAGAATCTCATTTACATGCTATAAAAAGAATTTTAAAATATATATAAGGCATAATGTAATTAGGCCTATGGTATCCTAGAAACACTTCATTTCGTATCATTGTTTTTTTTTATCCCGATTATGCTGAAAGTCTTCTAGATAGAAAAAGCACATCCGGAACTTGTCACTTCATTAGTGAATGTTTAGTTTCTTGGTTTAGTAAGAAACAAGTTTTGGTTGTCTTGTCCGCTACTATATATTCCACTTCAGTAGTGATGTTGTGTTAGAATTTATTGACACAAACAATCAATTGGATGAGACAATAACTCAAAGATTATGGTCAAGAGATTGATCATATTCCCATTAAATGTGACAATACAAATGCTATAAAATATTTCTAAAAATCTCATTTAACATTCTAGGAGCAAACATGTAAATATTAGACATCACTTAGGTCTATGATTGTTTGTGTCAATAAATTGAGACATTTTCACCAAGTCTTTCAATGATGAAAGATTTTGTTTTATAATAAGGGAGTTTGGTATGTTTGATAGGAGCACATTGTCTTAAAATTATTTTTAATAAGAACTGCATTCACTTTGCTCACTTGTATATCTTTGATGTTAAAATTGTGAATCTTGAGTAATATTTCATATATTTGATGATTTGCATGTTCAAATTGTATAATGAATGATCACTTATCATGAAAAAAAACATGCTTAATTTGCTTAGGAAGGAATCACATCTTTTTATTTGAAACATGTTTTAATTTTTGCCATATTTTAGGTCTTCACGTCTGTGAGTAAATATTCAGTCATAAAAATAATAGCCAAAAATGGCAGAAGTGTTCATGTATTGGCTTACACCTTGGGTCATGATTTGATCCCATGAAAATTCTCTTTCACGCCAGTGACTATTTTATGCCACGGCCATGAACTTCATGCTTCAAACGGCATAAGCGCTCACACCTTTGGTCACGTGATGGGTCATTATTTGGTCTTCGCTTGAATACAATTATTCATGCCCATGAACTTTTCTTCACGGTCGTGAATCAATCGATATAAAAACCTGAAATGTCACTCTTTGATATAAAGCCTGAAACGTCACTCTCTCTCTCTCTCGATTCTCTCTCTTCAAAATCATGACAGTTGCATCCTACTTCTCCTTTCTAGCCAAATCTGATCTCCCAAACACATTTTCACCACAAATCCTCATTGGAATTATCCTCTAAACACCACAATCATCAACTTCATCCGATTTTTCTCAATTTTTTTTAGTTTTTCACACGAGAATCAAACCCTATGTATCTTTTTTTCACCCCTTTCATTTTTCTTCAAAGATTTCAACCACTATCATGGCCTCTAGAGCCGATTCCTTTAAAGGGAAGAGAAAGAGCATGACCCTAAAGCTCTATACATACCATCTTCTCAATGTTCTACCCCGACACTTCCATCAAAAGTATGCTTCTCTAAAAAATGGCTTATTTTGTCCACGTGGACATTCAATTGGGATTGCTTCAAGGCTTTTAGCCTTGAATCATATGTGAAAGTCTGGCTTTAGCAATGTGGATTGTTGGAATTTGTAGACATCTAAAAGTCCACTTTCAAATATCCAATCCTAGAGTTTCTGAGTACCTTGCAAGTATCTCCTATTGGTAAGGTCTCCTTCTAACTCTACAAGCAAGAGAATTCTCTCACTACCTCAGAAATTGCGGATATCTTCAATCTACCACATGTAGTTTTGATAAATGAAAGTGATGCAAATGATTTTAATCTCTCTGCAAATTGGCACAACTTTGGTAGTGATTACAACTGGGATGTAAAGAAGAACAAGAGCACTCACTTGAAGAATCCGGTTCTCCATTACATTCACCAGTTCTTAACATACTCAATCTTTGTCCAAGGAGATAGCAATGGGACAATCAGAAAATCATAATTGTTTTTGTTCGAGATAGCTTAGAAAAATGAGTCAGTTGCCCTGTCAAGATAGTTTGCATCCCATCTTCAATTGATAGCCTCGAGGAAGAGATAGTTCATCTTTGCAAGCAAGTATCTGGCTTCAATCCATGATTTATCTTTTCTTTAGTTTTAGTTTCATGCTTTAAAATATTGTTTTAGGATCCTTAGGATCACTAGATAGGAAATCTTATTTGTACTTAAACTCATATATGTATTTTTTGATTAGATAATGAAATATGTGTAACATCCTTGACCTTCCCCCACATGCATTTCATTGAACATAAGCATCTTGCATACAATTCAATTGAACAAATGCATTCCATACGTATTTTCGTAGGAACAAGTTTATCACACGCACTAGCTACGTGTCCTAGCATTTGACACTTGTATCGAGTAGCACATGTGTACTTATAACCTATATGAGGATTATGAAGTATTAGAAATGAATTGAATAAGTGACCAAATTAATGTAAGCAAAATGATTAGATTAAGATTAGTAAACATTTTGCATTGTTAATTTAGTTAAACCGGGCCAAAAGATTAAGCGGTATTATTGTGTAGATTAGTCGAATTATATATATATGTAAATAATAATAATAATATAGATAAAATAAAATGAAAATGAAACAAAAGAGAAATAGAAGAGAAGAGAAGAGAAAAGAGAAGAGAAATGAGAAATGAGATGAGAAATGAGATGAGAAAATGATAAAAAGACAAAAACATAAATCTGCCTTTATCTTCATCTTTCCCATTTCTGCCTCCTCACTTCAGCCCCGACTTCTCCTTCATTTTCCTCCATTTCAGACTTCAAATCTTCCTTGTTTTACCTATTTTTTTGCACCAAATTGATCCCTTGCAAGTTCGTCCTTGGTAAGTAATCAATTCTTATTGCTTTAGGGTTGATTTGAGTTGCTTAGGTTCATTAATAGGCACTGTTTTGCAACCCGATTTTGATGCACATCTAAATTGATTCTGGACAAGTATAAAACACAAAAGTTGTTCCTTTATGTCTTATATTTATGAATATGTAAACGGTGTTTCGTGATTTGGTTTATAGAATTAGATATGCTCTTCGTACTGAAACTGGTCAGGGTGTAAACCCTAACCAAGTTAGCTACTGTGTTACTTGATTTCGAATATGTTAAAGCCATTATTTGAAGTATCTCAAAACATAAAAGTTGTAGATATATGTGTTATGTATCTGTATACCAAATTTCAGGTTCATATGTCTTGTAAATTGTGAGTTATGGTAAATGGAACCATGACTGTTCCATGGTTTGAACTGCCTATTGAGTGCCCTGGGCAGTTCCAGAAACTTTTTTGTCTAATTTGAGATCCTTAGAGCTAGATTCTGTAACTTATCAAAACATGAAAGTTATAGGTATATGTCTTAGCTAAATTTTGGTACTACTTTCAGCTTAAAATGTTATGTATAGAGTAAGTTATGGCCTTTAGAAGTCATACTGGTCCGGAAGCCAATTCTGTTCTGGACCAGTGAAATGTTGCTTATAATTTGAAGACCTTAGAGGAATAATTGGTAAAAGTTGTGAACATGAAAAATGTTCCATTTGAACCCATATAAGTTTCTGCCAAGTTTAATTATAATCTGATTTACAGATTGTAAGATATGGACTACCCAAATTGGTACCCTGAAACTGCCAAAGGGCAGAAACAGGGCAGGAAACAGAACACTCTTAGAAATTCCACCAAAAATTGTACAATGATCCAATTGGTCTGATATTTTAATATGTTTCATGATTATGTGTTATTTTGAATTAGGAATAAGAATCAGATTAATTGGTCAACTATAGGAAAAGTTATAGGCTTAACAGTCCCATAAGGTCACACTGCCCCATAGGAAAAAGCCTAGCTATGTATATGCATTATGCATATTAATTTGTTTAAGCCACATTAAGTATCTCTAATTATGAGTTAATCGATTATGTTTTCATATTAGGCTCGCAACATATTGGAGACCCACAAGGAGCAGATAGACAATAAGTTAGGGGTCGGAATCAAAGGAGAACGGTGAGTCTAATTATCGATTGAATTCTTTAGTGCAAATGAATGTTGTTTGCTATGTGATTCATGTGATTGTCATGATTGGTTCTTGATAATGTAATGATGGATAATTTGTGATATTGTGGTACATATAAATAGTATACTTGTGGTATATTTGAGGTATATATTTGACAAATGTGATATATATACATGGTACATGTATAGTATATACAAGGTGTATGCTTGACATATGAGGTATATAGGGAATATATGTATGTTGTATATGATAAAGATGCAATGGTTGATGAATGCTTAAATACAAGTGCATATGCATATGGGCTAAAAAGGCGTTGTGACTAGTTAATCGACATTGCAAAGCAAAAGAAGAGGCCTATGGCCCAACAAATGTGCAAAGCAAAAGAAGAGGCCTATGGCCCAACAAATGTGCAAATGAAACAAATGATCAAGCTAGCTAGCAAATGCAAATGCAAATGTTCACATGGAAACCCGGGGCAATGTTCGTTTAATCTGGTCACAACAAAATAAAATGTACAAGCAAAGCATAAGTAAATAACAATTATTGAGTACTTGATTTTATCTATATTTATATGTAATTGACTGATGAATGGAATGGAATACATGGTATATATTGGAATTGTGATTTATGACTATGAGTTGTTTGGTACTTTAGAGCTCATTGGATGATTATTCTCACTGAGCCGCAACTCATCAATTTGCGTCATTTTTCAGGTAAAGAAAAGTGATAGCTCATTTTGAGTAGTGTATAGAAGACATGGAGCACAGGTCATTGGCCGAGCCTCATCACTCTCTCTCCTTGCATTCCACACAAGCATAAAAACATGTCATCTGTATTTTGGACTTATATGCTTGAATATGTATAGTCATTTTGGAATGAGTCTAAATATGTATAAATGAAATCAACTCGGAAATACTTATGTGTAAAGTTTATATTTTGATATATGTGATATATCGTATTGTGGTTTTAATGTTGACTTGAAAAGTCGTTTAGTAATTTTACAGGATATAAGACTTGTAAAGTCATTAGTTGATTTTACAGGATATGATATGAAAAAAAATTTTACTACTATTGTTAACAGGGTATTTTGCCTTTTCAGTATGCAGTATGTGACTATTTGATACAGGGATAGGTTATACTTAAATGCATAAGAGGTGTGACGTTACAATATGAGACTTGCTTTATACAATCTATTTTTTTCTCTTGATTGTCTTTTTTTGATTGTGACAAAGGAGGAGAATAAATGCAATATGCTTAACAACATATACTTGACATATACTTTGGATATGCTTAACATAATTGTCATTTAACATAAAATATACTTAACATATATCTTCCATATACTTGGCATAAATGTTATAATAAATGCTTAATTGAATTTCTTTTGAAACTTCATTTCTTATATGCTTATATTTTAAAATATGGTATCTTTGTGCTCTTTATAATTCACATTTATTAATCATCTTTTGAGGGGAAGAAATTTATTTCTCTTTACACCACATATTGCAAAATTATTTATCACCATAAAAAATGGGAAGATTGTTAAACCTTGATGGGTATTTTCCGTCATTTTGATGATTATAAATAATTGGGCAATATGGAATTTAACCACATTTTTGTGTTATAGGTGTATAAGACATGTTGCATATTGCTAAGACTATGAAGCAAGTTGATTGAAATTAGTTGATATTCAAAAGAATAAAAATCAGCAAATATTCACTCCCGTGAAGCGGATATTCATGCCAATGAACAATGTCACGCCCGTGGTGAAGAATTGCCACAACAGTACAAAAAAAAAATTAATGTCAGTGACTTGTGAAGTAACGCCCATGAATGAGTTAACGCTAAGACTGTTCTTTCAAATGTTCACGACAATGAAAGCATTGGACCACCCGTGAAGCTTGACTAAGTCACGTCCGTGAAGAAATGTGTCATGTCCATGAAAGAGTCCTCATTTCTGGACAAAGCTGTTCACATTCAACTTCACCACTTCAGTCACAGCTACGAAAAATAGTCACGCCCGTGAACCTAGAAAGAGAAAGTTATCAGACGTCAATGGAAAAGTTGTTGAACGGATATTTTTGCATTAAATGTATCCCAAACGACTATATTTATTAGGAAAATAATAAATACAACATATTTATCACTTCCAAAAGTAAGAAAAACAAGAGAAAAATGTGTATTTCATCTTCTAATCTTGTATAACTTTGTGCATTTAATTGATTTCACCAATCTTATTTTTTTATCTTGTAAGAACCATAATTGTTCAGAATTATTGAGCATTTTAGTTGGTGAGTATTTTATTCTTGTAATAAATTACTTAAAAGTAAGTTTGAGTAAGTTGGATCATGAGTGAAATATTTATAAGGATTTTTGTATAAGCCATCAAAATAAAAGAATTTAGTTATTGTGTTAGCAATTAAAACACATAAATTTTTCTAGGTTAGATGTTAGCTAGAAGAGTAAAACACCATAATTGGGAGTGTACTAGAAAAAATTTCATTTGTAACACTTTGAGTGTTAGTGAAAAGTACAATTGAGATTGGAGAAATGAGTAGAGTTTGTTAATATCAAAACATCTATAAATCTTGTGTATTATATTTCTCTTTCTCTCTCACAAATCATTCTTTGGTAAAATTGTCTCAAGCAAAATTTTTAATTACTAACCAATTCAACCCCCATTTTTTGTTATTATTTTAGGCAACAATCATAAACAATAATAACAATCATTAAAACATTAAAAAAACTAAAAATAAAATCAAAATATGTAAATTAAAAAAATTTCTCTCTCTAAAACAGATTTAGAATATACAAAAATTTATTTCTTTTCTCTCTTTGAACAAGAAAGAGAATAAGAAGATCAAGAATATAATGAAACAAAACACGCTAACAGTAAAAATATTGTCTTATAATAAGTAAATAAAATATATGTAAAATATTAATAACATAGTAAAACACAATGTCGTATAATTAAAAGAAACACAATATATTATGAATATAAATCCATGATATAATCTGCGACTAATTTCTAATTGGATTTAACTAGAAAAAAAAAATCAGAGAATTCGAGATGAAGTCATGGGTAGGGCTGTAAACGAACCAAATCGAGCTAAATATTAGTTAGATCAAGATCAGCTCGTTTAAATTTATCATAGGCTCGACTTTAATTCAAGCTTTTATACTTGAATTCAAGCTCAACTCGTTTGAAAATTATCAAGTTTGCAAACGACTTGAGTTCTGCTTGTGAAAAGTTTATTTATTATTCTTAACATGTTTAGCTCAAATTCGACTCGTTAACTAATAATGACAAAATTTGAGTTGAGCTCATTAACTAATAATGACAAAAATTTGAATTCAAGTTCAAACTCGATAACAAAATATAACAAAAATGAGTCCTAAACGAATATGTTCGTGAGCTTTTAAATGATCATGTTCGCGAGCTTTTAAATGAACATATTTATGAAGGTATTTGCGAACTCGTAAACGAACACGTTCGTGAGCTCGTAAACGAACATGTTCGTAAACTTATAAACATACATGTTCGCAAGCTAATGAACCAAACAGTATTAAGTTCGAGCTCGATTCATTAACAGTAATAAATAATTTTGAAAGAGATTTTTTGCAAACCGAGACCCGAATAGCTCGCGAGAGGCTTGGTTCATTTATAGCCCTAATCATGGGTAGGATGCACAGTATAATTTCATCGATAACCAACAAAAAAATTTAAGGCTATGGTTCTATTAAGGCCTAATAATACCATATTAAGATCTAGAAATGGAATGGTTGAAGAACCCAAACTTATATTTATTTATTTTCAAAACCCCAAGTCATTGCCAACTCCACCAATGATAAAACTATGCACATTAATTTTGGTTTAACTCCATTTAAAAAATGAACCAAGATACTAAAATTTCAACAACCAAAAATAGACTATTTTCGGTGAAATTATTCTTGCATTGGCCGAATCTATGTAGACAAAACAAATGATAAAATTATGCACATTAATTTTGGTTTAACTCCATTTAAGAAATGAACCAATATATTAAAATTTCAGCAACAAAAAGTTAAACTATTCTTGGTAAAATTATTCTTATATAGACCAAATCTATGTAAACTAAACCAATAAAAGAATGTCACATAAATAAAATAACTTACATGACACTCTCTTATTTGTTTAATCTATATAAATTAAGTTTATGTAATAATTTCTCTTTTTTGTGGGTGGAATTAATTAAGGGCATATGTAATGTATTTATTCGTATATGCTATTTCAATTAAATTTAACTTCAATCGTTTAGGTTGGAGTAATTTGAGTAAGAAATCAAGTTAGAATTTGAATATTAAATTATCCAATTAGGATAACTTGTGAAATTAATAGAGTATTAATTGTTATTTAATTTTAATTTTTTTAACTATATATATGTATATATGATTTTAAAAATTAACTTATAATTATTATTTTATCCTAAATATATATGATAAAACTACTAATTTTAGTTTGAAAGAAATTGAAGTTTGATTTAGATTTATAATGAGTAAAACCCTAAAGCACTACAGACCCATTATCAAAATCCCATCTGCAAAAAAAGCTAAATCCTAATTTTCTCTCCCTTCTCATAAATTACCATATTAAGAACAAGTCAAGCATGGTTTAAAAAATAATTCATTCTACTTTTATGAAATTAAGCTCTTCATAGGCCGTGAATAGGTTGCACTCCGCTGTGAGGTGGTTGTCGAGGGAGACAACGACAACATAGAGTTGAATTGCGAGATTTACATTGAAATTGTGAGTTCACCTGTGGATCAAATTAGGTCTGAAAATTTGTATCGTGTTGTATTTAATTATATTGTATCTCAATCGAATATGACACGATTATATTAAATGCAAATACAATACGATTAACTAATTGTATCAAAAATTCGAAACACAAACATGACACACTTAAAATTTGTGTTAAATTGATAAGATACAATTAGACACAATTAATTTAATGTGTATAAATATATATAAATTATACAACACGATTAGATACAATTTACTTAACATATCTAAATGTGTATATTTGACGCAACACGATACAATTATACTTTATTTACTTAACATACCTAAATGTATTCAATAGACATGAATATTAAAATAAAAATTCAATAATATTTGTCAAAAAAAATCCCACAAAACATAATATCAAAAATTATTACAATACATAATTCATTAAAAAACAAAAAATTGAAAATTAGAGTCTTCATAATTCATTAAAAAACTACAGATTGAAAAATAAAGTCTTCAATCTATGTCATTTTTCTTATGCATGTATATAAATAATATTTGTGTCAATAAATAAATTTTTTTGATAAAAATATAAATTGTAATTTTCAATTACTATAAAATTATGCTTAGAGATTGAGCATGTGCAATATTATCCATTTGAATAATATTTTCAATGACTTCATTTGATTCAATATTATTCGCATTGACACTTTCTATAAATAATAAATATAATTATTAATCAAGGTAGATAAAAATGAGCAATAAAATGACAATAATTAAAAATATGTAAATATGTACAAATTAAAATAATAAAATCACATTATCAACTTCTGCAAATAGCCAATCTTTTTTGTACAAATAAGTACTTGAACTGTCTCTAGTTTAAGAGAACTATAATACAGATTAAGGATTCGATTATCAAGAGTGAAGCTACACATAGATGCAACTGTAGATAGAGGAATAACTAGAATATCACGAGCCATTACAACAAGCTCAAGATACCTAAACTGATTTATTTTCCAAAATTGTAAAACATTTAAGGGAGCATCCCTATCAACTCTAATTTCTTCCAAATATTTTTGTAATTATGTTTTTTAGTTTAATCTTTTGCCTTGAAAATTATCAAACTTCTATTAATCAATAAAAAATAACAATAGCAAGTTACTATTCACTAATATGTCTTCTAATTATATACCATACACATCGTTCATACATAAAATCACACGTGATGTTGTGTTATCATCTTGATTATCCCCATTTTTTTATTCAAGGTTTTTCAACAAACTCACCTTGAGTAATTTTTGCAATTTTTATAATATATTGATCAAAACCATAAAATAGCTTATTACGAACCTCTTCAAACTGACTTGAATTACTATCATATAGCTCATAATAACTCCAATCCATAAAATCAATCTTATATCTAGGATCTAGTATCACAACAATAGTTAGAGTTAAGTTAAAATCACTCAATATCTCTCAAATTTTGCCATCATCAACATAACCATATTTTTTATGTACTCATCATCTGAAAATCATATGCTCCTATAATGTCAAGTATGCCATAAACACAACAGGAAAAAATAAATCAGCAGTAGAATATTTCGATCCTGAAAATAACAATAGTCCATTTGGTATTGCATTTGCCAAAAATATTTTTGGAGAAAAAAAATTTATTATTAAATTTTTTGAGTTTTGAAAACTGATTTTGGAGAGAAACAGGTAAATAAATATTTTTTCAAGAAGCGGATTTGAGAAAAACAGTTTATAAAAAATTAAAAAAATCAGTCAATTAAATCAAAAAAATTAAAAATTACAAGAAAAGTACATATTTTTTCAAAATTTTCCCATTTAATCAATGTTGGGTAGCTTTTATAGTTGGAGTCACTTAATTCCAAGTAGAAAAAAATACGTCGATAGAATAAACCACTTTTAAGCATGAGACATATTGAGTTCCATTTAGTAGGAACATCATGCCTTAGCTCATTTTTTCCACTCAAAAACAATAACCTTATACATTCCAAAAAATTTTATTTTCTAACTTGAGACTCTCTAACATACTTGATTTTGTCTCTAACTTTAATAATAAAGCTATCAATTGCTTGTAAACTATTTTATATAACTAAATTCAACATATGTGCACAACATCTTAGATGACAAAATTCATTCCCACAAACAAGTATTTGTCTAATGCTTACTTGGTCCTTTAATAGTTGAACAAATACATTATTAGCCGATGTATTATCCAAAGTTATACAAAAAATTTTGTTCTCTAATTTCGATTCAACTAAAATTGAATAAACTTTTTTATTAATTACCATACTAGTATGTGGAGACAACATAAAAGAAAAATCTAACAATCTTTTATGTAAAACTCCTTCATTATCACTGAAAATGCACAATTATATCTAAATATCCATCAGTAGCAATTGAAGTCCACAAATCTGAAGTTAAACTAATCATTCCTAGAGTTACTTAAAACATGTTTTTAATCATCTCTTTCTCCGTTTTATATATTTTTATCACATCCGATTTCACAATATTTCTAGAAATAATTAGTATATCTGATTTGCATAAGACAATGGTGACCTAATACTAGCAAATTTCATAAAAAATAAAGGCAACTCATGCATTACCATAACAGTAACAAGCAACTCACGAAATTTATTATGATCAAATTTAGAATATATCATGGATAAATTTTGACCAACAATTAATTGACCTATGTCATGACTATCTTTTCTAACACAACCTTGAACATGGCGTTTAAGATTATAAGTGTCATTTTTACTATTATAATTGGCAGTAAATTCACAATATCCGCATCTGTACCTTATTTTCTCATCTAGTGACTTTATGGTAATTTTTCAAAGAAAGACCATACCAGAGAAGTTAATCTTCTTTTGCGCTTCCCTTTATAACCAATAATTTTAACTTCATTTTTTTCCATTTCTACTGCATCATCTTCAGTATTAGATATCTTTGTTGTATTATTTACACTTGATTCGAGAGGTACTCTATTTACATATATTTTTAATAACAAATTCAATTTTTAATCACTCTATGATCTCAATCAAACTTAGAGCTAAATATTTTTATCCTAATAAACAATAAATATCAAGATCGATTGCCGAGTTAATTCAGAAATAAAAAAGATAAATATCAAATGGAAATTGGTATAAAAGAAAGAAAAATAAAAAGTTCAGCAAAAGCTTGAGGGCCAGCTAGAAAAGGGAGTCGAAAGGAGGAGGAACTGTCGATTGACGGACTGAGGAAGAAGAGTTGAAGAGGGAGCCGACTGATGGACTAAGGAAAAAGAACCGAAGAGAGAGCCGAAAGAAGAAAGAAGGAGGGGTGACCGCAAATGAAGGGGTCAGGAGGAGGAGAGCGGTTGCAGCTGGTCTATTTGTTGTTATATTAAGTTTATTAGATGTTAGATATTAGGGTTTAGAGTTTAGAGTTTAATCGATTGACTTTGTATTAAAAAAATATTTTTTTTGTTAGCCTCTTTAAACTTTATTATTTTTATTACTTTGTTAGCCGCATCGGTTTATTTTTTTTGTTAGCCTCTTTAAATAAGTAAGCAATTTGAATTACTTACTTATTTTTATAATAGTGAATTTTGAATTAAAAATAATAATATAACTTCATGTAATAATAATTTTTGAATAAAAAAATAAATTTTTTATTTTTATTTTTATTTCTCTCTTAGCCTCTTTAAGTTACTTATATTATATATGTGTTATATAATAATGATAATAAAATTACAAAATATATTTTTGCAAATAATATTAATATGTTATCAATCATTAATCATATAATATGTTGCAAATTATATTTTTGTTTCGATTGAAGAATTATATTTATGCTCTACAAATTAAAGCAATGTAATATATTTTATGCTCTCAATTTCGATTGAAGCATTGTTTTCAATATTTCTATCAATTTATTAGAAATCAAACTAAGTTAGTTTCGATTGAAGCACTATAATATATTTTAGAATTTACATAACATATTGCAAAATATATTTTCATTTCGATTGAAATATTATATTTATGCTATAAAAATTTTAGTCATTTAACAAACTTAGTTTTCCTTTTGAATTACCAATATTTATAAATTAATAGTTGTAATCATAGTAAGTTCACAAATATAATTATATTGAAATAATACATGAGTATACAAACATAATATACACCCTAGAGTTTTTTCTTTCTATTTACACCCTAGAATATTGTTATTAGATTTTTCTTTTTAAATTATATTAGAATTTAATTGATTAATTGAAATTAACTAATTGAATTTAATTTGCTTAAATTGAGGTTCAATTCATCAATTAAACTTAAATTGAATAAATTAAACTTAAATTGCACTTCAATTGAACAAACTAAAATTGATTAATTGCATTTAAGTTGATTAAACTAAATTTAAATATAACTTCTACTAATCAAATTGAAATTAGTTAGTTAAACTTAATTAGATTGAATTGAAGTTTAATTAATTAATTAAATTTAAATTGATTAAATCGAGTTCTTAAAAAATTGAACTTTAATTTATTAAATTGACTTTAGTTAATTATATTAGAGTTTAATTGATTAATTTAAATTAACTAATTGAAATTAATTTGATTTAATTGAGGTTCAATTCATCAATTGAACTTAATTTGATTAAATTAAATTTAAATTGAACTTCAATTGATTAAACTATAATTGAATTTAAGTTGATTAAATTGAACTTAAATATAAATTATACTAATTAAATTGAAATTATTTAATTAAATTTAATTAGATAAAATTGGGGTTCAACTAATTAATTAAATTTAAATTGATTAAATTGAACTGTTAAAAAATTGAACTTTAATTTATTAAATTGAAGTGATGAATTGAACTTGAATTGATTAAATTCTTAAAAAATTGAACTTTAATTTATTAAATTGAAGATGATGAATTGAACTTGAATTGATTAAATTGACGTCCAATTAAAGTTTAATTTAAGTTAAAATTTTAAATTTCACCCCAATTAAATTAATTAAATAATTTCATCAATAAAGTTAAAATATTTAATTAATCAAGTGAACCTCAATTTAATTAATTTATATTTAATTAATAATTTTAATTTAATTAATTGAACTTTAATTTAATCAATTAAACTCCAATTAAAATTATAGAAGTTTAATTGAATCAATTTAATAAAATTGATTTTCATATAATAAAAAAATAATAGCTATATAATTAATTTATTAATATTTATTTGCATATACTAGTATCATGTATTATAAATTCATTCATATATAAATATGTATTATATATATTTATAATATTATAATATATATTTGAATTCTTTATATAATTTAAATTTTGAGTAACACTAAAATAAATAAATATACATTTACAATTGATAAAAATAACATATTTTTAATCGTATTTTAACAGTTTATATATATATAATCTATTTATAACATGATTTGTTTTATATCGTTATCATATTGATATGATTATAACTCATATTCATTTTAATTTAAATTTATATACGGTTAAATTCATATTATTATATTATTAATCATATAGTATTGAAAATATTTGGCAACTCTAAATCAAATCTTTGTGGGGGAATGGATTATGATTTCTAGGCTCTTGTCTTGCCATCGCCAAATGCCAATACAGTTTACAAAAACGTCATCAAAGCTCTCATTTAGTTTTTTTTTTTAAATTTAATTTGCTATTTTATTATTATAATACTTTTTAATTTGTTAATATTCTTTTTAAGCAGGTTGCATGGGTACACTTGCTATTAAAATTTTAACAGAAGGGTTTAATGTTCATGAAAATAAAAAACTATAACGGTTTAGTCTCTTTCCAAAATTCTCGATTTAAGACTCCCTACAAAAAAAATTATAAGGGCTTGATTGAAAAAAAATAAAATTGGAAAAACTCAAATCAGCTAAATTAATCCTAAAATTTAATTTATTTATAAAATGACTTTCAAATATTCAAATAAATTTAGTAAAATTTAATTATAAATTCAAAATTTATATATTTGATTTGAGTGAATATCCCTTTTAAATTCTTAAAAATAAATATCACAGATTTAATTATAACTAAATTAAATTGTATTAGAATTTGAAGTTGAATTTCAAAGTTAAAATTTTTTATTTTTTAATGATAAAATTAGCATTCATTTTGGCTCTGTCATTCCCACCATCTCTCCCTCATCTCCCTTCTATCATCTTTATTTATTTATTTTATTTTTATTTTCTCCTTCCTTCTTTTGTCTGTCTGTCCTTTTCTCATTCTCTGATACAAGATTCAAAAAATGCTAGTTTACAAACTGTGAGCTTAGGGATTTGGCGGGAAGAGATGGAGCTGATGCTGCAAATCGCCGCTAACTGCTCACAGTCACCGTTTAGAGGCTGAAGATTGAATAATATGAAAGGTGAAATAACCGCCTAAAAACGGTTATGGGTCAACAGCAAATCACACAAAATGACGAAACCATCCAAAAAAATTAATTTTAGAAAAAAAAAAAAATAAATAAAAGAAAAGGAGAACGATTAACAAAAATCCAAACAGCAAAAAGCAGAGATCTCCACACTCACCCTCCCTCCTCTCTTCACAAGAAAAGTAAAATTCTTTATTCCCTCTTCTCCTTCTCCACTTCAATTCAGTTTCTATTCCTTTCTCTTCAATGATGGATCGTCTCTTTCTTTCTTCCTCCTTTCTCACTCTCCTCTCTCTTTCTTTCCTCTCTGGTAATTTGAACTACTTAATCACTACGTTTCACTATTCCAAGTTGTTTGATTTTATTCCTCACTGTCCATAATCCTCTTTCTATTTCAATTCTTGCAGATGTTGAACCCGCTTCTTTCAAGTTCATCAACAAGTGCCGCTACACAGTGTGGCCCGGCTTGCTTTCCGGCGCCGGCACGGCCCAACTTCCCACCACAGGCTTCGCTCTTAAAAGCGGCAAATCCAGAACTGTATCCGTTCCCAGATCATGGTCGGGTCGGGTTTGGGGTCGGACTCACTGTGGCCAAGATTCCTCAGGTAAATTTACCTGTCTAACTGGAGACTGCGCGTCTGGGAAACTGGAATGCGGCGGAAGCGGCGCTATTCCTCCTGCTACCCTAGCGGAGTTTACTCTAAACGGCGCCGGGGGCTTGGATTTTTATGATGTGAGTTTAGTCGATGGGTACAATCTGCCTATGCTTTTGATCCCTAAGAAAATTATGAACGGGAGCTGCGGCGCCACGGGGTGTTTGATAGACCTGAACGGCGCCTGTCCTAAGGAGTTGAAGCTGAAGGCGCGTGAAAATGGGCGGGTTGGGGTGGCTTGTAGAAGCGCGTGTGAGGCTTTTGCTGAACCCCACTTTTGCTGCAGTGGTGCATACTCTACACCTGACACGTGCTCGCCTTCTGTTTATTCGTTGTTTTTTAAACACGCTTGCCCACGCGCGTATAGCTACGCTTACGATGATAAGACCAGCACGTACACGTGTGCCAACACTGACTACATTATCATATTTTGCCCGCTGCCATATACCAGGTATAATTACCTATTTACCTCAGTGGATCAATATCTTTTATTCTTATACTCCGGATATATGGCAGGGTATTTGAGTAATTTGAGGGAAGCCAATGGGTTTGACGCGCTGGCAAGTTCCAGAAAATTCAGGGGATGATAAAGCAGAGAATAATTGAGGCTTGATAGCAATGAATGAGTGAATCAAAATTATTCATTGGAACTGACCCTTATGTACTTATAAATAATGATGCTACAGAAATCTGCCCCCTTCAATTTCGCCATTAAAGTTGGACCCCAGAAGAAAATTTTAGCAAATTTAGATTTTGCAATTAGGAAATGAAACAGATTACCTATTATATTTATGGGTAGAATGAATAGATAGTTTGGTCAATACATTTTGAATATATATATGTCATTATGCGTCCTAAGTCCTAACCCATTGTGAACCATAGTTAAAAAAATGAAGTTATCTGTAGTAATTCGCCAGCAGTCTACTTGAAATAGAAAAAGGGAACTAGTCTAGTTGTGCTATGAAGATCTCTAAGTTCAGTTCAATTGGAGCAGTCATAATCTAACTATGTACTTAAAACATATCAAAGTTTATTCACATTTGATCCTTATTTTTCTCATTTCTTTAAGGCCTAAATTTCAGCAGTTGTGCTTATAATGTTGTCTATGTAGATTACAACTAGAGGACAGGTATGCCCATCAACAGACAAGTTATCTGGCTAGGAGTAGTTTAGAATTTGAGGGTGTTTATATTTGAGCTCCAGTTTTCAAACTGGTGGTGGAACTGATTGCCAAGTGACTGACAAAGAGCACAACTTTTCTCAAATCCAAAATTTAATAAAATGGTCATATAGTTTTAGCCTCTTTTGCACTGCCCTTGGAATTCCTATTCATCAGTGTCAGCTTACCTTCAGACATTGTTAAATGCAGAAATGGGTATTATGTAACTACTTACTGCGTTTGATTGCCATGATTATTTTTCCATCATAAAAATCGTTTTACCAGTGGTAACAAATATATGATCAGTCTGTAAAGCCTTGCCTTCTTTAAAACATATATAGCAATTGCATTTTGTGCAAAGGAGGATATAATGATGCATGGAGCAATCTTAGGCTTACTTGCTTAAGTAAATGAATTTATTGTTTTACATTGTGAAGTAGTTTTAAACCCTGAGTCCTTATATAATCTATGTGGCAAATGCAGCCAGAAATTGCTGGAAATAAGAAAGGATGGGGCAATGCTTCCACTTGTGAACAAGTCTATGATGTATTTATGAAGCAAATATACAAGAATTGCATCATCCTCAGGTATGGTTCTATTTATTGCTGCTGCAGCGGCGTCTATTATAAGGGTAGTTTTTGCTCTTTTAGCCGGCTTTTTCAAATTACCGTTTTAACTAACATTTGGTTTTCACACTTGCAGGCAAATAGTAGCTGAAATTCTAGCTGAAGAATATATTAATCTTCTTCGGTACTGTACAAGCTCTCTGCTTCTCGCATTTGTACGCTGATGGGTTAAGTGATCTACTGAAATTACTTGACTTTACCGAATGGCGATGTCTGGTTAGACTTGTCAAAGGTCATGGGTGTATATTCCTTTTTCTTAACAAATTTTGTATACTTCCGTGTTTTTAGGAATACATATCATATCAATATTTGAAATATTGTATTTCCATATCTTTTTTACGGCAATTATATTTTTAGTTCATATGAGCTTTGAAATGATGAGCAACCTAGTAAATGTCAAAGCAAAACTGCAATTTGCAACGAGATAAATGTTCTGAACATGGGAAAGGAGTTGCTGTTGTTTTACTTTTGAGATCAAACTACTTGGTGGAATTATTTTTTATCAGCGGCAATGATATTAGTTATACATGGGTGATTATAATTTTTTTCCCTTGTTTAAATGGAATGGTAAACATGACATTAGCTATTTGCAATTTCGTTAAGTAGTAATTACCATGCACTGAATTGGGATTGCTTATGTACTAAGTTACTGCTATGATTTCCAGTCTCTGCTTTAAAGCATGCTCCTAATTCCAGGAACCTTAAAGAGTTATTATGACCATTAAGATTTGTAGGGCTTTGTTATCCACTACGGCTGAATTCAGTTTCAGGGGTTGTTAACTTGTTATATGATGAACCTGGATCTATGTTGCATTATGGATTTTATTCATTCACAAAAGTGCATATTTTTACGCAAATGAATTTTAGTAAACTAATGAATATAAAACAAGTTCATCAGTTATAACTTACAGATTCATCATTTTAAACTTATAAATTCATCGTTTTGGACTTACAAATTCATCGTTTTAAAGTCCATTGTTCAGAAGTTACATATTCATCATTTATAAAATACATGTTCATCATTTTGAACTTACCGATTCAACGTTTAGAAGCTACAGGTTCATCGTTTATAAGCTACATGTTCATCGTTTAAATATTACAGGTTCATCGTTTAGATCTTGCAGGTTCATCATTTATATTTTATTGTCTCATCATTTACAGATTTATCGTATACAATTTGCAAGTTATCTTTTTGAAACTATAAGTTTATTGTTTAAATTTCCTATGTTTAACATTTACAGGTTTATCGTTTACTTCTTGCAGTTTCATTATTTTAAACTTACAGATTCATCCTTTTGAAACTATAGGTTCATCATTTTTAAACTTATAGGTATCATTTGCAGGTTCATCCTTTTTGAAATTATAAGTTTATCGTTTAGATTTTGCAAGTTCAACATTTACAAGTTTATCGCTTACAATTTGCAGATTCATCGTTTTGAACTTGAAGATTTATCGTTTTGAAACTATTTTTAAACTTATAAATATCACTTAAATATTCTTTTTTTTTGAAATTATAAATTCATCATTTAGATTTTATAGATTTAACATTTACACGTTTATCGTTTACAACTTACGAGTTTATTCTTTTGAAACTATAGGTTTATCGTTTACAACTTACAGATTTATCCTTTTGAAAATACAGATTCATCGTTTTTAAACTTACATATATCACTTACAAGTTTATCGTTTATCGTTTATAGGTTCATCACTTACATGTTCATTATTTTTACCAAACTTATTGTTTTCAATATTCAGCAACCCGATTTTTTTTTATATTACTCATTTTTAGTTTAAATATTTTCACAAAAAAAAAATTAAAATTAAATATTTTTATTCCAAACAATAATAACAATCATTACAATATTCAAAAATATTCAAAATAAAATCAAATTAAAAAATTTTATCTAAAAAATAAACTTAAAATATACAAAAAAAATTTCTATCTATGTGAAAAAGAAAAATAACAAGAAGAGAAAAATAAGAAGAAGAAAAAGAAAAAGAATACGCTGAAAAATATAAAAAATGCGATGAACACATAATTAAAAAACGGTATTGTATCAATTAATATCACACGATATATCATGCATCCGAATCCATACTATAATTTGTATGGTTTTAAACCATCGGCCTTGGAAGATAATTCTTGCAGAACTCGATCATTGGCCTGCGTATAACACTAGCAGAGCCCAATGAAGATGAGCTCTAAACATAAGGCCCAAAGTGAACTAGCCCAATTAAAATATAGATGGAAATTAACTGTCAAAATTAAAGGTGAGACATTTGGCTCATTCCCCTTACCATTAGGTGTTTTTGACTTTCCCAACAGTGACTCAAACTTTCACTCTTTTCGTTGCACACTCAACACTATTCATTTTCTTGGTTCAGAAGGACTACTGTATGACAGAGCGGTTTTGATTGCTTGCCATGCCCATTGACAGTCTAGAACTCTAGATATCCTATCCTTTGTTTCGTTAGCCAAGTACTTAGCCGTAGACCAAGCTTGTAATAACTTGTTTTCATGACCTGAACTCGACCTCAAGAGAACATCCCGCTTGTAGATTCTAACAAGTATAATTTGGCATCCAAATTTTGAAAATAGCAACTCCATATATATATATATATATATAATTAATGGGTTTAAATCATATTCAGCCTTAATGTACTTAAAACGGCTAATTAATTGAAAGGTAAGATAATTTTGAAGTCATTTGTCATAACACAGCAGATGTCCCTTCCAGTGAAATGTAACCATCTCATGCAGTGCCAGTATATATAATTAAGACGTTACATCTTTATTTTAAGTTATTTGAATATTATATATGTTTGAATAGTGGATGAGCATATTATTTGGATAATTTTTTGTCGGTTTTTCTTACTTTTAAATAATTGATTCCATTTGAATATTGAGCAAACTGCATTTTTTAGTACTTTAGTATTGATAATCAAACACAGTTCGTTACATTATATATAATAAATGCTGGACAATAATTTGAGAATATGAGATGTTATTGACTATGAAGATATTTATAGAGAGCTTTATAAAACATACAAAAAAAAACATTATTTCAGAATTATTTCAATAATCAAACTTTGTTTTCCCATATAAAACACAACATATTACATAATTGCATGAGAAAATTAGAAAAAGAGGTTTGCTTGCTGGGTTTCATAACAGTAGCAAAAACAAAATATTTGATTCATGCATAATTATGAGTAGGTGGTCGCATTAATGTATATATACCTTTTTTTGCTAATTTGAATAAACCCAAAAAATAAAAAATAAATTTTTTTTCTCTATATCAATTTATGTTTCTTTCTTTCTATTTTACTTCAATCCAATCAAAGATGTTATTTTGTTTTCTTATATTAGTGTGAAAGAGAATCACTAGAGTACGTAGCAATAGCATCTCCTGAGGCAGAGGGAGGAGGGAGGACTGGGGTAATGCACCAATGTCACTGTCAGTGTGCTTTTACTAATGTTTCCTATTTTTCATAATTAAAGTTAAAATTTTCTAACAAACAACACCATGAAAAAAGAAGAGACATTATAATAAATTAATGGGAATCCAATGCTCTTTTCAGTTTTCTCCATTATTGCATTTCCACTGGCATCAATCAGCCAATAAATGGTTGGTCCCATCTCCTAGTCCGCCCAGCTCAGCCTTCTTTTCAGTGACATGGAATAGTATAATTAGTTTGAACTGTCTATTTGCCTCGTACTTCATTCCCTTTAGTTTAATTTCTTTCTCTTTTTCACTTTAATACATATTTTCGTTTTACTAAATTATAAATTAATTCTTTTAATATTTACATAAATTATAATAAAAAATATAAAAGTAATAGATATTAGATATTTTTTAATTTATTTTAAAAAATTAAAATAAATATTCAAAGTGAGATAGAGGTGGTACATTTTATTTATTTTGATTAATTTTACACAATATTATTACCTATTTTGTTAAATGTACACGGATTAAAAAATGATTAATTACTTTCAATTTATTTAATTAATTTTATAAAATTCTCATTTTTATTTTTCTAAATTATAAAAAAATAAATATGTAATTTCAATAAATAATATATATATATATAATAATAATACTTTATTTTTTTATATAGATATTTGGAATGAAATAAAAGAATTTAAAAGTAAGGTATTTACAATGAAAGGAACCAATAGTATTTAATTGATGAACTATTTATCTTAAATTTTAATAGATCTAGAAAAAAAAAATTTAATATATATCTCTACCCAACATTTATTAATTAGTTGATTAATTAATTTTTCTTAAATACTTCCCTCATTCGCGTAGTGGGTGCTGATGTGACACGTACAGTTACCACAAAAGGTAAGTGGTGGGGCCTCTCTGATCTTAAAGCTCGATTTCTCTTTTTACTCGGTTGACCCGATCAGCATTGCGATTTTTCTTCGAAATTTCAAAAATTTTCATAAAATTAAAAAAATCATTCAATTAAATTATAAAATAAATTTATCTAACAGTAATTTTAAATAGGTTTTTATATAATGTATGTATATTCTGTTTTAAATCTGTTTAGTTTTATAATATTAATATTTGTATCAAATTGAAAACCAACTATCTAATTAATATCCAAACTTATATAATTATCTATTTATCATTAAAAATATAAAATAAAATTTGAACTAACTAAATAATTAAAATTTTAAAAATATACAAACAATTTAATATACATTATTACAAAATAAAATAAATAAAATCTAATATAAAATCTAATTCAACGTATCCAAATTAAAATATTTCATCAAATTGTTCAAAAATAATATTAAAATAATAAAATTAAATATTATTCATCATTATAGAAAAAATTAGATTTCAAATCTCCAACTTTCACACACAACAAAACATATAATTAATTATATTTTTTACCTTTTATATATATATATATATATATATATATATATATATATATATATATATATATATATATATATATATATATATATATATATAATCATGTACATATAAAGGGTATTTGAGCCTTTTATTTGAATCCATAATAAATTTGGATATTAATATCTAAATTTATCCAAAAATCCTAATAAGAGTATCTATTATAATTAAAATGGATCCGGATATCTGAAAAATTCAAACTTGTTATCACCCCTAGCATGAGCGATATTAGGAGCACTCACTTAACTATTTTTTACTTTATTTTTTATTTAATTTATTTTTAAATAAAAATAAGCAAATTTTATAGAAACAAACTATAACCATGAGCAACTCCAAAATATCATATAAAATCTAAAGATGCAAATCCAACGATGGGTGATCAAGAATAGTAGTCCCTAACTGAAAATCATTTACATAATTAGCTAAAAATTAGTGGTAAAATTTGTTTCTCAAAAATGTGATAAATATGAACATTAATAAAACCACGGAGAAATCTTCAATTTGAATTCAATTTGAATAAACCATAGAGCAATAGTCAACCAAAGGATGTCAATAATACAAAACTGTCTCTACAACATATTTATTATCACACTCTAAAAAGTTAAAAATAGTTTGTATTTTGTGTTCTTATGTTAAAGAAAAACATAAGTTAGCAAAGAACAACATAGAAGAAAGTTGAAAACTTACTTAAAAATGTTGATTGCACTTTCAACCTTTAAAAGTCACTTATTGTATAGCAAGTTATTAAAGATGTAACATTTACGGCCCGATGAAGATATGAGAAAAAAAAAAGTAAAAAAAAAAACAAGAATAAGACAAATGGCCAAAAAAGATAATTTCTCGAGAAAAAAAGTTTTTGACCATCTGCCACGTATCTTTAAAGGGACGTGAATATTGCATTTTTTATAACTTAAAATATATATGTAGTAGATTACTTTCAAAATTGAAGTGTGCAAATAATGTTTTCATGCAAATTTAGAAATGTGTTTTTATGTATAATAATTAAAATTAACTAAAATTGATTTTACATTTCTCAACCTACTAGTTACAAATTCAAAGTCAAAATTTTGATTCAAAAGCTCATTAGCTAACTTTTAAGGGATCTATGTTAGTTAACAAGGTTTTGAGAATTTTGAATTGAAACATTTGCTATCCTTGAAATTTTTTATCAAGATTTTGAAATAACTATTCTTCTATGTTATTCTCACTGATTTCTCAGTGTATAGTGTTAAAGTTCAGTGTGTTTTGTATATGTAATGCCCATAAAATAAGATCTATAAATTATATTGGTAATTAGAGAAAGTTAGGAGATGAGTAAAGCTTAGAATAAAGGTTAAGTATAATAAAGTTTGCGCATTTCCGCTAAAGAATATCGTAGTTTTTTGATTCACAACTGTGACAGTTCATCACAACCATGAACGAAGGTATTCACGCTTATGAGTGGTGAGTCACGATCATGAATTCTAGTCAATCAGGAGCAGGTGAGACAGACGTGCTATTTCTCCTTTTTCCATACCTCCATATCTATTTTTCCACTATTTGAAAACTAACCTAACATGCCACCTTTATCTTTTTCACCTCCTCAACATTCTTTATTCCATTTTTGCAAGGGTTTTCATGGTGAAAGCTTGATATCTAAGAGTGAGAAAGTGTTCTTAAGACTTTAAAGGGAGAAATTTGGTTTAGGGTGTGTTTGTGAGTTTAGTTTATTCTAAGAGACTAAAAGAAGTATTTTTCTTGGTTAGAAGCTGAAAATGAGTTGGAAGGTCCATCCCAAGGGAGAAAATAAGCTTAAAAAGATTAGAGTTTTTTATTAGGCTCTATTTTGGTGTAAGATATGTATATAATAACATTCAAAGTTGTTGCCCAGAAAATAAACTAAGAAAATGGGTTGAATTGGTTAGTAAATAAAATTTTCTTAACTTTAAGGTGCGGAATAAAATAAATAAAGTAGAGAATGAGAGAATTCACACATAAAATTTATAGAGGTTTGGGTATTAACAAACTCTATTCCTCTCCCCAAATTCGATTGGGTGTTTCACTAACACTCTAAGTATTACAATAGAGTTTTACAATCTCACTTCTAACTATGATGTTTCTCTTAATTGGCTAACACCTAACCCAGAAATTCCCTTGTGTTTTTCAATTGCTCACAAAAAACCAATTCCTTGTGTTTTATGGCTCACACAATAAACCCTTACAAGTGTTTCACTTCTTGAGTAATTGATTACAATGAAAAACACTCACCAACCTATAATGTTCAGAAATTATAAGTAATTAGCTTTATGCAAAGAATAGAGGTTTGTTGAGAGAAATAATTAATGCACAAGGCTACAATAAGGTTAATTGATACAAAGTAATTGTTGATCTTGTTCTTCTTTTTTAGGATTCATAAATGACTTCCATTTATACTTTCTCTACGAATTATAGCTGTTTGGGTGTATTTAATGTAAAAATAGTCGTTGAACCAACTCTTAACTTCGCATATAACATGTGTCTCTGTCCTCATTCACGGGCGTGAATATATGTGTTACGGTCATGAATGTTCTTCTAAGCCGTGGTCCAAGTAGTGACTCTGGCCGCAAAGTTATCTGGAAGAATTTGAAGTGTTTGATCGCAGGCGTCACTTTATACTTTCACAGGCATGAATATTCTTCCAAGTCGTGATCCAAGTAGTGACTCTGGCCGTGAAACTCTTTTACAGAATTGGCATATTTTGTTATGGGCGTGAATACTGTTTCACGAGCGTGACTGAATGATCATTCACGGTTGGTATGATCATTCATGACTGTAAACTTTAAATGGTGGAAAATTGGCGTTTAGCTATATTCACGGCGTGACTTTGCTAATTCTTTTGATTTTAATATTCATAAGTTCTCTTTCAATCTTGCTTCAAGTTCTAATCAAGATATATCATGTTTAACACACTTAGAATAAAAATATTGTTAAATGCATTATTTCTACTTTATTTGTTAACACCAAAATAACGGAAATACACCTCAATGTTCAACAAAAATTTTCTTAAACAAACGGAAAAAGAAAATTAGTAGCAAAAAATGACATGCAATCACATAAATACTGTAACACCCGTAAATTTGGGTCTGAAATATTTATATTAAATAAGGTACATTAAGGGTATATAGGAAGTATATGTGAGTCTATAGGTACTAAATACCATAAAATAAAGAAAAAGTGAAGTTTTCAGTGTTTACACCTGTGACAGAGTTAATCATGACTATGAATGTCGTGAATTTTAGTTTCAAAAGCTAAGGATCTTCACGGCCATGACACTAGTGTTCATGCCTGTGAAGACCTATAGGGTCAAATATAGCAGTGTCATATTTTTTATAGAAACTCATATAAAATCACTCATAACCCTAGCTGTCAATCCTTTGAAACCCCAGAAACGAACTCATTGTCATTCTTGTAAATTTTGAGTGATTAAACAAGAAATACTCACCATAAAAAAAGAGTAAGAATGGATTTAAATAGGGTTTTCACCATAATTATCAATATCGAGGTTTAGGAGTTATATAACACATTTTGAAACCCTTAGATCAATCCATTTTCACGAAATAGAGGTAAGAAATCACGTTCCCTTATGTTCTTTGATTCGTTTCAATTTGTTGTTAATAGGGGAATAAGGTTTAAGGGTTCAATATAGATTTACATGTTGTTCATGAATGGAATGTTAGTATATAATGTAATATGGTCTATGTTTCCATGTTAGGGACCGAAACTAACGATGGGGACCTTATGTTCTTTGATTCGTTTCAATTTGTTGTTAATGGGGGAATAAGGTTTAAGGGTTCAAGATAGATTACATGTTGTTCTTGGATGGAATGTTAGTATATAATGTAATATGGTCTATGTTTCCATGTTAGGGACCGAAACTAACGGTGGGGAACCCCACCAGAGAAAGTAGACGTGAGAGAATCGAATTTTAGGGTTCCATTAATAAGGTTTGTACATATAATCATTTTTATTCGAAAATATTGTGCTTGTAGTATGAATGATGATTTTGCAATGATTTTTGACAGGAAATAATTGTTTTGGTATTGCTGGTATCATGATAATTGACTTGTTAGATGCTGGGATAGATAATGAAATTGATTTAATGACAATTAAGCATGAATGAATGTCATTGTATGGATATGTAAAATATTGAGCCTAATTTGATTGATCAACTATGATTAAATGCATGTCTATAGTTGAATTTAGTTCCTATAATATGTAAAGTGTTGATAAGTGTGGCAAACATTGGTTAGCTTTAGATCCTATGCATGTTGTGTATAAAATTGAGTGAAATCAGTGCTGAAATATTGTTTATGGTTAATGAGTCATGTCCGTGAAGCCAAGTTTCACGCTCATGAAAGGAATTCACGGACGTGAAGCCAAGCTTCACTCTCGTAAAAGTATGAATTTCATGTCCGTGAATAAAACTATGTTATCGGTTAGTGGAAAATGGGGGATTAAGTAGAGTTTTGAGATGTTGAGAGCGACTGAAATATAATATTTTATGCCCGTAATAATGGGTGTCACGACCTTGAATATCGGGTTTTAATGCACATTCGTGATGAGGTTTTTTATAGATGTGAAGAGTTACTTCATGATTGTGAAGGAAAGGCTCACACTCGTGAGAAAGGAGTCATGGCCGTGAAGTCTGGGCAGATAGAGCTAGTGAGACAATTACGTTTTCCTATCTACCATTCCATTTAAATCCGTTTCCTACTCCTTGTTAACCAACCTAACATGCCATATGCATATTCTCCTTCATTCAGAGCTCTTCTTCTTCCATTGTTGAAGCTTGGAAAAAACATATTTCTTTAAGTAAAATGAGGTAAAGTGTGAGAATGAAAGAGTTATGGGTTACAAAGGGGAAAGCTTAATTTTCCTTTTTGGACCTTGGTTCATTTCCAGAGGCTAAGATGATGTTTCTTCATCTTGCTAGGACCTGGAGAGAGTGCTAGAAGTCCATCTTAAATGAGAGGACAAATTTAAAGAGATCAAGCTTTAGCCAATCTCCATCCTAGGTGTAAGGTTTGTACATAACAATACTTAAGGTCATTACTTTGTGTTTTCTATGTTCTTTGATTTAAAGGCATGTTTTAGATGATAAATGAGTAGATAAATAGTGAAATATGAGATTAATATGCATGATGGGAAATTTTATGAACATCGTTAGATTGACATATTTGAGAAACAATTCTAGCTAATATTGATGATTAGAAATGATATATAGTCATGATAGATAGGTTGAATGCATGTTGAAATGTTGATAGGGTGTTTGATATTGGTCAACCGTAGTGAGTATTGTAACACTCTCTCATATAGTTAGGAATAATCCCAACTATATAGGAGAATGTCACCTGCCTATTAACTTAAAATTTGATTGAATTAAAATTTATTCCATTTTAGTTATTATATTTTCAGAATATTCTTAGGTCCGAGATTTTGTATTAAATTTTAGGTCAAATATAAATCACAACTAGCATTTATACTCTTCATAAACTTTTTGTATCTATGTGTCTACTTTTATTTTCAACTCATTTCATCTCAATCTAAGTTCCAGAATAAAAGATATAACCAAAATACCATAGAATATTCATAAAATAACTACCCAGAATTTTCTAGGTACTTTCAAATTCGAGAATTTATAGAAATTTTTAGACTAATATAAAATCAGATATAGAATTTATACTCATTATAAAATTTTTATATCTATGTGTCTATTTTCTTTTCCAAATAATTTTATCCCAATTCAAGTTTCAGAACAAAAGATATAACCAAAATACCATAGAATGTTCAGAAAATAACTATCCAGAATTTTCAGGGTACTTCCAAATCAGAGAATTTGTAGAAATTTTTAGACCAACTTAGAATCCGATATAACATTTATATCTTTATAAAAGTTTTAGATCTATGTGTCTATTTTTATTTTCAACTGATTTCATCCCGATCCAAGTTCCAGAATAAAAGATATAATCAAAATACCATAAAAATGTTCAGAAAATAACTACCCAGAATTTTCTGGGTACTTCCAAATCCGAGAATTTGTAGAAATTTTTAGACCAACTTAAAATCAGATATAACATTTACACTCTTTATAAAAGCTTTATATCTATGTGTCTATTTTTATTTCCAACTGATTTCATCCTGATCCAAGTTCCAGAAAAAAAGATATGGTCAAATACATCAAAATTATTCCAAATGAATTTTAACAAAATTAATAAACACAAATTATTTGTTCACTTTTCCTTCAACATCAAATATCATTGAAATACAAATAAAATGCACAAAGGAATAAATATGCTCATATGTATAAACTTTGACACAATGAAGTCTTAAATTTTTCAAACATGAAGCTATTATAGTTGTTTTAAGTTTTTAGGGAGAGGGAGAGGAAGGAGAGGAAGAAGAAGATGGGTGAAAGAAGAGAGAATTTGTGTATGGAAGAGTGAGAAGAAGACTAGAGTTCTGAAATTTGGAAGAAGAAGAAAAAAATAATATTTTTATACTTATGGTAAATACCTTATGAGGTCCCCCATTGTTTTTGCCAAATATCCACTTAAATCTTTGGTTTTTATTTTATTATTATTAACTTACCCCACCTTTCTATCTATTTTATTTAACACACATAACTTAATAAAAATTTACTTATAAATATTTTTATTATATTTTATTTCCAAATTTAATCTCAAATAATTTTAATTACGATTATTAAATATGTTAATTTTCCAAGCCTAAATTGACGGGCGTTACAAGTATTGCATGTGAATTGGCGTGATTTATAATGCTTTGTTTTTCTGGAAAATTTTTCTTATTTGTGACTGTGAAAGGTGGGTTTACAGGTGTGAATGTCGTGAGATGCATTCTTATTGTTGAAGCAGATCCGTTCATGGGCAGCTTCACTGTTGGGTTCACCCCCATGAAAGGAGTGATCACGGCCGTGAACATGTGCTGATTCACATATTGAATCATGACTTATGTCATGAGGAGGACTACATGTGAAGTGGTGCTTCATGGTCGTGAATGGTTATTCACAAGTGTGAAGCTGTTCATGATGAAAAATTTATGAGTTTATTTTTGAATCGAAATTGATTCGTAATGAGTTGGTAGACCTTGGATGCATGCTTATTACATGGTATGGAATATATATTGTGAAAATAATTGGAAAAATCGTGAGATTCATATAAAATATGGTAATGGATAATATGAATATGTGTATGGTAACAATGTAAGCCTAATACTCTAACTATGATTAGAGCTGGGATAGATGACATGCCATTGAGGGGAGAGTTCGGTACCGAGTAATCTATGTTAGTTATATATATTTGAAGTATTAGAGATTAGTGGACCAGAGCGTCTCAGTAAATTATATATTTGAAAGTCCTGAAGTTAGTAGACCAGAGTGCCTCAGTAGGCTATATATATTTTACAGTCTAGAGGTTAGCGGACCAAAATACCTCTGGGGAATATATGTATTTTACAATCTAGAGGTTAGCAGACCAGAGCACCTCAGGAGGGGGGCTGAGTTATCCATATATATTTTAGTCTAGTTATGAGTAGGTGAGCAAAGGTAAAATAATTTTTAAATTGTTATGTGTGATAAACACATGTATGACACTAAGAGATTGCTTGATATGCCATGTAGTGATGTGCATTATATATATATATATAATTCACATGACATGTCATATAGTATATGAGCTAGTATATGTGCGGACTTTTAACTAAGTCGTCTTAGTAGTTCAATGAGTATATCATGCATATTATGTATATGTTATTGTGTGCCTTGCACGTTGTTATGTACAACTAGACACGAGTTGCTTAACTTGTGAATTTTTCATGCACAAGTTTAGATCTTAGATAAGGACTGACAGAGGAAGACATCCAGTGATCAAAGTCGATGGTATTCATTCGATATGGGTGGTATACTGTTGTATCTTATTTTTTATTGTTTTTTCATGGGTTGGGTAGTTATAGATTTATATGTTGTATTTCAGAGACATGTAGTTTTATAACTACTTATTTTGTAAAACTTTGGACTTATGTATATCCGTATGTTTTGTGTTAAACTTTTATTTTATTAAACTCGATTTTATGATTTAAGAGTGCTTTTATTTTATCAAGTCATCATAGTCATAGTGCATGAAAGTTTTTTTTTTGAAAATTTTGACGTTTTAACTCATGTGCACTATAATATCTTTTAGTATAATTGAGTTTATTCTTAATTATATCGAATGATGTTACAAATCTAATTATACAGTGATATATATTTAATTATTTTATTCACGTGCAGATTCATTAATTATCAACTAATATGAATAAAATAATTAAATATATATCACTTCATTTATGGTTGAATTAGTTTACGAATAATGTGGTAAACCGAATCTACCTAAGAATTTTTACACAAAATTGTAAAACCAAACGACATTAATTTGACTCATTTCTCAATCATAATCACTCTATTTATGGGCATGAGTTTCATTAGCCCAATGGGTAGGGTTGGGCATAAAAATGGTCATTTGACCCAATTTTTCAGTTTAAGCTCCAATATTTGTTAATAACGTATCTTTAAAATTTCAATTAGACATTATTAATTTTTCCATTCAAATTAATAGTTTTAGGTTTTATGATAGATTTTTCCCTAAAAAATTTGTCAATATTTATTTACTAATCAATAAAGTTTAATTTTTGAATTTTACTGCAATTTTTTTAAAAAAAATTATTTGATTTGATATATTATTAGATTTTTATTTTATTCAAGAATTTTTAATTTATTATTTTTAATTTATAATATATGGATTATGATTATAATTTTGAATAATAATTTATCATAATTATAAATTTTAATTAAAGATAAATCACTTTCATAATTTCATAATGCTGGTAATAAATTACTAGGACAGATACCATTGTTAGACTGAGTTTTGGTTTTAAGATTTAACTATTATGAATTTATAAAATTAAAATATATTAATTTACTTATTATAATTATAAACTATAGGCAAAAAATAAAACACATTAGCCTTTAAGATAATGGCTAAAATACACATTTGTTTTTATAGTACAACTTATTAGAACAATTAAGCTCCTAACATGTAAGATCCACAACCATTATTATTAAAAAAAGGAGGAAGAACAATTCAAGTTTGATTTTGCTACAAACTTAAAAGAATTCAAGTTTGATTTTGTACTGCCTTAAAAGAAGTTCTTTTAAGATTGATTTTTTCATTTAACACAATCATATATGCCTATAAATAGGCAGATCTCCATTCATAAAATTTCACAACAACAACAACAAGCTCAATTCATTTGAGAGAATTAGAGTTAGAAAGTTAGACTTTTGAATTTTTTTTCAAAAATTGGGGGGTGACAAAAATAGTAAGAAAAATATTTTGGAGTATTTTTGGAAAACACTTGTATGCCACTATTTTTGAGTTTATCTCAAATTTGTTGTATTACCTTTAGCTTGTGTCTAGGGAAGACTCTTTCTCTTTGTACCCATTAATTTTTATTAGTAAAAAGAAAAATATTTGGAGTATTATCCGTGGACGTAACCTAAATTAAAATGTGAACCATGTTAAATTACTGGTGTTATTTTTTGTTGATTATTTTATTTCACATTTATTTGTGTTATTTTACCCGTTGTACCCAACAAGTGGTCAGAGTCAGCTTGTCAATCCTATAAAATTCTTAGTATGCTCTATGGTTGCAGCACTAACTGATATTCCACATCAGAAAATATTTTATTTGATTACTGTTAGCTGAAGGAGTCTCATTTTGTTAAAATGGAGACAAAGGGCACCAAGACAAAGGGCTTAAATGACACAAATTATCACATATGGAGAAGCAAAATGAAAGGTCTTCTATTTGTGATGAAAATGCATCTGCCGGTGTTTACTACAACTAAATCCGAAGGCAAGACAAATGAGGAGTGGGAGTTTAAGCATAAACAGGTGTGCGACTACATCCAACAATTTGTCGAAGACAATGTGTACAATCACATATGCAATGAGACTCATGCCCATACGTTATGGAACAAGCTTGAACAGCTTTACGTGTCAAAGACAGGTAACAATAAACTATTTTATTTAACAAAGTTGATGCAACTGAAATACAAAGAAGGGACTTCCATAGCCGATCATCTGAATGAGATGCAAGAAATCATGGACTAGCTATCCAGAATGAGCATAAAACTGGATGATGAAGTATTTGCTCTATTAGTATTGGGCTCTCTGCCAAAGTCATGGGAGACTTTGAAGATTTTAATTACCAACACTGCATCTAATGGTGTAGTCAATATGGAGTCTATAAAAAGTAGTATTCTGAATGAAGAAATGAGAAGAAAATCACAAAACTCATCTTCTTCATCACAACCAGATGTTTTGGTTACTGATTATAGAGGAAAGAGTCAGTCTAGACAACAAATGTCTAGAGGAAATAACATAGGAAAATCTAACAAGTATGACAATATTGAATGTCATTACTGCAAAAAAGGGTCATATCAAGAAATACTGCTGAAAGTTCAAGAAGAAACAAAAAGACAATAAAGTAAAATGAGATGACAATAGTGATGATGACGTAACAAATACCATGAATGAATTCAATGTCATTTGTGACGATATTATCAATTTCACATCTTACGAGACCAGCTGGGTAATTGATAGTGGTGCTACCATTCATGCCACGTCTCGGAAGAAATTCTTCTCATCTTACACAGTAGCAGATTTTGGTGTTATGAAGATAGAAAATGATAATCTGTCAAAAGTTGTTGGCAGATGAGATGTTTGTCTGGAGAGTATAAATGATACCAAATTAGTCCTGAGAGATGTCAGGTATATTATAGATATTCGCCTGAATTTGATCTCTGCAGGAAGACTCGATGATGCAGGTTTCTGTAGTACCTTTTCTAATAACCAATGGAAGCTTACCAAAGGTTCCCTAGTGGTGGCTAGAGGCACAAGACATGCTACCTTATACGTGATGCATGTGAAGCTCTCCAACGATACTGTGAGTGCTGTGAAGAATGACAGTGCTATTCAATTATGGCACAAAAGGCTTAGCCACATGAGTGAGAAAGGGATGACTACCCTTATCATAAGGAAGATGTTGCCCATAATGGATGAAGTACATTTGGAGAAATGTGTTGATTATTTAGGAAGAAAGCAAAACATAGTTGCTTTCAAAGGTACCCCTTCTTCCATAATAAAGAATGTGTTAGATCTGGTTTGTTCAAATCTATGTGGGCCAATGCCAAAGTTACTGGGTGATGCTCAATACTTTGTGACTTTCATTGATGACCATTCGAGGAAGACATGGGTATATACTTTAAAGACAAAAGATCATGTGTTAAATTTCTTTAAAGAATTTTATGCCTCCATTGAGAGACATACTAGGAAGAAATTGAAATGCATCCGGACAGACAATGGTGGAAAAGAAACTTGTCAGAAGTCGTGATGCTATTTTTCGTTGAGAATAAAACCATTGAAGATATTGTCAGGACAAAAAAAGATATTCTTGATTCCAATAGGGACTCAATAGATTTAGAATTGATTCATCCAACACTGGTGCCGATACAAATTGGGGATGAAGATCAAGTTGATCTTCCTGAAGAAAACAATGCTTCCATCGATAACCCAGAAGATGATGCTGAATATGATGATGTTCATCATCAACCATCACCTATGCACTCCCCAGTTCCTGTGAGAAGGAGCAATAGAGCAAGACAACTGTCTTTAAGGTATCTAGAAAATGAGTATGTGTTACTCATTGATGGAGGATAACCAAAAAGCTTTGAATAAGCTATGACTGATAAGCACAGACAGAAATGGGTAGAAGCCATGCAAGATTAAATGAAATCCTTGCATGAGAACAAGACTTTTGAACAGGTGAAATTATCAAAAGGCAAGAGAGCTTTGAAGAATAAATGGGTGTTCAGAATCAAACATGAAGAGAACAATTCTCATCCAAGATTCAAAGCCAAATTGGTTGTAAAGGGGTTCAACCAAAGAAAAGGGATTTTCTTTGATGAGATTTTTTCACCAGTTGTCAAAATGACATCCATCCGTACAATGCTGGGGTTAGCAGCAAGTCTTAACCTGAAGGTTGAGCAAATGAATGTCAAAACTGTCTTCCTACATGGTAATTTGGAAGAGGATATATACATGGAGCAACCAAAGGATTTCGAACATAAAGAAAAAGAGAAATATGTTTGCAAATTAAAGAAAGTCCTCTACGACTTGAAGCAGACACCAAGACAATGGTATAAGAAGTTTGAGTCTGTTATAAGAGAACAAAGATACTAAAAGACTACTTCAGACCATTGCGTTTTTGTGTAGAAATTCTTTGATGAAGATTTCATCATTCTTATGCTCTATGTGGATGACATGCTGATTGTTGGTCGGAATGTTTCCAAAATTAACAACTTGAAAGAACAGTTGAGCAAGTCTTTTTCCATGAAAGACTTAGGGTCAACAAAATAGATTCTTAGCATGAAGATTATCATAGACAGAAGTACCAAAAAATTATGGCTGTCACAAGAGAAGTACATTGAGAAAGTACTTCAGAGATTTCAAATGGACCAAGCTAAAGCGGTTAGTTGTTCTCTTGCTAATCACTTTAAGCTAAGTTCCAAACAGAGCCCTTCTACAGATGAAGAGAATGATGAGATGGATAATGTTCCATATGCTTCAGCAATTGGAAGTTTGATATATGTCATGGTATGCACACGATCAGATATCACTCATGCAGTTGGAGTAGTGAGCAGATTCCTTTCAAATCCTGTAAAGGAACATTAGGCTGCAGTAAAGTGAATTTTCAAGTATCTTCGGGGTACTTCCAAAATATGTTTATGTTTTGGAGATACCAAACATATGTTGGTTGGATACACAGATGCAGATATGACTGACAATGTTAACTTGAGAAAGTCTACACTAGGATACCTGTTCACTTTTACAGGGGGAGCTGTGTCATGGCAATCGAAGTTACAGAAGTGCATTGCACTATCTACAACTGAATCGAAGTTTATTGCAGCAACAGAATCAGGTAAAAAGTTGATGTGGATGAAGAAGTTCTTGAAAGAACTTGGATTGCAGCAAAACGGATATCAATTGTTCTGTGATAGTCAGAGTGCTATCCATTTTGGAAAGAATGCCTCTTTTTACTCAAGATCAAAACATATTGATGTGAGATATTATTGGATTAGGGATGTAATGGAGAAAAAGCTACTATAACTTGAGAAGATCTATACATAAGAAAATGGATCAGACATATTAACGAAAATTCTACCAATATCGTATTTTGAATACTGTTGATTAGCTGTTAGAATGGTGGAACCCCCATATTGTCGGGAAGGGGATATTTGTTGAAATGTCAGCAGAAAAAGTCAGTATTGGGTCTCTCCAACATGTGAACCCACCACTATTATTATTAAAAAAAGAGGAAGAAGAATTCAAGTTTGATTTTGCTACCAGCTTAAAAGAATTCAAATTTGATTTTGCTACTGTCTTAAAAGAATTTATTTTAAGATTGATTTATTCATTTCACACAATCATATATGCCTATAAATAAGCAGATTTTCATTCATAAAACTTCACAACAACAATAACAATCTCAATTCATTTGAGAGAATTAGAGTTACAAAGTTGGACTTTTGAAATTTTTTCCAAAAATTGAGGGGTGACAAAAATAGTGAGAAAAATATTTTGGGATGTTTTTGGAAAACACTTGCATGCCACTATTTTTGAGTTTATTTCAAATTTGCTGTATTACCTCTAGCCTGTGTCTAGGAAAAATTCTCTTTTTGTACCAATTAATTTTTATTAGTGGAAGGAAAAATATTTGGAGTGTTATCCGTGGACATTACCTAAATTAAAAGGTGAACCACATTAAATTACTTGTGTTATTTTTTGCTGATTATTTTATTTTACATTTATTTGTATTATTTTACTTACTGTGTCCAACAATCAGCATATCGTAGTTACTACCACCAAATTTCTCATCTCTTCTTCCCCTAGGCTTTTTAAAAAACAAGTATTTGAACAAAATATTTTCTTCCCTCTTCACCAATTACTACTACTATTAATCAGTCTTAGCAGCCCCTCTGATGGAAGCCATTGACGCTTTTCTACAAACTTGTTGATTTCCTGCTAATGGAGACTTGTTTTGGTGAGGTCAAGTCTTCTTGTTGGCTCATGTTGCATTTCCTGCTAATTCAAGTATTTGAAACCATGCAAGAAAACTGTTACCAAAACATATAATTCTAAGAGAATAGGAACAAAAGCTGAAATTTTTTTTAAAAAATTTTAGAAACACTGTACGATTCATCAAGATCCTCTCAAACAATAAGTAGCTTCCATTTTAATTGAATCCCATCTTCAACAAATATCAGCAAAGAGATAATGCCATGTTAGTGATGCTGTTTAGGGGTAATGGTAATTAATCTGCTGATGTGAGGGTTTGTTTGTGTAAAATCATATCTTAGGAGTTTAATTGGCACAAAGTTGTATCTTACAGGCAAATGTGTGTTTTGGCACCTACTTTAAGGGTTAATTTGTATATTTAGCTTAAATTATAATTCACAAATTATATATTTATGATAAAAAAAATTAAAAATACATTGGAAAAATAAAAATTTTGTTTAAAATATCGAATTAAATAAAATATAAAATAAAAAATAAAAATATTTTTTAAATCCTAAATAAATAGGATTTATTTGTAAGTAAAAAAAAAAAGGTCATCGTTAAAATTGAAAACGTTTAATTGGGATGAAAAAAATTAACAAAGAGGCCTAATTGAAATTTTAGAAAAAATTAAAACATTGGAAGTTAAATTGAAACATGGATCAAAAATAGGATTTTTTTTTCATAATTATTCCTAAAATAAATTGAAAAATTAAAATATCAATATCAATATCAAATTAACCCATTTCAATAATTAATGTTTAGATAATATAAAAAATATATATATAAATCAAAATTACTAATATAAACATTTTTTGTCAAAATTGGTTAATTTTACTTTAAAAATACTATAATTCATTATACATAGGGTTTTTTTTTAATTATTAAAATTCGAAATTACTAGGCAAGAAGAAGAAGAATATTAAAAGGTAACTGTAGTTTCTATGTGAATTTTTTGAAGAGAAATGTTAAATATTTTTCATATATTACTTTTTCTTTTACCTTCTCCACGCACATTTCATTTTTTTAACCATTCAGATTTCAATTATTCAAAAAAAATTTATCTAAATTTCTTAGTTATTTTTTTACATGAAATTAATAATAATATATAAACTTGAAAAGAAAAAAAACACATATAATTATATATATATATATAAGTACATTATTATATTACATATAAATTATAAATGTAAATATATGTATACAACATATTATGTATTATTCTATTACATCCATATAAAACATATTACATGTATTGATATATTATAGTAATTAAATAAATTCGATTAGCTTTAAATCATTTATCATCTATTTTCTTAAATGCTTAATTTGAAACTTAGATTGTTGGATTGATTAATGTAAAAATGGATCCATCTTAGAGCATTTTTATCCCTTCTAACCCTTGCAATTGCAACTGTCTATGTGATACTTGGAAGGGAAATTGCATGAATATGTTGTAAGTTTAGAGTATTCACATTCTCTTGCAAATTCAATTGCAAAAGGTGATGTGATAATAAATAAAAGTTTGCATAAATAATTAGCAAACTTCAACATATGAAAGTAGAGAGGGTTTAATTTAAATAAAAAATTTTGGTCGATTTCGCTTTTATTATTTTATAATAAATTTAAATAAAATAAATAAATAATATAATTTTATTAATTAATATATTTAAAATTTAAAATAAATAATAAAAGTTGATAGATTAATATAAATATAAAATTAAGTTAATATAATTAATTATATTAACTTGATTTTATATTTTAATTACAAAGTTAATAATAATAATAATAATAATAATAATAATAATAATAATAATAATAATAAACTACAAATATAAACTACAAAGTTGAATTTTTAGTGTTGATTTTTATTTAAGTTTTATTATAATTTTTAATGTATTTTTTTATAAATAAAATGTTGTGTGTTTCTTTTAATTTTCATTAAGTTTCACAATTAATTTATTATGCTATTTATTAATTATAACAATAAAATCCAATTTATTTGACAATTAAAAAAATTATAATATATTAATGGTTAATAGTGAATATAATATGTTAAAATATTAATCAAGTTCCACAAAATTTAAGTGAATGGATAAATTGTATTTAAAAATATAATTAAAATTTTACAAACATATCAGTGGACCTAAAATTGCCATCCAATTTTCGGAATAGAATGCTTTTAGACGGATTCGGTTTTGGTTTTTCAAATTTTTTGCTCTTCCATAGTTTTATGTAATCTCTGTTTTATGATGAGTGAGGATGAGGAAACAAAATAAGTAAAAAATAAATAAAAAGAGAGTGAGTTAACTACATTTATTATTAAATGTATTTTTTAAAGTGACAAAAGAGATATCTAGAGAAAACAGCTGGACTTACTCTTGTGGTGCTTCATTCCGACTCCTCTTTGAATAGAATATTTTTTTATAATTTTTATTTCTTATTTTGACTCTGTTCCAATTATAAAATTTTTTATGATGAAAAAATCACAAAGATATCAAATACCTCCCCCGCTTCGACCCTTCTAGCTCCAAATATTATTTATATTATATATATATATATTTTTTTAATATAATTAATATTTTTTAAAAATAATAATATAAAATATAATATTTATTTAAAGTAAAAACTATTTTTTATTTAAATAATTATATAATTAATTAATTAAAATAAAAAAAATATTTTTAATATTAAAATAAAATAAAAAATTTTAATATGAAATTTCCGTTTATAGTGCTGAAGAAAACTTCAAAACCGGAGGAGAAAAACGAAGAATTCTATCCCGAACCCGCACTAAGCCGTGATAGCGAGGTAGAGACCAGAGAGAGAAGCGAGGACCCGTCCTCCGAGAGTGAAGCACTATTATTTGATTATATTTTTTAATAATTTGGACTTGCCTTTTACTCTTACAGTCTCTTCAGCTCATACACTGTTCTTTTACTGGTTCTCCCCAGGAACCCTTTTGTCGGTTTATGGGCGTTGAACCCTCCATTGTTATTCCCTTTTTACTCCCCATTTTTCTCACTGTTGCCTCCTCTCTGGATGTCAGCCTCTGAATGCATCACTGTTATTATCGCAAAATCTAATTCATTCTGTTGAGGTAAAGAATACTTAAAGGAGCAAAGTAACCAAGTAATCGACATGGATCGCTTCTCCAGTCTCATTTTGAACCTTGTTCTTCTTCTTTCCACTTCTAGAGGTAATACTGCAGAATGCACTCTACTACTCTCGCTACTGGGTCTCTTCTTTACGATTAATTTGAACACAAATTACAAAAAAAAACTATATTTTTTTTGTAGGTACTCCTTATAATTGCTCCTCCACCATTTTTATACCAAGAATCACAAAAGGGAAACATTTTTAACGGTCATTCGACGATTTTCTTTGCAAAGAACACTTTCTTTAACCAAAATTCTTGATGGGTTCATTTCTTTCTTTTGTGATAGATGCATTTGGTGCCACATTCACATTTGTTAACAAATGCGAGTACACTGTGTGGCCTGGGATTCTGGCCAATGCCGGCAGTCCTAGACTTGACAGCACTGGATTCAGGCTCCCACAGGACAGTTCCCGTTCCTTTCAAGCCCCGACCGGTTGGTCCGGCCGATTCTGGGCCAGAACCGGATGCAACTTCGACGAATCCGGATCCGGTTCATGTCTCACCGGAGACTGCGGTTCGGGTCAAGTTGAGTGCAACGGTCTCGGAGCCGCCCCGCCTGCAACTCTTGCAGAGTTCACACTTGGGTCGGGTGGGCAGGATTTTTACGATGTCAGCCTTGTCGACGGCTACAATCTGCCTATGATCGTCGAAGGAAGTGGCGGGTCGGGTATGTGCACTCTGACGGGTTGCTCTGCCGACCTGAACAGACAGTGCCCACAAGAACTAAGAGTTGGTGACGGTGGCGCGTGCAAGAGCGCGTGTCAGGCCTTTGGAAGCCCTCAGTACTGTTGCAGCGGCGCGTTTAACACACCCGATACTTGTAAGCCGTCGGTTTATTCGGAGATGTTCAAGTCTGCCTGTCCTAGATCGTATAGCTACGCATACGATGATGCTACCAGTACTTTCACCTGTACCGGCGCCGATTATACGGTGACGTTTTGCCCATCTTCGCCAAGGTAAAAATGCTCTCTTTTCTTAGTTAGTATAAGATTTTCCTGCCTTTCTTTTCTATTTGTTTTTTTATATATTTATACTTGGAGCAAAAATTGCTCAGCTGCATCTGTAACAATTTACTCTTCAACAAGCCATGTGGTGCATAACAGAATTTTTATTAGAGATGATGTTTGCAAACGATTTTTTTTTCTTTAATTTGATGTGTTTGCTTTAATTATTGGGTGAGCCTAAAGATGGCAAACAAGCAATGCCAGAGATTCCTTTTCTTTATGATTAGTTTATTTTGCCTTTTCTTGCTAATTATTTAATTAAAATCAGGATTTTTTGTTCATGCTGTTGGATTGTTATTAATTAGTATTCTTTTTTAATTTACACCAAAGAATCTGACCAATAATTAATATCATTGTGAAGGTAATTGAATATTGATAGTTTTGTGTTAACATATGTGGCTTGCAGTAAAAAATCTTCAAGCTATTCAACACCAGTGACAGCAGCAACAACAGCGACACCAGGGACAGGAATAGGAAGTGGGCTAGAGTTCTCGGGTACGGAGTATGGGTCTGGATCAGAAACCGGTGGCTCTGGAGAAGCCATGCTAGCAGATGGGTCATGGTTAGCTGGTTTAGCCATGGGCGACTCTCACAGGACAGCATCTCCTACTGCTTTACAATCTGCAATTATGGCTTCTACTACAACTATTCTGCTCATTATTTATTCTCTGAACTTGTAGCACTAGTAGGGATTTCTTGATTTCTCCTTTGTTTGGTGCTTTTTAAAGTTGTTCTGTTGTTTAATGTGAATTCCGTTACAGATTTGCTGACTTTCTGTGGGTGCATTGATTTTGCCATTGTTAGGTAAGCTGACAGAGATGCCCGTCTTAAAGATTGTAACCCACCCACTTCCAAATTTTCTCTCTTCCCCAATTTTCTATGTTAGATATGTAAAAAAGAGTGTTTGATTCTATATTACAATTCTTTAGGTGTTTATATTTCCACTTCTTTTACTTGTTCAACATTTTGAAGGGTTAAAAAGCAAGAATATCAAAAAACAAGAAGATAAGAGATTCCATTTTTTTTTTTTGTCTTTTTGACTTTTCATTAATTGATCTTTTATGTTCAAAAATAGTAGATTGTAAAAAAGAGATATTGCTTAATGTGAAAATTTGAAGATTGTTGAATAGTATGCGGGTGTAACAAGGCAAGACAAGAGATCACTTTGCGGAAATTGCAAGTTTTATTAGGCTTAGCATAATGCCTTTTTTTTTTTTCCCTTATTGAGATGTCAAATATTATAAAGGCATATTTTTCGGGTTAACAACATAAATGTTTCCGAAATTTGTTATAAATTGATACTAAATATTTGAATGGTTACATGTTAATACTAAAAGTTCTGAAAATGTTGCAATTTAATATCTAAAGTTAGTTTCCGGTAAGAAAAAGATAGTAATCGGAATGTAAAGTTGATGTGCTGCTATATTATTTTCTTTTTATCATAAACTTTATTCAGGTATTATATTGTAATATTTTTAAAATTTTGCTATTAATTTGTAACAGGTTTGATACCAATTTATAATAAATTGATAAATTTTGATACTATTTATGTTTAAAAAAAATGATAGAGGATGACATAGTCATCGATTTGGATCAAAAGCCGAATGCAAAATTGCAAGTATCATTTTTTAGTTGAATAAAGGTAACTAGAAGTAGTGGGATTCCGACCCTAATTTTGCGTAATCAGCTGGCATTATAAAGCTAATGTAGGTTTAGTAGCCATTTGGTTGTCTGGTGGCTTAATAAATTAAAATTTTAAATAAAATGAGTTATTGGTGAGTCACTTTAAAATTCAACTTTTTAAAAAATTTTAAAATTAAATGCTGTCAGAGTCGCTCAGAGTGGCTTAAGAATTTGTGGTTTTATTATGTGACCTTATGAATAAAATTTTTAAAGTTATTCAAAATTTATTTTTTTATAAATAAAATCACTAATTAAAGTTTTATATATAAATTTAGAAAATAATTTTTTTTCAACAGACATTATGGTTAAATTAATCAATTTTTTTTGAATTAGTTCTACCTTTCTATTTCTCTTACATTTTTCATATTCAAATTCATACTTTCTACTACAAATTATTGAAATAATAATTGAAGCTTTAAATCATTAACATAATTTTGCTAGAATGAAAATAAAATGCAAGAGACTATAGTGTCTAATTTATATTAATACTCTATAATATGATATTATTACCCACATTAAAAATAATTAAAAAAATTTAATTCGTTGCAATTATATAAAGTACATTTAGAAAATAAAAAAGAAAAGAAGAAACTAATTTTAATTAGATGAGTTACATAAGATTAAAAGAAAAAATGTGAAAAATAAAAATAAAAAAGAAATTATTTATTTTTTCTGTACAAGTTGAGAGAGATAGAAACTGTTCAAAAAGAAAAAAAAAACATAAACTAACAAAAAATAATATAAAAAATATTTAGAATTTATTTTATTATATAAAATCAAAAGCCAACTATATTTAAACTAATCTATTAGTTAGTTCTTTAACTAATAAAAATTAAATTTACCTACAAAATTAAGTCAAATTTTAATATAATAGTTTAAATTAATTAATTATAAATAATTAATAATTTAAATTTAATTTCACACGTTTAAAATTTAATAAAACAATAAGCTTATTTCTTTTATGTAATTAGTAATAAATTTGAGGATCCAAAATATTTATATAATTAATAAAAAAAATGAGGAGTCTCTCAAAAATTGGAGAATCTAGGCATATAGACCTCAATAGCTCGTGCCTTACGCCACCCTAGCCTTAGCAATGGGGCATGAAATCCCCATTCCCCGAGGGGATTTGTCCCATACGGGATGAAGATTTCCGTGGGAATAGGGATAGAGAAAATTTTTTTTTTTCTGTTGAGCAGGGGGGCAAGGACAGGGAGGGTGCTGCCCGCCTTGGGATGATCCCTATCTCGTCTCGTCCCTATAATTATTTTAAAATTTAAAATATTATATAATATATATATATATAATAATTTTTTGTTAAAATTAAATTATTCAAAATTTTTTATGTGAAATTAATTAATCAGTTCAATAAAATTAAATCGTGATCGGTTAATTAGTTTAATAATAAATCAGTCAGATTGATTAATAATTTTTCAACCAGTTAATTGTAAATAATTTGACTGGTTGATAATCATTCAGATTTGTTAATAAATAAATTGGTCAGACTAATTATATAATTAATTGTATTTAATTGTATTTTTACATTTATTGATTATAGAATTAATTTAATTATTTATTATATATTACTTTTTAAATTAAAAAAGAAAATGAGAATCCTTGTGGGGAAAAAAGCAAATTTGCTCTATTAGTGTAACAAAGACGAAGATTCTCTGCGAAAAGGATTAGTCCCCCGCTCCATTACCAGGCCTACACCACCCTTGATATCACTCAACGCTGTTATTGGCCACTGATAGCTGATTACCACCTCATAACAAAAACGGACACTTGGTTTCTTGGTACCATGGATTTGAAGTGCTAAATAGTTGGTGCAATAGTTTTGCTTTAATTGGCAATTTATGATAAGTTATAGATCACAGTCATAATTTGCTTATTGAACTATCACAAAGCAATTATCATTAGTCGTGAGATTAAATTTCCTGTAAATGTGAAAGACAGGGTCTCCATTATTTGCATTATGGGTCCCTACCCATCAGCTATCTTCATCATATTTTGGTAATGACCCATGTTACTTGCTGATCGTTTTCAATGGAAAAACTGATCACTTCTTGAATTATTTGCAGCTAATCGATACAAAAGCCAAATTTATCGATTCAATGGCAGCCAAAATTCATCTTTAAAAATATGGAGGGATTAAAAAGCTTGGAACATATTTCTCAAATACATGCCCAAACCAAATAAATAATTCAAACCTTCACATTTTCTGTGAAATTTGAGGATTCCAACTGAAATAACTCATCAAAATAATCCAAATCAGACTTGATTTGATTGTTACTATTATTTTTTAATAAGAAATTTACAGTAAAAAAAAAGTAAGATTTCTCAGAGTATTTTTGTTTTAATTGTGTGAGCAGACATATACACCCTTATGGTAAGTTGGTAACTCTGTGTGCTATTGAGGTAAAAATAGGTGGCCTAAAATCATAACTGCTAAAGTTAAACGATGACACTTTTCAATTTGATTTATCATAAGTTAAAATTTAATGGGAAAATCTTATAAAATCATATGATAATTTGATATAAGTTTGTTTTAACTTAGATTTTTATATTTATTATTTTTTTTATTTTTTTATCTGTTAATAAATGTTGAACTTAAGTATGATAAATTATGTATTTCAAATTATTATTAAAAAAATTAAAGTTTTCATTTCAGTATAAACTTTTACTTAATTGACAAAAAAATTAATTAAAAAATGAATATTTTTTTGGATCAAACAGATGTATATTTTTTTCTTTTCATTTTTTTGAGAGGATGTTACATGAAATCGATTTGAAAGGCAATATGTTGGTTAACGACCTGACCCAAAAGGTTTGATAGGTAAATATATAAGGTATGATTTAATTTATTTTGTAACCTTTTCATGTTATTGAGAAAAAAGTAACATTTGTTTTTGGTTTAATAACACATATTTTCTTACTTTATTGATTTAATGGATTGAAAATTTTAAAAAAAAATTTGAAAGTTTATAATTAGAAGTTGAAATATTATAGTTTTTGAAACAATTTATTAATTCTTGAAAGAAAAAAATTGGTGATAGTCACTTTTTTAAATCACTGTACAACTTAGTATCCAATTGGTGGATGAATGTTTGTTAAGAGGTATAAAAAGGAGTAATAAAAATTATTTTAATATTGAAAAATAAATTATTTAAATATTTTTTTCTCAATAAATATTTTTCAATCAATTATACAGTGAATATTATATAATTATTTAAAGGTGACTACAAGTTCTTGGAAACATATTGCCATAATTGAATTTTTAACTATAATATTTTATTACTTTTACCACAAGAAATTAGAAAGTTGCGCCTAAAGAATGAAAAATAAAGAAATAAAAAGGGTTTTAAGAGGTCGCAATGTGCTGAAGGCCCAAAGCCTTAATAGGAGAAAGAAAAACAGTTGTTGCAAAATGATTTTATTAGAGGAAATTGTGACAATTAAAAGGATTTAAATATTGCAAAATTCATTATTATCTATAGGAAAAAAGCAACATATTAAAGTCTCTAAACTTTATCAATTTATGCAATTAAATTCCTTTCAATAAAATTTATCCACTCGGCTCTCTTAATTATCATATTTTAGACACTAAGTATTTCAATTTTGAACAATAAACAGTTCCTATTCAAGAAACACTTTATATCTAACGGATAATATTTAAGAGAGTTAATTAAATAAATTTTCAATTGAGGAACTTCATTAATAAAATTCAAGAAGCAAAATATGCCTTTTTCTTTATTTAAATAGATCAAGAACGAAAAGAAAGGAAAAAATGCATTTTTTTTGCTCCAAAACTTGTTGAAACTATCCTATGGAGTCCATCATTTGAATTTTTCTTTTTATTTAGTCCTTGGACTTCTAATTAGTTTTTATCCTTTTAGACTCAATAACTTTTAATTTTGTTTCTATCGAAAACTTATTTGATAGAAAATATAAATTAATATTTTTTGAGAAAAAAGAGTTATATAAAAGATTATTTTTTCTTATAAAAAATGCTTATTCTAACCCTTGAACTTTTTAAATATATTCAATTGAGCCCCTTAATTTTTTTATTTTTGAGTTTAATTAATTAATTTTTATATTATACATGATATGCGAACAAATATAAAGTTAGTATATGTATTATATTAATAACAAAATATAGTTATTAATATTTATTTTATGAATTATAATTGATTTTAATCAACCGCTAAATTACTTAACACATTAAAATTAATTATAAACCATTACCGTTATAGTTAATTACCTGCTAATTTTAGCACATTAAAATTAATTATAAACCATTACCGTTATAGTTAATTAGCTGCTAATAACTTACCATTATCGTACTGTTATCGTCGATAGCAGCCCTTAATATTTATTGCCAACAAGCATACATTCTTGTTCGAGCGAGAGCTGTGCTTGGTCTTGCGCTATCCCACGAGAGTCCAGTCCCAAAGGGACATCCATCTTGAAAGAATTTTTGTACAGTTCATGAACCATGACTTGGTTTATTGATTCAAATAAATATTATTTTAATAATAAATTATAAATCACGGTGAAGAAAATTGGGGTAAACAAAAAAATCCAAAAATTGAAACCGATTTGGAATCATTCAAAATCAAACCAGTTTTTAGCTTAACTAATTTTACAATTTAGATTCCATATCAAACATTTAAGAAGATCAATATCATTTTATTTAAATAAAACCAATTTTCTTTTATTATTTTAATAAATTTATACTTATAGTATGACATATATAATATGTTTTTTTTAGTATAATATAATGTTCTCTCTTTATATATATATATATATATATGTTTTATGATACATAATTTAAATGGATATTATTACTTTATTATTAGATTAGAAGACTTAAGCATTGATTGATAGCACTCAAAAATATATGATTTTCTCAACTAAATTTGCACTATTTTATTTATTTTTCTTTTTGTTTAAGTTTATTTTTTTAGTTGAATTAGTTTATTTTTTTAATATTTTTATTTTTATTTTCAGGTATTTCAATTTAAGGAACTTAAGGAGAAGTTTTGTGCTAAACAAGAGTAGAAAGGATTATTTTAGCATAAAAATCTAAAGTCCAACCCAATTTAGAGCAAGTTGGGCATAATTGAAGCCGAAAAGGGCCACCAGACAGTTTGCCATAGGGTTGTGTGGTTGGTCGTGTGAAATGACAAAATTGGGGTAGAATTGCCATTTGTGGAGGGGATCATATGGTCACTTGCACGACTATGTGATTCTATCTAAACAACTTTTGAACATTTCTCAATGAATTTTGAGTCAAAACTACTTGAGAAGATGTGAATAATTGATTCTCTAAAGCATTTGAAGTGCCAAAAATACCTTTAGGGCATCATTTTAGGAGGTGTTCTTTCCATACCTATAAAAGACATCACCTTCCCATTCTTAGAAAGAGAATCAACCCCACCTATCTCAAACATTCTTTACAATCACTTCATTCAAGTTACCATTTTTTATATTTTCAAGCATCACCAAGGCAAGAGAGGGATATTAGAAGAGAAGATTTGGCCAAAAGGGCGCTTGAAGGCTTTAAGAGCTTCTTAGTTTGCAATTTTATGGTGATGTTTAAGACTATGGATAGCTAGATTTCTTGTTGGGGTAGACTTTAGCCCTTCAAAATATATAAATATTTGATGTTATTGTTTTTTAACGATATTATTGATGTTTATGCAATCATTAAATGTCTTTGGACATTTATATTTATGCTTAATATTTATGTTTAGTTATATAGTGATTTGATCCTTAATGATAAACTAAAAGCCAAATTAGGGTTAGAATTCAATACTATCTTGATGTATGAATTCGAGTTGATTACATAAATAAGGCTATGGGGAAATACTTAGTTGAGAAGGACCCTTAAACCGTAGAGTGACTTTTGTGAACTTAGAAAGAGAGGTTAGCATGAAAATGGAATTGATGGGATGTTTGTTAGTTTAGGCCTATTTAAGAGTGAACTGATGCTAACAAGAGTGTGAACCCTAAAAAGCTGGCTCACTTCTAATGTTCCTGCCACCATCAATTATCATTATAGTAATATCTATCTTATATGAGCATATTCAATAGTTGGATTAAAGTAGTCCTCCCAACTTTCATTATATTGTCTTTTGTATGGAGGAATTGCTAGAGTAATTGACTCAGTTTTTCATTTTTGATTGTCTTATCTTCCTTGTAATTTGATTTACTCATTTGTACAATCGCACATGTAATCCTTGTGGGACTATACTTGACTTGCCACTTGCAATTTGGATAGACTAATGCACTTGCTAGTAATAAGATTTAAAACGAGATAATGTACACGCACATATTTATTATGCACCACAGGATTTTGAGCCGACGACCTACATCAAGTGCTTTACCTCAAATAGTAAGACATCATGAAATAAGAAAAATAATAAAAAAATATTAGATTAATTTTTTTATTTCTTTGTAGGTTAATTTCCAAAATTGATCCAGTCTTTGACTTTTTTATAAGTTGAATCAATAATAGTCATATAAATTGTTATTTATTTACGTATGTGGCAATTTTTATAGAAAAAATTATGAACCAAATTTAGACAAATAATTTTCAATTTACATATATAAAAGGTTAAACATACGAAATGATAGAAATTTATAATTTATTGGAGTAAAGGGTACATCAAATTCTTAGTATTGTGGGCAGAATAAGTTGTGAAAATGCATAATATGAAGCAAACCATGACTCACAAGAACAATCTGGTATAATGGTTGGTGTGGCTATCAATAGTATAACAGGCCATTTTGGTCATAACTGAATGTTAAAATGCCTAGTTTCATCACTTCGAGAGAGTGAGAAAGTTGAGTTCGCACTTCTGTTGGCATATTGGATACTAATTTTATATTCACCTAAGAAGCCATTGAAATTAAACGAACCATGCTCGTCCGTAAGGCCACGTAACTCCCTAGTTTGCCATTCCTTTAGTAGATTGTCAACAACATCTCCTGCTGGTAAATTCTGAAGATTATTATCAGTAAGGCACATTTGATAGCAGCCATTAGGATGAAGTGCAGTCCACAGCATCATCCCATTCACCGCTGGATGTGAGAATCCTTCTCTTAATACTTGTTCTAGAAAATTGGCCTGCAAAATAGACGACAATAAGTAACAATTCCTTTGATAGATTGGGGTTATGAAATTAATATCAAGATTTAAATTCTTGACTTGTTATATTATGAGACAAAAATTCAATGAGCAGAAGGTTAATTTCCCAGTTAGAGGTGTACAAAATCGAACCTAAAACAAAAACAGAACAAACCAATTGCCCCATTAACATCAAGATTTAAATTCTTGACTTCTTGTATTATGAGACAAAAATTCAATGAGCAGAAGGTTAATTGCCCAATTAGAGGTGTACAAAATGGAACCTAAAACAAAAACAGAACAAACCAATTGCCCAATTAATATCAAGATTTAAATTCTTGACTACTTGTATTATGAGACAAGAATTCAATGAGCAGAAGGTTAATTGCCCAATTAGAGGTGTACAAAATCGAACCTAAAACAAAAACAGAACAAACCAATTGCATTTCGGTCCGATTCAGTTTAGATTTTTAAAAGGATTAATGATATTATTTTAGTTTTGAATGGTTCTTTAATAGAAATTCCTTTATCATTTGCAAGACTGACCTGAAGTAAAATGAAGTAAAGGTTAATTCTTCAATTTGGTTATTATTTTCTCGAAAATTTTGATTTGGTTTGAAGTAAGTGCACACTCCTATGCCCAACGGTAGGGGCTTGTATCGGTTCATTTGAACAAAATTTACACTCGAAATATAAAGATAATCCCTACAAATTTCAATCTAAACACAATTGACCTAATCAAAATTTTGGTTCGATTGTAAAACCCATTTTTGAGTCAAATAACAAGACAAATTGTTGACCCAGCCAGACCTGAAATGTGACAATCATTCTCCTAAAAATGCAATCCAAAGTCCAAACCAAAATTTAGCCTATTTTAGCCTTGAAATACAGTCTAGGATATAGTGGCGCACCTGAGTTTTGCAATCGAAGTACTTGCTAATATCAACTTCTGTAAGCCAAATAGGAAGCCCAAGTGTAGCAAGTTTGTCAAGGATAGCTCTGATTAGGGGGAGATTTGGCACTGAAAAATGACTCTCAAGCCCAATTCCGTCCATGAATACTCCTCCACTTTCAAGTTCTCTTAGCTTCGAAATATATGTATCTACAGTTGAATTCACATCACTGCAAGTCTCCACCACGTTAAATTCATTCATAAACAGCGTTGCCAATGGGTCTGCTCTGTGTGCTGTCTCGTAGAAATGTAAAGTGGCATCAGGACCAAGCCTTTTCTCATAGAAATCAAAGTGAAGCATCTCATTGCTGACATCCCAATGCACGAATTCTTCTTTGTATTTGCTCATCAGGCTTTCGATTCGATAGTTAACTGCTGATTTTAGAGCAGCATCCGAAAGATTATGAACCCATGCTGGTGTGTACTTGGGATCTTCCCAGAATATGTTGTGTCCTCTCGCAACTATTTGGTTAGCTCGTATAAATTCCAACATTTTATCTGCAACGGTATAATTTAGCTTCCCTTGTTCAGGTTCTGTAGCGTACCACTTCAGTTCATTTTCAAAAACTGCGGCATTGAATCGCTCCACAAACCAATTCTGACAATAGGAAAATATGTCGGTAATTCATAAATAAAAATGTATTGCCAGCAAGAATGTTTCGTGTATATCGCCACACAAAACCGTTGCATTATATATTAACATTAATGCTTTTGATTTATATTAACCGGAAGCCGATGATCTAGCTGCAAACTAATAATTTAGTCGTAATTGAGAATCTAGTAGCTGAAAATATAGTAACTATTAATTTAGCTAATTGAATTAAAAGTATTTATTAAAACTAGCTGAAAAGACAGTGAAAAAATTTAAAATGATATAAAAGTATATACTTATATCTATCAAATATTCTATATAAAATTTATTTAAATATATAATATAAATGAATTATATAATATATATATGTATATTAAATAATATAAAAATGATATTAAATATCTATCTAATTTATATATTAAATGATTTAATAATGATTTATATATAATTATCCATGGGTTTTTGATTAAGAGGTATAACCTGCCATTTGAAAAAAAAAAGATATAATAGAAAACAAAAATCATAATCTACTAATTTATATATTAAATGCTAGTTTTACTAGCTTTTTTTAGAAGATTGTCTAGTTTTTTTTCGCCAAATAATCTATTTTACCCAAAAAAAAAAGTTATCGGTCAAATTAAATTAAATTAAATTAATAGTTAAATTAGATTATAACTGAATTTTGTGTTAACAATTAGAAGTCCAATAACAGTGCAACATATGTTCCTGCTACTGTAGATTATTGCAACAGTTTAAATATTTTATTGCAAAGATTAACATCTCAAATCGTTGGTTAATTTGTTACTGTAGTTTTATATCTGCTTTGCATTAACTTATTTATGTAGTAATGGTACTGAACTTACCTGATACGGCAAGTTTCCAAGAATTGTGCTTGCTATTGCTGAACCGAATGGGAAATCTTTCGAGATTTGATCGACTGTAACTGCAGCTCCTTGTAACTTATCTCCATTTCTATCTGATACGTGGATTGTCACAGGTCGCTTCCTGATCTGAAAATATATTAATTATAAGAATCTAACTGATCAATATTATGCAGCTAATTATGTATCAACTCAGATAAAGAATTAGAAGTATTTACATTGTCAATTATGAATTGCTGATTAGTTCTCCATTGCTGATTAGTAAATGATTGCAGAGAAGCACTTGCAATTGTAATATTGACATTTTTGTCAGCTGAATTCTGCAATCCATGATAATCCCAAATAATGTAAAGAACAGGATAATTTGTTTCAACATTAAATTCCTAAATTGTATTTAAGAAGATGGTTTTTTTTTTTTTTCATTTTCTTTTCACCTGAAAATAAAGCATTGATAAATTTGAAGGTGCATCAAGAATGAAACCACCTTTGAGAAATGACCAGCACCCACTCTTAGCCAAAACCGTGCCCACACAGTTATAACTGTCATCATCTGTGGTTAGGCTTGCAGATATAAGACTGGACTCTGCACCTTGTATTTTAACCCAAGCTGTTTTCCACCAAACCCACATACTTTTAAACTAATATTACACCGAGTTTCTAAAAAAATGTGCAAATTAGGGTTGAATCAAAAATAAAAATTCTAAAGAATGAACTTAATTAAGTAGAAGAGGACTCAACTGGAAAGGCAATAAATCGTGCCTTGTGTGAGATTGTGGAAGATTAAAGCTGGTGTATAGAGGCTTGAGAAATCCTGTGTACTACCAACAAGTGAAGTTTGATTCTTGAGAATCCCTCCATAATAAAGTGGCTCTTCTGGTACTGCTTTACACTGCCAATCAAATATCAATGACCGAATTAACCTACTGTTCAATTAACAAAATTTTCACTCCATAAAATAATTAAGCCTATTAATTAATTACCTCAGTGTATGCAGTGTAGTCATATAAAGGTCCATCTGCATCAATCAAAAAACCCAATGTGACCAAAACTAAAAAACCATTAACTGAAAACACTTGACACTGATCCAAAAGAGAGTGAAAGAAGAAAATACCATAAGAAAAAGCCAAGAAAGGGCAAATGAGAAGGAAGAAAACAGAGAAACCCAACTGTTGCATGTTGCTTAGAAATGCTATGAAGATTTTGAAAGAAATTAATTTTAACAGTTCTCTTTGTATAATTTGGCTAAGTAACCGTCCTATAAATTACCACAAAAAGAAAGGGAAAATTTTTGCAGAAGACAAGAAGCAGTAATTGACAGAAAAAAAGGTGGGTCAGTCACAAGGGAAACAGTACTGATAAAGGGCTGAGTGAGTAGAGGTGATGAGGAGCTAAAGAACCCGTGCCTATGCTCACATGTTAATCAAGCGAGAGGTCCAAGTAAATTAAATTTAAATGACATTAAGGACAAGATTTTGATCAGCTTCAAGTTAATATGGATTTTTTTTTTTTTGGATTTTTTTGTACGAGTCTTATGCTAACTCATCATTTATTTTTTGTTATTATTGATCAAGTGCCAAATACGTGTGGGAGGTGTCTATTAATTCCAAATTTTGGCTTTGTCCATGATTACTTGATGATTAGTCTCTTTTTGCTTTGAAGATGGTTGTGAATCTATGATTTGCTATATTAGTAATGAAATCTTATCATAAACAACCTGTCCTTCGTGGAGTATATAGTTTCATTTGATTCCTCAACCAACATCGTACGACATTCAATGTTGTGGACGGTATGGGCGTGGGCATGTTTACATAAAATAATACTAACTGTTAGGTCCCCAAGAGATCTCAAGAGGAAATTAAATCAGTTATAATGTGAAAAGGAATGTTTTGCTATGAAGATTTCAAATTAGATCAGTACAGATGTGTTCAGGAAAGCTCCTAATTTGGTGCTCTTTTAGTGATGATAAATGAAGAGAAAAGAATTGCCTGATTAATACTAACTGGAGTAGCCTTCAAAACTCTTTTTTTTTTTTAATTACCCAACAATTTGAATTTGCATTGGGTAGATTTATTAAAAAGTAAAACGTTTTCTTTCAAGTTTTAAATATATTTCATATTCAGAATTCGAATTCAAAACTTTAGTTAAAAGAAAAGAGATTCTTACTCTCTAATATCATCTTTTGGGTACCAATTTTAGATGAAAGGAAACATATCATTTTTCTGTTTATTTTACAATGTTAATTAATTAGAATGGAATAGGCTAATTGAATTGTGATATAGATTACTTGCTAGATAAGATGATGGAAGAGTGAACGTAATAATCAGAAACATAGACAATACACTCAATGGTATTTCTTTGAGTTAGAGGCTTTGTTTCTGAACTCTTTTAAATGGGTAAAACTTAAGTTATAAAATACACTAAAATGACATTCAAAACTACCCCAAAAAGTGAGATGGGATGTAAGGATCCATTCTCCTTTAACCAAAAGTTTCGAATTCGAATCTTGAATATTAAACATCTTTAAAACTTAAGAGGAAAGAATTTAACTCTTTAATGGATCTACCTGGAATGAATGTACGCAAAGATTCATTTTGAGGAACACAATGACAGAGAGATGGAAGAATATGAGGGGATGTGGATGCTTGATCCAAGATGGGACCTCCCTATTCTTTACTTATATATATAGATAAATTATATAATACATATGTCAATTTCATATTTGCCTGTAAATTTAATTCTTTGACCCTTAATAACAATTATGAAATTTGTGCAAATTGGCCAAGTATGTGCCTAGTTTATTGTAGTGGTCCTTATATATATATATATATATATATATATAACAATTAAATCTTAATCTCATATATACTAAATGAAGTGGAGTCTGTTATATACATTCTTTGTAGGCATTCAAAACTACAAATTTTTTTTCCATAAAAACAGTTTTTCTCAAGGCTAAAGAAACCCAAGCAGCAATTACAGGAATCGTAAACAAAAGAATTACGTATCAGTGTTGAACTTGTAGATGATTGTCTAAAGGGAGAGACCAGCTTGAAGAGAGGATAGAAATAACTGATATTGGACGGAGAGGAATCTTTATTTTATTAATTGCAATATTTATCTTAGTTTTTTACTTTTTTCATCAAACCAAATATAACTAAAGGTCAGCGGCATATATGTATAAACGAGTGGGGTTTATTGATCCCTTTTATAAGCAAAATTTATTACCATAAATACCATTAATACTTTCTTTTCAGCATTTTTTTAACACTCTTTTTAATATTTTTTTGAACACTATTTTATAATTGATTCACATCGTCAAATTAATTAATTAAATAAAGTAATAAATTTTATAATTTTTTTATGATGTGGACCAATTATAAAATAAATATTTAAGAAAATATTAAAAAAATTGTTGGTAGCATTTCTATTTTATTATTTGTCTTGTATATTTATATATTTTTTACTTTAATTCCATTGAAATATTAAAAAAGATCTAATAAAAAAATAATAACAATCCCACTTTATATAAAAATAATAATTTCATTAAAATTTTCATGATCATACAAAATTTTAATTTCTTTCGACTTAAAATTATACGATTCCTAATTTTTCAATCTGCCACCAACTAGTCTAATCTTATTTCAACAACACCAGTGTTAAGCAAATCGTGTGTGCACGATGTCATTGGTGCGCAATTTTTATTTTTTTCCTCCCGGCGAAAAATTTGCGATAGTTTTGGAAAAGCACATGCCATTAATCAGATGCGATCTACCTCATCATCAGTGGCCAGTATGAATTTATAAATTCATATTGCACATGAATTCGTGCAGGATTCATAGTTTTTGCCATAGCAATAATGAACTACAACTTGTGGAACACAAGCATGAATATTTGTGACTTAGAAGTGGTGCAAAAAGATCATGATGGAGGCTTTGATGAGAAGTAAAGCTACAGCCTACATTGGCTTCAAGCCCTTTCCAATATTATGACAGATAAATTATACCGACGGTAACTCAACTATGTAATGCATTTCATAGTAGTACTTGAAATTCAATTTGTTACTTAAAAGTCATTAAACTTTCATTTTTAATGTAAAATTTCCTCGACTTTCATTTTGTAATGTAAAACCCTATAATTTAGAAACTATGAAGTTAATTAACGAAATGCTGATATGACATTTTCATGTCACAAAAATATACTTATATGTGGAAATTCGACGTAAAACTGAAAAACTAAATTACCAAAATACTCTATTCTGCTCAAACTAAATTACCAAAATATCATCTACTCAACTATCTCATTCTCTCCTTTGATATTCTCTCCTTCTCCTTCTCAACCATTGCCATTTCTTTCCTCTCTAACTAAATTCCCATTTCTTTTTTAGTCTTCATAGATACAAAAAATAACTCATTTCCTTTTGTTTTAAATCTCTACATTTGTTTTAAATCTCTGCAATTGAAATATAAGTTAAACATTCTAGAAGTAAACATCAAAGCAAATGCTGTAAAATAAAGAAAAAAAATCTGGAAAATAGAAGAAAGTAAGGCAAAGATATGTAAATCTGGAAAATTATGGGACCATTACCTCAAGATCAATAGTAAGAAATATAAATCTAGAAAATGAAAAGAGCTTTTTTCACAATTTATATTAATTTAAAGTAATTACAACCACATCATAAAACAAAACAAAATATATTAATGGGACAAAAATAAAGCATAATATAGCACATGCACAGGTACAATTTTATTTTCATCAAAGATATCACTAGATATAAGGAAAGATGAAAAACTCTCCTCAAATCTGTAAAACTCTTTTAGATCTTGCCTGTCCCACCATCTCTTCACACGGATATAGAATCGTGTTCCACCATCCTCATTGCAATTGTACAAAACCTGATCTCCACTTCTAAATTTAAAAACTCCAAAAATCAACTTAAAGAGAGATTTTTAAATTTTTTTTGTTGATGAGAGAAAATGTTGTTTGGCTGTCGAAAGAAAATATTGTTTGGTTAATGAGAAAATGAAAGTGATAAAATATTATTGAGAAAATATTGTTTGGTTGATGAGAAAGTGAAAATGAGAGAAGTGTTGTTTGGTTGATGAGAAAATGAAAGTGAGAGAATGTGAGAGAAAATAAAAAAATTTTGGAAATTTGATTTTAATGTGAGGGTTATTATTGTCCTTTTATTTCTTAAAAGTACATGTCATTTTTTTAAAAAAAAATTCATTATAAGTACGAAAATTGTTAAATAAAATTAACAAACTCAGATGAAAATTCGGACAGATGGGGTTTTGCATTACAAATTAAAATTCATGTACCGTTATGAAACACACTATATAGTTGAAATTGTTAGTAGGCAGCCAAATTTTTTGAAAAATTTGGTGTGGGTCTCTCCACTTATAGGTCCCACCACATATTAAAAAAAGTCAAAAGTTGCGGAAATTCAATTTTAAATTGAATTTCTCCAGCTAATATTTTTAACTTTTTGATTTGTATTTACATTAAATATTTTGCTTATAAATAGACAGATATCTTTTCATTTGAATTATAACAATCACAATTTATCTGAGAAAATTTGAGAGAGAGTTAGACTTTTGTAATATTTTCAAAAATTAGGGAGTGACAAAAATAGTGAGAAAAATATTTTAGGAGTGTTTTTGGGAAACATTTGTGTGCCACTATTTTTGGGTTTATCTCAAAATTGTTGTATTACTTCTAGCCTGTGTCTAGGGAATGCTCTATCTTTTTACCCATTAATTTTTATTAGTGAAAGAAAAATATTTGGAGTGTTGTCCGTGGACATAACCCAAATTAAAGGTTAAACCACGTTAAATTGTCGGTGTTATTTTTTGCTGATTATTTTATTTCATATTTCTTTGTGTTATTTTACCTGTTGTGCCCAACAAGTGGTATCAGAGCTAACCTATCAGTCTTATAAAATTCTTAGTATGTTCTATGGTTGTAGTATTGACTGATCTTCCACATCAGAAAATATTTTATTAGTTTACTATCAGCTGAAAGAGTCTCATTTTTTTAAAATGGAGACAAATGATACCAAGATGATCAACTTAAATGGTACAAATTACCACATATGGAGAAGTAAAATAAAAGATCTCCTATTTGTGATGAAAATGTATCTACTGGTGTTTACTATAACTAAACCCGAAGGCAAGACAAATGAGGAGTGGGAGTTTGAGCACAAACAGGTGTGCGGTTATATCAGACAATTTGTCGAAGACAGCGTATACAACCACATTTGCAATAAAACTCATGCTTTGACGCTATGGAATAAGCTTGAACAGTTTTACGCGTCAAAAACAGGTAGCAATAAATTATTTTATTTGACAAAGTTGACGCAGTCGAAATACAAGAAATGAACTTCCATAGTAGATCATTTGAATGAGATGCAAGGGATCATGAACCAGCTATCCAGAATAAGCATAAAGCTAGATGATGAAGTATTTACTCTACTAGTATTGGGCTCTCTGCCAGAGTTATGGGAGACTTTGAAGATTTCAATCACTAACACTGCACCTAACGGTGTAGTCAATATGGAGTCTGTAAAAAGCAGTATCCTGAATGAAGAAATGAGAAGGAGAACACAAAACTCATCTTCTTCATCACAATCAGATGTTCTGGTTACTGACAACAGAGGAAGGTGTCAATCTAGACAAGAAATGTCTAGAGAAAAAAGCAGAGGCAAATAAAAAAAAATGACAATATTGAATGTCATTACTGCAAAAAGAAGGATCATATTAAGAAATACTGCCGAAAGTTCAAAAAGGACCAGAAAGGCAAGGAAGTAAAATGAGATAACAACATTGATGATGACATAACAAATACTATGAACGAATTCAATGTCGTTTGTGATGATACTATCAATTTCACATCCCACGAGACCAGTTGGGTAATTGATAGTGACGCTACCATTCATGCCACATCTCAGAAGAAATTTTTCTCGTTTTATACATCAGGAGATTTTGGCGCTGTGAAGATGAGAAATGATAATCTGTCAAAAGTTGTTGGCAGAGGAGATTGTCTGAAGACTGTGAATGGTACCAGATTAATCCTGAGAGATGTCATACATATTCCAGATATTTATCTGAATCTGATATTTACAGGAAGACTCGATGATGCAGGTTTCTGTAGTACCTTCTCAAATAACCAATGGAAGCTTACCAAAGGTTCCATGGTGGTGGCTAGAGGCACAAGGCATGCTACCTTATATGTGATGCATGCGAAGCTCTCTAATGACACTGTGAGTGCTATGGAGAAATACAATGCTATTGAATTATGGCATAGACGACTCGACCACATTAGTAAGAAATGGATGAGTACCCATGTCAGAAGGAAGATGTTGCCTGGAATGGATGAAGTGCATTTGGAGAAATGTACTTACTGTTTATCAGGAAAGCAAAACAGAGTTGCTTTCAAAAGTTTCCCTCCTTCTGGAATGAAGAATATGTTAGATTTGGTCCATTTAGATTTATGTGGGCCAATGCCAAAGTTAATGGATGATGCTCAGTACTTTATAACTTTCATTTATGACCATTCGAGGAAGACATGGGTTTATACTTTAAAGACAAAATATCAGGTGCTAAATGTCTTTAAAGAATTTCATGCCTCAGTTGAGAGACAGATTGGGAAGAAGTTGAAATGCATCCGAACAGAAAACAGTGGAGAATACATTAGACCGTTTGATGCCTACTGTAAAGAACAAAGTATTCGGCATCAGACAAGGCCTCCAAAAATACTGTAGTTGAATGGCCTGGCTAAGAGGATGAATAGAATTTTGATGGAGAGAGTCAGATGTTTGCTCTTACATGCAAAGTTACCTAAAATATTTTGGGGTAAAGCTTTACTCACGGCTGTGTACATGTTAAATCTTTCACCATGTATCCCTCTAAAGCTAGATATTCCAGAGAAAGCGTGGTTAGCAAAGGATGTTTCCTATGATCATCTGCGGGTATTTGATTGCAAAGCCTTTGTGCATATTCCAAAAGATGAGATGTTCAAGCTCAATGTCAAAACACGACAGTGTATTTTTATTAGTTATGGAAAAGATCTGTTTGGCTACAGATTTTATTATCAAGTGGAGAAGAAACTTGTCAAAAGTCGTGATGCTATTTGCGTTGAAAAGGAAACCATTGAAGATATTGTCAGGACAAAGAAAGGTGTTCCTGATTCCAATGGTGACTCAACACATTTCAAATTGATTCCTCCAACACCGGTACCGATACAAGTTGGGGATGAAGATCATGTTGATATGCCTGAAGAAAATAATGCTCTCATCGATAATCCAGAAGATGATGTTGAAGATGATGATGTTCATCATCAACCATCACTATGCACTCCCCAGTTCTTGTGAGAAGGAGTAATAGAGCAAGACAACCATCTACGAGATATCCAGAAAATGAGTATGTGTTACTCATTAATGGGGGACAAACAGAAAGCTTTGAAGAAGTAATGATTGATGAGCATAGATAGAAATGGATTGAAGTTATGCAAGATGAAATGAAATCCTTGCATGAGAACAAAACTTTTGAACTAGTGAAGCTGAGCTTTGAAAAATAAATGGGTGTTTAGAATCAAGCATGAAAAGAACAATTTCCATCCGAGATTCAAAGTCAGATTGACCGTTAAAGGATTCAATCAAAGAAAAGGAATTGACTTTGATGAAATTTTCTCACCAGTTGTGAAAATGACTTAACCTAGAGTGTTGGGGTTAGCAGCATGTCTTAACCTAGAGGTTGAGCAAATGGATGTCAAAACTGTCTTCCTATTTGGTGATTTGGAAGAGGAGATATACATGGAGCAACTAGAGAGTTTCAAACATAAAGAAAAAGAGGAATGCGTTTGCATATTGAAGAAAAGTCTCTACGGCTTGAGCAAGCATCGAGACAATGGTACAAGAAGTTTGTGTTTTTGTACAGAAATTCTCTGATGAAGATTTTATCATTCTTCTGCTTTATATGGATGACATGCTGATTGTTGGCCGAAATATTTCAGAATTAACAACTTGAAAGAATAGTTGAGCAAGTCTTTTACTATGAAAGACTTGGGGCCAGCAAAGAAGATTCTTGGTATGAAGATTATCAGAGATAGGAATACTAAGAAATTATGGCTATCACAGAAGAAGTACATTGAGAAAGTACTTCAGAGATTTCAAATGGACCAAGCTAAAATGGTTAGTTGCCCTCTTGCTAATCACTTTAAGCTGAGTTCCAAACAGAGCCTTTTTACAAACGAAGAGAAGGATGAAATGAACAAGATTCAATATGCTTCAGCAGTTGAAAGTTTGATGTATGTCATGGTGTACACACGACCTGATATCGCTAATGCAATTGGAGTAGTGAGCAAATTCCTTTCAAATCCTGTAAAGGAACATTGGACTGCAGTAAAGTGAATTTTCAGGCATCTTCAAGGTACTTCAAAAATATGTTTATGTTTTGCAGATACCAAACCTGTGTTGGTTGGATACACAGATGTGGATATGATTGGCGATGTTGACTCGAGAAAGTCAACGTCGGGTTACTTGATCACTTTTGCAGGGGGAGTTGTGTCATGACAAATTGAAGTTACAAAAGTGCGTTGTACTATCTACAACTGAAGCAGAGTTTATTGCAACAACAGAAGCATGTAAAAAGTTGTTGTGGATGAAAAAGTTCTTAAAAGAACTTGGGTTGCAGCAAGATAAATATTAATTATTTTGTGATAGTCAGAATGTTATTCATCTTGGAAAGAATGTCTCATTTCACTCAAGATCAAAGCATATTGATGTGAGATATCACTGGATCAGAAATGTGATGGAGAAGAAGCCATTATAGCTTGAGAAGATCCATACAGAAGAAAATTGATCAGACATATTAACGAAGATTCTAACAATATTGTATTTTGAATACTGTCGATTAGCTGCTGGAATGATGGAGCCCCTACATTATTGGGAGGGGGAGATTTATTGGTAGGCAACCAAGTTTTTTAAAAGATTTGGTATGGGTCCCTCCACATGTGGGTCCACCACATATTAAAAAAAAGTCAAAAGTTGCGGCAATTCAATTTTAAATTGAATTCCTCCAGCCAATATTTTTGACTTTTTTGATTTGTGTTCAATTTGAATATTTTGCCTATAAATAGGCAGATCTCATTTTATTTGAATTATAATAATCTCAATTCATTTGAGAGAATTTGAGATAGAGTTAAACTTTTTGGAATATTTTCAAAAACTAGGGAGTGACAAAAATAGTGAAAAAAAATATTTTAGGAGTGTTTTTGGGAAACACTTATGTATCACTATTTTTGGGCTTATCTCAACATTGTTTTATTACCTCTAGCATGCGTCTAAGGAATACTCTCTCTTTGTACCCATTAATTTTTATTAGTGGAAGAAAAATATTTGAAGTGTTGTAGGTGGACGTAGCCCAAATTAAATGGTGAACCACGTTAAATTGTCAGTGTTATTTTTTACTGATTATTTTATTTCACATTTATTTGTGTTATTTTACTCGCTGTGCCCAACAAAAATAACATCAATGTAATTTACCCTTATATTGTGATAGACATTTCATGACCTGGACTTGCAGGGCTTTCATAATATAGGTATCAAAATGGATATGCAAGTTCAAAGATTGATTCCATATTTATGTTCCTCTTCCAAATTCTATGTTAAGAATTATGATAGGAAAATCATTCCAGCTAGCCTAAGAATTATATGAGTTTTAGCAAGTTTTTAGAAAGCTCAAAAATTGTAAAAATTTAATTCAATTGAACATTTTAATTGAATATCTATTGGGATAAGTGTTATGTGGCTCATAATTCTCTATCTCTTTGTATTCTCCAACTTTACATTCTTCCAAGGCAACTTTTCAAATCTTAGCATTATTTTCAAGGATATCTTCTAATTAATGCTTGTCATTTTCTATTATCCTGGGACATCCGTGAATGTAGCCCATATTGGGTGAACCATGTAAATCATTGTGTCTCATTTATTGCTTTTCTTACATTATTTAATTTACTTTTCTTACTTGTCTTGATCCTTTATTATCACTTTCGCAAATGTGTAGTTCCTAACAAGTGGTATCAGAACTTAAGGTTCAAGATGTCTACTGTTACCAAGTTTGACATTGAGAATTTTGATGGTAAGATTAGTTTCAACATCTGGAGAGTCCAACTAACCATTGTTCTCACACAAAATGGTCTCAAAAAGGCTTTATAATGGAAGGTGAATAAGTTTGATTCTATGACTGATAAGCAATGGGAAGAGTTGGATGAAAAGAAACTTTTGACAATCTAACTTTGTCTTACCAAAGAGGTATTTCGCAAGGTGGTTCATGAAACTGCTGCTGTAGGACTTTGGCTTAGGATTGATTCTCTCTACATGACTAAAAGTCTAGCAAACAAGCTCCATCTCAAAGAGCATTTATACATGCTTTGTATGGTCGAAGGTACTCCTATTCAATCTCATCATGATGAATTCAACTCAATCATTATTGATCTAGAGAATTTAGATGTTAAAATTGATGATGAGGATAAGGCTGTCTTATTGGTTATCTTTTTACCATCTACCTACAAACACTTCAATATAATTATGTTAAATAGGAACAATGATACATTGTCATTTGAGAATGTCAATTCTAACTTGTTGTCCAAAGAAAATTTTGATCTTGAAGTTCATTCTAAAAATCAAGTTGGGGGCTTGTTGGTCAAAGGTAGATCAAAAGAAAAAAGGAGTGCTGGTGGTAAAAAGAAATTTAGATGAAAATCTAAAAGACGTAATTCCAATGCAATATGTCATTATTGCTAGAAAATCACGCATGAAATTTCTGATTATTTCAAGTTGAAGAATAAGAAAGAAAAAGAAGAAAAAGGAAAACAACCTCAGAAAGCTACAGCTGAAGTTGATGTTGTTGAATCTTAATATGAAAGTGACATTTTATTAGTTACTTCTTCTAAAAAGAGAAGCAAGACTAAATGGGTTTTAGATTATGCACATGAGTCCTCATAGACACTGGTTTTCCACGTATGAATCGGTGGATCATGGAGTTGTTCTGATGGGTAATGATGCTCAATGCAAAGTGGTTGGTACAGGTAGTGTGCATATCAAAACCTATGATGGTTGTCTCAGAACGTTGACAAATGTATGTAATATTCTTGATATGAAATGTAACCTTATATCCTTAGGCACTTTTGACTCTTTTGGATGCAAGTATTCAACTGAAGGTGGAGTTTTGAAGGTTTCTAAAGTTGTTTTGGTTATTTTCAAGGGTAATAGGCATGGTAGCCTATATATCTTGCAAAGTTCTATTGTCACACACTTAGCTGCCGTGTCCACTTCTTTATTATTAGATGATGATCTCACACGATTATGGCATATGAATATGGGCTATATGAGTAAAAAATGTATGAATTTACTAAGCACGAGAGGTATTCTCAATGGTGGTATGGGTAAGTTGGAGTTTTGTGAACATTGTATGTTTGGGAAGTAGAAAATGGTTGGTTTCTCCACTGCAACACTCCGTACATAAGGTATCCTTGATTACATCCACTTGAATCTTTGGGGACCTTCTAAAGTTTATTATTTTGGAGGTAAATATTAAGGCTTAAGAATGAGACCTCTCCCATTTTTAAGAAATCAAAATCTCTTAATAAAAACCAGGCCGAGAGAAAAGCAAAGAAGCTTATAACTAATAATGGCTTAGAGTTCTGTGAATTGGATTTTAGTGAGTTTTGTGCTGAACATGGCATTGTAAGACATAAGACACTTGTCAGAAAGCCCCAACAAAATGGAGTCATAGAACAAATAAACATAACTTTACTTGAAAGACCTCGATGTATGCTCTCAAATGCTAGGTTATGGAATCGTCGTGAGTTTTGGGCTGAAACAGCCTCCACAACATGTCATTTAGTAAACAGATCTCCACATCCATCCATTGACTTCAAAATTCAAGAAAAAGTTTGGTCAAGTAACCTTGTTGATTACTCTAATCTTAAAATGTTTGGTTGTCCTTCTATACTCATGTTAATGATGGCAAGTTGGCTTCTAAAGCTATCAAATGCATTTTTTTAGCTATGCTTCTGAGTCTAAGGGATATCGGTTGTGGTGTTTTGATCCTATGTCTCGAAAAGTTATTCTTAGTAGGGATGTTATTTTTAATGAAGATGCATTTCTTTCTTCTAAAATAAAATCTGTTGTTTCTACTTCTGGTGCAAATAATCAAAGTACTGGCAAAAATGTGGAGGTTGAGTGAAAATCATCAGGTCTAAGAAAAATTATTACTTTTTCCTCAGATGCACAACCTAGCAATGATGATCATGGTGAAGATCTAGTGTCTAGTACCACTAGTTCTATCTAATCACAATAGGATAAATATTATATTACCGGAGATCATCCAATGAAAGAGATCAGAAAGCCCACTAGATATGATGATAGCTTGATTGCTTATGCCTTATTAGTTGCATAAGAAATTCCTAAAGGTATTGAGCCTTCCTCTTAGTCTGAGGCAGTTTCTTGTCCTGATCCATTTTAATGGCTAATGGCTATACATGAAGAAATTGAAAGTCTCCACAAAAATGATACTTGGAAATTGGTTGAGCTACCAAAGGACCGTTAACCATTAGGTTGCAAATGGATCTATAAGCGAAATGATGGTATTCCCGGGGTTGAGAATGCAAGATGGAAGGAACGTCTTGTTGTCAAAGACTTCAATCAAAGAAAATGTATTGACTTTAATGAAGTTTTCTCACCTATTGTTTTTCATATCTCCATTTATGTTCTTCTTGCATTTATTACTTTATTTGATTGCAAATTAGATTAACTTGATGTCAAAATAGATTTTCTTCATGGTGAGATGAAAGAATAAATTGATATCCATGAACTTGAAGGGTTTGTAGTTCATGGAAAGGAACATTGTGTTTATAGATTGAAGAGATCCTTATATGGTCTGAAACAAGGTCCAAGACAGTGGTACAAAAGACTTAACTCTTTCATGATTGGACAAGGTTGCTCAAGGAGTAAACATGACAGTTGTGTATATTTCATGAAACTTTCTAATGGTGTATTTATCTACTTATTGCTTTATGTTGATGATATGCTAATATCTTCAAGTGACAAATCTTTGATCAACAAGTTGAAATTTCAACTCAAAAATGAGTTTGAGATGAAGGATCTTGGTGCAGCAAAAAAGATCATTGGCATGGAAATATATAAAGATCGTCAAGCCGGGACATTGTTCCAATCTCAAAAGAAATACATTGAAAAAGTTCTTGAAAGATTCAACATGAGCTCATGAAAGCATGTCTTATTCCTATTACTGCTCATTTTAAATTATCATTAGACCTTTGTCAAAAAATTGAAGAAGAGAAAGAGTACATGGACAATTTATTTTAGTGCAGTTGGAAGCCTCATATGCCATGGTTTGCACTAAACTTGATATAACTTATGCAATCAGCATGGTAAGTCGCTACATGCATAATTCTGGAAAGATTCATTGGGATACAGTTAAATGGATTCTTTGGTATTTGAAGGGTTCTTCTGATCTCAGCTTGGTATTTGATAACAACAAAGTAACATCTTATGATGTTGTCAATTTTGTGGACTCTGATTATGGTGGTGACCTTGATAAGTGAAGGTCTCTCTTTGGTTAGATCTTCACTTTATGTTCTGGTACTATCAGTTGGAAAGCATCTGTGCAATTTATTGCTGCATTATCTACTACGGAGGCTGAATATATTGCAATTACTGAAGGTGTAAAGTAAGCTACATGATTGCAAGTTTTTTTTATTGAACTTGGTGTTGCACATGGTTTAACCATTGTATTCTCAAATAGCCAAAATGTTATTCATCTTAGCAAGAATGATGTCTATCATTCCAAGACCAAACACATAAGTATTAAGTATCACTATATTAGAGATACTATGCTCCATGAAAGATTATTGTCCAGAAAATTAATATTTTAGAGAATCCAATAGATATGTTGACCAAGTCATTCTCTATTGCAAAGTTCGAGCATTGCTTGGAGTTAGTTGGTGCTTGCAACATTTGATCGCCCTTCGGGGCTTTAGATGGTGATGAGCAACTCATCAAATTCGAGCTAATGTGGAGATTGTTGGAATAAGTGTTATGTGGCTCATAATTCTCTATCTATTCCTATTCCCCAACTTTGCATTCTTCCAAGGAAACTCTTCAAATCTTAGCATTATTTTCAAGGTTATCTTCTAATTAATGCTTGTTATTTTCTATGACCAATTAATATTATTTTTGGGCAACAAATTGTGTGCCATATAAATAGTCTTCTTTAGCCTTGGTTCAAGTATGAGAGATTGAGTTTTTCTATCTTATAAAAAACACAAAACCATTTTTCTCTTCATTGTGCTTTTGAGCCCACTTAAAGATTATTGTACTCATTTTCATCGTAGTGAAATTATTTTTTTCATTGTCATCCGTGGATATAGCCCATATTGGTTGAGCTATATAAATTTTTGTGTTTCTTTTATTGATTTTCTTACTTTATTTAACTTACTTCTCTTACTTCTCTTGATCATTTATTTCTGCTTTCGTACTCGTGTTATTAATAACAATATCCAGCTTAAAAGATGCATATATAAGTTGATAAATTTTTTTTAATTAATAAAAATAACAAATTTTCAAAAAAAAAAAAGAATAATTCTATTAAAAAGTCAAAAAATCCTACCCAATTGATTTTATATCTCTATAAATGATGGCAGGAAAAAAATTTAACTATTTTAGGCCTTGGTATCAATTTGGATTTTTGTTTTTCAAAATTGCTAAACTGTTTTTAACTTTTGTTTTTGAGGTGATATGCAAAAAAAAAAAAAGAAATGACATCATATATCCTTTTTTATAAATATATATTTTTATTCCCTCTCTTTTTTATTTACATTTTTAATCTTTTTAATATTCAACTTTACTCTTTTTTCTTTTTCTTTTTACCTTGTATTTTATAATTTTAATGTTTTGCCTTTAAATGATAAAAACATATAAATGAAATTTAGATTCACAAAAAAATAAGTTTTGGAATGAATTATTTTTGTAGAGCAAAACATCAATTTGGATACTAAATTTGATAATTGTACACTTTTCAAAAACAAAAAAATATATTTTTTTAAGGCCAAATAGGTAACTTAGCTCTTGAAATATAACTCAAAGTACAATAGGGACACTATAATTTGACTTAGTACAATGAAGTTCTTAAAGTTTAACCCAAGTACATATTAGCACTTGAAAGCCTCTGTCATATGTCTCATAGATGGAACCGTTAACATAACTCAGTTTTGTCTTGTAAGGCTGACACATATCCCACATGCATGAAGAAGAAAAAAAATCTCATATTTTACACCTTGTTGATGTTAATCTATTTGGTTAGATAGAAAATATGCCATTAACACAAGCTCTATGAATTTTGGAATTTGAAATATCTGATTTCAAAACCCACAGGTTAGTCTCTCATCTCATTCGTTGACCAAAAGAAAAATCATTCGCATGCAATAAATTTAAACACAATATTTTCATTAAATTCCATATTGATAATAGCCAGAATTTTCTGCTTAACCATAACGTGATCAACATGATACTATGATTCAACACTAATAGAATCCAAATGTAAATCAAACTAGCAGATAATAATTCTAAAAGCAAAATTAGAGAAAAACTAAAATTGCATTTCCATTAACGAGTTATATCTATATATTAGCTAGCAAAACAATTAGCAATAGTGTAAAATAAAAATAATACTAAATTGAATTTCTATTACAAATTTCAATAAAAATCTAAAAAATTGACAATATTGAAAAAGTAATTAAAATGATGTAAGGAGAGAAACTTATTCGATATTAGCAGCCATCATCTTCTGAAACTCTTCAAAAGTTAACACATCTATTGCCATCAAAATCAACAATTTTAATAATCTTGATGCAATCCTCAACATAGAACTGCATACCTAAGCAATTCAGGACCAGTACAACTTAGTAAAAGAAATGAGTCCATTCTTATTTTGGTCATATAAAAGAATGTGTCTTTCAACTCAAAAGTAATGATGTTAGCATCAGAAGAAGTGCAAAGTGTTGAGCAAACTCATTGAGATTAGTAAAGTTTTCCTTATCAATGTCAACATCATCCATAACATGTTGAAGCTCAACCATAATATATGTTAGGGCTATAATTGAACTAAACCGAATATTGATGAGTTCAAGCTTGGTTCATTTAAATATGTTACAAGGTCGAGTTCAATTCGAGTTTTTATATTTGAGCTTGAACTTGACTCGTTTTAAAATCATTAAGCCCGCGAGTGGCTTGAGCTCGGTTCGTAAATGACTCGTTTATTATGGACTTTATAGATATTAAGATGGCCTAAAATGAAGTAGCTTAGTTGTTGTGTCCTCAATAAGCCCCAAGATGACGTCATTAATCTAATGTTTGGAATTATGAAAAATATGGTAAAAGAGAAAATAAGGGTATAATATAAGAAATAATTTTTAGTTTACTCTGTTTGGAAATGGAAGAAAAATAAAAAATGAATGTAAAATAAATCTTATTTTTCACTCTTCTATTTCTAAGATGTAGAGAAACATAAGAGATTAGATTGTTGCTAATAAAATTAATTTTTTTATCTTTATTTTTTATCCTTGATCGTTTAAAATGATAGGAAAAATAGTAAATATGTAATATCTTAACTTTCTTTTATTTTTCAATAAATTATCCAAATACAGACAAATAAGTTATTTTACTTCAATTCAAACACTAAAGAAGGAAAATAAGGATTTCCCCAACGAGAAAATTCTCAAATATAATGTGAAGAGTTTGCTCACATTGATTCGTCCCACCAACTAATTAGAGATGTGAATGAATCGAGTTGAGTTCAAACACCAAATATTGATGAGTTCAAACTCGACTCATTTAAGTTTATTCTCGAGTTTGATTCATACTTTTATATTTGAGTTTGAGCTCAGTTCATTCAAAAATTATTAAGTTCACAAGCGGCTCATGTTCAACTAATAAAGAACTCATTTATCATACTTAATGAGTTTAACTCAAGTTTGGCTCCTTAAATAACAATAACAATAGTTCGAGTTTTTCTCATTAACTAATAATGACAAAAGATTGAGTTCGATAACAAAATATAACATAAACAAGTCCTAAATTAATATGTTTATAAATTTTTAAATGAATACGTTTGTGAACTTTTAAATGAATATGTTCGTGAGTTTGTAAACGAATATATTCGCGAACTAATGAAACAAACATTATTAAGAGAGCTCAAGCTCGTTAACAATAATAAACAATTTCGAACAAGTTTTTTTCTGAACCGAAACCCAAATAATTCATGAGCGGTTTGATTTATTTACAGTCCTATAACTAATCAACCAGTGAAAATCTATTTAGGCTCCCCAAGCAAAAATAAAAGATAGATACTACAAGAGCACACTGCTTACAGCCTAACAAACCCAAAGTCAATAAACTATCTCAACACCCCCACATTCTTTTTTTAAAAAAAATGCATGTAACTGAAACAAAATTTTACCATCTTTGATGAGAAAGGAAATTTCACACATTATTATTTCTTTTTAGTAAATAATAGCATCACCATATTGGTATGTGATAGCTATAGAAACTAGTCAAAAATAAATTTCTCTTCTTTAATATAAAATTTGTAAATAGTGAGAGCAGAGTCAAATCCATAGATATTAGTTATTTAAATCTAAATTTGTAAATAAAGAAATAAAAATTAGGGGGTTTTTTATATAAATAAAACTCAAACGAATTAAATCAAAATCAATCAAGTAAAAATTCAGTTAATGTATATTTTAGAATTGATTTAAATATATTGATCATCGAATAAAAATATGATTTTTCAAATTAAATAAATTGGTTATAAATATTAGCAAGCTTTAATATTATGTCATTCCTTAATTGTAATTTAAGTGAGCAAGCTCTATAAATAAACCTTATTTATCAACCAACCTTAAACAAGCTTTTAAGATTTAGATTTAAAATAGCATTAAAAATTAGAAAAATTACTAATTCTATTCAATAGAATATAAACTTGTCTATTTAAAATAGATTGAATATTCACATCAATACTCATTAACAATTTAATTTCACTAATAGTATTAATTCGTCACTCTATTAGATCAATTAAACATATACAAATTTAAAAATCTAAATAACTGGAATTTATTCATCGAGTGAATAAATTAATTAAAATATAAAATATTCAAATACTTAAAATGGAAAATAGATGAATAACAAGATGTCATGTTTTATTTAAAATCAATCTTTGACAACCTTGACTAGAAAGATAAAATTAGTCACACACTATAAGAAAAGAATGGAATAGCGACGACATTTAGCTATGGATTGACATCCGTAGCAATTAGTTTTGAATCAGCGACGGATCAGCGACAACAATTTAAAAAAAAAAATTAATAATTGATTCGTCAAAATTAACGACCGATTAACGAGGAATATTTGCTACCGTAGCTAAATATTCTAGCTAATATGTAGGGATTATATGACACTAAAAATTTGCGACAGATTAGCGACGTATTTGCGACAGCCATTTAGAGACGGATTTAAAACAATCGCAAAATTGATAAAATAGTGATAGAATTATATAGCGACGACCTTTGACCGTCGATAAATATTAGCGAAGGAATATTTTCGTCGCTATCGTAGCGATGACTATATGTCGTCGCTAATATAGCGACAGAAAAAGTCGTCGCTAATATAGCGACGGAAAAATTCGTCGCTAAAGGTAAAAAAAACACAGTAAAATGTTAGCGACGGAATTGTTTGTCGCTAATATTTAGCGACGGAAAATATCCTTACTCTTTATGACAAATGTCAGCGACGGAAATTTTCCGTCGCTAAATATGAATGAAACGGTGTCGTTTCTTTAATATGAAACGACGTCGTTTTGCTGGGGTGGGTTATAAATCTGAAACCCAAAAATTTTTTCCCACCCAGTCGTCCTCTCCCTCCTCATCTTTCCCCCCTTCCCACCCAGCAGACTGCTCTTCTCTCCCACTCCCACCGGCGACTGGTCTCCTCCGGCGACGCTCCTCCTCTGCTCCCAGCCCCGATCGGCTCCGGTCCTCTCCGTCCTCCTCTCCCGGTCTCGGTTAGTTTTTGGTTTTTTTTTTTTAATTTTTATGCAAATTTTTTTATTTTACTTGTTTGTATGTTTTTATTTTGTAATGTTAGAACATATTATATAACATATCATTAATTAATTATATGACATATTATTTTATAATTTAAGTATATTATTTTGTATACTTAGTAATTTACATACATATTTCATTCATATTATATAACATATTATTAATTAATTATATGACATATTATTTTGTAATTTAAGTATTTTATTTTCCATATTACATATTATTTTGTAATTTAAGTGTACTTAGTAATTTAAGTATATTATTTTGTAATGTTGGAACATATTATATAACATATCATTAATTAATTATATGACATATTATTTTATAATTTAAGTATATTATTTTGTATACTTAGTAATTTACATACATATTTCATTCATATTATATAACATATTATTAATTAATTATATGACATATTATTTTGTAATTTAAGTATTTTATTTTCCATATTACATATTATTTTGTAATTTAAGTGTACTTAGTAATTTAAGTATATTATTTTGTAATTTTATAATGTTGGAACATATTATATAACATATTATTAATTAATTATATGAATAAGTTACATACATATTTATAAAAATAATATAATGCTAGGACATAATATAGATAATTTAGGCAAAAAATTATAAAATGGCTAAATTTAATTTCTAAGTTTAATAAAATACCTATTTAGCTATTAAGTTTGATTAAAATTATAAAATAGCTAAAATTAATTAATAAGTTTAATAAAATACCTATTTAGCTAATAAGTTTGATTAAAAATTATAAAATAGCTAAATTTAATTACTAAGTTTAATAAAATAAGTTTAATAAAATACTTCAATTACTAAAATAGTTTAATTACTAAGTTTTATAAAATAAGTTTAATAAAAAAAGCTATTTAGCTATTAGTTTGATTAAAATTAAAATTATCGTTCGGTTGAAAGAATAGCTAAGTTGCTCTAAATCTAGATTAGTATAACTTGAAATTTTTATGAAAGTTAATAGCAATAGTTATAATATTAAACTATTTTATAGTTTTATTTCATTATGATTTATCAATTACAATTTCATACTTCAAATTGATTTGAATGTTTTCCTTGATTTAATAGAGGTAATAAAAAATGAGACCAGATCGTGAATGGATGTATAAACGGTTGAAAGATGGACTTTTAAACCCAGAGTTTATGACTGGTATGAGACAATTCATAGAATTTGCATGCAGTCACCCGGAAATGATGGACAATGATAGGATAAGATGTCCATGTTTTCATCGCAAGTGTCAGAATCGCATGTTTCATAATGTGGATACAGTTAAGTTACATTTGTATAGAAACGGTTTTGTATCGGATTATTATTATTGGACGTTGCACGAGGAACAAGCAGTTGTAAGTAACTTAAATAGCAATGTCACAAATATGAGCGAAAGTTCTGCTGCATTTGATTATGCAGAATCATCCAGTCGGTACCATTCCATGGTTATGGATGCTGTTGGTCAAGCATTCAATGAAAATTACATGGAAGAAACACCGAATCCAAATTCCCAAAAGTTTTATGATATGCTTAGGGCTGCAGATGAGGATTTGTACCCTGGATGTAGAAGTCATTCACAGTTATCATTAGTTGCTCAATTAATGCACATGAAGTCAGAACACCATATGTCTGAACGTAATTTTGATGACATGGTTCGATTAATGAAAGAGATTACTCCTGAAGGAAGTCTGGTACTTGAAAACTTCTATAGAACAAAGCAGTTAGTACAAGGAATGGGTCTTCCAGTTGAAAAAATTGACTGTTGTAAAAATGGTTGTATGATATACTGGAGTGAAGATAATATTTTGACTAGTTGTAAGTTTTATGGTCATCATTGATACAAAAGGCAGCGTCATGGTAGCAAAACAGTTACTCCTGAAAAGAAGATGTATTACTTTCCCCTCACTCCTATATTTGCAAAGATTGTTTGCATCCAATGTAACAGCAGCAAATATGAGGTGGCATGCTGAGCATAAAATTAAAGATGGGGTTATGATCCACCCATCTGATTCCCCTGCATGGCAACATTTTAATGATACCCATCCAGAATTCGCATCAGATACTTGAAATGTTCGATTAGGTCTTTCCACTGATGGTTTTCAACCATTTGGACAATCTGGACAACAATATTCTTCTTGGCCAGTCATTGTGACTCCATACAATTTGCCACCTTGGTTGTGTATGAAGGACGCTTACATGTTCTTAACGATATTGATTACTGGGCCAACTAACCCTAAGGATAAGTTGGATGTTTACTTACAACCATTGATATCATAACTTAATCATCTATGGTTAGATGGTGTGCAGACTTATGATATTTCGATAAAACAAAATTTTCAAATGCATGCTGCTCTTATATGGACAATTAGTGACTTTCCTGCATATGCAATGCTGTCTGGGTGGAGTACTGCTGGAAGGTTAGCTTGTCCTTATTGTATGAATCATACTGATATTTTTACTTTTTCAGAGAGCAGAAAATAATCTTGGTTTGACAACCACCGTAAATTCTTACCTGAAGACCATTCATTCCGACGAAACAAAATATCATTCATGAAGAATAAGAAAGTGACTAAAAAAGCACCCCATATTAGATCTGGAAGTGAAATATTGTTTGAAATTGATCAGTTGGGTTTGAAGAAGGTAACAGAACAAGATGCCGAGATAACTAATGGCCCTATTTGCAAGCAATGTGGTTGGCGGAAAAAAAGTATCTTTTGGGATTTGCCTTATTGGAGTACCCTTCTCATTCGACATAACTTAGATGTTATGCATATTGAGAAAAATGTATTTGACAATATTTTTAACACTGTAATGAATGTTGTTGGGAAAACAAAAGATACACCCAAATCTCGAAAGGAATTGAATGCATACTGTCGCCGGCCAGAATTGGAACGAGATTCTGCAAGGGGAAAATATCCTAAAGCTTGTTACACCCTAGATAATCAATCTAAATCAGTCGTGTGTGAATGGCTAAGAAAGTTGAGATTTCCCGATGGTTATGTGTCAAATATGGCTAGATGTGTTGATATGAAGAAACTTAAATTGTTTGGGATGAAAAGCCATGATTGTCATGTGTTTATGCAACGTTTAATACCTATTGCATTTCGTGAACTACTTCCAAATAATGTTTGGAAGGCATTAACAGAATTAAGCTTATTCTTTAAAGATTTAACATCTGCTATTATAACCAATGATGACATGGCACAGATTGAAGAAGAGATTCCTATTATTCTCTGTAAACTTGAGCGTATATTCCCTCCAAGCTTATTTGATTCAATGGAACATCTACTAGTGCACTTACCATATGAAGCAAGAATAGCAGGTCCAGTGCAATACCGATGGATGTATCCTTTCGAGAGGTAATATAAAAGAACTTAATAATAATGCATATCAAATTTAATGGTGTTAGATTTACCATACTTGTATATTTAATATCACAGGTACCTTCGACGATTGAAAAACAATGTCCGAAATAAAGTTAGAGTTGAAGGTTCAATATCTAATGCTTATTTGGTGGAAGAAGCTTCATTGTTTTGTTCTTACTATTTTGAGGATCATGTGAATACAAGACACCGAAAAGTGTCACGCAATGATGACGGTGGTCAATATAGGGTACAAGAATATGAAGGCAACTTATCCATATTCACACAGTCAGGCTGAGCCTTTGGAAAGAGTAAATCTCGATTTTTTTACAGAGGAGGAATATGCTGCTGCACAATCATACATTCTTCTTAATTGCATTGAAGTTGCACCTTTTATTAAGTAAGTCATGATTTATCAATAAATTTTAACCTTTTCATTTGAGCATTGGGTAAATTATAAAATTTAATCATTATTATTCTTTTTGTTGTATCTTGAAAAATTTATATTGAGGAGCTGAAGCAAATTCTAGTGAATATTTCTACTCAAGAAATTGATGCTAAACTTGAAAAAGAATTCCCAATTTGGTTTAATAAACATGTGAGTACTATTTTTCTTTCAAACTTTTTTTTTATTTACAATTAACAAGAATTCTACTTAGCTATGTTAGCTTATACAATTGATGACATTTGTTTTAGGCACACAATCCATCAAGCAACATATCCAATCAGTTCATAAAGGACTTAACAAAAGGTCCATTACCTAAAATTATGTCTTACTCGGGCTATTATGTGAATGGATATAAATTTCACACTGAGGTGCATGGATCTGGTAAATCTACAATAAACAGTGGTGTATGCATAAAAGGCTCAAATTATAGTGCAAATGAATGTGACTATTATGGTCGTTTGATTGAAGTTGTTCAGTTGGAGTACCCTGCATTACCAATTAAGAGAACTGTGTTATTTAAGTGTGAGTGGTTTGATCCAACGCCAAATTTGGGTACAAAAGTGCATCCACATTATAAGTTGGTCGAAGTGAATAAAAAACGTAGATTTAACAAGTACGAGCCATTTGTTATGGCAGTTCAAGCTTGTCAGGTGAATTATATCACATATTCAACTATCAAACGTGAAAGAAGTGAGCGGTTGGCTGTTTGCAAAATTAAAGCAAGGGCTAAATTTGAAATTCCACAAGCAACATCAAACAGTCAACTTTTCAATGTATCAACAGCATTCCAAGAAGATGACATTGATATTCATTTTATAGATATTGAAAATGATGAAAGTGATAATTTAGTTCGTTCAACAGGTGCATTTATTGATATCGAAGAGGATAATGAAGAAAAAGAAGAGTCTGATCTTAAAAATGAATCATATGATGATGACGAAGAAACTGATGTGGATGAGTGGGATTCTAACGATCATGATAGTGATTAGGTGTAATTGCTAAACGAAAGATGTTCAATATCTTTTTGATATTATGTACTATTCATAAATATTTAATAATTAGAGATATGTTTGTAAATTGTTACATTTGTATTGCTTTTATTATTCTTCTTCTTTTTAAGTAGCAATTGATATTTGTGTTCATTGTTGCTTTTGATATTTTTTACTGTTATGGAGTGACTAATATGCAGATGGGTCGCACATCATCTGAAGATATATTACATGGTAGAGGCAGAGGGCCTACAAAATGAGGAGAGAGATCGAAAGATAAGAGTAATTTCTCAAATCGACCATCAATTCCACCACTACGTGTACCATCGCCACATTCATCAACACCATCACAACCATCGCCACATTCATCAACACCATCACAATCATTGCTACAGTCATTGACACCACCATAACCATTATCATCAGCTCATCCATCAGCAACTATGTCCATCTCAGGAGGTTCTACATTAGCATCTCCTATATCACAACCTACTACATCATCTCCTCCAGCTGCTTCGGCCTTACATTTACAATCTGAAGCATCAGTCGCTGAGTCAACCAATAATAGACGACAACTCAATCTCGATCCTATAAGGTAATATTACTATTATTATTTCTTAATAATGTTTCATTCATGTTTTATAATTGTTTGTTTTTTATGGATAGTTTGTTTGTAATTTTCGCATAGTGGAAGTTTTCTTCAGTCTCATGTAGTTTCTGCGGCTATAACCCGTAGTTTTTTACTCCGTTTGAGTGATAGAGGACATGTATGGAAGATTGTACCTGATGATATCAGAGACTTCTATTGGCTTGAGTTTCAGGTAAAAAACATTTCTTTAAGTAAACAATGTGATTGGGTGAATGACTTTGTTAAAAATGTATTTCTTGTGATTGATTGGTTGTTAAAGACTTTGGACTTCAAGTCAAGTTACTTATGATATAGGCGAAACTTTGCGGAAATTTCAGTTTGAACTTGAATATTTAATGTCTTTTGTGCTTAATTGGTTGATTGAGACATTTACTTCAGGTCAGGTTGCTTATGTTATAGACGAAACTCTGCCGAAATTTTATTTAATCTCTTTTGTTCTTAAAGAATATGTTAGAGGCCATGTAATTTAGGTCAGGTTACTTGTGTTTTAGACGAAAGTCTGCCAAAATTTCAGTTTGAACTTGAATATTTAATGTCTTTTGTGCTTAATTGGTTGATTAAGACATTTACTTCAGGTCAGGTTGCTTATGTTATAGACGAAACTCTGCCGAAATTTTATTTAATCTCTTTTGTTCTTAAAAAATATGTTAGAGGTCATGTAATTTAGGTCAGGTTACTTGTATTTTAGACGAAACTCTGCCAAAATTTCATCTTAATTGGTTGTTGCAAGAAAAAAAATTTGTCTTATATGTTATTTTTTTGAACCCATATTTTAGAAGGAATTTACTTGGGATCCAGAGCTGGAGATGATTGTCAAACGTAAATGGTTACAACAGGCTGCTACACGTTATAGTGATACTTTGAGCAAGTGGAGATCTTCCGGTAGTAAACCACCACGTGTTCCAAACCAAGTTTGGAATACTTGGCAGAAAGAATGGTCCACTCCTGAGTTCAAGAAAAAATCTATCATTACCTCTAAAAACAGACTTACTGAGATGGGCGGCTTAGGTTCAGGTCTCTCACGACATACTGGGGGTTCTATATCTATGGTTGAGCGTAGCATGCGGATGGTAAATTGATAATGATAACTTAATTTGAATTTATTATTCATTTATATATTTAGGTTGTAAAATATTTCTTAATGTCTTTGTTTTTATTTGCTTATGTATTATACTTGTAATTTTGTAGTTAATTTATTTTTAATTTTATTTTATTCTTATGATCAGGCAAAAAAGTTAGGACTTGAACCAAATCCTATAGAACTCTTTGAGGCAACACACACTAGAAAGACTTCATCAGGAATTCAGTATGTAGATCAGCAGTCTAAAGTTGTTGCAGTATGTATTTACCAAACTCATTAATTGTGCATATTTAAAATTTTATTTCCTTATTTTTCTATTAACCTCATGAAATTTATATTTCTTTTCTAAAAATTTATATTGAAGAATCGGGTACAAACCCTTAAAGAGACTGCTTCTCAACCAATTGAGGGATCTAATGAGTCTTGTGAACCAGATTTGAGACAGTTATTTTTAGCGGCTGCTGGTGGCCAGAAAAAACGGCGTGTATATGGAATGGGCACAAATGCAGCACATTTTTACACTGGTACCTCTTCATTTCACTCTACTGCCACATCACGAGATATTAGTACAGAGCAGCTGCGTGCTAGTATTATGCAAGATATGCAGCAGGAGGTTCAGACTATGTTGGAGTCACAAAAGCAGCAAATGCGAGAACAGATGCGCGAAAAATTTCGAATTGAGCTTCGAGACGAGATGCGTGCAGAGATGCGACAGTTGATAGCAGAGATGACTAATTCTACCAACATTTCATCAGCTCCATCTAATGATACACCACAATCTGACAGAATGTAGGACTATATATATATATTGTAGTATTTTTAATTATTGAATATTTTTCATGTTGGACTACAAAATTTTAATATTTATTTAATGAATTCAGCTAAAACAAAATTTCGGTTTTCATTTAATTGATTTTTTAAATTGCAAAAATATTTTAATTACAAAATTTAATATATAGAGTAAATGTCCAACAAACCTTAGCGACGGACGTTGTTTGTAGCAAAATAGCGACGGACGCTGTCCGTAGTAAACAATAGCGACTAACAATATTCGTCGCTAAATAGCGAGGTATTTTCTGTCGTCATTACAATTCCTGCAATAAACTTAGTGATAAATATTTCGTCACTAATTTCGTCGCTAAAGTTAGCGATAGAATAATAATCTGTCGCTATTGGACTTGCGAGAAGATTTTCTGCGACGGATTTAATCCGTCGCAAATCTGTCTCTAAATTAGATTAGCGACGAAATTGTTAATTGTAGTGACGGATTTTTCCGTCGCTAAAATATATTTTTATTGTAGTGACACATGACTGAAATTAAAATACTAGAATAAAAAATAGGAGTGCAAAAAACTAGAAATGAAGAATGAATTTTCCTACTTAATTTTACTTTTATTTATAGGAAAAAAGTCTTAAGCTAACTAAACTTATAAAATAACTAAATAAAAATTAATTGTATCTGATAAGGTAATTAAAATCATTTGGAAAGATAACTAAAAGATTATAATATTATCTTTGAGAAAAATTAGAATTAATTTAAATATATTCCTATTTCTTTTCATTTCTTTTTCAGGTGTGGGCAAGCTGGATTGCATTTTCCTTTGATAAACTGTAGACTTCCATGTCAGTTACGATAAGTTACGATTTTTACCTCTTTTATCTTCTTTAAAATTTTCAATTTAGCTTATTTCTTTCTCATTTGATAATATCCTTCATAAAAATAAAATTGGAGATTAATTCATTATAAATTATTTTTGACTTAAATTTGGAGGAATTAAATATTAAATATACATCTATTTTAGCACTTATCAAATTCTCCACACCAAAACTTTTGTTTGTCCTCAAACAAAAATTAATCCTTATACTTACTTATTCTGAAAATTCTACAAATTATAGAGTTCAACCAAATTAATAATCAAAATAAAAATATTTCTTAGGACAACATATACTTAACTTAAATTTCTACTCAATCCAACATTATTTAAATATTATTCAAAAATATTTAAGACTTAACACTCTCTCTAAAGATTTCACTCAATTCACGAAAAAATTTGGATCACTCATAATTCATTATATTTGGAAAGAAATAAACCATAAACTTGCCCTAGTAATAAAATCAAATGGCAGTCTCACAAATACCAGAACAAACTTTAACGGACTAAAAGAAATGTAATATAAAAAAACAGAGGAATGTAGGATGTCACTGAGCAGAAGCCCTTCAATCCTACTACTCCTCTCTCAGTTCAGCTTGATTTCATGTCATTGATTTGTAGATGCTGCAGCATATTTCTTTGATCTCTTGCTTGCACATATCTTGGAATAAACATTCTTTGTTCGAATTGACAACAGAACATCTAAACCAAATCCAATTCCACAGGCAATCGCCATGATGATGAATACAAGCCTATAACAATGGGCACCAACACAAGTGTTGCCGCCTCCTGCTGTTGGTGTAGCTTCAGCATCATATAGAAGTCCGGCAAGTAGACCGGAGAAGAGAAGGGAACCGATTGGAAGGTTGAGAATTAAGATGTTGTAAATTAGACCATAGTATTTAAGACCAAACAATTCAGAGGCAGTTGGGACTGTGATAGCTAGACGAATTCCATAACAGATGCCAACAACAATTGAACCAATGTATAAGGAACCAGGCATAGCCAAAGCCATGAGAATGTACCCAACCGCCATTAAAATTTGAGATGCTGCATTCCATAGAGGCCTTGGTGTTCCAGCTTTTCTGAACAAGATAAGAACGCAGTCATAATCAATCAATGTCAGTAAGATAAAGTGTAGCTTAAAATCCATAAATCACATTTATATATGATAGAAGCTAGACCGTAGAAATTTTTATCAATCAACTAATATAGAATTGCTAGCTTAACCACCTTGGAATGCAGTAAAATCAAATCAGGATAATTAAGGACTCAAACATGACGCATGAAACTTGATAAGCAAACTCAAACAGCATAAGATCCGAATTCCACACGTTCTGATAAAGTAAATAGTTGGACCCAGATATTGGATCCTTGCTTTGAGTAACAAAATGTAAAGGGTAATAGTCCAATCTAACAGAGGAGTAATCTTACAATACAGGACAGTGATTCCGCAACATGGCTTGCTTTGGAAAAAGAACGTCATAAAGAAGGGTATATTCTAAGTTTCAATAAATAAAAGTCAACTTAACTATTCATTTGCTTGCAAGTCTATTTTGTTAAATCAAGCTTTGATTTTTTTTTCCCTGGTATTAATTTAACTAATTCACACACAAGCCAAGCAGACATTGACTTAAAGCTAAGGAACCATCACCTTACTTCAACACGTTTACAGTAATTGGCAGAGGTATCGTCCCCCCAAAATCTTTCTTAGTTTAATGGAGGTGGGCAACCAATTAGTGGTGGTCTAGCTAGTAATCTAATGAGCAACCAAAAAGGGAACGGAACAGTTTTTTTAAAAAAAAAAAAAAAAGAAAAGTTGCCCTAGTCAACAGATAGAAAGTAATTAGTTAGGTAACCTAGAGTGCAAGGGACACCACACCAAGATTTGTTTTGGGAACCAGCTTCATTCCAACTCATGAAGAATTTATTTCACCTTCTCCATTGCTACCCCGGTAATTTTATTATGCTAAAAGTCATCAAAATTTGATCTCACCCTTTGATATATTCAAAGAGAAAGAGGGAACAAAAATCTAATATCTAGATCCACGAGTATCTCTACTTGGTAATACAGCAGATCAAGTGTTTCTGTTAATAACTCAGGTGTATCAGAAATAAAAATCTAACATCTAGATCCAAGAGTATCTCTATCCATTGTTTTTGACACAAGTGCACACACCTATAATATAACAGAGGGTGTAAGAATGATCTCATGGCTTAAAAAAAAAGCATAAAATATAATCTAGAAAGCTAGTGGGGTAGGAATCAAAAAAAACAAAGAGGGTTTTGGAAAAAGTGACTGCTTCCCCATTTTGTTAGTAATATAACTATAAATAAATTGTGATCTTATATCCAAATTACAAATACCAATACCAAATTACATTAGAAAAAGAGAAATACCAAAGATTATTGTATTACTAAATTGTGATCTCATATCCAACTACCCCCAAACATAACATTTACTTTATTTATTCCAAAAATCAACGCTTTTTTTTTGTATTCCTCTTTTTTTTTCTTTTTTTTTTTTTACTTTTCAGCACAAGAAAGAAAATTCTTCTATATCTATGCAGGCAGAAAGACTCTAATCCGAATCCCTCCAAAGTTACCGTCTGGATGTCTTTTTCGGTTTCATAATTCCACTTTTACACTATTTGCATTTCATACCTTTCCTTTTCCTCTTTTTTTCTTTTTCTAAGGACCCAATAGAATGTAAACTTTCATAAAAAAAAAAATCTTGACGATTCTAATGAAATTTCCTCTTTTTCGATCACCCAAAGGAAAAATAAAAAATCAAACCTTGTGACCAACCTTAATTCTTACCGTAGAAGTCAATGTCATGGGTTCCACTCTATTATCTCCATAGTTAACCACAAATCAAAATTTTCCTTTAATTGGTGAAAAACTATTTAGCAAAATATAAGTTTTATTTTAATAAACAAAAACTAATTAAGAAAAATCAAAACCTTTTTTTCTTTGATGCACTTGATTTGATGAAAACAATTGTAAGATTGTAGAGATGTAAAGGTTGACATCATGAAGATAATAAGGCAATTTAATTAAATTAAGGGAGTGATTAATCATTTAAACTTACTTGACGAAGTACTCAGAGATAGATCCTGAACCAATCCTCCCAAAGAATCCCCAAATGCTAGTAAGGGATACGAAGATCGAAACGTCGGCGTATCCAAGAGCCAACCCTATCTGTCCCATGTTGTTCATCACCGCTAAACCCGTACCCACTCCGCAAAGAAACGAAACAAACAGAATCCAAAAATCCACTGTCCACAGCGCCTCCAAAATCGTGTGTTCTTCGCCAATCACCGGCTTTCTCTTTATCTCCGCAGGTGGTTGGCCCACCACAGCTGCCGCCTCCTCCTCCTCTTCCGCTGCCGGCTTTTGTTCAACCTCCTCCTCCTGCTGCTGCGGTTCTTCACTCAACAAAGGTTCATCAATTTGCTCCTCCATGTCTGACGGTTTGTTCTTCAATCGGTTCAGATTCCAGCTCTTAACAAAAGAGTAAACTGGAATTGCTAATGGCGAAGCTAAAAGAGCAATCAGAATAACTGAAAACCCTAAAGAAAAAGCTCTGCTAGGATTTGTTATGAAGTCATATGCTAAAAGATAAACAGCTACTACAACAGCAACACCGTTGAAGACGGAGAAATACTTGAACTCCTCCTTTTCTTCTTCAGAAGATTCGACTGGCGGGACCTCCCGGAGGAAGAACATAGCGGTGAGGCAGACAGCGAAAGGTACAATTGAGAGCATGAGGAGGAAACTGGCAGCATCGTCGTTGAATATTGCAGAACAGAGATCGGTGAATATCGCAGTGCTTAGTCCAACATAGCCTTTTAAGATGCCGGAGACCGGGCCTCTGTTTCGTCGAAAATTTCGTATGCAAGTAACTAAAACCGCCGTGTTCATCCATGTTGTGCTGTTGCCTCCCAAACAGAGGAATATGCACATCTATTTTACAAAATTAAATTCCATTAGAACCCCACATTATAAAAGGATTGTAAAGAAGAATGACAATGTTCTATGAAATGCTCCAATGAAGTAATGTTACTAATTCAGCTGAAGTAAAGAAAATTATGTACCTGCCAGTAAGAAAGAGGTTGAATTCTTCTACTGACAACGAGCCATTGAGCCCCATAACCAATGATTCCTTCGATTGAACCAATAAGAAGAATCACAGAAGTAGGCAAACGATCAGAGGCAAGACCAGCAAGAAGACCAAAGGCCTTTCCCACATCTTTAGCAACCGATAAATTGTTAAGTTCAAGTTGGGTCAAGTTCATCAGAGTCTTAAGAGCATCGGAATAGTTAGAAAAAGTGTAGTTATTGCCTGATATGGATTGGACCCAAACGGCAGTAACAAAGCCAAGCCATTTCAGAGCATTGAAAGATGAAGAAGAAGATTCAAAAAAACCCATCAGTAGAGCTACCAGTCTTCAAGAAATTAGAATGAGAAGAATGATGGTCATGAAAATGAAGCACATAAAGGGGTTTATATAGAATATTATTTTTTTTTCTTTTGGTTGTCGGTATTCGTATAGGGACACGTAATTTGTAGCTTTGAGAACACACTATCAAATTAGCCGTGGTTTTTCGTGAAGTGTAAGACTGATTAGACAAACAACTAGGACGCAGATCCGTACGGTTTTTGTGTTTACGGTTATGGTTGTGTCGTGATTTCTTTCCCCGTGTTCTTAAAATCAGGCTGGTCCAGATTAACCTTAAATATGTTGTTAAAATTATAATTGTTTACGGTTCTAATTAAAAAAATTATAAGTCAAAATCACTTTTAGAAAAAAATTTTATTTTTAAATTTTAAAAATTTTAAAAATTAAAGACAACCAGATAAATAAATATTTTTTTAAAAATAGATTTGAAAAAAATATTTTTATAAAAAATAAAAAAATTAATCAATTAAATCAAAAAAATTATAAACTTATTTTTTTAACACATAACAATAATTTCAAACACCGTTTAAATTTCGGAATTTTAAAAAAATGAGCGATCAAGTTGGATTGAAAAGTATAAAATCTCGGGTATTGACTTATTTCAATATTTTGAATTTCGATTTAATACAGTTCAAAATTTTAGCTCTTTAAATAATTCATTCCGATTCAATTCAGTATAATTATTTAAAGATTTTTTGTGTAATATTTAGAAAATTTTCCAATTTTTAATTTTAGATTAAATAAAATTTAAAATTTTCATAAGTATCATTAAATTCATACTAGAAAATGATTAAATTTATGTGTTAGAAAATATAATATAATAATCTAACTATATAAATATAATAACAATTTTAACTAGAATTCAAATAGAAATATTTAAGTAAATATTCAAAATCATCATCTCAATTAATCAATATTTCGTTGAAGTTCTTGACAAAATATGTTAGTAGTCGGATATATATAAAAGTAGATAATTAATATAAAACTAATTACATTTTAACGTATAATGATTATTACTATTATAGTAAAATTTTTAATATAAATCTTTTATATGTTAAATTATGCCAAAATATAAAAGTAATAATATAATAATTCTATTGAACTATGTAAATATATTAAAATAATTTAAGAAATATATAAAATATTTCATCCAAATTATATAAAATAGAATAAATACATTATTAAATGTTAGTTCTTTTAGTTTTGTACAATTGGATTCAATTTGATACATTCCAATTTAGTTTAAGGTCGGAATATAACCTAATTTTCAAAATTAGATCAACTTAAATTCAATCGTTACAGTTCAATCTAATTCTAATAAAAAAATAAAGTCAATGATACAAATATAGTTGTATATATTTTTGTTGGATTATTAGGTACAATTTGGAATCTCCAACAACTATGCATAGCACTGGTTTTTTCTTGTTTCTTTAATTAAGAGAATGCACCTAGCGCGAATGCTTAGATTAGGCATGGCCATGTTTCGTGAATTGTGAATCGTTGATTCAGATTCAGTAAAATATTGAATATAAATTGAATCCTGGCATGGAGGTTAAGGTTTTGATTCATAAACTTGCCAGTTCCGAGTTCGAATTTAGTTTAAAGATTATTTAAATTAGAGTTTGGGTTTCAATTTCTACAGCGATTTGATACTTTTTAAATTAAAAAATTTTTAAAATTTGAAATTATATTTTTATAAGACCTGAATTATAAAACGGGTTAGATTAAAAATTTATCAAATTACAAAATTACAAAATTCAAATCATTTTATTAAAAAAATAATATAATTCTTAAAACAACCGGTTCTAATTCAATAAAATATGTAAACAGTATTTAAACCGTCTATTTAAAGTTTAAGTTCCAATTTTATCACAATTTAGGATTTGACCAATTTCGATGCAGTCTCAACGAGGCTGATTCTAGTCTGATTTAGATTCCAAAGCAGCCCTTCGCCATGCCTGGTTAACCTAGGTGATGGTAGCTTGAGCTGCGGATTTTTTTAATGATATTTTTTACTCAATTCCCACGTAGACAAAATAGGAAAGAAATTTTAGATTGAATATAAAAATTTAAATTTGGAAAGTTACTAATTCAATATAATGAGTTTCTACATCGGAAATAAATAATAAATATTTATAAAATTATTTACCAACAACTATTAATAACTTAAATTCATCGTTTACATTTACTCATTTTTATATTGTTACAAGATAGTTTAACATAAACTGTTACTATTAAAGAGTCTAGACATTGTTTATTTTTCAATTATATCCATCAAGTTTTAATTTTTTTCAATTATAACCCTTCATCAATTTTTTTATTAAATATGGATGAAATGATAGCGTAGTTGACCAATGTAGATCCCATCAAAGCCAATGTGATAAAAGTAGTTGTCATTAAATGTTATTAAGATTTCTGGCGACAACTTTTTTTGTCTCTAATAATTTTAAAGCTTTTGCAACAAATTTTTTTATGAAAATCCATCAATAAATATTTGAATAATTTAAAAAATAAAAAAATTTACTTAAATAATACCACAATTAGATTTATAATCAAGAGCCAATTGACATCACAATTAATGTTATAATAAATTTTGCTCAATTGACACCACAATAAATTTTGCAAAAAATGTAATTAGATTGTCATAAAAAAATCTACTTTTTTATAAACCTATTTTTATTTTTTAATAAAAAAATATAAAATTAATTTTATTTATGTCATTATTTTAGAGAAGAAAGAATACATTTAAGGAATTAAAATAGAAAATTTTATTTATTTTCTTAATTAATTAAAAAAATTTCTAAAATTTTTCCATAATTATAATATAATTAATATTAATTTTCTTTTTTTTTTTATAAAAAATTAAAACAAAATGGGTTTATAAAAAATAGAATTATTTTATAACCATTTAATTACATTTTTTTGTGTGATGTTAAATGAGCAAAATTTATTATTTTTTAATTATTAAATATTTGCAAACAGATTTTTAAAAAAATTTGTCGCAAAGACTTAAAAATGATTTTCAATGAAAATTCTGTTGCAAAATCTGTCTCAAAATCTTAAAATATTAAGCGACGATACTACTTTGCCACATTGAGTTTGGTAGAATCCATATTAAACAGTTATGTCAGCATTCTACCTATACTTATCGGAAAATTAGACGGAGAGTTATAATTGAAAAAAACAATCTAAACATGATGTACAATTAAAAAGAAAAAAAAATGTTTGGGATATTTTTAAAGTTACTCCTAAATTAAATGTCACTTGAGTATACTTACACAATTTGTGTCATATTTTCGCACATTATTCAAGTGGGCATATGCATTTTTTTTCTGAAACTTATCGAAATTTAGTTAAATTTTTAGTTTATTAAACTTATATATTTTTTATAATTGTTTTACTAAGTCTGACTTCCAGTCTTGATTAAAAAAAAAAAACCTTTCGGTTTCGATTTAACTAAAGATTTAATTGATAAAAAGACAAATTAAATTTATTTAATTAAACATAGATGAATTTAAAATTTTTAACAAAAATGAATATTTCAATCCTTAAACTTTATGTTCTATCGAACTCTTTAGTTTTTAAGTTTATTTCATTTAACTACAGATATTTCAATTTTTGTTTTGTTTAAACTTTTGAAAATGTGCATTTGCAAATTTTTCTTTTTATATCAAATGATTTAATTAAGGATTCAATAAAATAATTTCCAAAAGTTGTACATATGCAAGCTCAATAAAATAATAATTCATTTAATTAAGGATTCAATAAAATAATTTCAAAAGTTTTGATGCAGAATATGCATTTCTTATGTTGTTGATATTTTAAGTACGTGGTATTAGGCAGAATAAATTATAAAAAAAAAACACCACTGACATTTCAATAAATTACAGCTAAAAATATAATTTTAAAAAATTAACAGTTTACTTCTTGTTTTTTGATAAAATGTTTAATATAACAATTAGGAAGACTAAATTTTGAATATATTAGTTGTTTTACAGTTACAATTGTTAGTAATAATAATAAACTATAAACTCTTATAAAATCTCATTTGATTGTACATAAAATCCTAAAAAATTTATATAAAAATATTTTAAATATTAAAAAATTATGTGATATATTATACTGTAATATTTGAAATTTATACAATATTAAATGAACAATTATTATTTCAAATGACATGAAATAAACTATTAATTTTTTAAAAATTTATTTATAACTGTAATTTAAAAAATCTCAAAAAATATTTTTTTGTATTTTGTTCTATTAGGTAGTCAATGAACTTCTAGATGATTTTGTTTTTTAAAATAAAAAAGCATAATATCCATTTTAACGTCTGAATTTGTCAATTTTTGCTATTATGACCCCCCTAACTTTAAAGTTTACCATTTTGGCATCATAAACATCTCTGACAGTGAATCTGCAGACATGGCGCAAAACGTGAAATGCAGGAAGATTAGTTTAATTAGTAAATTAATAAGTTGTTAAGATTTAATTAATTTAAAAAACTATTTCTGCAGGAAGATTGAAACGTCAAACTTAAATAACTAATTTTCTGCAGGTTGAAAGTTGCTCTGAATACTATTTTACTGGTTGAATGAGATATACATATAAAATCATGACATTTACCATTCAAATTGTGTTTAATTATACAATGAAGAACATGCATCATCAAACTTAATTAACTAGGCCAGCTAATATTTCTGGATCATTTACGTAGCATTATATTAATTATAGCTTAGAACTAACTATATCTTCTTCTTTTTCCTTAACAACTCACTAACAGTTTAGAAATAAATTTTTAAATAGATTCAGTCTAATACGTCATCCGTAAATTAATACAATCACACAATGACACACATTTAATTTTTTTATTTATATTGATTTACGTGAATATAATAATTAATAAATTTACATACATATCACTATGTAATTGAATTAATTTACATATAATATTATAAACTAAATTTATCTAACAATTTCACTTATCTTGCTGAATAAACCCTTCATGAAAGGTAAATAATTTAAAGGCTGATACCTAACGTAATTAATAACACCCCAACATCAATCTATTATATTTAAAATAAAATAAAAAAACTTTTATGCTATGACGAAGGATAAGAATTTTCTAGTAAAAAAACAGGCCATTCACTTATATATTTTGAAGTATCAATGTTTTGTTTTCGGTAAATAATTTACTCTTGAAAGGAAAAAGATACATTAACGTGCAGCAACTCTGACCTTTCTCTAACTAAATTTTTTCTCTTAGAAATGAGTCTGCCTGTCTATATTAGGTCTGTGATTGAGTCCACTGACTTATAAATCACGATTGACTTCGTAGAACCGGCGACATTTGTAATTTAAGTTTTAAAATTATAATTAAGAAAATTAAATAAATTTAATAGTAAAGGAAGTTAGTTAAATAAATTTATAATTAAGAAAAATAAATAAATAAATAATTGATTTGATAGTTTGTCCAAATAATACGACTTTAAAATGATATGAATCAAAAAATGATATTCGACTTAACCCTTCGATTGCCAGATTTATTTGTATGTATATATGTGACCAAATAATGTATATATAATTTGACATTCTATATTTAGAAAATTTATTTTAATTAAATACTAACTTTATAAATTTGATAATATTATTTAAATCAATTATTTTTTATTTAAAATAAGAAAAATGTATTATGCTCTTAGTGTCACAAGTATAAGATATCAAAAAAGAAATTATTGAATTTAAAAATACAACTATTTAAATGTTTAAGATTCAATTGAAGTTTGATTAAATCACCTTATTGCATAAATATAAAAGACAACTTCATGTATTAAGTATTGAACAAAATCGCGGTGCAAAATTTTGACAATCTTTTATTATTCTATTCTTTTCCTATTGTAGATTTTTCAGAAATTATAATAAAAATTGTGACGTTTGACTTTTATTTATTTTTAATTATATTTCTCTATTAAATTTTGATATATTCTTAAAGAAAAAAAATTGATATAAATAGGCTGGTGAGATATATATTTAAGCAGATATGTATTTTATAGACTTGGTCAATAATAGACTAAATCAATAAAATAGTTTTATATAAATTATTTATTTATTCGATAATCATTCGTATATAGAACTGGTCCAGACGAGTAATTTTCATGTAACTTACAGAAGCACAAGGTTATATCTAAACGCTATCAATTTCATCTCTATACTTCCCCACTCCATACATTCTCTCAATTGGCAGTATCCCCATCTTCTTTGATTCTCTTTTACTTTTCTTTTTTTATTTTTTTTAAATTGTTTTTACTTTATTTATTTTCGTACCTAAAATGGGTTTGATGGGACTTTTTTTTTTTTTTTAATTCTCACTCAGATATTGATCTATAATTTTTCCAATATCTAAACAAATTACAAGTTAGAACGATTTCTATTTTTGCATGTTCAAATGTTTCATTATTTCATATTTGGAGTACCTTCCAGCAAACCAGAAGGAATTTCTTTCTAATATTGTCTCAATATCCGTTGCTTTTTGATGCTTTGGAGCAATATATGTTAAGAGACTTCTTTCCTTTCCCTCTTTACCTGTGACTATTATTTTTAAGATCTGTGGTGCAGATTGTTAGATTTTTTAGTGTCCTTTTATAATTTTTTATTTATATGCAATTAAATGAAATTTGTAATATTGAAGACAATTTGTTGTGGAATATCCCATGCATCTTAGTTATGTGTGGCATTGTACATGCAGTCATCACCGGATGAATATAGTGTTTGGATGACTGACAATATGATTTTATAATGTATAATATGGTATAATACTGTATGGTATGACACTGTAATTATTATTTACTATGTTTGGAAAAACTGTATTGTACAACTTATATTACTTCTGTATTTATAATACTTATAGATTTAGCAGTAAGTATATTAGCACAGTAAGTATATTAGCAGTAGTAATAGAAGATGAGGTGTCAATACCTCATTGGTTGTGCATGTGTATATAAGGGAGGCGGTTACCAAATTGTAATGATAGGAACTCATTTTTCAGCTTGTTTTGGTTTGGTGAATGAAGAATACTCTGCTTTGATCAGAGTTTAACATGGTATCAGAGCATTTACGATCTGAGATAATCGGTAATTGATCTTTACTTTCTATCTCTTATCATTGCTGCTGGAGATTTATTTGGTGATTTTGATTGTGAGATTGTTTACTGATATTCTACATTGAAATGACTAATGTGCCTGGAGTTAGGGTTAATAGTGCGGGAGATCGTTTCATTTTACAAACTTCAGATCATCCTGGAATGATCTTAGTAACAAATGCTTTAATTGGAAGAAATTATATGTCTTGGAAGCGAGCAATTACGATAGCTCTAGGAGCAAAACAAAAGCTCGGTTTTATTGATGGTTCCATAGGAAAACCAGAAGTAGGTTCTGATGATTTTGAAATATGGACTCGAGTAGATTGCATGGTACAGTCTTGGATTCTCAATTCAATATCTAAAGATATAGTTGAATCTTTCTTGTATATCACTTCAGCTAGAGAATTATAGGTTGAATTAGAGTAGAGGTTTGGAGAGTGCAATGGTCCATTACTGTACCAGTTGCAAAGAGAAATTAGCTCTATCAATCAAAATTCAATGTCTGTTATGGAGTATTTTAATAAACTGAAGAGATTGTGGGATGAGCTAGCATCTTTGCTTCCTATGCCACAGTGCACATGTGGAGCTGGAAGGATCATAGAAGAAAGAAGTGCATCTAATCAGTTAGTGCAATTTTTGATGGGGCTTAACGATACTTATGATCATCTTAAAAATCAGATACTGGTGATGGAACCATTACCTAGTATAAATAGAGCTTATTCAATGATTCTGAGGGTGGAGAAACAAAGAGAAGTGCATGCTAATTTTGAGACTTATGAGGCAAATGCAATGATGATCAAAAATTTTGAATTCAAAAAGGAGAAAGGAATTGATAAAGCAAGATATGATAGAAATAAAGGGAGTAGACACTGTACTCACTGTAACAAAGGAGGGCATACGAGAGATACATGTTTTCAACTTTGTGGAGTTCCAGACTGGTATAAAGAACTCAAAGAGAAGAACAGAAAACTTACTAGGAGTGGAGCTTTAGTCAATCTCATAGAAGAACATTTGGATACTCCTTTAGAGGCTGCTGCTTATGTTAGGAAACGTGATGAGCAATTACATCCAACTATGACACTTCTTATTCAGTAGGAAGTTGCCAAGGCACTTAAAGGGAAAATATCAGTTGAGGGAGCACATGTCAACTTTGCTCACACAGAGGAGTATGCAGGTATGTTACTGAACACTGTTAATTCTGATACTAAGGCAGTCTGTCTGTTAGAAGTTGGTACATGGATAGTAGACACAGGAGCTTCTAGCCATATGTGCAAATCTCTTTCAATTCTTGAAAACATAACACACTTGCCTAAACCTTTACCAATACATCTACCAGATGGGTCAATTAAACTTGTTGAGATAATTGGAAATGTTATTCTTTCAGATACAGTCACACTAATTGATGTGCTGTATGTACCTTCATTCAACTATAACTTACTTTCAGTAAGTAAGTTAACCAATACATTACCTGCACATTTTATCTTTCATTCAACTCACTGTTTGTTGTAGGACCAGAAGACTAGTCAAGTGTTAGCAGTTGGTGTTCTTCATGGAACCATGTATATAATCAATCAAAGTTCTTTCATAGCTAAGGTCATTGATTCTTATGTTAATCATGTATCTTTCTGTAATACACACAGTTCTGTCATACCAGTATTGATTGGCAAATCTCAGCATTGTAATATTTTTGTTCAGTCTAATAAAAATTCTATCATTCCTTTCCATATCTGGCATGGTCATTTTGGACATGTTTCAGAGTCTGTCATGAATCATATTCCTATGATGAAACAGAAGTTGAGTAGAGTCATACATTTGTGATGCCTATCACAAAGCCAAGCAGCATAGAAAACCTTTTCTAAAAAGTAACATACACACTTCTAAACCTTTTGAACTTTTACATATAGATATTTGGGGTCCTTATAAACAACCTACTCTCTTTGGATCACACTATTTTTTGACTATAGTAGATGACTATAGCCGAGCCACATGGGTTTATTTTCTTCAACATAAAAGTGATACAGCTCAGAAACTGGAAGCTCATTTTCAATTGATGCATAATCAGTTTGCAGTCTCTGTTAAGGCTATTAGAACTGACAATGAGACTGAATTCATTAGTTCCAGATTTCTGAGTATTCTCCAAACTCTAGGCATTGTTCATCAAAGGACAATACCTTATACTCCACAACATAATGGAGTTGTTGAGCGCAAACATAGACATATTCTTGAAATGGCAAGAGCATTAATGTTCCAGTCCAATTTACCAAAAAAATTGTGGGGAGAAGTTATACTAACTGCAGTATATCTTATCAATAGATTACCATCCTCAGTTCTTCAATGGCGAACACCTTATGAAATCTTGTACAAAAAACCAGTAGATTATACACATCTTAGGAATTTTGGCTGCTTGTGCTATGCTGCAAATGTTGCCCCATATAAAGACAAACTAGAACCTAGATCTGTCAAGGCAGTTTTTTTGGGATATTCTCCTGGACAAAAGGGTTACAAAGTTTATGATTTTGTTAACCATATTACATTTGTTTCTAGGGATGTAATATTCTATGAAGATGTTTTTCCTTTTCATGATACATACACAGATTTTGCTGCCAGCCTTGTTATTCCTTTACCTATTACAGATGTTCCTTTTAACACACAACCAAATTTATATTCTCCTCAGTCATCTGCTAACACTAATCAGTCATCTGTACCTCCTACTTCAATACTTTATTCATCCAGGCAAAGTTCTAGATCTAGAAATCCACCTTTGTGGTTACAGGATTATGTATGTAATGCTTCTACCTCCTATATTTCCTCTATACCTCTACAACATGTACCTACTTCATCTTCTCATACACCAGCTACTTTTCCTTTCCAACATTCACATGTTCTCTCTAATGCATATATGGCTTATATAGCTAAAGTGACTACCATACCAGAGCCTACTACTTATAAACAGGCAGCCATGTCATCAGAATGGAAATAAGCAATGGCTAATGAGCTTAGGGCTCTTGAGAGCAATGATACCTGGACTCTTACTGTTCTTCCTAAAGGGAAGCATGCTATAGGTAGTAAGTGGATGTATAAAGTCAAATACTTACCTGATGGATCTGTGGAACGGTTTAAAGCAAGGTTGGTAGCCAAAGGCTACAACCAAGTAGAAGGGGAAGATTATTTTGACAGCTTTTCACCTATTGCCAAATTGGTCACAGTCAGGGTTTTTTTAGCTATAGCTACTGCTTCTTCATGGCCAATTCATCAACTTGATATCAATAATGCATTTTTGCATAGAACTCTCAATGAAGAGGTTTATCTCCTACCTCCTGAAGGATACACCAAAGCAGGTTATGCTCAAGTGTGTAAGTTGAATAAGTCCCTTTATGGTATAAAGCAAGCATCCAGAAAGTGGAATTGTGAATTTACAAAACAATTGTTACTGTATGGATTTAAGCAATCATCTGCAGATTCTTGTTTATTCACAAAATCTTCTTATGCTACATTTCTAGTATTGATTGTATATGTAGATGATGTCTTGGTGACTGGATCTTCAGAGGAAGCTATTGGTGCAGTCAAGCAGTTTCTTCATACTCAATTCACAATCAAAGATCTAGGCTATGCTAAATATTTCCTAGGACTTGAGATAGCTCGGTCTTCTACAGGAACTTATATTCATCAGAGAAAGTATCTCCTAGATATACTTAAAGATACAGGTTTGCTGGGTTGCAAATCAGTCTCTAATCCACTTCCAGCTGGTCTTAAACTCATTTCTGATGATACTGCACCAGTTCTTAATCTTGATAGTTATCGCAGACTTGTTGGTCGCTTGTTATATTTGAATCTTACCAGGCCAGATATCAGTTACTCAGTCCAACAGCTGAGTCAATTTGTTCATCATCCTACTGAAGCACATTAGGAGGCAGCTACTCATTTACTTTGTTATCTCAAGGGCCATTTGTCTCTTGGTCTCTATTATCCAGTCACTACTAATACTCATTTGACTGCATACAGTGATGTTGATTGGGGATCATGCCTGGATACTCGCAAATCTTTGACTGGTTACTGTATTTTTCTTGGGGGTGCATTAATTTCTTGGAAGACAAAAAAACAATCTACTGTTTCCCATTCTTCCTGTGAAGTTGAGTATCGAAGTCTTGCTTCTACTGTTTGTGAGTTACAATGGTTTAGTTATCTGCTTCAAGATTTTCAAGTTTGTGTTCCTCTTCCTGTTCCTCTCTTTTGTGACAATCAATCTGCACTCCACCTCACTGCTAATCCCAAGTTTCATGAGCGCACCAAACATGTGGAGATTGACTGTCACATTGTTCGCAATCAATACAAAGTCGGTTTTGTTCTTCCCAAGTATACATCTTCTCAGACTCAGCTTGCTGATCTTTTTACTAAGTCCCTTCATTCCCCTCGGTTTTCCTTTTTAGTTTCCAAGCTGGGATTGGTTGATCATTACCAATCTCAACATTGAGGGGGGTTGTACAACTTATATTACTTCTATATTTATAATACTTATAGATTTAACGGTAAGTATATTAGCACAGTAAGTATATTAGTAGTAGTAATAGAAGATGAGGTGTCAATACCTCATTGGTTGTGCATGTGTTTATAAGGGAGACGGTTACCAAATTGTAATGATAAGAACTCATTTTTCAGCTTGTTTTGGTTTGGTGAATGAAGAATACTCTGCTTTGATCAGAGTTTAACATGTGTGATATAGTATAGTTAAGTAGCTGTTTATATTTGATTTATTGGTACAATATGGTTGCAAAACAACTAGAATGCTCTCTAATGAATATATTCATATAAAATCATATTAAATTTAATTTTTTAAATCGAAAAATTAAATTAAATTAAAGGAATGAAAACTATTTTTTAAATTTTATAAAATGGATGTCAAATTATTGCTCATTATTTTTTTAAGTAACACTATACATTATGATAATAACATATGAACAACTTTAACAATAAAATTAATGGTTTAATTTTCCCAATCAAGGAATATTAAAAAAAATTATTTTAATAGAGTATATATTTTTGAATGAATATCAAAGTAAATAATCAAAACATGAAATATCAGAAAATATAAAATTTAAATACAATTCATAATGTTATTCAACATAGTCCACCATAAAAGTTCATACACAAAATAGTCTAGTAAAAAAATAATATAGCATAAAATAGTTTTGTGCTACAAATGAAAACCCACCGTCAAATATATTGGTTTAAGAATAATGTTGGTATTTAGAATATATGGTAATATTAATTTTGGAATACAATTTTTTTAAACTAAGTAACCACCATTTTAGTGATTTGAAAAGATTTTTTGAAGCTTTTATTATTTTTAAACCATAAAATAATCATACATAATAATTCTATATTTATGAAAATTAAAATAAACAAACATCCAACCAATATTATATTATACCATACCATGTTAAATTATTCTCCACCACCCCCACCGCCACCAAATAAACAGGCTGTTATATTATTCATGGGTTCGTTAACTCGTTTGTAATTAATAAAAGAAGTGGGCAAGAGGAGCCTAAATAGTCTCCATAATTGAGCGTGCTTATCAAAAGTAATGACTTTCTTATTGATAAGATCTGAATGTCAATGGGAGGTACGGTTCCATGAAATTTCCTCATCACATGCTTGTCATGTTCTATTTTGTGGGTCCTAAATCCTATTATATTATGTTCATTTTCAAATATAATAAATTACATAAAAATTCGTTTTAAAAAATTAACAATTTATTCGCTATCATTTGATGTACTAGTATCTATTCATTTGATATTATATAAATTTTAAATATTATAATACAATATATTACATAATTTTTCTATATTTGAAATATTTTTATATGAATTTTTTAAAGTTCGATAATAATCTAATGATATTTTATAAGATTCTAGAGTTTCTACTCATTATCAACCACTGTCAGGAAAATAATAAATTTCAATTTCAATTTTACTAATTGTTATTTCAAACAATATTCTCATTAAAGGACGAAGATAAATTATTAATTTTTTAAAAATTTATTTTTTATTGTGATTTATTAAAATTTAGAAACATTTCCTATAATTTATTCATTACAATAAGACAATATTTTAAATATGACAATTTTTTTGAAAACATCATTTAAAAAAAAGCGTCTTTATTGTCACTGCAGCAAATTAATAATGAAAATTTTGATATTTTTTTAAAAAAATAACAAAGAATCAATTTTGATTGGGAAATTTTTACATGTACGGAATTTATATAAAATCAATTTAATAAGGGAGAATTATTTACTTAAGAATTTCACTTATTTATATTAGTAAACTGATGAAATTTTGTTTCTTGGGTTGGGAATAACGCTGGTCCCCATAAGAAGGTAAATATTTTGAAGATTAAAAGGAAAAAAAAAACATACAAGTTGTCAACTTGGAGGAATCAATTTCAGCATTGAGGGCGTGAGGCGTCGTTTTGTTTGTCTTTGTGGATTAACAGGCTGTACGTATCCCTCATTTTCAATCGTCCTTTTCTTTTTTCTTTTTATATTTTGATTTGTCTTTTTTCAAATAAAGACCCCAACTTGCATAGAATCCATATTTTTCAAGATATTCACATTCACATATTTATCATTTATCCCATCAACTTATCAACAAAGACTTAAAAAAGTTTTATTTGGTGTCGTATATGATAGACGCTTTTCTTGTGATTAATTCAGCTAATTAACACAAAATTACTTTAGAACAGGACATTAGCTAAGCAAATCCAGTTATTATTTGCTAGAATTAATTTTTTCTCAAATAATATTACTGTTTGTGATTTGTGATGATTATCATTTTGATAATTATATTTATTTCTTTTATTTAATTGTAAATGATCGTTATTTTATAATTTGATAATTTTATTTTTTAAAAAATAATTTAAATAAAAAGTTAAAAAGAAATAATGATTTTAAAGGTAGGAAACTAAGAATATGCTTAATGCAACATGGCAGAAGGCAGACAAACATAAAATAAAGATCTATAAGTAATTAATAATAAACTATTTATTGTTTTTGAAATTATTTAATAATGAATTCTGTTCTTTTGATATGAAGAAGAGAAGGACAAAAGGAAACAGTGTGATAGTACTTTATTATTTTTTTCCATGCCCACTTAAACATCAATCAACCGTCAAGTTTATAAAGTGGGATTTTTGTACTCATTAATTAAATTATTAATGTTATTGGGCCCCTCTCAAACTCAGCCACAAATTCATCCAAAAGCCCTAAACCCCACTTCTACTATTCATTTTGCACATCTATTGCTCATGGGCCCATATCCTCAATTTTTTTTTAAAAAATTCTTATCACATTTCTATGTATATAAAATTAATTTTCAATTATTATTACACCTTGTATGTTTCATGATTAGCTAAATTACTATGACAAGGAATGAATCACTACCCCAATCATTAGAAGATGCAATATTATTATGAAAAACACTAATATCTTATAACATGAATGGAAATGCTCAAATATGTTAATAAAAATGAAGTTAGAGGGAGTTTGGTTTCATATTCTACAACTTTTTCAAATGTGTGTTGATAAAATACCTCTATCAACAACCAATTATAGTCCACTCAAAAATGAATTTGAATTTTTTTCATATACATTAATAGTTTATTTTATTTTATTTTTTATTCAGATTATATTATTCTTTCAGAATTTATTAATTATAAACTACTTATATCTCCAAATTTATTTTTTCAATAGACAAATCTATTGTATACAATATAGTTGAAATATGAAAAAAATTTCAATGGATAATTATTTATAATTACAAATAATAATAATAAATATAAATGAATAAATGTAACAATAAAAACAAACACAATTAAGCGCTCAATCACAATTGATAACAATGAATATCTACTTTAATATCCTCGTGGAAATTGAATATTTGAATAATATAATTAGAATAAGAAATGTTGAAATTTGTTGGATTTACAATGACGACGAGATCCATCTAATATTTAGAAAAATAAAATAAAATAAAATGCATATAATATTGTAATATATAGAAAAAGGTTGCAAATTGCTACCCTATGAATGAACAAATCCACTAGCAAATAATATGCGTGGTCCCTCTGTCGCTATATCAAACAGATAATGGATAATCCATTTATTAATTTTAAAACTTTAATAATTATTGTGTTTTTATCAATTTTAATTATATATTAAAGTTTATATAATATTTTTATATTTTTATCAATTTTTTAAAAGATAATTGTTAAGTGGGATATTTAAAAGGGTATTGAATAATTTCACGTAAAAACTAATAGGGTTTAAGACAAGTATAGATAACATAAAGAATAATTTTAAAAATAAATTTAGGTATATATCTTAATTTTTAATAATCTAATATTAGGTAAGACATTTTTTCTTGTTAACCCTACATTCTAAATCAACAAAATAATGAAAACACTTATTTAAAAGAGTGGAAGTCCAAATATCGATCTTTGATTAAAATCAAAATTCAAACCATGTTAGTTTGTTTTTTAATAATTACAGAGGGTCCAACTCTATAATTGGTAAGAGTGTGGACCTCCATTTTTATTGTTAGTTTCTTAGCTATGTCTTCGATATCCTTATCATTAAAATTTAAGATGATGGAGCGTGAATATGAATGTATTTTTAAAATTTAGGAAAAACGCTAGATCTATTTGTTCAAATACAGATTACTATATAGTTGAAAAAAAAAAAAGACAAAGTCACTCTATTTATTAATAAATTTAAATTTTTTCTAATTTACAGGAGAAAATTAAAAAGCAAAAGAAAAAGAAAAAAGGGTTGCTGTCTTTATTGATTAACAGGGTTACATGCTCTCTATCTTTTGATTTGTCTTTTTTCTTTTTTAAATGAAGAACCCCACTTGCGTAGAATCCATACTTTTCAAGATATTCACATTCACATATTTATCATTTATCATATCAACTTATCAACAACCACGTAAGTTTTATTTGGTATCTTATATAATAGACGCTTTCTTGTGATTAATTCAGCTAATTAACACAAATTTATTTTATAACATGACATTAGCTAAAGCAAATCCAATTATTATTTACTAGAATTATTTTTATCTTAAATAATATTACTATTTGTGATTTGGGATGGTTTTCTTTTTAGGAAATTTTATTTATTTGATTATTTTTTTATTTAATTTTAAATGATCATTATTTTATAAATTTATTATTTTAGTCTGATAATATTTTACTGACGATAATTTGAAGAGAGACGGACAAAAGGAGTTATTATATCAACTACTCAAATCTATGTTGCATTATTAATTTTATTCCTTCACAAAAGTACACAATTTTCTGAAATTAAATTTTAATAAGCAAATGAATATAAAGTAAATTTATTAGTTATAACTTAAATGTTTATGTTTTTGAACTTATAAATTAATCAGATATAACTTACAAATTTATCATTTATATCATTTTAAACTTATAAGTTTATCAATTATAATTTATAGATTCATTATTTTCAACTTACAGATTCATCATTTATAATATACATGTTCATCATTTTAAAATTTCAGATTCATCATTTAGAATTTACAAGTTCATTATTTACAGCATATTGTTTCATCATTTACAGATTCATTATTTACAAATTACAGATTCATCTTTTTTAAAATGGAGGTTCATTTTTTAAAAACTAAAGGTTCATTAGTTAAAACTTACAATCGTTTACATTTTTCAAGTTGATCGTTTAAAACTTACAATCGTTTACATCTTGTAGATTTATCGTTTTGAACTTATATAAACTATAAATTTATTATTTTGTACTTACAGATCCATTATTTATACTAAATACATCGTTTTCAACATTCAACAATACGATTTTCTTTTTATTTATTACTTATTTTTAGTATAAAATATTTTCATTTTCAATTATTGTCTTTCACAAAAAAAAATCAAAATTAATATATTTTATCTCAAATAATAATAACAATCATTATAATATTAAAAAAATACTAAAAATAAAATTAAATATACAAATTAAAAAAAATTCTCTCTAAAAATAAATTTAAAATATACATAAATCTTTTTTTCTTTTATCTTTATGAATAAGAAGAAGAAAAAGAAAAAAATGCTGAATAATAAAAAAAATATCATAAATACCGAGTTAAAAAATGATATTATACATGTAATATAAAATATCATACCGACTAAAAGGTAATAGTGTGATAATCCTGCACGTTTTTCATTTTTTGTAATCATTAATTAAATTATTAATATTATTGGGCCCATCTCAAACTCAGCCGCAAATTCATCCAAAAGCCCTGAACCCCACTTCTAGTATTCTTGTTACTTATCTATTGCTCATGGGCCCATATGCTCAATTAAAAAAAAACTTATTCACATTTCTATGTATATAAAATTATTTTTCAATTATTATTACACTTTATTTGTTTCACGGTTAGCTAAAGCTAGACAAGGAATGAAGCACTACCCAAATCATTATAAGATATAGGATCATTATTAAAAATATTTATAACAAGATTGCAAATGATAAAATATTATAAGATATATGTAGGTCCCTCGTAGAATAAAATCAGAAATATCATTAATATTTCATACTCCTCTTTTGATATTTATTTTAATGTTTTAAGAAATATTTTTTATATTTATATTGAATTCGAAATGCCATGGTATTATTACTTAATATTTTTATTTCATATGGAAAGGGCTTTTTTTTTGGTAACTTATTCTGATCCTTCTAAAATTTAGTTGAATATATTAATTTGTTCATCTATTTTTGAAAATACATTATAAAGTCTCTCAAATTTTAGTTTAATATACTATCTGACTCTTCTATTAATTTTTATCATTATAGTTAAAAAAATTTCTTAAAAAATACAAAAAAATTAATGTCACTATCTTAACGCCAAAATATCAAAATTTTTCTTCTTTTTTAATGTATTTTTTAAGTTAACAAAATATCAAAAAGTAAATAAGGATATTTTTTTGTATTTATAAAGTCAATTTTAACTATCTCAATAAGATTCTAGTCGATTGATGGAATGTTCCATTCAAAAGTAATATAGAATATTTTTAGTTAATGGAACCAAATCTAAAAGACTTCACAATGTATTTTGGAAAATGGTTGAACGAACTAGTGTATTTAATCAAATATAAGGGGTCAGAGTAATTTACCTTTTTTTTCTTTCAAATAAAATCCATTGTCGCCAAGCATGAGGAAATGCTAAACATTTGGTAATTTGTCCTCCGACTAGGATAAATGATCCCATTAAAGCAACTAATCCTATGATATGTTGAAAATCGATTTTAACTTATTCTAAAAGTTAGTTTAAAGGAGAAGAAGATTGCCTCTACAATTATTAAAAATAATTATATTTTATAACTAGTAGATGTGAGATATTTCAATAACTTCAATTATTATTCAAATAATATACACATTTATAATGGATAATAAAATGAAGTTAGAGGAAGTTTAGTTCAGAGATTTAAGGCAAACAATAGTTGTTTCGTATTAACAATTTATTCATGGGTAATCCCATGGGTCATGAGAGTGTATCATCTCTTGAACTGCGTCATGTTAAATCTCTTTAATATTTTGTCTATATATGTAGACTATGAAATACCAAATAATCTTTTCGATTTATCTCTATAGATTTTTATCCTCAAAATATAGATTATTTTTCCAATGTATTTTATAGATAAATTTTTGGATAACCAAATTTTGACTGATTTTAAGGCTGAGATATCATTTTCCATTAGCAGTATGTCATTTACATAAAACACAAGGAATACGATTGTACTTCCATTGACCTTCTTATATACACAAGGTTCATCCAATTTTGTAAGAAACCAAACTGTTTGATTGTCTTATCAAACCGAATATTCCAACTCCTAGATACTTGTTTTAATCCATAAATGGATCTTTAAAGCTTACATACTTTTTTGCCACTTTGGATATGAAGCATTCTGGTTGTGTCATGTACACATATTCGGTTAGATTTCCATTAAGGAAAGTCACCTTTACATCTATTTGTCATATCTCATAATCATAATAAGCAACAATGACTAGGAATACCCTTATGGATTTAAGCATAGCTATTAGGTTAAAAGTTTCACCATAATCAATTCTTTGTCTTTGATGATAGCTTTTAGCTATAAGTCTATCTTTATAGGTAACCACATTACCATTCACGTCAGTTTTCTTCTTGAAAACCCACTTGCATCCTATAGGCTTTATCCTTTCAGGTGGGTCAACCAAAGTCCATACTTGATTTTCATACATGGAATCTATTTTTGACTTTATGACTTGAAGCTATTTGTCAGATTCTGAACTATTTAGAACTTCTTCGTAAGTTGTAGGCTCATCATTTTTTATGAGCAATATTTCATTTTGTTCAATAATGAGAAATTCATTTCTCTCTAAAATAGTACATATACTTGACCTACGAAGCTCTTGTGTTTAGAAAGTTGAGTTGCTCTATCATCTGTATGAATAATAGGCTCAGGTTTAAGTAGTTGATAAGAGTATGCTTGAGAATCTTGAACTTATTCAAGTTCTAAGGGGTGGTAGAATTGATATCCAAAATCATCTTCAAGTTGATAACCACTTTGTCCAATAGTTATTCACATTTTGTGTTTAACTCTCATTTTCTCCTTTTAGAAGAAATTCTCTCTTTAAAAAGATAATATGTCTTGAAACAAACAGCTTTTGTTCTAAAGGGTGGTAGAATTGATATTCATATGATGCTTTTGGATATTTCACAAATAGATATCAGTCAGACTTAGTTTCCATCTTATCTGACACTGTCTGCTTCATATAAATAGGACAATCCCAAACTCTTATATAAGAAAGTATGGACTTCTTGTTATTCTACATCTCATATGGAGTAACATCAAATGACTTTGAAGGACTCCATTTAATATATAAATGGTAGTCTCTAGTGCATAACACCAAAAGAATTTAGGGACTTTTGCAAAGCTTATTATATATCTTACCATATCTAACATGGTTTAGTTTCTCCTTTTAGCCATAACATTGTGTTATGGCATGTAAGGTGGAGTCCATTGAGATAATATCTCATTATCTCCAAGATAATCTAGAAACTTTTGGCTCAAGTGTTTACCTTATTGATCTGATTGAATTGTTTCTCAACTTCATTTCTGAATTCTTTAAACATTTCAAAGGCTTCAGATTTGTATCTCATAAGATACACATACCCATATCATGAGGAGTCGTCGATAAAAGTAATAAAGTAAATGAAACCACCTCTGGAGTGTGTGGACATTGGACCACATACATCCGAATATATTAAATCTAAAAGTCCATTAGCATACTCACCCTTTCCTTAAAGGGTAATTTAGTCATCTTGCCTAATAAGCAAGATTCACATATGTTATATGATTCATAATCAAATGACCCCAAACTACCACTCTTGTGTAGCTTAGTCATGCGTTTCTCACTTACATGGCCAAGGCGACAATGTCATAAGTAAGATGATTTCAACATATCTTGTTTTTACCTTTTATTATCATAGATGTTTAAAATTAGATTTGACTTATCTAATATGTATATTCCATTGCATAATGTACCGCTAGCATAAAAATATCATTCAACATAATAGAACAACAATTGTTACTAAAAGCTAAATGGAAACGATCTTTATTTAAACTTGAAACATAAATAATATTTTTAGTCAAAGTATGTACATAATAACAATTATCCAAACTTAATATAAGCCCACTAGGGAGGATTAATACATAAGTTTTTATAGCTAATGAAATAACCCTTACTCCATTTTCAATGCATAAGTCCGACTCTCCCTTAGACTCTGCATATAAGTGCATATGTGTGAGCCACAACCAGTATCTAATACCGATTTATCATTATTAGAAATAATATTAATTTCAATGACAAAAATACCTGAAGTAGATGGGACATTAGATGTCTTATTTTTCAAAGACTCTAAGTAGGCCTTGCAGTTTCTCTTCCAATGGTCTTCTTTACCACAATGGAAGCATGTCTCCTTTGGAGCATTCTCATTAGCCTTCTTCTTGGCCACACCTCCTTTAGGCTTTATGGACTTATTTTTCTTCTTATGGTTCTTTTTCTTAAAATTAGAAGAGTCCACTAGCATCATAACTTTATTGTCCTTCTTGACATATGGCTCAGTTATTTTGAGCATATTGATCAGCTCAGGAATAATGATGAAGATTTGGTTCATCCTATAGTTAAACACAAAATGTGAATAACTATTGGACAAACTGGTTAAAATTAAGTCAATACTTAATTCGTGGTTCATCACAAATCCCAAGGTGACCAACCTTTTAATATAGCCATTCATCTTCAGTGCATATTTCACTGGAGATGTCCCCTCAATCATCTTAGTGTGGAAGAGCAGTCTTGAAGTTTTAAATCTTTCGGAACATGTTTGCTCATAAAAAATCTCCCTTATATGGTAGACTATGGAATTATCTTCTATAGTCTTATGTTACTTTTGCAACTCAGCTGACATAACAATAATTATAATACAACTTGTCATCTCACTATCATCGATATATTTTTTATATACCTCCTAAACATCTTCAGAAGCATTAGTAGTAGGGGGATTGGAAAGTGTCTTATCTAGGACATAGCCAAAATTTTCAGATTTGATAATTATTCTCAAAATAAGCTAATAATATCGGTTAAGTCCAACCCATTAATCATGAAATCTAATTTCAATAGTTTGAGCATATTCTTACAGAGTGAGCTTGAGTCAACTCAACAACTCTAACTCTAGAAAAATTTTGGTTCTCCCTATATTAATGGAAGGTATAAGACTTAATTGTTTATTTAAAAGAAATTTCTTTGTTAAATCTCATCATATTATTATTGCATACTTTTATATATCATATATTCATCACATAAATATATAAAGATAGTTACATTAACTATATAGTATGATTATGGACATACTAAAGTCAATCTCTTGAGCTAAAGAGAGATTGACTAGGTCTTACCTAGGTATATGCATGAATTTATAACTCAAAATAGAAATCAAATTCCTATTTTTAAGTCTTCTTGTTTATAACACCACCTCATTTTATTTCTCGCTTTATTTTATTTCTATTAGATCCTAACCCTATGTAATCTAATTATATATTTCAAAGCATAAAAAACTTTAATTTATATTTGAAAGGAGTAAGATGAAAATCAAGAAAGATAGAGAGACAAAGACACGCAAACCCTATTTACCATAAAATAAATCAATATAATGCATAATCAATTACATTGGATTTAAGTCCATAATCATCCTTCATGTCTTTCCATAACCCCCAACATTCATCTCTAATAGAATAAAATAATGACAATTTTCGATTTCAATTTGAAAATCGATTCGACGCTTAAATCCAAATTGCCTACTTGTATTATTTCGGTTAATTTAATTTTGTATGTCATTTCAATGAAGAATTTAATATTTAATAAAATTAAATTAAATTTCATATTTTCAGAATCTCAAATCATCATTTTAAGCATATTTATGTCAGCTCAAGTTCATCAAAATATTTGTGACACAAGCCAAAATTACTAAGATAAACAAACCAATACACTTGGACAACTAAAATAACTCATTTGATATCTAAATTTTTTTTTAAAATTTTAAATTTAAAAAAATAATTTTTTATGTATATAAAAAAATAACATAATTTTAATTACATAAAAATTATTGAAAATAAAATAATTATATACAAAAAATTAAACAAAATAGTCCCACCGAATATACCAAAACAGTTCCATTTTTTTTATTTGTTTGAAACATTAATTAAAATAATTTTTAATTAATTATTGGATATTTACAGAGGCTTAAACACATTTTCAATATGTATAAATAATTTTTCCATAATCAAATTATAAGAAAAATGTGAATAAACTCATCAATTAAACCAAACAACAACATATATTCATAAACAATACAATTTTTAGCATTTTTAAAATAAATCTGAAATTAATTATTTGAATCACATTCAAACCATTTTTCAAACAAAATGATCATCCTTAATCATCTCATAATTAGATCAGGAAAATAAAAATATTTAAAATTAATTTTACAAATTAATTTCAATTTTTCAATCCAATTGATCCAAAACCATCAAAATTGTGTAATTTCATTATACTTTCAATTAAAATTAATTTTAATAGACATAAGACGACTCTGATATCACTAAAAAATTTTGAAGATAAATCCCATTCATAAACATAACGAAAAATTAAAATTTCTAAAACTTGAAACAAGGATTTTACTTGTACCATTAACATTAATTCATCAAAATATAAAGATTATAAATTATACCTTATAATTTCTCAATTTATTTTTCAAATTTTCATCTTGTTGGATTGTAGCAAACTGTAACAATCCATAGTAGAATGTCTCTAATGTTAATTCATGCAAAAATATGAGAAGAAATTACAAGAGAAATGGTTGAACATACCTCAAAGTGCTAGTAATGGTGTATGCTCTATTTTGAGAAAATATGAAAAATAATAATTATTTTCATTTCAAATTTATTTAATTTGTAAAAACAATATTCTAAATTTTTAATTGTTCAAAAATATTTTTATCCAAAAATTAGTCTAGTGCAAAAGACATTGAGAGAGATTCCAGGATTTTTGTCTTAATTGGATAATTAAGGTCAATTAGGCCTACTAGCCTACTGGGCAGACCAGGCTCAATTGGCCTGTTTGGCAAGCTATAGCCCGCACGGGCCCGTGACCTTCCGAAGCAATTTTTCTATACGATCTCATCACGATCCGATCTGAAATAATTATTTCATATTTTTAGATCCCATCCAAAAATAATTTGGTTATTCACATCAATTATATCTCATTTCATGGTTAAACATATACTTCTAGTGGTTGTCTCCACCTTTTACCTTTGTTCCTAATGCAAAATCAGAGATCTTATTATTGCCTAATCCATTAAAAACCATATTTATGCCTTAATGAAACAAACCCTTAACTTAATCATTAGTTTAGAGTCTATAAACTCTAATCCCTATATAAACTGAATTAAATCATTGAAAGAATCATGAAAAATGTGATCCTTTACCTGTTTGGCAAGCTATAGCCCGCACGGGCCCGTGACCTTCCGAAGCAATTTTTCTATACGATCTCATCACGATCCGATCTGAAATAATTATTTCATATTTTTAGATCCCATCCAAAAATAATTTGGTTATTCACATCAATTATATCTCATTTCATGGTTAAACATATTCATCACATGATCCTTTGTAATTTTGTGTATATAATATATATCCATGTTCCAACTCAAGTTATCACATTGTATACATTTTTATTTAATGATGTACGATATGTGTACATATCAAAATTATGTAATTCCATCATAAAAATCAAATACCAATTTCTGGTTATATATCATTTACAGGCGTGAAGCCTCCTTTCATAGGTTGTATACATATGACTCAACCACCATTGGCTTTATATGGATATTCACAGGCATGAACCTTAATTCACGACCATGAATATCTTCTGTATAGCCATGGGCGTGAAGTCTTCCCTCAAAGCTACGAAATAACAGTATGTGTCAAGGTTCCAACACTGTTTTTTAGCAACTACACACATAACATGCAAAAGTTTTAAGGCTTACCAATGTTAGCCACTCCTAATAACACTTTCCAATATAATAAATCATATTTCGAGCTATATTTAAGCACATTAAATCATTTAACCACTCAAAATAGATTTCACACTTAAATCATCCAAACATAATGTCCATAAATCTCAATTGTCAATGGTCATAGTGCATATCAAATTTATCATATATCATACTAAATATCCATCAACTCTAGTAAAATAATACATGTCATTTAATATATCCATTCCATCATATAGCACACAAACATACCATATTTTGAATTAAAATGTATATATGTACAAACTTTAATTGAAGTTTTAATCTGAACTCTCTCGTGAGCCTATTACTTCTAGTGGTTGTCTCCACCTTTTACCTTTGTTCCTAATGCAAAATCAGAGATCTTATTATTGCCTAATCCATTAAAAACCATATTTATGCCTTAATGAAACAAACCCTTAACTTAATCATTAGTTTAGAGTCTATAAACTCTAATCCCTATATAAACTGAATTAAATCATTGAAAGAATCATGAAAAATGTGATCCTTTACCTCTATTTCAAAGATTCAAATTGGTTTAAGGGTTCAAAACCAAATTATTCTTCTTATTTAATTTTGATTTCAATAAAATGGTGAAAAACTTTATTTTAATCGATTTATTCTCATTTATGGTGGGAATTTTGTATTATCAAAGCTAGAAATCAAGGGAATCGATTCTAGAGTTCAAAGAAATTGGTGGTTGGGGTTTAAGTTTGAAATTTTGTGAGTTTTTGCCAAAATATGAAGTTGTCTAATTTAAACTGTAGAACTTCACGGGCGTGAACATATGTGTCATAGCTGTGAAACTACTCAGGTTTAGAATCCAAATTTCTTGACATTCACAATCGTGATTGCTATATTCAACGGAGTGAACACTAAAAAAAATTCTCTTTAAAAATTCTTTTAACTATTTTCATGTTTTCAATATCCATAACCACTTATATACCATATATATATATATATATATATATATATATATATATATATATATATATATATATATATATACTCTTATATATGTTATTTCTATGCCCTCATTTGCAAGCATTACATTTTGCTCCCTTTAAAAAATTTCATCCTTGAAATTACCTAATGTACTATCTCTGAAAATTTGTGGATGTTAGACATTCATCACTTCTTTACTTTTCCATATAGCCTCTTTTATTGTACGATTTCTCTATAGAAATTTATCTAATAGTATTCATTTTCTCTTAAGTTCTTTGATCTCTCTAACTAGAATATAAATTGGTTCTTCCTTATAAGTCAAATATGGTCTCACCTCGATGCCTTCTGCTAGAATAATGTCAGAGGGATCTAACTTACATCTCCTTAATATGGAGATGCGGAATGCATCATGAATATTACATAACTTTAGTGATAAAGCAAACCTGTAAGCAATTGGTCTTACTCTCGCTAGAATCTCATAAGGCCTAATGAATCTCGAGTTTAATTTATCCTTCTTTCCAAGTCTCCAATCCTTTTTCTATGGGAAAAATTTTAGGAAAATCTTGTTTCCCACTACGTACTCTATGTCTTTCATCTTGAGATCCGTATATGATTTCTGTCTGTCTGAAGCTATCTTCAATCTCTCTTAAATCACCCATATTTTTTCCTTTGTCTCTTGTATCAAGTGTGGACCTATAGGATTTCTCTCACTGAGCTTTGTCCAAAATAAGGGTGTTTGTCACTTCCTACCACATAATGTCTCATAAGGAGTCATCTCAATACTAAATTGATAGCTATTGTTATAATGATTTCCATCAATGAAAGATACATGTCCTAGCTAACCTTGAACTCAATCACACAACTCCTCGTCATATCCTCTATGATTTATATAACTCTTTCTGATTGTCCATCTATCTGGGGATAAATAGTTGTGGTAAAATATAGACTACCTCAAAACTGTGAAGTAAGCGTAAGGTCTCTATCTAAAATAATAGAGACGGGTACTCCATGAAGATGTATTATCTCATTAACATAAAGCTCTGCTAATCTACTCAGAGAATAATATCTCCTGATAGGTAGAAAGTGAGTCGATTTCATAAACGTATCCACAATCACCCATATGACATCATATTTCCTAAGCGTCACTAGAAACTCAATCACAAAATCCATAGTAATACACTCCCATTTCTATTTTGATATAGTGATAGACTGTAGTAACCCTAATGCCACCTGATGTTCTGCCTTAACCTGTTGACAAGTCAGGCTTCTGGTTGTGTACTCCATTATATCTATCTTCGTGCCTATCCATTAGTATTACTCTTTAGGTCATGATACATTTTCCAGGTGCATAACATATCAGGTCTTATGTGCTTCATAGAGGATTTTCTATCTTAACTCATCGATACTTGGCACACATAAATGACCCTAATAATACCATATATCCCAACTATATATCCAAGTCTCTCCCCTTTAGAGACCAACTGGGCTATCTTGACAAGTTTACTATATTATCTCTGTGCATTTATGATCTCCTGATTAAGTATACACCGGATGTGCAACTCTGTCACCATCTTTTTACTTAATGCATCGACCACAATATTGACTTTGCCAGGATGGAAGTCAATAACACATTTATAATCATTTATCAACTATAACTACCATTTATGTTTCAGATTAAGGTATATCTATGTAATAGGATATTTCAGACTCTTATGATCTATGTAGATAAAATATTTCTCCCTATAAAGATAGTGGCACAATATCTTTAATGCAAAGACAATGGTAGAAAACTCTAAGTCATGTGTGAAGTAATTTTTCTAATGTGTCTTCAGCTACCGGAATGCATATGCTACTACCTTACCTTTCTACATCAGTACACACCCCAATCTATTATGAGAAACATCATTGTATATGACATACTCCTTATCAAAGATTGATTGTGTCAAAATGGGTGCCTTTGTTAACATCTTCTTAAGACAATCAAAACTGTTCTGACATTTTTTTGTCCACTAGAATTTCACTTATTTCCTCAATAGTTTGGTCAAAGGAAAAACAATCGTTGAAAATCCCTTAACAAATCTCTGGTAGTAACTAGCTAACCCAAGAAAACTCATAATCTTAGTTATATTGAACGAAGGCTTCCAACTCATAACTACCTTTACTTGTTAGGACACAATGTGTCCAAGAAAAGTTACTTTCTCAAGCCAAAACTCACATTTGAGAACTTGAAATATAATTTCTTCTAAGTGTCTGCAACACCATCCTTAGGTGTTGATCATATTCCTCAGATATCTTAGAATACACCAGAATATCATCAATGAAGACTACAACACACTGGTCTTGATAAACCCAAATACCTTATTCATTAAGTCTACAAATATTGTTGGAGCATTGGTTAACCCAAAAGATATAACCACAAATTTATAATGCCCGTATCTAGTTCTAAACATTGTCCTGGCTATATCTTTGTTCTAACTCTCAACTGGTGATACCTTGATCTCAAGTCAATATTTGAAAACATATTTGCACTTTTCAATTGATCAAATAGATGATCAATTAGTGGTAACAAATATCTATTATTGATTGTCACCTTATTCAATTATCTGTAGTCAATATATAGCCTCATAGACCCATCTTTCTTTTTTACAAATAACACTGGTGCACCCCATGGACATACACTCAGTCTGATGAATCCCTTATCTAATAGTTTTTACAACTGAGCTTTGCTATTTCATTTCAGATGGTGTCATTTTGTATGGTGCTATTGATATAGGTGTTGTACCTGGTGCGAGCTCAATTGAGAACTCAACCTCTTTTTCGAGTGGTAAAACTGGTAGATCATCTGAAAAAATATTTGGGTATTCTCTAATTGTAGGGATATCCTTAAGATCTGGACATCCCTTCTTGATGTCAACAACGTAAGACAAATCGGCTTCACATTCCTTCCTCATCATTCTCTCAACCTTCATCATAGAAATAATTTGTGGAGGCTATAAGAACAACTCACATTCCATTTTTATATCTCTTTGTTCAACAATTTTAAGTACCATAAATTTTTCCTAGCAATCTACAATTGTCCCATACTATGAGAGTCAATCCATGCCTAAAATGGCATCAAACTCATAGAAAGATAACTCTATTATGTCTGTAAGGAATTCTCCATTGAATAACTAATGAACACTCTCTTTAAATCTGGTTTACTATCATATTATGTTCTAGGGAGTTTGGTAAGCTCAATCTCACATTCGAGTTTCTCACTAACCATATCATGTTGTCTAAGTGTGCTTGTATATGTATAAGAATGTGTGAATCCTAGATCAATTAATGCACATATATCTAGCTGGAGCTGACCATGTAGTTTGAGCAGATGCACTACTAATAATCAAAGGACAATTCCTCTTCATATGCTCCTTAGATCCACATCTGAAATAAAGCACTTGTGTTCTTCAAGCATTCCCCCTCTATGGCTTTTATGGCAAGTGCCACGTAACAATCTTCTATATATTAGGACATAATCCCACTATATAAGTGGATATCATATTAATGTATTTGTATGAACCTATTCTGTTTAAAAACTTTTTTATACTTACATCATAAATCTATGTCACTATCATAATAAATGTATAAACCCTTTTATCTGTGTCTAAATCAAATTCATAATCACATAACTAGCTTGGGCAACCATAACCCTTATTACAAAATCCCATCTTATTTAAAAACAAACATAAACTAGATCAATTACATGTCCTTAATGATAAAACATGAATAATTTAAATAAACTAGATCAATAATTTAAATAATTGTCTCTATCCTGTGTCTTGAGAGATAACAAATGAATGGAATAACAGAAAATCAACCCAAACACAGGTCTAACTTTGACTGCTCTAATGGGTTTAGACTTCTCTTCTTGTCAATTCAACTATCTAATAGCTTCAAACCAGCGTGCAAAGAAACTCACATGTTAAGCTACTAAAAGCTTAGTAGTACATAAAAGCATAAAAATTATATGCATTCATACATAATCATAGCAAAGATAGATGCATGTACATGTATGCTCGATCATACCATTATATTTTCTTACATGTATATATAATATTAAATGTATAAAAAAATCATAACACACATAGGTGAATCTCATTCATCATATCTGAGTGACATTAATACAATGTAATACAAATTTTCTTTTCTTGGATACTAGTTTTTGTTCCTCCTTTCTAGAATGTCATTGTATCATGTTTCCCTATTTATGGTTACTTTTCTGATTATCGTGTTTCACATTTCATTGGCCAATACTCTAGGACCGAATTATTCGAATGCGGATTGTGAAACAAGAATACTCTAACTCGAGTTTAAGCCACCATTCTCACTTAACTGTATTTATCTATATAGTGTTCGACTGAACTTCTCAATTCAAGAGCGCTCGAACTGAGCTTAAGCCACATTGACTGAGATAAATATAATAATTGCATGCAAATGAGAAAAATGATGATTTAACCCGAGCTTAAGTCACCTTATCCTTAAATAATTAGGAGCACTCTAACTCAAGTTTAAGCTACCCTGATTTAATACATAATCATATCCTATAATATTGTAACTCCCTCAATGATATGCCACTTATCCTTAGCTAGTCCTTGAATAGAAAATGGGCGTTCAATACAAATAATTTGGTTATCAATTATATCTCATTTCATAGTTAAAAATATTCATCACATGATCCTTTGTAGTTTTATGCACATAATGTATATCCATGTTTCAACACAAGTTATCAAACTGTATATCATCTTATTTAATCATGCACGATATGTGTACATATCAAAATCATGTAATTCCATCATATAAATCAAATACCAATTTATGGTTACAAGCATTCACAAACGTGAATGGTAATTCAAGGGTGTGAACTATGATTCATAGTTGTGAACATCTTCTATATAACCATTCACGGACATGAAGCTTTCATTCATGGTCGTGAAACAACAGTTCGTGTTAAGATTCCCACAATGTTTTAAGGCAATTACACACACAATATGCAAAGGTTCTAAGGCTAACCAATATTAGTTACTCCTATCAATACTTCCAAGCATAATACATCATATTTCAAGTTATATTCAAGCACATTAAATCATTCAACAGCTCAAAATAGATTTCATACTTAAATCATACAAACATAACTTCCATAAATCTCAATTGTCAATGATCATAGTGAATATCAAATTTAACATATCTCATACTAGATTTCCAACAACTTTAACAAAATAATACATGCCATTTAACATATCCATTCCATCATATAGCACACAAATATACCATATTTTGAATTAAAATGTGTATATATACAAACTTTAATGGAAGCCTTAATTTGAACTCTCTCGCATGCCTACCGCCACTGGTGATTGTCTCTACCTTCTACCGCAATTCCTAATACAAAATCATAATCTTATTATTGCCTAATCCATTAAAAACCATTTTTATGCCTTAATTAAACAAACCCTAAGCTTAATCATTGGTTTAAAGTTTATAAACTCTAATTCCCATCTAAACCGAATTGAATCATTGAAAGAATAATGAAAAACATGATCCCTTACCTTCTTTTCAAAGATTCATATTGGTTTAAGGGTTCAAAACCGAATTCTTCTGCCTCTTTAATTTTGATATCAATAAAATGGTGGTTCAAGTACAGTTGATATAGTTCAAGCACAATCAAATTTTGGTTTTTAGGGATGGAATTTGTGGCATCAACCTATAGGATTTATCTTTTTTTTTTTTTTATTTCTTCTCTAACAGAATGTGAGAGCTTACCTTCACTTGATTTTAATCAATTAAATATCATTTTATGGAGGGAATTTTGTAATATCAGAGCTAGCAATCAAAAGAATTAAAAGTAAATCGATTCTAGGGTTTAGAAAATTTGGTGCTAGGGTTTTGGTTTAGAATTTCGTGAGTTTCTGCCAAAATACGAAACTGTCCAATTTAAATTGTAGGGCTTCACATACATGCATATGTGTGTCATCCAAATTCCTTGACATTCATAGTCGTGATTGTTATATTCACAAGTATGAACACTAGAAAAAAATTCTCTTTAAAAACATTTTAAACTATTTTCATATTTTCAATATACATAACCACTTATATACTATATATATACTCTTAATATGCTTTTATTACATGTTATTTCTAGTCCCTAACTTGTGAGCGTTAAACGTATCTTTCTAAGGTTTAAAAATTATATGATCGGTCCCTTTTATTTTATCATATTATATTAATATGTCACTTCATTAAATTTTCTGTTAAAAATATCTTAGAATATTGAAACTCAGAAAGATATTAATATAATATATCAAATTTCAATGGATAAATAGTAATTTTCTCTAAATTCTTTTAGACATATTAGTAAGAATTGTCTTGTCATTTCACAATAATATAATGTAACAAAAATCTAATAGAATAACCTATTAATAGAATATAATAAGATAGACAGAGCCAATCGTATAAATATTGAATCTCGGAATATACTAATATCATAGATCAAATCTTATGAGATAAATAATAATTTTCTCTAGTATAATTTTAAAGAAATTACACCTATACTCTTTTAATGTTTTTTTTTTTAAAAAAAAAGCTTTTTCTTTTCTATTTTTTAAATTTATATTTAATTTTTTTATTTGCATTTTTTTTAATTTTATCTTCACCTATTTTTTATTTTTATTTTTTCTCCGGAGCTAATGAAAACAATCATTTTTGCTCTCGCAAAAGAAACATAACTTGTCCAGTCCTTTTTACGGTAAAACCAACCAATCAAAATAGCTAAATCCGGATTTTTTTTTTCTCTTGGTCACTCTTTTAGCTTATTTAAGCTATATGCAAAATCTAAATAAATATTCTTCTTTTCTCCTTATGCTCCTTCATACTTTATACTTAAATAAACCAGAATTTCATATTTCTGTTTCTTAATTCGTTAGTAAAACTTTCTTTATCTTAGCTCAACTGAATTTGTAATTAAGCTCCTCACATGAAGGAAATAAGTTTTTCTTTTTGAACGCAGAGGCCCAAATTTCATGTCCATCCCACATATTAATTAATTTGGGCTGTCCATTCTTCACCGTCTATAATAGCTAAATCCGGATTTCCGCACTCTGCCGTAGAAGACTTCAACCATTTAACAAACCTAGCCCCCATCTCTTGTCTCTCTCCCTATACAAGGCCTCTACCTGGTAGGCTAGTACTGTTCTGTTTTTTCATTTTTTCTGATCTTGAGCCGCTTTTATCAAGGCTAAAACCTCGCTTTTCCACATATCACTTCTCATTTTCTCTTAATTCCAAGAATCACTTTCGTCTTTCTGAAGTGTGATCGGCTCCTTCGAAGCAAACTGCTCGTAAGCTCCTAAGAGGAAAAGTTTTTAATTTATTGTAAATTAGAAAATAATTTATAAATTTATAATAAGAATTTATAAAATTCTGCGTTTAACATATTTTATGAAATAATTTCTCATTTTAAAATAAATTTACTAAATTGTCTCGAAAAATAAGTTGTGCGTCAATTAGATTGGTGCACAGAGTTCAAATTATTTTTAAATTATTTCTCTTATTGGCCCACATAACCAAAATTTAGAAAAAAAATATTTTATTCTTTATGCGTCACTTCAATAAGTCATAGAGTACAGTTTTTTAAAAAATTAGTTTGTATACAGGGAAATAGTTTGAATCATGTGTGATAATCTAACTAGTGCACATAATCTTTATACATTGTATGCAACAATTGAACAGACACACGTACTTTAGAGTCAGTGCACCAGTTGGACAGATATACAAACTTTTAACTGATCCATTTGAATTATTAAACTGATAAATATCCTCTCTTAGGAAGCATTATGAATGTGAATTCAGGAAGATAGATAAAGCTTATAACTATACATATAACTTACATATATTAAACATATATTCACATATACTAAATATGCTCAGCAATAATCTGATGACAGCCCAAATGCCACGTGCTACATCAAATCTGATAAATTGAAATTTTGAAAAAATCTAATAAACTTGGTTATCCTGTGTATACAAAATCTGATAACTTTTTTTTAAGAAAAAAATTCTCATAACTTGGTTACCCTCGTGTTATATCAGAATTTTTTTTTAAAGATATAGACATTTTGGCCATAGATATCATACTGTGTATAAAAAAATTTGATATCTATATATTAAAATATAGATATAAATTTGGTTACCCAAATGCCTCGTGCTATGTCAAATCAGATATACTTTAACGCAAAATTAAATCAAATGAGAGTATATAAAATTTGATGATAAAATTTTAAACAAAATATAGATATATGATTAAAAGAATTAGTAGATGTACAATTTAACATATTTAAAAATACGGTGCATCATGTGGATTTATTAGTTTTTTTTTAATTCAGCTATGGATTGAAATGGGTATCTATATTCAACCCTTAAATGTGGGTCAAAATGCTAAAACTACTTATTACCCTTTTATATTTTAAATTATCCATTTATTACCCATTCCCTTATTTAAATGAATGAATATGCATAGATAAATAAGTATGGATAATTTTAACTATAAACTACTACTTATAATGGATAACCGTCTTCTTTTGAACTACTTTTTGAAAAAAGTTAAGTATAAGACTTATTTATATATCGAATATTACAAGGTATCAAAGGCAAAACGATGCTAGGACATCTACTATTAGGGCATCTCCAACCCATTGTACTAAAATAGTGTAACTTTTATATCAAAATGGTATAACTACAGTAAATTTATCTCCAACTCATTACACTATTTTTTACACCAAAAAAATATTATATATATATATATATATATATTAATCTTTATACTTTATTTTATATTAGTTTTTATTAATTTTAGACTACATAATTATTTTACAAAATAAATATTTTTTAATATATTCATCAAATATTAAAAATTTTATTATTTAATAATATTATAAAATACAAATTCTATTTAATATCAAATATTAATAAAATTTTTAATTAAAAAATATTAAATAAAATGCAGATTTATTAAAAACGCAATAAAAAAAACTTGACATTGAATAATTAATAATACAAGATTACTATTAATTAAATTGCAATTTAATTATGAAAAATAAAAAAATCAATTTAAATATTACTATTAATTAAACATCAATTTACTATTAATTAATTTTCAATTTACTAACATTATTTTTATTTAATTTTTCAATTAAATATATTTTAATATTAATTAAAATATATTTACTAATTAAAATTTTATTTATTCAAATATAATAAAATTATTTATAAAAAATATAAAATTTGGTAAAATTTAGTAATTAAAAATTAAAAATTATATTTTTAAATATAAATAAAATTATTTAACTTAAAAAAAAAAATCAACCAAAGCCTTTTTTTCCCGTGCCCTCCCTCCCTCCCTTTCCCTTTCCCTTTCCCTTTCTTATTTTTTTCCCTCATTCTTCTTTTTTCACCGGCAACTTGCCTTTTTTTTTTTATATGAAATTGCGTAACTATAGTGCAACGCCAAATATGACGCGATACTGTAGCTAACACCATTTTTTACACCATTTTGGTATTTGGTTAGAAATCAAAATTTTTATACTATTTTTATTTTTTCCTTATTTTTGCACCAATTTGGTACTGATTGGAGATGACCTTAGTTTATGAGTAATATTGTTTGCTACTTTCATGCTCAAGTGACTACCTGTTGTGTTGTGCCCACAGCAGACCTGAACATGAGAGGGGAATATTGGATTATCTCAAATTGATTGGGCAAATTGTCTAAAAAATCTTATACTTTCTCTTTTGTGTCAAAATAATTATATTTTTTAACTTTAAATATATACTTTCAATTTTATACCAAATGTAATATCGGAAGAGATTTAATTTGATTTGACAATGATATGACACTTTAATTATTTTTTTTATTTGACATTTCTAACATGTATTAATATATATATATATGTGACATTTATAATTTTTTTTAATAATATGACAATTAGTTTTTTTTTAATAATGTGATAGTTAGTAAAAAAAATATCTAAATTTGTACAGAATTAGCCTAAGACTCAGAATAAACTAGGTTTTCATGAACATAACTAGATAAGCGCTGAATTAGCCATCGAATAACTTAGCTCTAAAGCTTAAAAACAATATAAATTTGCATAGATAAATATATATGTTCGGAACTAATCGTATATAGATTAGTTTTACGTAAATATAATTATATCAGTGTAAACATAATTTTAGTATAGTAGTCATTTATAAAACTAAATTAGCACAATCCTAATCCTATTTAAAAAAATTAAATATTACATATACGTATTATACATATCAGCAGCGCTAAATCAAAAAAATATTAAGAGTGTCATATCACTACTAAATTAAATTAAATATCTGCATTTGATATAAAATTGAAAAATGTACATTTAAAAATTTAAAAAAAAATTGACCCAAAAGTGAAATTTCAAGAGTGTTTATACAAAATTGTGCTTGTTTTAACTACTTTTGAAAATAATAAATCAAAATGTTGTCGGTGCTTGAATTTCTAATTCCCCAATGCACAGTCAAGAATTTGGCCTTGACTTAAGAAAGTTTTGTAAGTAATAAAATCTTAGACTTCTAGAGTTGAAACAGTGATGCTTCAATTAAATTATTTTTTTAATACAATTTGAGGTGTCTTTTGATACATTAAGCCTTTTCTTTTTAATTTTCTTTACCGTGTAGTTGTAATGCGTCGCTGCACGGATGTAGCACATAGCCACAGGGATTATATCTTTCATCTGTGCGATTGTCCAGTAGATGACAGCCACTTAGCTGTCCGCTGCAGCGGTGCGGTTGCCCACAACTGCCGCACAGTAGCCTTTACTGGGTAGTCCGGGAAATGTATTTTTCAAAAACAGTTTCAAATCTTGATAAAATCCATCAAAACTTGATTCCTAATCCAAAATTTCACCATAAATCGCAATATTCATGCATATTTATGTAAATACATTAAAGTGCATAACAGGATTACTGTTGCTAGAACAGTTAATATTTTTTTAAAAAAAAGTTCATAAAACGATGTCATTTCACAAATGTACTAAACATAATAATCCTTTTCAAAACAGCACCATCTCTTATATTATAAAAAAATGAGAAAGTACTACGAGTACTGCAGTGGCCAACCACACTAGGGGGTGGCCATTGGCGGGGCTGGCTTGTGAACCAGTCCGCAAACAATTCGGTTAAACTCAGATCAAATAAATTAAAGTTGATTCTAAATCCAGTTCGACCGTGACCTAAAAAGGAGAAGGATCTTGTATGAATAATAAAAATAATTTTATTATATATATATATATATATATATATATATTAACTCATATATACAAATATAAAAAAATGACTTATATTAAGTGATATGTAACATATGAGTGATACCAAAAGAGAAGTATTCTTCCATTTTATAATGAAATATAGTACAATTTTTTGTAATTTAAAAAATGTGGGATAAATGCATCCATATGTGCACTTTTGTGCATTTATTCCACTTTAAATTACAAAAGAATTGTAATATTATTCTTTATAAAAATGGAAAATACTTGTCTTTTGATGTCATTCATATAACATATACTACTTAATACGAGTTCATTTATCTTGAACTTGTATATATAAGTTAATATTTATTTATGTATGTAAATACATTTATATTATTATTTATATATTAAAAAATATATATTTTTAAAAACGTTGGAGCCTACCAAACACCGGTTCATGGATTAGAACCGACCGGTTCAAATTTTTTTATTTATAAATCATCGATTCTGAATCGGAACTGGCAGTTAGCCACCCGTACCCGGCCAAACTCATGAATATATGTCCCTACATTTTGTTTTGTCAAAAAAGAACCCCACGTTTTGTTCAGTTTAAATATCTCTCGATTTTCCACATTTTCCATATATTTTCTTTTCTCAATTAATGGTTTTTGACTTTTAAATTTTTTGTTTAGGTTGGTTCGAATAAAAATATGCAATCAATTTACATAATTTTTCTTTTTTATGATTTAATTAATCAAAATAAATTATATATATATATATATATATATATATATATATATATCACATGCTTTTTTGGTTGGCATATTAATTAGGAGAATAAATATATTGAATTTTGTTAATCTAAAATTTTATAAAAAGGCCAAAGAAAAGCTTCTTATTACTTCAGTGCACTGAATTTCAAATTCAAAAATAATAAAAAAATCAACTTTATGAGAAAAAATTTCATAGTTTTAATAATAAAATAAGTAATTGAAATGTTCAAATATTTTCATAAATTTATAGATACGATATATTAATGATTTTAAAAAGATAATAAAATATGTAATTGAAATGATCAAATATTTTCATAAATTTATAGATACGATATATTAATGATTTTAAAACGAAAATTGCAGTTATTTCTAATTTTAGTTAAAAAAATTATTTTGAATTCAAACGGATCAAATTACTTTTTACCATAATAATTATTTTTTAAATTATTTTAAGCACAAAAGAATATTTGATTTTTATTTTCTAATTCGCAAGAAGTCAATGATATTGATAAAAGTTTATAATTTATTTTTTTATTTGTTGATAATTTAGTATTTATAATGAAATTAAATGTATATTTTTTGAGGAAGACAAGTTGATAATCAATAAGGCATAATGGTGGTGGATATTAGATATGGTAAAAAATCTTCAAAATATTTATGAATTATATAATTAAATTATATTTTTCTACTTTGATCCTTATTACTGGTTATTATGTTTGTAATACTTATGAGCTTGATAAAAAATTTAAAACTTTTTTTTTCAGTTAATTAACTTATTTAGTACAAATTTCATAAGAGTAATTAAGACAAATGAATTGCTGATCTTTATGTCTAGATGTCTCTTTACGTAATGATATCATTTCTATGGTATTCTTTCTTCTCATCCCTTTTTAACTTTCAAATTTATCTTTCTACCTGTTTCAATATTCTTTTTTTATTTTTTATTTTATTTTTTTTGACATTTTAAATCATTATATTTAAAAATTAGAATAAGCACATGTTTCCTCTTTCAAAATTTGCAAGTTCCGGCGTAAAAGCAATTTCATTCCACTTTTGCAGCCGATGAGCCAAAGGCCAAAACTTTTTACGCTGTCGTTTATAACGAATTTTCTTGCTACTTAAAAGTTTCTTTCATTATGTAACACGAGAATTATATACTAATTATATAATATAAACCAAAATATTTATGTATTTTATCAAAACAATTGAAAATTTCAATTTAACATTTATAACAATACTCTTTATTTTAAAAAACATATTTAGTAGAATAAATAGCATTTTAGATTATATTTAAATATAGAAAGTAAATTTTTTTTACATGACAAATAGACTCTTTATATTTTTACTTTTCATTTTATATTATCCGATATAAATTAAAAAATTAGTTTTAAAGAATCATACCAATAAAAAAAAATAAAACATACATAGAAAGTGGAAATGTGTTAATTATAATTAAAATATAAAGTAAATTTTGATTATTTAGATGTAGAGAACTAAACTTACTTTTTATTCTACCAATAAAAAAGAAAGAACATGCATAGAAAGTAGAGATATATTAATTATAATTAAAATAGAAATTTAAGTTTGACTTTTTAGATGTAAAGAATCAAATTTATTTTTTGTTCTAAATTTTAAAGATATAAAATTTATTGTAGACTCTTTTTATAAAATGACTATTTAAAATAAAAAGTTTGTTGGAAATGTTCTAACAATCCAAATATCAAAGACGATTTATAAATTTTAATATCTTAAATATTTCAGGGACAACTGAAATTCCAATGTATTCACGTGGAGATAACTCTGATACCATTTGTTATGATGTATATAATAAAAATTAGGCAATACAATATTATGATTTCTAATAACTCCAAGATCCAAACTAATCTCCATGTAGATTTAGAGGAAACAAATAGATGAATAACATAAATATAAATCCATAAATGATATCTTAATTTTTTGGTTAAGGCATGTATCTTTCAAAAGTCACATACAGTTTTTGTCTCTATTATCTTGAAGTAGAGCTGACAATTTTGGACAAGACGCGATTAAACGACACGGACTTAACCGTATATGGATATAAGCTAAACGGATATGAGTCATAACCATGTCAACACGATTGCGACACGAAAAAAATCGTGTCATAAATAGATTTTACCTGTCTTATCTGTTAAAACACGATTAAAAATATGTTATTTTATCAATTATAAAGATATGACTAATTATTTTAGTGTTACTCAAAATTCAAATATATATTATAATATTATAAATATATATAATACATATTTATATATGAATGAATGAATTAAATTGATTCAATTGAACTTCTATATATTTAATTGGAGTTTAATAGATTAAATTAAAGTTTAATTAATTAAATTAAAATTATTAATTAAATGTAAATTAATTAAATTGAGGTTCACTTGATTAAATTAAATTTTTAATTTAATATTTGTGTATATTCGTGTATAATCGTGTCGTGTTAAGTATAATCGTGTATAATCGTATCGTGTCGTATAAAATGTATACGTTTTAGACACATTAAGTAGATCATGTCTAATCGTGTCCTGTCGTATAATTTATACACGTTAAATTAATCGTGTCGTGTTGTGTTAACACGGATTTTAACCGTATCGTGTTCGTGTTTCAAATTTTTGACATAATTAGTTAATCGTGTCGTGTTCGTATTTGGTATAATCGTGTCATATCCGATTAAGACACGACACAATTAGACACGATACGAATTGTCAGCCTTGAAGGAATTTCATAATAGAATATTAGGATTACATTCTTATGGGCACTATGACCTTTTATACATTAGTAATATGTCTATTATTTTCAATTTGACTCTCATCAAATTAGAAAATCACTTAATGAGCTCTATACGTTTATTCTATGACAATCTAATACTTTATAGTCAATAATTAACTTAATTTGACCACTGTTAATATTGACCATATTATATGCTATCCATAGACATTAAATTAGCATATGTTAGCCCAAATGTATGTTAGATTTTTCCTATATTTATTTCTCTTCGTGTGATTTTCATGTTCTTAAAAATTGGAGTATTTGTCTTTCGAACGGTAGAGTGCAAAAGAACAATGTAGGGATTAAATTGCTTTGTAATAGAGTGCAAAGCTCTGTTAGGCATGGGCTAACAAATCTCACCTTATAGAACTTCTTGAAGGGTAGAGTCCTATCAAGACTTTCATCTACACCCGGTACTGGAGTAGTGTCCATTAACCTTTGGTAAACATTGTTTCCTTTTTTGTCAAAATATTCGGTAAATATTGATAGGGTCCACAGTCTTGTTTTCAATATATCCAACGGTTATCAACAATTATAGTTGAAATCTAGTATTTCAGATATTAAGTCAAATTGGGGTCTCAATGTAAACAATAAGTTCAAGTAACTCCACTAAGATAAATTACATTCCTAGCTGTAGAACGAATCACTAGATACCCAACTTCAACAAATATGTAAAATCCATTGCACATTTTTAAATTGAGGACATTGAATTTGCCTAGGTAATGATATTCAATACGTGATGAAATAATACAATTACAGAAAATACAACAGTCGTGTGCATATCTGTTTCCAGTTCCTAAGCTTGTCATAAAGACCTCAGCCAAATCAAACGGCGAGGCCCTTTAATTGTAATGAATGCAATTGCATTTTTATCATCTTTGAGGACATTAACAGCCTTTGTAAACTCAGTATCATCCAACCCTTCCAATTTCTGCAAATCTTCTAGACACTTTTGATACATAGTTTTCTCATTCAACACATTTCTTTGGACTGCTCTTAATGTGGCTGCAGAGAACATTTCATACAAAGCATTCTCTAAAGTTTCCCCAATACTATCACATACTCTTTTCTTTCGACCTGATGCAGATGGAGCAGCTGATTTTCGTTTCCTTGTTTGTGTGCCATTTATTCGGATTATTGAATCTGAATCAACGGTTCCATCAATTGCTTGTGCAGGGAGGTTAATAGGCTCTGAAGATCGCACTGTTTCTGTATTGCTGTTTCCATCTTCAGTTTCAGCCGGTACTCCACTTGGAATCAGGATTTTCCCAGTAATTCTTTCTCCTGCACCAGCATGTTACCAAATGCTTGAGGACTATAAGACATAACTGAGAAAGGACAAAATATTTACCTTCAAATATGATGGACATCTGTTTATACAAGGGGAAGCTCTTTCTCCGGAAAGGCCTTGCTTCATATCTTACCTTCAATAACATGTGAATTTCTCTCAAAACATAAAATACAGACCATTGAAATTAGTTACATACCGCAGTGTAGTTATCCCAAACTTTATCATCAGCCACAACCATTTGACGCATTTCGCCCCAGCAAAATCCATTATGACTAAGCAGGGTTTTAACAATGCCATAATCTTTCTTCATCACATTGTAACGGTTTTTAATCTGGTTTTCCTCCAAATTCATGCCAAATTCCTTATTAAAATCACGGGTTACAGATTTAATCACTTCATTTTTAAACTCATTGTAGGCAGTTCTTCCACAATTATGGTGCTCAATAAAAAGCTCAACCAGATGTGCATCCCGAGTTGGAGTCCATTCTGCCTTGGCTCTCCCTAAGATCCCATCCTGTGCAGCAGACATCCTGTAGCTCTTTCTTAACAAGGAATGGAGCAATTAAGGTGTGAAGCTTTGCCAAATTAATAAAAAGAAAATCATAGATGCCAGATGTAAAACAACTCAAGACTGACATTTGCTTTTTGTGAGGAATCAAACAAAACAATATTGAACCCTTTGAAGTTTGGTGCAGTGTTTAGGTCTTCAATTCTACTTTGAAGTCGGAAAAAATGGTTAGAGATGCTCATTCACAAATAAAGGCTCTTTCTAACCCACTTTTATTGAGGATCCATGTGAGGAATGCACAAATAAAACACAAAGCACTTCCCTTTATGGTATAGTTCAGTTAATGCAAAACACAGTTTTTCTTAATTTTGTTGGCTGCATGAAATGATTTGCCACTTTTGCCTATTTACCTGACACATCAGCATCTATAGTTTTCAGTTTGGCAAGTTCGAAGTTAGCTAGCGTCAAAACAGTATCTATTATCATTAACTAAATGCAAATAATCCACTTGACCTAATCCCACTCTACTGAACAAGTTTGATGAAAGCAAAATTTCTTCATAGAATAAATTGCCTGCTGACTGCTTATAGTAAAGAACAGTTCAGAACCATAGATTGGCAAATTTAATCCTTATCAAAGAACAGAGTTGTAAGTTTTGACTTCAACCTACTCCTTTCCAATCAATCGGTTTATTGTCCTCCTCCACCCCTTACCCTAACCACCCTCCTCCCTTCCGTCTTGTTTTATTTCTTTTAATTTGTTCATTCTTTTCCCTCTATGTTTTTTTTCAATTGTTCACCAGCAGTTAAGAAACTTGGAAAATTTTACTTCCACTAATAACCCAAGATCACAGCTACTTCTGACCCCAAAATTCAGCTGCTACTAGATGAATATTGCAAATAATTTGACAAGGGTAGCCATTCACATCTTAAAATGAAATCTGCAAAATATATGATGCATAATTAACCAAAATCAAATCAAATCACTAAACTTAATCAAATTTTCCACATCAAGAAGTTCTTAATAGTCAAAAAATGAAATTGAAAATCCCCAATGCACTATGTTATCAAAGAAACCACTTCAAATACATTCATATTTCATCTATTTGATTCTGACAAAAACTGCGTTTTCTATCTCACCCAAATCTGCTTTAAATTTCCAGTTCCATTTATAGATATGCTTTCTCATAATTCAGTTGTGATCTAAAACAGTACTTTTTTATTTTGATAAATACTACTTTTTTTTTTTTGAAGAATTGATAAATGCTACTTTAGCAGTAAATAATAAGAACATTAATAGCAAGAAAACCACATGCATATAAAAAGAAAATATATACGGATGCTAAAATCAAATTCATTTAGTTCAATCACTTGGATATAGAAGACTTGACGAGTTTACACTACATTAGCGCAGCTTTGTTTTAATATCTTCCTTCCTACCTCACGTTTTCTCAGTAACCAAACAGAGTATGACGTTAAAATTGAGCGAATATTAAAGAGAGAGATCCTTAGAGACTACCTGGAAAGTCAGAGATTTACTCCGAAGAAATTATTGGACACCGGAGGTCCGGCGACCGGCGAAATGCTTAAGCAGGTATGTAAGAAAGAACCTGACATGGTTTTAAGCGGGCAGTTTAAAGTCTAAGATTACGGAAAAGTAAAAGAAAAATAAGCGATTATCCGGTGCCACGTCATACAATCTGCTGATTATGTCGCTGCCTATCAGTAAGTAACTTTGCTAATTTTGGGCTTTAGAAAGAATGGGCCATTAAACCCTTAAACCCCAAATGCAAACCACTATCCTTTTTGCTTCTTTGGTTGACTTATAATTCGTTTGACATTCAGTTTGGTGAAAGCAGTTTCGGAGGAAAAAAATTTATTTTTAAATTTTTTGTATTTTTAAAATTATTTTTGAAAAAAATAGATAAATAGATATTTTTTTTAGAACCAGATTTGAAAAAAGTAGTTTATAAAAAATTAAAAAAATCAGTTAATTAAATCAAAAAAATTATAAATATATTTTTTTGGACATTTAACAGCAATCCCAAGCACCCATATAATGAAGAGTGCATAATATTTTGCATGTTATTAATTGGTACGATACTATTTTTTACTAAATATTTATCATATTTTTTTTATTTTTCATCATATTTTTTCTTTTCATTTTTCTCTTCTTTTTCCTCTTATTTACAGTAATAAAAAAATTATGTATATTTTAAATCTGTTTTTAGAGAGAATTTTTTTTTAATTTTCATATTTGATTTTATTTTTAGTATTTTTGAATATTGGGATAACAACATTAATTTATATTTTTTAATGAAAAAATAGTTGAAAATGAAGATATTTGAACTAAAAATGAGTAATAGAGAGAAAAAAAAATCGTGTTGTTGGAGATTGAATATGATATATTCGGTAGAAATAATAAGCTTGTAAGTGATAAACCTATAAGTTGTAAACGATGAAATTGCAAGTTTTAAGCGATTAACATGTAGTTTTCTTTATAATATATTTGTAAGTTCAAAATGATAAATATATAAGACATAAACGATGAACCTGTAAATAATGAATCTGTAAGTGATGATACAATAAGTAAACGATAAATTTGTAAGTTCTAAACGATTAACTTGCAAGTTCAAAATGATGAATTTATAGTTTATAAACGATAAACATGTAACTCTGAAACAATGAACTTTAAGTCTAAAATGACGAATCTATAAACTCAAAATGATAAACCTGTAAGTTAGTCCCGGTCACAATTTCGAACTGGCCGGTTCCGCAGTCCCAAAAAATAGAAACCTGACTGAAACCAGTTCAGGGCCGGTTTGGATTCATAAACCGACGATTTGCCGGTTTTTTAATTAATGACACAACAAATAAATACAATTAAAATTATTAATTTGTGTAAATTATAAATTTGTACTACTAATATGTTATAAAAAAATGAAAACTTGGAGAAAAAAATAACTTATTGAATATTAATTTGTAACGTTGTGTAATAATTTAGATTGTTATAACAAAAAAAATTGATTTAGAGAAATTATAAATTGAAATTTAGAAATGATTGTATTTATTTGATAAATTAATAATTTATAAAAATTATAACTATATAAAAAAATTAATTAATTTAATATTTTATTTTAAAAAATAATTTAATTATAAAAGTTTGAATTTATATTGAAAAATTATAATATTAATAATTGAAATTAAACTTAATTTTTTTTACTATTAATTAAGTTGCCTACGTATTTTCTTAGAGTTTAGAAAAATTAAAATTCACGTAGTTCTCTTAGCTTTTAAATTTTAATTGTTGACTCATTTTACATTTTTTTTTACTCAAAACAGTCGGTGCCGGATGTGTCAGCCATTCATTTAATGGTGAAGTAATATTAGTCATCAAATTGATTTTTCTCTATTTTTTGTTATCTTAATGTCACTTTAGTCCAATTATTAATACAAACTTGAGCTTATAGCGATTCAAGAGTTAAGCTATATCACATCTCATCGAAAATATTACCTCATGCACTAAAAACTTGTTCAACCGCAACAGTTGAGACTGGACTTGCAAAAATTTATTTTGCAATTTGGGAGATTACCAGTTAAATATTTTGATGTTGATTCAACTAATTAAGAACTAAAAAATCTTTATGTCCTACTATCACCAAACTCAAATATAGTTATTAGATAAATGTTAAGTTCAGATAAACCGAATGATGATTTTAATATTTTATATTTTTGCATTATCAAACGATCACCTCTTTTAATTTTTATTGATTCACCGAAACTTTAATTAACAGTGTCGTTACTAATAATATTAGTAGTAGGAATATTATAAATCAAATTAAATTTCATAAATAAATCACAAGTTAATTTTTTTACATCATTAATTATAAATTCAACACTAATATCGTCACCTAAATCTAATAATGAATAATAAATATTCAAATAATCAAATAAGCCTTCTATTTTACATCTATGATAAAAAAAAATACAATATATTTAATCAAAGCAATATATTTAAAATAATTCAACAATTTATTTTTTATCATACAAATGAAATCATGCAAAATAGGATCATTAATATAATCTTAAAATGTATCAAAAATATTAATACATTCACACAATAATTAATGACATATTGGATAATAAATACCACTTAAAATATATATTGCATCATTAAAAACTTTTAAAATATCTAAAAGTTATTAACAAACATCACAATATTGTGAATATAAATTAATTTGTAGCACATTATTAAAAATAAATGTGCACAATAATTCTCTATATCTATATAATTCTTTGGGTAATTCATATGTTGAATTCCAATAAATAGAAACACCAATTGAAATTTTTTTAGATTTTTTGTCATTTTCACAACAAAATTGAGCTCATAATTTCATTTTTTGTGGATGTGAATATAAAAATGAAATTGCTACTTTAATTCGAGTAATTATACCATTTAAAGATTTTTAAATTATCTTGAACACATAAATTTAATACATGACATGCACATCTAACATGAAAAAATCTATTTTTAATATTAGATTAGCATAATACTTGAAAGTCATGAATTGAGGTGATATTTGCAGCCATATTATCAAAAGCACTTGAAATTTTTTTTATGAATTAAGCCATATTTTTCCAAAATATTTTTTTATCATTTTAAAAATATTATCGGCGGTATGTCGATTATCAAATATTTTAAATGCAATTAATTTTTTTTGTAAGTACTATTCACCATCAATTCAATGACATGTAACACCCATATAAAAATGTATTTATCAATGATCGCTCCAAATAGCACTACAAATACAAACATGTCCATTCGTTTATCATATGAATTTAATGCATTTTGACAATAATTAACAAAATCTACTTTTTCACTAAAACTAAAAGATAAATGTTTTATACTTATCATTTTTTTCAATTCTTTTCTTTTTTCATCATTATATTGAAATAATTGAGAAGAAGAAGAAGATATTGCGTATCTAAAAATTTGATTTTTCCTTTTATCTATTCCAAATTGAGAAGCATGTTTGTTTTGTAAATGTATTCGAAATGTGCCACAACCACCTCTAACTTTAGATTTGTATGTTTGTGCAAAATAATTACACACAACATCAAATGATCCATCATTTTTTTTAATTTGAAAAATGTCTAATGTTCGAATTTTTGCTTCAGATGATGCCACTGTCGGATCTGGTTATTCATCACCCATATTTTTTTGGCTTTCTTTAGTTGGAATTTCGAAATCCATCTCTTCATCCAAATTTTCAATTAAATTTTCCAAATCAACAATATTTTCATCAAAAAAATTTTCCCTTCCACTATAGCTTGCCATTATTTATGAATAAATTTTTTTTAAAAAAAAATTGGAGAATATTAAAAAAAAGTGTAGAGAAAAATAACGAAAAAAGAATTATAAGATTAAGGAAATTGGAGAATTAGAAAAATTTGAAGAAAAAATTGAGATTATGTAAAAGTATAATTAGAAAGAAATTAGAGAGAAAAAATAATTGAAAGTGTAATTAAAGAGAAATTAGAAATATATGTAGAGAGAATTGAGATTGAATTGTACAAAAATTGAGAATGAGATTATGTAGGAAAATAGGAAATAAATAATATTGAAATGAATTCGGTATTTATAGGAAAAAAATTTAAAAATTTAAATTACAATAATATCTCTAAAAATATAGTTGTTATTTTTCTGTTATAAAAGATATTTTTATATTTTTATTAAAAAAAGTAATATTACCGTTAGAACCAGAATCAAAACCACCGGTTCTAGTTTATGGGGGAATGGTCCGGACCGGACCTTTCCCTAGCCTGGCTACAGTCCGGGCTGAGTCTAGAACCGGCCTAGCCCAATCCAGTGCAACGGGCCGGGTCGGTCCATGACCAGGTCTACTGTAAATTATAACTGATACAAAAATAATGAATCTATAAGTTATAACTAATAAACATATTTTATATTTATTAATTTAACAAAATTCAATTTCGAAAAAACACATATTTTTTTGCAGAAAAGATATGATAATACAACATGAAATTAGGTTTATGATATAACAACCCCTTGTTATTTGTGTTCTTCTTAATTTGCAGAAAATAAATTTTAATTGTAAATTTTATTTTATTTCTTTCTCTATAAATCACTCATTTATTTGAGTTTATTTAAATCATTTTGTACAAAAATAATTACACTCACTAAAAGGTTAATAATGGGTCCAACATAAAACTAAATTATGTTTAATGAATGAAATTATTGGCAACAATGAATTGGTCAAAACTATAATGAAGATCATACTGTTAAGCTAGTATTATTATATCAATTTTTTTTATTAATTTGAGCAGAATCATACCCAAATGAATGATTGCGAAGAACAAAATTTATTTTGAGTCATCAATTTTGAAAAGTAACAATGGAATGTCTTACACAATATGTATAATTTAGCAAATTTTCTTTGCTTAAACTAAAATGAATATATCATAAAGGTAAGATGGATGAACACCAAGAAAACTCAAACGGTCTCTTTTAATAATTTAGAGTGGCTTATAAGTCATAGAAATTAACATCATGATTGAACAATACTAAAGGAAAAGATAAAGAGGGAGAAGCCAAGGGAATATTGAGTCAAATCAAATGCCAAGAAATTCCAATAAGACACAATTGGAATTACTTTCTTGTGCTTTGGACCCAAAATAGAGCTAGCTTTAACGGTGCAACACAAAGGGATTAAAGTGGAATAACAAATGTGTCTTTTCCTTATAGGATTCTTTGATTCTAAAAATTGCTTCCAATATGGAGGCCGAAAAGGGAAGTTAGTATAATGGTGTTTGTTGATAAAATGGGTACAAATAAATATGGGCAGCCTATGTTTTATAGTAATGGAGTTGACCATAAATTTAATTTGTATATAGTGAATAAACAAATTACCATATACAAATGAATTAGGCCCCACCACCTTGCAATTGCATCTCAAGTCAATGCAAGTTTCCAACCCCATGCCTCCTTTTAGCACCCTTCGAAAAAAAAGTAAATGAAACTCATCACTAAAAGAAAATGAAAGGCTAAAAGCTTGATCCAATTGGGACCTCTAATCATTCCTAAACGTTGAACTATATGTTAATTTAATATTTGGAAAATATGGCAAAAAAAAAAAAGAAAAATTTGGGAAGCTAAGAGCACAAAAATATTGATTAGTGAAATTTCTTTGTATAGTAATTTGATTCGTCAATGATTTAAATCTGAAAGCAGGATTTTTTTTTTTCCACAAACAAGTAATTTACTGAAAAAATATGAAAGTAATTTAGCTGAATGCTGTGTAGTATAAAATTGTCAAAAGAGGAAAACAAAACAAAAAGTTGAATGAAATAGCCGTATGATTGAAGGGGAACAAATCGTGTCCTGTCTAAACAGTTCAAAAGACAAAGTTTAGCACAATTAGCATGCCCTGTCTTAGATTCATCAATGTAACTTTCCTATTATAAAAGATTTTAAATGCAAAAAAATTAGTTTATGCCATCCTCTCAAATTTTTGTTTTCATCCATATGTAGTCTTTATTTTAAGCATTCAAATTTTATATATAATTACTCTGATGAGTTTAAATAATAAAATCATAGAAACTGTATAATTTCTTTTCTTTTCTTTTTTCATTTTTATCAAATTGTTTTCTGCGACAATAACAAAAGTGTTTTTTTTTTATTAATTAACTTCTTTTAACATTTTTTTTATTATTCTTTAAACCCTATTTCTCATAAGGACTATATAAGGGTGATATAAGAATTTGGTGGTTAAATGCATAAAATAAAAGTTTTAGGAATCAAATTACGGAAAATTACAATATAAAAGGATCAAATAACGGCTTTTTCCATTTAAGGTTTTGATCCTCTCTATCTCTCAATTGCACATTACATGTTTCTGAGAGCTAGCTCACAGCAGCTGACGAGAAGAAAATAATTATTTTACCTGCAAAATAATGTATTATGTGATTTGGTAGGTTCCACTATTTTCCATGCTAGAATGTATAATCAATTACTTGCTTCATGATAATTGAATATCAACTATATATGCACTTACAAAAAGGAAAAGAATAAAAATGAAAATAGTACTCATAGAAATTTGTCCCATTGAACATCTTAAAATTTATAATAGAAATGAAATTTTCATTTCAAAATATTTGAAAATAGGATTTTGATTCTTATATAATGATTTTTAATATATCAAATTTGTTGATATTTAAAATTTTTTCTATGTATTTTTACATAAAACAATTTATGTCCAAAAAATACACTCAACAAAATTAAACCAAATATAAAAATAGAATTTAAATTTCTATTATATAAACATGCTACAAAAAAATATTGAAATTACAAAATACCAATTTAGGAATAAAATTTTATTTCTTACAGAATCCTATTTTTTTAGCATACCAAACATTTCATTGATGTCAATAGTATAATGCTAAAAAAATAATGAAAAGAAGATTCGATTTATTTAAATTGATTTTTATTTAATTACTTAATTGGTACACCTATAATAAAACAGTTAAATTCAATATTCAGTATAAAAAATGTATTTAATTAGAGAGAAGGAATATTCTATACATCCTAAATTAGACTTTTCATAATTTGGCTAAACAAAATTACTGACTGTGAAGAAAGTAAATTCACACCTCAGTGATATTAGCATTGGGGTTAATTACAATGGCTATAATGTTCCATGTAGTCTCGGGTGAAATTGAGATGAAGTACTTTTAGTATTGATGGCCAAGGGATTACTTATAGGTTATAGAATAATCAATGCTAAAAATAATTGATTATTAACCTTGGGAATGACTCCATGGTGAAATAGCTAGGTAATTATTAAGAACTCTCTTCTAGTAATTAATTAATTAATTAATTAATCTGATAATCTTGTAATTAACCATCAAAACTCTTACATATATTTTGATGAATTGAAGATAGCAATGTGAAGAAGCAAGCATGCAGCAATATTATTTAGAGAAGATGAATGCAGTCAAAAGAGACACATTTAACAGAGGAATGTTTCTGGTCCCTTCTATTGTAAATAGAAAAGCATGACCTAACAAAGAGTGTGTATATTGTGCCCAACATTACCCATGAATATGTTTCCTCTGCACCTCAGCATTAGTGCTTTTTTTTTAACACCTGCTTGTCAGTTCACATGCCTTTTCTTTAATAATAATTAATTTCACCCACTGGGTTTCTTGGGTTTTTCTGATTTATACAAAGACAAAATCATTATCTCTCTAATCATGATATGGGAGATAATCTGATTATCTCAATTAGCTATTATATATTGCAATTCAAATAGAAAAAGGCTATATGCTACAATACTCAAGGCTCTTAGCAAAGAACAATTCTGGACATATTCAAATATATTATTATACTGTAGATTAATTACATATAATTTTGATTGATCAACTGTATATATCACTTCACAAACATACTTTTACTTAGCAGAGAAAGCACTGCAGTTCAGTTTGTACTGTTTTATCACTTTTACACTTTTCCTTATTCTCTCTATGATGCTGTATATTTCAAATTCAAAAGGTTCCTTCAAAATTCCCATGAAATAAAACTATTTTCAAGGAATTAATAAGCTCATATCTGAAATATTCTTGGCCAAAATGGGCAGTATATCTCTAGGTGGATTTAATAGCAATTATTTACATAGTGTTCGCATTTATATATTCAAAAACTTCTGGTCAAATCACTCCAATGCAAAACAACATAATCATTCAATTCAAAGATTCAAGCTTACTGATAATTTAGGATTCCACATTTATAAATCTTAGAATGTTACTGCTGAGTCCAAAATACAAATTGATTTATCAGCAATTTCGTTTCACTAAACATTTGTGGTCCTGAAATTTCTGTGCACTAAATTTATAATATTGACAAAACAAAATATACAACTACATTAAAAAAAAAGGGATTTAGTTATTCTATACTTTGGTATTAATGAAAGAAGAAGAAGAAAAAATTATTATTATTAGAATTGGTGGGCTTAGAGTGTGCAATTTGATAATTGTATATTTATTTGAAGATGACTTTAAACTAATTTAAAGCTAGTTTTATTACAATTATAAGCTTTTATTCTATTTTTAAAATTTTTTATTTATTTTTTCTTCATCTCTTTATTCAATATGGACCATATTTTTGTCTTATATATAAAAAATGTGCAATGTAATTATATAAATAACATGTATTAAGCACATGTGAGGGAATTTTGGGGGTTGGGCATAGAAAAGGGGAAGAGTGAGTAATATATATATATATATATATATATATATATATATATATAGAATAGATTCTCCATTTTACAAAGCTTTGTCCATGTGATTAAAGTAGCTTTCTTCTTCTTGTAAAGCGACCACGCCCTTTGCCTGCAATCATGTGGTCTACTTTGTTATTATTTCCCCTTCTCTTCTTTCCTTTCCTTGATCATTTTTAATTTTCTATATATCTACCTTGTTCTTCTACATATATTTTTCTTTACTATACTCTTGTTAGCTTTTTTACCTCACATCCCTTGTACCAATTAATTTTCTCATATGCTTTAATTGAATTAAAGAGAAAATATACTCTTCTATAATTATTATGTTTTTATCTTTTAAATTGTTATTTCTGCGAAATTTATAATAAAATTTATAAAAGTGGAAGGTTATTCTAATAAAATAATCCATCCTAATCTTATATATCATTCAACTCAATATGAACAAAGAAAAAAAATGACGAAAATGAAGGTTGTGAATGAAAGAAAAACAATAATGGCAGAGTAGAAATTACAGATAGTATCGAGGAGAAATTAGGCACAAAAAATGATAATAATAAGCTCCATAAGCGGGGAGAGCCGCTCATGCGGACAAACACACTCACAATTAATTAAGCTTCAAACAAAAGGAATTAAAATTATAATGAGCTAAACAACAAAATATTTAATTGCAAAAAAAGGACCCGACAACCAAAATATTTCCTCAGAAACCACAATATAACTTTTCTCTGTCTCTGTCTCTCTCTCTCTCTCTCTCTTTTAGTTTAGAAAAAAGAAAATATTAATTTTGAAGCTCCAAAAAGTGGATTTACTCTCCTCCCAAAACCCCTCATCTAAAACATCTTTCAAACACAGCCTTTCCCACCCTTCGAGATCTCCTCTCCCTTCTTATATATATATATATACACACTTCAGTTTCCATCTCCTTTTCTTCATCAATCTCCCATCTCAAAAACCCTTTTTTTATTTGAAGCAATTAACCAAACGAACCCTCTAAAATCGTACACATACATATTCACCATTTGCTGACTTAAAGAGGAAGAAAGAAAGAACCAGAGATGGCAGCTGATAAGGTGGTGGAGACTGTGATTGCAGGGAATTATGTTGAAATGGAAACTGAAGGACAGCCTAAGAACATGAAAACTAGGCTTTCTGAGCTATTGTGGCATGGTGGTTCCGTTTATGATGCTTGGTTTAGCTGTGCTTCTAATCAGGTTTTCATAAAGATATTTCCTTTTCTCTTTTTCCTTTTCCTATACAAGCGTCCCACTGCAGTTTCAGTTAACTCCATGAAAGTACGGATCACAAGACTAGTATCACTACGTATATATTAATATGAGTTGGTATGATTTATATCTTTTTCCTTTTTCAGGTGGCTCAAGTATTGCTTACATTGCCATACTCATTTTCCCAGCTAGGAATGTTATCAGGAATTTTGTTTCAGCTCTTCTATGGAGTGTTGGGTAGCTGGACAGCTTATCTCATTAGTATACTTTATGTAGAATACAGAACCAGAAAAGAAAGGGAAAAGGCTGATTTTAGGAACCATGTGATTCAGGTTCTTTTTTATTACCTTTACAAGTTTAATTAACTTTCTTTTTGCTTTTAGTTAATCATATTGGTGTTTTAATTAACATGGGTTTTTCTTGATTTTTTTTTTTGTATTTTCTTTCTCTAAATTGATTAAACAGTGGTTTGAAGTTCTTGATGGACTCCTTGGAAAACATTGGAGGAATGTGGGTTTAGCATTTAACTGCACTTTTCTTCTATTTGGATCGGTCATTCAACTCATAGCTTGTGCAAGGTACTATATTTATTAACTCTATTCTTTTTGACTCTTGTGTTAACTCTATCTTCATCAATTAAATATGATTCTTAATTATATAAGTATAAAGGAAGAATCCCAAGCCTGAGCATATTCTCCTGCTGCAGTTGAGTATCTTTTAAATATAAATGGTTTAATTAATTAATCTAATTAAATGATGTTTGCAGCAACATATATTACATAAACGATAATCTGGACAAGAGGACTTGGACATATATCTTCGGGGCTTGTTGTGCTACCACAGTGTTTATTCCTTCATTTCATAACTACAGAATTTGGTCTTTTCTTGGCCTTCTTATGACTACTTACACTGCTTGGTATCTCACCATTGCCTCTCTCCTTCATGGCCAGGTAATATTTTAATTAATTAATGTAATTTGCATTATTAATTGCATAGATTATTTTCATAATTCCATGCAATTGTATCTCATGTCAAGGACATTTTGACCCTCACATGTTGGGTGTACTTAATATATATATATATATATATATATATATATATATATATATATATATATACACCCTGTCCAACAAAATCCCTCTTGTCCCTTTTCTTGTGAAGAAATTGGGAATTTCTATTTTCAAAGACACAACACAAGTTGTCTCTTTTCTATTTATTTAAAAATTGATATTTGTTTATAACATTTTTCATATATCGAACTAATAATAAAATATTATGGAAGTAGTAATTAATTTATTCACCGGCATTCAATTGCTAGTTTGGTTTGGGAAAAAAGTCATGAGCTTATATAGATAAATAATTTCTTGAGTTATGCTTAATTAAGACGGTAATTTATGGATGGATCCAATCCTAAAATCCAAGTTAATAAGGTTAAGTATGGAGTGTTAATGAATAGGGATTAATATTAATTTGTAGGTGGAAGGAGTTAAGCATTCAGGACCAACAAAGATGGTGCTATACTTCACTGGGGCCACAAACATTCTCTACACATTTGGGGGACATGCTGTCACTGTGTAAGACAATCTTGCATTTTTATATGTATATTATTCGTGTCTTTTACATTATTTACAAAATATGTCTTCTTTTCTTTAGATAAAAGAAAAATATAAATAATGATATAAAATAAAAAAAAATTATTATTTTACTTTATTTGAGAAGTAAAGAAAAATAATGATAGGGGAAAAAAATTTATTTTTTATATTTCACTTTTTTTTTCAAAATAAAAAAAATATGGAAACCGAAAGAAAATGATAAAATTATTCTTTTGTCCTTAGTTTAGTTATTGGCTTTTCACAAAGAATAAAAAAATCTTATTATTATTTTTTATTTTATTATTTTATTTCAATTCAAATATAAATAAAAAAATAGGGAGAAAAAATAAACATTATTTTTTTACTTATTTTTTTTATTTTCTATAGGTAAATAAGTTTCCGAATATAGTGTTAAAGTTTAAACTGATGGGATAAAGTAATATTCCAAAAATAATATATATTATATAATCATATTTGAATATAAAACGCCATTGTCGAAAATGACTAAACCTTCGATTTTTCTTTGACATGACCTGACCGTATGATGTAATGGCCAAGTTTTGCCTAATTAAATAATTATATAAATAGTGTTTAAATTTAAAAATTAAAAAAATTGTATTCTTCCCGAATTGCCCTTAACTCAGGCGTGGCCGCGTGGGAGGCAAAAAGTCGTTGTTTCCTTGGGAACCCTACTCTTCCTTTTCAACGTAGAAAGCCACTCATCTTTCCTTTTCTTTTTCTTCTCTCTTTTCATTATGAGTAGAAACCAATAGGGGTCCATGGCTGATTCCTCATTGTTAAATTTCTTTTATTTTTAATACAGATAAAAAAATCATATTAATTCTTTCAATTTTTTTCTTTAAATTAAGAGATGTAGTTATTGTTGAAATTCGATACATTATCACTTTAATCACCAGATTTTTCATACTTTTGTACAATTGAATAAAATTAAAATTTGTAGCCAAATTATAGGAAAATTTGAACATAATAGATTTAAAAAAAAAGGCTTCATTTCCCTTTAATTTTGTGTTTGATTTTGGTTTTTATTTTCCTGTTTTCTTGATGATGATACTAATTAATTAAGAGGTTTTGATTAATTAGTTTAAAATGAAAAATAATGAAACAGGGAAATCATGCATGCAATGTGGAAGCCGCAGAAGTTCAAGGCCATATACTTACTGGCCACACTGTATGTGCTGACACTGACACTTCCCTCAGCAGCAGCAGTATATTGGGCATTTGGAGACATGCTTCTTAATCACTCCAATGCCTTTTCTCTTCTTCCAAGATCACACTTGAGGGATATGGCTGTCATTTTAATGCTTATCCACCAGGCATGCACTCTTTCCTCATCATATACCTCTTATATTTTCAATTAATCAATTTTATTATGATTAGATAATCTTTTAAAAAAATTATTAGTTACATATCCGATAATGCTAAGGAAATTTTTATTTTTAGAATATTTTTCAAAATTTATATTTTGATTGGTCGGTGAGATGAGAGAAAATAACACTTATTTTTTTGGTTGGTGAAGTAAAAAAAAATTCTCTTTTTATTATCTTAAAATAGAGCATTCATCTGGGTATAAATTCTTACTTGATTGCCTTGACTTGCCATTATCAATGAAATAATTGCAATTGCATAAAATTAGCCATAATTCCCACACCAATAATTTTTTTCCTTTTTTTTTTTGTTTTGGTTATACCAAGAAGTTTAATAGTATCATTTTTGGAACCTTATAGTTACTTGAAATCATAAGTGAAGTGGTATTTAGGGCTGAAAAATTAATTGGTTTAGTTCAAAATGTGCAAAACCACTAAAATTTGAGGGTGACTATGATCAGATATCCAATGCCTGAATTCAAACTGCAGACATAATACACTAGAGATTGTTGTCTGACTCAATTTGAACTAAAAAAATTGTGGTTAGATTTTATCTATTGATTAGGATTTTGAGTCAAATAACAAATGAATTGTCCAATCCAACCCAACCCAATTCTAACAAGTGAACCATTAATCCAATTTAAACAACACGAATAAACCGAAAATGATTCTGGTTGGACTGCTTTGCATTCGCTTGCAATTAACCCAACATATCAAATTTCTTACCCATAAATCAAACTGAACCAATTTTATAAATAGAATGGAATCAAATTTGGAATTAAAATAATTTTTTTTAATTTCATTTGATTCATTGGATTTATTTTTTTTCTAATAATGTTATATTTTAGGGTCATAATGAATGAAGTTAATTAATTATGGTAATGGGTGTGAAATATGGGATGCAGTTTATAACATTTGGATTTGCATGCACGCCATTGTACTTTGTGTGGGAGAAAGCAATAGGGATGCATGAATGCAAAAGCTTGTGCAAAAGGGCAGCCTCAAGATTGCCTGTGGTTATTCCCATTTGGTTTTTGGCTATCATCTTCCCGTTCTTCGGACCCATCAACTCCACCGTTGGATCACTTCTAGTCAGCTTCACTGTCTACATCATCCCTGCTTTGGCCCACATCTTCACCTTCAAATCTGCCGCAGCAAGAGAGGTAACACACTAGTATTCTGCTCCTTAACACATTCTAACAGTACCTAGTTCAATAGTTTTTATTTATCCCTAAAAAAATTTAAAATAATGCCATGTGGAATATCTGATCAGCCTGACACTGTGAGAGTGTCAGGACACTGAATGCATGTCAAAGTTTGACTGGAAAAGAGTAAAACGAATTAATTAAAACTAATTATGTCATTAATATGGAAATGCGTATAAAACAAGAAATTGGCAACGTGTGGTCACCGTCTAGCAGACCACTGCCGGACCTTTCTCCTAAATTTACAATAATCAATATTTTTTTAAATAAGCTTTTTTTTTTTTTCCTCTGTTGACCAACCTAGAGAAGAATATTAATTTTAAAATTAAAATTAAAATTAAATTATTATCTAGAATCTTTTATTTAAAAAAAAGGAAAAGATAGTAAAATATGATTATTGAACTCACAATTTAAATTATAAAAAATGTTAAAAATACTTTTTATTTTTGGTACTGATTGGTGTTTAAAGAAAGAATAATTTAACAACTAATAAAAAAAAAAATAATTGAAACGTGTTCCTCTAAAATTATATATATATATATATATATATATATATATAATTGCGGTGAGTCTGTTCGTACTTTTTACACAGCAGTTTATTTGATATGCTTTACTAAAATTTGGAACCCTTTTGAGCCGTTGGACCCTCTGAATCATTTTACAATATTAACAGTGTGATTTTTGTGATGAACGGTTGTGATTGCAGAATGCAGTGGAGCAGCCATCAAAATATTTTGGAAGATGGGTAGGGACGTACACGATTAATGTGTTTGTAGTAGTGTGGGTGCTAATTGTTGGGTTTGGATTTGGTGGGTGGGCGAGCATGACAAACTTCATACACCAAATTGATACATTTGGGCTTTTTACTAAATGTTACCAATGCCCACCACCGCTGCCGCACTTAAATGCCACCACCGCCACTGTTCCGCCGCCTCTCCACCACCCCAACAATCAGACTCACCATCACCTTTGATTTTGGCAAAATCAGATATTGCTAACTTGCCAAAGTTTGTCTAAGGCTTATGAAATTATGATGATCATTGATCACTTCAGCTTTCATCCTTTCTGAGTCTTAGTTTGCTTGTTAGGCCATGGAGAGAGAAGGTTAAAAAAAAAAAAAAAAATTCCATAGGCATACACATTTCACCTTCTTTTTTGTTATCTTTCTCTGTCTTTTTGTTAAGCTTAGAGAGTTGTATGAATTTTATTAAAACAAAAAAAGCAAAAGAATGTATGGCATATTGGAATATTTGCACTTTAGCTATGCTGTCAACATGCTTCATTGCTTACTAAATTGATACTTGCTTTTTCATTTATCTCAAATTAATTATAAATCAATTTTCTTTTTGAAATATAGTAAATAATTTAATTTTCTATTATACCTCTATTACATGTGATTTATTATCAATAAATGAAAAAGAAAAGTAAATCAAATTATGAGACAGAGATGAATGTATATTTTCCAATATATTTTTTTCCTAATGTATATAGAAGTATAAATGAGCTTATGTTTTTTTTTATAATGGGTAAAATATATAAATTAAGTGAATTCCATACATGTGTAAATTTAGTAATTTTTACACTCTTGAATATTGAATTGAATTTGATAAACACCTAAAATAAAAACTAAAAAGTCATATACAAGACACTCAAAATGTACGAAAGTATTGAAATTCACAAATTTAGGTGCATAAAGCACTCGAAATTAAATATAGGGAGCTAACAGACATTTTTGTGCCAGGTATGTATGTCAGTTTCTATAATAATAACAAATGAGAGCTTCCAAGTATAAATAAAGATATAATGTTGTTATATATATATTATTTTGTATATTATATATTTAAATACTTTTTAAAGTAGTGTTTTGCCGTTAGTCAGGATTCTATCCGCTCTGGATTAGTTCAATTAATTTGAATATCAGACAAAAAATAAAAAGAGTACAGTTAGTTATTTCGTATAATATTTTAGTATTTATCGAAGAAGTAGGTGTGTTTTTCTTTTCTCTTAATAATTTAATTTGCAAGAAGCTGGAATATAGAAACAACCATCAACTGTAACTCGAAAAGTAGTAATTAACGCAGAGACCTTGAATTAAGAATTGTAAGTAACTTTTGAAAACTATCCTCTAATGGTTGTCCACATTAATTTGTAACATTCCCTTTTCCAAATTTCTATGAACAAAATTGACAATTGGATGTTCTTTTTTCTTGTTTCAAAATCCTTGTACAGAACTTGGGAATTTTGCTAGGATATTCTTGACAATGATTTGTCGTGAAAAAATAAAGTCAGAAGAAAAAGAGAACGAGTTAGCATATTATTTCTCCCATATGGCTACTGCCTCATTCCATTATAATATACAAATTGAAAAAGAAAAAAAAAAAACAGGATTAGAGAAGATAGAAAAGACGAGCCAATAATGTAATATGATCATTGTTATTGCTCAAATTTTTGCAGAATAAAAAGGCTGCATGATCGGATACAATGAACCGTAGAAATCTAATAATGATAGTAGGAAAAAAAAAAGATTATATCGTAGTAGGATATGTTTACAATCACAAAGTTTGGCAAAGTTACCTTTTATAAGAGCATGCGAAGTCCACTGATACAAAACAAAAGCTTTTTATCTTTTCAGGAAAAATTCAGTTCATTTCTTGCATTGTTTTCCCTTCTTTATTTGCTACACAAGACAATGATATTGACAAAAGAGACATGCTTCTTCCTTTATTGCTCTGTCTCCACATTCACTTTATAGTTTTTGGATATCTAATTTTTCCCGTTCACATTCATTATTTGAAGATCCATCATCCATCATCTCTTCTTTTTGGATTTATAGGCTTATATTGAGATTTTCCTTTATATAATATTATTTGATATGCTTGTCATAGGTTAATGTAATAGTTTATCATATGTTATAGCTACAATTTGATCATAAATTATTGTAATAAATGAGTTGTTCTATCATGGATCTAAACCCATTTTATATTATGAATCTCCTTCATTCACCCCATTTTTCCAAAATTCAATTTTAGTAAACTAATAATATAAAACATATTCATCAATTATAAGTTACAGGTTTATCAGTTTAGAACTTATAAGTTCATCAGTTATCGTTTACAATTTCATCGTTTAAAACTTTTAGATTCATCAATTATAACTTATAGATTTATTATTTTGAAATTACAGATTCATCATTTTGGGCTTGGAAGTTAATTGTTTAGAAGTTACAAGTTCATTATTTATAAGCTACAAATTTATCGTTTACAATTTGTTGTTTCGTCATTTTAAATTTTCAGGTCTATCTTTTGGAAACTACAGATTCATCGTTCAAAACTTACTGGTTTATCGTTTACAACTTAATGTTTTATTACTTACAGATTCATCGTTTACAACTTGCAAATTCATCATTTTGAAATTTTTATAGTTTAGAACTCACATGTTCATTGTTTAGATTTTACAAGTTCATTATTTACAGATTAATCATTTACAACTTCCAGATTCATCATTTTAAAATTATAGATTCATCAACTATAGGTTCTTCATTTAAAATTTGTAGGTTCATTACTTACAGATTTATCGTTTAAAAACTTGCAGTTTCATCATTTATAACTTACAGTTTTATTATGTTGTACTTACAGATTCATCATATAAAAACTATATGTTTATCATTTAAAACTTGTAATTTCATCACTTACAGATTTATTATTTCTACTAAATATATCATCTTCAACCTCCAACAATATAATTTTGACTCTCTATATTACTCATTTTTAGTTCAAATATATTCATTTTCAATCATTTTATTCCACAAATATATCAAAACTAATGTTTTTTTTTTATCACAAACGATAATAACAATAGCTAAAACATTCAAAAATACTAAAAATGAAATCATATATGCAAATTGAAAAATTTTCTCTAAAACATTCCTACAATGGAGAAACAATTTTTTTTCTTGTATATCTTTGAAGAAGAAGATGATGATAATGAAGAAAAAAAATAATACGATGATTGTTTATGTTCACAATGCATAGTAAAATACGTGTGAATCATTTAACTCAAAGAACCATGCGATATAATTTTGAAATTGGAACCTCCATGCTCAATGATCATAGGTCCATGATATAATTTGTAGTAATAAATAGTATAAGATTGTTACTAATTTTCTACCATATAGTTACTATGACAACAAATTTTTATCTACCTCTAACTATCTATTGTATAAATCTCTTATGCGGTAGTTAGTCATAGAGTAGCAGGTCAATGGATTATGGTTGTTAGGCATGAGACTAGGGGTGTGTAAAACCTAATCGAAACGGAAAATTAAATCTAACCAAACTATTAGGTTTTTGGTGTGTTTAGTTTCAATTGAAAATGTAAAGAAAAAAAATTGATTAAATCAAATTGACTATATATATATATATATATATAGTAATTAATTCTAATTTTTAGATTAAAAAAATAAATTATAGTTTATGATAATTAATTTTGATATATGATAATTGATAAAATTATGAACTATGACAATTTATTCTAATTTGTGTTAACTAATTTTAATTTATGGTAATTAAAATTATGATAATTGATTTCAATTTTAATTTACAAAGTTTTAATTTTAATTTATGGTAATTTATAAAATTATGATATTTGATTTTAATTTATATTAATTGATAAAGTTATTATAATTGGTTTTAATCTTTTACAATTGATAAAATAAGGTAATAATTATGATTTATGGTAATTAATAAATCAATATACAAAACCAATTAAATTGAACCGTAATTTTTTTGTCACGTCCGTGAGTTAGGGCCTGATCATTATACTCGAGTTATGCAGTTGCCTGTACCGTACAAGACACGAGTATTACAATCAAAATCTAAGTACAAACATTTTATGTGAGAAAATATTATTTAATAATGGTAATAATATATTTAGTCTAAATATTGAGCTAATAAATTATATTGTTACAATTTTGTGTTTGACATACAAATTGAAGTAATGGATAGGATCGAAAATATGTGATTTTTGGTCAGTGACAAAATATTGAATTGAATATAATGGAATATAGATGATGTTAAATTGAGATCGTATGTGTAATATTGAGGCTATATTACACATGTTTAGAGCCTAAAATTGTGGAAATACAATATGAGATGCAGACTCATGGCCCGATTGTCCTATTGGAAATTATAATTGTACGTTTTACAATCACAATAGAACCGATGTAATTGCAATCTAATTCTAAGACTTATGAAAATGAGAATTTAAAAATTGCACTTTAGATGAATTTTTACGAGTATAATTTAGAAGAAAAAACTAAATCGCAAAAATATAATTTTCACATTGGTGGTCGTTTTGCAAAATCGGAAAGATCATTTCAAAAAAAATTATTTTGAGAATATTGACACGTTCAATTTGAGAAAAGTAAGTTGTTTGGGACATGAAATTGGAGGAATTAATTTTATTTAAGGGTTGAATTAAAAAGGTAAAAAGTTTGGTGAAAACTTTATAAAATGAAAATATCTTTTAGAGTTAAATGGATAATAGCCACATTAGACTACCTTATTGAGCTATCAACCAATCACAAATGAGATTAGCACAAAATCAAGTTGATTAAGCTATTAATCCACCTATATAAGTCCAATTTCATTTTTTTATTCCATTATTTTCAATTTTTCAAATTTCATCTCTCATTTCTTTCTTCTTTGGCCGAAACCCTCTCCACCATTTTTTTGTTTTATTTCCTTCAACTTTCTTTGCAAATTCTCATCATTCAAATAATAAGGAACCCATATATTTTAAGGTGAGAAGAAAAAAAATTCATTCGAGCTCAAACAAATGGTGCCCGAAAATCTTGGATAAATGAAGGTGAGAAATTTTCATTTTTCTCCTTCCTTATTTCATGTTTTTGAAGAAGCCTTAGTTTCTTTTTTTTTTTTTTTAAATCTTTAAGTTGATGGTGTGATTATGGTGGATATGTGTTGGAATGGAAATATTGACTAGGTTGAAGAAGTTGTGATTTTTGAGAAATTATTTAAAATTATGGCTTGATTTATGGTCTAAGTGAAAAAAATTAGTAATTTGGATAAAGAAATAAATTATGGGTATTTTTTTTATAGGGAAACCAATATGATGGAGGATAAGGAAACTCTAACTTAAATTTTTTGTTCGGAAAAAATAATTATGGTGGAATTTTGAATGAGATAAAATATAAGCAAAATTAAGGAAAAAAAAAGGAAGAAGATGTAGCTTGGCTGAACTATGGTGGAAGAATTTTGATAATTTTTGAACTATTGCATAATTTCAATTAAGGTGAAAAAATATTGATAAATTAAAGAGAAATTATTGGAGGAAATATTTGGTGAATTTTGGAAGAAAAGTAAATTAATTATAAATAAAGATAAAATAAAGAAAATTTATAAGAAGAGAAAATAAAAGAAATAGAGAATTTAATTTAATTGGCAAAGGTCGGAGGTAAATTTTTGACATAAATTTATTATATGAGAAATACAAAAAAATATATATATTATTGAAAACGTTAGGAAACAAATTAGTGACATCTTAATACGGGTCAACAAACCGAAATTTCAAATATTGCGTAAAAAGTACGAAATGTAAAATAAATACCGATATAAAAATATCAATAAATGTGAGTGACAAAAAAATTTAAAATGGATAGTTTAGACTACCAAAAGATATAATGATATTTATTTTTTAGCTTAGTAATATATTAGAATTTAATTGTTGTTAAACACGCTGTCAAGATAAGCGTCGGACAAAATAAAGAAAAAAAATCTGGCGGATAACGGTAAAGTATAGTAATATTTGTGCGAAATTCCTTATAATATTAGCCATGATAATTTTAATTATTTTTATGTGAATTTTTAGTATTTAAGAAAATTCTATATTTTTTTTAGAAAAATGAAAATTACTCTCTGAAAATATAGTTTTACTAAATAATGTTATACTTTGAGATTTCATGTTTAACATAAATTAGTTTATACAATTTACGATAAATGATTATTATAGAATTTACGGTGAATGATTATTAAGTAAAACATTAGAAATTTTATGCTATTAATTTTCTTGAGCTGTAAAATTAATTTGGCATAAAATAAATTTTCATGGTAACTAATATATGATGTTGATTATTTTACTATTAAATTTAAGACAATGATTGGAAATTGATTCAGAAAATTCATGATTTGTTTTCCTACTTATTAGTCTAGACTTTGAACTAAGGTATTGTTGGCATGTCAATAGTATAATTATCTGTGAATCCTGTACATATTTGTGGATCATATAAAATTATTTTTTATTATGATTTTCATAGAGTAATTTTCATTTTTGTAAAAAAAATATAGAATTTTCTTAAATATAGTTTTGTTATACTTTGAGATTTCATGTTTAACAGAAATTGGTTTATGCAATTTACGATAAATGATCATTATAGAATTTACGGTGAATGATTATTAAGTAAAACATTTTAAATTTTATGCTATTAATTTTCTTGAGTTGTAAAATTCCTTTGGCATAAAATAAATTTTCATGGTAACTAATATATGATGTTGATTATTTTTACTATTAAATTTAAGACAAAGATTGGAAATTGATTTAGAAAATTCATGCTTTTTTTGCTTACGTATTAGCCTGGACTTTGAACTAAGTTATTGTTGACATGTCAATAGTATAATTATCTATGAATCCTATACATATCTGTGGATCATATAAAATTATTTTTTATTATATGAATTTTTGTGAATTATAATATTATCGGTCTTATACATATTTGTTGACCACCTAATTTATGTATATAAGTTCTGTATATATCTGTAGACCAACTGATTAGCGTTATGTTATATGAGATCATTTGATTCTCTAGGGGCAAGTTTATGGTATTGTAATATGTGGGTATGATATAAAAATTTAAATATTTATGAATGGGGTGTTATACAAATTTTCTGAAAACAATAATATAAATAAAATTATGAGTTTTTATTTGATTGATATATTGATGAAACACATATACGATTAAACAAAGAATTTTTTGTACTTCTTAAATGAATAATGTAAACAAAAATGTTATTTTTGGCTACATTTTAAAATAAATTATTTTTAGAAAAATGTTTATAGTATTAAACAATATTATATTTTATTATGACTTTTATTACAAGTATTTTATACTACTGAGTGATAAACTCAGCGTGAGAGTTTATTTCTCTTGCCCATGTCTTTAAAGCAAGGTAAAGTGACATGTGTGTATAAAGACATCACTGGAACCAGTTGACCCCACTAATGAAGCCAAGTAGCAGTAGTAGTTGTCCAGAACTAGTTGATTATATTAAATCTATTTTGTGTATTTAATATATTTTTGGATATTGTATGACTTGTTAAATATATTAGTTTGTAAATTACAAATAAAATGTGGAGAGTGTGAGAGAAATTGGTTAATTTTGTATTTATAAATGTAATTTAATATACGTTTACGTTGTGTATAATTTATTATTTCTGCTTACAACTATAAGTATATGTATTTTCAAATGAAATTAAAATATGTCAAGTTTAAAAAAAATTATAAAATTTGTATCATTTTTTATTTGACTGCATACGATAATGTGTAGAGAAGGGTAAGGGATGTTACAATTTTAGTTCGATTAAGTTCAGTTCAAAATATATTTTAGTTCGGTTTATCTGAACTCAATTTGATTTTAAACCAAACTGACCGAATGCACACCTCTACATGAGACTAATAATTGAAGGCTTTGATTTGTAATAGTATGTAATTGGCTATATTGAGAGTGTCATGACCATAGAGGAAGTGTTCAAGAGCAATGATGAAGACAATTTAGGGGATTATTGTTGATAATGGAGCTCAAAGGCAATTTAGGAAATGCAATGCAGTTGACGATCTCGTGTTGATAGTAATTCTGTTAGCAAGAAATTGAAGGGAATTGTCAATGTAGCAGAATCAGTTACAACCGCTAGCTAGTGTGGGAGAGTGAGCTGAGGAGCTAGGTCTTTAGTTGGTTAATGATCATTGTATCGTATAATGGAGCTCAAGGGCAATTTAGGAAATGCAATGCAGTTGACGATCTCGCGTTGAGAGTAATTTTGTTAGCAAGAAGTTGAAGGGTATGTAGTTGGCTAGATTGAGAGTGTCATGACCATAGAGGAAGTGTTTAAGAGCAATGATGAAGAGAGTTTAGGGGATTATTGTTGATAATGGAGCTCAAGGGCAATTTAGGAAATGCAATGCAGTTGTCGATCTCGTGTTGAGAGTAATTCTGTTAGCAAGAAGTTGAAGGGAATTGCCAATGTCGCAGAATCAGTTGCAACTATTAGCTAGTGTGGGAGAGTGAGGTAAGGAGCTAGGTCTTTAGTTGGTGCAATTCATCTTAGCTCATCCGATGTTCCATGCTAGAACAAACATGTTGAACTCAATTTTCACTTTATTCATGAGCAAGTGAAACTTGGAACAATTAACATGTATTTTATTTCCAGTAAAGATCAAGTGGCAGATATTTTAACCAAACCCCTTACTACAAAGTTGTTTCAAGCTCACAAGTGCAAGCTTCGACTTTACTCATTTCCGTCATCAGCTTAAAGAGGGTGTTCAAACATAAGAGCTCTCTCTTATCTTATCACTTAGAAAGATTTTTCCTATCTCGATCTGTTGTAACCATAATTTGATAAAGAAGTTAATATTTATCATGTTAACCAGTATATTATTATTTAATACATGTAACGTAAAATGTGAGAAGGAATGTAGAAAACTTTTCCTTAAACTTCTTCAATTCTCCACAGCAGTCTTTTTTTCATTCAGATAGTGGTATATATACTTCCAACTCCTAAAAGTAAAGATAAGGTTGAGTTTCTCGATTGAATTTGGATCAAATGAAGGGTTTAATGCCAAGTTACCTAAGATTGAATTACTTGCATTTGATGGATCTAGCCCTAGGAAATTTATGCAGAAATGCCATAAATACTTCCAAATTGATGGTTGGTGCATTGAGATTGGCCTACTTGGTATAAATTTCTAAATGATTTATATGCAAGATTTGGGGAATTATCAGAAGCAGTTGTAGTTGAAGAGTTTAATAAGTTGCATGAAACACAGACTTTATCCTTACATATGAAAATCTCTTATATTAAAATCAAACCCCAGTTTAATAGAGTCATACTTCATTTCAAGCTTTGTTATTAATGGTTTGAATGGCTTGAATGAGGAAAACTGAGACCGGTTATTAAAATGTTCAACCAACAACTCTTATTAGATCTTTCAACAAGTAAGATTACAGGAGCAATCCTCTTTTTAAGACCCCCATAACTTTTAAGGACAGCTTAACACCACATATTAATCCTTCAAATCACAACCAAGATTTCAACCGGAAGACCTTGGTTGAACAAAGAAGGTTGACAATACAATGTTTTTAATGTGGTGAGAAGTACTATCCTGGGCATGCATCATTGCAAAAATAAGTCCCTATTAATCACGTTTAGGTTGACGGAGGAATTAGAAGAATTGCAAGAGCAGCAACATGTGGAAGCAGAAGATGAGCTAGGTTGTGAGCTCTCTATCCATGCATTAAATGGTAATGCATCATCTACCATACTTGAAATTAGAGGGATACTTGTAGGAACCCCAGTTGTGATCTTAATTGATAATGGAAGTATTCATAGCCATCAGTTGCAAAAAAGACCAACGTAGATAAGAGCAGAGCTATTCCACTAGTTGTTACAATGGCGAATGGTCATAAAATGGTGAGCAAATCCAAATGTGTTAGATTTTCTTTGCAAATGCAGAGTTATACATTTAAATTTAATATCAAAATTTTACCATTGGAAGGATATGATGTAGTATTGGTGTTGACTAGATGAAAGACCATAACCCAATGGACTTTGATTTCTTAATCATGAAATTGACTTATGCATAGATGGCTGCACAGTTGAACTGAAAGGGATAACTAAGGAAACAACTTTAAAGTCCATGACCTGAATAATCTGTATAAAAAGATTATTAAAAGGCTAATTCCAAAACTATTAAAGGCTTTGAGGTCTTCTAAGCCTTATGAGCTATTATAGAAAGTTTATTAAGGTCTTGAGCAAACTATTGAGTGATGTATTGAAGTTTGACAACCTACAATGGGCCCTTGCTACAGATCTAGTCTTTCACACCATCAGAATAGTAATGGAAACACTTTCTTATGTCACTTCTCAAGTTAATGGTGGAGCCACTTGCTATATTGATTAGAAAAGTAATTCAAAGGGAAGGTAACAAGTTTCTCAAGTTTTTAACCAGTAGGTTAATATGCATTGGGATGAGATTGCATGGGCAGATCAAGGATTTATTCAATTCCAGCCTCTTCACAAGCGTATTGTTATGACCTTAGAGGAAGTGTTGGAGAGAAATGATGAAGAGAGGTTGCTGGGGACTATTGTTGATAAAGAAGCTTAAAGGCAGTTTAGGAAATTCATTAATATAGTTGATAATGCTCATGTTTGGAGTTATTCTATTAACAAGAAGTTGAAGGGAATTGCTAATGTGGCAGAATCAACTACAACTGCTAGTATGAGGGGTGAGCTGAGGAGTTGGGTCTTTAATTGCTTTATGATATCATTGTATTGTATATAAATAACCAATGACCGTACAAAGACCGTAATGGTGAATAAAGCTTTTCTTTCACTTTCTCTCTCTCTTCTTTTCTCTTTCTCTCTCTAATTCCTCTTCTTCTTTTTCAATTCCTCTTGAATCCATAGGTTATGATCTCCGATCATAATAGAGAGATATTAGGTGGTGGGATTAGAGCACTCAATTTGTTAAACTGTCGTATATATATGAAATCGTCTATGTGAGGGTCATCTCAACAGATGATAGGCACACACTCACTGCCCTAGTTGGTGACTGAACCTTTCCAATTGTGAATCTCCTTTGATTTGAGTGGCTCTTTTAATAAAATGATAAGATTAAAATTATAAGAACTTGGTGTTGCACTAGCAGTTTGCCCTAGTTTCTAAGTCAATGATACAAGGTTAGGGTAAAAATAAAAACTTGTGAGCTCATTTATTTTTTAATATCAAGAAGCAGAAACAACTTATAAATATTTATACATACGAGAAATTTTTATATCCGTATATTAAATTAATCATATAATAATATATATTTAATTATTTTATTTTCGAAAGTTAATATAAATACAATATGCATACATATTAATATATAATTAGTTTAGTTTACAGATAATATGATAAATTGAGTTTAGCTATGCATATACATATAGCCTTCCTTTTATTAATGAATTTCCTACTGTAACCCTACTTCAAAACGACGTCACTTCCCATTAAAACCACGTTGCTTCGATTGCAATTACTCTGTCCAACACCAGCTCTTAACGTTGGTCTTTTTCTGTTCAGCAATCCCCCTTTGGCCCAACAATCCCACCTCAAAACGTCTGCTTGTTTTAAATGGTATTTTTTTTTCAATTTTTGATTTTTTGATTTTTTTCAAGTTATATATTTATTTAATTAATATATATATATATATATATATATATATAGTTAATATAATTTAATAATTAATTTATTGTTTATTTAATCTTTAATTTATTTAATTAATCTTTAATTTAATAATTTTAATATTAATATATATTATGTTATGTTAGCTTACTTTTCTTCATTTTTATTTTTTATTTTTTATTTTTTTTTATTTTTATATTATATATATAGTCAATATAATGTAATAGTTTAATAATTTAATTACTAAATTAATTTTTATTTAATATTAAATTAATTTTTATTTATTATTTAATTGATTTAGTTAATATTTAATTTAAGAATTTTAATATTAATACATTATATGTTTTGTCTGCTTACTTTTCTGGTTTTTTAATTTCATTTTCTATTTTAATTTTTTCTTTTTTCTTTTTGATTATTTTAATTTTTAATTTTTTTATATTTTGATTTTTTGCATTTCTTCATAGTCTATTTTTTAAAATGTATCTGCTGAATCTCTATTATTTTATCTGTTCATTGGTGTGTGTATATATATATATATTTGCTTTTACTAGCATTTTTGGGTAATGCATCATAATTTTATGTTTGGGTCGTTTGATCTATGAATGGGTCGGAACATTTATTTGAGAAGTCTTACCCTTTCAGTTTGGACCATTTGTCTTTCCCTTTCTGTTTGGGCCGTTTGATTTCTTCTTTTTAAATTTGATGTATTTGCTGTTTTTTGCTTACTTTGTTTTTTTCGTAGTTGTTTTGATATTAATTTATAATTTTATTTTCCAAAATTATTGGCTTGCTTTCTCCCGTGTGTTTTTTTTTTCTTTTGTCATACCTAAATAGTTTATGTTTTTTTTTTCCATACATTTATCGAGTGTATAGTGTTTACATTTTGAGGTACTTCCTATCGCTAGTCTTTTTGGGTGGTCCAAGCAAAAAATTCTGTTGGGCCGTTTCGCTTGATGGACGGTTTATGAGATCCTATTTTAAAATTCTAAATGGAATTTTATTTAAGTAATTTGTTTCTAGATGGGCTAAACAAAACGGTATGGACTTTTAAAATATTATGACTTTCTTTTTTTTTTTTTTTACTTATATAAACTGTATCCTCCATGACATGCAACTAGTAAAAGGGTTCGTATGTAGCTTTAACGCGGATTAAACACAATATTCAATCCAATTTACAATTTATGAATTGAAAATTTATCAATTCAATTCAATCCATAAATATAAAAAAATTAATCAAATCAAAACCACAATTGTGGATTAGATTGGATTGGTTTGCTGTTTAATTTTATATATTTTTAACTTTTTAATTAATAGTAATATCTTATAAATATCTATAATATCCGAAAAATCTTTAGTTTACTACATAAACTATTTAATAACAAGACATAATATAAAAATTAATGTAGAAATTTTTAAAAAAAATACAGTAACAAATTATCAAAATACTTCATTTAAGATTAGAAATCTACAATACCAAGAATTCAACACCACATTTAAAATTATAACAGTAGAACTTACAACAAAAATAAATATAAAAAATACAAATTTTAAAAGTTAAATTAAAGATAAAAATAATAGAAATGACTTTTATCATTGCAACGTGCACAAATTCAATTTGATTTGAAAAATATCGTTCATTTTTGTTATCATTTATTATCGATCATCTTCAACTTTATCATTTGTTGTGGTAATTACACTAGGTCTAAAAATTTCTATTTAAAAAAAAAAAGTAGCAATGTTAAACCTTGTGCATCAAAAAGATAATTTTACTTTTTTGGAAAAAAAAAACTCACTATCTTGTGCAATTTTTTTTAAGTTTTTCTATATATTCCAATATTTTTTAAAAATTAAGAGAGATAGTCTCAAACTGCAATTAATTTTATACACACACAAAAGTCTCTCCCATTTTAAGAGCTAATGGACTTCGAAATATATCAATAATTCTTCGACTTGTGCTAAATGTGGATTTGGAGACAAACATTAAAATTGAAATTGTTAAGATATTTTTTTCAAATTTTGAAAATATAGAAAATTTTGAAATATTATCTAATACATTATGTCCTTTTACTAATTGTTCACAAAGTTCTATCAAATACCTTTCTAATTTCATTTTAATCTCAATTGATGACTCATTTACTAATATTTAAAAATTTTATGATTTCAATTTTGTATCATGGAATATTAAAAAAAATTAGTACAAATAAATACATATTTAAAATATTGGTTATATATATATATATATGTGAATTGGTTTGCAAAATGAAGTATAAAAAATTCATTTTGAAAAAATATAAACAAATTCAATCTACTACATTTATTGAAATTGTGAGTTAGTTTGGATTGGTACGATTTACACAGAATAAACGTTTTATAAACACACATAGCAACTACTATTCTACTTCTAATTCCTTTTTCTATTTTTTTTACTTTTTATGGTCACCATTTATGCTAATGACTCTAGCTTGCACTTTCATGAATCAATAACTACTTAAATTAATAACTAAATGTTATATTAGCATTTTTATTCTCTTTCTTTATGTAGTAAAATGATGCATATGTACTTTTAACTATATTTTTTTCTTATAAAACTGTATTATTTATACTACTTCTGCTATAGCTTTATATTATTTACTGTATTTACTGTATAAAATTTTTTATCTCGATATAATGCGAGGCTACATACTAGTTAAATTTATTCTCTTTATCTCAAAAAAGGTGGTCTAATACATGTTTAGTTCTTGTACTTGTCATATTTTTATTATTTTGTTTCTTATAGTATTTTTCTATATTTTACATTTTTTTTGTGGTTATACTTAGCTTTTCATTTAAGGTTCAATTAACTTCATCAATATAGTATGATAATGAGGTGGCATGAGTATGAATGATCATTAAATCACATACATGTTAATTTAATAACGTTAATCAAACCCTAAAATAAGGAATTGATATACACACATCAATTTGTACCAAAAATGACTCCACAAGACAAGTATAGGAAATTACATATTTATTAAATAAAAAAAAATAGACTTATTTCTATATTCACACGTATTAAAAAAATGTTAATCAATATTTAGACTATATATTAACATAACTATAATCAACTAATTAACAACTCTATAAATAATTCCGTATAATAGATTGATATTAACTATATATAATAACCAACGTTAATATTATTATAATATGAATTTATACTAATAAGCATATATTCGGGCGAGCATGGGTTTCAAAAGACTAATCAAAGTTCGTTCATAGAAAACCTTTCTTTTTTTTTAAAAAAAAAAATTCAGATCAAGTTAATTAAATACAAAAATCTTCCTCCAAAACCTTAAAAAAATAAAAAGTAAAATACATTCATGGATTCTTATATTATTACGTTTTATTTCATTCAGTCCCATTTTTTTTTTATTTGCTCAAATACTCAATCTATTATTTGTATTTAATTAGATTCTTAAAATTTTATTTTCATAATATCATTTTTAATTCATAAAAATTGATTTGTAAAAATAATGAAAATAAAATGAAAGATAATATATTAATTCAAAAATCAAAATCCAAAAAATGATTTCGATTAATTCTTATACAAAATGATAGATAATAATTTTTTTTCATTATAAAAAAATGATTTTAATTCTTAGGAATGATCACCCGATTGCTGATTCCTTGTTGCAGGATTCTTACCCCAATTTTCTGAAAACTCAGTGTAATCATTGGCACCAAAGCACTCAACTCCCCTTGGAAGATCTGGCGGCTGCTTCCTCTAAAGAAGAGAAATTATCTTCCAGAGGCGAGGAGGAAGAAGAAGAAGAAGAAGAAGAAGATCTTCATCTGAAGACAAACAACCTCAAGTAAAGCCACAAAGAAGATCTTCATCTGAAGACAAACAACCTCAAGTAAAGCCACAAAGAAGATCTTCATCTGAAGACAAACAACCTCAAGTAAAGCCACAAAGAAGATCTTCATCTGAAGACAAACAACCTCAAGTAAAGCCACAAAGAAGATCTTCATCTGAAGACAAACAACCTCAAGTAAAGCCACAAAGAAGATCTTCTCCACCATCGCAACCAAACCAAGCAGTAAAAGCTGCCACCAAGAAGTCCGATCTCATTGCTCAGCAAGCTGTCTGAATACGAGTCTGATACAAGAACCAAATCTAATTCAGACTTGGAGGATGCTCCCAAGCCTATCCCTTCCAAGCCAATGAAGGAGACTCCAACTAAAACCATAAAAGGCTAGATCGAAACCTTCAGTGTCCTTTCAAAGTTTCTGCAAAATCAACTACCAAGAGGGACAATGAAGTTTGATGGGGAAGCAAAGGGCTCCAAACGGCCCAAGTCGAAGGATTCAAAGTCCGATGCAGTTGCTGAGAAGTCTATGGACAAAGAAACAGTTGTTTCAATGATTGTGGAACGAGGATGATGAGATTGCAGTTTCAATTTTCTAAAGCGGTCGGGAGAGTAGATCCACAGGGGTTAAAATGTTTTTTCAGTATTTTTATTTAATTTTATTATTTTATAGATTAAAAAATTTCAAATGTTTTTAAATTTTTTTAAAAAAATAATATTCTGTTCACGCTCTAATAAATGGAAGAAGTTGAAAAAAAATATATTTAAAGATTAAATTAAATAAAAATCAAACTTAAAGGACTCAGTTAAATAAAATAAAATATCAGACACAATCAAATATTTTGTTAAACAATAAAAACTTGAGAATAAGCTTTGCCTATATTATTTGATATATTAAGCATAAGCTATATTAAATATAACTAATATCCTTAATAATCATTTAACATATAAATAGCAGCTAACACATTTTTACCAAACACGCATAATTTTTTTTAATTTACTACTAGTAACAATTATCAGCTATCTCGAACTATTGGTTCACGTTGTAATTGGTACGTGGATTCCTCCAATAAATAGAGTCTATCACTAATTACTAAAAAAATTAAAATAATTTGAAAATTGAACAACGAATTGTTTTAAAATGTGCCACTTACTAGCTAATTTTTTAACCAATTGACATTCATTTTGCCTATAAATAAGCATATATTTGAGCATTTGATATACGGCTAAAGAGCAATTGAAAGATATAACTCGGGTAGCAAAAAAATTCCAAGGGATTAATTCCTTTTGATGAGTGATTAGTGAAAGTTGGGTTTTGAGAATTTTTCCAAAAAGGATAAGTAACAAAAGAAGAAAATATTTTGAGTGTTTTTAGGAAACATTTGGGTATCACTATTTTTTGTGTTTGAATGCAATGAAATAAAAGTATACATAAAATATATGTGAGGTATATATTTAGTATATGTAAGATATATCTTTAATATATGTGAGGTATATATTTAGTATATGTAAGACATATCTTTAATATATGTGAGGTATTTGTTTAGTATATATTTAAAATTTAGCCTTTGATACTCATTTTAGCAAGGGATTGAAGTGCGGCCTATCATACCTGATATCTAACTGATAAAAAAATTGATATTTTGAAGTATGAGTCTTTTTTCCTTCTTTTTTTTTTCTTTTTTTCTTCTTCTTTTAGTTGCTCTATTTTTCCTTGTTCTACCATCAAACAATAATAAAGAGCATGGTGGTTTCTATCACAAATAGCCATGGTGGTTGTAACCTTTCTTCAACCATGGAGATTCTCCAAAGCAAGCAAAAATTATTAATTGATAGGTTGCAAAACAAGCTGAAGAAATTCCAACAACTGCAATATTATAGACTGATGGCAATTATGGCAACTTATTTGCATTGATAATTTTCTAATTTAGGGTTTTTCAATTTTGGATGGGAAAGAAAAGAGAGGGTAAAAGAAGGTTTTAAATTCAAAGAGAGAGAAAATTCTAGATAGAGGCCAAAAAAATTGTTAGCTTAATTAAGAGGTAAAAAAGCGAAATCAAAACAAAGAAGCCTAAAAATGTCAAAAGTATCAAAAAGCGTAAAAAAAGTCTTTAATATAAAAAAAAGGATATGTCATGTACTTTCTTCAATAATTTAAGTGCGTAATTAGAATTGGATAAATTTCATTTTCAAATCCTTAAACTATAATGAGTTATTTGACTCATTTCTAACTTTTTGTCACATTTAATTAAATTATTAAATTGTTTTTTTATTTACTTTATATTTAATTCCAATTAAAACATAAAAAATAAGATATTAATATTTTTACTAAATAGTGTTAAAAATAATTATATTTTAGTCAAAAAAATATTTAGTTCTGCCTTAAAAAGATCATCACTAATGGTATCAACGAACATTATTTTATATACGGTTTTTCTATCTATTGTGTAATTGAGATTTCAAAGACAGATTTTGAATTTTACAATACAGCTAATTCAATCTCTCTTAATAGCACTCTACCAAATATAATTGCTCACCGCTCGTGAATATTATAATATTTACGTCATTACTGATTACTATTAAGCTAGTTAAAACCTATTCATTAATATCAATTATGTCATATCACCAGATATTTTTCCATCTTTTCCATCTCTGACTATTTCTTCCCTATTTCGCTCAAGTTTCATTGCCCATCCACTTAAGTCTGGCCACAGTCAGAACCGGTTCGGTGCTGATTCGGAATCGATGGTTCGGTCGGTTCCAACAATTTTTTAATTATAATTAATACAATAAATAAATATAATTAAAATTACTAAACTTTAAAGTTTATAAATAAAACTTAATTATTGGTTGAATTTGAAGTAAAAAAATATAATTTAACTTATCAATTTGTTTATAAATGAAGTAAAAAAAATATTAAGTTAGAAATGAGTGAAAAATGGAAAATAAATTAGTTAGAAAAATAAAAATTTTGAGAAAAAAAATGTTAACTTATAAAATATTAATTTGTATAAATTATAAATTTGTACAACTAATAAGTTATAAAAAAATGAAAACTTTGAGGAAAAAATAACTTATTTTGAATATTAATTTGTGAAAATTATTTGATAAATTAATAAATTATATTTTTATTTGATAAATTAATAAATTATAAAAATTCTAACTAGACTAAAAAATTAAAAAAGTAATTTTTTTGTTTTAATCATAAAAGTTTTAATTTATACTTTAAAAATTATAATATTAATAAATGAGTTTGAACTTAATTTTTTTACTATTAATTAAATTGCTCACGTATCCTCTTAGGGTTTATAAGAATCAAATATATGTAGTTCTCTTACTTTTTAAATTTTAATTGTTGATCCATTTTACTATTTTTTTAATCGGAACTGCTGGTGCATAATGTGTCAGTCGTTCCTTCAGTTATAAAGTCATGTTGGTTCTCAAATTGATCTTTCTTTATTTCTTGTTATCTTAATATTGATTGGTCTAATCATCAATACATGTTTAAGCTTCAAGCGATTCAGAAATTAAGTTAGATCATATTTCAACCAAAATATTATTTACTACACTATAAACTTGTTTAACCGTAACAATTGAGACTAGACTTGAAAAAAATTATTTTGCAATTTGGAAAAGTACTAGATAAGTATTTTGATATCGACTTCACCAATCAATTACTGAAAATTTTTTACCTGTCATACTATCAACAAATTCAAATATAGTTGTTAGACAAATGTAAGTTTGAGTGAACTGGATGATGATATTAATTTTTTATATTTTTTTATCATCAAACGATTATTCTTTTTAATTTTTATTAATTCATCCGAATCTTAACTAGTAATGTCACTAGTGCTAGTAGTAGTAGTGAGAATATTATAAATCAAAATAAATTTTATAAATAAATTATAAGTTAATTTTTTCACATCATTAATAATAGATTCAACGCTAACACCATTACTTAAATCTAACAATAAATAATAAAAATTCAAATAATCATATAAATTATTTATTTTACATATAGGATAAAAAAAATACAATATACAAGATTAATTGAATAAATAAATTTAAAATAATTCAACTATTTATTTTTCATCATATATATAGAATTATAAAAAATTGGATTATTAATATAATCTTGAAATATATCAACAATATTAATATATTCACATAATAATAAAATGACATATTAAATAAAAAATACCACTTAAAACATATATAAAAACTTTTAAAATATCTAAAAGTTATTGACAGACATTACAATATTGTGGATATAAATTAACTTGTGGGCACATTATTAGAAATAAATGTGCATAATAATTATCTATATCTATATGATTTATTAAATAATTCATATGTTGAATTCCAATTAATAGGAATATTTATTGGAAATCTTTTAAATTTTTATCATTTTCACGACAAAATCGAGCACATAATTTCATTTTTTGTGAATATGACCATAAAAATGAAATTGGTCTATCTGTGGCACCGGTAATAAGTACTCTATGGTTTGCGTCTTTAGCAGGTCTATTGATAGAGATCAATCGTTTTTTCCCAGATGGATTTTCTAAATTTGAAAGAAAAGATAAAAAAAATTTCAAGTCATCACCGGAACCGGAAAGAGGGATTCGAACTCTCGGTACGAATATATATTAAACTTATATATTCTATATATTAATATATATTCTATATATTAATAACTTATATATTCTATATATTAAACTTATATATTCTATATATTAATATATATTTGGAACAATTATAGCATTTAAAAATTTTAAACCATCTTAAATATATAAAATTAACATATGACATGCATATTTAACATGAAAAAAATCTACCTGAAATTGATTTATTAAAAGAAATTGAAAAAATTTTATAAACTAATTCATATTTTTCTAAAATATTTTTTTATCATTTTAAAATATTACCGGCAGTATGTTGATTATCAAAAACTATAAATCCAAGTAATTTTTTGTAATTGTCATTGTTCATAAATTCAATGACATGTAAGACTCGTGAAAAAATATATTTATCAATAATCACTCAAAATATCACTATAAATATAAACACGTTCATTCAAAGAAGAAATATTTTTAATAATATTTTTAATTTTTTATATAAATTATATAAAACACATTTAAGAGTATTTTAGGTACATATTTAACATATAGATTTAATGCATTTTGACAATAATTAACAAAATTTATTTTTTCACCAAAACTAAAAAATAAATATTTCACATTTATCATTTTTGTCAATTCTTTTTTATTTTTTCATTATTATATTGAAATAATTAAGAAGTAAAAGAAGATGTTGCTTACTCGGAATTTGAGATTATTTTTCTCTATTCTAATTTGTGCAACATATTTATTTTGTAAGTGCCTTCAAAATATGCCACAATTACATTCAGTTTTAAATTTGTATTTTTGTGCACAATAATTGTACACAATATCAAATAACTCATTAATTTTTTGAATTTTCTTGAAATGAATTTGAAAAATGTCGGATGTTCGAAATTTTGTTTCATATGATGTCGCCGCCGCCGGATCCGATTGTTCATCATTTCTATTTCTTTGATTTTCTTCAATTGGAATTTTGAACTCTCCATACTCATCCAAATTTTTAATAAAATTTTTTAGATCAACAATATTTTTATCAAAAAAATTGTGCCTTTCACTATAGTTTGCCATTGCTTATTATTATATTTTGTGAAAAAATAGAGAATATTAAAAAAATAGTGTGGAGAAATATAATGAAAAAAGAATTGTAAGAACAAAAAAAATTGAGAATTATAAAAAATCAAAGAATTGAAGAAAAAATTGAGATTATGTAGAAGTATAATTAGAAAGATATTAGAAAAAAACAATAATTGAGAGTATAATTAGAGAGAAATTATGAATATATATAGAGAATTGAAATTAAATTGTAGAAAAATTGAGAATGAAATTATGTATGAATTGAAAAATATTGAAATGAATTTGGTATTTATGAAGAAAAAAATTTCAAATTTAAATTACAATAATACTCTTAAAATATAACTGTTATTTTTCTGATATAAAATATATTTTTGTCTTTTCATTATATTTATATTTTAATAATTTAATAAATTAAAAAAATGTATGTGCACTGCAAGGGGACCAATTACTATGTGCAACGGTTATGAGACTATTTTTAAAATCCAAGTCAGAATCGTGAACCACTGGTTCCAAAACGGAGCCGACAGTTCTCAATTCCCAGAGGAAGGGTCTAGATCGGATCCTTCTTCTACCGGGGCCACAGTGAGAGTTAGATTTGGTCGGTTCCTTAGGGCCAATTGGCTCATAGCCAAACGTACATCCACTAGATACCAATGGGAGGTTCAAGATATTCCATTTAAATCTCCTAGAAAAATGGAAGGCTTTTAGAATCTACAAATTATTAAATACCTTGTTTTATGATGAATAAAAATTAAGTAAATTAAGTAATTCTTCTAATTTGATCTAAGCTTCATAGTTTCGTCAAAAATTGATTAGCGTATCATGTTTGGTAATGGATAAGTATTGGAGGATTTTAGATTTTTTAATGGTTTTTAGATTTTTTTAATTTTTAATTTTTATTTGCAATAAATAAAATAACTTGCATATTAAAAATTTATTAAATTTGATGATGGAATGCACGTCTGTATGTAAATAAATGTCTAAAGATTTAAATAAAAAATAGTTTATAAATCAAATTAAACAAAAGTTAGAAATTCAATATATTTAGAGATTTGAAAATGTGTATTGCCAATTATATATATAAAAATAAAAGAAATATTATATATTTTTTATCATATAAAAATGAACATGATTATTAGTTTAACTTTTTAAAAAATTCTTATATTTATAAATAATTTATTAATCAAAAAAATTAATTTAGAATAAATTGAAATTACAAAAATTTCTTTAAAATTTTAACAGTTAAAAATAAAATTTTAAAAAATTAATAATTTATCATATTAAATTATATAATATTATATGAATTTCAAACCTTTATTCTAATATATCATATAATTTTTTATATTTAAAATATTTTTATTTAATTTTTAAAATTTTTTATGAAATTTTATAAAAATTTAGAATTTTGATTGTTATTAACGATTATAATTGCAGAATAATTAATTCATTCAAATCACAATTTTTTTAATTATTCTTTAATAATATTTTTATCAACTTTTTAAAATTTTATTTAGATTTATAATTTATTAAATCTCTGCCAGTTTTTTTATAATTTGTTCATTAAATTTATAAAAGCAATATAACTGAATTAAAATCAGCTAATCAATGGATGTAAAAAAAAAATTCAAAATAGAATTTTTTAATTAATAGTTGAAAATCAGCTATGTACGACCACTCTCTTGGTATCCTCTAAAATTCCTCACAACTTATTATGAGTACCTCTCTTAAATCGTAATTGTAATCTCTAATATAAAGTAATATTACTCTCTTAATTTCTTTCGAAAAGTCTAAGACTCGCATTGATTTTTATATTAATTGAAAATTAATATAAAAATCATTATATATATTAATTAAGATTAAAAATACAATAAGTATATTTTAAAACGCATCAAATAAGTACATAGTTGAGAATTACAACAAATTAATTAAGAGTATTTTGTGAAAAGAAAGTGAACTCGATTCAATAAATGAAACCTAATGAGCAGCATGTAATGGAATTTTGCTGAAAGAGAGGAGAAAGCAACAAAATGAGTAACTTGAAGAAGCGTGCAAAGATGGCAAGAGCCACAATTCAGCGAAGCAGTTCAATTTGAAAAAAATATTAAACCCATTAACATTCATGTCGCCGTTACTAACACCCCATAAATAAGAGAGACATTGGCATTTAATTATTTCCACCAGAACACCTAATAGATCCAAAACTGGGATGTTTCTATACATATATAAACAATGAACCACACCAATACAAACGGACTTAAAAACAGTAAAACCTTGTAATAGGGTATAGCTTTAAGTTTAGCAACATCAACACCTTTTCAAAAAAGAGTAGGTGCATGCATACCCCATTAATATCTGAACACAACCCCACATTTTCAAAACAACATCCAATTAAAACCATAAACATTAAAATAAAAGTCATTCAAAAAGAAAAATTATTAAAAGAAAAAGGCATCATGTTTTTGCGCCATTGGTGCTCATATTTCTTGCCTAAATGCAATTCATCATCCACTATAATAACTTGTACGATAGGGTCAAAATAATCAAAGTTCCAAATCAAAGGCGCAAATTTGGTCTAACCCATAATTTTAATTGCACATAAACTAATGTAGAAGTGAATTAAAACAAATAATCTGTTTAGCGTAATGAAATATCAATCAAATTAATTAGCAAAAGTATGAATAATTTAAAAATAAATAAAGAGAACCAAATTCCTGTTTTGTATAATATCCCACAAAAATCACAAATTCCTAATCAAAGGCAAAATTCGGTCTAGCCCATCTTTTTCTTCCTATTTTAATTACAATTACAATAAACTAATGGAAAAGTAACTAAAAAAAATGATCCTTTTAGCTTTATGAAGCATCAATCACTTAAATAATTGTATGAATAATTTAAAAAATGAAAAAGATAGAACCAAACCAGCATGTATATTTATATAGTGTATAGACATTTGAAAACAGTGAGAGATTTAGAAATTGAACATGTTGATAAATTTGTCTCCTCCAAACCTCATTTTCCCTCTACTAGCCCTAACATTTAGAACTATCTCCACCACACCGATTTGAAAAAACCTAAGAGCCATAAAGCCAGCAAAATATAAAATAAACATAGAGATGATCGCCATTATCCCTACTGAAACTTAAACATGAAAAGAAGAGAAAAACTATGGAAGCCAAGCACATGCTGGATAAGCAAGATAACCCATTTTCCAAACAAAGTCTTTAATTGGGTTACCAATGAAACATCCTTAAGAGAGAGAAAGAGAGTACCCAAAAACCAGAAGAGAGAGAGAGAGAGTGGGGAAGATTGGATGCAAGTAAAATGTGAGATATACAACACACATTTTACATTTGCACCCTTTAACCCAACTCAACGGCCACTATTCGGGCAATCTCTTGCAAAATGACCAGATCCACCGCAGTTATAACAGTTCCCTCCTCCTCCGCCGCCGCCGCTGTTATACCTACCTCCACCGCCTCCACCTTGAGGGCAATCCCTAGCCATGTGTCCCATCTCTCCACAAGAAAAGCATCCACCGCCGCCGCCGCCAGAAGATCCATATCCACCTCCAGAAGACCCATATCCACTCCCAGACCTTCCACCTCGACTACCACCACCGCCTCCATATCCTCCACCGCCACCGTACCCACCAGAGCTTCGACCACCTCTGCCACCGCCAGCTCCTCCGCCGCGGGATCCCTGAACAGAGCTACCGTTCGGACCGGTGACCTCTACCGCCTTGGAACGGCCGTCATCGGACTGTTCGATCTGAAACTCGACCTCTTCGCCCTCGCCGAGGCTCCGAAAACCCTCGGAGCGGATAGAGGACTGGTGAACGAAGAGATCCTCGCCACCATCGTCAGGGGTTATGAACCCAAAACCCTTCTGGTCATTGAACCACTTCACCTTACCAGTCAATCTCTCCCCACTCATTTTCTTTCACCGCCCTAATAACAAACAAGGTTTTTACCCCACAAACAAACCCTAGAAATCGGAGGAATTCAGAGAAAGAATCTGAAATCTCTCTCTCTCTCTCTCTGTGGCTATATGAGGGTGGTTTTGGTGTGATGGTGTGGTGTTACTTATATTGGAAATTATACGACTGCCACGTCATCATTTTTAATTTTTTTAACTCAAAAAATGGGTTTTTAGTGTAGTGTGGTATATAATCCATCTTCTTCTAGGTATGTGAATCCCTAGCGACGCCAACTGGGAAATCCGTTGATTGATCCGACGGTTGGGGATTTTGGTGCAGTTGATATCGGGCGTTGGATCAATGTTTTCTCGTTTGTCCATTTCGTCCTTCTTGCTTTTTTAAAATTTTTAGTGGCAGACCAAAATATCTTTCTCGTTGTAGGGGTAATTTGGAAATAAGAAGTTTAACTTCATAGGGCTGTTTGGAAAACATGGAGCGTAGGGCCTAGGTCATTCTGATTTCGAAAAGACTATTCTATCTGCAACGACAATTTTTGTTTTTTGTTTTGTTTTTTTTCCTTTTTTTTTTCATTTAAAAATTGAAAAATCAAATATCATTAATTAAATTAATCAAACCAATCCGGTTTTAAAAAAATAATTAATCAAACCAATAGATTCTAATTATAATTTTATTTAAAAAGGTTAATTTAAGCTCAATTAAATTTTATATAACATATATACTCTCTCTCTCTCTCTCACGTCCCACACAATATTCTCATTTTTATTTTGCGATAAAAAATAATTAATAATTTCTTAAATTATATACATCATCTCTTAATTTCTAACCGTAGATTACTATTTTTAATTTTTTTAAAATAAAATAATATAGTTATTTTATAACTATACATTCTTAATCTTTATGCAAAAATCTTAAATGACCGTTATAATAAAATAAATAAAATATTTTTAATTTATTTATTCATTAATTAAAAATATGGTAAATTATTAATATTTTTTTCTTAAAAAATAAAAACTTATTTGGTTACATTTTTCTTTTCAATTTAAAGAAAGTGAAAACAAATTTTGTGAAATTCTTAAAATTTAATTTTGTATTCACCTTTGTTTTGAGCATTGCAAAAGAAATTGAGTAATGTTTGTAAAATGAAATCATGACATCAACTTTTTAAATAGTCATCCCTTTATTATTAATCAAAACACCATTTTTATGCTTCAATTGATTTTTTTCACATAAAATGTATTATATAAATATAAAAAAACCCTCTATAGCTCTTAAAAAAAATAGTTTTGAGCAAATGAATTTGAAGTCTTTTTTTTTTTTAAAAAAAAAGAGAGAATTTGAAGGAATTTATTTGAACAAAAAGAATTTATTAAGTTTAGTAGTGGCATACTGCTTACTGAGAATGTTGAAAGAGTGGTCAAAATTCAAGTGGTCAAATAGTCGGTCAAAGCATGTGCAGATTGGACTTGTCAATGACGAGACTCATGTCCTTCATCAAGGAAAAGTTACAGCCTTCAATCGCCACGTGGATTTCTTAAGCTTAATTCATTTGCTTATTTCAAAAGTATAATTAAGAAAAATAGATATTTTCAGCGACAATTTTGTATTGGGATTTATTTTGGGGATAAGTGCTTGAATTTCTAATGACCACTGACCACTGAGAAATTTTGAGTGCAAATTGCTGATATAACTCCAAAAGTTCAATATGAAAGTTGGTCCAATAGAGCTCCCTGAGTTAGAATTTCTACCTACAAATTGATCCATGGCTGTTTACCCTGTTAGCACTTAATATTTGCCTGCTGACTGAATTTTAATATCCAATGGTGATTTGACATGTGTAAGCCCACTATAAATCAAAACACATGATAGATGAAAGAATTTAGCTCAAGTTGATCTGAAGTCCCATTCTCTCTTCACTCTCTCTGAAGCCCCATTCTCTCTTCACTTTTTCTGAACTTGTTTATGTGATTTTTTTTCTTTTTGCTCCTATTGTTGGAAACTTGATCTCAAAATTAATCTTCAGTGCATGCAAGCAAGTAATTGCAATGAAGAGAAGCTAGATTCGAGGGATACATAAGTGAGTTCGTCATATATGTGTTATGTTTCATTATTTCTACAATTTGTTAACTAATTTGATATGAACAAATGCGATTTAAGGTATTAGGTACTACATGTCAAGGGGATTCTTAATCTCTTAGTTTAATTTCACTTGGGTTTCAATTTTAATTAATTTCTAAGTATGAATTGAAATCTTAGGGTTTTAATCTCTATTAGTGTTTTAATTTTTATCACAATTTACGACTTTGTGCATTTTAATTAAGATTATTTTTTAATTTGTCTATACAACATGCAATACCATGTTACATTGAAAGTTCATTATAGATGGGCAGGGGATACATAGATCGGGTTTTATTATATTTTGGTGGCTATTGTGACACATTTAAAAGGTTCAATTTTGACTTTTTAAGTCTATTAGATCTTAGGTAATTGAATGAGAATGAACTAAAATTTAGCAATTTCGATAAATTGATTTACTTATTGTCTGGTACGAGTATGATTAATGGATTGATTGAATTGAAGAGTGATGAAAAGTTTAGAATAATCTTAAATGAACTTAATATTAAATGTACTAGAACTTTTCGCAACAAATAATATGAATATTCCTCTGCATATAAAATCCCTTCTTACCTTATCCTTGAGCAAAGTAGTGAGCCTAACAAAAATAAAGAAATGAATCACAACTAATTTGTTAATTTGGGAACACAAGTGTTAATGAATGTATAGGGTTAGAGAAAAGCCAAATGAAAGGGAAAGGGAATGCAAATGAATGGGAAAGGATTGATGTCTGATAATTCTAGATCAAACTCCTCTTCAAGTCAGTAAAGGAGGGTTAAACTCTGCCAACCAATTTGAAGTATAAAGCTCTTAGGTCATTTTCAATCCATTGCGGCAAAATGATATAATTTTTACATCAAAATGGTATAACTACAGTAAATTTATTTCCAACTCATTACACTATTTTTTACACCAAAAAGAATATTTTATATATATTCATCTTTATACTTTATTTTATATTCTTTTTTATTAATTTTAGACTATATAATTATTTTACAAAATAAATATTTTTTAATATATTCATCAAATATTAAAATTTTTATTATTTAATAATATTATAAAATACAAATTCAATTTAATATCAAATATTAATAAAATTTATTAATTAAAAAAATATTAAATAAAATGCAGATTTATTAAAAATGTAATAAAAAAACTTGATATTGAATAATTAATAATACAATATTACAATAAAAAATAATATTACTATTGATTCAATTATCTAAATTAGTATATTGCTTCCACAAATGCTCTATTAATGCATTACGCAGTGCAATATGAACATCTTTATCTTTGATTTGTTTATGTCGAGAAAGAAATTGTTGAAATCGAAAATTTTAATCCACTGCAATTTCAACTGTAGGATCGGGCGCATTCATCGTTTCATTAATTGGTGCGTTTAGATCACGTTCATCGTTAATTATCATATTGTGCATGATAATGCATGCAATTATTATATCATATAACATTTCTTTTCTCCAAATTGTGTTGGCTCTGCAATAATTGCAAAACGTGATTATAAAACTCCAAACGTACGCTTAACATCTTTTATACAAACCTCCTGTCTCATTGCAAAACACATTTTCTTCGGACCGGGCGGCTCATGAATTGTTTGCACAATGGTGGACCATTTTGGATATATATTATCGGCTAAATAATAACCCATATTATATTTTTTTCCTTGAATAACATAATGAGCGGGAGGAGCAATACCTTGAGCAAGATTAGAAAATAAATGTGATGGCTCCAAGACATTAATGTCATTATTTGTGTCTGACATACCAGAATATGCATGTCATATCCATAGATCATAATCCGCTATAGCTTCAAGAATAATTATTGATAATCCACTTCGACCTGTATATTGTCCGGCCCATGCTGTTGACAATTTTTTCACTTCCAATGCATACAATCAAGGCTGCCTAACATTTCTGAAAAATCACGTTGATGACCAACATAGAGTAGTCTAGTGATGTCATTAACATTAGGTGATATAATATATCTCTCTGCAAAAAATTCTACGATAGCATGACAAAATCTCTTTAAACTTTCAATTGCAGTTGACTCACCAATTTTAACCTATTAATCAGTAGCATATGCTGGTAAACCATACGCTAACATTCGAAATACTGTTGTGACTTTTTGTAAAGTTGATAATCCAACTTTACCCAAGTCATCTCTTCGTTGCTGGAAGTAGTTATCATGGTCTTTAATTGCATCAATGATACATAAGAATAAACTTTGAGACATACGCTATCAGCGACAAAACATATCTTCATTGTATCGTGGCCGATCAGAAAAATAATCATTAAATAAATTACAGTCTGTAGTTTCATGATCACGATTGATCACAATATGACCTGAAATAGAGTCATCATGAGTACTCTAATTGCTTTGTTGACTGATGTAAGACTCTAAAATCATGTTATTATTGTGAATTGCACGACAGGTTGTTTCTTGTTCAGCAATAAAATTACTCATTACTGATATATCTTCATTGTCATATGAAGATGAAGATGAATTTTCGAATTACACATGTTATGGACCTCCAATATTGAAGTTTATCTTTAAAGATTATCGTTTGAGTAATTTGGAGAATGTGAATACAAATATTTGATACTTAAATGATAATCAGTATGAATAAATTTCATAAATAATGGTTTTATTTATAGAAAAAATTTGATGAAAATCTTAAGGTTAAAAAATATAATCTGACGGCTAAAATTAAAATGAAATTCATCTGACGACTAAAATTATGACAACAATCATGATAAGATTTAGATAAGAAATAAATTAATCTAACGACTAAGATTATGATGAAATTCATCTGACGGCTAAAATTAAGATAAAATTCATCCAACGACTAAGATTAAGATGAAATCCATCTGACAGTTAAGATTATGACAACAATCATGATAAGATTTAGATAAGTTATAAATTAATCCAACGGCAAAAATTATAATGAAATCCGTCCGACGGCTAAAATTATGACGAAATCCATCCGACGACTAATATTATGACAACAATCATGATAAGATTTAGATAAGAAATAAATTAATCCAACGACTAACATTATGATGAAATCCATCCGATGGCTAAATGACAGCAATCATGATAAGATTTAGATAAGGAATAAATTAATCTAACATCTAAGATTATAATGAAATCTATCCGATAACTAAGATTATGATGAAATCCATCTGACGACTAAGATTATGACGACTAAGATTATGACAATCATGATAAGATTTAGATAAGGAATAAATTAATCTAACGACTAAGATTATGATGAAATCCATCTAACGACTAAGATTATGATGAAATTCATCCGACAGCTAAGATTATGACAGTAATCATGATAAGATTTAGATAAGGAATAAATTAATCCAACGACTAAGATTATGATGAAATCCATTCAACGACTAAAATTATGATGAAATTCATTCGACGACTAAGATTATGACAGCAATCATGATAAGATTTAGATAAGGAATAAATTAATCAAACGACTAAGATTATGATAAAATCCATCCGACAGCTAAGATTATGATGAAATCCATTTGACGGCTAAGATTATGAAGAAATCCATCCGATGGCTACGATTATGACAGCAATCATGATAAAATCTAGATAAGGAATAAATTAATCCAATGGCTGAAATTATGATGAAATCCATCTGACGGCTAATATTAAGATGAAATTCATTCGATGACTAAGATTAAGATGAAATTCATTCGACGGCTAAGATTATAACAACAATCATGATAAGATTTAGATAAAGATGAAATTCATTTGACGACTAAGATTATCATGAAATCCATCATACGGATAAAAATTATTGACTAGATATTAATTATCTATATTTTATCTGTATCACATGCTATATATATGTGTATACATCTTATATTATTTGCCCAACTTATATTTTATATTTCATTACTCTACTACAAACTCTACTTCAAACACTCTTTGCAAATATGCCTATTAGATCTTCTTCTTACAGTGTTGATAAAGATGTACTACTGTGTCAAGTTTATATGGACATTTCTCAATACCCTATTACGGGTGTGAACCAGTCTTCAAGTCAATTTTGGTCTCGTGTGGAAGATACATATAACACCGCAAGAACTGAATGTTGAGAGTATCATAATAAAAGATCTGTGCAATCTCGAATTCAAACTATAGAGAAAGTTGTTCGAAAATTGAATTCTTGTATCCAATAAGTTGGAAATATGCATCATAGTGGTGCATCAGATAAAGATATTGTGAGTTTTTTTTTTGCAAACATTTTTATTTTTTATTATTATATCTCTGAAAAACTAAAATTTTATAGTTTAAATTATTTGCAGATAAATAGAACTAAAATATTATTGATGCAAGATGACAGTTACAAAAAAGGATTCAAATTTGACCATGTATGGAATATAGTAAAAAGTTTTGAAAAATTTAAAGATAATGTCAGCACATCAAGAAAAACAAATCGAAAGAAAAATTTAAATTACATTTCATCAGAGTTAGATAATTGCACTCCTAAGTCTCAAATATTGGCATCTCTCGGGTTGTCATCATTTTCTCTTAATTTAGATGATGATATTGGTGATTCGTCATCAGAACAACCAATTGGGATCAAAAACGCCAAATTGAATAGAAAAAATGATGAACAAATATTATCAGTCATTAACAGTCTCAAAAAGAAAAATTGACAACTTTTAGAGTCGTTGAAAAGAATAGGTCGGACCGACAACAACACCTTGAAATTCAAAGCAGAAATTTGACATCAAAAAAATTGAAAGAAAAAAATAAAATTTTAATCCGAGACTTAAATACTATTAGCGATCCAAAAATTCCTACATATATCAAAGCTGAACAAATACGAATTTTAGAAAAATGATATCAACAACATCAAACATAACCACTTTTTACATTTAATGAGTTTGAAGATTATTTTAATCATATTGGCTGATCTGGAACCGATATTCCAAATTATTAAATAATTAATTATTGCATTTTATTTGTTTTATATTAGACAATTTAAATTTTCATTATTAGTTTAGTTTTAATATTTTGTAATATTATTATGTGTTAGTAATAAATGTATTATTGTTTTAAATTATAATATGTGCATTTTATAGTTATATAGTTTTTACATTTTATTTAATTTTTTGTTCAATTATATTCAATTAAGAAATTAAATTGTTATGGACTTAAAATTACATAATATTAAAAATATTAGAATACAATTTAATTGAATGATATAATTTAATTAAATTGCAATTTAATTATGAAAAAGAAGAAAAAAATATCAATTTAAATATTACTATTAATTAAACATCAATTTACTATTAATTAATTTTCCATGTACTAATATTATTTTTATTTAATTTTTCAATTAAATATATTTTAATATTAATTAAACATCAATTTACTAATTAAAAACTTATTTATTCAAATATAATAAAAGTATTTATAAAAATATAAAATTGGGTAATATTTAGTAATTAAAAATTAAAAATTTTATTTTTAAATATAAATAAAATTATTTAAATTAAAAAAAAACTTAAATCCCTTTTTCCCGTGCCCTCTCTCTCTCTCCCTTTCCCTTTCTTTTCTTCTTCCTCCTCCTTCTTCTTTTCATGTTTGCAACTCACCTTTTTTTTTAATCTAGCAACGCCAAATATGGCGTGGTACTGTAGCTAGCACTAATTTTGACACTATTTTGGTGTTCGGTTGGAGTTCAAAATTTTTACACAATTTTTGTCTTTTTCTTATTTGTACACCAAAATGGTACTGGTTGAAGATGACCTTAGACTTATGTGGAACAATTGTCTATTTTTAGGAACAAATATATGTGAGTTGATTATAAATGATACACATAACGTTGATCATGTTGGCTCTATAATCTCATTTGGGTTTTGGATATTTAACTTATTGGATATAGGGGATTATGGTATACTTACTTGGTTATAGTGGTATAATGACTTACTTTGACATAATTGTAAAGCTTACTTTGATAGTAACTAGTGGTTATTATTTCAGTTCTTAGCCTATTTTGTACTTATTCTGATAGTAGAAATGAAGTTAATTTCATTTAAGTTTAGTATTTTGTACTTAGTTTTACAATTTTTTTTGTTCTCAGTTTTACAGTTTTTTTTTTTCGGTCATTTGAGTTTTATTTATATATTACTTAGGTTTACAGTTGAAATTGATTTTCGTATAGAGCCATATAAACATAATACCTATAATTACAAATGTATATTTGGAAGAAATTATAAATACAAAGCTTAAGATTTGCATACATCAGTTCATTACAAATGCATCACATAATCACAAAAATAGGTCATTATAAAATAGAGCTCAGCAAATTCCTAAACATAGCTCACCACAACACATTCATCTCCAATTACAAATAAAAACAAAAATTATTAATATAAACATACAAATACATGCAAATTTATAAGGACTAAAACGTTTTCCCACTTCTTTTCAACTCCTTCAGCTCATCATTAACTTTCATATTCTTCTTTAATAGCCTTGATTTTTGTTAAACCAGGGAAGCATTGTTTTTAACCAGAACATCAGTTTTATGCTGCAGCTCCTCTAAATGTTCATACCTTTAACTTCCTTTTCAATTCCTTATTTTCTTTCTTCAGCTGATTAAAAGGACATTAGGTTTGCTCTGGAAATTTGTCATCATACCAATAGAAAAAATCACACCATCCTTCCTACCCATTAATCCAACCAAATTAACAATTTTTTTCCTTGCACACCATAATAACAGATAAAGATACTTTGTAGTTCGAGCATCCAAAGAATCATCGACCATGATTGTATTCAATCCACAAGATTCTGATTTGGCAAAAAAATTACAATGACATCAGGATTGATTACTTTGGCCACCTTGTTCGTTTTTGCTTTTGGTAACTGAGAAAAAAGAAGATAGAGACATTGCAATCCAATTTGAAGTGATTCTATTAGATTTTTTTAGTCGATATCTTAAGTTCCTTAGTATGAACGCATGACTATTTGAGCCTTAAGAGTATGCCTATAACAATTCAGAAATCTTAGAGTTTTCATTTTTATTAGGGTTTTAATTTTTATCTTGATTTAGGGTTTTATACATTTTAATGAAAATTATTTTTTAAATTTGCCTATGTAGCAGGCAAGACCATGTTAGATTGAAAGTTCACTATAGAGGGGCAATGAGAAACAGAGGTCGATTGAAAGTTCACTATAGAGGGGCAATGAGAAACAGAGGTCGAGTTTTATCATATTTTGGTTTATGACTACATCATATTTAAAAGGTTTGATCCTGAATTTTTAAGTCTGTTAGATATTGGGCAATTGATTCAGGATGAACTAAAGTTTAGCAATTTCAATAAACTATATAACTTATTTTCTGGTAGGAGTATGAGTAATGGGTTGATTGAATTAAAGAATGATGAAGAAATTAGGATAAACTTGAATGAACTTAATATTAGGAAACATGTAGTAGAGATCTTCATAACACATAATGTGAATATTCCTCAGTGTATAGAATCCTTTCTTACCCCTGAGCAATGTAGTGAGCCTAACAGAAAATAAGAAATGAATCAAAACCAATTTGTTAATTTGGGAACATAAGTGTTAATGAATGTATAAGGAGGTCTGGGAAACTTTCATATTCTTCCTTAACAGTCTTGAATTTTGTTAAATTAGGGAGGCAATGTTTTGAACCAAAACGTCAGTTTTATTTTGCAGCTTCTCCAAATGTTCTTACCTTAATTTCCTTTTCACATCATTTTTTTTTCTCTAACTGATTTAAAAGTCATGATGTCTGCTTTGAAATTTTTTCCCATGCACACCATAATAATAGATAAAGATACTTACTTTGTAGTTCGGACATCCAAAGAATCATCATGGACTAGGATTATATTCAGTCCACGAGGTTTTGATTTGGCAAACAAATTCCAGTGACATCAGGTTTGATTACTTTGACCACCATGTTCCTTTTCACTTCTAGTAATTAAGGAAGAAGATATAGACACTGCAATCTAATTTGAAGATTTATTTGACCAATTTTTTTAGTTTCTTAATATAAAGGCATGGCTTTGGAGCCTCAAGAGTGTGCTCATAATAATTCCTGCATGACCAATTTTCTAATACTGTTAGAAATTGGCCTATTGGAGAACTCCATTCCATGCAAACATCTCTTAAAATATATTATGCCTCTTTATATCCATCGATTTCTAGCTTAAGCAATTAAAATACAATATGAGACATAAAAGCATATAACTATTCCCTTATATTTAATGATGTTGTAATATTCTCACTGTGGTTGCCAAAGTTGTTTACGATTGAAAATCTCTTAGGATTTATACGAATCACCTAAAAAATTAAGGTAAATTTTGAACTTATAGAGTTTATTAAGCAAGGACAATGTCATGAGATTAGTACTTATAAGAGTTGTTACAAGCGATTGATACTATTTCTGGACTAATTGTTCAGGGAATACAAGACAATAATTAAAGAGTCAGTAGATTAGAAAAGGAATTAAAACTACAAGATAAAGCTAGTGATAAAATAAAAATTGAGTTTATTGATTTGAATAGTGGTGGCTACAATTAATTACAAGTATCAAAACTTTTAAATAAGCTGCACATCAACAAAAAACAAAGTTCTAATACAATTTAAAGTCTTAAAAATAAAAATAAAATATCTAAATCCAAATAAAACAATCTATCCTAATCTAAATAAAAGAGATAATTATTCCTAAAAAATGGTATATATATGGTAAGATTTTTTTTGTAACTATTTCATTATAAATGTTTATTTCAAAAATTAAGGAGGTATTTTATACATATTTTTCCATTTCATTTTTATTTATTGAAATTACACATTTTTTTAAATATTGATCAAAGGTATTGAGTTAAATTGGAATGAAAAAAAATTATAAAATTTATTATAATTAATATTTTTTTAATCTATGTAAAGATTTTAAAATAGACATTTGAAATAGAATGATTATATAGATAAAGATAGCGGTTGAAATTAAATTGCAATAACTAGCAGTTTATGTTGCATACTAATATATTCATGTTTCAATATGATCAACCTGATAAATACTGGAATTTCATTAATATTCAATGTCAACACATAGACATTTGTAGAAAAGTTTCCTTAATTATAGAATTAAGTTTCTAACGTATGATAATTTAACTGCAAATTGATAATTAAGTTGTAGCTTAATAAAAAAATTGCATATTCAGTGTCAAAAATTAAAATTTTGGATTTCGAGTTAAATGATATAACATGTTATTTAACAAAAAAAAAGGATATAAAGGGGAAAAAAATCATAATCTACTAGTTTTTTTGAATGCTAATTTTTTTTTTGTGAGATTATAATTTAACTTTTTTTTTTCCAAATAATATATTTTACCAAACACAATTTATTGATCTAACTAAATTATTTTTATGGTCAAACTAAATTATAATATAGTTAAGTATTATCAAATAGTACTATAATTAACTAAGATTCGTATTTAGAAAGAATACTTGTACTAGATATAAATTTTCCAACATTCAACGCAACACATTCGACTTGTTTTTTTTTGAGTTGCTGAATTCAATTTTTATAAAGAGCATTTGTAAGAACATGCGGTTTATTTAGTTATATGAGTTGATATACTAAACTATGAACAACATATTTCGAATAAAATGGAAGTTGCTCTTGTTTATATATTTAAAAAAACAAAATTATTCATCATTTATTTAAATGACATATCATATATTATAAATACGGATATATAATATAATTTGGGATAAACAAAATAGATCCTAAAAAATGAGTTTGCAGTGAGTTGGTCCATTTTTTGAGAGAACAAAGATGGATATGGGCCGGAACCAACCGCTAATGAAGTTTGGAGCCGACTTGCAAGCTGGGTCTTTTGGATAATTATTGTTATTATTATTTTACTATTACAAGATGGGTCCTAAAATAATATAAAATAAAACATTTTCTTTTAGAAACAACGTCTGCTTCAAATAAATCCAGAAGGGAAAATTATCTAAATGTGATGATTGAAAAGAGAGTAGGAATCCAGATAGAGATTCTAATTCTCTTACAATCAATTATCAATTAAAAATAAATTTTTTTCTTATTCTCACCGGAATCAGCCTACTAATTTCATTAGCAAGGCAGCAAGATTGCATAACAATTGAAACTCATTTAAAAATAAATAAATAAATAAAGGGTATTTTAGTCATTTTGTCAATCATTAACCGAAAATTACCTTAAGGAGGATAATGAGATTTTGGGAATGGAGGAGGGTCTTAAGGGCTGCAAACCCTTTGCCATCGGAGCGTCTCCTCAAGAACCACAATAATTTATTACAGTAATAATTTATAAATATATACAAAAGCTTACTTCAAAGTTAAACAATTTGCTATAAGTTTTTATTTTTTTATTATTTTATTTTTCTTTCAAAGCAGAAAACTGTTAAGAATTGAATTTTTAGTTTTCTATGGACAAAACATTTGACTATTCCATTGGCTAAAAATTAACAATTTAACTCCAAATTTTTATTTGTTATTGAATATTTTTCATGTCATTCAATTTTTTTTGGCTTTATGTTAGTTATTGTTAGAATGGTAATTTTTTTTTTCTGAAACTCCATCTTTGAATAAGGATGATAATTACACCCGAATATGTGGTGCCCCGCCTTGATCTCAAAATTGTTGTGGTAAAGACAGTATATACATTCTAATCCCGATTTATTATTTATATATATATATATATATATATATATATATATTTATATATAATAATTATTTGTATATTAGCATGATTAATATTTTTTAAAAATAATTAAATAAAAATATAACACTCATTTAAAATAAAAAATATTTTTTTATTTAAATAATTATATATTTAACTAATTAATTAAAATAAAAATAAAAAATATTTTTAATATTAAAATAAAATAATTTTTTTCTATAGAATCAAATATTGGAGATCCCCGTCTTCCTGAGGATGAGAATCCATAATTCTTTCTCAATGGAATAAAAAAATGTGAATATACATTTTTGTGACAAAAATGTAGACAGAAAATTCTACTCTATTATCGTTCCTATATTTGAAAGTTGAAACTGAATTTTGCTTCTCTTTCTCCCAAACAGCTTCAATTAATTAAATAGCTATTTTAAAAATTGAAGCCATAATTCTAGTGCCCAGCTATTTGCCGAACATAACCCATTTATTTAAATATATCTTTAAATTTTTTTCTATATTTTTCTTATAAAAATTTGAGATTTTTTTAAAATTTTTTTGGTCTCTAATTCTCTAATTAATCTATATCAATATTACAGTCCTTTAAAGTTTTTAAGGAGCTCTCTTATACAAAATAAATAATAATTATTATTATTTTATGAGTTTGGGGTTTTTTAGTTGATTTTGTATTATTTTTCTTACAAACATTTGACTTTAAAAAAAATACTTTTTTTTATCTCTAATTTATCTTATTAATATGGATTTCTAAGTCTTTCTTGAGTAGACGGACTTTAAGCATGTTCAGCATAAATAAATTTTATAAAATTAATTTGATGAATTTAAAATTTAGATATTTATTTTACATAAAAATTTTAAATGTAGTTTTTAATAAGAAATTTCATGAAATTTGGTATAACAAAATTAAATTTCATCAAAATTATCGGAATTTTAAATTTTAAATTCTATATATTTCAAATAATAAAATGATGATGCAAAATTTTGACATGTATATAATGTTGACAACCACAATATTATTAGGTTTAGAATCTCAGAAAGAATCGGGACCTGTAAAAGAAAAATATGTGTATATATTTGTAAGAGTCGCATTCAGTGTGGAAGCGAGAAATTGTATAGATGGTTGAGTAATAGCTTGACTGCTTGCAAGAAAGTCAACTCTTAACCTTCCAAGGTTAATAATTGTCAGACAACATTACTGGAATGAATTGAACGAATTGAAGTAGTAGCAATTTTATTTTATTTTATTTTATTTTTGGAAAAAGAAGATTTGAATCAAAAACCAATTTGGATATGGTTGATTTTTTGAATATTATAAAAACCAAAATTGCATGGATTCAACCTTGAAATCAATTTCTTATTAGTTAATTAAAATTGATGGCTTCATTAATTTTGTTCTATTTCTTCTGAAGAGTAGATTGTCTTTTCCCTTGACATTTGGTATGCGATGGAAGCTTGGTTGGCCGTGACCATGTATTGGCCTCACTTCCTAATTTAAATTATTCAAACTGCTTATGATGGCGTTTTCCAGGTGAAGATGACCAGAAGAATAGTTGCTCATATTTTTGGAATTGGGTCAATTTATTGCTTTTGATCTATTCCCTTTCAATGGGAAAAAATGGCATTCTTATGTGAAATTTGATGCTGAATTTTATATTCATCAGTTGCTTCAGATAATTATATTGTATTTAAAATTTCATCGTATTTTTATTCGTTACAGTTGAGATTGAGATTAATGTTGCTCATAATTTAGTCACAATTAAACCTCTTTACCCTTTTTTAAATGTGTTTTACTGAGTTTTGAACTTAAAACTCTTCCTAACAAACTTAGCATGTAAGCCACAATTCGTAAATTTAATATGGATGAATCATGATTTTACTCTTACATATACAATATTAAACCTTTCTTAATATTTGATGAAACCCATTTATATAATTTTTTTTAAATATATTTAAGATCAAATTTTGACATTGGTTATTGTCACATGAATATGAATAAACTAGCTTGACCTTATATATAAGATGTAATATGGTGAATAAAATGTTAATTTGGTAGACAAGAAAGTAAGAGTTAGACACAACGGATAAAGATAATACAATAATACAAAATAAAAATAATCATAAAAAAATAATATCAGTAATTTAATGTGGTTCATCTTTTAATTTGGACCATATCAACAAAACAAATTTTGAATTTTTTTTTCTACTAATAAAAATTAAAAGGTATATGGGGAAAGTCTTCCTTAGATACAAATTAGAGATAATACAATAATTTGAGATAAAATCCAAAAATAGTGACACTCAAGTATTTTTTAAAAACATTCCAAATATTTTTCTCACTATTTTTGTTACTCATCTTTTTTAAGAAAATTCTCAAAAACTCAACTCTCTCACAAATCACTAATCTAGGAAATTAATCCTTTGGCACTGCATTCTCACTACTTGAATTCTCTTTTTACTCACTCCCTGTCATACTTTAAATTTGCAATATCATTGCATATTTATAGGCAAAATACGGAACTCATTTCAATTGTCCAATTTTCAAAATCTATCCACTTTTTTTTTCTTATAATAATAATAATTGGTGGTGGGCCTCGTATATTTAGAATGACCCACACATAACGTGAACCAACAAATCTCTCACTCTCGACTATATCAGAGGCTCCTCCAATCCAGCAGCTAATCGACAAGACTCAAAATACGATATTAGTAGAATATTTGTCAACAAATCTAATTCATTTTCTTCTGTATAGATTTTTTCAAGCGGTAGTAATTTCTCCTTCATTACATATTTGATTCAGTGATATCTTACATCAATATATTTTGATCTCTAATGAAGAGAGACATTTTTTCTTAAGATAAATAACACTCTGGCTATCACAAAATAATTGATATTTGTCTTGCTGCAACTCATGTTTTTTCAAGAACTTCATCTACAACTCCTCTTTATACGCTTCTATTGTTGTAATAAACTTTGTTTTAGTAGTAAATAATGTAACACACTTCTGTAACTTTAATTGTCATGATAAAACTCTCTCTGCAAAAGTGATCAGGTAACCTGAAATAGGCTTTCCTGAATCTACATCACTAGTCATATTTATATTTGTATATCCAACCAACACAAGTTTGGTATTTCCAAAATATAAACATATTCTGAAAATACCCTAAAGATACCTGAAAATCCATTTTACTACACCCCAATTTTCATTTCCAGAATTTAAGGAATATGCTTATTACTCTAATTGCAAGAGTGATATCTAGTTATGTGCACACTATAACATACATCAAACTTTCAATTGCTGAAACATATAAAATCTTGTCAATCTCTTCCTTCTTTTTATCTGTAGAAGGACTCTACCTAGAACTCAGTTTAAACTGATTAGCAAAAGGATAACTAACCGTTTTAGTTTGATCCATTTTAAATATCTGAATTGTTTTTTCAATATACTTCTCCTATGATAGCCATAATTTCTTGGTGTTTTTATTTCTAATAATCTTCATGCTAAGAATTTATTTTTTTAGCTCCAAATCTTTTCATGACAAAAGACTTACTCAACTATTTTTTTCAAGTTGTTAATTTTGAAAATATTTTAGTCAACAATCAGCATATCATCCACATAGAGCAAAAAAATAATAAAATCCTCATTAGATAATTTTTGTACAAAAATATAATGGTCTAAAGTAGTATTCTCATAACCTTGCTCCCCCATAACAGACTCAAACTTCTTATACCTTTATTTTGGTGTCTGCTTCAAGCCATAAAGGTTTTTATTCAATCTATAAACATAATATTTTCCCCCCTTATGCTTGAAATCTTCTAATTGCTCAATGCATATATCATCTTCTAAATCACCATGCATAAAGGCAATTTTGACATCAATTTGTTCAACCTCTAAGTTAAAACTTGCTGCTAACTCTAGCACTATATAGATGAATTTTTTTTTACAACTAGTGAGAAAATCTCATTAAAGTCAATTCATTTTCTTTGGCTGAACCCCTTGACAACCAATCTAGTTTTGAATCACGAATGAAAACTATTCTTTTTCATGCTTGATTATGAACATCCATTTATTTTTCAAAGCTTTCTTGCCTTTTGGCAGCTTCACCAGTTTAAAAGTTTTATCTCATACAAGGATTTCATTTCATCTTTTATGGATTTAACCAATTTTTTTCTATACTCATCAGCTATAGTTTCTTCAAAGCTCTATGGTTATCCTTTATCTGTGAATAACACATACTTATTTTCTGAATACCTTGTAGAAGGTTGTTTTGCTCCAGTACTTCTTCTTAAAGAAACTGGAGAGGACACATGTGTTGATTGATGATGAACATCATTATCTTTAGCATCATCTTATGGGTCATTAATGGGACCATTATCTTCTTCAGACAGATCGACATGGTCTTCATTTCCAACTTGTCTCAGCATTAGTTTAGAGGAATTAATTTTAAATCTGTTGAATCACCATTGGAATCAATAACATCATTTTTTATTCTAACAATATCTTTAATGGTCTCATTCTCAACGAACACAACATTATGACTCCTGACTAGTTTATTCTTTATTAGATCATAAAATCTATACCCAAGCTGATATTTAACATAGACAATAAAAATATATTGTTGTATTTTAACATCAAGTTTAGACCTCTCATCTTTAAGGATATGCACATAAGTCTTCCAACCGAACTCCTGCATATGATCATAGGAAACACCTTTTTCTAACCACACTTTCTCTAGAACATCTAGCTTTAGAGGGACATAGAGTAAAAGATTCAATACGTACACAACCGTGAGTAAAGCTTTTTTCAAAAATATTTTAGGTAACTTTGCATATAAGAGCAAATATCTAACTCTCTCCATCAAAGTCTTGTTTATTCTCTCAGCCAAGTCATTTAATTATGGTATTTTTGGAGGCATTATTTGATATCGAATACTATACTCTTTATAGTAGTTATCAAATAGTATAATGTATTCTCCACTGTTGTTTATCCGGATATATTTCAATTTCTGATATTTTTTCCTTAAAGTGTATACCTACGTCTTTTTATTATTATTATTATTATTATCAATGAAAGTTACAAAGTACTGAGCACCACCGAGTGACTTTGACATTGACCCATATAAATCTGAATAAACTAGATCCAACACATTTTTTTATTCTGGAAGGAGGAAAACTCTTGAAAGCAATACTATTTTGCTTTCTAACTAAACAATCAATACATTTTTCCAAATGAACTTCATCAACTTTGGGAAACATCTTCTTCCTAACTAGACTTGTCACTCATTTCACTCATATGGGCAAGTCTCTTATGCCATAGTTCAACTGCACCGCTTTTCTCCATAACACTCATAGTGTCGTTAAAGTGCTTTATATGCATCAAATATAAGCTAACATGTTTTGTGCCTCCAGCCACCACCAAAGAACATTTGGTGAGCTTTCATTGATTATTAAAGAAGGTACGGTAGAAACTTGTATCATCAAGTCTTCCTACAGAGGTTAAATTAAGGAGAATATCTAGAATATGTCTGACATGTTTTAGGACTAATCAGGTACTATTCCTAGTCTCCAAACAAACATCTCATTTGCCAATAACTTTTGACATATTATCATTTTTTATCTTCACAATGCCAAAATCTCTTATTTTGTATGATGAAAATAATTCTTTTTGAGATGTGACATGAATGGTAACATTACTATCAATTTCCCAGATAGTCTTGTAGGATGTATAATTGATAGTATCATCACAAACAACATCAAACTCGTTCATGGTATTTGTCTATTCATTATCACTACTATCATCTCTCTTGGATTTCTTGTCTTTTTGTTCCTTCTTGAACTTTCTACATGATTTCTTAATGGCTTTCTTTCTGTACTAATAATATTCAATATTGACATATCTATTTGACTTGCCTCTGCTCTTTTTTTTAGACATTTGTTGCCTAAACTGACTCTTTCTTCTTGAGTCTATAACCAGAACATCTGGTTGTGTTAAAGAAAATGAGTTTTGTGATATTTTTCTCATTTCTTCATTCAGAATACTGCTTTTTATAGACTATATATTGATTATACCGTTAGGTATAATGTTGGTAATTGAAATCTTCAAAGTCTCCCATGACTCTAGTAAAGAGCCTAATACCAGCAAAGCAAAAATTTCGTCATCCGATTTTATACTCATTTTGGACACTTGTTTTATGATCTCTTGCATCTCTATCAAATGATTTGCTATGAAAGTTCATTCCTTTTATTTTAGTTGCATCAACTTTGTCAAATAAAATAATTTATTATTTCTTGTTTTTATATATACAACTATTCAAGTTTATTCCACAGCATTCAGGTATGAGTCTCATTACAGTATACACATTGTCTTTAATGAATTTTCGGATGAAGTCGCACACCTGCTCATGTTTAAATTCTCACTCCTTATCTATTTTGCTTTCAGATTTAGTTGTAATAAACACCGACAGATGTATTTTCATCACAAATAGGATATCATTCATTTTGTTTCTCAATACTCTGTCTCCATTAAAAAAATAGAGACTTTTTTAGTGGACAGTAAGTAAATAACATCTTTCTTGATGTAGAAAATCAGTCAATACTGCAATCACAAAACATACTAAGAATTTTATAAGACTGACAAACTGACTTTTATACCATATGTTAGGCTTAACAGGTAAAAATAACACAATAATGCAGAATAAAAATAATCAGCAAAAAAATAATTTTAGCTATTTAACGTGATTCACCATTTTATTTGAACTACATCCATGAGATAAATTTCAAATAATTTTCTTTTTTATTTAGAAAATCAGTCAATACTATAATTACAAAGCATATTAAGAATTTTATAAGACTGACATACCGATTCTTATACCATATGCTAGGCTTAACGGGTAAAAATAACACAATAATGCAAAATAAAAATAATCAGTAAAAAAATAATATTAGCTATTTAACGTGATTTACCGTTTAATTTTGACTACATCCACGAGATAAATTTTAAATAATTTTCTTTCACTAATAAAAATTAATGAGTATAAAGAGATAACATTCTCTAGATATAAACTAGAGTTAACACAATGGTTTGAGATAAATCAAAAAATAGTAACACTCAAATATTTTTCAAAAATATCTCAAATATTTTTTCATTATTTTTTGTCACTATCTTTTTTGAGAAAATTCCCAAAAATCAAACTCTCTGGCAAATCACTCATAAAAGGAATTAATCTCTGGCACTTTACTTTCACTGCTTGAACTCTCTTTTTTCTCACTCCTTATCGTACCTCAAATTTGCAAAATGTGGCACACATTTCAATTGTCCAATTTTTAAAATTTGTCCACGTCCTTTTTTTTTTTTTTTTTAATAATAATAGGTGATGGGGCTGGTATATTTGGAGGAACCACACACCATGTGAACCAACAGAAAGTAGCAATAAAACAATTGTACAATAATTTTATTACTTTAGGATGTAGTATTAAGAACCTCATAGACAGTACCATTACACCAACAATGTTGACATATGCTAGAATTTTTATATTATTTTATTTTTACGGTATAGTGGAGTAGATGATTGTATTAATTGTATTTTCTATTTTCAATCTTTGTGCTTTGGCTTAGAACTTTGGGTATGTTTTGCTGTTAGTTTTGAAAATGCTTCTTAAATCCAATGATAAACTTGGAGAATCTTTGGTATGTTTTGGTATTATTTTTGTATGACTATATAGAATTTTCTTATGCAAAGAATTTAGCTTTTGAAATTCTTTCTGAGTTAGATTGAGGTTCTATATTAAAAGAATCATGGTTTAATAGGTTCTAGAATGAGAATACTTTGGGATTTCATCAATGTTATCAAAGAACAAGGAAATTGAATCTAGAATTGAATTTCTTTGTTGATTGAAAGATTGCCTGTGTTTGAGATCAATTATGGAAGGAAAATTTTGCAATACATTTAATAAAATTCATTAAGACCTGTTTGGTTTAACTGTAAAATATAGTTAGTGGCTGATAGTTTGGTACTTGTTGTTTAGTAAAAATAATTGAATTGTTGCTGTTATGATAAAAAAAAAACTTACCAATAGAGATATCATTTATTTAATTCAAGATATACATTATTTTATAATAAATAAATAAATCAGTATAATATATTACTTATTTGATATAATTGTTTATTCTAACAAATTAAAAATTACTGTAGTAGTAATAATAATAATAATAAATTTTTTAAAAAATATATATGATATAAGAGTAACTAAATAAAAAATAATTAAAAATTTGTTACTTTGTTATATATAAAAATAATTTAGTATAAGAGTAATTTAGTTTTTATATTTAAAAAACTTTAGCTATTAAGAAAAAATAGTTATTCCAAACAACTGTCAGCTGCTGATTAAAAAAATTTGCTAAATACTTATTTATTAGCTTTTGAACAAAAAAAACTATTAACTAATCTGAATAATTGAACCAATCACCACCTAAATATTCATAAGGTTCTTAGGTGTTTGTACTAGTATTCAAGCTATATATTGATAACATATTTCTCCTGATAAAATTTCCTTATAGGAGCGACGGTGCATAGGGAATTTGCGATTAAATGCACCATCTATACCCTTTACTCTTGAGTTTTTTTTTTCCATAAGAAATTAACTAACCAAAAATAAATAAATTGCAACTTTAAACTATCTTTAACTTGAATAGATATTTTTATTAAAAAAAAAAACTTGAATAGATGTTTGTAGACTGTATCATCTATATCCATTTTTGTTGATTAATAATATAAGCTACTGTTAATTCCTTCCGGTTGTGCTGCAATTATTGGGTTTTGTGGATCTTGATTGCCCATGTTGACTTAACTCAGCCTAAAACCATAATATAATTAAATTTAGAATAAAATTAATAAATAGGCCTTTATTGGTAGAAAATAAACTGCTCCTCCCTTTTTATATAGAACATGAAAAAACTGCAGTCAGTTTTTTTGGGCTCTCCCTCTACAATTTCTCTACAGAAATTTGTATCAAAAGGCGTTCGTAATATGGATTCCAAGTTAGATTCTAATAATCCGGTAGACATATTGTAATTTGTTCCACAAGCAAGTATAAACTTTTGACTCTTCTTGTAGCAATTTTCAAATTTCACCTGAACATATGTAAGAAACTTCAATTGTGTATTACTGCATTATATTTTTAAGGTGTGTAGAAATTTTATCCATTGATTTTATTTTATGAATTTATATTTAAAAATAGATTTTTTTACCAAATATTTGATTTTTTTGAGTAAATATTTTAAATTTTGAATATATTTTACTTCAATTTGGCAAAAATAGAATACGAAAACAGAGGGTGACAAAGCAGCAGTATTAGTTTAATCCGTAATGGATGCATGACCTATCATGAAGAAGTTCGTCTCACCGGCCCGAATTTTGAGCATGGGTTGGTGGCTACTCAATATTGTTTTTCTTTTTGTGCATCTTTCACATTTTAATTTGTGTTTTCCATGAAATGTAATTTCATGTTTAAAGTTTTCTCATTCAAGTAAAATTTCAAGGTTTCTAATAAAAGTTGAATTTAAATAAGAAATTAGTCTTATATTTTTAATTTTAAGATATACTTTAAATAGATATAGAATTTTTTATTACTAAGTTGAGATAACATTAATTTTATATTATAGAATAAAAAATATATTATTATTATTGTTAAATATAAATTTAATTATCAAAGATGATCTAATTAATCTGATTAAAGAGTTTAAATGTGCTTGCAAAATTCAAATTTATCAAAAAGAAAGGTCCATATAATGAAACAAAATGGCCCACTGAATTATTTGTCTTAGAAATATTTTTGTATTCAATAAATAATATTGCAATGTTAAATATTTGGCATAAAAAAAAACAAATAATTGAATACGTAAATAAAAACGTATAAATTTCGTTTCATTTATAGCTTAATCCCATTATAAATCTGATAGCTTTCAAGAAACTTCAATTGTAATAAAAAAAAATACAGAAATTACTATTAAAATTGGAAAATAATTGTATACTATCTAAAATAGTAGAATTTGAGTAATATAACCAATAATTTTGACTAAGGGACACAACTTAATGGTTTATTTGATATTATCTATTTTCTTAATAAAATGAATATTATATTATTCTACAATAATTTTGCAGACATAAATTGTATTATTAATCCAACAACAATCTTTTAAATCATTTATTTATTTATTTTCCGATTCCATATTTTATTAGTAAAAACACTCTTTTATCATTTCTTTTTATATGATAAATCATGAGGAAATTAATAGTCTGGTCGCTTTTTTTTTTCTTCAGCTATATATGAAATCGCCATGGAGTCCATTATAAAACAATCTTGCTATTTATTTAGATTTTCTTTTATGAACAACCTTAATTGAAGACTCACTTAATCTGATTTTCTTACAATTTTTTTTTTCGAGTTTCATTTCGATTTCTTTTTATGAGCAACCCTTAATTTGCCTTGATGTCTTTTCCCTTTTTTATTAAGTAATTTTTTTAATCTTTTTTTTTAGTTCTATTTTTCCATAATTAAGTTTTTTATTTATTTATGAAAATCTCTTGATATTAATATTAAATGAAATCTCATTTTATTTTTTTACCCACGTGAAGCGCCAGAAGACGACTAAAATAGTAATTTTCTTTTTTCTGAACTTTTCCCTTATTAACTAAGGAATAATTTTTTTTTGGTGAGTTATTAACAATTTGTCATTTACACGTTATTTTGTTTAATATGGAAAATTATCTTTTTGATTTTTATGGATATAAATGGAGGTTAGTACTTATCTTAGAAGAAGTTTGGTTCAGCTGTTGGATGCAGTTAATAGCTGATTGATACTAATATTTGATAAAATTAATTGAGTTGTTACTATAATGATGTTAAATTGTTATTAGATGTATAGTTTATATCAAAAATATATTTCTCCATGATATATAAATAAACAGAAAAATTAAATATTATATATTACTTGATATAATTATATATTTTAATGATTAAAATAATAAAAACAATAAAATATAATTAATTATAAGTAAATTTTTTCACAAATGTATATCCATAATTTATAAATATAATAAATTAATTTAATATATTTTATATTGGATAAAGTGATTTAAAGAGATATGTTTGTTTTTAATAAAAAAATTTACAACATGATGTATTTTATTATAAAAAGAATTATTTTATCATTTTATTAGAAAAAATATCAATTGTTTTGAAAACAAATTCAAGAATTGAGTTTTTCCAATCAGCAGTTATTTTATTTTTTTTATCAGCTATCAGTTGAGTTTATCAAACATTTATATTTAGCTGTTCAGAATAAAAAATACTATTAGTTATCTCCTGAACCAAACACTTTTTTAGATAATTTAAGTCAGTTATCATCTTAAAAAATAACAATCTTCAAAGCAAATTCAATATCAAAGTCATATTATTATTCTAAGAATTTTGAATTTTTTATAATTTCTTAACAAATTAATTGAATTACCGGATCAAATTTTATAAAATTATTTTTTTTTTGGTAACCTACTGTATTATCTTTTTCTAAAATTTTATATTATCTATTTTTATCAAGTTTATCACATATTTTCTAAATTTTTAATATCATCTATTTTTTTTTAATCAAGCTTATCAAATATATCAATTAAGAATTTTGCAATAAAAATAAAATAAGATATTAGTCAAATTCAGGAGGGATGAGTTAACTACGCCTTTAAAGTAAAGTTGCTTAATTGATAATTTATTTCTATTATCAAGTCATTTGAAAAAACATAGGAATCCATGAAATAATAATATTAAGAATTTTACTTTTAATTAATGTCTCATGGTACACATAGGATTTATTATGTCAAATAAAAAATTGCAATAATATTTTGCACAACAATATATTTTTTAACAATTAGATCAGAAGTTGTGTTCTAATAAAAAAAAATTATATATTATTATTTACAAAATAAATTAATGTTACTAAAATGTTATCTTAAGTATAGAAATTTATTTAGTTAGTAATTAGGTTATAATAAACTACTAAAACTCCATCTATTTACTCGATCACTTGCATTTCTTTATAGTTTAAATTACATATATGGCCTTGATCACTTACTTAAAAATATTTTTTATGATATTATCTTTCACTTTTAGAACTTCAATTTAGTAAAATACTATATTCCTGTTCTAATTTTTTACATTTTTGAATTAAAAATGGCTAAAAATATTTTCGTGATATCATTGGAAGTTCGAGTTTTTGTTTATACCATTAGAATTTGAATTTAAGTCCGCATTTTAAAATCATATATATATATATATATATATATATATATATATATATATATATATATATATTCTTTCTAAACATAATTGATCTCCATATTATATACATAATATTTATTTATAAAAAAAACAATTTTGTATATACTAAGTTAAATTTTAGTATTATATTATGTAGAGATAGACTTATATTCATTTCAGAAAGAGATATAATTCATTTTCGATTGAAAATAAATATAATAGAAAGAGAAATACAATAAAATAGGGTCTTAATTTTTTTGCATGCACAAACAAGTAATTTTATCTTGACTATTGTTCTGTTTATCGAGTATATCCATCACTTGCACCTTTTCTTTAATATATATCTTTCCATATTTCATCATTTTTACCTTATTGGTTCTTTTAATTTATTTTAACAATTTATTTGTGTATGTTAGACTTAGTGGTATTGAGCCTCCCATGTGAGTTTGACTTAGCGCAGACTTATATATTTTTATATATAAAGTTATGAAAAAAATATAACTTTTGGAATAAGAGAAGAAAGGAAACGATATAACTTTTCATCAAAAAGTTTTCTTTGAAATTCAAAAATTCTCGATAAAGCAATTTCTTCATATTCATTCAATTACAAGTGAATCAAAGCATTCGTACTTTGGAATTGAGTCAAGTTTTAGTAATTTGATTCCGCCTAAAGCATTAAAAACAAACGATATACGGTCAACAAGTAAGTATCCACTGCTTTAGAAATTCCTACAATGTCTTATACTAAACATGTCATATATATGTTTTCATGTAATAAAAATAAAAGTTTTTTAAGAAATAACTGAAAATGATATATGATTAAAAAAATGACAAAATAGGAAATAACATAATCATTTATATTTGCAATATATATGTACTCTCATAGATCAAACTACATTAGACAAAATTTTTAATTAGAATATTCAAATTTATTTTTTTATAAAGGTGAGCAAAATTCAATAATAACAAAAAATTAATGAGCATATATACACGTTTAAAAAAATTAATATTTATTCAAAATTAATAAATTTATTTTTATCTGTGTGCAAAACGCAGGAGCACATCTAGTTCATTAAGTATCTATATTCCCTTAGAATGATCTATTGAACACCCTCAAGTGATTTATTATACACTTGAACTCATTTACTAATAAGTCTCATATATATTTGTAGACATAAAAATTTTGGAGGTCCATAAATAAATTGGACTTATATTTTATTTAGTAATTAATTTAATTTAATTATTAAATAAAGTTCAAATATCAAATAAAAAATTTTTATGTGTCAAAATATATAATTGCCTTAAATAGAGAAGCATATTTCATTTCTATAAATAGTTTAAGTGTGCATAAATACATTTGACTAAATAAAAAAAATATTCTTTCCTTTTATGGTCTAAATTACCATAAATGCATATACCCAAATTCTCTTATAAATAGAGGAGTTTCAGTCTTCTTTAAAAAAAAGAAGATCAAGTCGTAAGTCACCGAAACTCTGCAACCAAAGCATCAAGTAATGCTCTGTAGAATTCTCTCCAAACCAAAACATCAAGACTTCTATATCTCTACATCAAGATTGTTCAAGTCTTCAAAAAATAAATCTTTAAATGGTATTCATCATTCGTTCAACCAATATCTTTCACCAAAATCAAAGGAGAAATCTTCTACGGATTTGAGATCAAGCTTCATAAGCCCTTGAACTGTAATCAAAGGAGGAAAGAATCAAATGCTATAATTTCTACATCAATATAAATTCTTCATTAGAGATCATACCTCTTTCCTTTATTTTAATAAATTCAATTCTTATATTTGTTCATTTTTTTTCTTGACTTTAATTTCAGATTAAGAAATTTGTGTGTACAAATTTGTGGCACGCCCAGTGGGACATCTCTACCTTTCATCTTTTTCCTTCAAAGGTTTCACAAGATTCAACATTTAAGATCCATGACTTCAAAGCACAACAACAGTGGTTGTCAATCCAAGGAACCTACTCACTTCAATGTGCAGTTTACTACTAATGCTAGCCCAAGAGCTGCCCTCAAGGAAAGATTGATCGAGGACATTTATGCCTGCACTCTTCCTTTGTTTCAAAAGGCATTTGTTCAACCAAAAATGGTGAAAGATATGGCATCACCTAATGGGGATGTCAATGCACAATCCATTAAAGATTTCAATCATCCTTATAGCAATGATGCACTAACATCTCCTCGTGCACCTGTGTCATCCAATAGCTCTTCTGACTAAAACTACTTATTTGGAGGAACAAATCACTAAGATGACCAAAATCCTGGAGAGTCTTAGTGATTCAAATAAAGAGAAAGATGAGGAAATCGCCTTTTTAATGAAAAAGGTTAAAAGTTTGACTGAAAAAGAAAAGTCATTATGAAGAATCCACCATTATAAGTTGAAGAATATATAGGGACTCCAATAATTACTCTCACAAAGGACTCTCAAATGTTAGCTGATGGAGCTATCAACGTTAGTCAGTTGAAAGATCTTATTAAGGAAGTTGTCAAAGACCAAGTCGAGAGTGTGACTTCGCCATCATATACATATGCCAAGCCATACTCTCAGAGGATTGACCTTTTGAGAATGCCTGCAAATTATCAACCACCAAAGTTTCAACAGTTTGATGGCAAAGGTAATCTAAGACAACATGTGGCTCACTTCATGAAAACTTACAATAATGCTGGTACCTATGGTGATTTGATGGTTAAGCAGTTGGTTCTATCCTTGAAGGGAAATGCTTTTGACTGGTATACAGAATTAGAACCAGGCACAATTGATGGATGAGAGCAATTAGAATGTGAGTCTCTCAATCGCTTCTACAGTACCCATTGGATTATTAGCATGATAGAGCTTACAAACTCATGTTAATGGGTTGATGAGCCTGTCATCTACTATATCCAAAAATGGAGGAATTTGAGCCTTAACTGCAAGGATCGTCTATTCGAAACCTCTACTTTAGATATGTGCATTCAAGGCATGCATTGGGGGTTGCACTACAATCTTCAATGTATCAAGCCTAAAACCTTTGAAGAGTTGGCTACTCGAGCACATGACATGAAACTAAACATTACTACTCCAGAGGTCAAAGATTTCATGTGGAAGACCCAAAAAAGGGAAAGGAAAAGCATGATACACTTAAACGGGGTAAGCTTTCTACAAAAGCAGAGACCAAACAGTCCATGGTGGTGAGTACTGCACCATTTAAAATTTCCATTAAGTTCGAGAAGAAAAATGAGGAAAAGACTACTGCTACTTGAGGCCAAGGTGTAAAAAAGACCATTTTGAAAGAAAGACAAGAAAAACAATACCCTTTCGCTAATACTGATATTCCCAAGATGTTGGATGACTTGCTTAAAGTTAATCTCATTCAACTTCTTGAAATGAAGTGTCTTGAGGAAATTGATCGTGTAAACGATCCAAACTATTGTTAGTATCATAGGTTGATTAGCCACTCTGTTCAAAAATGTTTTGTTCTAAAAGATAAGATTATGCAATTACATGAGGATGGAGATGTTGTGTTTGATGAAGAAACTACAACCTTTAATGTAACCACAATAGTGAGTGTAAGTCCTCGTATTGCCACTTGAAAGTTTGGTTCTTTTGAACCTATGAAGTTTGCAATGCATGTTTTTTCTAGTCAAATTTTGAACCAACCTGTACAAGTTACCCTACAAAATGATGATCTAACTGGGGGCATCAAGACTAAGTACATAGAAATTGAAGATCACTCTAATAAAGGGTAGACTCTTTTCACTCGATAAAGAGGAAAAAAAAAAGAAGATGCCATTGTAGAAGACTACTCTAAATAGGTCCAAAGTGGTGAAAAAGTATGTGAAAAAACTAGTTCCTCAAACAATGATGAGGAGATCACCCCCAGTTTAAAAAGAAAATGAGTTTAGACAAAGGCCTAGGGTACCTATTACCCTAAAATATTTTTTTCCAAAGGAACTTGTAGAGCTAGATGATGTAGTATTTTCTTGTTATAATGTTGATGAAGACCTAAAAGACAATTAACCAAAAAAAAGAAGAAAAATCTGAGTCTAAAAGAGCTGTGTGTAGTCCGTGTTCAATGAAAATATGCTTTTTTGATGAAGATTTGCTACTTGGATCTAAACTACATAACCATCCACTTTTTGTCACGACCTATGTCAATGAACAAGGTTAATAGAATTTTAATAGATGAAGAGACTTCTGTTAATATTCTAGTTCTCAAAACTATGAAGGAGTTAGGCATACCTATGGATGAACTATTACAAAGTTGCATGATATTCCAAAGTTTTAACCAATGGGGGTAAAGGACTCTTGGAAAAATCAGGCTAGCATTAGTCAGGGATGACATGGAATCAAACGTTTTATTCCATGTAATTGACGCTAGGACTTCCTACAATATTTTGTTTGGAAGACCATGGATGCATTAAAATGGTGTTGTCTCTTCCACACTCCATCAATGTTTCAAGTATTGTTGATATGGATAGGTGAAGAGGGTTGATGTTGATGCTAAACCTTTCATTATAGTTGAATCTCCTTTTGCAGATGCGAAGTTTTATGTGGATTCAACTGAAGCAGAAAATGAGTTATCTATTTTGAAAGCATCCAACAAAGAGGAAATATGTGAGAAGGAACCATTAAAAGAGAAGATAGACAAGGTAAGTGATGGCTCTACAATCAAAATTTTCAAGCCTGTGTTTATGCCTCATAATGTTTTTAAGAAGAAAGAAGAGCAATCCTTATCTGCAAAAGATGAAGATGAAATCATCAAAGGATTAGAAATTTTAAGTTTTGCAATCACAAAACTTGAGTCTTTAAAGACTTGCAAGCCTCAACTAGAAAGATTTGTAAAGTTGTCCCAAAGTCCTGTAGTGGAACATGGTTTTTTTTTCTACTAAGAAGGCCAATGGATTTGGCCCAAATGCTTATAGATTACTTGCCAAGGCTAGATACGTCCAGGAGAATACATCTAAATTGGTAGAGGAATCAACGCATAATACCAAGAAGATTGAAGAAGCTACAAAGAAGTCCTTAAAATTGCAAAGAGAAAAGGTTCGACCTATGGTGTCATCCAAGGCCGGTCTAGGCTATAGTACATCCTCTCCACTCCATTTGAAAATTAGAAAAGAGACTTCACAACATATAACAGTTGGAGAAATTGAAGAAAAGCCAGATAGTGAAAAAGTTGAAAAGAGAACTTCAGTCTTTGATCGGTTAGGAAATTCTTCTAATCCTACTTTTGTTTTTGATAGAATTGGAAATCTAAGCACTGAAAAGATATTATCACTAAGAAATTTTGTTCATACAAAGCTTGGGGTGTCAACTTTAACGAAAGGAAAAGGCAAAGTGAAGAGGATCATATTACTATCATCGACCAAAAGGACATATGTAGCAAGTTTCCTTCGCGTATGAAGAGGTGCACCAAATGGGTGGTCTCTACAGGGCAGATGTTGAAAGGAAAGCAACCTACATTGGTGGTCACAAAAGAAATACCAAGCCTAATTGATAAAATGGAAGAAATAGTAAGTGCTACTGTCAACCATATTACCTTAGAGAAAATCAATGGAGATGAAGTTTCAGTTGAAGAAGGTGTAGAAGATGCTCCCCTTATTTTTGAAGAAGGGAATAAAACTTCAATTGATGACCTAAAAGAAGTTAATCTTGGAATACTAGAAGATCCTCATCTGACTTTCGTAAGTTCTAATGTATCTATTGAGGAAGAGAGGTATGTTGAACTTTTCATTGAATTTTGAGACATTTTTGCATGGACATATGCAAAAATGTTTGGACTTGATCCAAAGATGGTTGTTTATCATTTGGCTATAAGGAAAGGAGTTAGTCTAGTAAAATAAGCTCGATGACATTTTTGACCTGAATTGATACCATAAATCGAGGAAGAAGTCAACAAACTTGTCAAAGGAAATTTCATTGAGGAAATCAAATATCCTACTTGGCTTTCCAACATCGTTCCTGTAAGAAAAAAAGGCAAATTTGAGTCTATGTTGACTTCCAAGATTTGAATAATGCATGTCCTAAGGATGAATTTTCATTTCTAATTCCAGAAATCATGATTGATGTTATAACAGGACATGAAATTTAGTCATTCATGGATCATTCATCTAGGTACAATCAAATTCCAATGGCTCCAAATGATAGAAAACTAACTGCATTCCATACCCCAAAAGGGATATTTTGTCACAAGGTTATGCCATTTGGCTTGAAAAATGTAGGTGTCACTTACCAATGAGCAATGCAAAAAATTTTCGATGATATGTTTCACAAAAATATAGAGTGTTATGTTGATGATATTATGGTGAAGACAAGAAGAATGGAGGATCATTCTAAGGATATGCAGCAAGTGTTTGAAGGGTTAAGGAAATATCAATTAAAGATGAATCCCTTAAGATGAGCTTTTGGAGTCTCAGCTAGAAAATTCTTAGGTTTCATCATGCAACATCGATGAATTGAAATAGATCAATCTAAAATTGATGCTATCACAAAGATGCTAACACCAAGAAATATGCATGAACTCAATAGTTTGCAAGGAAAATTGGCATACATTCGTCGATTCATTTCCAATCTAGCTGGTCAATGTCATCCATTTCATATATTGATGAAAAAGGATGTTCCTTTCATATGGGATGAAACATGTAACAATGCTTTTGAAAGCATAAAGAAGTACTTAATGAGTCATCTAGTTCTTCAAGCACCCATTTCTGGATGTCCTATAATTCTCTATATTGTTGTTCAAGAATGCTCATTGGGAGTTTTACTAGCATATGAGAATGACAAAGGTAAGGAAGTTGCACTATATTACCTAAGTATAACTCTAAACAAAGATGAGTTGAACCATTCACCTATTGAAAAGATGTGTTTAGCATTGATGTTTGCTCTTCAAAAGCTTAGGCACTATTTATAAGCTCATTCAATTCGATTGATCTCCAAAGCTAATCCAATCAAGTATATAATGTCAAAACTAGTTCTTTCTAGAAGGATAGCAAAATGGGCTCTTCTCCTCTAAGAATTTGATATAACCTATGTCCCTCAAAAGGCAGTAAAGGGTCAAGCTATTGTTAATTTCCTAACAGACCATCCCATCCTGGATAATTGGAATTTTCTAAAGATTTACCTAATGAGGATGTATTGTTTATTGAAAATTTACCTTGGAAGATGTACTTTGATGGAGCATGTCGACATAATGGTGCAGGGTTTGGAGTCATTTTTATCTCTCCTGAAGGAGAGGTACTTCTATATGCATTCAATCTTACTCAATGTTGCTCAAATAATGCAACTGAGTACCAAGCATTATTGTTAGGCTTGAAGCTACGACTAATATGAGCATAAATCATCTTCAAGTGTTTAGAGATTCCAAATTGATGGTTAACCATATCCTTTCACTTTATGAAGTAAAAAAAGCCTAAATTGGTTCCTTACTGTCAATATGCTATGAAACAATTAGGTAGATTTGACAGTAGTAACATATAACATGTGCCAAGAAAAGAAAATTAGCAGGCAGATGCGTTAGCAAATCTTGCGGTAGCATTGACTCTTCCAAATGTCGAAATTCAAGTATATGTGTGTAAAATATGGGTTGTACCATCATATGTGGTGGAAGAAGATGGAGATGGGCAAGTGAACTTTCTCTTTCTGTTTATGAAATTGAACAAGAAGATTGGCAGCAACCCTTGATTGATTACTTAGAACATGGAAGATTACCAAATGAGCCATGACACAAAGTCAAAATAAAGTGACGAACATCTCGCTTTGTCTATTATAAAAGCACTATTTACCGTCGCTCTTTTGATGAAGTGTGGTTTCGTTGTTTGGGAGAAGATTAAGCAAGTAAGACATTAAATTTATCGGTATGGTGTTCCTCGTTAGATCATTACTGATAATGGAAGTGAGTTTTATAATAACGCAATGGATAAGTTATGTGCTCAATTCAACTTCAAGTAGCATAACTCTTCCATGTATCATGTGCCAGCTAACGGTCTTGCAAAAGCATTCAATAATACTCTATTTAATATGCTTAAGAAGATTGTGAATTATTCAAAGAGAGATTGGCATAAAGGAATTGGAGAAGCTTTATGGTCCTATCGGACTACACATCGAACACCAACTCAAGCGACTCCATATTCAACAGTTTATGGTGTAGAGGTTGTGTTGCCATTAGAGTGCCAGATTCCTTCCTTAAGGATCACTATTCAAAAAGGTTTGTCTTTTGAGGATAATGTTCGCTTATGCCTTAAAGAATTAGAGGCTTTGGACGAAAAGTGACTTGAAGCACAACATAGATTGAAGTGTTACAAAGCTAGAATGTCTAAGGCATTTAACAAGAAAGTGAAGTCTCAATCATTTCAAGTTGGAGATTTGGTTCTTGCAATTCGAAGACCAATAATCATCTCAAGCTGCATGGGTAACAAGTTCCTTTCAAACTGGGATGGTCCCTATGTTTTTCAAGAGGTTTACACCAACGGTGCTTATAAGATTATTGACAAAGATGAGTTGCATATCAGACCTATCAATGATAGATTTTTGAAGAAATACTATGCTTAAGGCTTTACGATGCTACTGGCCCGCATGAGTTAAAATTGTGAATTGCCCTCCCTAAAAAAAAAAACTTCAACCTGAACTACGTTTGACTTGATCTTTCACAAGAAAGTATATAGGCCACTTGAATTCATCCCAAGTTTAGTCACACCAAAAAAAGTCGAGCAATGTTTGTAATCCCCTTTAAACTACGTTTTGACTTGATCTTTCATAAGAAAGTACGTAGGCAACTTGGATTCATTCCAAGTCTAGTCACATTAATAAAAAAGAATCAATCAAGGTCGACATTTCATTTCAATGAAGCAATTAGCAAAAAAAATGTGCATTTATAAGATAAATCAGAAACATATAGAAATAAACAAACTTTTGTTTTCTTATTGAGTGCTCGAAGAGTTGTCTTATTACATAGAGATGTAAAAGAAATAATATGAAAAAAATAGTCTAAGGTTTCCACTTGAGATTCTTCAAGTCATCAAAATCAATCTCAAGTAAACCTCAAAGTTTTTGCAATTTGCTCTCTTTAGCAACACCATGCACAAGAGTGTTTCAACAGTAGAAATCTCAGCTTGAATCTTGGAAACACTATCTTGACATTCTTGAACAGATTTCTTAATTACCTCCAAATAAGACTCAATATCCTTCTTCTTTTGAGATTAGTTTGTAAGGAAGATTAATTGTTAACAACTTTGCTTTCAAGTGCAAGTGAAACACTTAATTGCCTTTTAAGTCTATCAAGTTCTTTGGCATGAATGCTTTCAAATATGTTCAAGTGAAGTTTAGATTCCTCCTTGTTCACTTTCTCAATCTTTTGAAGAAGACCCTCTAAGCGGGCTTTTGAAACTAAAGTATCAATATTGTTGGATATCTTAAACATATCAAGAAACTTACATACATCTTCTATCATTTAAGGAATTTCGGATAGAGGTGTACGAGTAAACCTCTTTTGAAGATGCTTCTATGCAAGAATTGCAACTTGACAATGAAAATGAAGGAACGTGTCACTGGAACAAAGTTTAATGACATCAAATGGATCAGGGCGATGAGTTACTTTTGAAGATTGCCATAAGTTGTTCTTCTCTGGCTGAATAACGTGAGCATCATCAATGTGTGCTTTGGAAGTATTTTCCATAGACTCTATTGAGTGAGCTTGTCTGAATGCAGTTGATAATAATCGAAAAGTCTCAGCATTTAGTGTTGTATCCTTTGTGTCCCTAATCTTCGTATCAAGGTTAGTGAGTGTATGCTTAAAAAAAAGTAGAATAAGCAAAATATTTGAGAAATAACAAAAAAAAAACAAGAAAAAGTTTACCAATTTATCACATGGGATGATTGAAGAACTGATAGAAGCTTGAAAATTTTTCGGGTCTCCAAGAATCCACAACTTAGGCCTTTTGGGTCAATTCCAATGATGATCAGAATCTTCTTAATCACTGCATAAACAATTTACCAAATTAGCATTAAATTGTACCCAAATTGGCTTAATGGTATTCGGTCAGATGTATAAGTCGAAGCATTTTCTTTTGATGAATATTGTTTCTTAGCTTGACCTTCATGAGTAGGTTTTATTGTCTTTTCCTTGGAAATGCTCTTCTTTATCGCTTTTTTAGGCTCATAGGAGGGGAAACCATCAATAGGCTTTGCAACATCAACATTAAAAGATTTTCCATCACCCTTACTAGTATTCAATCGAATAATAATTTTTTGATTTCTAGGAGAATTTTGAAACCATCTTTCTTTCCATCAATCCAAGTAGTCTTTGGTGACAAAAGTTGTTCCATTATGTAATAGGGGTAGCTTTACTCTTGCTAAAGTTGAAAGCTTGGTACATGATAGCCAAAGTTGCATCACAACCTGCAAAGTCAAATCATCGAAGTGTCATTTTAAATCACTAGAAATATCTTGACAAAAGCCAAACTGTCTACTAAATTTATAAGGACTATATGGCTCGCATATGTAGTCATTGTTCCAACGTGCAGTCAAAAGGCTTGAGCGAAAACTAATAAAATATTCACCACGACTAGTAGTCAAATTCTTATCATCAATCAACACAACTATCTTATTAACAACCATACATGAATAAAATTGTCTTAATGGACTATTAAAGAGGTTATGAGCATCAAAATTTCAAAGAACTTGGTCATCCGTTCGCCAACATAAGTTGTCATTTTGGGAGATCTATCCTATTTGAAGTAAAATGTGTTCCAAATCTTTCAGCAAGCCATCCTTACATATAATGAGTAGGGAAGGTGGAGACATAAGTTTTGAAGTTAGTAGCAGTTGAAATCTCCTTTAAACTTTGATAGATGTTTGCCAAAACCGGAACTACTAGACAAAAGTGTTGACTAATTGCCATCAAACTTGCAATTTTGAAGGTACTTGGGCGTATTAGACCAATGTCCCTATCGAGAAGTACAAACTTGCATAGCCAGCAAGAAGGAAAAGCGACTAAATAGACTTCTTCTCCAGCATTGACCTCTATAAGAAGTGTAGAGAATGGTTTGTTCCATTCTTTTGAATGAAATGAAGTTTTATCAATGACACCAGAAGGATTATAAGTTTCCCTTGGATGTCCTATCCTTTTGTTGTCTCTTTTTGGAGGTTCTATATTTTTTGAAGGCCCTCCTAGAAGTTCACCCAATTAGTAATGGTCATTTCATAACAATCTCCCATTTCTATACAGTTTCGACGAAAAGCAAGAAACAAGTAAGCGCAACTATAAGGTAGATGATGTTTTTTTTGTCATGATCAAGCTCATTCAATTCTTTAGTTGATGGAATAACTTCATTATAAAAAGATCCCCAAATAGGCCGATTGCTTAATATTTTTAAATCCCACAAAGAGATGGATTGTTCCCTATTAACAATGCAAATGGTGTTTGTAGATGGATCCCAATGTTCATAAATATCACACATGATATTCAATTTGCAGTCATAAGTGAAGAAAGAAGCAAAAATGACATCATAGAGTCCCACAATAGTCAATGTTCATTTATTGCTCGCTAACACATCTTCAACCCATTCCCAATAGCATTCGGTGTATATAGCTTCACCCAAAAATAAAGAAACTGATGTCCACAAAGATTCATTATTGTTCACGCAATATTTCAATAGTTGAAGGCCATTAGATGATGATTTACTTATATGAAGTAAAGACTACAACAAAGTGACCTTTGAAGATGTGATGGTATTACGTTTGAAGTTGTAGATATCTCGTGATATTTTTATTGCCCAAATAAAGAACCAAGAAGTGGGTTGAATTGTTTAGTAAATAAAAATTTTCTTAATTGAAAGTACAGAATAAATAAAATAGAGGAAGGAATGAGAGATATCACAAACAAGATTTATAAAGGTTTGGGTATTAACAAACTCTACTCCTCTCCCCAATCTCAATTGGGTGTTTCACTAACACACTAAGTGTTACAATAGAGTTTTTAAACCTCATTCCCAACGATGATGTTTCTTTCAATAACTAACACATAACCCATAGATTCCCTTGTATTTTTCAATGGCTCACACAAAAACCAATTCCTTGTGTTTTATGGCTCACTCAATAAACCTTTTTCTTGTGTTTTATGATAAACCATTTAAAATTGTTTCACTCTTAACCCAATATATCCAAGTTCACTTTTGAGTAATTGATTACAATGAAAAACACTCACCAACCTACAATGCTCAGAAGTTATGAGCAATTAGGTTTTCATAAAAAGTAGATAATTGTTGAAAAATAATTAATGCATAAGGTTACAACAATATTAAAGATGAAAATAATTATTGTTCTTCTTGTTCTCTTTTCTTCTTAGGATTCATAAATGACTTGAATTTATACTATCTCTATGAATTATAGTAATTTTGGTGCATTTAATGCAAAAGTAGTTATTGAACCAACTTTTAAATCGCACCTGATATATTTTTCTATCCGTTCATAGACATGAATGTTCTTCCAAGTCGTGGTTCAAGTGGTGACTTTGGTAGTGACACTCTCTAGAATAATTGGAAATATTTAGTTACATGCATGACTTGTTTGATCATTCACAGTTGGTTTGATCCTTCATGGCTGTGAACTTTGAATGGTGGAGAATTAGCACCAAACTACATTCACGGGCATGACATTAGTAGTCATGGACATGACACTTTGCTATTTCTTTGATTTTTATCTTCAAAAGTTGTCTTTTAGTCTTGCTTCATGTTCTAATCAAAGTATATCATATTTAACACACTTAGAACACAAACATTGTTAAATACATTATTGTTATTTTATTTGTTATCATCAAAATGATGGAAATACCCTTCAAGATTCAATAATTTCCAAACTCTAAGATGATAAATGGGGGGAGACCACTAGAAAAAACCACGAATGAGCAAAATTGCCAATAGTAGGAGTGTAGACTGCAAATGTGGTGCCTTCCTCCTCATTTGAAGTTTTATTGTCCAAAATTATAAGATTGGTTGATGTAGAACATGTAGTTTCCCTAAAGAACACCATCTTGAAGAATATGAAGCAATTTGATCTGTAAAGAATAAATTGAAGACAAGAAATTGAAATCGCAATATGAAGAAAATTGTAGATGTTGCACTTCAAAGTTTGTAGTTCTAACAATCTTCAAACTTGTAAGAAAATTAGGCTAACATTGCAGTAAGAATGTTACATGATACTTGAAAAGATAATATATGTATATATATACATGTAAGAATTAAAAAAAAGGCAATAACAAGAGAACTATGAAAGAAACTTATAAGATTGAGTCATAAATTTAAGTTGTGGACATAAAATTCACCTTGTGGACTTTGTTTGTGGAAAATTTTCTCTTTGACAAAAGTTGAAGGCAGAAAAAATTGAAGAGTACTCCGATGAAGTTGATGAAGGAGCTTATGAAGATTATGCTTTGGTTTGAAGATAAGTATGTGCTTATATAGAGATATATTCTCCTATTTGGGAAGGGAAAATTGATTTTAAATAGGATATTTTCTGGCCCCAATTAGAAAAGAAAAGAGAGCTTCTTAAATAAGAGACATGAAATTCCTAATATATAAACAAGATTAGTCTTCTAAATTAGAAGTTTTGCTTGGTCCCAAATTGGAAGAATATAAATTGATATAAAGGAATTATTAGAGTAGATTGCATCTTTGGTCAAGTCTAAATTCAGTTATGATAATCAGCAATGTTAACCCATCAAGTGATTATTAGTGGCAAATTGAAAAAGAAAACACGATAAATCAAATAGGTAAATGAGTAATAAAATTATTCCAAAATAAGATGGGCTTTCACTCACAGCCATTTGTGAGAATAATAGTTCATCATTATGGAAGTGAGAAATGCAACAAACGAGAGAATCCAGCATCCAATTCCAAGCGATGTCGTCACAAATGCAAGTTTCAATTTCTAAAATTGCCTTATCGAATGCTACCTCCTCAAACACTAGTTGATAGAGTGTAAAATTTTATTTCCGAATCAAGATCAATTTACTTAAGTATATCTAATTGATTTGATTAAAAAAAAATAAAATAATTTAAATTATTAAGAGTGCTCATGTATTTTTAATGATTTAAATTAAAATTGTCAAAATATTATGACAATAAAAAAATTTGGAGACATGATCGCTTTAAAAAATTATGTGAACAAATCTCGAGGAGACATTTGTAAACAAAAATTTTAGAGGTCCATAAATAAATTGGACTTATTTTTTATTTAGTAATTAATTTAATTTAATTATTAAATAAAGTTTAAATATTAAATCAAATATTTTTATGTGTCAAAATATACAATTGCCTTAAATGGAGAAGTATATTTTTTTTGCATAAATAGTTTAAGTGTGCATAAATACACTTGACTAAATAAAAAAATATATTCTTTCTTTTTATGGTCCAAATTACCATAAATGCATATATCCAAATTCTCATATAAATAGAAGAGTTTCAGTTATCATTAAAAAAAAAGGATCAAGTTGTAGGTCGCCGAAACTTTGCAATCAAAGCATCAAGTAAAACTCAGCAGAATTTTCTCCAAACGTCAAGATAACTCTAAACCAAAACATCAAGACTTTTACATCTCCACATTAAGATTGTTCAAGTCTTCAAAAATAAATCTTCAAACGATGTTCATCATTCGTTCAACTAATTTCTTTTACAAAAATCGAATGAGAAATTTTCTACGGATTTGAAATCAAACTTCATAAACCCTTAAACCGTAATCAAATGAGGAAAGAATCAAAAGCTCCAATTTCTACATCAGTAGAAATTCTGCATTAAAGATCGTATAATAAATTCAATTTTTATATTTGTTTATATTTTTTTACTTTAATTTCAGAACAAGAAATTTGCATATACAATATTCATGGTATAAATTTCACAAACGATCATTTAATTTAACGTTAATGTATAGTAATATCTCTAACTTTAATTTATGAATGTAATATATCTTAATTTTAATTCATGTAACAAAAATATCATTGTTACAAGTTCCTTTAATGACTAAATGTCATATCATTACATACATAGATTAAATTTGATTACTTTGCACTATATCACTACCAATATATATATTTTTTAAATAATAATGCTTAAATGATTTTTTTTGGACTAATGGAATTGTGATTAGATATATTTTTTTTATAATTCATGTCCATTTTTTTTTCTATTAAAATCTAAATATAATGCCAAACCTAGCGGTGAAATTAAACTAGAAAGATTAAGTCATGATCAAATCAACAAGATTTCCTCCCTTAGTCAATCACTTGAATTTGGTTGAACAAAAAACGGCAAGAAAAAAAAATTGAAATTGCTCAATTCAGCCATAAATATTAAATGACAAGGGAAAGCCTGTGAGTTGTTGCCATCTTATGTTGAGGAACAGTTATTGTCAAAAAGCAAAAGAACACGTTTATAGTAAATGCCGTTAAGACAACTCATTACCAAACTGCATAGAGACATCTGCATCAAAACTAAAAAAGAAAAGAAAAGAAGGTACCTTTTATCTTTCATTCTACCATGTTCTGCTGCCCATCAATCATTATTGAGTTTTATTCTACTTTTGCTGTAGCAAAATAAAGTTTTTTGAAAAAAAAAATATTTTGATTTTTGAAATTTTTGAATTTATGTACTTAAATTTTTTCAATTAACTTTCTTAACTATTATTTTTGAACTAATTTAGTCCCTCAACTAAATATTTATTTAATTAACTAACAATACTGGTTCAATTGAGTCCTTTAAATTCCTTAACTATCATCAATTAGATGCTAATTATTTTATAAATATAGACTAAACTAATCCAAAATTCATACTCAAGGTAGTCAATTCTTACAATTTAATATTTAAGAAAGTTTATTGAACAAATTTGATGCTTAAAAGAGAGAATTAAATAAATTTTCAGTTAAGAGGGCTTATTGGCATAAATTTTTAAGGTTCAGGGTTCAATCCGAAAGAAAAAGTTTAGAATAAATGCTGGATTAAGACTGCTCATTACCAAAAAGGCTGGAGTACATTTTCAGATTTTTCTTCCAATGTTCTCCATTAATCATATTACTGAATTGATTTCCAGTTTGGTATGAGTTGTATCTTTCAAGTATAAATTACACAGAATGTTATGATGAAATATTCCAAGTAATTGTCAAACCAAGAGGATAATGGTTTCATTTCATGCTGGCTCTGGATTTATATCATTTTGTTCAAATTTTTTGCACTACCAAGACCGATATAGAAACATTTTTGGTGACTAATCCCAAAGGTTCAATTTCTTATGAATCACCTAATTAAGTGGGAATGACTGGGTAATTATGTTTCTTTTAGTACAAAAGGCATTTTATAACTACAATTAATTGATCAAATCAAAATGGATAGGGGTGTTTTCAAAAAGTATGTTTAAATTTTTTTTAATTTAATTAATTGATTTTTTTTAATTTTTTATAAATTGTTTTTCTCAAAAAATCATATATTTACTTGATTTAAAAAAAACAGTTTTCAAAATTTTAAAAAATAAAGATAAATTTTTTTTTTCAAAAATATTTTTTTAAATCCAATATCAAACGGACACATTGTACGAAATTATAGAAAAAGAGAAGTACTTATTACTTTATTCATATTACTTTTTTTTTATTACCTTTTGTCATCCTTTGAGTATATAATGGAGAAAGTAATAGAAAAAGTAATCAAAAGAAGGTAACAAGTATTTATCATAGAGAGAAAAAAAAAGGAAAGAAGGGGGAATGAAAGTTTACCTCCATGAAGGAGAAGACTGAAGTTACCCTCTACTGGATTATGGCAGAAAATGCTGATCATGAAGAATGTTGGCTAAAAGTTTATAGTAATTTGGAGGTGGAATGTGCTAAAACAAAATTAATTACCATAAGATTAACGACAACAGCAATGCTGCTTTATATTTACAATCAAAGAAGAAGAAAACTAAGCACCAAAAACCGAAGTGATTATGATTGTTACAGAGTTGTTTTTTTTTTTTCTTATTGATTTAATGGAATCCTCTTGAACCTCTTGACTGATAGAGTTCCAATCTACTCTTTGCATCTGGTAATAAAGATTCAATTGCTGGTTCTTGAATTAAATGTGCCTGCTTTGATGACCATTCAAGCACAATAAGCACCTCTTCATTTGCAAGAGTCTCACTATCAGGGCAATTCAATGAAATGTAGCACAAAAGAATGAGTGAAGGAATTTGAACCATTTGTTCGCCGAAGTAAATCAGTTGAATTAGGTGCTTAGCACCTGCTGCTGCGATTATGGCCTTTGAATGATTCACACAAAGGTAATTCTCTGTGGTGGCGAACTTGTTTAGAGCAATTGCTGCTTCCATTGTGACTTCAGGTTCCCTTTCATCTAGTAGCCTCACTAATGGCCCGATGATTCTTGTTTCTGTTGCTCGAAAGGTTCTCGCCAAGTTACCGATTGATCTGATGCAAGGTATGAGCAATTCCGAGTCTGCCTTTTCGATAACTTTGAGTAGCTGATCAATAACTGCTCTCGCAGCTGGAGATGTCGGCTTGAAAGCTGACCGTCTCAAGTCAGGAGTTTGTTCGGCTACTGCTGCGATTTCCATCAATGCCATTGCTGAATAGGATTGAATATCATCAACACCTTTCTCCAACAAGACCGCGAAGCATAGAAGTGCTCGTGACTCTGTTATGCTGCGGCATATGTTCACATTTCCTTTGCAGAGTTGCCAAAGTGCTCTTGCTGCCATGGCTTTCATCTGTGCTTTTGTAGCCGGGTCTTCAAATTCCCTCCCTTTTATGCTAGTCCCAGTTAAAACATGGTGGTGGTGTTGATTGTTGTGGTTTTGTTTTATGTTAGTTTGGTTGCCTCTAACCTGGGATGGGGGTTGAGTTTTTGTGGGACTTTGTGTTTGATTTGGCTCGGAAATGGTATTACCAGTCTGGTTTTTCATAGCCATAGTGTTGGACACCACGTTGTGCATTTGGTTAGGAGTCCTATGGTTCATTGGATGGGAAATTTTTGAGTTTTCATCTTCATTCTCCTTTTTCTCATTAGGATTTGGATTATTGCTGGCCATAAAAACTGAATGAATAGACATAGTTTGCTTACTTGCAATAGCATACTTGCTATGTTCTTGAACCGTCTCAAAAGCAAGATGACTAACAAGAAACCGAATGATATTGTTTTGCGCGAAATGGTCTTGACATTTCGGATGATTTGCAGCCAATTCAGACACAGCCCAAGCCACGACTATCTGAACCTTCATATGACCTTCTTTGAGGATTTTCGCAAACACATTACAAACACCAGTATTCACAATCTGTTCGACACTTTCAGGATCACGTCCTAACAATCCAATAGCCCTGGTAGCATTTTCTTGACCCTCCATTTTCCCTTCTTTAGCCAACCGGAGCAAGGGGGGAACTCCCCCTTCCTCAATAATCAACTTTACATACCGATCATTATCTCGAGCTAACGAAACTAACGAAGCAGCAGCATCAGACCTTTCCTCTAACGAGCCTGTACAAAGAATAGCAACTTGTTCCCATATAAGACAAAGAATAGGCTCATTAGCAGCAATAGGAGGCAGTCCTAAATACTCATCGTCACGATCATTGGCTGAAGCTGATACACGCAGAAGCCATGAAACGTCTCCTATAGAATTCTCGAGCTGCATCAATGTTTTCCGAAAGGCACCGGATGGGATGATGGTGAACATACGTTTCATTATGCCTGAGGCCCTGCATTTTATCACCAGAACAAGGGCTTTATCAAGAACTTGCTCTGTATCATCGATAATTCGTCTGGTTGGCCGTTCATATAAGTCATTGCTAGCGCGAGCTGCTTGGCGTAGTAGCGTAGATAGCTTCTCCGTTTTGGCTTTAAGCTCTGCGCATTCTTGCTTGAAAGATTGTGCTTCATCGGCTGCTTTTGTCACCTGGTCTGCTAATTGTATTGGCCTAGCCAGGATCTCTTTAACAATGTCCGCCATGGCCAAAGCGGACCAGAACTCGTAGAATTCAAGATTATCTCAACGATCAGAATTCAAGAGAGGAAATTAAACACCGAATGGTTTTGTTTTTAAAATGGTGAAACTATGGCTTTCTTTGTTGGTTTCTTCCTGGATTACATTCTTGTTTCTAGAAAGCGGTGGTCGTAGGGGCGGTGGTCATGGTGGCGGAGGAGGCGGCAGCGGTGGATTTTGGTGAAAAGAGAGAGAGAGAGAGAGAGAGAGAGAGAGGTGTGTTTGTAATGGTCAAACGTGTTTTTCTCCAAAATTCAAGTTAAATATACAAACGGCCTTCTAAGGTTATATATTAATAGCAAGCGAATGGGTTGGCTCGACCCTTCTTGTTAAAGCAATTCTAGTCCAATAGGGAGTGAACCCCGCGTTCGTTAGAGTTGGATTTTTTGTTTTCTTTTTTAACATAAGAAATCGATCGATAAATACAAATTTCTTAACTAGAATTTTCTTATACTTTCTAAACAATTTTTTTTTCCAAGAAATAAATAAAAATATTTATAGATCTCAACTCTTTTAAAAAAAAAAACCCACGCAAACACATTAACTTTCTATTTTAGAAATCTTTATATTAGGGACGTGTACACAGTATATTCAAATCTGGAGATGAGAAAATATCTAATATTGTCTTGAAATGTTGGAGATTTAAAAAATAAAATGTTGAAATTTTATTGAAAAATAAAATTTTTATGTTGTATTGTTCCAAAAATTAAGGACAACTCGATATGATTTTTCATTTTTTTAAAAAAAAATTAAGAAAAATTAATTAGACTAATTTGGAAAGCCGAAGACTTGATTAGATGTCATATCCACGATCGACCATCTAAACCAACTAGACTATTATGAATGAATCAATTGGAAGAAATTGAAATCAAGTAAGTCAACAATATGGAAAGCACTGGCATCAATAAGGATCAAACTGATGAAAAGGGAAATATTTCGCAGATGAACTAATCACAACAAACAATTCCAACATAAGCAAAAGAACTGATGTGCCGCCAAAAAACATGCATTCTGTTAGAAGAATAACTTAAACATATAAAATGTAGCAAAGAAATAACAGATGATTACAAAAACTTGCACACAAGATTTGTCAAATTTTAACATTCCAAAAACATAAAGTTTCTAGGTCTTTTTGTCAACAAGCTTGAAATTTTCAACTTACTGTCACTTTGTTAATAAGGTTGAAAATGCCTTACCAAACTTTCAATTACTGACTTATTTCAGTAGCTCTGGGTTGAAAAGATATGCTCCAAGAGTCTTAATTAGCATCCTTCCATACTAAAAATTAAATAAATATATATCAACGACCATTTTAGGACCAGATAAGTATATAATCTCAGCAAGTAAAACTGATGATAAGACAATCTATCACAAAGCTCTACTCAATCAGCACAACTACCAAAACTGGAAGTTAAAAGAAAAAAAATATGAACCAAAGCACTGAAGAAGCAGTAAAGTAAAAAGTGCTCGCTTCAGTGCTTAAAGCCTTTTGATATATCAAAAGTGCACTCCCTTAATAAAACACATTTTTTGTGCTTAAACTAGTGCTTCTGAAGCCAAAAACACTCCTCTTTTTTTTTTTTTTTGCGTGTTATTCAATATTTATAATAAAAATCCACTCTTTATATTCCTTTCACATGTTAATCAATATTTACAGTAAAAAGTAATCCCTTATATTCCTAAAAGTGCAAGTTTTTTATTTTTATTTTATTATATATATATATATATATATAACTTCTCAATTAGTTTTTTTAGTCAAAGATGATGTCTCTATATCTATATTTGCTTTTTTTTAAGTGCTGACATTTTGTTACAAACTTTTTTACAGTTTTTCAACAAAGTCATAAAGATATGTACTTTTTTTATGATTGTGAGATGTTAGCTTCTCAATTAGTTTTTTTGTCTTGATTATTTATTGTATCACTATTATGTTTAATTTTCTAAATACTATTTTTTTTATTTAAATTTTTTAGATGGCATATTCTACTTCTAGTATTTAATCTCATGATGTTAAGGATTTCTGTTTTTTTTTTTCTGTTTAATTATTTTAGATAAATTAATCTTTCTTTCAATGAATCAAACACTTGTTTTGCGCTTTAAGAAGTAGAAAAATATATCGCTTTGAGACTTCTTGCTTTTAACTACACTGGAAAGGAGAAAGCTTGCATAAAGCCTTCTATAACCCTGCAACAAGAAGCATCTGGTTGTTGGCAATGTTTTGTTACACAAGGAACACTAGCAGGAATAAGACACGAGTGGCAGCTAGTATAAAACAGCAACAAACTCCCAGCAATGCTGGTGAAAATTAACTTATTCACTATACCCAAAAAGTCTCACAACATGAATGTTTTCTTGAACCAGAGTTCAAATATCTACTTCTTTGCTCCATAAACTGAAAAATGTCCCAAGTAAACATGCATAAACCTCAAATTCAAGGCACATCGGATGCTCATAAAAAAGTGAATCATAACTTGTATAATTCAATTTTTTCACATAAACATGTTATCCCATGTCAAAGATCAATGAAAGGAAAAGGGAAAAAATGCATCCTAAATTTGATGCATGGACTTCGGGAATTACTTAACTTTTCTAGAATGGAGGAGATAAAGTACTTAATTAGTAGACTAATTTTTTTCATCCATCAAGGTTATAAAAGAAATAGAAAATACTTCAAGCCATCAACATCAACAAACCATTCTATAAAAAGAGATGGGCATTCTTTGAATGCAAAAGTGATCACAAAATTATATCAGACAAAACAATCACAAATTTTAGAACCAGACCACAAAATCAACAAACACACGCTATAGAATATCAACAAGCCAAAGAAAAATTATTCAGATACCCTAGCTAAGAAGGGAAAATATAAAGCTAAATAGTTGAATTACTAACAAATGAAACCCTAAATCTATTCCCTTAGAAAGCAGCATACCGTTTATACTTAGCAACTCATGAAAAAGAAAAAAAATTGATGAACAAGTCTTTGTTTCATTTAATCAGAACCAAAATCATACAGATGTTTCAAAGTTATAAGCTCTCAATTTCTTCTCAAATATTTAAAACTCCTAGTTTCACATATTAAAAAACCCCAAAGCCACAAACTTGGAGGGCAGTGGCTAAGATGATGTGGTCTTTTTACTGGCGATAGTGGGGGCGACTTGTTTACTAGTGACAGGGTCTTCTTCATCGGCGCGCGGTGACAGTGGCGGTGAGGGCTCCTTCATGACAATGAGATGAAATACATCTAGCTCGTGGATGGGAATAAAGCAAAAATAAATAAGAATGAGGGATGAAATGAGAAAGGAAATGGGGCCAGGGTGATGACATAGAAAGGATGGAGAAAGTTAGGTTTAGCATATTCATTAAATTTTATATTTTTGTTTTTATATAATTTATATTGAACCTAATATTCTTATTTAATTAATTAATTTATTATTATTTTATCTGAAATTATTAAAAAAATTCGAAAATAAAAAATTTTTATAATAAAAATTATTCATCTTTATATTATATTAGTATATAAGTTTAATATAATATAATTACTTTTATAAAAAAAAATCATATAGTTTATATAGTAAGGTACACATATAGTAATATTTAAATTATTAGATATATAAACTCATAAGTATAAAGTATAAGTATGTAACTATATAATTATAAAACATAAGTACATTAAAATGTATATATATATGTATATATATATGTATATATATATATATGTATATATATATATATATAAAGTACATAAAATTGTTCTGAATTACTGCTCAAAATAAACTTTTAAAAACTAACAGTTTATCCCCTTATAAATTTCAAACATTACAATGCAATATAATATATGATTTTTCTATGTTTGAGAGAATTTTTTAGGATTTCATATACAACCTATGACATTTTATAAGGATTTAGAATTTTTGCTCGTTATTAACGACTGTAACTATAAAATAACTAATACATTCAAACTGTAGTCTTCCTAATTGTTATTTCAAACAACATTTTTGTCAAATGACAGAAGAAAAATTGTTAGTTTTTTAAAAGTTTATTTATAGTAGTAATTTGTTAGAACCACATCTGTGATTTATTCATATATATATATATATATATATATTATTTATTAATATAATATAGATGAATATATTAGTTTAAAATAATACAATTATTTGGTTAAAAAAATAATATAGTATATATGATAATGTATACATATAGTAGTATTATTGTCCCAGAATGCACCAAGAAGGGGGTTGAATTAGCAGCAAGATAAAATTTTGATTATGAACAAGAGACAATTACTAAGCAATGGATAGATGGGAGAAAGCAAATACTAAGTAAAAGATAGATAAAGAAAGCAAGAGGCACAAGAAATTTACTGTGGTTTAGGTGCTAATTAACCCTACATTTATTCTCAAATCTCCAATTGGAATTTCTACTATCAACCAATATTGATTAAAATTAGAGTTTTTACAAGCTCATTCCAAACATAATATTTAGACTCACACCCAATCTATAAAGAGTTTTTCTCAAATGCTAACTCTCAAATCCTTACAAGAGTTCTTCATTAGACTAAATCTCAATCCCTTACAAAAGTTCTTCACTAGGCTAACTCTACAACTCTTACAAGAGTTTTTCCTAATAACTCACTTTTAAACCCTTAAAAGAGTTTGTTTTTCAAATGCTCACTCTTAAAACTCTTAAAGGATTTCCAATGAACTATCTATCTTTAAAATTTAAAAGTACAAGGTGAATTTGACTCTCTACATGTAGATAGTCAAATTTTACTCTTTATTCTAATTATCATTAATACATCTCAACTTTTCATGCATGTTCTATCATTTTATTAGTATGTTTCTCTAAAAATATTTTTCTATTTTTTTATAATAAATGTCATTTAATTTTTTTTATAAATATTAATTTATATAAGATAAAACAAAATAAAAAGTAAAACTATAAATAGTCTATTAAACTTGTAAAAATTTTACTTTCTATATTTAAAATCATATTTATTCTCCTAAAGATATTCTTCAAAATAAAGAGTATTGTTAGAAATATTCTTACGAGAGATTTTCCCAATGTCTCACTATTAAACCCTTTATCCAAGTATTTAAGGCTCACACTTAAACCATACTAACACTCTCAATACTATAATTAATTCCAAAAAACTTGAACAATAAATTTACAAAAACTTGGCTAATGAAAGGTTGTTGTCATGCATTCAATGGCTTTTGAAGGGGTATCTATGGTGTCAAATCTCTAAAGAATTATTACAAATAAAGCCAAAAATACCCTTGTAATAACTAGTTTTTCAATATTAATTACATTGACAGAAGCCAAAATTGCAGTTGTGATTTCTCTTTTTGCAATTGCAATTTCTTTTTGGCTTCCAACATTAATTGACACGTGACTTCTTCTAGTTGGCTCACTCCACAACGATCATATTTGAACAAATTTTGCGGTCACAAAAACTTTATCATAGTTGCCTTTTATTTGTTGTGGGTAAATGTTGCAATCACGCTTTCCACCGCAAATCTTTATGTTTAAATAGAGGTTTTGTCTTGGTTGAATTCACGATCGTGCTTTCTGAATTCATGGTCGCAAAATTTAAGTATCTCTGAGACCTTTGAACATTTGGTTGGCTTCTAATTGGTCATCTTATAATTGTTTTAGCCCTTTCAAAATAGCAGTTACTATTTCCTTATCGCAGTCGTGATTCATTTATCATGGCATGCTCCATGGTCATGCTATAGGTTATGAACCATTCTGTTTTTCCATGGCTTCTTGGCTCAATTGAAAGCGCAATTACTATTTTTTGAGCGTAGTCATGAAATGCTCTTCGCAGGCAACAACTATCGTATTAGTTGCAATTTTGATGTATTTCGATGTGTCTTCAAATTTTACTAAGTATTTGATTTTCAAATGCAATGAAACTTTATATCCTACAAAAGCAATACTTAAAAAAACATGTTAGTGACATTAAATTTGATTGTCAATATCAAAATAGAGATTTATCAACTTAGGTTAAATTATTAGGTATATAAACTTATAAGTATATGAGTATATAATTATAAAGCATAAGTATATAAGTTTGTGATTATTTAAAGTATATATATGTATGCATTAATTATAAAGTATATCAATATATAAGTTTACTATATATATTATTAATATAATTTAGATTAGTATATAAGTTTAATATTATATGATTATTTTGATAAAAATTTGTACAATACAAATACATTAAATAATAACATACAACTAATTAATAATAAATATATTTGATTAGCTTGATGGTGAATTTTTCTTAGACTTATATGGAGGTCATGAGTTCAATTTTCTACACCACCATTATTAAATTATTTTTAACATATGAAAAATTTTCAATTATTTGAATCCCTTATTATTATAAATGTCATATTAATTTTATTAACTAATTAATGAATTTGTAATTTTAATTATATGAATTAAAGTGCTTAAAAATATAAGTTTAAGTTATATTGCATTTGTATAATTAAAGTATAAAAGTTTTATATAATTTTTTTTATTTTTATAAATATTTAAATATCGATTCTTTTGGTATAATTCGATATAATTTAGTATGATTCTTGGTTCCGATATTACTAAAATATCTAGATCTATTAAGATTCAAGTCAATGATACAATTTTGTTCGGTTTTAATTTAAAAAAAACAATACTATTTGGTTTTGGATTTTTTTCTATTATTCAGTTTGATTCGAAAAAATTCAAAATTATGCACGGTACTACTTTATAAGATGTGACTTAATGAAAATCATGTAAACCCATCAAATAGGTCGGTTTGTATCGGTTATGGTTGGATCACTTTTAACTTTAGTTAGTCATTTTAGTGCGAGTTGAATATTAGATCATCATCTTCAAGTAATTATCAGTCAAGTCATTGAATTATATTACAGGATATGAAAAAAAAAATTTACTACTATTGTTAACAGGGTATTTTACCTTTCCAGTATGCCATGTATGATTACTTGATACAGTGATAGGTTATACTCAAATGCATAAGGTGTGACGTTACATTTTTGGTATCAAAGCAGGGATAGGTTCCATGGGAACATGCATAAGCATAAGAGCATGATAACATATGCATCCTATGTGTTTAACATTATGTAGTGACATACTTTCATTTATTTTAGGGACATCATAAGACATGATACACCAAGGAGGGAGAGGTCGGCTGAAATGCATTCTCATGAGGCATTACCTCATTTACATAGAGATCAACCAGCACTAGGAGCTGGAGCTCCAGTACATGCATCACAGTCATCTCATGTAGAAGTACCCCATGAAAACCTAGAACAGAAAGTATATGGTGCTGAAATGTACAAGGAAAGATGTTATGACAAGCTGAGGAAACATGGTGCAACTGATTTCAATGGCACAATAGACCCAGCAGAAGCTGAGACATGGCTGAAAAGGACACAGAGGGTACTGAATATGATGAGATGTACCCCGGATGAGAAATTCGATTATGCAGTATCCTTGCTGCAAGAAAATGCTTATGAATGGTGGGAGACAGTCCTCGACAGTGATGCACAACCACCGGTGTTGACATGGAATGATTTCCTCCTAGAATTTCAGAACAATTACATGCCTGAAGCATATAAAGATGAGAAGATGAAGGAATTCTTGAATCTGAAACAGGGGAATATGTCTGTTGCGGAGTATGAAGTACAATTTAATAAACTTTCCCATTATGCCACCTTTATGGTCTCTACTGAAAGAGACAAATGCAGAAAGTTTGAGGAGGGCCTCAAATATGAGATCAAAAATAAAATCACGACTACTGATCTTGATAATTATGCCAGACTCAAAGCTGCTGTAATCAGAGCTGAACGATTAATGAAAGAAGTTAGGGAGCAACAAATTAAAAGGGCAACACGTGAGTTCTTCAGTGAGTCTAGCAGAAGGTCAGGAAAAAGAGGCAGATATATGCCTGCACAGTCTGGCAACAGAAGTGGGTACTCCAGTTCTAGAGGTCGAGGCATGACTTTCTCTTACCCAAGTAGAGGGCAGAGCCAATATGTTAAACAGAGGCCCACATGTAGTCATTGTGGTAGACAGCATACGGGCGAATGTAGAAGGCTCACAGGAGCATGTTATTTCTTTGGATCGATGGAGAACATGTATAAAGACTATCCAAATAGAGCCAAACTAGCAGAGACCAGCAGAGGTAGAGGAGTATCTGAGACTATAATTGAGGCACCGAGGGTCTACCCTACTAGTGGGATACAGGGCAGAGGAAGAGGCAGGGGCAGGACTAGTACAATGGGCAGATGAGTGACCAGATCTGAAGGTCAGAGTTCTAGACCCCCTACTCAGGCCAGGGTGTTTGCTATGACTAGAGAGGAGGCAGTGGATGCTCCCGAAGTAGTTATCGGTAATATTTACATTTATGATATGTTAGCATATGTGTTGATTGACCCAGGCTCCACTCATTCATTTATATCATTGCATATGGCATCTAAACTGCATCAAACGCATGAGCCTTTGGAGATTGACATAAATGTGAGTACTCCATTGGGAACAGTGGTAATTGTGAATAATTTCTATCGTGATTGCCTGATATGCATTGACAGAGCTGAGTTAATAGCTGATCTGATTTTATTGCCAATATATGAATTTGATGTGATACTGGGAATGGACTGGTTAACTAGACATCATGCAACAGTGAATTGCTTTACTAAGGAAATAATTTTGGAATCACCAAACCAGCCAAGGGTAGTATTTCTAGGTGAAAGAAAACTTGTGCCTACATGTCTAGTTTCAACTGTAAAGGCATTTCGAATGATCAAAGGGGGATGTGAAGCATATTTGGCATATGTGACTGATACTAGAACCACTGATAGCTTGCTTGAAAATATACCAGTGGTAAGGGAATTTGCTGATGTATTCCCAGATGATCTACTTGGTTTACCACCAGATAGAGAGATAGAATTCACTATTGAACTAGTACCAGGAACATCACCAATATCAAGGTCACCCTACAGAATGGCCCCAGTTGAGTTGAAAGAACTGAAGGCTCAATTGCAGGAGTTACTTGACAAAGGGTATATTAGACCTAGTGTATCACCTTGGGGAGCTCCAGTATTATTTGTTAAAAAGAAAGATGGAACAATGAGATTGTGCATCAATTATAGGCAACTGAACAAAATGACGGTGAAGAACAAATATCCATTGCCTAGAATAAATGATTTGTTTGACCAGTTGCAAGGAGCCCAAATATTCTCCAAGATTGATTTGAAATCAGGCTATTACCAGCTGAAGGTAGCATAAGCGGATGTTCCAAAGATTGCCTTTCGAACCAGGTATGGACATTATGAATTTTTAGTAATGTCATTTGGGTTGACTAATGCTCCAGCTGCATTTATGGCATTAATGAATAAGGTGTTTCAACCATATCTGGATAGGTTTGTGATAGTATTTATTGATGACATATTGGTGTACTCAAAGAATAGGGGAGAACATGAACAACATTTAAAAGTTGTATTGCAAACTTTGAGGGAGAAACAATTATATGCCAAATTGAGTAAATGTGAATTCTGGTTAAATCATTTGGTATTTCTTAGACATGTGGTGTCGTGTAAGGGCATAGAGGTTGACCCAAAGAAAATTGAGGCTATGGTAAATTGGGAAGCTCCTAAAAATATTTCAGAAATATGTAGTTTTTTGGGTTTAGCCGGATACTATCGCAGATTTGTTTATGGATTCTCCTTAATTGCTAGCCCTTTGACTAAATTGTTAAGAAAGAATGTGTCTTTCAAGTGGACTCCAGAATGTTAGAGGAGTTTCGATGAACTAAAACACAGACTAACCTCAACACCAGTGTTAACTATCCCTATAGGTACAGGTGGGTTTACAGTATATAGTGATGTTTCTCACCAAGGCTTGGGATGTGTATTAATGCAACATGGTAAGGTGATAGCTTATGCATCTAGGCAACTGAGACCACATGAGATCTCATAACCAGTGCATGATTTAGAATTGGTTGCAGTTGTATTTGCATTGAAGATTTGGAGGCAATATCTGTATGGTGAGACATTCTAGATCTTCACAGACCATAAAAGTTTGGGTTATTTGCTGACACAAAAAGAGTTAAACATGAGGCAAAGACGATGGTTAGAGCTATTGAAAGATTATGACTGTACAATTGAGTACCATCTAGGGAAAGCCAATGTTGTAGCAGATGCATTAAGTAGGAAGGCCAGTAGCAGTGTAGCTCATTTACAAACATCCTCTTTTCCATATTTGATTCAATTACGATCCATGAATGTTGAATTAAATATGCATGATAGAGGATCACTGATTGCTACTCTTCAAGTCAGACCTATACTAAAGGAGAGGATCAAAGTTGCACAAAGTAAAGATCCTAAATTGTGTGAGAAAATTGAATCAGTAAGGCAGGGAAGTAGTAAAGATTTTCAATTGCAGAATGATGTACTGATGTTAAAATCACGCATATGTATTCCAGACACTGAGAACTTGCGTCAGAAAATAATGGAAGAGGCACACAATTCATCGTATGCAATGCACCCAAGGATGACAAAGATGTATCATAGTTTAAAGCCTCATTACTGGTGGTCAAAAATGAAGAAAGACATAGTATAATATGTTTCCAAATGCTTGACATGTCAGCAAATTAAAATTGAATATCAGGCACCAGTTGGTAAACTACATCCATTGCTAGTGCCAGAATGGAAATGGGAAAGAATAACGATGGATTTTATTTATGGATTGCCAAGAACTCCACGGAAAAACGATGCAATATGGGTAATTATTGACAGATTAACCAAGTCAGCACATTTTCTACCTATTAGATGGGGGTGTACACTTGAGAGTTTGGCCAAATTATATGTGAATCAGATAGTTAGATTGCATGGCATTCCAGTGTCCATTGTGTCTGATAGAGATCCACAGTTTACTTCACATTTTTGGGTGAGTTTACAGAATGCATTGGGAACAAAATTGAACTTTAGCACTTCATTCCACCCACAGACTGATGGACAATCAGAAAGGACTATACAGACATTGGAAGAAATGCTTAGGGCATGTTCTATGGAATTCAGAGGTGCTTGGGATGAATATATAGCATTGATTGAATTTGCTTACAAAACCAGTATCATAGCAGTATCCATATGGCACCATATGAGGCATTGTACGGAAGAAAGTGTCGAAGCCCCATCATTTGGGATGAAGAAGGAGCACGTGCATTAGAAGGGCCAGAGATAGTGCAAGACACAGTGGATAAGATCAAGGTTGTCAAGAACAAGCTAAAGACAGCCCAAGATAGACAGAAAAGTTACGCTGATCAGCATAGAAGGGAGATGGAATACGAGATAGGTGAAAAGGTGTTTCTTCGTGTATCTCCATGGAAAGGGATAATCCGATTTGGCAAGAGGGGCAAATTGAGCCCAAGATACATAGGGCCTTATGAAATTCTTGAGAAGATTGGTCCATTGGCTTTACCACCCGAGATGGCTCAGATTCATAATGTGTTTCATGTGAGCATGCTTAGAAGATACAGGTCAGATCCTACACATGTACTTAAAATCAAGTCATTGAGATTGCAGAGAACATGAGTTATGTTGAGGAACCAGTGCAAATCATTGGATACAAGACTAAACAGCTAAGAAACTGAAAAATACCTTTGGTTAAGGTATTATGGCGTAACCATTTACAAGAAGAGGCAACATAGGAAACAAAAGAAAATATGAAAAAGCAATATCCACACTTGTTTTCAGGTATTAATTTCGAGGACGAAATTTTTAAAAGGAGGGGAGAATTGTAACATCCTTGACCTTCCCCACATGCATTTCATTGAACATAAGCATCTTGCATACAATTCAATTGAACACGTGCAATTCATACATATTTTCGTAGGAACAAGTTTATGACACGTACTAGTTACGTGTCCTAGTATTTGGCACTTGTATCGAGTCGCACTTGTATAATTATAACCTAAATTAGGATGACAAAGTATTATAAAGGAATTGAATAAGGTGACTAGATTAAGATTAGTAAACATTTACATTGCTAATTTAGTTAAATCGGGTCAAATGATTAAGCTGTATCATTGTGTGAATTAGTGGAATTATAAATATATGTAAATAATAATAATAATAATATAGACAAAATAAAATGAAAATGACACAAAAGAGAAATAAAAGAGAAGAGAAGAGAAAGGAGAAAAGAGATGAGAAAAAGATAAAAAGACAAAAACCAAAAGTTAGCTTTATCTTCCCATTTCTGCCTTCTTCTCCAGCCCTACTTCTTCTTCAATTTCCTCCATTTCAGACTTCAATTCATCCTTGTTTCACCCATTTTTTGAAGCATATTGATCCCTTGCAAGGTCGTTCTTGGTAAGTAACCAATTCTTATTGCTATAGGGTTGATTTGAGTTGCTTAGGTTCAATATTATGCACTGAATTGCACCCCGATTTTGATATTAATAGCAATTGATTCTGAAAACGTGTAAAACAAAAAAGTTGTTCCTTTATGTCTTCGATTTATGTATATGTAAACATGTTTTCAAGAAGTTATGTATAGGAAGAGATATGCTCTCTCTACTGAAACTGGTCAGGGTGTGAACCCTAACCAAGTTAACTACTGTGTGATTTGATTTCAAATATGTTAAAGTCATTATTTGAAGTATCTCAAAACATAAAAGTTGTATATATATGTGTTTTTTTATCTTTATACCAAATATCAGGTTCATAGGTCTTGTAAATGGTGAGTTATGGTGAATGAAATCATGACTGTTCCATGGTTTGAACTGCCTACTGAGTGCCATGGGCAGATCTAGTACATTGTTTGGCTAATTTGATCTTGTTAGAGCTGAATTCTATAAATGATCAAAACATGAAGTTATAGGTATATGTATTAGCTAAAGTGTAGTACTAATTTCAGCTTAATTGGTTATGTATAGACTAAGTTATGGCCTTTGGAAGTCATACTGGTCCGGAAGCCAATTCTATTCTGGACCGGTAACGTGTTTGTTATATTTTGAAGACCTTAGATACATAATTGATAAAATTTGTAAACATGAAACATGTTCCCTATGAACCCATATAAGTTTATGTAAAGTTTCATTAAAATATGACTTATATATTATAAGTTATGATGAAACCAAATGAGTACCCTGAAACTGCTTAAAGGCAGAAAACAAGGCAGAAAATAAACAACTCTTAGAAATTCCACAAAGTATTGTACAATGATACAATAGGTCTGATATTTTAATATGTTCTATAATAATATGTTAGTTGTAATTAGGAATAAGAATCAGATTAATTGGTTAAGTATAGAAAACTTTATAGGCTAAACAGTCCCATAAGGTCACACTGCCTCATAGGAAAAATCTTAACTATTGACATGAACAATGCATATTAATTTGTTTAAGCCACACTAAGTCTCCCTAATCATGAGTTAATCAATTATGTTTTCATATTAGACTCGCAACATATTGGAGACCCACAAGGAATGGATAGACAATAAATTAGGGGTCGGAATCAAAGGAGAACGGTGAGTCTAATTATCGATTGAATTCTTTAGTGCAAATGATTGTTGCTTGCTAGGTGATTCATATGATTGTCATGATTGGTCCTTGATAATGTAATGATGGATAATTGTGACATTGTGATACATATAAATGGTATACTTGTGGTATATTTGAACTATATGTTTGACATATGTGATATATATACATGGTATATGTATAGTATATGCAAGGTATATGTATGGCATATGAGGTATATATGTGGTATATGTATATTCTATGTGATAAGATACAATGGTTGATGAATGCTTAAATACAAGTGCATATGCATATGGACTAAAAGGGCGTTGTGACTAGTTAATCGATATTGTAAAGCAAAAGAAGAGGCCTATGGCCCAACAAATGTGCAAATGAAACAAATGATCAAGCTAGCTAGCAAATGCAAATGCAAATGTTCACATGGAAACCCGGGGTAATGTCTGTTTAACTTAGTCACAACAAAATGAAACAAGCAAAGCATTTCCATACATAAGGAGTAATGATTATATGTTTCAACTTTATTGATATTTATATGATACTGATGAATGGAATGGAATACATGGTATGTATTGGATTTGTGACTTATTATTATGAGTTGTTCGGTACTTTAGAGCTCATTTGATGGTTACTCTCACTGAGTCGCAACTCATCAATTTGCATCATTTTTCAGGTAAAGAAAAGTGATTGCTCATTTTGAGTAGTGTATAGAAGACATGAAGCACAGGTCACTAGCCGAGCCTCATCACTCTCTCTCCTTGCATTCCACACAAGCATGAAAATATGTCATATGTGTTTTGTATTTACGTGCTTGAATATGTATAGTCATTTTGGAATGAGTCTAAAAATGTATAAATGAAATCAACTCGAAAATACTTATGTGTAAAGTTTATATTTTGATATATGTGATTTATTATATTGTGGTGAAAACCTCTGTGTTAACTTTGCAAAGTCAGTGAATAATATTATAGGATATGAGACTTGTAAGTCATTGAATGAAATTATAGGATATGAGACTTGCGAAGTCATTGAATTATATTACAGGATATGAAAAAAAAAATTTACTACTATTGTTAACAGGGTATTTTACCTTTCCAGTATGCCATGTATGATTACTTTATACATGGATAGGTTATACTCAACTGCATAAGGTGTGACGTTACAGTTAGACTTTGGAGCATCGTTCCATGCTTCTTCACAGAAAGAATTCTTTGAAAGGTATGTCCCTGGAAACCTTGGAAAGGTATATCTTGGTGATGATTAACCTTGTGCTATTATTAGCAAAGGTGTAGTAAAGATTAAGTTGAACGGATCTATTTGGGAGTTGAAGGATGTCAGACATATTCTCGACCTGAGAAAGAACTTAATCTCAGTAGGGCAGTTGGCTAGCGAAGGCTACACTACGATCTTCCGTGGTGATGATTGGAAAATTTCAAAGGGCGCAATGACGGTTGCTCGAGGCAAAAAGAATGACACTCTTTACATGACAGCAGGAGCACGTTGTTCAATCATAATTTAGCTAGCAATGAAAATCTCAATCTATGACACCAGAGACTAAGCCGTATGAGTGAAAAAGGAATAAAAATTATGCATTTGAAAGGGAAACTTCCAGGCCTACATTCATTGGAGATAGACACGTGCGAAGATTTCATACTTGGAAAGCAGAAAAGGGTAAGCTTTCAGACAAGTGGTAGAACCATAAAGAAAGAAAGGTTAGAGCTCGTTCACTCTGATGTTTGGGGACCAACGACCGTCTCATCCATTGGTGGGAAACACTACTTCGTGACTTTCATCGATGATCACTCTCGGAAGGTATGTGTTTACTTTCTAAAACATAAGTCTAAAGTGTTCGAGGCTTTCAAAAGATGGAAAACTATGGTTTAAAATGAGACAGGTCTGAAGATGAAAAAGCTCAGAACCGACAATGGTGGTGAATATGAAGACACCCGATTTAAGAAATTCTACTATGAGCACGATATTAGAATGGAGAGAACCATGCTAGACACACCTCAACATAGTGGTTTAGCAGAACATATAAACCGAACGTTGACAGAAAGACCCAGAAGTATTCATATACAGTCAGGTTTATCGAAACAGTTTTGGGCAGAGGCAGTCAACACAACATCTTACTTAATCAATCGAGGACCATCAGTTCCATTAGAACACAGAATACCATAGGTGGTATAGGGCCAAAAAGAGATAAAACTATCACATCTAAAAGTTTTGGTTGTGTAGCATATGTGCATATCAGTGATCAAGGAAGGAATAAGCTTGATCTCAAATCCAAAAAATGCACTCTCATCGACTATGGTGAGGATGAGTTTGGCTACCGTATTTGGGATGATGAAAATAAAAAGGTCATCTATAGCATAGATGTGATTTTTGACAAAAGGGTGATGTACAAGGACATGCATAAAACAGTCACCAGCAACTCAGAACAGAATGAGTCAGTGTTTGCAGATGCAGATGATGTCCCAGTTAGTTCCGTGATGGAACCCATTATAGCAAGTCATCAGCCAGAAGAACTTGTTGGACCAAGCAGTGCGCATCAATCCAACACATCACAACCTCCTACTCCATCTTCTGTATTAAGAAGGTCTTCTCAGCCTCATGTGCCTAACAAGAGATATATGAACTATCTCTTGTTGACTGATGGAGGGGAGCCGGAATGCTATGATGAAGCTTGTCAGACTGGAGATGCTAGTAAGTGGGAGCTTTCCATGAAAGACGAGATGAAGTCTCTGATCTCCAACCAGACATAGGAACTAGTTGAGTTACTGATGGGGAAGAAGACACTTTATAAAAAATAGGTGTACCGGGTAAAAGAAGAGCATAATGGTCTCAAGAGATACAAAGCCCGACTTGTTGTCAAAGGATTCCAGCAGAAGGAAGGAGTTGACTACACCGACATTTTTGCTCATGTTGTGAAGCTCAACACTATCAGAACAATATTGAGTATTGTGGCTATTGAAGATCTTCATCTTGAACAGTTAGACATGAAAACTGAATTTTTTCACGGAGACTTAAATGAAGAAATATACATGCATTAGCCAGAAGGTTTCTTAAAAAAAGGGAAAGAGAACATTATGTGCAGACTTAAGAAGAGTTTGTATGGCCTAAAACAAGCCCCAAGACAACGGTACAAAAAGTTTGACTGTTTCATGCATAAGGAAGATTTCCAGAAGTGCAATGTCGTTCACTGTTGCTACTTCAATAGATATAAATCCAGTTATATCATTTTGCTACTTTATGTCGATGATATGTTAGTAGCAGGTTCAAATATGGATGATATCAAAAGGTTAAAACAGCAATTGTCAAAAGAGTTTGACATTAAAGACTTAGGTCCAGCAAAGAAGATTCTTGGAATCCAAATCACAAGAGATAAGCAGAGAGGGTTCTTGCAGTTATCTCAAGCATAGTACATCAACCGTGTTTTGCAGAGATTCAACATGAACAACACCAAGCTAGTTAGCACACCCTTGGCCAGTCACTTTTGCCTATCCAATAATCAATCCCCTTAAACGGGGGAAGAGAGAGAATTTGTGGCTAAGGTTCCTTATGCCTCAACTATTGGGAGTTTGATGTATGCAATGGTCTGTTCTAGACCAGATATTGGCCATGCAGTGGGAGTTGTCAGTAGATTTAAGTCAAATCCAAGAAAAACTCATTGGGAAGCAGTCAAATGGATTTTGAGGTATATACGAGGGACCATGGAGAAGTTTTTGTACTTTGGTAAAGGAGAGTTAAAAGTATAAGGCTACGTAGATGTAGACTTTAGAGGTGAAGTCGATCACCGAAGAAGCACAACCGGTTATATATTCACTGTTGGAACTACAATTGTTAGTTGAATGTCATAAATACAGAAGATTGTCACTTTATCCACTACAGAGGCTGAGTATGTAGCAGTGACTGAAGCTAGTAAAGAGATGATATAACTTCAAGATTTGTTAACTGAATTGGAATTCAAATAGGAGAAGAATATTTTGCATAGTGATAGTCAGAATGCGATACACTTGGCAAAAAATTCAGCATTTCATTCCAAAATCAAGCATATTGGACTTCGTTACCACTTCATCAGATCTTTATTGGAAGATAATGTGTTAGTACTTGAGAAGATCCAAGGAAGCAGGAATCCAATGGATATGTTGACAAAGGCGATGACTATCGACAAAATGAAGTTGTGCTCAACTTCAGTTGGTTTGCTAGAGTAACAAAACCAGAAAGGTTGCTGCATTGATCGAGGTGTGAAGACATATTGAAACCAATTTTCAAGTGAGAGATTGTTGGTCAAACTACACATGCATCAAAAATAAATGATAATAAAGATGGACGGTGCATCTTTTGTTGACAAAATATTTGGTAGGTAAGATGGTATGTGAAGATTAATCTTGATCATCCATTTGGTGGGTGAGGATTAATCTTAACCATCTATTTGGTCGGTAAGATGGTAGGTAAAAATTAATCTTGACCATCCATTTGGTGGGTGGGGATTAACCTTGACCATCCATTTGGTAGGTAAGACGGTTGGTAAAAAATAATCTCAACCATCCATCAAAGTAGGTGAGAATTAATCTTGGTCGTCCATTAAGGAGGTGTAAGCCTATATATAGCCTTAAGAATTCATTTGTAAGACATTCCATCCAAAAGTGAGAGAGAAGAAAAATAAGAGCTTAGAAAAGCTTTAGTGAGAGGTTGTGAGTTGTGAGTGTTTGTAAACACTTTGTGAATTTTTCTTTTTTCAGTAAAAGATCTGTAGCAGTCCGAAGAAGTAGGCATAATTGGCCGAACTTCGTTATCAATTTGTGTCTTATTGTTCCGCATTTTCTTCGTTTTCTCATAAATCTGATTATAGGAAAATTGACGTTATTTTTCAACAATATTTAATAGTAAGCAAACTTTCCAATCTTTAGGAGGCATGAGTTAAAATCCACATCTATTAAATAAAAAAATTTGCTCACTAGAAATATTTTCATAAAATATACATTTTTTTTCATCTAAAAAAGAATTGGATTATAGTTTGGGTTGGATTTGAATACTTTTGCATAAGTTATTTGACTTTTGAATTTGAGTTGAGTTGAGTTTGGGTCATTATCGAATCTCAAGTTCAAGAAATTTAAGTTGTGTTAGTAAGTTTGTTTCAAATGCAAGAGATGATCTATAAGAGATATTGAGCATAATTTATATTGCTATGCAATTCCCAAATGAGGCCTCCATGTATTGGCTTCTAGATGGCCTTGTAGGTATCTCATAATGTGTATAATTTGTTGTGTGTAGCGCGAACTCTTGTTCACTGCCTTTAAGTCAAAACAATGTGCAATATTCAAATGGCAGGTCTATTAGGTTAAGTCTATGGTAAGAAGAACTATTTGCAAATTGTGTACTTCCATTTGGTATAACTTCTCCTTATTAAGAAATGCTTTTTGTTGATATTATTAAGGAGAATAACATCTTTTCTATTTCATTCCTATAATTTCCTTTAGCTTTTTAATAAGGATAGGCTTTCACAAAGTAAGTTCTAGATGAAGGATCTCTTTCTCCTGACTCAAGTTTCAAGAATCGTTGTATAGCTAGTCACTCAAAGCAAAATGATAGTTTAGCAGACTATTTTTTATGTTCATGAGGTCGTTGAGATGACTCCTTCCTATTGAGGTTGTCATACAAGTGATTATCTAGTAGATATGGTAGTTTAGATGATCATCTTTAAATATTACAGATTAATTGTATATAGACAATCAATATATACAATTAATGTTAAGCTTTTGATAATTGAGAGTATTTTGTATTTGCATTGATCAAAAGATGTGAGGCTACATTAAGTATTTATACAAGTATAACGCTAAATACAAAAGTGAAGATGAATAATTGATACAGAATGTATAGGAATACTCAGAATACTAACATAATAGGAAAAGTTATAATTTTGATTTAATTAAATATAAATAGAATATTTTAGAATACTAGAAAAGTATTTTGCCTAACACCCCCACAAGCTGAAAATGGTGTTTACACTAATTGAAGCTTATCTTGATGCAAATCAAACAGACGTTGACCAATGTGCTTAGTAAAGATGTTCGCAAGCTAATCATCACCAAAAATATGTCGAACTTGCAAATTACCATGTTAAATTTGGTCACTGATCATAAAATGATAATCAATTTCAATATATTTTATTTGAGCATAAAAAACCAAATTTGAACATAAAGAAATGACACCCATATTATCACACCACAATAAGGACGACATAAACAATTGAAAACCAATATCATCAATTAAGGATTGCAACCATATAACCTTTACTATGACGTTGGCAATGACCTTACACTCACTTCTTAGTAAAAGAACGAGCTGTAGGTTGCTTTTTATATTGCCATGGAATTAAAAAATGATGATCATTTGAACAATTTTCCCAATCATTATTCGAAAAGATTTGCAAAGAAAAATCCACATTTTTATTGAAAAATAGCCCAAGATGACTTGTACCATGGATATAACACAACAGTTGCTTAATATCCATAGGTGATTGTATAAATGGGATAATTTATTGATAACAAATGCAATATTTGGATGAATCAAGGTGAACATTAAAAAGAACTGAGGACTTGACAATAGCATTGAGGAGAGTTATAAGGATAACTCGTCGATTTAGAGGATTGGGATTGGTTGCCATAGGGATAAAGTATGGGTTAGAAGCATTTAAAATATGTTGAATCAATAAGTCATTGATATAGTGGCATTGAGACAAAACTCGACAACTAGAAGATTTTGCACTTATATACTAAGACAAAATTTAGGTATTCCAAAATCACACATTGGAAAGGCTTGTGTATAAAGCTAGGCAAGGAACAATGAAATTTTGTGGGATTCAATATTGTCCATATAACTAAGACATAAAAATTTAAGCAAGCCTTGACAATGGATAAATAAAGAAGAATCAATCTTATAGACTAGAGGCATTGTAGAAAATCAAATTGTCATTTTTACCAAGCATGTGGTGCTTGCTTGAAGCCATATAAATATTTATTGAGCCTATAAACAAAATCAGGATGAACAAAATTAATAAAACCTTGAGGTTGCTCCATGGATAATTTTTGCATCTGAGAATTTGTGTAAAAAAACATTAGAAATATCCAATTGGTGTAAAGGCCCACCATGCATAGTAGTAAGAGCAATAATAGTCTTCATAGTTGTCATTTATACGGAAGAAGTGGATAATAAATGACACACATAAAAGGCTTTAGAAATTTATTAAAATGTTTAAAATATAAGGATTGCAACACCCATTAATTAGAACATGTTAGTTATGTGAGTTATCAGAGAGGGATAGAGAATGATAAATTATGAAATAAATGTGGAATATAATGATGTAAGTACTTTTCACTCTTGTGAATGGCTATTCACATCCGTGAAAGTGTTATTATTCAAAACAACAGAGTTTTGAAAGGATTTACACCCGTGAAGGAGGTTGTCATGACTGTAAATATCAAAACTTAAGGTTCACTTCGGTGAATGGTAGTCACGATCGTCAATAGCATGGTTTAATTATACATACTTATGAACTAGTTTGTCCCAATCATGAATAAGGTTTCACATATGTGAATATTGAGTCACAACTATAAATCTTGGTCAATCAGGAGCATGTGAGATATACAATTTTCTCTCTCTATCATGTTTCAAATCTACTACCCAATTTCTAAAAACTATCCTTGCACGCCACCATTAACCCTTTCATATTCTGCAACCTCTCTTCTTCCTTTTCACACAAAAATCTAAGGTTGAAAACTAAGTAAAAGCTTGAAATAAGAGAGAAAAACAGTTTTCTTGTGAGGTTGATAGAGAAAGAGTCAGTTTTAGGGAGTTTTTGTACACATTTTTTGATATTATGCTCTAAGGAGAGGCTTTTGACATGTTTAGGATCTGGAAAATAGCTTAAAGGTCCATATCAAGGGGAAGGGAATCTTGAAAAGCTTAAAATTGTTATTGAGGCTCAATTTTTGGTAAAATGTATGTACATAACCACATTCAAAGTCTTTAATTGTATTTGTATATTTGGTGTGCCTTAAGTGCATTTTGGTTGGTTGTTGTACTAGTATAAATGCATAATTTTTGGGTTAGTTGGATGTTAATATATTTGTCAGCTCTACTTAATATGTAATGGAAGTTGACAATTTTCCAAATGAAAGCCAAAAGTATTTCCAAAAGCTTTACAAACATCATAAGAGAAAAAAAGACCAATCATATAAGGAAAAAATCTCATCAGTTAGAGAATATGGAATCCATGTCAATAGCACATGATTTCTTTTGAACCAAATTTCATATTCTAGGTTGGAAATTGTAAAGGATTCATGAGTGGGGGACAAAATTGTTTTTGGTGGGGTAGGAAGAGAACTCAATAAATCCATGTAAATTTGGCAATTAAGTAATTGTATAAATTGGGTTTTCCAACGATGTTTAATTTGATGGTGAAAGAATGATTAATAAACATAATTAGGGTAGAAAGTGGTAGAAGGTGTAGCGACTATAAACATTTATTTTTTGTCTGATTTGTAATTTTCCGATGATAATAACTAGAAATTTTATAAATATTCTTTTGAGTTTTCAAAGAAGGAAAATATTGGAAAACCTCAGAAAATTGGAATATAATTGCATTAGGTTTGAAGTGCAAAGCCAAAAACTAGAAAATGAGTGAAAATAAGCAAAATGGAAGAGTTTTTGAAGTGGTTGATAATATGAAGGAGGGGGCAATTTCTAGCCATTAGAGACACAATTTTAGAGAGAAAACACTATTAGAAAGGCTTTAAATCTGTTAGTAACAATCTATAGGTTATTGGCTTGATAATAAAGCCAATTCACTAACAAAAGTGAGGATTATTGGACCAATTATGCTAGAACCTTGGATTTGGAATTAGAGTTATTTCAAGGGAGTTTCATTGTTGGTTTTGAAGTATGAAGGAGGTTCAAAGTTGGACTTTCGGTCTTGTTCTAGTTTCCTTGAGGTCTAGAAATGAATTTTCCTTCCATGAAGCTTCGAAGAGTTGTATCTACCCCTCTTCCATGGATGAGGTTGTGGAATACTTTAATATGACTTACTATGTGACTTGAATGCGTAGATAAAATGAATGCATGCATGTTGTGTTTTGGATCACCCAAGTTTGTTCATTTTGCTGGTTTAGAATTGGATTTTTCTCTTCATTAATAATTTTTCTATATTTTATTTCAAATTATGTAATTTTAATTAGTTTTAGGTTTTTATTACTTCTGGAATGTAAACATGCAATTTAAATCTGTCCATTGATTTAAAGATGTGATATTACATTAAGTATAATCCTAGATACAAACGAAAAGAGCAATAATTCATACAGAATAGAAATAATCAGAATATTAACAGAATTGGAAATTAAACTCAGAATTCTAATTTAAATAGAAATTGTAAACATAAAAATTTTGGAGGTCCATAAATAAATTGGACTTATATTTTATTTAGTAATTAATTTAATTTAATTATTAAATAAAGTTCAAATATCAAATCAAATATTTTTATGTGTCAAAATATACAATTGCCTTAAATAAAGAAGTATATTTATTTTCCATAAATAGTCTAAGTGTGCATAAATACACATGACTAAATAAAAGAAATATATTCTTTCCTTTTATGGTCTAAATTACCATAAAAACAACAACCCAAATTCTCCTATAAATAAAGGAGTTTCAATCTTCAAAAGAAAAAAGGAGAAAAAAAGAGAAGATCAAGTCTCAAGTCATCAGAACTCTGCAACCAAAGCATCAAGTAAAGCTCTACATAATTCTCTCCAAACGTTAAGGCAACTCTAAACTAAAGCATCAAGACTTCTACATCTCCACATCAAGATTGTTCAAGTCTGCAAAAATAAATCTTCAAACGGTATTCATCATTTGTTCAACCAATCTCTTTCACCAGAATTGAAGGAGAAATCTTTTACGGATTTGAGAGCAAGCTTCATAAGCCCTTAAACCGTAATCAAAGGAGGAAAGAATCAAAGATTCCAATTTCTACATCATTAGAGATTATTCATTAGAGATCATACTGCTTTTCCTTTATTTTAATAAATTTAACTCTTATATTTGTTCATCTTTTTTCTTGATTTTAATTTCAGAACAAGAAATTTGTGTGTACAAATTTGTGGCACGCCCAGTGGGACTTCTCTACCTTTCATCTTTTTCCTTCAAAGTTTTCATAAGATTCAACAATTAAGATCCATGGCTTCAAGCAACAATAATAATGGTCGTCAATCCAAGGCACCTACTCGTTTCGATGTGCGATCCACTACTGATGCTGGCCCAAGAGCTACCTTTAAGGAAAGATTGATCGAGGATATTTATGCTCGCACTCTTCCTTTGTTCCAAAAGACATTTGTTCCACCACAAATGGTGAAAGATATGACATCGCCTACTCAATCTCTGCAAAAGGCAAATGGGGATGTCAATGCGCAATCCATCAAAGGTTTTAACCATCCTCATGGAAATGATGCACTAACATCTTCTTATGCACCTATGTCATCAAACAGCTCTTCTGATGTCATGACTATTATGATGACTAACACCACTTCTTTGGAGGAACAAATCGCTAAGATGACTAAAATCCTGGAGAGTCTTAGTGATTCAAATAAAGAGAAAGATGAGCAAATCGCCTTTTTAATGAAAAAGGTTGAAAGTTTGATTGAAAAATGAGAAGTGATTGTGAAGAATCCACCATCAAAAGTTGAAGAGTATGTGGGAACTCCAATAACTACTCTCATAAATGACTCTCAAATGTTAGCTGATGGAGCTATCAACGCTAGTCAGTTGAAAGATCTTATTAAGGAAGTTGTCAAAGACCAAGTCGAGAGTATCACTCAGCCATCATATACATATGCCAAGCCATACACTCAAAGGATTGACCTTTTGAGAATGCCTGCAAATTATCAACCACCAAAGTTTCAACAGTTTGATGGCAAAGGTAATCCGAGACAACATGTGGCTCACTTCGTGGAAACTTGCAATAATGCTAGTACCTATGGTGATTTGATGGTTAAGCAGTTTGTTCGATCCTTGAAAGGAAATGCTTTTGACTTGTATACAGACTTAGAACCAGGCACAATTGATGGATGGGAGCAATTAGAACATGAGTTCCTCAATCGCTTCTACAGTACCCGTCAGATTGTTAGTATGATAGAGCTTACAAACTCACGTCAATGGGTTGATGAGCCTGTCATCGACTATATCCATAGATGGAGAAATTTGAGCCTTAACTGCAAGGATCATCTATCTAAAACCTCTGCTCTAGATATGTGCATTTAAGGCATGCATTGGGGGTTACGTTACATTCTTCAAGGTATCAAGCCTAAAGCCTTTGAAGAGTTGGCTACTCGAGCACATGACATAGAATTAAACATTACTACTGCCGAAGGTCAAAGATTACCCGTGGAAGACCCAAAGAAAGGAAAGGAAAAGTAGGATACATGTAAATGGGGTAAGCCTTCTACAAAAGTAGAAACCAAATAGTCCATGGTGGTGAGTACTGCACCATTTAAAATTTCTACTAAGTTCGAGAAGAAAAAGGAGACAAATACTACTGCTACTCGAGACCAAGGTGTAAAAAATACCACTTTGAAAAAAAAGCAAGAAAAACAATACCCTTTTGCTGATACTGATATTCCCAAGATGTTGGATGACTTGCTTGAAGCTAATCTCATTCAACTTCTTAAAATGAAGCATCCTGAGGAAGCTGATCGTGTAAACAATCCAAACTATTGTAAGTATCATAGGTTGATTAGCCACCCCATTCAAAAATGTTTTGTTCTAAAGGATAAGATTATGCAATTACATGAGGATGGAGATGTTGTGTTTGATGAAGAAACTGCAACCTCTAATGTAGCCATAATAATGAATGCAAGTCCTCATATTGCCACTTTAAAGTTTGGTTCTTTTGAACCTATGGAGTTTGCAATGCACTTTTTTTCTAGTCAAATTTTGAACCAACCTATACAAGTTACCCTACAAAATGATGACCTAACTGGGGGCATCAAGACTAAGTGCATGGAAATTAAAGATCTCTCTGATGAAGGGTGGACTCTTGTCACTCGACAAAGAGGAAGAAAGAAGAAGATGCCATTGTAGAAGATTGCTCTAAATAGGTCCAAAATGGTGAAAAAGGTATGTGAAGAAGTTAGTTCCTCAAATAATGATGAGGATATCACCTCTAGTCCAAAAGGAAAAAGATTTCAAACAAAGGCCTAAGGCACCTATTACCTTAAAAGAGTTTTTTTCCAAAAGGACTTGTGGAGCTAGATGATGTAGTCTTATCCTGTTATAATATTGATGAAGACCTAGAAGACTATAAACCAAAAGAAGAAGAAAAATCTGAGTCTAGAAGAGCTGTGTGTAGTCCGTGTTCAACTAAGATATGTTTTTCTGATGAAGATTTGCTACTTGGGTTTAAACTTCATAACCGCCCACTCTTTGTCACGACCTATGTCAATGAGCTGAAGGTTAATAGAATTTTAATAGATGATGGGTCTTCTGTTAATATTCTAGCTCTTAAAACTATGAAGGAGTTAGGCATACCTATGGATGAACTTTTACAAAGTCGTATGATAATCCAAGGTTTTAACCAAGGGGGGCAAAGGACTTTTGGAAAAATCAGGTTAGCATTAGTCATGGATGACATGGAATCAAATGCTTTATTCCATGTAATTGATGCTAGGACTTCCTATAAGATGTTGCTTGGAAGACCATGGATGCATGAAAATGGTGTTGTCTCTTCCACACTCCATCAATGTTTCAAGTATTATCGGTACGAACAGGTGAAGAGGGTTGATGCTGATGCTAAACCTTTCAGTATATCTGAATCTTATATTGCAGATGCAAAATTCTACGTTGATTCAACTAAAGTAGAAAATGAGTTATATACATCGAAATCATCCAACAAAGAGGAGGCATGTGAGAAAGAACCATTAAGAGAGAAGAAAGACAAGGCAAATGATGGCTCTACAATCAAGGTTTTCAAGCCTGTGTTTGTGCCTCATAATGCTTTTAAGAAGAAGGAAGAGAAATCCTTATCTGCAAAAGATGAAGATGAAATCATCAAATGATTAGAAGATTTAAGTCTTCCAGTCACAAAACTTGAGTCTTCAAAGATTTGCAAGCCTCCACTAGAAGGATTTGTAAAGTTGTCCCAATATCATATAGTGGAGCATGGTGATTTTCCTACCAAGAGGGCCAATGGCTTCGACCCAAATGCTTATAGATTACTTGCCAAGGTTGGATATGCCCAGGAGAATACATCTAAATTGGTAAAGGAATCAACATATATTAAAAAGAAGATTGAAGAAGCCACAAAGAAGTCCCTAAAATTGCAAATAGAAAAGGGTCGACCTATGGTGTCATCCATGGCCGTTCTAGGCTATAGTGCATCCTCTCCACTCCATTTGAAAATTAGAAAAGAGACTTCACAACATATAACAATTGGAGAAATTGAAGGAAAGCCAGATAGTGAAAAAGTTGAGAAGAGAACTTCAGTCTTTGATCGCTTAGGAAATTCTTCTAATCCTGTTTCTGTTTTTGATAGAATTGGAAATTCAGGCACTGAAAAGATATTGTTGCCAAGAACTTCTGTTCATACAAGGCTTGGGGTGTCAACTTCAACAAAGGGAAAAAACAAAGTGAAGAAAGATCATATTGCTATCATCGACTAAAAGGACATATGTAGCAAGTTTCCTTCGCGTATGAAGAGGTGCACCAAATGGGTGGTATCTACAGGGCAAATGTTGAAAGGAAAACAACATACAGTGGTGGTCACAAAAGAAACACCAAGTCCAATTGATAAAATGGAAGAAATAGTAAGTGCTACAGTCAACTATATTACCTTAGAGGAAATTAATGAGGATGAAGTTTCAGTTGAAGAAGGTGCAGAAGATGCTCCCCTTGCTTTTGAAGAATGGAATAAAACTTCAGTTGATGACCTAAAAGAAGTTAATCTTGGAACACTAGAAGATCCTCGCTCGACTTTTGTAAGTTCTAATTTATCTGTTGAGGAAGAGAAAGAGTATGTTGAACTTCTCATTGAATTTCGAGACATTTTTGCATGGACATATGCAGAAATGCCTGGGCTTGATCCAAAGGTGGTTGTTCATCATTTGGCTATAAAGAAAGGAGTTAATCCAGTAAAACAAGTTCAACGACATTTTCAACCTGAATTGATACCACAAATCGAGGAAGAAGTCAACAAACTTATCAAAGCAAATTTCATTGAGGAAATCAAATATCCTATTTGGCTTTCCAACATCGTGCCTGTAAGAAAGAAGAATGGGCAGATTCGAGTCTGTGTCGACTTCCGAGATTTGAATAATGCATGTCCTAAAGATGACTTTCCATTTCCAATTCCAGAAATCATGATTGATGCCACAGCAGGACATGAAATTCAGTCATTCATGGATGGTTCATCTGGGTACAATCAAATTCCAATGGCCCCAAATGATAGAAAGCTAACAGCATTCTGTACTCCAAAAGGGATATTTTGTTACAAGGTTATGCCATTTGGCTTGAAAAATGCAGGTGCCACCTACCAACGAGCAATGCAAAAAATTTTCGATGATATACTTCACAAAAATGTAGAGTGTTATGTTGACGATCTTGTGGTGAAGACAAAAAGAAGGAAGGATCATCCAAAGGATTTACGGCAAATGTTTGAACGGTTGAGGAAATATAAATTGAAGATGAATCCTTTAAAATGCGCTTTTGGAGTCTCAGCTGGAAAATTCTTAGGTTTCATCGTGCGACACCGAGGAATTGAAATAGATCAATCTAAAATTGATGTTATCACAAAGATGCCAGCACCAAAAAATATATGTGAACTCAAAAGTTTGCAAGGCAAATTGGCATACATTCAGAGATTCATTTCAAATTTAGCTGGTCGATTCAACCATTTCATAGATTGATAAAAAAGGATGTTCCTTTCATATGGGATGAAATGTGTAATAATGCTTTTGAAAGCATAAAAAAGTACTTAATGAGTCCTCCAGTTCTTCAAGCACCAATTTCTGGACGTCCTTTAATTCTCTATACTGCTGCCCAATAATGCTCATTGGGAGTTTTATTGGCACAAGAGAATGATAAAGGTAAGGAAGTTGCACTGTATTACCTAAGTAGAACTTTAAACAAAGTTGAGTTGAACTATTCACCTATTGAGAATATGTGTTTAGCATTGATGTTTGCCCTTCAAAATCTTAGGCACTATCTACAAGCTCATTTAATTCGATTGATCTCCAAAGCTGATCCAATCAAGTATATAATGTCAAAACCAGTTCTTTCTGAAAGGATAGCAAAATGGGCTCTTCTCCTCCAAGAATTTGATATAACCTATATCCCTTAAAAGGCAGTAAAGGGTCAAGCGCTAGCCGATTTCCTAGCAGACCATCCTATCCCGGATAATTTGAATTTTTCTGAAGATTTACCGGATGAGGATGTATGGTTTATTGAAAATTTACCTTAGAAGATGTACTTCGATGGAGCAGCTCGACATGATGGTGCAGGGGTTGGAGTCATTTTTATCTCTCCTGAAGGAGAGGTACTTCCATATGCATTCAACCTTACTCAATGTTGCTCAAATAATGTAGTTAAGTACCAAGCATTATTGTTAGGGCTTGAAGCGGCGACTGATATGAGCATAAATCATCTTCAAGTGTTTGGAGATTCTAAATTGGTGGTTAACCATATCCTTTCACTTTATGAAGTAAAAAAGCCTGAATTGCTTCCTTACTGTCAATATGCTAAGAAACAATTAGGTAGATTTGATAGCAGCAACATAGAACATGTTCCAAGAAAAGAAAATAAGTAGGCAGATGCTTTAGCAAATCTAGCGGCAGCATTGACTCTTCCAAATGTTGAAATTCGAGTACCTGTGTGTAAAAGATGGGTTGTACCATCATATGTGGTGGAAGAAGATGGAGATGGGCAAGTGAATTTCCTTTCTGTTTATGAAATTTAACAAGAAGATTGGCGGCAGCCCTTGATTGATTACTTAGAATCTGGAAGATTGCCAAATGAGCCACGACATAAAGCCGAAATAAAGCGATGAGCATCTCGTTTTGTCTATTATAAAAGCACTCTTTATCGTCGCTCTTTTGATGGAGTGCGGTTGCGTTATTTGGGAGAAGATGAAGCAAGTAAGACATTAGAAGAAGCGCACTCGGGGGTGTATGAAGCCCATCAATCTGGCCCTAAATTGCATTTCAGGATCAAGCGAATGGGATACTACTGGCCAACAATGGTAAAAGATTGCATGGACTATGCAAGAAAATGTGAAGGGTGTCAGTTGTATGGTAATATTATTCGCCAGCCACCTAAGCCGTTTCATCCAACTGTTGCTTCTTGGCCATTTGATGCATGAGGGTTGGATGTGCTTGGTCCTCTTCCTAAAAGTTCAGGAGGACATCTCTATATCTTAGCTGCAACTGACTACTTCTCAAAATGGGCTGAGGCTGTGGCACTTAAGGAAGTGAAGAAAGAAACTGTGGTGGACTTCATCCGGGTCAATATCATTTATCGGTATGGTGTTCCTTGATACATCATTACTGATAATGGGAGGGAGTTTTACAATAAGACAATGGATAAATTATGTGCTCAATTTAACTTCAAGCAACATAACTCTTCCATGTATCATGCGCCAGCTAACGGTCTTGCAGAAGCGTTCAATAAGACTCTATTTAATTTGTTTAAGAAGATTGTGAATCGTTCAAAGAGAGGGGATCTAAAGGGAAGAGGTTGTTGTGGCTTATCATCACCTTTAATAATGTAGACTACTGATACAATTTAATGCACATGGTAGGTCCACACTAATCTTCAATGTTCAATATATATGAAAACGTGTCTACTTCATCCAATTAGAGTGAGATTATGTAACTCCTTTACATGTATAATGTTTACACGCAATCAAAATGTTTATTTTTTCCAAAAAAAATAAAAAAGGAAAATAAAATAATTGATCTATTGGAGGGTCAAATGCCAAAGAAGTAATATTGCACTATTCAGTTTCAAATAATAATCGATAAAATAGACTAATTAAATTGAATTAGTGGAGGCATGTTCTTTAATTTTTTGGTTTGACAATATAATTTTTTTTCATTTTTCGGTTAATTTAGTTCCATTTAACAAAATATTACAGACCGAATTTATTTAATGTCCTTTGTTTGGGTTACATTCTCTAATTTTTCTTTAATTTGATTAATTTGAATATAATTTTTATTGGCGGTACTTAAACTATACCATTCGTAACAATTTAATATTTTAAATTTTATTTATAATGCTAATTTTTTTTAAAATTATTTTGTAACACAAAATTTTCTATCTAGTTCAGTCAAATAGATTAATAATTTGCTAATGTGACATATCCAACTCAACAAAAAAAATTCACATGAAAATTATATATATAGAATGAGTCCAACCAAAAAATTTCCTATTTCTCATCGCTTTCTCTCACTTTTTCATATTTAACTTTCCTTAAAATTATTCAAACCCAAAAAACACCGTTCGGTTCGCTTAAGGAGACGTCTCAGATTCTCCGTTGGGTTATTTAGGAGAAAAGCAAATCGGCATAGAAGTGAAGTTGCAAAAATTATGTTGGGCAAAAAAAAAAAATCATTTCAGATATTAAAAAATGAAAAATAAGAAAGCTAAATTTTGGGGCTGAAGCATTACAGCTGCTCATCGACAAGATTTGCATTGTCAATGGGCCTCTCACTAATGCAGCACTCACTTTCTTCGTTATATACCCATGAGATGGGATTTCTTCTTTTTTTTTTCCTTGATTTCCAAAATGGAAGGTTCTTATTTTTATTGATTCTTTTGCAACTCGTGTTCTTCTTTTCTTGAATTTTACATTCTTATGCAGATATTGCTAGTTTATCTTGTTTTCTTCTTAATATGCAACTGGAGAGGGTGTGTTGATGCACCCAGGACCGGCTCAAGAGTTTATGAGTTAATTAGAGGTCACTTTAATATTATCAATAAATTTTTAAAGTTATTCCAAATTTATTTTTTCTGTTTTTTTAGAAACAAAATTACTAATTAAAGTTTTATATTCAAGTAAAAATAACAAAAGAAATTTTTTGTTTTCTCTATGGAAGTTGATAGAGATAAAAATTGAAAAAAATGACATAAGTAAAAACATTTAGAGTTTAGTTTATTATATAAAGTTAAAGGCTAATTGTATTTAAGTTAATATATTAGTTAGCCGTTTAATCAATAAAAACTAAACTTACCCGCAAAACTAAGCTAATTTTTAAAATAGTCATTTAAGCTAATTAATTACAAATATTTAGCAGTTTAAATTTAATATCACACCTTTAAAATTCAATAAAAATAATATATTTATTTTTTTATTTAATTAATAATAAATTTAAGTGCACATAACACTTACATAATTAATGAAAAATAATTAGGGCCCCCCAATTAAGCCGCCCATGGATGCACCCTTTCTCCAGGACAAGAAAGTCAGAGTTGGGTTCTTGCGAACTTTGTTTGTTTCTCGAGAAAACTGGTAAAAGATTCTTGGCAAAAGCTTGGAAAATTTTTGTGGAAATTGGTTAGAATCAAATTGTAATAGAGGATTATTTTACTCTTTTCAATTGTTTTAAAACCCATGTCATTTTTTTCTTTAAAAAAATCCATTTGATTTCTTTCTTATTAATTTTTTTGTGAATGAAAAATATCACATCACCAAATCGTTAACTCATTTAACGAAACTGAATAGAAAAGATTTTATGTTACAAAATAATTTAGAAAGGTTTGCCGTTATAAATAAAATTTAAAATACTGAGTTATTACGAGTCAATATCGTTGAAATATTATCAGTGAAATTTATCCTTAATTTGCTTTTAATTTAGGGGTTAATAAAATTAATTTTTTCCTAATAATTTAAGATTAATTTTTTCTAGTAAGATTAATTTCCATTTAAAGATTAATCGTATGATAAATTACATACCCATTTTGAATATAAAGTTTCAAGAAATTAGAGACACCAATCAAACTAATCAATATTTTGCAATTAGCTCAATTCAATCAACTAATAAAATCGAATCTGTTTTTGAATATGAGATTTTATCATATTTTTTCCGTTGCTGAAGTAAATGGACCGATGCTCCTGCAACTCATAAGGAATTTGAGGGAAATTGTGGTATAGATGGCTCATTGGTAATTAACCTTTTGGATCAATATTATGATTAGATAGTGATAGGTTAGGAAGATCATTGATAATTTTTAATGCCCACATCTTCTTTTATTATAGACTATGGCAGGTGATGATTGATTGAGCAATGAGCATTATGGTTATTAATTTAAATTTGCATAAGGTGACACCAGCCACATTTAGGGGGATACTAGTTTGTGGTGCCACGTGTCAGATCAGATTCATTAGGGTTAAAACCTCTATTTATATCCTTCTTAATAGGTATTCACCACGCAACACAAATTTAAATTATTCTGTAGTTTAATTAACTGTAAAATACTGAATAATTTTTTTTTAAAATTATCCTTATTACGTTGGTGGATTTTACTATAGCTTTTGTTTTCATTTGACAAATCATATTCCAAGATGCCTAATTTTTTTCTTTTTCTTTTTTTTTATGTTTAGACTATTAAATTCTTAAATTTTATTTTATCTCACTAAAGTTTTAAACGTTTATTATTTTCTCAAGAAAGTCTTTATTAAATAGAAAAAATTACAAATTACAAATTTGTTTATTATTATATTAAGATGTGTGTTTATTTTGATGTGGTTTTGTCTTCTAGAAATATTATAGAAGGGTTAAAAAAATAATTATATATATAATTTTATGTATAAGAATATCATTAGCGCCTAACAAAATCCACATATCAATATTATTATGTTATTGACATTCAATTTCGTTTTATCGTTTAATAATATATATATATATATATATATAAACAGGGTCGTTGTAAACAACGAACTAATCCGAAAACAAATTCGGACATCCATACAAGTGGATTGCCGGCAAGATATTTTTTATTAGGAGTCACCACCAATAATTTCAAGGCAGACATGTCCACCCTCAAACAGACAACAACCCATGTCCTTGTCTTAATCAATGTATTTTTTTCAGTCTCGAAACCGAGATTTTTGGAGACTATTAAACCTTTTGCCACTATGGCATATGCGCGTATTAATCAAAATATTAATGGAAGCTAATTGATTTTTTATTAAAAAAATGAAAAATCTAAAAAAGAATTTGAAATTTTTTTTCTTAATTTGTCTCTTTACTGTAAAATTTTTGAATATATATATCAAATTAATAAAAAAATATCTCGAAAATAAAATAATTTGTATGTACTATCGTTTTGTCTATATAAATTCTTCTATCCAATAATTTGTTCTCTTTATTAACCAACCCATTGACTCTAACCGTTCAGTAATTACAACCTTATTGACGTTAGAATGTTGCATATTAAAACCCAGAAAGTGCTAGTTTTTGCGTGTCTAAGCTCTCCTCCTAACAACAATCAGGGGCAAAAATGGGTGGTCAGGTCTCTAAACAGCTGCAGAGGCGAAAGGCCCTCTCCGCAGAGAAGAAAACTCTGTGTAATATGCAAGGAAGCTGCGGTGAAACATACCCTGGTTCTGATTATCATCCTCCGGACAGGAAAAATTGGATGGATGGTCTCAATACTGAGAAGCTTCATATCAATGTGATCGTATGGCCTGGAACTCATGATTCTGCTACTAACAAAATTGGCATCCCATTGGTGTCTCGCCCCTTTGCTCAATGTCAATCTTTATCCATCTACCACCAGCTTTGTCGAGGCGCCAGAGTTCTCGATATTCGGGTTCAGGAGGATCGCCGTGTCTGCCATGGAATCCTGAAGACTTACAGTGTCGATGTTGTGATTCGAGATGTCAAAAAATTCTTATCAGAAACCAAATCAGAGATCATAATTCTCGAAATCAGGACCGAATTCGGCCAGCAAGATCCTCCTGACTTCGACAAGTACTTGGAAGAAAAACTGGGTGAGCATCTGATTCATCAGGATGATCATGTTTTTGGGAAGACTATTGCAGAGTTATTGCCAAAGAGGATAATCTGTGTATGGAAGCCGAGGAAATCACCGCAGCCGAAGCATGGGAATCCATTGTGGAGTACAGGGTATTTGAAAGATAATTGGATCGATACAGATTTGCCATCAACGAAATTTGAGAGTAATATTAAGCATTTGAGTGAGCAGCCACCGGTTTCGTCCAGGAAATACTTTTACAGGGTGGAGAATACTGTTACTCCACAGGCTGACAACCCAGTGTTGTGTGTCAAACCGGTCACCGACCGAATTCATGGATATGCTAGGCTCTTCATAACTCAGTGTTTCTCTGAAGGATGTACAAATAAGTTGCAGATCTTCTCCACTGATTTTATTGATGAGGATTTTGTTGATGCTTGTGCTGGACTCACTTATGCAAGAATTGAAGGCAAGGCATAATTAGTCCATTTTTCTCAATTTTTATTTGTTACTTATTCGCAGATTAAATTATCTTCTTCTGGGATCTGTCCATTATTGTCCGTTTGTTTGTTACATTTGTTAGTTTGCAATGCTCCGTGTATGATGTATAAAGTGTTTGTGCATATGGATTGGATTGCATATACTTTGGGTCTCTTGTTGATAGATTTACGTGTAATTTTATATTTTCAATGACACTTTTCAGTTCGCACATTCAGTTTGCCAATGGCTATGAGACTCAAATTGAAAGTATTTTTTTCTCAGAAATTTTAGATGAAAAGCAAGCTATTGATTGATTTTCCAGCTGTGTTTCTGTGGATTTTCACCTTAGTTAGGTAAAGCAGGAAGAGCAGGATGAGTTGGAAAACAAAATAGACTGGCATATGCAAAACTAACTAAATCATACAAGCAATATGCTAGCTATTTTTTCTATATTGCTTTATCTTTTACTTTCTCCATTTTATGAATAGCACATCCTTAATTTTAATGTTATAGAATTCATATAATAAATAATTATACCTATCATTAAACGATAAAGAAAATAAAAAAGAAGGTAAATAACACTCCTCTACAATACGATAGCAATACTGTTCCACTATATCAACAGCTACAAACAGCAGCATCACCACTAGCGGTGGTTTGGCTTTATTACTACTCACCGACTTCATTTCCTTTCTTTTATTCAAATTTCGTCTAAATCAATACAATCTTCTCTGTATATTGAAATTTCTAAATGACATCTAAATTATCAAAAATCAGATTTCAAATTCTTAGGCTTTCAAATTTCAATGGCACGTAACGTACAACAGTTTTCAGTGTAAAAAATAACAACACAAATAATGTGGAGCGTGTATTCTTAGAAAATATCATATGGTAATACCAAATTCTGCATAGATTGTACAATTCATTGCACAAAATCTTAAATAAAAATAACAATTGCCCATCAACATAATTACATAATGCAACGTCACAAGCCTAAATTCTCGTATTTAGCAAAATCAGACTAATTTAACTAACATCAGGCTTAGTTCTACAAAATTTGCCTCTCAACATGTCCTCTAAATGTTGGATAATTGACGAGAACACTCCTGCAAAAGAACAGTTCGAAGACTTCAGAAACAAACACTTCAATATAGCAAAAGCAGCTTAATTAAATATGACAAGCAGGTTCATTTGTAAGACAAGAAGAGAAACTTGTAACGAATAACAACTATTCAAACAGCAGCCATGTGAACTTCAAAAAACTACAGTTTCGTAGGCACCTGCAACCCCCAACACCTATGTTAGTTCCTTCTTGTAGCAATCTTTTAACAGCAGAGTTGGACAATAAGGTTCAGCAGCTAGATCACAATTGGAGATTAGCCATCCAGGAAGAAGAAGGCAGGTAGAAAGAGAACTCAGTAACATACCCAAGAAGAATCCCGGCTGGAGTCTTCATTTTGGTTATCAATTATTATGGATAAACAAATCCAAGTTGTAGGTTAAATAACAAGTATTCCCCACTTAGTTGTGATTTAAATGCTAAAGGAAAGGCCAAAATCTGATTACTAGACTTAAAGCGGCATTGTGGAAGGAAAATAAGGACCCCTTAAGGCTCCGTTAAACAGCAGCCATGTGAACTTCAAAAAACTACAGTTTCGTAAGCACCTGCAACCTCCAACACCTATGTTAGTTCCTTCTTGTAGCAATCTTTTAACAGCAGAGTTGGACAATAAGGTTCAGCAGCTAGATCACAATTGGAGATTAGCCACCCAGGAAGAAGAAGGCATGTAGAAAGAGAACTCAGTAACATACCCAAGAAGAATCCCGGCTGGAGTCTTCATTTTGGTTATCAATTATTATGGATAAACAAATCCAAGTTGTAGGTTAAATAACAAGTAATCCCCACTTAGTTGTGATTTAAATGCTAAAGGAAAGGCCAAAATCTGATTACTAGACTTAAAGCGGCATTGTGGAAGGAAAATAAGGACCCCTTAAGGCTCCGTTTGTTTCCGGAAATTAATTTGTTTTTGGAAAATATTTTCCAAACTAATATTTTCCTATATTTGGCTGGAACACTAGAAAAAAAAATAAAAAAAAAATGAAGTGATACTTTATTTATTTTATATTTGATAAGTTTTGGAAAATGACTTCCCATTCTGAAAACGGAAAATTGTTTTCTTTTGTTTTTAAGATGTTTTCCGGAAAGTTGGAAAATGTCATCTCCAACGCACGGCAAAATAGTGTGAGTAGGTCGAAAAAACAAAAATGGCGCAGCTCCAACCGGACACCAAAATGATGTCAAAATTAGCGCTAACTATAGTACTGCACTATATTTGGTGAGACATTGTAGCAATGTCATTTCTGATAAAAAAAAAAAACTGAAAGTTGCAGAGGAGGAAGAAGAAGGAAAGGGGAAAGGGGAAACTGGTTCTTTTGGGTTTTTTTTTAGTTAAATAATTTTATTTATATTTTAAAATAAAAAATTTTAATTTTTAATTAGCAAATTTTGTCTTCTTGTATTTTTTTTAAAATATTTGTATTATATTTGAATAAATAATTTTTTAATTAGTAAAATGATGTTTAATTAATATTAAAGTTGTTTAATTGAATAATTAAATAAAAATAATATTAGTAAATTAAAAATTAATTAATAGTAAATTGATGTTTAATTAATAGTAATGTTTAATTAAAATGAATTTATATTTTTATAATATTATTAATAATAAAATTTTTAATATTGGATGAATATGTAAAAAATATTTATTTTGCAAAATAATTAAATAATATGAAAGTAATAAAAATGAATATAAAATAAAGTATAAATAAGAATATATACATTTTTTTTTTGTAAAAAATGGTGTAATGAATTTGAGATAAATTTACTGTAGTTACACCATTTTGATGTAAAATTTACACTATTTTAATGTAATTGGTTGAAGATGGCTTTAGAAAATATTTTCCAGAGGTAAAACAAACATTGGAAAATAAGAGAAAATATTTTCCGGAAACAAACGGAGCATAAATGATGCATAAAGTGGTTGGATTTTGAATTCACACCCTCGCAGAAATGAAGCCCACCCTTTTATACTGCACTGGATAATGGCCCCCCTTCAACACAACTGGATATTATAATTTGACAAATTCAATAATATTCATGAAAATACAGCCAGCGCATAGCCCCCAGGCCTTAAATGATTGGCTCAGGTGAAGCAACCTTCCATCTTAGAAAGATCGATTAAACTATAATATTTTGTCCAATCATTTTCCTTGCTACTGTCTTGGGGGAAAATGTGATAAAATAGGTAGACATGTATGTCTAATGCCACTCAAAATTAAAAAGTATTGAATGCCTTAAAATGGTGACACACAAGTTGCAAATGAAATTGTACAACATAAGAATGCTATCAAAGAGATTTAATTTTGCAAGAAGTTTGTGTTGACACAAAGGAATATATAATATTTACATACAAATATTGTGATGACTGACAATATAAGTGGAAGGCAAATAAAGATCAGGAAATGGGTTGTGCAAATGCAATTGCATGAAGGGCTGTCATAAGACGATAAATGTAGCCCGTGGTAAAGAAAAAATGGTATCAATGATCTGTTAAGTCCATCCAGAATTCGCTGTCACATGATCAAGCTCTATAGATTTGATAAACATACTCCTAAATTGTCATATATGAAGAATGGTTACAGAAACAACAGTGACATTTTCACTATTACTACAATAAAAACACCACGTCCTATAGATTAAGAAAATTGGCATCAAACCTGAAACTGTACTATCTCTATTTTGCAATGATCCTTTCACCAAAAGGGTGCCAGGGATTTGCTGAAAAACCTGTAACAACGATTAGCGCAATCATATATAAATTACAATGGGATAAGCTGATAATATATTAATGGCAGACATGCAGGATAGCATACCGAAATACAAAAACACAAGTTACTTAGAGGAAGGTGTGAACAACTTGAACTTTTAGACTTCCTCTCCACAGAATTGCAATTGGAATGTTCATCATAATTTTCTCCTTGGTTCTTCAGGATTGTATCACATTGTTCATTTGATACAGTAATCTATTAAATGAGATTGAACTGCATGTCAGGACAGAGAAATAGTACATGCCACAAAACTGGAAACAGATCAATCAAAATTGATACTTCTTACATCTACAGAAAATGATGACAAGTTCAATTTACAGGATGCACCAATCTTGCAGAAATAGCACTCCAGTGATTTTAATACATCTATGGCACTGAATTGGCGTTGAAGTCCCTGCAACATATCATCATTTTACATGAAATAAATTGATGCAAATTCAAAAGCACTATATGATGTAACATGTGCATGCAGTTGATGAATAGAACACTAAGCCCAGCAGCAGAACATTTGGCTAATAAAAACTTCACTTGGCTTGTCAAATCAAAATGATGACAGAAAGGGAGAGACAGAGAGTCACAGAGAGGAACAAAACACAGACTTCAAGCATGAAAGAGATGATACTCTTGTCAGCCACATGAGGTGATATTATTTTTTTGGCAGGAGGCACAAAAGACCAAGCAAGCCCCCATCGACGTGTGTACCCCTGTACAAATTCAGTTGTCTTCACAATGGTGGCTCCAACCTCCCTAAGCTTTGAGATTAGAAACTTTAAATTCGCTTTTCTCCCAACCATTGAACTGTACCACCTACAATGAAAAAAAGGATGAAAAATAAAGACATCTGAACCAAGCATATTGGTAGCTAAAGCATGAGAACAAGATGAGTAGATGAGAATAAACCTAAATGACTCCTTCAATATAACACTATCTTCAATGATACGAGTGATAAAAGCATTTTCTCCACCAGGACAAACCATCTCCTCAGGAGTCCCACCACAAGAAGTTTTGGGGTTCAGTCCTGCTTCCTCCATGGTCTCAAAAAATGGAGGATTGCACATGCAGAAATCAAAAGTCTCACCATCCCACACCACACCAACAAGTACAGGCGGTCCATCATATTTATTATTTGCATTCACCAGATTCTCAACTGCACTTTCACTTGCATCCCTTTTGATTTCTCCATTTTCAGATTGTGAATTATGCAAATGTTCAATAGAAAGGATGCCCTGACAGTTCATAACTTTTCTAACTTCAATGAGTTCCGAAATATGTGGATTATTTTTAACATTTCTCTCTGCCCACTCTAATGCTACATCAGTCACATCTGCAACCAAATCAGGTATCACAAAATATTTGTATTATGCATATAAATTGTGAATATTCTGCTCCAGAAAAGTAAAAAGCTACCTGATCCAACAAAACTCCATCCCAGAAGAGATGCACCAAGAAGTGGGTAAATGCAATTTGCTCCAGTGCCAATATCAAAACCTCTCACAGTGTCGCCATTGTTGTTTTTCGGAATGATGTCAGACGAGAGAAGATCTTCAATCCAATGAATGTAGTTAGATCTGTTTGGAACTGTAGGGCATAGCTGCCCATCAGGAATCCACCTACATGTACGAGCTCACGTGAAAATGACAACAAACAAGAATCCCAACAACACTAGTCAACCTCATAAATCAAAAGCATCCCTTAAATAAAAACCTCAGTATTCATCTAAGGCCTATCTCATATAACTCAAAATTAATAAAGGAAACTGAAAAGTGGAAACTCCAATTTTTGTTAGAGTCCATAATATACTAGTAAGGGAAAATAACGAGAAAAAATAAACCAGAAATTAGGGCAAATATGACAGTTGGGTATTTGCTGCTCTCGCTTTAATAGAAAATAATCGATTAAGTTGAATATTGAAAAAAAAAAAAACCTAGTGCGATGCCGTAGGGAGATTAAACTCCAATAACAATATTTTGGGACTGTAATTGGATGAAAGATTACCAATTGAGGCCATGATCATGAAGAAGAAGGACTCGAGTAAGCTCCCGGGTGGAGTTGAAGTCGGTCCAGTCAATTCTGGGTCTACCGTCACGAGAATAGGAAACGAAAGGCTTAAAAGAAGAGTAAAGAGAAGCCAGGAGAGCAAAATCAGGAGGCTTATCCGCATACTTGTTTTTGAGATGGATAGCTGGTCGTTCCGGTTTTTTCCTCTTGCTGCTTTTCTTGCTCGGCATTTTATTTTTCTCGGAATTTATTTGGAATAAAGCGAAAACAAGTATTTTATAGCCAAACAAATGGCCACCTGCGCCGGAAGGGAAATCTTTTACCGTTAATAATTTTAGGCGTTAAGATCGTTGTTGTAAAAACCGATCCGGTCCGGCCGATTTTGAACACTGAATCTGGAAGAGCTATAGCCCAGCTACAGAACCGGTCGATCCGGACCGAGTTAAAGGGATTTGACCGGTTGGAAAACAGTACCTTTTTTGTGCAAAAATAGCAAAAGTGCAGTGCTGAGATTTTTTTGAAGAAAAAGAGCGGAAGTGCTGAGTGAGATTTTAACTCAACACCTAAAGCATGCTTTCCCCGTTTCCCACTCTTTGCCACTAAACCGAATGGTTAGCTTTGCTTTTATATTACAAACTTTATATATATTATATTCACAAATTACTATAACTGAATTCTCATCATTTACATTTTTATTATTAATATCATTATTAAAAATAACTGATGATTGCAAATATATGCTTCTCGGGTTAAAATATAAAAATACTCCTGAAAAATAAATTCTGGGTTGGCTTCTGGATGCACCAAGAACATACAATTGAGATCGATTGGCTATATGGAGAGCAGATCTTGCTGCTCATGAGACCGGTTGGTATTGGGCTCCAGCAGATGAGATACACCTAGGGTCGATTGGCGTGCAACTTAGATTGGTTCTTACAGTGCAATCCGCTGACTCAGATTCAGGTTCATTCTTAATCTTTACTTTTGTTTCTGTTTGTTTAAAAATTTATTGAATTTTTTTGTTTCCGTCGATATGCAGTAATCTTTTATGAGTATTTATAAATGGCTAGTTTTGTCTAATGGAAAGATTTTTATTGGTTCAATTGTTGAGGATTTTTAAAGCTTCTTTTATAAGTATCTACTCTTCCATTTTCTTTAGCCCTAATTGTAAAGCTTCTTCACTTTCTCTCTGTTGTATGCTATAGCTCTGCATCTTTCTTTCTGTTTTTTCCCATTTGTTATGTTCCTCTCTTTTCTTACCCTGCTTCTGAAATGCTCTTGTATGGTCCTTTGTTGATTTTCTTTTTTTACTCTTCCATTTATCTTTTTTAAACGTTTTAATGTTGTTTTTGACATTAATGCTTTGAGAGGTTGAAATTTGTTTTCCCTTGTTTCATGCTCTTTACAATTTTAGTTTAGTTTATCTTGGCTTGGAGCTACAGATTATTGGATATGGTTTGTAGTTTTTGGGCTTTGGTTCAATGTTTTGTTTGAATTCAAGTTATGGGCCTTTTTAAATTGTTTTTAGCTTGGTTTTAGATTGGGTCTTGGTTTATTGATCACTCTTCTTCTATAATTTTTTTAGTTTTTTTATTCTCTGCCATCCGATTTCTCCCTCCTTTCTCGTCTAGGTAGTTGGCTAGAGATTAGTGTTGTGCATCTAATGGTTGATATGCATCCAGCATTTATAAGTCCTGTTGCAATATGTCCTTTGCTCAGAGGGTTTGATAAGCAAATCTCTATCATTTAAGGCACTAGATATGGTGAAATTTTCATTTTTTTGGTTTTTATTCATGGCCATCTAAGCATTATGTGTGATTTTACATTATTTTTTTGTTTTGTTTCTCGCTATATTATTATGAGGATGATGCATTACTTATGTATGCATATTAATGTGCATATTTTCCATGGCCATGAGCCATCTAATTGTGTATAAATCTCTCTAGATTTTACTTTGTCGGTGCATTAAAATTTACTAATTTAACTATATGTGTACTTTCATTCTATTTACTTTTTTAGTCTATTCCTTGCCTTTTATAAAAACTTTTACCTCTTTTTTACATCTTCAGTTCTTCTAATTGTAATTTCTTTTTTTGACTCTTTCAAAATATATGTGCTATTGAGTTTTCTGAATTTTGATTGCATTAGTGCCTATTCTCATTTCTCTAAACACTAATTGGTAAATGAACTACCTTAAAAGCAGTGAGAATAAGCACTAATGCAATCACAATTGGTAAACACCAATAAGGAAAAGGAAGATTTTGACCAAGGAATAATTGGTTAAGATAATTTGATATTTTTTTACTTAAGTAAATCTCGAGTTTGAATTTTGTGTATGAAAAAAATATGCATTAAGAGAGCTCTACATGATAATAGATCAATAATTAGTTCAAACCAAATTAGTTGGAATTCATATACTGCTGAAGAAGACCGGTTGATAATGCACATTAAAAAAATGATTAATAGTCTTGTTGCTATTGTATATCAGTCCTAAATGGACCCTCGAGGTTGGGCTTAAGAACAATATGGTCCTAATGGCGACTAGGGTTGCTGTTTCCATTATTATATAATTTCAGCGATCAAAAAACTAGCACGTGAGGCTACGTATGTAATATGATAACTATGTGAAGCCACCATCTATTGCATAAACCAATCTTGTAATAGTATGATTGTCGGTAATGCACTTGACTTTAGGACAACATATTAATTGTTAAATAATTAATCTAAATTCCGTAAAATTCCAGAAAACAGATTCATAACACAACGGAGACAGAATGTTAATTGGTGTATCAATACTATATTCTACTTTCTCTTCGAATCATTTTCCCTTAAAAACTAAGAATATACGAAATTAAGAAACTAATTTCGTACGGACACATATAGCCGTGGCAGTAAACGACAAAAATGGGGAGATTTGATCGTCAACTAGAATTGAAGATGACAGATTCAATGCAATTATACAAAGTAACAACCATTACTGTTTGTTTGAACCTGTGGTTCCTTTTGCTTTGATTGTTGAATCCAACATGGAAACCTAACTTTCTGATAAAGTAGTAATAGTTGTTGGATTAGTTTTTTCTAGGAACAGCCCTTCTTTTTCCTCCTTTTGACTATTTCTCGGACATGATATGGACTAAAGTTCCTAAAGGTGAGCAATTTATAATCTCACATTAATTACATAATTAAGAGAATAGGGGAAGAAGAAGAAGAAGATTAGTATGCAGAAGTCCACATCCACCATTCAACCCTATCCTCTTCTTTCTATTAACAAACCCATCATACTTTAAACAATGATCATCCTCTTTAGTTAGCTTTATTACAAGTTGCAATATAATTAACACAAATATACTACTTGAATTTTAGTTTCAATTATAGTCATGCTTAATTGGGAAAAGAGAGCTAATTTTGATAAATCCGTGTAGCCCACAATTTAACACTTTGATACTTAAAAGATATGGATTTTTGTTTAGTATCTAATAAGTATCACGTGATTTTTTTTTTCTTTTTTTTTTGTCAAATAAGTAAACTTAACTGAATTTTTACATTCTTAATTTATGTATTTGGCTCTGAAATAAAAATGATTGAAACTTAGAGAAATTAGCCATAATTGAATTTTTTATAGACACTGTACAACTATTTTATTAATTATGAAATCAATATAGTATATTTGATGGAGTGGTGAAAATTTTGATTCGATTTATATGGAAATGATTCATTTATAAGATTACTATTGATTTAATAAGGAAAAAAAATATTACTTTAACTGCTGATTTAAAATGTATAAAATAAAGACCAAAGGTTAAATTAGTTTTTGAAGTATACCCCAAATACAAAGTACAATCAAGCTCTTAAAGCCTGTTTGGTTGATGAATTGCTTAAACCACAGGATTAGTGTTAATATTAAGTTAATCCTTGTTCAGTACAAATATTTTAATTCTAGTATTAACTAATTCAAATTTATAACCTCATATTTAGTATAACAGTTTAAGTAATGAGATAAATTAGTGAAATAATTAAATTACTTAAATACTCTTTATCCTATATTTAAAATCTGTTGAGTTCCTATATTTAAATAAAAGTGCAAATCAAAAACATGACAGTGTGATCATATTATATATATATATATATATCATATTTGGTATAATGGTTTAAGTAATGAGATAAATTAGTGAAATAATTAAATTATTTAAATACCATTTACCCTAAATTTAAAATTTGTTGAGTTCCTATATATAAATTATATCTTAAATCAAAAACATGACAGGGTGATAATATTGTGCATATATGAATAGTAATTTAACTAAAAAAAACTTCAATTCCATTAAAATTAAAAAAATCAAAATCAAACAAAAATGAGAATGCAAAAGAAGAAATGTCAGATTCCCGCCAGAAGCAAAGTTTGTGAGTGAATAGTAAAGTGTATTTAGTGAGAAAATAAATAGAGAAAAATCTTACAAATGGTAAACTGAGTTAAAGTGGTGAAATGTTGATGGAGAGAACGGTAGTTATTTATTAGTTTATATTTACGTTTTCTTTTTCTTTTTCTAGATTTCTTTTTACGTTGGAGATCAAGAATAAGGATTTTTTTTAAAATGGAAAAAAAAGTAAATTACTAAGGTTAGTTTAGGGCTTATAATTTTATAAATATAGAGATTAACAATTTCATTAGAAAGAAATTCGTAAAAATATAGGAATTGTGAGTTTTAGTTAAGACTAATTCTATGTATTCCTAGAATTACTAAGTCAACTCTAATTTTTAAAACCAAACATGCGATTAGTGACTGATCTTATAATTTAAATAAGCGACGTATATCAAATAGACTTTTAATGCTTTATCTCAGTAAATCAACCCTTGAAGCCACTTGCTATCTTTCCCATATATGAAAATCGTGAACCTAACTCAGTTATATTTGTCTGTAAATAGAAGGTGGACATGTGGGATCTATATCATTTTTTTAAAAAAATAAATATAAAATAAATATTCTTTTCTAAACTTCCAATAGAAGACTAACATGTGGAATTTTTGTTTTTTTATCAAAAATTAAAAATAAAATAAACAATGATAAAAGGATTTGGTAGTTGTAAAGGATGTTAAGCTTCATCAGGATTTGTTTTCCCTCGTAAAAAGGATCGAATTATACTGATAGTTGTAAATGAGGTGAAGAAGGCAAAAATCCAATGAAGCCCATCAATCAGAAGGAAGTGCAAGTGGAATCCAAGTTGATGAAGAAAATCAACCATCAAGACGCAAACAAACTAGCAAACTACTCTGATCACAACTCACAAGATTGAAGCCCCGCCTATGTTCTTGATCAAACACATTGTCAAGTTAGTTAATGTACTTTTCATAAATTTTCTGAATTTTCTCTTCATTTGCAACCCAATTGACATTTGTTTGCCAATTTTATTTAATTAGAAGAAAAGAAATCTTTACCTAGAAGCCTAGAACAAAAGAATCTGCGCTACAAAAAAATACAAAGTAGCAACCACATTTAGTGATTATATAAGTATGGTCTCTAAATAGATATCACTTAATGAGCACTTTGCAACCATATAAGACCAAATACTAATTATTTAAAATAGTGACCAAATAGAGATTATTTTGATACCCCGTTGAGACTACGTTCTAGCAACCAATACCATTGGTCACTAAATTTAGTACCACTAGTTGGCGAATACTTTACGACGAATTTTGAAACTATAAAATATCATAATTTAACGACCATAAAATTTGTCGTCACTACTTAGCGACCAATGGTCAAAATGATCACTAATAACAACCACATAATCTGAGGTCACTGAGTTCATATACTAAAAAGACATATAATATGTCATTTTAATACATGAATGAAGCGTTCATAAATTATGGGATCACTATGTAGTGACCACAAGTCAATGTGGTCGTTAAATAGCGATGATTAAATATGTGGTTGCTGATTTAATAAAGAAATTATTATTAATAATAAATATAATATTTGTTAATATAATACATAATGATTATTAATAAAATTAATATAAATATATAAATATAGTAATAAATATTAATATAATAATAAATATAATTTTTATATTAATACTGGTAATGTATAATAATATATAATAGTAAATACGACTGACTTTCTTATTGGATTAATCAACTAATTAAAGTATCCAATTTAATCTATTGTTAAATTCAAGTTTTATATTAATACTGGACTCCAATTTGATTAAATTTGATAAAACGGACTCATGATTTAAGCACAATTTAATTAATTGATGTTGAATTAGTAATTTATTAAATTTAAGTTCAAATAATCGAATGAACTCCAAAATGATTCAATTTGATTAATAGAATTGCAATTAAATTGATTGAGGTTTGATTTAATATATATATATATATATATATATATATATATAATTTAAGTTCAATTATCATTTGAAATCTATTTGGCTTGAATTTAATCAATTAAATTTCAATCTAAATGCAATTTAATCAATTGAGATTCAATTTAATAAAAAAATAATTCAATTTAGGTTAAATTAATGAATTGAAACTTAATTTGATTTAATTTAAATAATGTAAGTTCAATATCTAATCTATAGAACACCAATTTTATCAATTTTAGTTAACCCTAACCCTAATTGAATGAATTGAGGTTGATTTTAATAATGATTTATTAAATGTAAGTTCAATTAATCAAATGAATCTCAATTTTATTCAACTTGATCAATTAAACTCCAATTTAAATAAAATTTAATAAATTGAGATTCAATTTAGTAATAATTTACTCCATTTAAGTTTAATTAATAAATTGAACCTCAATTTAATTCAATTTAATTAATTGAATTCCTATTTAAGTACAATTTAATCAATTTGAGGTTGAATATTCTAATAATATAATCAATTTGAGTTTAATTAATGTATTGAACACCAATTTAATCAATTTAAATTCAATTTAAGGCAAAGTTAATTAATTGAACTCTAATTTAATGAGTTAAATATTAATTTAATCGATTCATGACTAATTTATATAATTTGAATCAAATTAATCAATTAGACCCTAATTTAATTATTGAGGTTGAATTTGAGATCAATTGATTTAATTAATTATATATAAGTTAATCTTTAATTATAATCAATTGAAGTTAATCTAATCATGAATTAAACCAATAATTAAATTAAATTAAATTAATTAATTAAACTTCAATTTTTGTTAAAAAATAATGATAATTTATTGATTTATATTATTTTATATTATAAAAGAAATTAAAATATAATTAAAATATTAATTGTTATACTTTGAGGGTCATTTTAGTGACCACCAATTGTGGTCGCTGCTTAAGCTTCATTTAAAACTCTACGTTTTAAATGGTACAAAAATCGTGACCATAGCTAATGTAGTCACAGATTTTGTTAAATGAAACGACAAATTTCCTGCCATTTCATTTAAAATGATAGTAATTAGTGGTCACATTTACTACCAACTAATGTGGTCGCTAGGTTCATAAATTTTAATATCTAATTCCCCCAATTTTCCGATTGCACCTCTCATTTCTCTCTATCTATTGTACTATTTGTCTTCTATTTCTATCACAATTTGTTTTATTCTTTTTGACACTGACACCGTCCATCTCAACCTTGGTCATCATCGTTGTCTTAGCCTTGGTCGCCATCACATGTGAGTTTTATTCTTATTTTCTTCATTTATTGGTAATGTGTAGGGACTGGGCAAATAAAGAAAAAAATAAAAGCTCAAGTTGATTTTAGATTAATCAGAATAAATAAGGTTTAGATTTTTTTTATTTTTTTATTTTATGGTTTCGCAAATTGTTTGACTCAAGTTAACACTTTTATAAAAAGAGGTATATTTTGTGTGCTTCGTTACATTTGATCAACACTTTCCTAAATTGCTAAACTGCTACTTAAAAAAATAATACTACCAAATTTATGCTTCTTAGCTACTGAATTTATCTTTATTATGTCATTATTCCTCTGGCAACTATTGCTAAGTCTAGCCATAATAGAAAATGAATTTTGATATTTATGCCCTAAGTCGTGTGTATCGCTAAATCGATGCTTTAGTTCAATTAGAGTTTAAGTTCAGATTTTATTCAAAAAATAACTAAAATAAACACAAATAATTATAAAAAATTCCTAATAAAGTGTTTAAAGATGTTATATTACGATAAGGGACTAAAATATAAAATTAGAAAAATTTTGTGATAAATTTACAATTTACCAAAAATTGAAGTATTAATTGAAATAAAAACTAATTAAATATATATTATGGCCATTAAAATGAGATATCAGCCGACCACCCTACATAATAAGGAGATTGACATGTTAATTAGTCCAAAATATCAAAGTTTTTTGTCAAATGGTGGACCCGACGAAGACTTTTTTTTCCTTCTTTTCTTCTCTTTTTCTTCTTCATCTCATTTCTTTCACTCATTTTTTTGCATATAGAAACAGCCCTACGTCCCCCTCTAAATTTTCATAGCCAAACTTTTCTTTTAGAGAGAGAAAGTGAAAAAAAGAGTGAGTAAGACATAGAAAAGTAGGTTTTCATACATAACTAAACTTAAGGAAACTTGAGAGAACAAAAAAAAAAGAGAGAGACAAGCAGGAAAAAAGGAGAAAGAAAATCTTAGGTTTTGGCCATGGAATCTTAGGTTTTGGCCATGGAAGCAAAAAAGTAAAGGTAAGATGATTTTTCTTCTCTTCCATGTTTTTCTCTAAAGAAAGTGATTATAGCTCATTTAGAGCTTTTTTTTTATAATAGAGAAATTAGGATTTTAAGAGAGAGAAAAATAGAGTTTAGAGATAGTTTGATAAATGAAGGCTTTTTTTTATGTATTTTAGGAGCTCAAGTTGACAAAGAGCAAGCTCAAAAGAGCAAAGGAAATGAAAAAGAGAAATATAAAGTAAAAGAAAATAAAGACAAAGAGCTAAGTGCATAACTTATGGCAATAACTTATATTTTATCATCAAGTTGCATAATTTGAGCATTTGATATGTAAATGATTCCAAAGTGGTAGTATTTTATGTTAAAATTCTAAGGATGCATGTTTGCTAGAATTATAATGATATTTGGTAAAAATTGAATTATATTGAAGGTGTGTTTTTGCTGAATTTTGTGAAATAGTTTGTACATAAATTATTATAACTTAAGTTTTAGAATTCAGATGAAGGTATTTTTTATTGGGTTTGAAAGCTAAGACATATGGATAAAATTTATTGATGTCATGTAATTGGATTTTAACTGTAACTATATTAAATTTAGGCACAAATGTTGGCTCAGAAAATTGTCCAGAAAATTCTTGGTAAAATTTTTATTGAGTAGTCAATATTAAATTGATTATATCTTTTGCTACAAAACTATAAATTGGGTGATTCATATTACATATTAAATATAAAATCTGGGTCTATAATTCTTTAAAAGACTATGAAATTAAATCCAGACTGTAAAAAGCCTAAAATTGATATAAAAGACAGAATATCGAATATGCAGTAACAAAACAAAATTTAAGTTGAGGGATTTAATATGTAAATTTCATTGGACTTTATTACATAATGTAAATGATATATATATATATATATATTGAGTGCTTATGTGATTAATTGAACCATTAGACCCATAAAATATGTGAATTAAAGAGTTATAAATTTTATAATGATAAGTCCTAAAGTGCATAGTTTATAACTAGAGTCTTAGATAATTTAGCATGCCAATCAGGGGTCATTATTATGCCGATGATGATACTCATATTATGTTGGTGATGACACCTATATTTTGCCGGTGATTGCACTCATATTATGCTCATCATAGCACATGTATGCACATATTACTATGTTCGGGTAGCAATTTTATTCTATTTGGATGATCAATCTTATTATCCTGATTAGTGGTTTGGTCTTAGGTGCTATAGGTGCAAATAAGTTGAGAATGGTATAAAGAACACTACGTGTATATATGTGAATTGCTTGTTCCTATATATGAACATAAAATGATAATGTATTTGTATAAAATGACCACGTGATGCATGCATATGTAAAAAATATATATAAAAAAATGGTATGATAACCTGGCATATATATGTGATGACATATAATTGCATATTATATGTATATAATATATTATCTTATTTATATGTACTATTAAACCTATTGCTTGACATAAGAGTTTCACTCACACAGATATAGCAAAGAGAAGTCAAAGAGTTATAAAAAAGCAAAGGAAACCTAATTCAGTAAAGCAGCTAAAAAACCAATAGGTTTCACATTTTTTGTACCTTTTGTGATGTATTGTAATTGTAATTGTAGAATAAACTCTGTGTTTTGCACAAATATAATACTTTGGAAATAATAGTTTTTTTTTATATAAAGTAAATAGTTATCTTTTATTATAATATTCCATTATGATGCATTTAAGTAATAAAAAATATTACTATATAAGCTATATATATTCAAATTACTTGATTTATAAATGTTTTATCAAAAGAGCTAGCGTAACATCCATTTATTCAGGCACTAGCTGCAGGGGTAAGGGAGTGTTACATAATTTGAATATATAGAGCTTATATAGTAATATTTTTTAGATCTTGGTAGATTATTGCCAAAGAGGCAGAAAGTAATGAGCCAAAAGAGACAGAGGCCTCATCGTGACCAAATTATTGTCAAACTGCTGCATCGAGATCTGGTGCCAACTCATCATGTGGGCAGTTTGTTGCTAGCACAGGATAGACATAAAGCTCTTGCGGAATATGGTTGACAAGTTACAAAGAGCATCACAGTCAACACCATCTATTTTACAATTTGAGAGGCTATGAAAGTTGAGGGCACTAGATTTTTATGGTAAATGGGAAGATGACCCTCATATGGTGGAGTTCTGGTTAGAGCAGGCACAGAGAGTCTTTGACCATCTACATAGCACAGACGAGTAAAAATATAAGTATGCAGTATCTTTGTTGCAGGATCATGCATATGACTGTTGGTGGTCGGAGTCACAGAGTTTCGAGGCACTTAATTCTCTAACTTGTAAATTTTTTTTGAGAAGTTCAAGGAACAATATATCCCACCGATCTACACAAATTATAAGAAGAGTGAATTATTAACTTTAAAATAGGGGAAATATCGGTGTTAGAAATGAGAGAGAATTTAAACACCTATACAAGTACGCAGACGACATTGTATCCATTAAGGCTTATAAGTGTTGACATTTTGAAAATCAGGATCTGACCAAGTTATAAGTCTTAGCCCTACGTCTAATGAACTTTCCTAGTTTGCTAGCATCTGCCAAAATAGTTAAGAAAGTTCTAATAGCACACCAACAAATATAGGATAGATGACCATCTACATAAGAGATCCATACCACACTTGAATAGATGACCATCTAGTAGCAAAAGAGCCAGAACATTTGGTGGCCGATTTCAAGCTGAGAGTTCCAATAAGCCTTCTTTTTTTAAGTAGAGACACCTTGTAAGATCTACTTCTTCAACAGCTAGTGCACCGACACAGGAGCCATACAGATCACTACCTCTACCTTTATGTCAGTACTATAGTCATCCTCAAGTAGGAGAGTGTTGGTGGACAACAAGAGTCTATTTGAGATACAACTCCAAATATCATTTAAGGAGAGATTGTCCCATATTATAGTATGGTAGAGGTTTATAGAGCATTGAGTTGTTACAGTTTCAAGCTTATAAATAGGGTTGAGAACAAGGTAGATGAGGCCGATCAGGACCCAGTTAGTTTTGATTAGAGACAATTGAGAGGCCAGAAGGTAGTAAAGTTGTACTGGCTAGGGCATATGTTATGTGACGCCGAAAGGAGTAGGATGCACTAGATGTCATAGTGTGTAAATTCTTTCTTTTTGGCTTTGATATTCATGCATTGATAAATATGGGGTCGATGCATTAGTATATATGCACACCACCACCGGGTTGAAATGGTGAAATTATTGTGACTAACCCATTCGAGCACAATGTGAGGGTTAGTAAAGTGTTCAAAAGCTACTCAATCGAGATACAGGGCTGGTAGTTCCTGCCAGATTTGATAAAGCTACCATTTCTTGAATTCGATATGATCTTGAAAATGGATTGGTTAGCTTGTCATGAAGTTGTGGTAGATTATGAGAAAAGGCATGTATTTATCATAATTCTGAAACAATATTAAATAGTAGTAAAGGGTAAGAATAAAGGATATCCAGTGAATATGATATCAGTGTCGAAAGCTCATAAACTCATCAGTAAGAGATGCGAAGCACACTTTACATATGTAGTTGACACAAAGAAAAGTAGTCCAAATCTAGTAGACATTACTATTGTATGTGAGTTTTTCGGATATATTTCTAAAGGAATTATCAGGATTACCAGCGGATAAAAAGATAGAGTTTGTTATCGATTAGGTACCTTAAACCACTCCTATTTCTAATACATTTTATAGAATGGCACCTGGTGAGTTAAAAGAGTGGAAGGTAAAGTTGCAGGACTTGCTAGATAAAGGTTTCATATGACCTAGTGTATCACCATAGGGTGCTCCAGTTTTGTTTGTGAAGAAGAAAGATGACATTTTATGTCTTTACATTGATTCTAAGCAGCTTAACAAGGTGGCTATCAAAAATAAATATCTAAGAAAAAGTATCTAAGATGACATTCAAGATTCATTATGGTCATTATGAGTTCTTAGCAATGTCATTTAGTTTGATAAATGCACCAAGGACTTTTATTGACCTGATGAACCGAGTGTTCAAACCATATTTTGATCAGTTCGTAGTGGTGTTCATTGATGACATCCTTATGTATTCTAGAGACAGAGAAGAATATAATGAACATGTAAGAATAGTATTGCAAACATTCAAAGAAAAACAGTTGTATGCAAAGCTATCTTAGTGTGAATTTTGGCTTGAGACATTCAGTTTCTTGGATCACATAGTTTCAGCTGAAGGTTTCAAGTGAACCATAGTAAGATCAATGTTATTCTTAATTGGAAACCACCTCGTAATATGATGGAAGTGAGGAGTTTCCTCAGGTTAGCAAGGTACTGTAGGAGGTTCATAAAAGATTTTTCATCCATAGTGACTTATTTGACTTGACTATTGTGAAATGATATCCAATTTGAATGGATGGATAAATATTAGGCAAGCTTTGATTGACTTAAGGCAATGCTAACTGAAGCACCATTCTGGACTTATTTTAGGGAAAGATTTTGTTGTGTATAGTGATGTTAGTCATAATGGGTTGGGTTGTATCCTTATGCAGGAAGGAAAAGTGATTGTTTATGTCTCTAGACAGCTTATGTCATATGAGCTTAATTATCCGACACACGATTAGGAGTTAGATACTATAATCTTTACTTTGAAGATCTGGAGATATTATCTATGTGGGGAAAGATGTTATATTTATATTGATCATAAAAGTCTTAAGTATTTTCTCTTATAGAAAGAGCTAAATTTAAGGCAAAGAAAATGGTTGAAGTTTATCAAAGATTATAATTGTGTGATTGATTATCAACTAGCAAAAGTAAATGTGGTTGCAAATGCACTAAGCAGGAAGATTTTAGTTGGTAATCTATAATAAATTTCCTCTTTAAATTTGTGCATTATAGGTAATAGCATGATGACACATGTAATTAACCTGATACTGGCAGAGATGCGAATGGAATCCACTTTGATGCAAAGAATTAAAGATGCTCAAAAGTAAGATGAGAAGCTAGTAAAGATAGTTGAGGAAGTGAAAAAAGGAGAAAAGCTTGAGTTTTCATTGACAGAAGATGACACTATATACTTCAAGAATAGAATTTATGTGCCAAGTACAAAAGAATTGAAGTTAGATATCTTAAAAGAAACACATGAGACAATGTATATGATGCATCTATATGGGACCAAGATGTACCAAGATTTGAAAGCCCAATACTGATGGCCAAGAATGAAGAAAGATATCACAGAGTATGTTGCTAAGTGTCTGACCTATCAACAAGTGAAAGTTGAACACCAATTGCCCACAGGATTGTTGCAACCAATACCAGAATGAAAGTGGGAGAGAATCACTATAGATTTCATGTCAGGGTTACCAGTGACTCAGAGAAAGTATGACGCAATGTGGGTGATAGTAGATCGATTGACAAAATCATCACACTCTCTACCAGTCAAGATGGACTATCCATTGAACAACCTAACATAGATTTATGTAAATGAGATATTAAGGTTGCATGAAGTGCCAATGTCCATCATTTCTGATAGAGATCACATATTTACATTGCAATTCTATAAGAGTTTACAACAGGCTTTAGGAACCTGACCAAGTTTTAGTGTGACATTTCATCCATATACGGATGGATAATCTGAGTGGGTTAATCAAATGTTATAAGATATGATGAGAAGATGTGTGCTCGAGTTTGAAGGAAATTGGGATTGATATCTACCCTCTTATGGAGTTTGCCTAGAATAACAGTCATTAGACGAGCATAGATATGGCTCCGTATGAGGCACTGTACGGAAGGAATTGTAGGACATCGATTTGTAAGACAAAGCTAAATGAAAAAAATTTGATAGGGCTAGAGCTCGTACATCAAAAAGAAAAAAAAGTTAGAGTTACTAAAGAAAGACTAAAGACAACTCGAGATCGATAAAAATCATATGATGACCTAAAAAGGCGAGACATAAAGTATGTCGTGGATGATATAAAGGCTTTTCTTTGCAAAAAAGTGTTAAGGCTTGTTAAGAAAGATAAACTAAGTCTGAGATTCATCGGTCTCTATGAGATCTTGAAAAGAATTGGATATGTGGCGTATCGATTGGCCTTTCCGCTAAAATTGGATAGAATTCATAATATGTTTCATGTTTTCATACTAAGGAGATATAAATCGGACCCAACTCATATTATTCCGACTAAGGAGATAGAAGTGCAAACATCTATCTTATGAAGAGGAACTAGTGGTTTTCTTTGCACATGAAGAGAAATTTTTACGAAACAAGAAAGTTCTTTTAATTAAAGTGTTGTGGCGAAATCATTCTACGGAAGAAGCCATGTGGGAAAGTGAGGGAATTATGAAGAGGAAATATCGACAGTTTTTTAGTACATAATGAACAAATAAATTTCAATGAAGAATTTTTTTAAGGACAAAATAATGTCATATCCACTAATTTACGTGTGTGGCTAAATTGACGTGTTGGTTTGATGAGAATCTAAATTCGGATTTTGATCAGAAAATAATTAAAATAAAAACAAATAATTATGAAAAATATCTAATCAAATATTTAAAATGCTTAAAGATGTTACATTATGATAAGGGATTAAAATGCAAAATTGAGAATTCAAGATAAATTCACAATTTCCAAAAATTGGAGTATTAATTAGGATAAATACCAATTAAATATATATTATGGATATAAAAATGTGATGTTGGCTGGACACCCTTAATAAGAAGGAGATTACTATGTTAATTAATCCAAAATATCGAAGTTTTTGGTCAAATTGTGGACCCTATATGAAGACTTTCTTCTATTCTTTTTTTTCTTCCTCATCTCATTTCTTTCACTCATTTTTTGCATATCAAAATAGCCCCATATCCCCTTCAAAACCTCCATAACCAAACTTTGCTTCTAAAGATAGAAAGTGAGTAAAAAAGAGAGTAAAGCATGGAAAAGTAGGTTTTCAATCATAACTAAGCTTAAGGAAGCTTAAGATAAGTAGAAAAGATTAGAGATAAAACCTTAGGGTTCGGCCATGGAAATAAAAAAGTGAAGGTAATGTGGTTTTCTTCTCTTCCATGTTTTTCTCTAAAGAAATATAGTGATTAAAGCTCATTTAAAGCTTTTTTTATGAAAAAGATATTAAGGTTTCAAGAGAGAGAAAATAGAGTTTAGTGAGGGTTTGATAAAAGAATATTTTAATATTTTTTATATATTTTAGGATCTCAAATTGACAAAGAACAAACTCAAAAGAGAAAAGTAAAGAAAAAAGAGAACTAAATAGTAAAAGGGAAGGAAGATAAAGATGTAAATGCATAACTTAAAGCAATAACTTATATTTTATTATCAAGTTTCATGATTTGAGTATTTAGTATTTAAGTGATTGTAAAGTAGTAGTAGTATTTTATGTTAAAATTCTGAAAATACATGTTTGCTAGACTTAAAATTATATTTGGTAAAAAATAAATTATATTGATTGTGTGTTTTTGTTGGATTTTATGGAACAGTCTGTATATAAATTGTTATAACTTAAGTTGTAGTATTCAAATGAAGGTGTTCTTTATTGGTTTAAAACGTTAAGACATAGGAATATAACTTTTATAAGATCATATAACCGGATTTTGACTGTAACTATATTAAATTTGGGCACAAATATTGGACTAGAAAACTGTCCAGAAAATTATGGGTAAATTTTTGAATGAACATTCAATTTTCAATTGAATATATCTTTTGCTACAGAACTACAAAGTAGGTGATTCAAATTGCATATTAAATCTAATATTTAGAGATATAACACTTTAGAAGACTATTAAGTTAAATTTGGACTGTAATAGACCCAAAATTGAGATTAAAAATATATACATGGAATGTTCCAGTAATAGGGTAGAATTTAAGTTTAGGGATTTAATATGAAAATTTTATTGGACTTTATTATATAATCCAAATGATATATACATTGAGTAATTATGTTATTAATTAAACTATTAGACCCGTGAAATCTGTGAATTAAAGAATTATGAATTTTATAATGATAAAGGTAAACCCTAAAGTGTCTAGTCTATAACTAGAGTTTTTGATAGTTTGGCATGTCAATCAGGAAGTCCAGTTATTATGTCAGTGATGATACATTTATATGCATACTATTATACTCGGATGATAATTTTATTATACCGGAATTACCAACTCTGTTATACTAATTAGTGGTTCCATCTTAGGTATTATGCGCACAAATAAGTTGAGAATGGTATAAAGAACATTATGTGTATATATGTGAATTGCTTATTCCTATACATGAACTTGAAATGATAATGTATTTGTATAAAATGATCATGTGATGCATGCATATATAAAAAATATATATATAAAATAACCTGGCATATATGTATGATGGCGTATAATTGCATATTACATATATAGTATATTGTCTTATTTATATATACCACTAGATCTAATGTTTAATGTAGAAGTTTCTCTCGTACAGATATAATAAAGAAAAGTCATAAGTTGTAGGAAAAGCTAATAGAAACCTGATTCAATAAAGCAACTAAAATTAAAAACAGTGGCTTTCACTCTTTTGTACCTTTTGTGATATATTTCTTTTCCTACAATAACTGTAGAATAAATTTTGTATTTTACACAAATATAATACTTTATAAATAATACTTTTGTATATAAATTAAATAGTTATCTTTTATTATAATATTTCATTATTATGCATTTAAGTAATAAAAAATATTATTATATAAGTTATATATATATTCAAATTACTTGATTTATAAATATTTTATCAAAAGAACTAGCGTAACTAGCTACTGGGATAAATGGGGTATTACAGAGATGGGATTTTGATGTTCTTTGCTTAGTTTTAATTTGATGGGTCTTGAGCTTGCTTTATATAGTGTTTAAAGGCAGAAATATAGCTAGGGTTTTATGGATTTACATGTAGGAATTGAAGAAAAAGTGGTTTTTGGGGCTCCATATATATGACTTGGTTCCAAAAAAAAGGTGAAAAAAAGTGCAAAGTAACTTGTAACACTCTCTCATCTTAGCAATATATATCCAAATAAGGAAGTATTATTCTGACTTAATCGATTAAAATATTTTTTTCATATATATATAAAGGATAACAGCTCTTTTTTTTTTCTTTAAAGTATAACAGAAATTATAATAAGAAAACAACATACATTTTATATAATAAAGTATTATTTACAAGATTTGCAGTTATTTTACAAACGCTGTAAAAGAAATTTCAAAATAAAAGTATAAAAAGTTGTGTAATCCACGGTGTTAGGAGTAAGCTGCTTTATTGGGTCAGATCACCATTAGATTTATCTACTATCTTTGTCTTATTTTTCTCTATATGTTTGAAAAAAAAAATCTCACGCTAAACTCTAAACTTAGTGGTACATATAAATAAAACAATAAATTATACTCATGTAATATGTCATAATGCATTATCATATATATGTCCGAATAAATAATCTATTATATATATATATATATTATTTATTTATTTTTGCGTAATTTTTATACATATACAAATGTGATTTTTTCATGTGCAAGCATTACATAATTACCTTATGCAAATAAATTATTCTTTAAATTCATATTTATAAACATAATTCATATATAAAATTCATTATACCAAATTAACGTATTTATTTCCATAACACCTATGAACCAATAATCAGAATAATAAGATTGTTCATTCCGGCATAATAAAGTTGTCACTTGGGCATAATGGTATGCACATGTTAGAGGAGTACTTTAAAGGCAATCACCTTTAGCATTTATTGTACAAATTTATTTTATTAATAAAATATTTTTTCATTAATTTGATGTTCATTTGATATATAAATTGATAATGATCTTAAATCAATTAATAAAGTCCTTGATACATAACATAACATGAAGAAAATCATGATAAGATCATGATATTGAGATTCTTATCATATATAATTATGTTAGTATCAAAATTATCCCCAGTCATAGGATTAATAAAACGAGACATTGTTAATCTGGAAAGACTAGCGCATGTTACACTCCTTAATGGGATCTTATTTATTTTACAAGTTAATTTCGCTTTGTCTTACATATAATACTTCTGCATTTCTATAACTGCAGGTTTATTGAGTCGCATGAGATGGAAGCTCGGATATCCCATATTTTTTAGGAGAGACTACATCTAGATAGATACAAGTGAAAGGACGTGCCACAGGAGGTTCAAGATTTGTATTGGGGTGAATTTCAGGTAAATAAATACAAAGCTTGATGAAACTCGTGTTAGAAATGAAATTTCATCATAATTGTGTTAGAAATGCTTGAATATGATTGAAAATATTTGACAATTTCAAATAATGATTGGAAAATACTTTGTAAATTGTATGGATTGAAAAATGTCAAATAATATGATTGTGAATTGGTAGAATTCATTGAGAATTATTAATGCACATTGAAAAACTTAGCATATAATTTTTGGATTATGCACTTTTTAGGGAAGACTGGTGATTTTTTTAAAAATTTTAAGTATGTTGACTAATTTTATATATATATATATATATATATATATATATATATATATATATATATATATATAAGAGATACTCATATATGCTATACTATTGGACAGTTAAAGGGCAACCCGCATTTGTCTCACATGAGGTGTGGCAAAGTTGGCAACGTAGGTAGTGTAATGTCTCATTCCAATCAATGAGGAAGCGTCAGGCAAGAAACTGTCAAAGTGAGACTAGTGGTCCAGGATTGGGGGAATCATGACACACATGTAGGTTTATCTCTATAGTTGAGCATGCCATATGGATTGTAAGGATCCTTATTTTTTTCCAAACCCTAAACTGTAGTACCCCCTCACCCAAACAGCACATGTCCAGATTCGGGAGCGCTACTGCCTGTCTTTTTTACTCCTTTAAATCACTATTTTCTTTTATATTTGCTATAGAGCCATACATTTTTTATACAATAAATGATGTACGTTTTATTTACATAAGATAATATTATAAATATCAATTTACTACTTAACAAACTTCGAAAACTAATTTATAAACTTATAAGTATATATAATGCAGAAAGCAAAATACAAGAGTTCAAAAGTGTGTGACCCACTATTCCGAGATCGACTGCTTTAATTTGAATAGGATCACCGCTTGCTTTATCTACCACCTTCATCTACCTCTTTATATCTGTGCAGAAGAAAACTCTCACACTAAGTTCTAAAGTTTAATGGTGCATATAAATAAGGCAATATACTATATCATGCAACAAACATTAGCATGTATCATTTTATGCATTAAAATCTTTGCATGTTATTTCTATCAACATGTCCCTATTTCATACAATTATTAATATCATGCTCACATATACAATGTTATTTTCATTTACCTTTGATGGTAAGTTACTCTTTTAATCTCTTTAGTCTTATATTTCAATCTCATATTATCATCATTTTTCTTTTCTTATTTTCCAACTTATCTTCATCATCTTACCCACATCACTCTAAATTTGGACTGACAAAGCTCAGTTGATTATGGATCAGGAGCGCTCCCAGAGCTATAGCCACCATGTCCACTATCTGGCTCAATAGAGCTTTTCAAATCAATGGCGCTCCCAGAGCTTAAGCCACATTGATTGAGTATTATTTCATCATAGATAAATAATTGGACCAAGGGCGCTCTCCGAGCTTAAGCCACCTTGTCTTCAATTTATATATGCTCAACAGAACTTCTCAAGTCAATGGCGTTCCTAGAGCTTAAGCCACATTGACCAAGCATCTCATATCAATGGCGCTCCTAGAGCTTAAGCCACATTGATTGAGGAATATCCCACATGTCATCTATATTGTTTCTAGTCCGTAAGTAGAGTAATGGGCATGTTCGTATTTTCACATTAATCATATATCTTTATTTAATTTTTAATATGCATCCATTTCATCATCCTCATTTATACATATCATCATCATCATTCTTAAATTTTGACACATCAATATTCTCATGTATCAACATCTCAATTTTCTTGTTTTGCAAACATATCATCATGCTTATACATACTGGATAACATCTTTTCATTTGTTTAACTAGATACATTAGTAGATAATCATATTCATAATTTATTTAAAAATAGAGCTCGTGAATTAGTTCACACCCGTAATTCAAAGCCGTGAACGCTACTGGAATGAATCGTGCCAAAAGCATTCATGATCGTGATTAATCATTCACGCCCGTGAATGAGTTCACGTCTGTGATTCCAAACTGTGAGCGCTTCTGGAATGAATAGTACTATTTCCACACCAAAGTCACAATCGTGATACAAATCAGTCACAACCGCGAACCTTCAAGTTCACGCCCGTGACTTTCTACAAGAAATCTACATATTCACATTTCATTCATTTTAAATACACCAAACCATATCAAAACACAACTCATGCATTTCTAGAGTCCTTTATTAAACATATCATGACCCAATACATATAAATGCCTTAATCATAATTAAATTCTCTAACATGCATCACTTAATTCAACACATTACAAAAAAATCTCATTATTTATTTCTAACATATGGTTTCACGCCATGATCATCATTAATTCACTTCAATCATCAATTAACATATTAAACATGCATTATTTCAAACAAGATAGGCTATTGCCTTAAATTATGCACAAACCTTAATCTTTCTCTTTCCCTCTTCTAGATAACTTTCTCTTTTCCTTTGCTCCTTAGTGTTTGTTCCTTGTCACTTGGAACTCCTACAACATCATGGATAATTATTATCATATGATTTTCTCAAGATCCTAAACTCTCTTATTATCTCTCAAAACTCTAATTTCTCTCTCTTCCATATGAGTCTTGGATGAGCTCAAAATTCAAAATTCTTTAAGAAAAGATGATGATGAAGAAGAAGAACTATTTTCTTCACTTGATCACAATTTTGGAGATTTTCTCTCTCCACCAAACTTGATTTTTATTCCTCTTTTTGGCTCTTCCCAACTTCCTTAGGAGTTATAAACCATGAAAATCACTTGCTCTTGATCTTTTCTCCCTCTTCTCTTTCTTTCTCACTTTAAAATTCTGGTTTGGCTATGGAGAAAATGGGGTTGGCGTGAAAGCTGGGCAGAAATAAGGAGAAGAAGAAAAAGGAAGAATAAGAAGGGGTCAAAAGTCTTTATATGGGACCCACCAATTTGACCATTATTGACATTAGGCTTAATCACATTAAATTCTTGTTCTTCCTCATGCTATGGTCGGCCAAACCACTTTAAAATGTCTCATTTCTTATATTAATTAGCAAATTAATCTCATTGATCCTCCAAATTTTAGTAAATTGCAATTTGACCCCAAAACTTATCAAATTTTACAATTTAGTCCTTTATCGTAAATCAAATTCTTTAAGCTTTATAATCACTTAATTAGACATATATCATATAATTTAGTCATTAATTGATTAATTCTGATCATAAATCCGAATTTAAACTCCAATCGGTCAACCGCGTTAATTTCGCGATACGTGCGACTCGGTGTCTAAATTAGCAGATATTACATTCCTAACAACTTTTGCATTTGACATCTAATTTGTTAATTTCAAGAGATGAAAAAGGGTGCCCCGCTTAGCAAGGCACGACTTTTCAACGAGACTTATATGAGGAGAGCTCCAGATGAGTCGATGAAGTATGTGGACCTGTGCACAAGACAAGTAGAGTTAAGTGCTCGATAAACCTACCTTACATTCTAATTAAGACATAATTGCTTATATCGATATGAAGTTTTGGTTTCAATAGCTCATTACGGAAGCATCCTAGGATGAATCAGGAATCTAGTTGATATGATCCAAGACGAAGAGGATGGAATCTTCATGCAAGCTATTGAAGCTTATCTCATAGTAGATACATGTATAGAACATACCGAAATAAGTCATCTAGATCTACATCCAAAGCTTCTACATCCTCAGCACCCTTCCTTAAAGCGACTTAACAGCGAATTAAAGAGCTTGAGGTGTCACACTCTGAGTTGGAGACAACACATTCTCAATTACAAGAGGAGGTATAGAAGCTTCAGAGTAGCGTTCAAACCTCTAATGAGTAGAGTTGTCAGACAGAAGAGATGATGCAACAGATGATGAAGGAGAGGGATAGGATGCACAATAGTCAATTGCGAGCCACGACTAGATGCTCCCGGGGCTGATCACGCTCGACTGTCACCGGATCCTCAGTCTTGAGCCTTTATTTCATGTTTTTTTTTTAATTTTTATGATATGCAAACAAATATTCTATTTTTAACATTCTATTGTATTTTCACTTTCAAATTTAAATAATAATAACTTAATTAATAATTTAAATTATAATATAATATAATAAATTATTAATAATTACAAATTATTAATAATTTTAATTTTAATTAATTAATAAAATAGCAACCACAATGGAGACCACATTTGTGCAGACATTTTGCGACCGTTCATTTTAGCAATGACATATAGTGGTCGCTAGACAATGATCACAAAGTGTGGTCGTAATATATTTTGTCGCTAAAAGTGGATAAACAATAAGACAATTAACCACTTTGCGACCACATATTTTAGCAACCACTATATATTTCCAACCACCTTAGCGATCAAGAATCAGTGATCGCAAAATGTGGTCACTAATTTGTCGATATTTGGTCTACTTTGGTTTTTCAATATTTACAATTACAGACAATAAAAATATATATTTATGACCAATAATGTGGTTATAAAATAGACATCATAATTAGTGACTACAATTATTAGTGGTCACAATTTGTGACCACATTGTAAAAATTGTTGCTAAAGAGTTTAATGACTAGAGTTTTTGTGATCACTTTTGTATTGCTAAGGGGATTTAGTGACCACTTTAACAACCACTTAAAAATTACTTCTGATGATCGCTATTTATGTATTTTTTTTTGTAGTGAGATCGAACAAGATATCGATATTTGTAATGACATCGAACAACATATCGATAGGAAGGGATTATATACAAGTAGTAAAAATGCTGGGCAGGTTGACAGAGGAAGACAATAACATGTTAAATTGTTCAGCACATGTTCGGAGTGGTGGTCGTTTAAACCGTTTTCATTTTAAAATAAACAAATAAATAAAAGCAATCACATGTTCAGATTTTTATTTCTAATAAATTAAAAGAGAGCAATTTTAAACTGAAACCAATAGACATACGCTCTCCTCTGTTTTCTTTTAACTTATTTGTTCTTTTTTTTTTTCTATTTAAAGTTTTAGTTCAAGATTATTAGATTAGTACTTCTACTATTTATATTTTCGTCACCTGTCTTTTCACCCATTTATCATAGTTCATTTCTTTTTTTTTTTGTACAAATAGTTCATTTCTTTTTCTTGCTTCACAGTCACGAGTTCATTTCTTTTTCTTGCTTCACAGTCACAAACTCACCATCTTAGCAAATACAATAACTCAATGCTACCAGAAGGCAGAAGCTTCTGCTGGAGATGGTGTAAGAAGGGGGAGAGGAGGTGAGGGACCAGCCTTGCTGAGAGGTGTAAGAGAAGCGGGTGGTTCAGGAGGAAGAGGGCTTTAAAGGAGGGACGCTATCTTTCCACGTGCGCCTGCAACCAGGAAAGAACATCCAGTTGAGAAAGAAAAAAAGGTACCTCATGCAGGGATCAGAAATTTTTAATGGTAGTAAAGATAAGCAGGAGGTCATTGAAAGCCGCAGTTATGGGATATGGGAGAGATGCAAATCCTTTGGGTATAGTGCCAAATCTTCGCATCAGCCACATTCCCTGCAAAAAATCTAACTCAAGTTGCCAACTTGGGCACGCAGAAACTCACATGGCAGGCTGTTAGGCATATGATATATGATACATACAAGTCAAACCACCCAAAAAAATAAATAAATTTTGTGGAAACTCCCAAGCAATATTCATGGATTTGAAAAGTGGGGGTAGATAAATAGGAAGTTGAAAGAATTAAAATCAAATCTTTACATGCCGAGAAAATTCTATCTTTTGTTAATGCACTAATGGTCCCAATTCCCAAACTTTTCTAAGCTTTTGTCAGGGTACGACCATAATGCACAGAATGACATGGGCAAGCTGGTAATTTTCTTACAAACTTTGTGACAGCCCTTTAATTTCTATTGGAGATTAATTTGCGAATGCAGGCAAGGCAATATGTACATCAGCAGCCACATAGTCTATCCATAATTTTGATTCCAATATTTTTATACAATATTTAAGACGTGGATTTACTTCAGTATTAATCAGTAATGTATATTGGATGTTATATTAAGATTCCCTCAAGTTCATCTAACATTATAGGTTATATATATTAGCCTGATCTTAGTTATTTATCCATAAATAAAGGGTCGATATTCAATTTTAAAAAAGACAATTTATTTTATAAAAATTAATCTCTACCATTCATTTCACCATTCATTGGACGTTCACCCAGTTATGAACATATCCCATATTAAGATTGACCGTAAAAAGAAAAAGAGTAAAGAGAAAAACTACATCTCTTCTTTGTACAGATGATTTTATTTCCTCCTTTTTACTCATTAATAGAAAGAGAAGCAGCCTGATGAGTGCACTAGGTGAAGTGAGTAGCAAAACTTGCAGTTACTAGAAATCTAAGGCATCAACTGGAAGGGAGGTTGCCCTGTGAAGAGAATATGGAAGCAAAGCTTCTGTATAGAAACTCTTTGCAGTGACCATTTGCTCGGGGCTTAATGCCTCGTTTGTTGCCTCGAAATTTTGGACAAGTTGGTATTCCGAATTGGCATATCTCTTCTCAGCATCAGTAGGGGAATGTGAACTGAAATGCTTCTCAGAAGGAAGAGATTTCAAGAAAGGTTTATATTTCTCCCTCTTTACTTTTGGCAAAACTGAAGGAAAAGGAATTTTATTATTTTTTTTGTGATCCATCTCAACCAAATCAGAGTCCAATGTGACTCTCAATTGTTGGTCTCTAAGCTCCCTTAACTGCATCTGATACTTTGCTTTAAGCCATCTCAATTCTTGCCTAATTTCATTCTCGTAATTGTCCCAATGAGCACAAGCTGCTGAAGGACTCGAGGAGACAGAATGTCTTGTGTTGGATTCAAAATGACTATCCATGTTTATGATTCTCTCTTCCTTTTCAGAGACTGATTGTTGTACTACATCTTGTCCCTCATCACAGTGAATCTCTTTCGGTTCTTCTGAACTCATTTCTGGTGCTTCTCGCTGAGCCCAGATATCAGTATAACCTTTGCCATTGGATTGGCTGGATCCTAACGGTGCACAGTCTGTGCTGGAATATTTTTTTGGCTCTTCAACTTGGCATGTGATCTCCTCGAATCGGCCATGTACATTAGCGCATCCATGCTTAGAACACTGAAGAACTTGCAAGTTTTTGGCACTTGGACTATTTGATGACACATAATCTAACAGGTAACTGAAATTAGCGCAGTTGTGACAGAATGTGGCATTTGTGTCATGCGGATATTCCTCTTTCCCCTGTCCCTTCTTCCAATCAGGCACTAAGGTCGCAATTTCAGTATCAATCATATCTGCTATCTTTAACACATCTTGGTCAGTAATATCAAGCTCAGAAACCATTTCTGCTGCAACACTCAGTGCAGTATCATTCTCAATGTCAAATGGGAAATAGATATTCCGAATGTGACCTGCATTGCCAAATCAAGTTCTTGACATGGTTCCTATATATGCTCTTATTGAAATCAATAATCATGTCAAAGCACAATAGTGGACTAGAAACTGACCTTCTTCATCTGCGATTCTGAGCCTTAAGAAGATGCCATCATCTTCTCTCCTTCTACCTTTGATTGCAATGTCAACATTTTCCAAATGCTCATCATCTTGACAAGAGAAGAAATCAAAATCGCTTGATTCAAACTCAACCAGTTGGTATTCTATATCATTCTGAGGATCATAACCAAGATAGTCAGCATAGCCATTGACTGAATCGTTGCTACTGTTATTAATTCCATAGTAAGGCAGTTTTACTGGAGCATTCATTTCACTTGAATGCTCTGATAACCTGAAATCAGATCCATAATCATCAATTTGGAGAAAGGGGTCTTCCAAGAGCTCTCTAGCAGAGAGTCTGCCGGGCACAGTTGCAAGACATTTCTCAACAAATTGTCGCACCTCGGGATCTTTTACTTTGTATAAAGCATCTGGCTTTTTCCCCTACATCAAAGTTGCAATTTGTGAAATGGGATACTAAAAAAAAGTTATTCAATATGAAACGTTAAAGTAACAATTTTTAAGTTCTTACAGATATAACTTTCTTGTATATCTGGGCAGGGTGGTTGCATTCACTATATGGATATTCAAAAGTGACCATTTCAAGTACACACATTCCAAAAGAGTATATATCAACTAATTCATTATATTCCTCTTCATACACCTCTGGAGCCATGAATTCTGGAGTTCCTGAGAAAAAGAAAGGGAAATAAAAGGCCAAAAACTAGTTATTCTCCCATTGATAAGATGGAGGAAACGTGAGTTCTTGAGTTTATAATTACCGACACAACGAGCAGCATATGATTTCTTAAGGATTGCAGCAAGGCCAAGATCACCAATCTTGACTTCTCCTTGATTGCCATTAATAAAAATGTTATCACACTTGAGATCCCTGTGAATTACAGGAGGGTTATAGCTATGGAGATAGAGAAGCCCTCTCAATATCTGCCTACACCAGTGCTTGACAGCTCTAGTATTTACTCTCTTATGTTTTAGCCTATACCTACAGGAAGAATTAGTATGAAATATGAAACTCAACTCAGCATTGAAAATTCTATGACCCTGATAAGGAAACTAACAAAATTGAAATTAAAAAACCATGTACTAATTCTTACTGTCTAAGAGTACCAGAGGTGAACATCTCAGTGACAAAGTTGATGTTCCTGTTAGCTGTATCAACCCAAGAAGTGTAGAATTTCATGATGTTTTCATGTTTTAAGGTCTTGAGTAGGTGAATTTCACAGTATAGCCGCTCAAGATCTTCAGGGCTTTGAAGGAAATCAAAAAGCTTCACCTGATTCCATGCTACCTCAATCCCTTCATACTCGTCAAATGCTTTATAACTGCAACAACAAATACACCACATTACAAAAAAAAGATAAAATTTAAATGGGAACCCACAAAAAATTATCACAATTGGAATAACCTTGACAAGGAATTACACAAAAATATGACACAAAAGAACACATACACAGTCTTTGAAGCTCCTTTGCCAAGAATTTCATTGTACTGCACAAAGAAGAAAATTTTAATTAGACTCAAAAACAAAGTATTCACCTTTATGCATAAACAATGAGAAGGATTATGAGCAACAAAAAGAAAGAATGCAAGCAAGAGGGCAAGTAATATACTCTTCCATATCTCCCAGTAGGATCAACTTCAACAAATTCAGAAGAGTCTAGCTCGAGGCTTGCTTGACCATTCATTCCTTGTTTCTATCCTGAGGTAAGAGAGAAAAGAAGAAAAGAAATAGAAAGCTAGCACAGTTTTAATAGAGAACAAGAGCCAATTTTACAGCAAAAAAAAAAGAGAAATTATAAAATTACTGTAATTTTTTTGTGAAGGAGATTACTAAGAAGGAAGAAGTAAGGAAATGGGAAAAAAAGAGGTATCTGTGCCTTGGTGAGTCCATCAAAAGGACAAGTTAATGGCCAACTACTCAGAGACAACGAGGCAAATATATCACAGGGTTGCACCCACCTAAAGAGAAAACCTGACAAACCAGCCTCTCTTTTCCTCTCATCAGTCACTCTCTCTCTCTCTCTCTCCCCTCTTTTTTCTTTCTTTTTTCTTTCTCCATCTTTCCACGAGCTGTAAAAGTAAAAGGTCTAAAACCGACCAAACACACGCATTCTCTCTCTCTCTCTCTCTGTTTCCGCTTATTTATGGCTGTAACAGCCAGCAAAACATGGACCAACCAATTTTTAATATTTAAAATGCCAGTTGGGATTTTAATTTTCTATTGTCTGTGACCATGAAAATCTTATGGGAATTTTGTAAGTGGCCTCTTAAATGTTTTGGGTCCCTTTTTCTTTTCAAGAATCTGCTCTTCCTTTCCCTTACTGTGAAATTTCTGTTCTCTAATATTTAGTTGCGTTTCAACTTTCACGGCAAAGTTCTGATTTTTATTTATTTAAAATATAAGAGGTAAGTGTATAGAGAATGGTCATACAAGGGGTGGAGATTCTAAATTTAGTTTGGTAAAATACTTTGGGTAGAGTATTATGGACATTGATTTGTTATGTGATTGTGGAAGCTTGTAGCATTTCCAGCTTTTTTTATTTTATTTTTCTGAAGTTGTTTGTCGTGCTCTTGGTTTGTGGCTATTATTGTTTATTTCACCACCCTTTGAACAGGACCGGAATTTGGCATCAAAATCAAATACTTGTGGTTCAGATTCTTAATTCTATATATAATTTTAGGAAATAGGTATATATTCATAATTGGAAACAAAAAAAATCTATTTAAGTGATAATATATAATAATTTTCTTAATTCTTAACAGAAAAAATATATCTTTATTGGTCAAAAAGCTACTATTAAATTTTAAAATTGTAATTTGGCATTTCTAATAGGACCCATTATTAAGTTAAAATTTAGCAACAACAAAATTAAATTTTTAATGTGAATTATATTATTAAAGTATTCTCTTTTACATATTCAGGGGAGGGGATATTGATAGGATTGGAACTCGGTTGCTTTATAAACTCATAGAGTACACTCTTTGTTTAATAAAAATGGCTAATTTTCCCTTTTGTCAGTTCTTTTTTAGAGTAAATTTGATTTCTTGGTAATATATATTAGCTATTGTTTTCTTAATTTTCAAATATGCTCATGATTAATATAGGAATAAATTTAAAAATAAAATAAAATTTATAGTTACGATTACATTAACTAAATTTTTTTTATCTATGTGCTGTTAGAATTTTTTTTTTCCGGGCGACCAAGGGAATAATATTTATTTATTTACTTCATTAAAATTGAATGTAACTACACATTGTTTTTGTTATGGCCTCCATCCAAACAGAAAATCTTGTCTTCCATACCCCACTAATTCATTTGTCATAATTCATAACTCAAAGCTCATTATTCATATATAGGATTTACAACTTTACTTTCCAAATTATATCTTTGATTCGTCTCTGCTTATTAATTTTAAATACGAAGCAATTAACTTGAAGGAACATAAAGCTCTACACAGTTTTTGTTTTATTATTATTATTATTATTATTATTATTTGATTTTCTACACGTTTTTTAGACTCTTTAATCAACCAATGAGAAAAGGAAAAAAAAAATTATTGTTTGAGTTTTTATCCCGCATTCTCACTTCCTTCTCCCAACTTCTCAAAAATGGCTCCTAAACGAGGCAAGGTCAACCTCTTCTTAGAATTTTCTAAGACCTATGTGGATAATAGACACGAATCTTAGAATTTTCTACCGGGTATATTGATTTTAATTTTATATTTTATTTAAACATATTTGGGCTAATATTATACTAATATCACTAGGAGGATTAAAATAGGTGGGCGGATGGTATTGATGAGGATAAATACAAATACAATTTATTTACTATTCGAATAAATTATAGTACGATATGAAAATTAAACGAGTTACATGAATACGATACGTATAATTTATTTATTTTTATATCGTATTATAGTCATAAAATTCAACATGAATATATAATTTTTTTTGCTTTATTAGGATGATATGACCAGACCCAACTTATATATCAATACACCAAATATAATATATTTATGCACATATATTTAAATATTTATTTTTTATAAAATGACACTATTAATTTTGATATTAGTTCAAATTTATGCATATTACAAATAAATTAGGTTGGACATGACTCTTAAAATTTAAAAGAGTTATAATAAATTTGTGTGTCAATTTGTTACATGACCCACTTTAAAATTGTATCATAAACAAATCTATTCGTTTCTGACTAAAATCCATATATGTTCAATATAAACCCGTTAATTTTATACGTTTCAAGCATCAATTCACATGTAATTATACAGTTTAACACTCCTAAAATCATGTTGTTAAAAGTGATTATTAATGCTATATATGATGGGTATTAAAAAATATTTTTGTATATTTTGTATTATTACCCTTGTGAGTATAAAAATGCAATACTATGAGTGCAAAGTATGTCATAGTGTGTACTATGTCATAGTATTGCATATTGCTAATACCCATTAATTATTCAAGTAAATTATGAGTGCAAAGCAATATATAAGTTGAGATATTTAAATTTTAAATATCATTGCTTTTTATATATAGTTTTAAACTCTGATATATTTAGCATTTAGCAATTAAGTATAAATCAAAATCAATTAATAGGAGTATAAACGAGTCAAACTATTCACAAACTATTTAATATCGGTTCGAAAAATATTCAAATTCAATTAGAAATTAATCAAGTCAAGTTCGAGTTCGAGTAGTTTGTTAAATCGAGTTTGAATATCATAATACCTAACTCAGTTATTGTTTTTATTATTTGTTAAATTATTTGTATACTCTTATTATTTAAATATATTTAAATTTAATCGGATCGAATTAATTCAAATCAATTTTAAGTTAAGTCGAATTGAGTATATTTATTTATTAAATTTATTAGTTAATTCAAATATTATCGATTTGAATTTGAATAACTCTAATATGTTTTTTAATTGAGTTTTGAACAATTAAAAAAAATTCAATCAAATTCGATTTAATTTTTCAATTGAACCGAACTTGAATCCAACATTCAATTGTACCCTACCAACAAAGTAGCATGCCAAAGAATACGTCATCCATTAAAACAATACGACCAAATTGCCCTTTCATCTTATGTGAAGAATGACAATGGTTGTTTATATATCATCGTATCTAATTATTTATTTAAAAATAATTTATTAATATTATAGTGTGTGTTAAATTGAATTCACTTTTAAATATACATAGAGATTTATTTATTTAAATTATAATTTAACTTTTTTTGCATATACTTCATTTATTAATTTTATCAATACATTTTTGGGGTCTCATTTTTAAAGTTGGGAGATGTATTAATTTGACATTGTATATTTTTCTCTAATATATTTTGTTGTGTTGAAAATTTGATGGTTATTAACTTTTAAGATTTTTGTATTTAATATATTACATTGTCAATATTTTTAGTCAGTAAATTTATAATATATTAACTAAAATTTTTAACTTATGGTTACAAAATATGTATTGAAAAATAAAAAGAAGAAATTGATTTGATATGGGTATGAGGGAGTAAGAATGAGAGGTTGATGCTTAGAAGGGTTCTAATAGGATATGTTGTGGGGGTGGGGGGGTGGGTTGGGGTTTGTGTTGATGGGGATGAAGGTAGTTAAATTAGAGAGCATTAAAATATTTGACTTTTTTTAATATTGATCTACATACTAAATTAATAAATTATTTATGACTTTTATTACAATACACCTAGTGAATAAATGAATTTGGAATTTTTATCTATAATAATAGATAATTTTTTAACCTGCTATTTAAGTTAATATTAAGTAATAATATTCACATAGTGGAGATCACCTAACTCGTTATTATCATATTTCATTTTCTCATTCCCTAGGTATTGGTGCTTCAAAATTAATTAACTGACTCTCTCTAAAACTTGTGATTTTTTTTACAAAAAAAATGAAATTATTTTCAAACAGTAAGTACAAATTGCGAAAAAAATTGTATATTATACTAATACTATTGTTTTATTAATAAATATAATAATAACAATACCAGTTTAACCACCATGATCATGTGAAGTCAAATCTTGAAGATATTTCTCATTTAATTCAAAGATAAATAAAAATGCCTGCTCTTATAACCCAATGCTTGGATTCGAAACCAACACTCCCATTAATGGTGTCGGTAAACGGATTATTGTAGTCTTAATTTTAATTTTTTTGAATCTTTTTTATAAAATTGAAAGTTAAGTTATTTAAAAAAGAGAAAATAATATCACAAGGTTGACATAAATATTTAAAAAATGCTAATTAAAATAGAGAAATTCAGGCTAAAAGTATAAATTAATTGTCATTTTTATCTTAATTATTACTCCCTTTGTCTCAAAATGTTTGTCCCATTTAGCTTTATGAATAAAATTAAGAAAAACATTAATAATTGGACAAATTGATTATAATATCCTTTTCAAAAATTGAAAATAGAGTTTGAAATTTTTTATTAAGTTTGAGAATTGTGAAGTAATAGTAATTAGCAAGTGGTAAAGTTGGAAAAAAAAGTAAAAAAAAAAAAAATTGTTTTCTCCTTTTACAATATGAACAATATTTTGCGCCAATTTTTTTTTTTTCTGAAATGGGGCAGATAATTTGAAACCGAGGGGTTCTTTTATGCATGAATTATAAATTTATAATCTGATTTTTGGGAAATTTATTAGCCTAATAAATGAAACACAATATGTACTAATATATAAAAAAAATCCTTTCTTTTATTTTGAATTAGATTATGACTTTGTAATTGTAGCCTATTTAGAAACTTAATCTCCATAATTTTCATCACCACTACTTAAATCAATCAATAAATTTTCTCTTAATTAATTTTTCTTATTTTCCACAACCCAATTTAGTTCTCTTCGCTTTCTATGCATCAATAGTCCAATGAGATTAAATTCACTTACTGCAAAATCTTTATATAAGCTCAGAAGGTAATTCTTGTCTGCTTGTCTTAAGTCCGACAATCCTTGTTTGCCAAGTATAAAGTTGCTTTGTGTTATAATTTAACACATTATATCTATTTTGATTCTTTAGGCAATCCACACAAATTCCAAAAGATTTTTAAGGATAAGCACTTATATAAAAAAGAAAATGACTGTGGAATAAATTTCAACTTTAGCCATTATCAAATATATGCTAAGCGCTTCATTAATATGGACTCAATGAAAATTCATTTAATTAATTCTATTGATTATTATCCATTAAATATTTTTGTAAAATCATTAGTTAGATGTTAAATATTTTATGAATAAAAAATTCATTTAAAATTAATAGTTAAGAAAACAATCAAAATTTGATAATTAAACGAGTGAATTCAACAGTTTTTAGTTGGTAGATTTCATGGGACAAAATGGGTAAAATTGGAGAACCAAAATCATAATTCCGAAAAAAATTACTAAGAAAAATAATCTCCGCACCATATGGAAACAGGGATCTCCGATCCCGTCTCGTTTCTTAATTTTTTATTAAATTTTTTATTTTAATTAATTAATTAATTATATAATTATTTAAATAAAAAATATTATATTTTGATTTTATTATTTTTAAAAAAAGATTAAATATATTAAAATATAAAAATATAATAATCGGAATGAGGTCGGAGTAGGAAATATATTTACCATTTTCATTCTGTTTTCGTAATAAAAAAATTTTTGGAATCGAGTTAGAAAAAAATTACAAAAACTTTCAAGCAAAAACCATTTACTTCATTGTATTATTTCTTGTTGTAGGACAGTTGCTGTTGAAAGGAAAGTAATACGTTTGGTCCTTTTACGTGTATATTTTATGTTTAGTGTAATATTGCATCCAAATCCTGGTTGTCCTATGAAAGTCTCCCATTGTTAGGTACGTACAACAGTGGTGTTCAGATCCATGTGTCTTAAACTATAACAAAACGACTCGAAATTATATCAACATGCCACTACAAAATCATTGCCCTTAGTGGGTGCCAGACAAAGGGACACATCCCTTATGCTTGTCGACCTACCATATTTTAGGGCATGAATTAATGTTAAATTTGTTTGAGTTTAGTTTGGTTTGGTTAGGTTTCGTTAATATGTGGAATTTTTTACGTATTTATTTGTAAATTGAGCTTACTATATATTATTATATTAGAAAAAAATTAATTATCATTTTATAAGTATGAAATCAATATTATAAAAATAATATTTTCTCGATAGATATCTACAGGTGATTCAACATCTAAAGCTGTAAATAAACTGAACCGAGCTGAATATTGGTGAAATTAAATTTTATTCGTTTAAATTTATTATAGATTTGAACTTGACTCAAGTTCGGTCCGTTTAAAAATTATTAAGTTCGTGAGTGACTCGAGTTTGGCTCGTAAAAAACTCATTTATTATATTTAACGAGCTTAACTCGAGTTTGACTTGTTAACTAGTAATGACAAAAGCTCAAGTTCAGTTCGTTAATTAATAATAATAAAAGATCGAGTTTGACTTGTTAATTAATAATGATAAAACTCGAATTTAGTTCATTAACTAATAATGATAAAAACTTGAGTTCAGCTCGTTAACTAATAATGATAAAAGTTCAAATCGATAATAATATAATATAAACGAATACTAAATGAACATATTCATGAATTTTTAAATGAACACATTTGCGAATTTTTAAATAAATACGTTCGCGAACTTTTTAAACGAACATGTTCTCGAATATGTTCACTAGCTCGTAAATGAACACGTTCGCGAGTTTTTTAAATGAACGTGTTGGCAAACTTATAAATAAACGTATTCGCGAACTCATAAACGAACATATTCGCTAGCTGACGAACTAAATATTATTAAGCTCATACTCAATAAGATTTTTGAGATCGACTCGTTAATAGTAATAAATGATTTTAAACGAGTTTTTTTCCAAAGCAAGATCCGAATAATTTACAAGCGGTTTGATTTATTTACAGTCCTATCAACATCTAATACCATATTAATTAAAGAATGTTGAAACTATCTTAAAATAAAAAGTTAGCTCAAATTAAGAAAGAGAATTGTCTAAGCCAAATATCTATAAGTGATCCAACTCATTACCAAAAGTTATCTCAAACAATGAAGATTGTTTAAACCATACATTTATAGAAAATAATATTTAATATATAAATGAATATACGGAAGGAATCTGGGTAGGAAATAATATTTTCATATCATTAATAATAAAAATTTACCTAGATTTAACGCATAATTTTTTTTATAAAATTATATAAAATAATAATTATTGAAAGAGTACTTTTGTAGTTATTAATATGGGTTCATTTATGTGGTCTCTATTTAATTTTACCAGATAAGAACGTGTAGAGAGAAATCGTATAATGCAAGGAAAATGAAATGTTGCTGTGATGAGTTCACGTAGACTTGAGAATTATTATGTTTTGGAATAACTTTTTCTTCATTTTGTGTCCAAACTGGTGACCTAATCATAACCATTTTTTTTCTTTTCTCCATACTGTTGGCAACTTCATGCTTCATGGTACAAATTTATTTTATATTGTTTCATTTCTCAAAGGAAGAAAACAATTGTTTGAAATTTGTTTTTTTGGCTTCAGTGATTGCTCTACTTTAAATTCATATTATTGTTTATTTATCTAAAATATTTATGATCAGTTTGGTTCAAAAGTGAAAATAAAAATAAGAATGAAATAAGAATGAGAATGATTGATTTTAATATGTTGTTAGGTTCATTTTTATTTATTAAAAAATAAAAATAAAATTGTACTTACATTTGGTTAAATATTGCAATGAAAATGAAAATGTGAATCAATTTTTTTAAAATTTATTTTTAATGAATATATAATTTTGAAAAATTATTGTAATAAAAAATAAATATATTTATTTAAAAATTTATAAATTATTAAAAATAAAAACAGTAAAATTCTAATGATATCTAAAAAAATAAAATTGCAAATTTAAATAAAAATACTAGAAAATCATCAAACACAATACTGCAAATAAAATTATATATTCAAGTAAAATACCAAAAAGTTATTTGTCATAACATTATCTAATAGCAAAAATAAAAGTAAAACTCCAAGTAAATGCTAGAAACTCATCAAATATAATATGATCCAAATTTAAATAAAATGCTAGATATTATTATCTTAAATATGTTATACTTTAGAGGTTCCATGAGGACTACGAAGAAGACTAGTCACATATTGTATTCTAAGATTAGGTAGAACTTGAGAAAAACACTCTCAATTTATTTGGTTTAGATGTAAGAATATTTACAACTTATAACGCTTTAGTATTTTACAAATTATCAATTTGAAGCAATTCATTCAATACATTATTGATTTTTTCCATCAAATCTTATTCACGCTCCTCTAAACGAGACCATGAACTTGTCATAATTCCAAGATGTGTATTTATGTTTTGCATGAAATAGTTAAAGTTAGCAGATACATTCACAAAAGCAGTAACCATGCTTGGCTCTTTAAATTTATTTTGTTTCTTACTCATTTTCTTGTATTGTCTTTTTACTCTTTTAGAAGAAAAATGTGTTGTTGACTGAGTAGTGGATACACCATTTTTTCATTATCTTCATATGATTAATTTTTTCTCTTTCCATATTCTCTATAGCATCTTCAAAACTCTCAACATTTTTTCCAGCTACTCTATCCCTGCCAACTAACTCTTCATTTTCACAAAAGAATGGAAAAGATACACCTCAAAGTCCCTTTGCATCCTTATAGTTTTGTAAACATGACAAAAAGAAAAAACGAATGTTTTAAAATTGGATATATACACATTTAAATTGGAAAATAACTTAATAAACATCATAACCTAATAAACATATATAATCATCCGAAATAACATAAGCTAAGATAGCAAATACATACACATATGAATTGCAGTATATTTGTAAGCACCAAATATGAGTTAAAAATATCTATGGATATTTTATCTTTTCAATGTGATACAAAGTCAACCAAACATTAAAGAAGCAAGACTATCATATCCACTGAAATGATGATAAGAAGTACCCAAGTAATGACACTAGTTTGAGTAATAGTGGTTGTTAGAACCATACTGTACATGTATTTTCTCTTTGAAAATGTTGATGACATCATTTGTATCTCTAATATATAAGAAATTCCCAATGTTTAGCTTTACCACTAGACATCATTCTCACATTTTAATATTAGTTCCTACATTGTAAAGGCAGTCTCAAAAGCCAGACATTATGAGATAGATAAAAGGCTCAGATGGAGATTTTGATAGGACAAATGCATGAATTATGATCAATAAATGCATTTTCTTGAGTAGCCATAACAAATTCATCATTCATTAAGAACAAAAAAATACATGCAAACAGAGAAAAAACACCTTGCAAAACTAGTTGGACAGAAATTTACAAAAAGAAACATGAAAACAAATAATTTGTAGCACATATAATAGACTTCTAACAATCCTAAAACTCTCGAAAGGCTCTAATTACACTTTAGAATTCACAATAGGAGATGCTAATGACGCATGTATTAGGCTGCTCTAAAGTCCATATTTGAACTCCTCGAAAATAATGTTATAACTTTTAAAAGCAAATTAAAAGGTCTTCAAATTTCATATAATAAATCTATATATTTAATAGAAACAAATAATTCATATTTATGGTTTATAAAACATAAACAGTAACAGTAACAGTAACATGTGTTTAAAGAAGTCAATTGCTCCAACTTTAAAAATAAAGAACCAACTTCAAACAGTAGGATACGTCAACAACCTAGCTCTTTAAAATAACAGTACTCATATTTTACAAATTATCTCTAAAACAAAAAAAAATTGTAAGAAGATAATTAAAGTGACTTTACCTGACACCATTCTTCATAAATATTTTTTTCACATTATACCATTTTTCTTATATCATCCCAAACAAAGTCAGATTTACTCAACATTTCGGCTATGTCATTGTGCTTTGTTTTCATTGTTTTTTTACCTTGAATCAATATGTGGATTAGCTCTCAAATCATATGAAAGAAGTTTGTCATTCATCAATTTTTTAACTCATATCAAGTAACCATTTTTTCAAGTATTGCCTTGCTTATATAGGTTATGTAGCAACTTGTTGCAAGCATTCTATTAAAAATGCGATCTTCTTCGGCAGTCCAAACCTTTTTTTTCTTTATCACGAACCAACTGACTATTTCCAATAAAATCTATCCTAGTAATTTTTAAGATTATAATTAACATGAAAGAAATAAATACAAATTCCAATACCAAATAGACATGGGACATAAAATGTCATTTCAAATAATTGATAATCAAAGTCACAATTATATAATTAGACTTACAATCAAGTAAAAATGAAAAAGAAGGAAATGCATGAAATAAACTTCTTAAACGTAAGTGAGTTTTTGAAATTAGTCTAATGATTATTTGTTTGAATTGTTGAGATGAACTCCATTTCATTTTCACCATCACTATCATCGTTTTCTATATGTTCTTCTTCACAAGCTTCTTCCATATCCATTGACATATATCTCTTAATCATGTTATATAATAAGTAACATGTCATAATAATATGCACTTGGGTTCTAATAAGATAATATGAGCAACTTTTAATAATAGACCTACGCTTTTTAAGCAAACCAAAACATCTTTCTATAACATTTCTAGCATTTGAATATTTGATCTTGAAATACTTCTATGCAGTTTGTAGTCATCTATCACATCTCCACTCATTAAGGTGATATAGTTGCCCTCGATATATAGCAAGAAATCTCTCACCATTAGTGTATTCAGCATCCACCAAATAGTAATAACCTTCACATACAAAAATATATAATATATTTAACGTGTTGTCCTATAAGACAACTCTTTAATTAATTAAAGAGTTATTATTAGTTGGTATTATCTTGAGAGATTTTTAAACCATTAGGCTTAGAAATTGCATCTCGAAGGATACAACTATCATGTGTTGAACCTTCCAAACTAGATAGTACATATACAAATTGCATATCAAATGAACAAACACCTAAGACATTCATCGCAATATTATATTTCCTTGTTCGATGTTTATGTCTCTCTTCAATAGACACTGAGACATTAATGTAAGTACCATATAGTGCTCCTAAACAATTCTACATAAAAAAGGCAAATGACATATATTTATTTAGTCCATAAATTTTTTATACGTTTATTATTTTATAAATCAAAGTATATGTTTTTTATGTACCTTAAAGTATTTCCACCAATTATTTGTGCAATCATCAGTACTTCGTATAAACTTTTTCAATAATTTAATGCGTAGCTTTAAAATAGGCCTTTAAACAATGGTTAAATTATCAACTCACAATTTCTCCACTTCTAGTGAAATATGTGAAAATTGTCCTATTTTTTTATGATGGGATAAAATATATATAAATATAACAACAATCTCTTCCAATAATATATTTCGAGTCCTTTGTAAATCCCTAATATCCCTAGCATCTCACATAGTATACCAAATGTTTATCTATTCATGCCAAGCCTACTTATATTTGCTAATCGAATCTCTTTCTATTATTTTCTCTTTTAATTGACATCCACTAATAATGGTTGCACTCATCATGTACCAAATGACATACATAGTAAAAACGATATTGATAATAACAATTAAAAATTGCAACAGTTAAGAATTGCACTTCATTCTTAAAGAGAGACCTAAATGAGGCATTTCTTAAAAAAAAGTTAATTAGAATATATTAAAACAACAATGGGCATATTTATCAGACTGTTTGACTTCTTGAGAATTCATGAAACTGAAAATTTAATTCTTTGTAGGACTAGCAAATTTATTTTAAAAAAAAAAAATAAAACCATTTTATTGGTGCATAAACAACCTATCACCCATAAAAGATTTTGTTTATTAGAGCATTTGTTGATTAGAAAAGGAACTACACAAAATCCAAAAATAAAAAGTAAAAAGATGTTAAAGAAGCCAAATATAAAAGAGAAAATATAGTAGAAGATGTAGAATCATTATGCTTTAAGGACACTATGGTCATTATTATAAAATTAACAATAATTTTTTTTTTGAAAATGCTTCAAGGGCTAGTTCAATGACTAAAGAATTGAAGTCTATTTGATAATATCTTTGCTTCACGGGCTTCCTTTCCACTACTTTTGTTATACAGTAAATCAATTTCATATATATACTCAATAATTAGTAACTAAAAAAGCAATCAAAGGGCGTCAACGACTATACTTCATTCCAATTAACAAGTCTTAGCCATATTAATTCAATTTAAACAAAAATAGAAAATCTAGAATTTGCTAGGTTTAGGGATTTTAGTGCTAGTATTATTTGACAAATCTACAGGAAATGAAATTTAATAGATGTGAGGATAGTTCGCGGTAAGTGTTCTAATTTTGGTAAAAATCTCTTCACATTGCTTTGGTTTTGTTTCAGCAAAAAAAAAAAAAAAAGAAAGAGAGAACGGTGAGGAGTGAACATATTTTTCTTTATTGATTCCTACATGAATGGATTTTTTATTAGGAGTATATGCTAGGGAATTATTGATTTCCATTGATGGGCAAATGGGATTCCCAGTCCAGTCGTTATTTTGTTGAACTAAACATTAAAAAAGGGAATGAGTCATACTTTTTCCCATTCCTAGACATTTTTTACTTAAAACAAACAAATCCTTAATCTTTTCAGAAATGAAATAATATAAAATAAAATGTGAAAAATCTCAAGGCCATGTAAAAATCTCCCCAAAGGAATACGAGCCAATATTTTTCTTATATGAGTGAAAATCTTACATTGATAGATTTGTTTTCTTTATATTCTTGAAAAGCCTATGACTAGATTTTGACTTCATATTGAGAAGGATCTCTCTCACATAAAAAATATATATATATTTTATTTCTTTATTATTAATTTCCTTTCCTTTATGTATTTTTAGAAGTAGGAGTAATGTAGCTCATCCTTTATTGTTTTTCAATAGGAGTAAAACTTAGTCCATCATCATCGTTCATACCTCCAAGGTCATCATATTTTCCTGGTATCTCGGGTCAGAGCGATAACAGCGGAGGCAATTCGTTGCGCACGAAAGTAGTGATCCTTGCAGTGTCTCAACTCATTTGCTACGTAGCTAACTATAGACCAATTGGACTAGCTTCACTTGCCTTTGCATTTAAATAGGATTTGAGTCAAATTTGCATGTTCGATCCTTCAGAGTGACGATAGATAAAGTTTCGTTGTGCTAAGCTGTTAATATGAACTTCAATCCAGTTCGATATTTTATGGTGCATTGGAGCATGCTTATATTTACTTTAAATCTTGTGTAGATCAACCAAATGACCTTTTATTTTCTATGTATTAATGTTGGTCTCTTTGTTATCAATATGTATATGAATGAATCTACTGTTGAGAGGTTAATATAAATGGTGACCACAGTGAGAGTTCTTGTAAGATTTACCAATGCGAGATTTCAAGTAGAGCTGATAATTTGTGCATGTCGTGTCGACCCAATCAATATTCATATTGATTTTTCCCAATCCATATCCAACTCGTTTATTGTTGTGTTGTAAATGGGTTGATTTGTTAATATGTTCATTATAATATTATATATTAAATTGCATATAACAGTATTATTGTAAACTATTTATTATTTTTATACCTTTAAATTAAAACATATATTGTTTAATTATTACAATATATATATAATTGTTAAACAATCACAATGATACATATAATTCACATATTATATAAGATTATAGTCCAAAAACCATTGATAATATTATTTTAAATATTAAGTTGGTTGTAATTGTATCACTTTCATGTCAAAAGACTCAACTAAGGTCTTCCACGGTTTCAAACTGATCGGTTTCCAACAACCGCTTCCTTAGTCCTAGAATTCTAGGACCTAATCGGAACTAGTCGGGACTGGTTCACGAATCGACGGTTTGGCTGGTTCAACCATTTTTTAAAATTTAAATTTTTTATAAAAATTATACAATTAAGTAATTAAAACACTAAATAAATATAATTAAAATTATTAATAATTTATATCCATAGAAATTAAATTTAATTGTGGGTGAATAAAAACTAAAAAATTAAATTTTCTTATTAATCTGTTTATAAATAAAAAAATATTAAGTTAGAAAAAATTGGGGAAGAAGTTAGAAAGAGTAAGAAATTTGAGAAAAAAAATTAACTTATGAAATATTAATTTGTATAAATAATAAATTTACAATAACTAGTTATAAAGAAAATAATTTTACAAAAATAACAAATTAACTTATTAAATATTAATTCCATTATAAAAATTTGAATTTATAGAAATTAAAAATTTCAAAAATAATTAAAAAAAAAGGTCATGGGGTGACGCAACACAACAAAGGTGGGAAAGGAATGAGGGACTAGGGAGGGATTTTTTATTTTTCAATTTTCAAAATTTGAATTAAGTTTACAAAAAAATATTTTTTATTAATTGTTTTTGGGTCAGAGTCGAAACCAGCTTGAGGGAAGGGCCCAAACTGGATCCTTCCCTCATCAAGCCACGGTCCAAGTTGGATCAGACTAGATCCACAGGGCCAACTAGGTCATAGCTAAGCTTCGGCTCAACCCAAATCTAATCCATTTATTAATTGTATCACTCTAATAAATCGAATTCGTGTCAAATTTTGCTAATTTCAGTTTCAAAAAAGAGATTTGACACTTGTAATTTTTGAAGATTATAAACGATAACAGACACCTGCTTAGATTTAATGTATCTTAAAAAGCCACGCTGATGGGCATGAAAAGCTTCAAGAAATGTCAAGAAGATACTCGGTTATATTGGTCACTATTCATTGAAATATGTTATAGGTTAAAGTGTAATTGGAGTCAAAAGAAGTCAATGCCAAAATTGCATAATTTTTTTTGCTTCCACTATTTTTTTTTATTTGAAGGACACATATTGAACTTATATGTGGTATTATTAAGATCCATATGGTCGAATAAATATGACTGATATTGACATGATTTTTGGCCAATCATTTTAAGTATTTCTCGAAGATTTTTACCATTGTTTATAAAATGTACGATCCTTTAATTTCATTCCACTAATCAATCAAATGATCAGGGGGGACAATGTTAATGTTGTACTTTAAATTTTTAAAATTTTTCTCTATAAATACCAAATTTATTTCAATATTATTCATTTCCTATTTTCCTACACAATCTCATTCTCAATTTCTCTACAATTCAATCTCAATTCTCTATACATATATTTCTAATTTCTCTCTAAACTTGGTAAGCTGAATAAGTCATTCAGCTAGTAACTGCGAACATTCTTGAATTGCTAGCTTTATGTCTTCTGGAGACATTCTGGGATGTGAAGCTTTTGTTGGATTCAAATCTTATGAATTTTTCTACATAATCTCAATTCTTTCTTCAATTCTTCAATTTTCTCTAATTCTCAATTTTTCGTTAATCCTATAATTTTTTTTTCATTATATTTCTTTACAATTTTTTTTTAATATTCTCTAATTTTTTACAAAATTTAATCATAAATAATGACAAGACATAGTGGAAGGGATAATTTTTTTTAATGAAAATATTGTTGATTTGGAAAATTTTATTGAAAATTTGGATGAAATTCGAAATTCCAATTGAAGAAAGCCAAATAAATATGGGTGATAAACAACCGAGTCCAAGTCCAACTGCGGCATCGTTTAAAGCAAAAATTCGAACATCTGACAATTTTCAAATTCATTTTAAGAAAATTCAAAAAAATGATGGGTCATTAAAAGACAAAGTAAATTTTTTAGGAACGCAACATGTTCTTCTTCTCTTCAATTATTTCAATATAATGATTAAAAAATAAAAAAGAATTGACAAAAATGATAAGTATGAAATATTTATATTTTAGTTTTGGTGAAAAAGAAGATTTTATTAATTATTGTTAAAATGCATTAAATTCTTCTGCTAAACGTGTACCTAGAAATGTCTTTAAACATGTTTTATATAATTTATATAAAAATAGATAAAAAAGAATTGCTCAAAATATTTTATTCTTTGAATGAACGTGTTTGTATTTGTAGTGATATTTAGTGATAAATGGAAAATGCATTATTACATGGGTCTTATATGTAATTGAATTGATGATGAATGACAATTACAAAAAAGATTATTTGCATTCAGAATATTTGATTATCGACATATCGCCGATAATATTTTTAAAATGATAAAAAATTTTGAAAGAAAATGGCTTAGTTTATAAATGTTTTTAATTCCTTTTGATAATGCGACTACAAATACTATCAACCTAATATTTGAGGTAAATTTTTCAGGTTAGATGTGCATGTCCTGTGTTAAATTTATGTATTCAATATGGTTTAAAATATTTGAATGATATAATTGCTCAAATTGAAGTAGCAATTTTATTTTTATGGCCACATTCACAAATAATGAAATTATTGGTTTGATATTATCGTGAAAATGACAAAAAATCTAAAAGATTTTCAAGAGATATTCTTACTCGTTGAAATTCAATATATAAATTACTCAATGAGTTATATGGATATAGAAAATTATTGTGAATATTTATTTTTAATAATATGTCACAAATTAATTTATATTCACAACATTGGGATGTTTGTCAACAACTTTTAGATATTTTAAAAGTTTTTAATGATATAACATATATTTTAAGTAGTATTTATTATCCAACATGTCATTTATTATTGTATGAATGTATTAATATTGTTGATACATTTTAATATTATATTAATGATAATATTTTGTATGATTCTATTTATATAATGAAAAATAGATGATTGAATTATTTTAAATATATTCATTATGTTGTATTTTTTATCCTAAATGTAAAATAAAAGACTTATTTGATTATTTGAATTTCTATTATTCATTATTAGGTTTATGTGACGATATTAATATTGAAGCTATATTTAATGATGTAAAAATATTAACTTGTAATTTATTTATAGAATTTAGTATGATTTATAATATTTCTACTACTAGTAGTAGTAGTAATGACATTGTTAGTCAAAATTCGAGTGAATCGATAAAAATTAGAGAGGGTAATCGTTTGATGATGAAAAAACATATAAAACCAAGATTATCATCCGGTTTACCCGAACTTGACATTTATCTAACAATTATATTTGAATTTGGTGATAGTAGAACATATAAAGATTTTACAATCATTGATTGGTGGAATCAACATTAAAATATTTATCCTGCTCTCTCAAATTGTAAAATAAATTTTTGCAAGTCCATTCTAAACTGTTATGGTTGAACAAGTTTTTAGTACGAGAAGTAATATTTTGGATGAAACGCAATATAATTTAACTCCCGAATCCCTAGAAGATCAAACTTGTATTGATGATTGGATCAAAGTGATATTAAGACAACAAGAAATAGAGAAATATCAATTTGATGACCAATATAACTTCGTCACCGAAGAAACAACTGACACATCCAATACCAGCGGTTCTGAGTAAAAAAAGGTAAAAGAAATTAACAATTAAAATTTAAAAGATAAAAAAATTACATGAATTTTGATTCCTCTAAATCCTAAGAGGATGCGTAGATAACTTAATTAATGGTAAAAAAATTAAGTTTAAACTCAATTATTAATATTATAATTTTTTCAATATAAATTCAAACTTTTATAATTAAATTATTTTTTAAAATAAAAGGATTAAATTAATTAAGTTTTTGCCATAGTTATAATTTTTAGAATTTATCAAATAAATATAATCATTTTTAAATTGAAACTTATAATTTCTCTAAATCAATTTTTTTTTTGTTATAACAATCTAAATTATTACACAAAATTACAAATTAATATTCAATAGGTTATTTTTTTCTCAAAATTTTCATTTTTTATAACATATTAGTAGTACAAATTTATAATTTACATAAATTAATAATTTTAACTGTATTTATTTATTGTATTATTAATTAAAAAAAATTGACTGAACCACCGGTTTATGAACCAGAACCGATCTCAAACTGGTTTCTGTCTGGTCCCTATTTTTTGGGACCGTGGAACCAGCGGTTCTGAACTGAAACTGGCCGGTTCGAAACCATGGTCGGGCTTATAGCTAACTACTCATAGAGGTGTAGATGAGATGACATGAATCTCTTCCAACTCAACCAGATATCTCGAATTCGAGTATTAAGTATGTTGATATTTTAAAACTCATGAGTTAGTACTTTATTGTTCTTAAAATTTTATCCGACACGAATATAATTAGTTTAAGTATATAGTTATAGTTAATTGACTGAAAATACTTTTATGTGCGACTCAGTTAATTACTCTATTTGAATTACACTCTCTCCCTAAATCCAACGTGATTAAAAAAAACACAAGATGTAGTAGTCTATGAATTCATAAATATTTCTAATATAAATAATACAAGATATGATAAATAATGGATATATTTGATAGCGAGAATATTTAGACATTTCAATTGACGTTAACGTTTCAAAAATCATAATGGAAAATAATAGTTAAAAGCATATATGCCATAATGTTTTTATATGCCATAGTCTTGGCCGGACATATTCCAAGTATGTGCACTCTTACTTCATCGGCACCTTAATAATAAAGGAGCCCATACGGAATAAACTGTGTGATAATAATTACTTAGCTTATTAACTACCGCCTTCGCTGCCTAAGAACTGAGAATATTGATAATTCTATTCAAACGCAACGAGAAATTTAAATATGATTTTGAAAATTATGATTTATTATTATTATTATCATTATTAAGCAAACACATTTCATATTTTTCTTTTTACAAAATCAAAGACAAATAAAAAACCAAAGAAGAAAAGGAAAAAGAAAACTAGTAAAGTATAATTTAGAACAAAGCTAATGAAGAATAAAAGGTGGGATTGAATAATGCACTTTGGCCATGTTTGGATTGAAATATTTTGAATGGAAAATTAGAACAATTCATAAAATTTATATCAAATTTATTGTTTGACATTTAAAAGGTCAAAATCTATAGATTTCAGAAAATTCTTTACCCACAAAAATCTCTCATTTTTAAAAGATTTGATTTCCTACTTTTTAAGTAGAAAAATCCAAAATCTATAATTTTTAATTCATAAAAAATTATTGTTATATTTTTTTATTCCAAAATTGTTCATAGTAAATTAATAGTATTCCAAAACTATCATTAAACTTAAAAATACAACAAAAACTAGTTGCCAATTTATTTTATTTTATTTTAACTTATTTTATATGTATTGGTTTGAATATACATTAAAAAAATATTAACAAATTCTTTTAAAAAAAATATTAATGGATTAATTTATTCATAAACATAATATATATAATAAGTTTATATAGAATTTCGAGTAAAAAATTTGTAACATATTTCAGATTTGACAATAATAATAATTTTATCAATTGACTTTTTAAAAAATTTACTCTAAATTATATTATTTCACAATTAAATATAAAAGTGATAAAAAAACTAGAAAATATTTAATTTAATAATAAATTACCAATATTTAGTTTAGAGTAAAATTAAAAATTAATTGTTAAATTCATAAATTATGATAATTGAACCAAACACGAGTGTATGAAAAATTATACCATCAATTCATAAATTTTATATTCAAATCAAATGATAAAATTCTTATAATTCATAAATTTCACAATTATAGTTTTTAAATTCATAAATTTTATAAAATCTAACCATCAATCCATATATTTTATATTCAAATCAAATGATATAATTCTTATAATTCATAAATTTAACAATTATAGTTTTAAAATTTATAAATTTTATAAAATCCATAAATTTTATGAATCCATGTATTTTAAAATCCTTCAATCAAAATGAGACCTTGATCCTGCATATTTTTCCAATTTGTCAACTAAAATTAAATAAAATTTTGTAACAAAATTCACTTTTATTAAATATAAAACAATTGATAAAAAATTTAGAATACCACACTTTATATAGAAGAGCATATGTGATCTAGTGGCAAAAAGCTTAACCACTTCCTAAAATTCTCGATTTCAGATTTCTGATAAACAAAAAAAACCTATCTAAACTATTTTTTTACCGAAACATGATGGCATAACTCTTTTAGGAATAGCAATGAGATGGGTTCGAGGTGAAATTCTTCGTTTCTGTTTTCGACCTTAAAATTTCATCGGAAAAAAATTCGAAATCCTTGTCCTCACACCACATGAGGACGGAGATCCTCAATCCCGCCCTATTCTCCAATTTTTATTAATTTTTTTATTTTAATATTTTAAATATTTTTTTATATTTTATATTTTAATTAATTAATTAAATATATAATTGTTTAAATATTTTTTATGTTATAATTTTATTTTATTATCTTTGAAAAAATATTAATTATATTAAAATATAAATAATTATTATATATATATAAATATAATAATCGGTCGAAATAAAAAAAATTAAAAAAATTATCCAATTTAGAATATATCATTGCCAATGGAATCTAAATTATTATCTCTGTAACCTTTATGTCCTTTAAAAAATCAGTCACTTATTTTGATAATAACTCCAATTTAAAAAAGCTAACGGAGTTCGAAATTTTTGAAAAAAACACTAAACCCTCAATTTTTGATTAAAAAATGTAATTAGACAGAAGTTGATCAAATATGTTTTATTGACTAATTTTTCCAATTTGAAGAGAGCATATTCCCCTACTAGCCACATATTCAACAAAAGCAAAGTTCAACTTCTTTTTTTCTTTCTTTCTTGATTTCCTCCACTACATATACAGAGCTGCATTCTACTCTGTTCACTGCCTCATCGTTTCATTATCCTCTACAAATGGACGACGGTGTCGTTTTTAACTCCGATGACAAGCCGACGATCATGGTCACCAACGACGACGGTATTGATGCTCCAGGTCTTCGTTCTCTGGTTCGCGTCCTCGTCTCCACTCATCGCTTCAACGTCCTCGTTTGTGCACCTGATTCGTAAGTTTTCCTATCTATGTGGCCCTAATTACAGCTTAATGTTGGAAATCCTATGCTGCGACTTCGAGAATTATGATTTTAGTTGTAGTGTTGTTTAAACCAAATACGGAATTTCGTGGATCATATGATATCTTCCAGTACTATTATTATTACATTTCAAAATGCTCGTATTTTTTTTATGAAGAATCAAGTATTATAGTGTTTATTTCCAATGAATTGAACAATCTGCAGGGAAAAATCGGCCGTTAGTCACTGTATTACTTGGCGGCATCCAATTTCTGCTCGGCGGGTAGACATTGAAGGAGCAACAGCCTTTGCAGTTTCTGGTCTGTTTTCTTCGATAATAATTCTAATGATAAATCTTAGTATTAGGATGTTAACAATCGTTGCTGGTGGCAATTTATGATGGGTGAATTGGCTACTGATCTCCATTTCTGTCCTGATTATTATTTAGAATGCAGGAGTTTGTTGAAACTGATTTTGTACTGTCAATTTTTAAACATGTCCGTATATTATATATCACGCCACAAGTATTTTGTATAATAAAATTAAAGTTACAATATTGGATAAGCTCGTAATTAGGCATTAGGTGATTTTTGAATGGATTGCGTGTACTTATCTTCATGGTGAATTCTTATATTCTAAATCTGTCAATGCCATGCTTCTGTTTCTACTTTTTGGATGATGCTATGCCATGCTTCATGAAAATTTTGAATGTTTATATCACTTTGTTTCTCACGGATACATAGAATAATTCTTGATTTTGTTTTCTTTTTTATATTCTTTTTTTTTCTCCAAGTTTTGAGATAAGTCCATGCCCTGAGAACAACATACCATTTAATTTCCATCTCCAATTTGTACTACTGATGGTTATCCTTAGATTATCTTTTCTAGGAAATCTAAAGTTTTACATATAATTTGCAGGAACTCCCGCTGATTGTGCTTCTTTAGGAATCTCTACAGCACTCTTTCCTTCAATTCCTGACCTGGTTTTTCTCTGGTTCTTATATTATTTTAAGTGTGTATCAATTCACTGTTAGAGTGTGTTTATTTATGATCTTAATTTATTTGCTCCCATTTTTGCATTTAGTTTGCTCATTTTTTAGTCTGCCCCATTAATTTTTAATCTTTTCTTTGGTGGCTGATTTACAATCAACAATGATAAAGTAATATGATTCTTTATCTGGGGAGGTCTAAGTATTCTCTGCGTGTCTACAAGGGGCGGAGTTGGGGTGTTGGGGGTTGGGTGTTATGGTGATCTCTGTGTACTGAGCAGGGCCATGGCCCCCCAAATTTTGAAAACTTTTATTTTTAATCCTTGTACTTCACTCGAATAGATTCACACATTTTTTTTATATATTTAGAATCTGTTGATCAAGAAACTGTGGTGCATGAAGGTGCTGATATTATATATTTCCTTAATTCTTCACACAGGTAATCAGTGGCATAAACATGGGGAGCAACTGTGGCTATCACATGTTAGTATTATTACACTTAAATTTTTCCTGATTCTGCTAAATCTTTGAGCTGGAGAATGTTATTTCCTCGGAATAGTCATCTTCTCTCTCTCTCTCTCTCTCTCTCTCTCTCTCTAAGTTCAGGGGATAGGAAGCATACCTTAATACTATAATATCGAACAAGAAAGTGTACCCATAATCGCTGTGGCTTCTAAGTAAGCGGTCATTAGTATAATCTATTTTTAGTCATCTTCCAGGTTTATGCTTATGGGTCTCTTCATAAATTTGCAGTATTTACTCTGGCACAGTTGCTGGTGCTCGAGAGGCTTTCTTTAATGATGTACCTTCTGTCTCTGTTTCATATGATTGGTATGTAGACATTTTTTGACGTATATGTCCATATCAGTGAGAAAGATTTTATTCATATTAACTATGTTACTATTGAACCTCAAGCACCTCAAGCATTTGTTCATAATGTGCTCTTAACTTGTGAGAAGAGTAACTTTTTCTTATATGTGACTACTTCTGCTACCTGTAGGGTTGGAGGTAAGAGTACTGTTCAAGACTTTACTCTTGCTGCTGAGGCTTGTATACCAATCATAAGTGCAATACTTGTTGAGATTAGGAATCAAAAGTATCCTTCAGGATGTTTTCTGAATATTGATTTGCCATCAAATGTTGCTTCTCATAAGGTAAATTTCAAATTGTTTTGTTCACTTATTACAGTATCAATATTGCATCTAAGAACGTGTTTGCCTTGATGTTTCTTTGGATGCATCTTCATTTCATTTTCTATGTTGGTGATAGCTGATGGCATCTAGCAGAGAGGAAGCTATACTTGTCAAGAACTACAAACTGTATCTTTATCATTTTGTTGGGATCCTTCTTGCAGGGTTGGGTAACTAAACTTTGAACAATGCCATTTTGACAAGTTTTCATTAATTTAAAACTCTTTCATTGCATGTAATACGAAAATGTGCAAAACTTCTAAAAAAAAAACAAAGGAACACAGAGGTATAGAGTAGAACTTCTATTATAGATTGAAATATTGCTAACACAATCTTGCTAACACTGTGAATGAAGGAAAAGAACAAGAAAAATGAAAGAAATAATGTGTGAGATAACTCACAGCCCAGGGTAATCCCCTTCTCCAAGCAATGCCTTGAGACCCAAAATTCTACCAAATATTCCCCCTCCTCTTCCTACTGACCTTCCACCTATTTATAACCAAAGTCTGTTATTTTTAATTACGCATTAGCCCCTCTAACCTCCCATATGTGTCCCTTCTTCTAATTCTAGAATATTCACACCTAGTTAGCTATTCTCTATCATTACCCCCTCCTTCAAGAACAGTCTTGTCCTCAAGATTGTGAAATTGGCATCCCTCTTTCTAATGATTGAATCATGATTGCTTCCTGCTCTAGCCGCGCCACTTTGCCTCCCCCATCCGGCTCTTCATCTATGTCTTCTTGATCATTGAACCGTAAGACCCGTAACCTACCCTTTGGATATTTGTGTTGAGGAGAAAACGTCTGCCTGCATTTAAAACATAGTTCTCATTGTCATTGGTCTTCTAGCTCAGAACGACTCCAATGGCGAGTTTCCTTGTGGGGATGGAATGGGTTTTGATTTGGAATCGAAGGAAGTGGCGGTTTGGAGTTCTCGAGAGAAGAAACTGTGAACTTATGGCATCTCCAACCAAGCGTCAAAATGGTGTTCATTTGGGATAAAGACAAAAATGACATTCACATTCTCATCTCCAACCGATGCCATATTTTCCACCATAAATGGCGTTTGCTACAGTTGGATGCCATATTTGGCAAGGTACTGTAGCTATGTCATTTCACTATTCTTCTATTTTTTTTGTTTCATAAACCCATTGACACAAAAAAAAAAGGAAGAAACAGAGAGAGAAGAGAGAGCAGAGGAGAAGAGAGGGAGAAAGAAGATGAAAGATCGGGAGGGAGAAGGGAAGAAAGGGATCAAGAGGAAGAAAATGAAGAAAGGGATCGGGAGGAAGAAAGGAAGAAAGGGATCAGGAGGAAGAAAGGAAGAAATAGAGAGAGCAAAGGAGAAGAGAGGGAGAAAAATTGGCTTCACTGGCGGCAATGGCGGTGGCTGTAGGGTGTGGGTGGAGGAAGAAGAGGGGAAGTAATTGTTTTTGGTGTAAAAATTGGTGTTATTGGTTGGAGATTGTGGCACTATAGCTACACCATTTTGGTGTAAAAATCACATTAAATTGGTGTTTATGGTTGGAGATGGTCTTAAGACTGTCTATAGAACCCGATGGGATGGGTTTATTTCCTCCAAAATTTTTTAAACAACTTGTGCTAGGCACGTGACCCACATTCCCAATTTCTCCTTATGAGATGTGACGCGAGGCACCCAAATTGCCACTGCCCCTTTTCCCAAAGCCACTTCAACATTCTTAGCAATATTAAAAGCATGAAGACGTGATTCTGGTTCCAATATTCTTACCCAACTCTTGATATCGTCGCTTAGCACATTCATGAAATATCCAAGGTACAAAGCTTCTAATTCTCTTGGAACCATTGATGCAATAATTTCAAATTGGTCTATGTAATCATCCACCGTATCTTTCTGCCGGGGAGTCGTAAGTTGTTCGTAAGGACTTACATTGGCTGCTCCTCCAAAATTCACCAGAAACTCTTTCTTAAACTGGTCCCAAGTTAAATTTGGGTGCAGCTCTCTAAGGATGGTGAACCAGTGCATGACAGTCCCATCCATGCGGACATGGCCCAATGGAATTGTCTGTTATTCTGGCATCTCCAAAACTTAGAAGTATGTTTCCGCCCTCGTCAACCATCCCCGTGGGTCAGAGCTGGAGAATGTTGGAAGTTTGACCTTCTTGGTCATGGGTGTTGCATCCATGAGTAAGTGGAGTGGCCAAAAATGGAGGGAGGAAAACCATCAACAGGGGCTGTTTGGGCTGGACCAGATTGGGTAGTCATGCTTGGAGATATGGTAGAACAATCAGGAGCGCCCTTGTCTTCATCCTGGCTTGGCTGTTTTTCCCTTTCTGAACTTCATGCTGAAATTTTGTTTAGTTTTCATGCATCTGGGTATTAAATTTGTCACGTGTTTATTGAGAAGCAACAACTTGTTGAGTGAGAGCAGCTCACTGACTGGAGAGGTTTCTGATTTCCTCATCCTGTGCATCCAACCGGACCTGGGTCCTGGTCTCCATTGAACCATCTGATTTTTCCATTGAAATGGCAAGTCGGATCAATAATATGAAAATGCACAAAACTTCTAAAAAAAACAAAGGAACATAGAGGTATAGAGTATAACTTCTATTATAGATTGAAATATTGCTAACACTGTGAATGAAGGAAAAGAACAAGAAAAAAGAAAGAGAAATAATCTGTGAGATAACTCACAGCCCAGGGTAATCTCCTTCTCCAAGCAATGCCTAGAGATCCAAAATTCTCCCAAATATTCCCCCTCCTCTTCCTGCTGACCCTCCACCTATTTTTAACCAAAAGTCTGTTATTTCTAATTACCCATTAGCCCCTCTAACCTCCGATACGTGCCCCTTCCTCTAATTCTAGAATATTCACACCTAGTTAGCTATTTCTCTATCAGCATGGTTTTGTTGGTGGCAACATAGTAGAGTTGTCAATCAGAAACCTTAAATATTCATGCAGGTGCACAACCATCAGGTGTAGTAGAGTTGTCAGTTAGAAACCTTAAATATTCATTCAAGGTGCACATGCAAGCATACATTTGACGTGTGTGGTCCTTGTGTTTTTTTCTGGAATTTGTTTATTTTCTCATTACATTTCGTCAGATTAACATTATCTTGTACAAGGCAGTTCTGAAAAAATGAGGAGTCAGTCTGAGAAGCGAAAAGAGAGGCTGTTCTTTCAACTCATTTTATTTATTTCATTCTTATGCTTATGTTCCCCTCCTTCACAATCTAGCTTTATCATGAATTCTGTTATGCGTATGAACTGAACTGTTGCTGTGGTCTGTTGTCTTGTACCTCCATCAGGGGTACAAGCTGACTAAGCAGGGTAAAAGCATATTTAAGATGGGGTGGAGGCAAGTTCATTCTGGCACAGAAAGAGGGAAAATGTTGTCAACTATGACGATGGACACAAATTCACTAGTATCAACAGAAGTTGACACATCACATGCATCACAAGAACAAATGTGGTTCAGGAGAGAAGTGAGTTGCTTTCTTTATTGTATGCTCATCTCTTTAGTTTAAAGCTTATTAATCATGATCTGCAAGTTGATTTCCTGTTACACATAATTTATTGAACTGTTGTGTCTAAAGCTACTATGTTTCCCCAGACAAATGATGGATGAGGTTCTTTCTCATCTGGGATAACAGAATACAGTGCGCTCTATCTCCCTTCACCTATTTCAGTTTGATGTAACTACTTTTATTGAATACATTTTGATCAATTGCCTATTCAAAAGGAACACACATGACATTTGATTGCTCCTGTAGATTATGGTTAGATCAAATATTGTTTAAGCTCTTTAGAAAAGCTCTATCAGTATATGTTGCTTTTTCAAATCCTTTTTTTCTCTTTCCTTTATAAATATTGTTGCACTTACATTTCGAAGTTCTTGGTCTTTGAACTCTTATAGGCAAAGGGAGCTCAGATAGAAAACGATGATACAGATCACCAATTTCTCCGAGAAGGATATGTATGTAACTATATTTTATATGTTGAAACTTATCTTAATGGAGATGTCTATGCTTAACAGATTGCTTGTGCCCATTCCAGATTACTGTAACTCCCCTCCATGCCCTTTCTCCTGCGGAGCCAAGCTGCGTAGAGTACTTCAAAGAATGGCTGCCAGGTGTGGTGGACCACTCATCTCCATCAGCCTTATAATGTTAGGATCTTCACATGGTAAAACAGCTCAGCACAAGCTTCTAAGTTTCATTCATCAAGTCTGATAATATAATAATGTGAAAACTCAGGTTCATTATTTTGATATTTATATTAATAATAATTCAACCTTGGGAAATTATGATCCCAGTTGCTCTCTGATATTTAGTTTTATGTTCTGATAGCTGTGTGACAAGAGAGTGATAAATGGTATGAGGTAGCAATTCTATTTTTTTATGTTTTCTTATCTCGGACTAACTATAATCAAATATGATATATTAGCATTGTCATGTGTTGAGACATCATTTTCCACCTTTATTTCTGTAGCATTGCTCCCAACACAGTTGTTTGGAATATTGCTTTACATAATTGTCATGTGAATATTGAATCAGGTCATTGCAGAAGAAATATAAAGCACAAACATTTGGCTAATCTGAATTGCATAATTCCAAATGTGTACTGGAATTATTCTTTTGAGCACTTAAAGCTCTCTAATCCTTTGACAGCAGTAGAGGTTAAAGGAAGTTTTCTATCATTTTGCTTCATCTTTTTGTCATTTATTAGCAGAACTCCTAAGGATAATAAATTTTAAGTAGAGATATTGGGGACAAATTTTTGCCACCAATTTTTTTCTGCTTGGAGCTTTTTAAATACCCTGATGCTCGTTGCTTCTGCTCAAACATCAGGAAAATGGATGTTTTAAGTAGCAATTTGTAGGCACCACAAATTGTCTGAGTTGAAAATTTCTTTATTCTTTTCCCTGTCTGCCCTTCTTAAATCTGATTTGGATAAATATTTTGATAACTAACAAAACATTTTTAGCATAGAAATCTGCTGTGATTTTGTATAGATTAGTGAAGGAGATTTATGATTCATCGGGTAATTCTTCTATGAATATTTTGCACAAGGAAGTTTGTAACTTGATTCATCTTAGTTGCCACCCCATATTGTACTTATGCCCTAATTGTGGAAAAATTTCGTTGGATGAGTTCTATGACTCAGTATTATAGATTTCACCAAGTTGATTCATGATGCTTTTATTACAATTGACATTCCTTGTTTAATGCAGTCTGCAATGGCATCACCTAATGTAGGGCATTGCTTAAAATATATTGCTGCTATTTTCTGGCTGAGATATTGTTAACTCGTGCAAAATTGTTATTGCTTCATGAGGCCATATAAATTGAGTACGGATAAGAAACTCCTTTGGATTCCTTTACACATGATATAATTTTTCATCTGCCAGGTTCCTTTTACTTTTTTAAATATGTAATTGCACTTATTTCCGAAGTAGAATGTCATAAAATCTTTTGTAAAAATCTCGGCTCTTGATTCAGTCGAAGCCCATTTTGATCAATTTGATAGTAACTTTTGATTCGCTTTAGGTCATTACAGTTTCCTAGTTAACTCAATGGTTAGTGATGGAGATGTTTTTCAATATTTTCATGACCGGACTGGTTGATGACCCTGTGGTGAACTTGTTTGCTGATTCAACCTGTTTGAGGTGGGCAAAATATGGACAAATATAATATTAATATGAAAATTGTTTTTAATCTTGAAAATAATTCAAACCTGAATAGACAAATATGTTGATTGATTTGGTTTGGTCTATATATACCAAATAGTTTGGTAAACTATGCAACCCAGAATGCCCATATGTTCAATAATAAATGCCTGAATTACATCAGTTCCGATTTCCTTAGTAGAGAAATTTTTAGTTTGATTCAGTCCATTAAACAACAATAAACGGTTTTTCTTGGATTATTGATCTTATGGGGAGGGTTCTTTGCTTAGTGGGCCCAACATATAACTGTGACAATTGATATCTGAAGACGCTAATTTGTCTCATTAGTAACATGTTTCTTGTACTCTTTTTATCTCTTTAAGTGTCCTTTTGGAAGGTATTTTGATTTAAGCGTCTTTCTAAAAATTAAATTAAAAAAGTAATTTTGTTAGTTTTACCCTTCTTGTTATCTCTGTTGCAATTATATATTTCTTATTATTATTCTCTATCTTAATTAGTAAAAGGATAATATAATCAATTATAATTGTGTATATATATATAGAATTGAGGTTGTTTATTCATTTTCTTAATCTTGTACTTCTTCTTTAAAAGACACTTGTAAAGCGAGTATCATATCAACTGACCCATGCTTATGTAAAATATAAGCTATACGAGGAAACAAACTCTCAAATAAGAAGGAAAAAAAATAATTAGTGGAAGCACAACCTTATATTCTGTTGTTGTTTTACATTTAAATGCCTAACGTGGCGCAGACAAAACTTTCCTCTTGTTTTTTTCTGATTTGCATTGTATTAATATTTAATGAAGATGGAAGTTAATCTTCAATCTTTAATAATTAATTGGACACCTGCCTTTGAAAGCTTTAAACCGATATTTTTTATATCTGCAAACGAACTCTTGAATTAGAATAGGTTTTCATGTTAGGTACAGTTTGTTTGATGTGAATTCCTAGCAGTTTGCTCAAAGTTAATTATGTTTTAGTTCATTAAACCTGATGCATATTTAGGGGGGAAAATATTGTTTCCTGGTGCAACACAAAATATAGAATTGTTAGTTTTCTTCTTGCTTCACCAATTTCGAACAGTGTAAATAAACGACACTGTTTTGATGGCTTGTAGGGTTAGTGATTTTATAAGAATTTAATGAAAACTTAGAGACTCAAGTAAGTTGTTCCATCCATTCCATAGCTTTCAAAAGTCAACTTCATGAGATATATGAAAGCAAGAAACAAACTGCTATTCCCAACTGCTGAAACTGACAAACCAACAATAATAAGCTGAAATATTAGAAGATTAGAGCTCCTTTTTACCCATTAATACATTGCCATTAAGAATTAAGCATGTGTAGATTTTTGGAATAAGACAATTTTAGTGCTAAGGCCGTGTAAAATATTTTTCAAGTTAAAAAAGGGTAAAAAAAAAACAAAAAACAAGAAAAGTGATTTTCTACTATGTAACTGAGATGACAAGAAACTTAAAAAGGCGAAAGTAGAAAACAAAAAAAGCCTTTCAGAAAAGTATACAAAACATCATAAATAATTTTTATATACATGACGTTGAGTATTGACCTTCATTGTTTTGATGGCATGGATGGTGTATGTGATTCCACCAGTATTGACCATAAAACATGCACATCTTCGCAAGGGCAAGATTTCACATCCTCGTATAGAATGTATATCCCTCTTCCTGAAAAATTTGAAACAAATTCTAAGAATATTTGAATCTGCAAAAACAAAGTCTTTATGACACATCATATTAAACAAAATTTTCTGAAACCAATAAGTTTTAATTTATTAGTAATAATCTGATGATCATAATTGTAAAGTCTCAAATTTAAACATCTAGTCCAATCCATTGTAAATAAATAAATAAATAAATATATTTTGAGAGAATCTTGATATTAGAGAGAAGAAAAGGTTAGAAATGAGTTAGTAAAGAATGAAGAAAATTTGGTCATTGTAGGAAAAGAAAATGAAGATATAAAATGGGTTAGAAAATGAAATTGAAGTTTTAAATTTGTTAAGCAAATTAAGAGTTGAAAAAGAAGCAAGAAAAGAGAATGCATAAGAGAAAAAACAGAACTTACTCTTTTTAGGAGTGGAATGGAGACGAAACCAGATCTTCTTCAAAGGAGAGAGGAGGGATTGAAGCCACCCCATTTGGAGAAGAGGGTGTGGTTCTCATCTAACTGAGAGACTTGGAGGGAAATTACAGAGACAGAAAAACTGTAAGGTTTGCTTAGACAAGGGTGAACTTAATAAGGGCACTGTTGATGAGACTTTTTTTCTTTTTTTAATTATTTTCCTTCACATTCCCTTACAGGCCAATCATACATTTCACATTTTGGATATTGGTACAATGTCATTTTCAAGCCTATTTTCTCTTGTAGTAGAAGAAGCAAAGCCATCCCACCAATCATCTGTGCTTTATACACTTCCTTTCACAAACTCCCCCCCTTCTCCATATCTCCACACACTTTCCTTTCTCCTCAAGCCTCATTTTGGTTTTCTCACTATTAATTTTATTATTATTTTATGAATGAGTTTTAATTTAGTGATACTATAGAATTATGAATTAAAATTTTAGTTAATAAATATTCCATTTTCTTTTCAAAAATATAGTTATTTATTTTTTATTTGTCTCTATTAAATGTATCTTGTTATCAATATTATATTTTAACTTTTTAACAAGCCACCAATTTTTAGGCCATATTAAATAAAATATATAATTTCATCAACTATATTAACAATTTTTTTAATTTATATAAAAATAAAAGGAAGTTTATTCTTTCGGACGAATGGAATAATAATAATTTTGAACACACACTCGTGGGGGGTTTTTTGGGTTTGAAGGAAACACTTAGCTTCCAGTGAAGAAAGAAGAGTATTGTAAAGTATTTGCTTGGAGTATATCTACCTGTCCATTGGTTGCCTTAAAAGAGTACTAGAAAGTAGGATTTAACGATGCCCAAAATTGGCAAAAAGTCTCTCTACAATATGGGTAAAGAAGGATTCCGAATGTTCTTACTTTGCATCTTGAATTGCTACTTTTCTACATTTTCATTATTATGATTTAAAAAAAAAAAGAAAATAAGAAAAATGATCACTCAATGAGTCCTGAATTATAGCATTAAAAAAAATAGCTTTATTATTTCTTCTTTTTTTTATATAGTTATTCTAAATAATCTTTAGTCTCATTTGGTATTACGTTTGGAAAAAGTATTTTACGAATTTTTTTTTTAATTTTTTTGAATTTTGAAAATTGCTTTAAAAAATAAATAGGTAAATAGATATTTTTGAAAAAAACGGTTTTGAGAAAAATAATTTGTAAATAAATAAAAACAAATCAGACAATTAAATTAAAAAAATTAACCTATTTTTTTAATACCCAACAACAATGTCAAGCACCCCCTAACATTACTAATTTGGTCTATTAATAATTAAATTGAGAAGGCCAACGTTCCTTTAATACAAATTGATAAGCATAATTTCATTATAGAACAAACAAACTACAAAAATATTCAATTGTTATAGACCTTTTATTCTTTAACTTCCAAATCATTAGTTTTTTATTTATTTATTTTCATTTTAAGTATAATTTATATGCACTACCGTATAGTAGGAATTCCTATTTGATAGAGTCAAATAACAAAGATTAACTGTACGCTGTAAAGTAAATCCTTTTTTTGTAGATATTGATATAATGTATAACTAGAAGGGAGGGTAGGTATGATTTGACCTAAATTTGAACTTTTTAACAATTTCCTTAATGAATAAGATTATCTCAAATTGATTGCTTATATAGAAAAGTTATAAGAGAATGACTACTGTATCTGTGTGTGGATCGGGCTTTAAGGATGACAAAACAAATATTAATGAATTATCACCCTATATTTTCAAACAAGGGCTTGGATTGGTTCTGCCTTGAAATAGCTCACTTTTTCATTTGTTTTGGTAAGGTAGTCCGGCCCATCTTCTTGATGAAAAAAATTGTCCAATTGAAAGAGGCAATGTTACTATATTTATTCACTTATCAACAAAATGGGAGGAATGTGAATTAGGTGAAACAGGAGATTTGCTCATTTTAGTGGAAAATGTGATCCAATCCTTCGTTCTTCTTTGAGTTTAAAAAGAAAAGTATGAAAATGGAGCTCATAAAAACTAATAATTGTGATATAATAAACATTAACAATACCGAAGAGAGTGACATTAGCTCCATGTTTCATTTTATTTATTTATTCTATCAGAAGTACTCATTCCATTGAAGGCCTTGAAGAAAAGGCCAGAGTATGAACAAATTAAAAACTATAAAAGGCTCAGCTCGCATACAATAGAAGCCCATTACACCAAAACATCCTCCCAAACAACTTGATCAAATCCCCTTCACAAAAACACAAACAAGTTTGAATATAAGCTATGTAGCACGGACACGGACACGGGTACAGACACAGATATGGATACGGACATGGAAAAATGATATTTCTAAAAAATATAGGACAATGACACTGGGGAGAAACGTGTAAATATTAAAAATATATGGGTAAATTTATAAATAATTAAATTCAAAGAATATAATTACAAATTTTTTTTTATTTTTATATAAAATTAAATAATAAAAACATACAATTAAGTATATTGAACAATTATTATTCAAGTATAAAAGAGTATAAAAATATTATTATAATAATAAACTTAAAAAAGAAACACAAATTTCATAACCACAATTTATAAATCACAACTAAAAGTCTAAAAGTTCTAAAAATTTTATAATAAAAACAGTAAACATGTTTTATAACCTCAAAATAAAAAATCTCAATAATACAAATAGGAAAATATATTTTTTATGGTACTTCCTCAACATTATAATCTAAGTTTTGAACATTTTCATTTCCCTCTTCAACAAAAAATACGGATTCCAACTTTGGTTCATCTAAGGTGAGATTAACAACTTCAAGAACACCTACTTCATCCATGATTCCAAATTCATCTCCACCAACATCCTATATTTTTGTCTTTTTATTACAGTATTCTGAGGTGTTGCTTGATAAAAGATGAAGATTATTATGAATATAAACCAAGTCCTCTGCACGTTTTGGAATTAATTTATTCATTCTAAATAAATGAATAAATGAATAAGTACTCCAATTTCTTTCACAACAAGAGGAAGAACTGGGTTGTCCAAGCACTTTGAAAACTAGCTTTTGAAGTAAAGGTGTAGATGAACCAAAGCAAGTCCACCACTTTTTAGATTTTGAATCATACCTGCAAGCAATATAATCTAGATCTCCAAATGACCCAATCTTAAGTGAAAAACTAGCAAATTCATCATTAGCTTTAGTTCGCTCATCAGGTAAATTACACAGACGGTACCCCAATAATATGACGCTTAACAACTCAGTACTTGAATTATTATTTGTAACAGAAAAATACTTAAACTATTATTTTGTAACACAAAAGTACTTGACGTTATTTTATGTTTGATTTATTAATGGTGACAAGAATTTTATGCATGTACAATATATTAAAAATATATATGACATGTATTTCCACCAGTACTGCATCTCCTTCAATTTAAAATTTTTTTTTTCCAATTTAAAACTCTAAAAATTTCTCTCTCCATATTTGATATATAAGTTTTCTTGAAACTATCTAAAGGTGTTCCTTTTTCTTCCTAGCATGTTCTTTTGTCTTCTTTCAAAAATGTCATTCTTTGTCTTTCAACTAACCCTTAATGTCCTAATTTCTTTAGTTAATATAAGGGCAAAGAATTGAATTTCCTTTTCTTGCCATATATGCACTTCCCATCGATTATGGATATTGAGATTCTTAAATTTTTCTTCTACAATTGTTTGGTTGCTTGTAAAATGAAAAAAAGTAAGAGAAAATGAAGGAAATTTTTTGTGAGATTCATTTTGCAAATATGGAATTTAGGTGAAATTTTTTTTTACAGATACAGAAAATCCACAGTAGTGCACTGTTAATAAATCTAACAGAGCATGACATCGGGTACTTTTGTGTTATAAAATAATAGTTTAAGTATTTTTCTGTTACAAATAATAATTCGGGCACTGAGTTGTTACAGATCATATAATTGAGGTATCATCTGTGTAATTCACCCTTTGCTCATCATGATTGGAAAATATCCTTCTAAAGTACTCAATTCGTCTAGAGGATACTTCTTGATCCATATGAGGACTTAATCTACCTTCTCCCTCTTGAAGCCATTTATCACTATAATACCTTAAAAGAGAAATTATAAAGAAATAAACATCTAATTATAAAGAAATAAAAAAAGCAAGTGTAAAAGAATAAAGGTAAAAATGAGAATTAATATAAAAAATCACATTGAATTTAGTGAGTGAGCTAAACAATGAAGTGGTGTATTGTTCTTTATCCAATGCTCAACTAGAATGGAATGAACTACAAAATAGAATGAGGAGAATTCATGGGGTTGCTTTCCTTCATGCTTAAAAATAATTTTCTTCACCTTCTCAATCATAGAGTCTCACATTTCATAAATCAAGTGAAGATATGCCTTGTTTGTATCACAAACTCTAATCATTTCGTAAATAGGTTCAATAAAAGCAATAATATAACTGAGATCTTCCCACTAATTCTCATCTAACACTTTGTCACGAACAAACCTAGCTTTCCCTTGATCGTCTTCTCGATATTGCACCCAACTCTCACTCAAAATCATTGCTTCTAAAACATGTCTTATGAGTTTAAATCTTTTAAGCATGACAACAATAAAAGCAAATTGAGTATTAGCAACTCCAAGCAAACTCAAAAAACTAAATTTATTGAACATAGCTAATCTCATGGAATGATTCATAATAAAATTTTTGATTTGTAAAGCATCCCCATGAATTTCAGTTATCCAATAACATTCTTCATATATATCTTGATTAGTTTCCACATTCTTAGTAGCACATATATTTTTAAAAGCAAGATTAAGTGTGTGCACAACACATGAAGTCCAATAAATATGTGGAAACGTACCTTCAATGATTTTCCTAGCACCTTTACAATTTTTAGCATTATCAGTTATGATTTGTACCACTTTTTCATGCCCAATCTCATTAATTACCTCTTTCAATATATCAGCAATAAAATATTTATCTTTCATCTCGCTTGAGCAATCCACAAATTTAATAAACATAAGATTTGAATCAGTAACAACCATTATATTAATTAATGATCTTCTTTGTGGGTCACTTCATTCATCACTAACAATGCTAACACCCTTTTCATTCCAAGTACTTTTGATTGGTTCTAATAATCTATCTACATTTGTCTTCTCTTGTTGAAGCAATGTAGTTCTTAATTTATTATAACCCGGAGACACATATCCACCTAATGCATGATTAGCAGCAAATGCATATGAACTCACATAATATGGATTTCTAACCAAATTAAATGACAACCCTCTAATGTAAAACATTCGAGCAATTTCAGCATCTAACTGGTTTGTAGTTTGTATATCAAAAGCTCTACCTATAGGAGAATCATCAACTCTTTTTCTCTTTAAAGCATCTGAATTATTTAAATCAGTTACATGCAATGAAGGACTTTCAGATATACTACCAGAAGTAACACTAGTAGGCAATCTAACTCGCTTAGGTTGGGAATTCAGAATTTTATTCGTGACTTCTTCTTCCATTTTTTTCATTTCAATAATATCTTCACTTCTAACTTTTATACATGGACCAATCCATTTCCCATATATTTTTAGTAAATGAAATCTTACTCTAGTATAAGATCCTTGCTTTTTTTGACCACAAAAGTTACATATCCACTTGTAATTTTCTCTAGTCTCTCAAGTTTTTTGAAGTTTTTTAAAAATAAAGTACAATCAAATATTATAATTTATGAAACTAATTACATGTGGATTACTCATGAATTTATATAATAATTAAGAAAATATAATTTTATAAAATCAAATGTTGGAGGAAATTAATATTTAATTATATTAATTATAAAATGTGAACCTGTTATCATGTGGGCTTCTAATACTCAACATAATTTACAATTTTTCAACTCAAGCCCGTCCCAGGCCTAAAATTCTACACCCCCAGCAAGACACTAAGGTAAACATGACTAGTTTAAATAATTCTTTTCCTAATATTACATTAGGAATGGTCTTACTTTACTGACATGTTTTGTCTTATTAGTATAAATGATTCTTGATTTATAAAGTGAAGTCTTACTTTACTGATATGGAATATAAAAAGAATATGTAATAAATTTTTGAAGGCAATAATGTACCAAAAATAATTAAAGGCAATAATTATTAAGATTTAAGATAAAAATAAATAGTTATAAAAATAATAAATTGGAGAGCATTTATTTGTTGACAACTCTATAAGTAGAGCTTTTGATATAAATTGGCACCTATAGATATATTAATCATGATTATTCTCCTGTAGATACAACAATTTTCACCCTTTATTTCTAATTAATAAATAATATAGGAGAGCCTTTATTAACAAATTAATTTATAGCTTTTGACAGTCACCTATAAGTACAATAATTTATGCCCCTTATTTCTTTATCAATATGCATATAGTTTATGCAATTTAAAGTAAACTCAAACTGTCCTAGTTACCCTTTTTAAGTTTCTTCCACGATTTCCTTCAGTTCTTGGTCCTTTCTTTAGTTTTCAGCTGTCTACTCCTCACTTTCCTTAATTTCCTTCACATATTTATCCAAGACCCCATGAATTAAGGGATACCAGATCAGTGCAGAATGCAGAGATTGATTATAGAAGCAAAAAGATTTAGGAATAACTTACAGCAACGATTATTGGACAGTGCACACCAGCGAGTCAGCGACTGTTGCAGGCAGAGATTTGAGGGAGCTTGTTAGTTGTGGCGTCGGGCAAAGAGGAAAGGAAGAAAAACCGAAAATTTTTTTTCAGAAGAGTCATGATAAATTAAGAACTTGAGGGGAGAAACATGTTTCTCATCCAGAAACGTGTGTTCAATTTTTGTGAAATTCTGACACCGGACCCAGAACGTTTTGTGTCCGTATCCATTGGTGTCGGTGTCGGAAACATCTCTGACAAGATGACACACTGATGGTTCAGCATTTCTGTGCTTCATTGAATAGAAGTATCATCCCAGAAAAAATCTAGTTTTTTAAACACATTTTCATGGACCTCATAAAAAATTACTTGCAACGGAGATAGCTGCAGAAAGAAAAAGCAAAACAAAAAAAGAGGAAATGAGCAAATACTTGCAACGGGAGAGAGGGATGGACCTCATAAAAAATTAATTTTAGTTATATATTTCTTAATTTTTAATATAAATATAATATCGTTTTTCAAAAATGTATATTAAAAGGAATAAAAGAAAAATCCAAAAACTCCATTTTTCATAATGTAGATCTAGGAAAAAGGTGGTTAAAGTAAAAATCTTGAAACCGTGCACTAAGAAAAACAGTTTACGATGGAGAATCTGTCCTTAAAAAAGTGAAGGATAGAAATACTTCTTTCAGCAAACCTCTTGTTGGTAAGTTTTTTTTTTTTTTTTTGACGATTTTCAACTGAAAATAGGAATTCTGTCCAAACTAATTCATCGGAAATTAGATAGAAAAGTTTTTCGTCTCTAATTTGCGTTGGTAAACTGTCAAATCATTGTAGTGTATTCAAGTAATTAATGTTTTAGAGTTGACAAGGCCAAAAAAAAAAAACTTCAAAGTAGACCTGATAATTTCTGTCCTAACTCAAAATCTAATAAAACTCAAATAAATCAATTCAAATTTATTCATTTGAATTTAGCCTTGAAAAGAAGATTGATACAATGATTTATCTAATTTACCTAATTCGAAACTAATCCAAATTCAAAATAATTTTGATTCAACCTGATTGAAATCTCATAAAAGTATAGAAAAATATTTCGACTAAGTGACACTCATGGTAACCTCCCATAATTTTCTTTAAGAGAATAGAGATATATTGGATGATAATTAATTTGTAGTCATTAATAAACTAATAATACATACAAAGTTTGTTAAGTAATTATAGCTGAAGTTAGATTTTACTTAGTTACCACTAAACTCTCTTATTCTTTACAATTAGCTAATTATAGTCTTTATGTTTAATTTATTTTTATTTTTTTATGTATATAACCAAAGAATTTTCTGAAATTTTCTCGGGCTTCGTCCTCTAAACTTCTCCTTTTAAGGTTTTTTTTTTCCCTTCATGAAAAAGCCCCTCACTTCTAATTAAATTAATTGTGACCGTAATTAATTCAAGACCTAATTATTTCCCTTCTAAGCCTTAATATTAATTCCTAACTTTCTTGTAAAGGAAATAATTTTAATTAGTTTCACAAACTGATTATAAACATCCATGAAGTATTAATTTAGATGTGTTGAGAGTGAAATAATCCTTAATTGAAAAGCACTTTATTAGTTGCCAAATCAAATAAGAAATTAGTGGTTACAACTTACAACCCAATAAGCCTAATGATTTTGCTATTATACACTATTGTTCTTTTAGCACACAATCAATACTGTATTGGAAGTATATGCAGTCTTCTGATATTTGATCAGGAATTGTTATATATATCTGAGGAAAGATTCTTATTATTTTCACCTTATCAATTAATTTAGGTTAAAAAAAAATCTCGTAATCATTTTAAGTTTGAAAGTTATGATATCACATTAGTACGGATTTATATGGCTAATTATAAATGAAAATATTTGTATGAATTTCATATATTTCATTAAAATTAGTTAGAGAAAAAAACAATTTGCTAAAATACAAACATAATAAAAATGTGTTCAGTGGTAGGGTACAAAACCACATGGAATTTTAATTGTGAATAATCATGAAACATTGAAATTGATATTTCTGACAACTGCACTATACCAAACCCCAGCATAGATGGATTTCTCTTGTTGATCGAGTCTTCTACGCTATCATGAGCTTCAGATAGTGATATCTAACTAAGATACAAATGTTTTTTAACTACTGACAACTGACTAAGGGAAAAAGAAATTCCATTCACTGGGTCAAGAAATTAAGGCCAAGAGAATATACAAAGATCCAGAGGATGATTCCAACTTAACACATAAGACCCTCGTCCAGATAACACAATCTTCGTCAACCAGGAGGAGCAAAAACCACCCCCACACCAGTGTTGGTAAATTGAAGAAGAGCCCTTTCCATGCATATCCATTTGAGCCAATTATAGAACTCTTGAGGGATATGAGAGTCCCCTATCCATCCCATAAATTCCTTTTAACATTTGTAATCACTGAGAGGAGAGGAAGGGAAGAAACCCAATTAATTTCTGCTTCGTTCTCCACAGCCCTACTGGAGTTTGATTTAATTTTGATTTTGGAAGAATATAGATTACACTAATTTTTAATTTGGCAATGATGTTCGTTTGAATAAATTTAGATAGAAGAGAATTGGATTGAATGGTGCATTTTGGTTCATGGGGAAATTAACATTTTTTATTTTCAATTTTTAATATTTGTAAAAAGAAAAATGAATTTCCTCTCTTCTCCGTGTGTTTTTTTAATTAAAATATTAGGTTTAATACATAAACATTCCTCCAACTTGCACAAAAACCCATTTACTCACCTAAACTTAAAGAGTGTAAGTTTTGTACACCCCAACTTGTATAAAGTGTAATATATACTCTAAAATTGCCATCGTGGTAGGCGAGTATAGAAACAAAAAAAATTGAAGCGCGTGAGAGACTTTTTTCTCTGCATTTCACACTGACATGGATACTCTCTCTACTAGATCTCACTCTGTTTAATCTTTCTTCTTTTTGCTACGTTTTCTTATTTTCTTCTACATGTTATTCTTCTTTTGATTTTTTTTTAAAAGAAAAGAGAACAAATTTTCTTGAATCTGGAAATCTTAGCCACAACAAAAGCTGAATCAAAGCTCAATTAAGCAAAATATCAAAGTTAAGAATTGTTTTTCTTCTTCTTTCTCTCTCTAAGACTAATTTGATTTGTCTTTTACCCTCCATGTCTAACAGAAAATCTTTATGCTTTGTTTTTACTACATGTATCGTGATACCTAGATCTAACTCACCATTGGGACGCAGTAGAACCACTGCAGCCTTTCAATCGCAGATCATCGTTGTTGCTCCTTTTTAGTCTACATTGTTGCCCTCAACTTCAATGCAAGCCCAACTTCTTATGAAACCCAATAGACTACCACACTAGTCAAAATCCCATTTTACATCTTAAATTTATTACTTTTCGATATAATTAAAATTAAATTCAATTATACTAAAAGATGATACATTACATTTGAGTTAAAATGTCATAATTTTTAAAATTTTCATGCATCATAACTATAATGATTTAACAAAATAAAAATATTCTTAAAATTATAAAATCGAATTCAATAAAATAAAATTTTAATACAAATCATACGGACATACACAAACCAAGATTTTACAAAATGAATAGTTATAAAACTATATGTCTCTGAAAATATAACATGTAAATCTATAACTACCCAACCCATAGCTAAACAAAAATAAGATACAACAGGATATTACTCACTCCAACTGTATATCATTAACTCTGATCACTGAACATCCTCATCTGTCGGTCCTCTCCTACGCTCCAAACTTGTGCATGAAAAGTTTATATGTTAAGCAACTCGTGTCTAGTGGGACATAACAATGTGCAAGACATACAACAATATATAACATAATATGCATGATATACTCACCGAGCTACTAGGACTTATCTAAAAGTTCACACATGCACTAGTTTGTATACTACATGATATGTCATCAGTATTATATATATATATATATATAATTATTTATTCCACATCACGACATGACATATCAACCATAATCCAGAACCATACAAGCATTTATCAATATAAAATTTATTAATTATCTTACTTTTGCTCACTTACTTATAACTATACTAAAATGGATATGTGTAACTCAATCCATTGAAACGCTCTGTCCGCTAATCTCTGGGCTGTAAAATATATGACTCATTGAGATACTCTATCCGCTAATCTTTGGGCCTTTAAATATATAACTCACCGAAATGCTCTATTCGCTACCTTATGGACCTTTATAACTCACCGAAATGCTCTATTCGCTACCTTATGGACCTTTATAACTCACCGAAATGCTCTATTCGCTACCTTATGGACCTTTAAATATATAACCCACCGAAACGTCCTGTTTGCTAACCTCTGAGATTTCAAATATATATAACCTACTGAGGCATTTTGTCCACTAACTTCTAAGCCTTTACAATATATAACCAACATAAGTCACTTGGTACTGAACTCTCTCCTCAATAACATGTCATCTATTCTAGCTCTAGTCATAGTCAGAGTATTTGGTTTACAATATTACCATGCGTTTATTCATATTATTTATTACCATATTTTATATAAATCTCATGATTTTCATATTTTATATAAATCTCATGATTTTTCACAAATATCTACAACATATATTTCCATACCATGCTATAAGTATACATACGAGGCCTACCGCCTCACAACGAATCAAATTCATTTCAAAACTAATTATATAAATTTTTTATCATAAACAACTTTACGCCTGTGAATAACTGTTCACGGCCATGAAACACTACTTCACGGGTAGTCCCCCCTCCCTCCAGTGAAACAAGTTATGATTCAACCCGCGAATTAGCACACATTCATCACAGTGATCACCTCTTCACGGACGTTAATCCAACTGTGAAGCTACCTGAGAACGAGTTTATTTTAGCAATAACAATGCATCTGAAAAATTTTCTAGAAAAACAGAGCATTACAAATCATGTCATTTTCATATATAATACTCACTGCGGTTGACCAATGTCAGCCACCTTATCAACATTCCAGCATGCATTCAAGATATCTATCACAACCATATCATCTCTAAACCTCAATATTAATCAGGATTGCTCCTCAAACATGTCAATCTAATCATATTCATAAGATTTCCTATCATGTATATTAATTTTACATTTCACCATTTACCTACTCATTAATCATATGAAACATGCCTTTAAAGCAAAGAATACAAAAAATACAAAGTAATTGTCTTACGTGTTATTATGTACAAACTTTACACCTAGGATGAAAATTGACTAAAGCTTGATCTCTTCAAGTTTGTCCTCTCCCTAGAGATGGACTTCCAGCACTGTCTCCAGGTCCTAACAAGATGAAAAAATGTCCCTTTTAGCCTCTGAAAAACAAACCAAGGTCTAGAAAAGAAAAACCAAGCTTTTCTCTAAACTCTCAACCTCCCTATTCTCTCTCTTCTTTCTCACTTTTTCCTCATGAAACACTGATCTTTCAAGTTTCTCCAATGGAAGAAGATAGAGCCTATAGGAAGAAGAAGATGAAATTGCGTGTTTGGTTATTTAACAGGCGGTGGAGAACGGATTTAAAGGAAATGATAGAGAGAAAAATGTGACTATCTCACCAACTTTATCTGTCTAGATTTCGCGATCGTGACTTTTCTTTCACGACCGTGAGCCACTCCTTCGCAGTCTTGAAGCAACTATTCATGGCCGTGAAGAACCTTATCACGACAGTGTACTAAAATCCAATATTTACGGTCATGACACCTATTGTCGCAGGTATGAAATATCAGATTTCGGCAACTCTCAACTTTTTAAAACTCCACTTAATTCCCTCATTTCTCACTAATCAATAATATAATTTATAGACCCTAATTACGAGTGTTACACATCCTTCTTTCTTTCTTTTCTTTTTTTTCTTTAAAAAAAGAAAAAAAAACTAGAACCGAGTCTTCATGGTAATAGGCAATAGCTCTCTATTTGAACTAAAAAAACATTACTAGGTTAGGAGCATTATTTATTCTTTTTTCTTCATATGTGTGTGTGTGTGTGTATATATATACATATATCTTTTTTTTCTTCCATTCTTTTCTTTTTTTGTTATTTGTAAATTTAAAATAAAAATCTAAAACCAAGTTCATCTTCATGGATGAAGGAAGAAAGAGAAAAGAAAGTGAGAAGAAGAAAAGAGAAAGGGAAGAGATGGGGAGAGAGAGAAACAAAGAGAAAAGGAGAAAGAAAAAATATGAAGGGAGAAAGAGAGAATAAAAGGGGGAATGAGAAAGGAAAGAGATATTTTACTTTAATATTTTTCTAATTTAATTTTTTAATTGTACATGTGGCACTGACTTTGGCTCTTTGACTATGCTATGTCAGGGGTGTGTGGCACACTCATCCATTCTAGTTTTTATAAAGTGGGAGGGGTTAAAAAATAAAATATTATGTAAATTCAAGTGTGCAAATGTTAAGGTGCTAAGTTAAAGTGTGCAACTTACACTTTTAGACAAGTTAGGGGGAAATGGTGTATTTATGTATGAAGCCTAAAATATAGATTTAACTCTAGAAAGTAAAGTTAATAACTCATGATCATACTTTTCAAGTTCAAAAGTATATACGATTTGGGTTTTAATTAGCCCTTATCAATTTATAAATAATATACTTCATACACAACTTTGTTTCATGATATCTACATTCCCAAAATATAATATGATTAAAGATAAAGGGTCATATATTTAAAACTACCAACCCAGAATGATGGTATGAACTTTTCTTATAAACTATGTGGCAAATTTCTTTTTCTCTATCAATGTACGTATTATCTACATCGCTCCAATCTACGTGTGACATGACAAACTCATATGCTAAGCATATTACTTAGTGGTACACAATGACAATCATATATATATGTATATTCATTTCAACAGATGTAAAATCAAACAATAGGTATATGCTTATGTTTAGACATGCAAATTTAACAAGTAAAATTTCATATTTGGTCATGACATAATCGTCACCTAATAGTTCATATGTTTATTAACCTTTTTAGAGCTTAAATTCATAAAATGCTAACATTTTCATACCCAACATTTATAGTTTAACATGCAAATTCATTCATGATATTTATGAGCAAAAATCATGACATCATGCTTGCTTTGGTATGAATAGGCATATTAGTCTTTTATAACGTGAAAACAAACAATATGTCATATACATGCATTTACATATGCTTATATAACAACAATAAATTCCTAGAGTTAATCATGGTATAATCATTACTTTATAGCATGCATGTTTGTTATACTTTTCAAATCTTAGGTTCAAAGAATATAGTCATCTCATATTCAACCATCACAAATTAACATAAAATTTCATTCTCATATGAATGGCAATTAGCGCAACGAATAACAATATTATAATCAAGTTAACATATTCTTTATCATTTGTCCACAACACACTATCAGACTGACTAGCAGATATGAGGTGGTTGATCAGAGTCCAATTATTATTTAATTGTACACTAAGGCATTAAGATGACACACACATGTCTTTATATAAAGCGTCAAGATTTTATTTGTGATACACACATCCTTATATAGGGCACCAAAAATTTTATAGATGACACACACATGTCCTTATATCTTTACGGTACCATATAGTCCGTTTATGACATGCCATCTATTCTGACTATAATTTTAGGGTAGATGTTATGAGTGTATAATAACTGGATTTCATTTTACACAAATTATCAACATCTTTGCATATGCTCATAACAAGGTATTTATTCACTTATTTCCATACTTTGCTCATACGATATCACCACTTTGTATCACAATGTTCATAGCTCATTACAACAACTAAGTATGCATCATCATTTCTTATATATATATATATATATATATATATATATATATAAGTCAATTGTATTCCACATTATTCATACAAGCTTTATCACAACTAGATATTTACTTTGTTTGCTTACAATCGTTTTGTATAAGTTCATCACTTTAAGTCACGTATATCCTCACGTATTGCTAATAATCCAAATATGCATTACATATGCTCACATGAGCTTTATAACAAGATAAGCATTCATTTCATTTACATGCTTGATATGACATTATCATCAATATATGCGTACAAATTTTATAGTAAATAATTGTATACAATCATTACATGTCTCATACCATATGACATTATCTCTTTATTCTCATTTATATCATGCTTCATCACTATTTGATCACAAAATATGTATCATAATATTATTGATTCATATTCAAAATTGTTTACAATATATCCCCATAAGTGTTCATTTAAAGTTGCAAGCATATAGCTTAGTTAATTTCAAGCAGACTCAAAATCGCGGTTGTGGTCATGATATACCTTTCAGACCACTTACGTAGTGGCGCTAGCGACCACGAACTACACTGTTTCATAATACCATTAACTTTCACATACTGCAAATCATGGTAGCACTTCTTGAGTGCAATTGCACTATGTATTTCATGACCCATTTTTTACGGTTGCTCTCTTGCCTACATATTGCACTAATTTTTAAGTCAATATAAATTGCGGTCACTATATCTTAAGTGTGGTCCAAAAATGCATTGCGGTCTCTATCACAATTGTGCTACTCCCCTCAATTTGTATTGATTTTGCATATTGGGCATGGTTGCAAAAAAAGTTAACACAATTGCAAAAGACCTGATGTGACTGAAATTGCGATTGAACCACTTCCCAATAACTTTTTTATTTGTTAAGCAACATAATGACGCAATCGCAAAAAGGGTGGCACAATCGCGATTTATAGTATCTTGCACTATTTACAACAATTCAATTTCTAAACATTTGAAACATTTTTTATGTATTCAACCCATCATAAACAAGAGTTAAACTACATCTTTTACCATTTTTTTTATTGACTAATATGCATTAGCTCAACAATCAAGTTACCCTACTCCAAATTCAACATTTTTATCGCAATTCATGCTTACATTAAAAAATGAGCCTCTCATAAGGCTTTACACATATAAATTACATGTTATCATACAACAAACCTCTTATAAGTCCATCAGACATCATTAAACTCATTTTTTTCTAACAACTAGCCTCTCATGAGGCCTTCAAATATTAACAATTACATTTTTAGTGTATAATTTATTCACATATCTATCAATTTAGCATACTTTTCCTCAAATTTATCAAGCAATCATTTTACAAATAAAAACATATAAGTTATCATTCAAATCATGCTATGAACATAGTTAGATATCATTGTGTACATGTAACATCTTCTTATATTAGCTTAAATATTAGCAACTATATATGGAGATGTTGCACTGACTTACTTAAATACGATAAAATTATAATTTTTAAGATTTGTTAGTGAGATTATAAAACCATTTTATTTTCATTTACTTAATATTTAAAATACTTTGCCAAATAAATTATCCTTTTCAAAACTTTGTGAAAATAGTAATTTTATCCACTAAAATTTTGAAACATATTGAAACCATAGAAATCAATCATTTGCAAATATACCATCAATATAGTTCAAAATTGAAGTTTGGGCTTTCACTAGCCCTTAAGGTTTATAAAATAATAATCAAACATTAATTACATGTCCTTTAAAAGCATGTACAAATAAAATTGTTCAAAAAAGCCTCTATACCCATCCCCATCATATGAACAAAAGCAAAAGTAGCATGGATCGTATCACCAAATCAAATAATGGTCTTGTCCTATTTGACTCTTGGTGGCCTTTCTCTTCTCTAATAATCTCTATCTATTCGGCTTCACATCTACATATGAGAAAAACACTCACATACTAAACAAATCTTGCTTAGTGGTGTACAAAGGTATGCAAGGTACACAAGGATACAACATACATATTTGTAAATGTAAGCAATATACTTAATTTGATCATTTATTAGTATAATATCTTATGGCATATTAAATTATGGAATACATAATCATATGATCAATTTTTTCTCATAATCCGAGTGCAATATGTTAATACATGTTAACTATTGTTCACATATATAGTAATCATACTTAAGAAATATCATTAAATTAGATGCTTCATATTACACATGTAAGATAAGAACATTCATATCATTCACAATCTACAATTAAGTTACTTCTTATTTATTGGATTGCAATGACACTCTAAACCAAACTCAATTGGATATGAGTTGGCTATTCACTGGGATTGTAAATGAATCAAATTGCTCATAAGCTATTCAGATTTCGGTTTAAAAAAACTCATTCAAGATCGTTCACCAGTCATAATAAACCGAGCTCGAGATTAATACTATTTGGTTCATTAGATCACAAACATATTCATTTAAAATCTCATGAATGTATTCATTTAAAGCTTATTTATTATTATATTAATATTACTAATATCTTATTATTTGATTAATGAGCTCGGGTATTTTCTAACTAGGCTCATTAAGAATGTTAAATGAGTATTTAAAAAATCTAACTCGAGTCGTTGTGAATCTAATATTTTAATACGAATTGAGATCAAACTTAGATATTAAAGCTCGAATCGTGCTTGAGCTGAGCTCGAACTTATTCAAAAATGTGATGAGCTGATATTGAGCTCCTTATTATTCAATTTGGCTTGGTTTATTTACAATCTTATTGTTCACAACCTAAAGTGCTTGCATAAGCTATATAGCTCAGGAGTACTCATACAAGCTTAAGACCCCCTAAATGAAATTCATAAACGTTTATGCATTTATGAATCAGGAGTGCTTGCACTAGTTAAGACCCTCCATCAAAGTATCATCCTGATCATATTTTCACATTCCTATGGTATCATATATCTCTTTAATGATATGTTATCTATTTTAACTTTAGTCAAGTTAGAGTTATGGGCTTATTTTATTTTAGATTCTCATATCACTTTATCATCATCATTATACTTTGTATGGTCACATCAGATTTCATATGTTCATATCATGTATCATCATCATACTTTGATATGGTTTGTACACATATTGCATATTTCATGCTTTCTATGCTTACATTTTATCATGGCATCATAAGTCATATTATCATAATTACAAGTCATTAGAATCATACCATGCCATTAGAGTTGTGCTGTTAACATTTCATGCATGTAATACAACTTATTTTAGGGCAGACCAGAATCACGATCGCGACTTAACTTTCACAATCAAGGTCATGGTCACAATCATGAATGCGAACCTCTCTATTTGCTAAGTAATTTTCTTTTTACATTCATTTTTGCAATCGTGCATTAGGGACTAGATTGCACTTTGTATTTCACGACCTAATTTGCAATTACACTCGTGTTTGCAAATCCCTCTATTTCTTGGGCAATTTCTGCATTCCATATCGAGGCGTAATCACAGTCATGATTACAAAAGTGTTGTTGTGAATTAACCCTTGTGACTAACATTGTGGTCATTTTCTTAAAGCATTCTAGAGTTGATGCCACTAAAGGCATGATCGTGATAGGGAGAATTGAGGTTGTAATTGACAGTGCATATAATTTTTTCTAGATTTTTACACAAAACCCATTATAATACTATATAAAACCTGCCTAAACATCAAAAGAACATCTAAACATTTTTTTACCCACTTATTATGCATCATATGTACTAATTTCACCATTTTGTCTTTGAAAGCATATAATACCTAATATTTCAAACTCAAGCTCAATCAAACATCCTACATGGAATAATTGGTCCAAAATATCATTATCATGCCAACAACATAGTCCTAATTCATTTTATCACATGAAAATGCCTCTAATAAGGCCACACAATTCATATTTCATGCATTTCATCACACATATACTAATTCATTCAACATATAGGTCTCAAGATAATCAAGTATTCATTTTTATCCACAAAAACATACAAATAACACCACACACATAAAAGAGAGTTTGGATGTGAATGTGTACATACATTCAACTAGAGCCTCACAAAAACACATTTTAGCCTTCTTCAAACTTCTCATTCTTGTTGGAGGTTGATCCTTTCCTTTTTCTAACACATCAAAACAACTATTTTACTCTCTTTTCTCATTATTACACTAAAATACTTTTTTATGTGCAAACCCTAGGTTCTAAGCTCAAGGTCTCATTTTTATGTTTTAAACCCTTTCAAGGTTTCACTTTTATTAACCCTTACTATTTGTTACTATGTTTTCTTAAATAAAAACTCTTACTTGATAATTACAACCCTAATTTTCTAGAGGTGGGTCTCTCAAGCAAGAAAATAATGGAGATAAAAGGAAAGAAGGAAAAAAGAGAGAAGAGAATAATGGTCTAAAGCTTACCAAACCGTCCCTTTCTTGAGCTAGGCATTTTTTTAAATTCTAGCCCCCTTTCTTGTTCTTTTATTTCCTTTAAAATTCTTGTTCCAACTGAAACTCCCTTTCATACCTTTCTTTTTTCTTTCATTTTCCAATAAAAAAGTGCATTCTTGCTTTATTTTTAGCTATGGTTTGAGTTAAGATGTGAAAAGGATGGAGAAAAATGGAAAATGAGAGAAAAAGGTAGAGTTGGCGTGAAAATGGAGGAAAAAAAGTGTGTGCAGATTTTTGAGAGAGAAAAAAGGAAAAATGGGGCTTTTATACTCTACTTGAAAATTACCATATTTTCTTTAAGGATCCAAGGGCTTAGATTGAGCCACATATGTCATTAAATATCCGCCACACATTCCATAATCTAATCATGTTAAATTCTTGGTCAGACTATTCTTTAAAAAATTATGCACACCGTAAATTACTATTCTACTCTTAGCATACTACTTATTCTCATTTTACCCTTAATTAAAAATTTTCTTCTTAATTACTAATGTCCAATAATTTAATTATTCTATTAAACATTCAAATTATCTTTTTAGTCTAAATTTAGACTCTAATTCATGCGGTTGGGCGATTTAAGTGCGCTCGTAACTCGAAACCTAAATTAGTGGATATTACAGTACATACCTTCACTTTGGAGATTTTTTCTCACTATTGCCTTTATTCAACACCTCATTCCTATTAGGGATTTTTTCTTGCCTCATTTGGGTTTTCTCACACATAAAAATATCATTTTTTTTTTAATTTTCTATATCTCTTTTAAATTATAAAATCACCATTTTTAGGGTTTAAACCCTAAAGTTCCATATTCAAACTTCCTATTTTATCTCAAACCCCTTTAAGGTCTCATTTTTGTCAATTTTACGAACATAGTAATTGGGTTTTTTGATCAAAATTGTAAGTTTTTGTTGAGACTAGCTTTTCTAGGAGAAACTCAAGAACGTGAAGGAAATGAATTTTTTTTTGAGTTTTTAGGTTTATAAAACAAAAATGGAGAAAAATGGAAGGGATTTTGCACTTACCAGCAACTTCTCTTAAATCTTGGGCATGTTTATTAGATTTTAGCTCTATCTCTCTCTTTTTTTCTCCTTAAACACTATTTTTCCTTCTTATCTTTCTCTTTTGGTTTCTAGCCTAAAGGTGATATTTTTCTCTTTAAAACAAGTCAATTTTGTAGAAATTGGGGTGAAAAAAATGGAGAAGAATGAGAGAAGAATATGGCTACATGAATGAAAGAGAAAAGGTGGAGATTTTTCTATACTAAGCCCTTTTTCCACCATTTTTATATGTTAAGATGGATGGTTGAGATCTTGTCACACCTCCCTTCAAACACAAACACATATTTAATCAACCAATAAAAAATGAAGTGCAAGTCAAACTAATATTATTTTACTTTATACTTGTGAAATTTCAACTATGTCGTCAATATTTTATTTTTTCCAATATCACCCTCAATTAATATTCTCTTTTTTTTTTATCTATTTTAACCTCAATTTAATTTTTCCATTTCTATCAATTAACTCCTCCAAATAAATACTCACTTATTATTCCGAATCTTTTTTTAATCCATTTTTAGACTCTGATTATTGTAGTTGCATCCACTATGGTGCCCTAGCGGTTTGGGACCTAAATTAGTAGACATTATATGTAATATCAAATGTCAATTATCACTATTATAGATATAAAATATTAAAAAATCTAAAAATTCTGTAAAAAAAAAAGCAATAAATACGTTATTTTCTATTCATAAAGAGCATCTTATTAGCATTGTGAGAAAATCTCTATATCTCTACTTCATATTATTTATATGATTTGGTGCAAGAGTGAGTGGAGAAGGTAAACGTCGATAAACTATACCAATTTGTTGGTTGCAAATTTTTCTTTTCATGAATAATTAGTTCTTGACCAACCATGTTTTCATTTTTTGATTAACGCATTAATATTTTCTCTGGAAAGGCATATGGATAAGAGTAAATATAGGAGAAGGTTGCTAATAGCTTGAAAGAATGAAGAAACTAATGCTAAGGAAGAAAACAAATTGAAAAAGACTTGTTAAAATGGCTAAACACGAGCAGAGGTACATAGATACAAAGGGAGAAGAATGACCAAACAAAATAAATTCAATTGAGCTCAAGCCTAAGAGAAAAAAACATTAATAAACAATGGGAGACAAGGAGAAACATGAAGGTGTTATATGGTAGGAGAAATTTTGCCTCAGAGATTCAAAATGTTGTGCTGAGGATGGGACCTCAAAGAACCTCTAGCATCTTTTGCTAAATAGATAACAGTACATAATGAAAAAATAATTTTTTTTAGAAAAGGTTCATTTGCTGGCCCTAAAACTCGACACTATTTATTAAAACTCTTCCATTTTGAACAATGAATTTGACACCCCAACTTGGCTTAAATGATCAGTTTGACACCTCAGTTTGATTTTTATGTATCTTTTAATTATGTACATTAAAATGGAGCTTTAAACATTTTTTTTAAATAATTGGGTAAAACGCATTTCTAAATCCATGAACTATAATAAGTTATTTGACTCAGTCCCTAATTTTTTATTGCGCAAATGTTTATACTATGATTTATATTTAATTTCATCCTTAAAAATTTATTCATTTTATCACTAAGTCCAATTTAAATGGAAAAAATTAAAAAATTAAAATTTTTAATAAAGGTATTAAAAATAATATTTTATGCAAAAAATATTTAATCAAACCTTAAAAAATCATCATTAATGGCACCGGTGAACATTATTTCATCTGCGATTTTTCTAGTCATTGTGTAGTTGAGGTTTCAGAGACAAATTTTAATTCTAGCAATACAGTTAATCCAATTTCTCTCAATAACACCCCAAAAATAGAATCACTCTCACCGATTATGAGCATTATTATATTTGCATCATCATTGTCATTGCTCAGTCAGTCAAAAACTAGTCATTAATGTCGAATCGAGCAAACCACCTGACGCCTTCTCATTTTTCCATCTCTAACTATTTTTTCCTATCTCGTTTAAGTTCTACCGCTACCACCCTTCCACTAGATAGTATTCAAGATATTCAACTTCAACCTGCTAGAAAAATGGGAGATTTTTAGGATCTATAAGTTGTTGAGTACCATATTTGGTGATGGATAAGAATTAAGCAACTCTTCAATTTCAACTCAAACTTTATGGTTTCGGCAACAATTGGGCAAGATATCATATTTAGTGATGGATAAGGATTGGAGTTAAATTGATTTTAGTTCTTTAAGGATTTTTTTTACTTTCTTATATATATTAATAAATAAAACAATTTATGTATTAAAAATTATTAAATTATAAGACAAACGCATAGATTGACGATGCATACATATCAATATCATATATTCCGTTATAATTAGACCTAGAGCTAATGTAAATAAATATTTAAGGATATATTAAAATAAAAATGATAGCTTAGGAATCTAATTAAATACAATAAAAGCTTAGAGAATGAGCAAGGATGGATACAAATGTATAACTATGGGGTCATTGGACTCCATAAATTTTTCAAAAACTATAATAATAGGCATAATATTTTGAATATGGAATCCATTAGAAAATCAATTGTACCCCAATAAAATTTAAAATCCTACTTTTTCAAATTATTCATAAAAATTGATGAAAAAAATAAAAGACGCTGATTACAAAAAGATGCATTTGATAGTTTTAGTAATAATGTGATTATGCATTATTTTCAAAATTTGAAAAATCATAGAAGAATTTTATAAAATAAATTTTTTATTATTTTATTATCGCATGCGTATTTTTATAATTAAAATTTATGTTATGTATATAGACTCCACTATCCAAAACTTTTGAAAATGGCACAGAAACTGAGTCAAATAACTTATTATAATTTAGAGACGTGGACATAGGTTTTACCTAAGATATTTAATATGAATCTATTACTCAACCTTCCATGAATTAAAAAAACATGCAAATATTATTTCTCATTTTTTGCACCAACTATCCAAATAATCTCTTATTCCTTCAAGTTTATTCTCATAAAATAATATATTTATTTATGAACTATCCAACGATTGAAGACTCTATATGAATCTCAGGATCCATTTCTCCCTTGAATGTGTAATTGGAAAAAATATTATCATATAGAAATAATTGATTATAATAATTTATAAACATGACTTAATTGTAATAAGAGAAATGCTAATTATATTTTTTTTTCAAATATTTTCCAGTACTCACCTCCTGATTGGTTAGGGAGGTGAGAGAAAAATCTAAAAATAAGGATAGAGAAAAAAATTATTTTTGAATTTTTTTTCTCACCAATCAATCAGAAGTAGAATACTCTTTCACATAATAATAAATTATTAATTTAGTATATAAATAAAGAATCTCTCAAAATTAATGAAACTAGCTTAAGAAGCCTGTGTAAGAAGCCTTTCTTTTATACATTTTTTTTTATAAAAATAACTGATAATCTAGTTGCAAACTGATAATTTAGTTGTAATTAAGAATCTAATAACTGAAAATATGGTAGTTGATAATCTAATTGATTGAATTAAAAATATTTGGTAAAATTAATTGAAAATGAAGTTGAAAAATATAAAAGGACATAAAAGAATATGTTTATATTAATTAAAAATTCTATATAAAATCTGTTTAAATATATAATACAAACGATACAAACGAATTATATTTATATATATACACACACTAAATATATCAACTCAATATCATAAACACATCCGCATTTATCATTTAACATTTTAATTATTATTATATATAGGTACATATTAAATAATTTATTAATTATATTATATTATATATAATTATTCAAAAGTTTTGGGCTAAGGGATATAACTTATCATTTAGCACAAAAAAAATCATAATTTACTAGCTTATAAGTTAAATGTCAGTTCTACTAGATTTTATTAGAGGAAATTATAATATAATTTTGTTTTCAAAAAATTTACTTTACAAAACAAAAATTATTGGTAAGCTACCAAATAGTGCCTTCAATATTTTTTTTTGAGTCTTTCATTCAAAACTTTTAATGAAATTTTATTTTAATTCCTAAAAAAGGAAAAATAATATTTTACATGGGGCCGATGATTAGGAATAACAATGGGGCGGATTCAACACAAAGTTTTCCGTTTCCATTTCTTAAAATTTTATATTCTCATTTCCGCACCGCATGAGGATATAAATCTCCAACTCCAACCAAATTCTCGATTTTAATTAGAATTTTTTATTTTATTTTATTATTTAATTATTTAAATAAAAATATTTTTTTTTTATATATAACACTTAAATGAATGTTATATTTTTATTTTATTATTTAAAAAAATATTAATTATATTAAAATATAAATAATTTATATAAATATATGTAAATAGTATTCGGAATGGGGATCGGCGAGAAGATATACATATTGTTTCCGTTATAAAAAAATTTCGGAGTAAGAACGGATCGGTACAGGACTAAAAATTATTAAAAAAATAAAACTATGTTAAAGGCCGGGTCGGGGTGGAGACAAATCTAATTGTATCTCCACCGATGATGCAGTCCTACATAAACACATGGGTCCCAAAAATGAAGCACGCATGAAACGATGGTGTTGGTCAACAAGACAGCCCACAAAATGAAATAGGCCAACTATCAATCACTTTGCAAAGCTTTTCATAACGGTTCCTAAACAACCTAAAAAGTTCCTTCTGTCCCAAATCGCAACTCATCTTCATCTTCTTTAAATTTTAAAAATGTGATTTAAAAAAAAAATCTCCTCATGGTTATTTTATTTCCCAATAAATTTCTAATTTCTATAAGGCTTATATAATGATAAAAAATAAATCATCAATTATGTTTACTTTTTGAATTATATTTTGTCATTTTAATTTCTTTGATTTCAGTCAAAACCTATATTATTTGATAAAATTTTTAAATATAATGTTGAAAATTTTAAATTCAGTTATCGCATTGAAATTTATAAAATAAAAATAAAATGACTAGGTAAAAAAAAGTTAATTAAAAATCTAAAAAATGCGAAATCATGTGGATTGAATAGAGGACTTTGTTCAAAAGAAAGGAAACATAGAGGACAAAGCATTCAATGCTTTTGCAAATAATTGTGAAGCATTAACTTTTCACTTTCCACAAGTGGGTTTGTTCATGAGTTTTGTAGGGTGAGAAAATTAATCAATCAATTTTAGTATTAGTGGAGTGACTTTTCTTCTTTCAACTTTTCTGTTTTGTACACACAATCATTAGGACATTAGCCAACCTATATTGCCAGACAATTCTCTCAATCTTTAACAAAAAGGCCCATCATTTGAACACATTGAATTTATTTCTCTCTGTTTTTAATTAAAAAATAAGAAATATATTTCACAATAAATTTATACCAACCCGCATAATTTATCTTTAGAATTAAAATTAATTTGTCAAACCAATCGATATAGGTAAGCTTAAATCAAATTAATTTTAGATTAAATTTGTTTGAATTTTGAGTGTTGACATTTTATTTCTAACCAAAATTTTACTATTAAAATCAATCTTTATTTGACATTTGAAAAAAAATTGAGTCGGTCTGTTAAGTCTTTCGGACACGAATTATCAACTCTAGATGCCGAAAGTTCAAAGTGAACCCTATAATCTTAATAGAAAATTCAGAATGAATTAAAATTTTGTTAATAGGATTTGAATTTATAAATGATAAGCTATTTCATTTCATAGTATTGACAAATATATAATATTTAAAGTTATTAGGACGTTGAGGGTTATGATTTTTATAGTATACACATGTATATATAGTATAGTTTGAATTTGAAAAGGGTAATGATTAAAAATCAATCATGATACAAAATGTAATATAGCAAGTGAAGTGTGAAAGGGGAGGGGAGAGTGTATGGAGTATGGAGTATGGAGTATGGAGTATGGAGTATGGAGTATGGAGAGGGTGGGCTGTGTTTCAAATTTTGAAATCTAAGACACACAAAGGGGTAGGTGAAATCAAAGGATTAATCAAAGTGGAAAACCCACTTTAAGACAACTTGGGGCCACGTGGGATTTGTTCTTTCGCCCAACAAAATCATACCTCGCGTCCTCGCCTTGTTATTAATTATTGACCAACCCTATTAGAAAAATGCCACTTATTTATAGTTTTTCAAATAATTGCTTAGCACTTACTATTTATTTATTAATTAATTAAAAATATTAATTTGCTTAAATTTATAAATCAAGTAAATTATAAACTGATATGTATATATAATTACTGTATACGTAACATAATTTGATTGACTTTTAGTTTATAATTTTATTTTGTCGATCAATTTAAATAAGAAAAATCTATTATAAAAAAAATTAATTTCTACTTTAGGTAGTTGGCAATTATGATTTAAAAATAACATAATACTAATATTTCTACTTTTACTTATTTACTATTAGCAACAGAACATTAAATAAATAAATACATTGCATGTAATTAGAACTAAGAAATAATTAAGAACTTAATTAGGTAATAAAATTTGAGGAGAATCTGTGACATAATTGGATGAAGACAAATGAAACAAATATTTCACTAAATAACACATTTTTAATTATTATTTAATTAACTCGATAAAGCTTACATTTTAGCTTTGGAATCCTCATTTTATCAGCCTAAACTACGCTTTGGTTCTCTCTTTAACCTTTTTCTTTTATTTTTTATTTTAAAAATAGAAAAAAAAATAAAAATTTAAATACACTTAAGAGTTAAGACGGGTATTTGCTTTTACACCTGGATTTATAAATCCGTCGTGGTAGATATTAAGATCGTGATTTGCAGTTGCTCAGCATTTCCATAGTGTGAAATCAACGATCTTACAAAGCGCGTGGGTGAAATCTGATGATAATGTGCAGTGCGGAGCATGTGTAATCTGTGAGTTAGATTTTGACTTTTGGGTTGTAAGTTCTTCGAGACTAGAATATGTTTCGAGTTTCAACTATTAGGCGAATAAAATAAGAGGATTTTGATTTTTTTTTGGGAAATCGAAAATTAAGAAATTAAAAAAAAAAGTGGGACACGTGGAGAATGTCCGGGATTTAATGGAGTTTTCAGTTATATAGCCAAATGTAGGAGATTGAGTCACCGCCGGAACAACAACGGAATTTAGATTTGATTGTTTTGATGAGATGCATATTATGGAACTTAGGGCTTTTGACTTGTCGAATTATGTGCTTTTTTTTTAAAAAATATTTCTTATATTTTTCTATGATGAAAATTTGTTTTCATGTTTTTTAAAAAACACGTAATATTTTAATGTATTTTTAATTATACATCTATTTTTTTTTCGTTGTTTGTGAACCTAATTTTTGATTATTTTTTTTCAATTTACCTCGTCCATCCTTTTTTTTTCATTTAAATTTAATGATTAATAATTTAAAAAAAATTGAATGATCTTTTTCTAGAAACCGTTGTAAGAATTTTAGTAATTTAAAATAGTTAATATTTTAACTTTTAACTTCTAAAATGCATGTCATTTTTTTATTGTAGTATTAATATGTATTTTTATTCATAAATTAATTTATTTATACATTGATTAGTTTTCTTAAATTTCTTATATTAAGTTATTCGCACATTCATTTTTTAAATTTAATTTACTACCAAAGAATGTAAAACATTTTAGTAATTTTAAAAATAATAATAATTTTTTAAGTTTGACTTAAAAAACTATTATATTTTTTCCTAATTTCATAAAAAAATTCGTTGTAAATTTTTTTAAATTGTTAATGGTTAGATCTTACATGAAAAAATGGATAGAGGTGTCTAATTGAAAACACTATACATGTTGATTAAAAAATGGTAGGCGTCTAATTGAAAAATCGAATAAAATGTTAAAGTATTTTTATTTTTTAATATGGTTGGCCGCTAGATGAAAGGTACTGATGATTAATTATAGAAAATTTCTGGCATAGGTCTTTGTTTATTGTATTTGAGATTAAGAAGAGCATAGAATACAAAACCTAATTATCATACCACTATTACACTAATAATGTCATTGTTGACCACTAATTGTTGAATAAGCCAGTTGTAATAATAATGTTTCTGAATTAGATTATCAAAAAAGATGTTAATCAGATCATATTTTATATCAATCTTAATCTACTCATTTTATACTTGGAATTCTATATGAATAATTATGACATGATTGTTTATGAAAATATACATAATGAAACATATGAAAATATGATTTTATGTTCTCAAAAAATATATATATTGAATTTGTTTGCACAAATATTTTATAATGGATCAATTTTATAATGAATTGAGGGGTCATATGTTTTCAAAATATTTTTCATTTTCACAAGGTTAATTCATCACAATTTGAAACCCCCAATCTGACAAAGGAATACAACAAAAACAATAAATTTATAGAGTACAATGAGAATTGACAATCAAGTAACAAAATTCAAGGGCATTAAATCAAAATTGTCTCACACAGGCAGCAATTTTGCCAATCCCTAACATTATATGTATGTCCTTTATAACAAGCCATACAGTGTCATACATGCAATGTTTGGTTTCTCACAAGCAACAAGCAGCTTTGCTTGAACCTGTTCTAAGCACATCAACATTATTTAAGAGTTAAAGGGACACTACTGCTTACTGTTATGTTACACCCAAAATAATATAAGCAAATAAGCAATGGTACCAATTGCCAAATAATCCAACTTCTATCTAGTCCAAAAATTTCATCAACAAGGAAATTTACAACTTACTTGAATCCCTCCAAATTGAAGTTGCCAAAAGACTACCTACCTGTTTCTGTGATCGTCACTGTAAAGTCACACATGTCTTATTATCTCCGAAATATCCGTTCACGAGAGTCCTTTGTCCCCATTTCATCCTAATCGCCAAATCACCATTTGTCCTTAAGTCTACCAGGCTTAATCATTGCTTTCTCTATTAATTTTTCCATGATAACAAAATTTCCCTGTAATACACTGCTCATCAAATTTTCCATTTTATCGCGGATTTCATTTTCATCCATGGAGACAAGTCCGAGATACAATTTTTTATTTAGGAGCCTAATTTTGCAGCAAGTTCTATTAACTGACTCTATAACTCAAAATATACCATTACTACGTAACCACAGATTATTAATGGTAGAAATAAAATTGTTATCTCATTAATTATTTGGCTATTTATTAGTAACAATTTTGGGCCAAACCTAATTAATCTCTTCATAAGCATTTCAATGTCATATTATGGCTAGTCGAAAGAGAATATTTCACTAGGGTTAGACCAGAATTAAGTTGAGGTCTTGACAATATTCACTCAACAATCTGATTTGAGAATTAAGGTTTGAAATGATAGATTATATAATTTTATGTTATATGTGATTTATAAGGTTATAAGAGTCGAACAAAAGTACTGAAATTATTAAGGAAGAAAAATTGCTGACTTGATATATATATATGGCTAAATAAAATTTGTTCCTACTGAATAATTACTGTTTTCGATATTTCTTTCTTCATTTCCTATTACCTAGTACTTAAATAGTAATCTTATGGGCAATAAATGAAATCTTTAATGAAGTGAAGACGGAAATTTTTGATATTTTCCTTTTTCTAAGGAAGTATACGAAGTTAAAATATGCATGTGAATTAAAGACAGAGTACTTGTTAGATATAAAATAAAAAAAATAAAAAAAAGTAAAGACAGAGTAATAATTATGAGAATATTGAAGGGTGGAGGGAGTGACGTTTTCCGTTGAGAATCGCTTTCTCATGGATCATGATAAATCACACTATCATTGACTAAAATAAACCAAATAAGTTGAAAGTCTTTAAAATATTTTTGTCTTCTACATAACGGCGTTATTAGCTGTCGTTTGCAAATATATATCTCCCTCTACTGCCTCACTCTCTTTATTCAAAGAGAGTCGCCAGTTTCACTTCTCTCTCTCTCTCTCTACTGCAAGTGCAAGTTTTTAATGGTTGCGTGAAGAAGAAGTTTGGTATATTGGTTGATTTGCTTGATATCTCTCAGTTTTTTCTGGAAATGGGCAAGAAGGAACAGACTGATCACAAAGCAAATGTGAGAGTTGAAGCCGTTCTTGACCTTGTTAGAAAACAAGCTCCACTCACAGTCAAACAGGTGGGTTTTTTTTTTTCCTTCTTAATGATTTCTTTCTTTGTCATCGCTACAATTATGAGCTACCTTATTACTGTAGTGGGTATGTGAATCTTGAGCTAAAAGTTCGTCTCTTGATTGTTTGTTCAACAGGAGAAGTTCTGTAACAATGCTTGTGTAGAACGGTTTCTGAAAGCAAAAGGAGATAATGTGAAGAAGGCTGCTAAGCACTTGAGAGCTTGTCTTTCTTGGAGAGAGAACATTGGCACTGGTACAGTATAGTTTTTCTGCTGATCATCTCCTTCTCTTCAAAAAGCTTTCTATTCGTCTGCTACTAATCTTTTTCTAAAACATCTTCTTTTTCTTTTTGTTTTAATTTGTTACAACTGGAATCTTGCTTTTGCTTTTGAATATTTGAGCGTTAAAGAAAAAATACCCAATAATCATTGATGCCACTGATTCAAAATAAAGAACAAAGTTGAAAACCATAATAAAAACAAAAACTTGAATCTATCACTTTTTTTTTAAAATTAAATTTTATTGAACGCAGAGCAACTGATAGCAGATGAGTTCTCAGCTGAGCTTGCTGAAGGAGTTGCCTATCTGGCTGGTCATGATGATGAATCCAGACCTGTTATGGTGCCTTGATTTTCTTCCTCCTTGCCCTTCTCTCTCTGTTCTTCTCCAAGATGATCAATGTAAATGATTGAGACTAATTAATGTGTTTCTGTTTGCAGATTTTTCGCTTTAAGCAGGATTATCAAAAGTTCCATTCGCAGAAACTGTGAGTAATTAATCAACAACGAAACCCAAAAAAAGAAGATTAAGAAAATTAAAAGTCCAGGTCTTGAGTTAGAATTATTAGATAATTTCCTTGTTAAATTTGTGAAAATTTTAGGTTCACTCGGTTGCTGGTTTTTACACTGGAGGTGGCTATATCAACCATGCCAAAAAACGTTGAACAATTTGTAATCCTCTTCGACGCAAGTAAGTAAATCAGTTTTATATTTTCTTTGTTATTTCTGACAATATCAATTTTCAAGAACTGAAATTCTAGATAAAGCCTTAGAAATTTGGTGTGTACTTTTAAGTCATCTTATCAATATTTCTGTAATACAATGCACGCTCGTAAAGCAGAGAGGGGCAGCCAAATTAATGAGAGCAGGCATGGAGCCATGTCGGAGAACCGGCACGTATCTGAGATATACTCGGACAATGTCCGGAGTGCCCCTTTAAGTGTCGCATTCATGTCTCTATTATTGGTCAGATCTTGTAGGGGGTATTATCGGAAATTGGACCCTCATCAAATGTATTCAAAGTTTTATTTTTATTATTCCCTTGTAGAATTGGTCAATCTATCTGCTAAGCTCGCCCTCTTTTAATTTTTTTTTTGGATCCTTGACATAATTCAGAAGTACCCAGGATTCCCCTTTTTTGCTTTGCCCTATTGCCCCGCTAATCAGTATTATTAAAGATAATCCTGTCATACTCAGCCTTTAATTTCAAAATTTTGATTTGAATTTCTTAATGGGTTTTAGGAGTAATTAAGGTGGTGGTAATTTTTTTTAATATTAATATGCAGGCTTTTACAGATCAGCCTCGGCTTTTATGAACATGGTGCTGGCAACACTGAAAATTGTGGCCGAGTATTATCCATGCAGACTTTACAAGGCTTTTGTAATAGACCCACCTTCACTCTTCTCATATCTGTGGAAGGTAATAAATTCAAAATCTGCCTAATTTGGTATATCAACCAAAATTGTTTTGTCTTCATTGTCTAACTTAAAACTCTAATACTGTGGAAACCTGCTGGATCTGCATGAAGTGGTTGTAACTATTTGACTAAGCCCTGTAAAATCTCAGCTTTTAACATGAATTAGTTAGCTGGGGCCATCATGCTTAAGTCAAATCTTACTCGCTTTTGAGTTAATATTTTTCTTCATTATACATTATTTTTCCTTTTTCTCCTTGTGGAGACCTTTATAACTCGCAATTCTTTGCATTGTTTCAAAAGTGTGTCACTATTATATTATCCCTGTCGTCTAATTAAATCCTTGCTCTTAAGTTGAAATATGTGTCCCTAATTATAGTATCGTGCTAGCTAACTTTTGCTTTATCGTTACAACTTTCTTTTGCTTTTCACATCAATGTCGTTTAAATAAAGTCACGGGGTGGTGAAATATGGAACCCAAATTATTGTTTGATGTGGAGGATATCGTATCTCAATTTAATTATTTCTTAAGTGTCAAATTAGTTTTTGAAAATACATTAATTTTTTTGTACATTAATAAAGATTAGTTTGGAAATATAGCTAGTGTGATGATAGAGTTTAATGGTTGCAGGGTGTACGTCCATTTGTGGAGCTGTCAACGGTGACGATGGTGGTATCGTCATTGGACTTTGAAGAATCACTAGAGTTCAATGATTTTTCCTCCTATCCACGAGCCTCGTCCCTTCGATTCGATCCTTCGTCTATTAAATCAACGGCTAAAATTGGTTCATGCTCTTCCTCTAGATTTTCCTTCACCGTTTCCCACCATTTTGACTCTCTCAAACCTTGGTACCTCACATTGACCGACACGTCAGCATGCAAAGCAGGATCTATTGGGCCCTCTCCTCTGGGTCCCGCTTTAATCTCACCGCTAAACGCCAGGTCTCTCTCCTTCGCGTCACCGGCCGCCAGGACGCCACTTAGCAGCATCAACGGTGGAAGCAACGCAAGGCCTACGAAGAAAAATCTGTTCCCATCAACACCACTGCCACAGCGTGTGACCGCCGGTGAGGTTATAAAAAATTCTCACCCGCGGACCCCACGCCCCTCTTTCCTTCAATCACCGGCCATGTTTTTCAAGAAGGATTGCCCCGTCAGCAGGACAGACAGATCTCGAGAATCGTTCTTACCATTTTTGAAGTTCTACAGGAGGCCGTACGATGAGATGATTTATAGGTCAAAGATGCGGCCCCCACTTGGCGGGCTCATATCCATAGTCTCTCCACACCTCAAACGCCGCCACATGTCAGTATCGCAACGGTTCTAAACGAAGACAACCCTATGCGAGGGGGAAAAAAAAAGGACTTCCCAAATATGAAAAAGAAGAAAGAGAGAGAGTGAGAGTACATGGTACTATTTAGTATTTACTATTACATTAACTAATGTGTCAAATGTCAATGGCAATGACACTACGTACTAATAATTGATTAATTATTTGTTTTATTGATGTTTAATTATGCCTGTTTTGTTTTGTTTTAAAAAAATACTTTTGTTCATTGATTGACCAAAGTAGAGTTAATTTTTTTTTTAAAAAAAAAGACTCCGTGCGAGGTGGGATATGAATACTTGTGCATCATGTCTAATTTTGAGTTGTGTAGCCTATATATATATATAAAATAAAAATCACAGTAGAAGTCTACGTTTTGGGATTTTGCATACAAAAGTTAAAGGCTTATGGGATGAAGATAGCGTGGTCGAAACGGTGAACATTGCCTCGGAAATCTATTGCAACAAAAAAAAAACCACGAATGCTTTGAAAAAAATTAAAAAAATCTTTGTTTCATTTCAGACTTCACATATATATAATGTTAATTAATATATATTTTCTTTTTATTATTTATCTAGTTTTGTGGAGATTCCAGGACTTGTTGGTTGGAAATTTTAATTTACAATAAAAAAATTGAGACCCAAGTTTTGAAAACTTTCGTCATGTACTCTTCTATTTGTAATTTTGTGTTACTAACATTATTAATTAATTAATTTAATTATTTGGTCAGTTCATATTTTTTTACAATAATTTAAAGAGGGTTGGCTTCACTTTCAACGATGGCAGAGTTGGTGATAGGAATATGTGTCGTGTTTTGTTGCTTACAATGGAAGTCAAAATGTAGCTTCTGATTCTAATTTATATACGTCTACATGTATATATATATCGAGACAAAATTCTATGTACGTATATATAGTATAAATAAATAGTTTATTTGTTAGAGTTTTGTAACTCTTGTCGTTTAGGAGTTGTCGTTGAGATATCAAGGTACTCTTACTTAAAAATGACGTTAGACTTTTCTATGGGGAATTTTATTTATGAGCTCTACTTCGTAAATGGGTGTTGTCTTTTAGCTTGCGATAGGGATCAATTTGGACAACACTAAGGCTGTGTTTTATAGTATCAATGTCTCCATTTGGAGTTTATTCTTTGTTGTTTGTGGGTATGAAACTAGGAAAGTTTCCCTTTCATTTTTGGTAATTTAGGGTTTCTTTTCAGAATGGATTAAGGAAGCTGGGTTATGACCCAGAGTTTTATAGATGCATAATTTATATATGCTTTCATTTTCTGTGGATTTCGTTCCTACTTTTATATGCATATTCAGAACTCGGACAGTCCAAAAAATAACTCAAGTTACTCATCTATCAATTGGAGATATGTCATGGCTTTTGAAATTCTATTTCTTGGGTTATGGGCTTGGAGTTTTCCTTTTGTCTATGCCCATTGGTATATCATATTCATATGGGGTAAGTCAATACCACAAATTATATTATGTAATTATGTAATCGTATTCACTATGTATCATAATTCTAATTTTAAAATGATATTAATTATTTTTTTAGTTAAATGATTTACCGTGTGAATTAGGATACAATGTCATTACACTTGAACACAGGTGCAAAATAATCGTATTCACACTTTATCAGTTTTAACTTAGATTCATTATGTACTGGTTCATATGCTAAAGGTTCATCATCTATAACTTACAGATTTATCATATATAATTTATAAGTTCATTATATTTAAATTATAATTCATTGGTTTTTATTTATAGATTTATCAGTTTTAACTTACAAGTTCATCAATTATAATTTATAGATTTATTATCTATAATTTATAGGTTTATCATCTATAGCTTAAGAATTCATCATTTTTAACTTACAGGTTCACCATCATAAATTACAAGTTCATCATATTTAACTTACAGATTCATCCAATATAATTTATAGATTCATCATCTATAAATTACAGATTCATTATCTATAAATTACATATTCATTATTTATAAATTTATAAATTCAATATAAAAAGCATTATTATTAACTCGAAACACCAATTTTTGACTTGTTGATTTTTAGAAAATACTTAAATTATATTTTCCAATATCATATATGTTGATTGATGAATTAATATTATTAATTATATATTATTGATATAACATTCTTTTTATTTTGATATTCAATTAGCCCTACCTCAAAATAAATATCATTCTTGTTATTAATACAATAACAACTGCTAGATAAATAATTAATTAATATTATCAGTTTGTTTTTATTTTCGAATTTATTAAGTTAATAAATCCAGGTTCACTATGGATAACTCTTCTTACAATTTAAAATAAATAACGCACTTCCTTATTTTGCACGTGTGAAGAACTCCAGATCTATAATGCAATATAACAATTCAAGTCAATACATGTAACAAATATTTTAGGCAAATTACATATTTTTATGTATTTTAGTAATTTGTTACGTTAAGTTTCTTTTTTTTTTTATTGAATTATCTGACATTTACTTGGTGACAATTAATTTTTATTTCATGGTAATAGCGCAAGTGCGTTTACACACAATGTTCTTCTTTAGTATGTTTTATGCGAAAGTTGAAACTTTACAACCCTGACTATTATCAATAAACTAAAGCTTATTAAATAGGTCATCAGGCACAATACTAATAACGTTAATATAACACATTACAAAATCATTGGAAACTCAATTAATCATTTGTTAACTATATAAGAATGACAATGGTGCGGGTTCGGGACGGAGTTTCTCGTCCTCGACTACGAAATCCCGCTTTATTTCTTATAGGAGAAAAATTTGAGGTCTATGTCCTCGTATTACATCGGGATAGAAATCTCCGATCCTGTTCCGTTCTCCGATTTTCATTAAATATTTTTATTTTATTTTAATATTAAAAATATTTTTTATATATTATATTTTAATTAATTAGTTAAATATATAATTTTTTAAGTAAAAAAATATTTTTTTACTCTAAATAAGTGTTATAATTTTATTTTATTTTTTTTTTAAAAATATCAATTATATATATATATATATATATATATATATATATATATATATTGTGTGGAGATCGGGGCAGGAAAAAAATTTATAAAAAAATCAGCTCTGTTTTGGATGGAATACTGCAGGTCGGATCGGGTTGGGTCCAAATTGTAATATCTATAACTATAATTAATTTGTATAAATTTAGATAACTTATGTAGAGTAAAAGGGTATTACACACAAATACACCATGGACTGCCATTTTTTCGATCACACATTCACTCTTCTGCCAGTTATAATACTGTTCATACTTTTTCATTTTGAGTGTTATGTTTTTTTTTTCAAAGAAAAAATTAGTTAACCTTTACACGTGATATCTTTTTAATATTTCATTATTTTAGTTAACCCATCAATTGAATTTAATATATTTTAATTGCATTTAATAACTTTTGAACTAAAATTACAAAATAATTTAATAGAGCAAAAGCAACAAATAATACGACAGACTTACTATATAGAACAAATCATAGAATCAGTTACATCTCCAACTACGTTTATAGTGCGATGCTTCTACCTAAAATAAATATATCATTATTATCAAATTAATAACTTTTAGTTCGAAAATTCAATAAAGAAAATATAAACTCAATAGAATAAATTTTTACAATATAGGAATCAAAATTAATAATTTGCCTAACATTTTATTCAACTGGGTATGCTATATTATCAAATTTCATGAATGTTAAAATTAGTCCTTCTCCATATTAAAATAAATAAATTAATTAAAGGTTATTAAATTAAATTGGGAAACCTCAATGTTCTAGTTACTAGATTAGTATTATTAAATTAAAGCATATTAATACCATTTTGAAGATATTGAACATATTTATCAGTATACCTTTCATTGTAAAATAAGTTCCACTTTAGGTTGTGATATTAAAATTAATGAAAATATTTAATAGTCTAAAAAATAAGTTCGACTTTAGGTTGTGATATTAAAATTAATGGAGCCATGTCTTTCCGCAATAATTAGCTACGAATTTTAGCGACGGTGACTATTTAAAGCAAATTGCTGTCGCTAATTCTGCTGTTATATTTTTAAATTTTTTTTATCATTTTTAGTCGCTAATTTTTCTTCGAATAATATTCCGTCGCGAATTTCCGTCACTATTTTATTATTTTCTTGAGAAGATTAATTTAATGTAATGAGAAAGTTAAAAAAGAGAAAATGGAACCAATGGAGTTTGGAAATTATAAATGTTATATTTAAGGTATATAATTAAAAAAAGAAAAGAAACAAAATTCTGAAACAACTTTCTTTCTAAAGTGAGTTTTTGGGTTGGCAGAGTATCTCGAACACAACAGATATTTTTATTAATTAATATCTCCAAGTTAAGTTCCAAATCAAGTTTCCTCTTGTTAGTAGAATTGATAACTAAGTGACACATTTGTTTCCGTATCAGCTCATATATTAAGCAGTAAGCACCATATTCGATATTAATTAATTTGATCGGTTTGCTTATTTTCAACACATATTCTGCTGTCTGTAACTGTAAACTACCATCATAAATATAAGCATGCAAATAAATTAGAAATTATGAAGAAAATTAATCACTCTTTTGTTTTTGATTCAAATACGTAGTCTTTTATCTTTCAAGACTGAAAGAGCAATAATTTTATATATTCCCAGTCTCACAGCTCTTCAAGCACGCACTTGGTAGTAGACTTTGGCTGCTGAATCCTGGGCATTCCTTTCTTGATTCGTAACAAATCACGTATAGTAGCACTCGAGAATACCGACTTCTGATTTCAAGTCGCGTTTAGAGTGTGAGCCTTTGCAGGACACTTGAGTAAGAATAAGAAAATCCTACTAGTTTGCTCTCGTAAGCGGTGCTTCAGTTGGAATAAGAGCTGCTCGAGAAGAAGTATGAACCTGCAGGCTGCTTCACATCATTCACGCTTCAGCCATCATCTAAGATAAATCATTCTTATAAGTCCTGAAATAGCTTAAGAGAAGGAGTGAATTGATATTTTAAGACTTTCTGACACTATAAAATGACTAACATTTTTAGAGTATATTAATACTAGACAGATTGTTGAAAAGTCAGTCACCTATCAAATGTTAGATGGACGAAAGCTTAAAAAAAATATTCCCACATTTGGTGACTTTTTTTTTTTCTTTGGATGGAAAAGTTTTGCACGTCACCTGCCATTGGTGACTTTTGGGTACAATATGTGCCTATAAAAAGCCTATAAAAGGCATAGAAAATTTTGGTTTCAATATAGCAAGTTTTAAGCAATTGTGTGCGTACACCAAGTGAGAGCAAAGTGAGTGAAAATTCCAAAGTGAGAGAAAAGAAATATTAGAGAATTTTTTTTTGTTATTCTCCTAATTTTTATGCAAAAGTATATTTATTATCTTCATAATTATTAGAAAGAATGCGTAATCTCTTATTAATTTCATAGTGGAATTTATCTATCATTGTTCATGATTTTTACTATAATTTGTTTGGAGGTTTTCCATGTAAAATCTGTATGTTATATTTTATCTTTAATTTTCTCAAATTATTAGCTGTGATTATGTTCTATCTGGTCCTTATTTTTCCAACAAGCAGTATCAAAGCCTGATTTGGGTGTTAATATCTACTTATTGCATGCTCTGTGGTTGCCACTAATAATTAGACCATTCACATATGAAAATAAATTAGATTATTATTTACCCTTGAACGTTGTTATAGAAGTAATGACAACAAAATTTGAGACCGAAAAATTCAATGAGAGTAATTTCTCATTATGAAAATTAAAGATGAAGACTATCTTGAGAAAAGATAATTGTCCGACGGCTATCAGTGAAAAGTCGGAGGTACAAAAATGATATTAAGTGGAACGAGATGGATGGAAATGCTATTGCAAATCTTTATCTTGCATTAGTAGATGAAATATTGTCAAGCATAGAGGAGAAGAAAACCGCAAAGGAGATTTGGGATCATCTCACAAACTTTGCGGATGTTAGAATCTACTTCAGTAACAAAGCATATCAATGTATTGAATACTCTATTTTTTCAACTTACATCACTGAGTTATAAAATAGAGTCAATTGAATGTGCTGAACTTCTACTCCAAAGTCTACCAGATTTGTATGATCAACTCATCGTCAATCTAACAAATAATATCCTCACAGACATTTTGAGTTTTGACGATATTGCAGCTGCTATTCTTGAAAAAGAAAATTGGTGCAGGAACAAAGAGGAAAAATTGGCAAGTTCGAAACAAACGGATGCCCTAACTATGATGAAAGGGAGATCAACAAAACGTGGCTCAAGTGGGAGCCAAGATCAAGGTAGATCAAAGTCTAAAAGAATGAAGAACCTAAAATACTACCATTATGACAAAAAGGGTCACTTGAATAAGAATTGTTGGAGTTTAAATAAGAAAAACTTTAATTCTCAAGTAAATGTTGCAAGCACATCCAACAAAGGTGGTGCTTTATGTTGTGAAGCTGCAACAACTAGTGAAGGAAAAAAGACATTTGCTAATGTGTGGTTCATTGACTTGGGAGCCACATTTCATATGAATTCTCGAAGAGAATTGTTCCATCAATATGAACCTATCTTCAACCTATCTCTGAAGGATATATGTATAATTGCAATGATCATGCTTTAAAAATTGTTGGTATTAGAACCATCAAGTTGAAGTTCCATGATGGCATAATACACAAAATTTAACAAGTGCAGCATGTAGAAAACCTAAAAAAAAACTTGTTGTCATTAGGTCCACTAGATAATCTGGGTTGTAAAATTGAAGCCGAAAAGGGAAGCATGAAGGGGATTTGAGATGCACTTGTACTAATGAAGGAAGAAAATGTGACTGCCAACTTATACATGTTGAAAGGAGAAACTTTACTAGAAGGAGAAGCATCAGTTGCTTCAAGTAGTTCAAGCGAAAATTCTATAATGGTATGACATCAGAAACTTAGGCATATGTCTGAGCTAGGAATAAAAATTCTTGCGAATCAAAATCTACTTTTGGGTCTTATTGAAGTATCCTTACCTTTTTTTGAGCATTATGTTACAAGTATGCAACACATATTGAAGTTTAACGTATCAAATTCTAGAAGTAAAGAAATTTTAGAATTGTTTCACTCTGATGTATAGAAAGCACTAGTTACATCTCTTGGAGGAGCAAAGTATTTTGTATCCTTCATAGATGATTATTCAAGAAGATGTTGGGTGTATCCTATTAAGAAGAAGACATATGTATTTCTAGTCTTCAAAGTATTCAAAACATGGGTAAAACTTAATTCTGGAAAGAAGATCAAGTGTCTGAAGACAAATAATGGAGGAGAATACACCAGCCAAGAGTTTGCTGAATTTTGCAATAAAAAAGACATCAAAAGGTAGTTCACTACATTATACACTCCTAAAAAAATAGTGGCAGTATAACGGCTGGGCTACTGAAATCAGGGTCTCGGCCCGTTGCCACAGTAGACCCACCCGCCGTCTCACTGCGACTAATGGGCTGCCGGAGTCTATTGCCCAATACCTCCAACCCATCACTAGAATCGCACTCAAGGTGTTTGCCACAGTAGGTTGTTGGAGGCAAGAGTCGAACCCTTGACCTCCCTTTAGCCTCAGTAAGAGACTACCAATTGTACCATGGTGCAACTGGTAGTCTCTTACTGAGTCTAAGGAGAGGTCAAAGGTTCGACTTTTGCCTCCAACAACATACTGTGGCAAACACCTTGAGTGCGATTCCAGTGATGGGTTGGAGGTATTGGGCCATAGACTCCGGCAGCCTGTTGGTCTCAGTGAGACGACGGGTGGACTACTGTGGCAATGGGCTGAGACCCGGATTCCAGTAGATCCAGCCGTTACAGGCAGAGTGGATGAATAGAACCTTGTTAGAAAAAATAAGAGAAATGTTAGGAGCTACAGGATTGAAAAAATATTTCTAGGCAGAAGCAGTAAACTTGTCTATTATGTGATAAATTGGGCTTCATCAACAATAATTGAATTGAATACACCGATGGAGATGTGGACTAGAAAAAAAACTGATTATTCAAACCTCCATATATTTGGAAGTCCTGCGTACGTGATGTACAATACTAAAAAAACTACAAAATTCAATTCATAATCCAGGAAATGTCTATTCTTGGGGTATGCTGATGGAGTAAAGAGGTATCGTTTGTGGGATTCCACTGCCCACAAGGTTGTAATCAGCAGGGATGTTAATGAAAGAAAATTCAAAGACTATGGTAGTATAGAAAGAAAATTCAAAGATTATAGTAGTACAAAAAGAAAATTCAGAGACTATGGTAGTACATGTGGAAAATAAAGTTGAGCAAAATTTTTTTTTCTGAAGCAGAACCAGAGCATGAGGAACAAGAACCAGTTATTTCTGCTGCATACTGCCTTCTAACAAATGATCGAGAATCATCAACTCTCCAAGAAGCACTGAATAATTCAGATGCATCTCAGTAGATGGTAGCAATGTAGGAGGAAATTGATGTTTTTTATAAAAATAAAACTTGAAAACTTGTTTTGTTACCACAAGGAAGAAATCCTATTGGAAACAAATATGTATATAAGAGCAAGCATAATGGCGAAGATCAAGTGGAGTGTTATTGTGAAAGATTGGTGGTAAAGGGATATGCTTAGAAAGAAGACATTGACTTCAATGAGATATTTTTTCTAGTAGTACAATTAACTACAATTAAAATAGTTATGATAATGTGTGCTACATTTGACTTACATCTGGAGCAGTTAAATGTCAAAGCTGCTTTTTTTCATAGAGATCTTGAAAAATAAATTTACATACTCCAACCAGAAGGATTTGAAGAAAAAGGAAAAGAAAACTTGGTTTGTAAGTTGAACAAATCTCTGTACGGTCTCAAACAGGTGCTGATGTGTTGGTAAAAAAGATTTGATTCCTTTATCATGAGTCTTGGATACAACAGACTTAATACAGACCCTTGTGCATATTTTAAAAGGTTTGGTGGAAATAATTGCATAATTTTGCTGCTGTATGCAGACGACATATTGGTAGTAGGATCCAACAAAGATCATATTGTAGATTTAAATGCACAGTTGGCTATGAAGTTTCAAATGAAGGATATGAGACCAACAAATAAGATTCTAAGGATGTAAATTCACTAAGATAGAAATAATAGGAAGATTTGGCTTTCTTAAAAGAATTATTTGAAAAAAATCTTGCGACGATTCAATATACAAGATTGTAAGCCAATTTCTACCCCACTTTTCATAATTTCAAGTTATCCTTCAGTACGAGTCCTAGCACAAAATCAAGAAGGATGGAGATGTCTCGAGTACCATATACATGAGTAGTGGCAAGTTTAATGTTCGCTATGATTTGTATAAAACTCTATTATTTGTAGGTTAAACAGTGAGAGTGGTTAATTGATACATGTCGAATCTTATTAAAGAGTATTGGAACGTAGTGAAAAAAGTCCTCAGATACATTAAGGGGACCACAAATATTGCATTGTGTTATGGAGGATTAGACTTTATTGTTAAATGATATGTTGATTCAGATTATGCAGATGATCTTGATAAAAGCAAATCAACCACCAGATATGTGTTCATACTTGCTAGGAGAGCTGTGAGTTGGATTTAAAAACTGCAGTCAATTATGGCTACGTCAACAACAAAAGCAGAATATGTAGCAACTACTTAAGCTAGTAAAAAAGCAATTTAGTTGAAAATGACATTGGAGGAATTTGGGCATGAACAAGAGAAAATTTATCTAATTTATGACAATCAAAGTGTTTTGCATATTGTAAAAAATTCAACTTTTCATTCAAAGACAAAACACATTTGAATGCAATATCATTTCATTCATGAGAAAATAGAGGAAGTAAGAGTGAATATGCATAAAATTCATACAGAAGACAGCCTATAAGATTTTTTGACTAAAGCAGTCAATAGTGACAAGTTTATTTAGTGTCGATCCTCTAGTGGCCTAGCAGAAATGTAAATGACATGGAATGATAAGGAAGAAAGAACAATGTAAAGATCTGATTGACGTATTCAAATCTTCAAGTGAGAGATTTATTGAAAAGTCAGTCATCTATCAAATGTTAGGTGGACGAAAACTTTAAAAACAAATATGCCCATATTTGGTGACTTTTTTTTTCTTTGGGTGGAAAAATTTTGCACGTCATCTACCATTAGTGACTTTTGGTACAATATGTGCCTATAAAAGACACATAAAATTTTGGTTTCAATATACCAAGTTTTAAGCAATAATGAGCGTATAGCAAGTGAGAGAAAATCCAAAGTGAGAGAAAAGAAAGATTATAATTTTTTTTATTATCTTAATTTTTATGAGAGGTTATATTTGTTCTCTCCATAATTATTAGAGAAAATGTATAATCTCCTATTTCTTTCATAGTGAAATTCTTCTATTATTGTTAGTAGTTTTTATCCTAATTTATTTGGAGGTGTTACAAATAAAATCTGTATATTCTATTTTATCTTTAATTTTATCAAATTATTAGCTGCGACCCTATTTTATTCATTTCTTATTTTTCTAACACAGATACACACATAAGGATAATTTAAATTTTCTTTCTACAAAATCAAATGTTATGACCAAAAACATTTATCAACTTCTAAATTTAATTTTTGTTAAATAAATAATTTGTTTTATTTGAAACAAATTAAACACAATTGAATTTTGCAAAAAACACTTATAAATATTTTTTTACATAAAAAATAAATCTTATATTTTTCAAGCAAGTTAGAGTGTTCAAGTTGAAAATAAAGATAATTGAGAATAATTTGACATTATAGTAGTTCGATCCCTTACCTACATATACTCCTCAAGACACAATCTTGAGAGTTTTCATCCTCTAATGATTCTTTTTAAGGGCGAGAATCAAGCTAAATTCAGCCCTAGACTCTTTATAGCTATGCTTTTAACCTAAACGTAAGTTTTTATAAAGTAAAACTAGAAAACATTTTAGTAGCTTTTCAACTTAGGTGCTAAACAATCCCAACTTAAGTTTTTACAAAGTAAAACTTGAAAACAATTGAATAAATATTTTCCTAAAGGTACTAATCAACCCAACAATAAGTTTTAAAACTAAATTTACAAAATATAATAGAAAATAATCACTCATAAGCTCAAAAATGAATTACACAAAGAAGAAGTGATGTCAATATGAAGGATATCTAAAAATAAAACTCAATATGAAAGGAAAATGATTTAAGGAGTATAATACTTTTCTCTTGTGAAATCCTTAATTTTCCAACATTTAAAATATCAATCTAACAAATATTTATAGTTCTAGTATAAAAAAAACCAGTCAGTATAGATATATTTACGTTTTAGTAGCCATTATTTTATATTTTTAGTGAAATCTGTCAGTTATTAATTAAAATACTTAATTAGAATATGCGGATAGAATACTCTATTAGATACTACTTTTCTGACTAGTGAAAACTACGTTGTTTAAAAAAGTTTTATACTTTGAATTTTACTTTTAGACACCAATCGATATGACTTTACATTAATATTCTAATGTATCAATTCTTATACATGTGTCTATTTTTTTGAAGGCTTATTTTGCTTCCAAATTTTTTATTAGAGTATGAAATTGCAACAATAATAACATAACGAATTCTAACACTTCAATCATAGTTTTAAAATTATCAAAACAAGAATTAAAACTTTTGAACCAACATTATCTTCCTTTTTGATGATGATAAAACCTTAATTATATTACTTAAAATGTTTAACATGTTAGCACATAAAAATCTTCCCCTCAGTCCATGCCTAGGGGGAATATAAACAAAATTTTAGTATAGTATCCCCTAAAACAAAACTTGTATTTTTCAGAATTTTAGAATTTATTAACATCATTAGAATCGAAATTCTATCAAAATACTAATATAGATAAATAGCATTTTGTTAGAATTTAGCTATGTCTATGCATTCTCAATCAAATTAAATTACAAACAAATTCATTTTTAAACCTATTTCAACATGATAATCTCTTAGTGTAAATGTGTACACTTTCAATTTTAATCGATAATCAATATATCTCTCCTCATTTTTGTCATCAATCATAATAGGGTGTACAAACACAAAATACTTCAAATATGTTCAAGCTAAGTTCATCATATGAACATCCAAATTATAAATTCAGTTTGTTCAAAATAAGTGCAAAATAAATTCATCATATTTCTTCCATTGCAAAATGTTATGAAAATTCAAATCCAACATACCAACATATGAATCTACATCATACTCATTTTCATTAAAAAAAAAAATTTCAGCCATCTAACATATAAGTTTAGATGTTAAATAATTCCTCATATGAATTTAACCTGTAAGTTTTTAAACTTCCAATATGTCACAATCATATTCCAATATCTAGCAACTATCCAGAACTTCTCAAGCATCCAAACTAAAAGTGTTCAAACATCTAAGTTAGAAGTTTGAATAGCAATAATATACCAATTTAACAGTTCAAAATACGTGAGCAAACACAAAATACTTCAAGATCAATTCCAAATACAAAATATCAAGTGTTTAAAATTAAAGATCAACCTATTCAAACATATCCAACACATATATATCTCTAAGCTATTATTATGCTAAAAAAATAATCATCGAACATCATCCCAACAATTTAAACTAAAAGTTCAAATGCTATCCATATTCAAATATTAATAGTTCAAGAGTTTAGCTATCACAAATTCAATTTCTATATTTAGAATATTGATTCATAACCAATTTTAGATATCCAAACAGCCTATCCCTAAAATAGTCTCAGAATATTCAAAATAGATTTACATAGTCCTAATATAATTTAACATCCATTCATTATTCAAAATATTCAAAATATCAACTTATATTCAACTTTAAATATGCAAACAATTCAATCCTAAAACAATTTCAAAATGTCCAAAATAAATTCCCAAATTCAACAGTTCACAAATTCATATATTTTTTTATAATAAATGTCAAATGTCATATACCATCATAATATCAGTAAATCATATTAATCATTTTTCACAATAAGATCACATCATGTATAAATATTCAATATCCATCACAATTTACATTCATTTTAAGTTTTTAAATGTCCAATATTTATCCATAAATCAAATTTCATAGCAAAATCCAGAGTTCAAAAGTCAAAAATATTTAGACAAGCACAAAATATTATAAGATTAGATTCAAATGCAATATGCTAGTTATCAAAAATCAACTATAACAATAAATATCTCAATCAGCAGTTCAATCATCTTTTTTATGACTACCTTATTGTAAGAAATTATATAATTGAAACATGATATATTTTTATTTATTTTCATCAAATTATTTCAACTTTTTTTTTTAATATGACTTCCAACTTTTAAAATCTTTATTATTCTTTTAACATAATTCCAACATGTTTCAACTTTCAAATTAAATTACTTCCTTTTTCATAGTAATTTTCAATTAGTTTCAAATATTGCTACCTTATTGTGAACAATTCTCTAACAAGATATGCATATTTCTTCACTCTCATCAAATTATTCAATCTCTAACTTTTAATTAACTCCAAAATTTTGAATTCACATTTTCAAATTATTTTTTCTCAACATACTTTTAATTAAAAAAATCAATGGAGAGTGAAATTACCTGATGGAAACTCTTACATCTTCTCTTTATGAATCTTCACGTTTCAGATTAACCTCACCACTATTTTTCTCTATGCGGCAGACTTATTACATCATTGTTATCGACTGGGAGGTCTCGTACTAGTAGTGCTTGCATCTGATTTTTGTTCAATCTCCAATTCATAGTCTGTGGACTGTTTAGGTATTGTCATCATCGTCTAAAGAGATATCAGTGATCAAAGTTGTTGGTTTAGGAAAGATCAACATTGGAGGGAAGATATGATGTGAAGTCATCGTTGGAGGGGAAGTTTGAGGTTGTGACATCACTAGTTGGAGGCGAAACTAAGTGCATATGGCGTTATTGTCCATTACATTGCTGGCTGGTAATTAATCCAATAATTTCCTTACTTTCACTTTCAACTATGCCATGTATATGGGTTTTGGGTATTATCAATGTTAATGAGTGGTTTTTGCTATGAAGGTAAATAAAGGTTAGATTTTGAAAGAGAAGATAATTGTGTAAGGTGGAAAAGAAGAAATGATAGGTACAGAAGAATTGAAGAAGACTCAAATTATGTAAATCACTTTGATGCAACATACATACCGATATTTCTTCTAATTTTGCGAAATCTTTTTTTTTTTATTGTAGCTTTGAGAAGCCATTATTCAAATAACAACTAATCATGCGTGAGTTACTCTCTAGACAACTCTTCAAAAATTCAAGTTGATTTTGATACCCATTTTTCAATGGGTCCTTATGGTTACTATACAAAGATAAAATTTCTACTTTGTGATGATTAGTTTGCAAATGATATGTTCCTTTCATGACCCATATGTTCTTCACATGAACATCTTTTCTTAAATAATAATATCTAGAAATATAACCATTTTGTTGCAATAAAAACATGTCATATGAAAAAGATGTGAAACAATTTTATCAAAATAAACATCATCTTTAATATATATTACAAAACTATCAACAACTCTTTTATCCTTTCCAAATTTTTTTGAAGTTGCATGATGTCTAAGCTTTTTGTAAAATACATTTTCATATAAAAAACTTTTCAATCTTCTTGTTTTTCTTTTCAATCTTCTTATGCAATATGAAGATCAATGGTTTTCAATTCATTTTCAATAGACTTTTTAGTTTCTTTTACAAAATTATCATGCTATTTTAAAAGATCATCATGTAAAGTTTTCAATAAAGTATATGAATTTTCTAAAACACGTTTTTTCATCAACTTTCCATACTTATAGTGCAACTATTCAAAATATCTCAAACGATCATTATCACTAGAAAAATTTGAATCACTTACCTCAGAATCTTCATCAAGATTGAGGTCCAGAATTTCAATTGTTTTAGTTTTTTTGATATTTATCATCAATGCCATATTTGATGATTCTTCATCTTCTAATTCGGTTCAACTTGAGCTTATTTCTTCACTATTGCTCCAAGTTGTGGCATGATTATTTTCTTGCGCTTCTTTCCTTTATGTTTCAATTTTGGACACTTTGATTTAATATGACTAGTCTGGTTGCATTTATAACAAACTAATAAAGCTTTGAATCCTTCACTTCTTTGGTTTCTTCATAAGTTGTCTCAAATTTATCCCATATTTGTTTTGTCGTATCACATATGGATGCTTGGTTGAACTCATTTGTATCCAACACACAAAATAAAAATTTTATAAGCTTAGAGTTTGCTCTTGCTACTTGTTTTTCATCTTTAGTCATTTCTTTTATTTTTTTCTTATTCCATCATTTTATGTTGGATATGTATTACCTTCCAAAATTGATTTTCAACAATCTAACTTATTAGATTGTAAGAAATGATGCATTTTAGTCTTCTAATAAGGGTAATTATTTCCAAAAAATAGAGGAAGATGTATGATTAACTATCATTCTTGAAATTGATCGGCATTGGGAGAAGGAGTTACATTGTTTGAGGTAAATACGATATTTTAGTGAAATCTCCAAGATTGTAAAACCTTAGGTGAAGGGAGATAGATTCTGATATCAAATATAAATCCCGAAATAGCTTAAAAGGGAGGTGAATTGACATTTTAAGACATTCTGACCCTATAAAATAACTCATATTTTTATAGTATTTTAACTGTATGGTAATATTGGACAAATAACACACATAAGGATAATTTAAATTTCTTTTCACAAAATTATAGGTTATGACTAGAAATATTTATCGATTTCAAATTTTAGTTTTTATTAAATAAATCACTTTTAAGACATTCTAGCCCTATAAAATGACTCATATTTTTATAGTATTTTAACTGTATGGTAATACTGGACAAATAACACACATAAGGATAATTTAAATTTCTTTTCACAAAATTATAGGTTATGACTAGAAATATTTATCGATCTCAAAATTTAGTTTTTGTTAAATAAATCACTTTTTTTTAATTGGCAACAAAAACTTCAATTAAATTAAATACAATTGAATTTTGCAAAAATACTTTTAAATGTATTTTTCACATAAAAAACAAATCTTATATTTTTCAAACAAATCATAGTGTTAAAGTTAAAAAAAAAAGAGAAGGGAAAGTAGTTTGACTCATTGCCTAAATCTACTTCTCAAGACAATTTTGAGGCTTTCCCTCCATTTATAAATCTTTTAAATGACAAGAATTAAGCCAAATACAGTCTTAGACTTTTTCTAGCCTATGCTCTCAACCTAAACCCAATTTTATGTTTCCACTTGATCTATTTTGATTTCAATATATATATATATATATCACATAATTGCATTCAATCATAAAATTTCATATATATGATTTCTAGTTTCCACATTTCTTTTGTAGATTGTGACTATATTCTGATTCACTGATTTATGTAACACAATGTTACAATGTTCTGCCTTAAAATTTATGTTTACTGTATTGCAAATTTCTGGTTTCTTAGCCCAATACTCTAGATCTAGACTATTCAGATGTGAGTTGTAAAATTGAAGCGCTCTAACCCGAGTTTAAGCTACCTTGCTCACTAACTGTATTTGACTGTATTGCAAATTCAACATCTCAAATAAGGAGTGCTCTAACCCGAGCTTAAGCCATCCTGATGAGTAATCATAATATCTGTATGCATGTGGATACAAGAGCGCTCTAATCCAAGCTTAAGCCATATTGCCTTTAAGTAATAAGAAGTGCTCCAATATGAGCTTAAGCCACCCTAATTAACACAATGATAATATACTATGGTACCATAACCCCTTCAATAATATGCAATCTATCCTAACTAGTCCTCGAATAGAGAATAAACATATTTATTTACATACTGAATATCATTACAATTATGTTGCATTCATAGTTTCACATAAACATCACGTCATTCTATAATTTAGAGCACCAAGTGCATAATTATTTTACATAGTCATGTTATCATATTGTTTATAATCTCATTTAAATGTATTAAGTGTGTGTGTGTATATAGTACTCATGTAGATCAATCGTATAACTTAATTAACCAAATTTTGGAAACAAGGCATTCACAAGCATGAATGTTATATTCACGAGCGTGAAGCCTTTTATCATCGGTTGTCTACACGTGACTGACTTTGTGACCATTCACGAACGTGACTATTCTATTTTCATACATTCACGAGCGTGAGCTTGTCTTCACAGGCGTGATATATCAGTTAGTAATAATTTTTCAATTTTATTTTAAGCCAATTTCACTTACAACATGCATTGATTTTAAGGCTAACTAATGTTAGCCACTTTTATCAACACATTTCAATAATTTACATTATATTTCAACCATAAACATGCACATTATCATACTCAATCATATAAACTATGCTCAATGCCTTAATTTCCAATACCATAACATTAAAACATGCTCATTTATCATTATATCAACTTCATTATACATTTTCAGAAGTTAACAAGTCAATTACTTCAATTCTAGCACTACTAAATCAACAATTACATGTCACATGACATTTTAGAATTCATATCACATATCACAAGCATAAAATAATCAAATTAAAATGCGTATATATACAAACCTCGTTAATTGGAGTTTAACTCTCGATTTCTCTCACATCTACTGTCTCTGAGGGTTGTCTCCATCCTCTGTATCAGTTTCTAATATGAAATCATAGACCACACTTCTAAGGTTTTTAACCAAATCAATGAAGAGAAATCAGATAGCAAGAAAACTTATCCACAATCTATAAAACATATGAAAATAAACCAAATTCACCATTGAATTATTTTTGGACCCATAGGAAACCATTAACACCTTGCTTACTAACACGCATTGCTATGTTGTTAGTCTAGTTTCCTAAAAAGAAATTCAAGCAATAGTTTTGCATCCTAAAAAGCTAGATACAGGTACCAAGAAATGGTTAAACCAAGCAAAACTGACTCCATAAAAGAAAGTGAAATTACCAATTTACGAAAACTTAATTATCATTTGATTAAAAAAAACACCCACCTTCAAAAAACTAGAACAACCCAGTTCGAGAAATTATCATTCAGAAAAATATTTTCCAAATTTGGCGTATGTACAAATTAGAAAAAAAATGCTTCATAATTTATTCAGTGACTCAATCGTGAAAAGAGAATTTGATGAAGTATTGGTTGTTTTTATTAAATTATATCAAAATTTCCTTTTTTTATTCAGTCACTTATTTTAATTAATGTAGCTTTGCTCTCAAATTATCGTTACATCATTGATATGGAAAATTCAAAGAGTGGTAGAAGACTTTATTGTCTTAACTCTTAAACATCTTAAAAATGTGAAATATTTTTATATTTTCTAATGAAGGAGATGATTATATTAAAAATTAAAATATATTTAATAGAGCATGAATATGAAAATGATGAAATCCTATGAAATTAAAAAAAAAAAGAACATTAATTTCTGTTCAAAAAAATAGAACATTCTTCATAAAATTCCAGAAGGCAATTTGTTTATTTTTTTTCATTAAATAAAATTCAATTTCTGATTTATTTCTCCTAAAATATAATTGTTGGATTTTTTTAAATAAATAAAAAAATAACGAATCCAAACTAACTCAAGTGATCTTCCATGTAAATTAGAATTTATTGAGACAGCTAGGAGCTTGTCTCCAATAACAAAGCTAGCATGAGTAAAGAAGGCCCCTTGTAAGAACATGGACAACCTTATTAGCTGATCCTTTAGGCCGAGAAAACAAAAAGTTGGAAATTTAGAAATTGTTACAGATATCCAGAAAGATAGGATGATTGAATAGGGAGGTGGATTTGGATTGGACCAGTGGTGTTGGGCTATCATTTTGCTTCTGATCTCCCCATCGTGGGGGCCTAATAGAAAACTGAAGTCTACCCTCTATAAGAAGTTATGTTGTTCATATTTAAAATTTTAACCATTGTATCGTATTGCTATTTTTAGTCTATATTTAGGAGAAAGTAAAATATATGGAAAGAAAAATAAGAAGATATTTTCAATATACTTTGTTTGAAAATGAAGGAAAATAAAGTGGAGAGAAAAAATAATTTTTATTTTCTACCCTTAAGTGACTAGATTGAATAAAAATATGAAAGAAAGCAAAATAAAGAGAGAAGGTAAAATAATATTTATTTTTCACTCTTCATTTTCTCTTTATTTTGGAGAAAACATGAGGTATTAGACAAAAAATATTATTATTACTAATAAAATTTACTTTTTTAATCATTGTTCATTATAAGAAAATATTTATTATGTTATAAAATGATATGGAAAATAGTAAATATGTAATAATATATATTTTTTTCTTTTCACAATAAAATTATCCAAATAAAAAAAATTATTTTTTTCATCTCTTTTGTTATTTTATTTATATTATTTCAATCCAAAACATGATTAACAAAATAAAAGAAGGAAAATAAAATTTATTTTTCTTCTATATTTTCCTTCCCCAAGAAAAATCATCAAACATGATAGAGGAAAAAGAAAAATAAGAAAGCCTTTCTCATTTTTCCTCCCCATAAAAAGTGCAAATCAATTTGGATTATGCAAAAAGATAGCTTTCAAAATTGAAGTGTCCACACCTACATATACAGCCTAATAGAAGTATGTTTCAGGTTTGACTCTTCATTTTATGTTGTAATCCGAAAAAAAAAAATTAAAGTGTGCAATTGATGAAGTGTATTTTTGTATAATACAAAGTGTATTTTTGTATTATACATTTTCTAACATTACACCAAATTCAAAGAAAAGGGAAAATGGGAGAGAAACAAAGTCTCTTAGTAACTCGACTATCCCGACGGAACAATTACAAAAATGGAGATTCATAATCTCACCCATTTTTTTCAGAAATTAACTTACATAAATTTATTTGTCTTAATGTAATAAAAATTTTGGGCATACTAAACAAAGCTATACATTGAAAAAATATAGTCTTATTATGTAGTAATTTGTTATTTATATGGTGCTAGCGATATATTCTAATAAAAACGAAAAAGAAATTATTTTGTGGTCTTTTATTCTTAGAACGGGAAAGATGATAACACATAGCTCGGCTAAGCTTATTCATGTTACTGGAATAAGAATAGGATTTCCATTCCAAAATAGATTTTGGTACCTTATTTTTTTGAAATAAAATTCTAATTACTCAATATTCTAGGATTCATATTATTTAATTTTTGGTGGTATTTGAAATCCCTTTTCTAATTAATATTTTTTTTTTCAATTGAATAGGTAATCTTGTTTCGATTTGAGTTATTAGTAATTTTAATATTTTACCCTTAAAATTTATTCGCTAATTACATTTTAGTCTTTTAAGTCCGACAACAAAAATTGACATTACACCTTAATTCTCTAACATTTTAACTCAATTATATTATATTTTTTAATTTTTAGTATTTAAAAATATCATTTTATTTTTTTTCCTTTATTATCTGAAGAATAATTTTATCCTTAAAGATGTAATTGTACCTATTGTTATTTTTAATATTTTTTTATCTAATTAAACCATCCAAAATTATCTTATTAAAATTTTTTAACATTTTTTTAACCAATTGCACCCTTACATCAACAAATTGGGTTGACAGTCTAAATTTTTTTTTGTCTCTCTCTTACATTTTACCCTCTAAGTCATAGTTATCACATTAATTAATTTTATTGCTCTTTATTTATAAAATTAATGAAAAGTTTTGGAAAATTGAAACTTGAAAAAGTAAACAAAAAAAAAAATGGAAATCAGATAACACTATTTCTACTATGATCTCAAATCATACAAAAATTTCAATTTGATTTTTGATTAATAAACCATATCCAAATAATTCCAATTTAATATACAGTCTAATTTCAATTCAATCAATAGACAAAAAATACATTTTTTTATATAAAATGTAATTTTTTTCTTAAGATAAGTCAGAATAAATATTGGGATGAGATGGTTAATAATTTAAAATTATATTTGTATATAAAATAAATAATTTAAAAATTATAATTTTTAGTATTTTTTATAATTATTATAAAATTTAAATAATATCAATAATAATTTTACCAAATTTTATAAAATATATGTGAAAAAAATATTTCAAAAAGAATTTTAAAAAATAAAACAAATAGTTAAAAAATAATTACTAATTCATTTGCTTATAAAATATAGAACAACTAAAGGTGATTAATAAGAAATAATTAATTTTTGAATTTTATTCATTTTATTTATAGAATCAAACCAAATATAAAAATAGAATTACAATTCCTATTGCATGAACATATAAAAGAGAAATATAAAAATATGAAAACACCAATTTTAGGAATGTGATTCTATTTTTCATTTTTTTGGTATACCAAATATGTATTTAGAGAATGTTATGAATCAAAGAAATTGAAGAATTCCCTTCTCACACTTTTTCTTTCTAAGCTACTGATTTACTTGTTACTATTGATTAATGGACTTGCTTCATTTTTCTATCAATTTTTTTTAAATTACTATGAACGGAGCTGAAATAGTGTTCAGTGTTATCAAATTAGGATTTTTACGATTTAATTCATATTTGCAAATGTAATTTCAGGCGATTCCTTGGAATTGATCATCAAAGTAACAGATATTAACACGAGTGGCGGCAAATAAGTCCACTAATCGGTAATCAGCCAATAACAAGCAGATAACACGCACATCCTTTTCAACATTGACTCACACGGACCAATCATTAATCAAGCATAGTTTAACTAAACTTCCGCAGTCAGGCCATGTAACAAACACCTTTGCATCCATGTCTTCAATCTCAAAGACTCTCCTCTTCCTTATCCTCTCCACCCTCTCTGTCACTAAACCACACCCTTTTGACCCGTTAACCCCACAAGAGATCGCCTTAGTCCACACCATAGTCCATGATTCGTATCCCATCTCCACCCACACCCTCACCTTCCAATATGTAGGGCTCGAAGAACCAGATAAACCTAGCATACTTTCATGGCTAAAAAACCGATCCACCACAAACCCACCTCGCCAATCCTTTGTAATTGCACGTATTAACCGAATCACTCACGAAATCATTGTTGACTTATCGCTTCGCCGTATCATTTCCGATCATGTTTATGCCGGCTATGGCTTCCCTATTCTTACTTTTGAAGAGCAAGTTGCTGCTAACCAATTGCCTTTCAAATACGCACCGTTTTTGGAGTCGGTCAATAAGAGAGGACTCGATATTGGAGAGATGGTGTGCATGAGTTTTACCGTTGGATGGTACGGCGAGAGGAAGAGGACTCAGAGGATTGTTAAGGTGATGTGTTACTATTTAAATGGGACTGTTAATGTGTATATGAGACCTGTTGAAGGTATTACTTTGACCGTCGATCTTGATGAGATGAAGATCATACGGTTTGTAGATAGATTAACGGTTCCGGTGCCAAAGGCTGACGGGACTGAGTATAGAATATCGAAGCAAGATTCTCCTTTTGCTCCAAGATTAAACGGGATCAGAGTGGTTCAACCCAGGGGGCCCAGTTTCACAATTGATGGACACAATGTTAGGTAAGAGGTTGACTTGAGCCCCCACGCCTGCTGTAAAATGAATGAGGGTTGAAATGATTTGTGCATTTTTTCCCCTTGTAACATCAATTCAAATTGACCTTTTTGTAGAGAATTCTTTTTTTCATGTATTTAACATTTAGTTGTTTTGACATGTGCAATTTCCCTTTTTGCTCACTTGTTAAATGCCATGAGAATTTGTTTGATGTTAATTTAAATGTGTTGAAACAATTTATTTGGCAAAACAATATTCTTAAATCTTTGTAATTCTATTTTGCTATATTGAATCTTTAAATTTTTATAAAAACAAATCAAATCCCTAAATTCTTACAATGGTCACATGAAATTCCTGAAATTCTATAAATGTATAATTAAGCTGCTAGACTTTTATATAAAGTCAAACATTAACTTTTTTCTTCTGCCCTATATTTAATGTTTCGTGTTTATATTTATAAAATTTTTGGGGGCTTGATGTAATGTAATAGTTTTATAGGGACTTAACAAACAAAAAATGAAAAATCAAGAGGATTAATAAATAGTAGCTTGTTTTGGTGAGCAAAAAAGCAGGTGGGCGAATTGGGATTTTCATATAAGTTTGGATGCTAGGGCAGGTCCAATAATATCATTGGCATCAATATATGATGTAGAAAAGCAAAAATATAGACAAGTTGTATATAGAGGGTTTGTATCAGAGCTGTTCGTGCCATACATGGACCTAACGGAAGAATGGTACTATAGAACATTTTTTGATGGTGGTGAATATGGGTATGGTATGTCTGCAGTGGCATTAGAACCCCTGAGGGACTGCCCAGAAAATGCCATTTTCATGGATGCTTATGTTACTGGCCAAAATGGGATGCCTATCAAAATGGCCAACACATTTTGCATCTTTGAAAAGTATGCTGGAGATATCATGTGGCGTCATACTGAAACTTCAATTCCAGGCAAAGTGGTATATACTTGAATTTTGTTGTTATTATTATTTTAGACTTTTCACTTAATTTTGTTGGGTAAATATCCGAAATGAAAATATGGACATGAATGGATGAATGATTTTGCAGGTAAGGGAGGTTAGGCCGGAAATAAGCCTGGTGGTAAGGATGGTGTCAACTGTGGGCAACTATGACTACATTAATGACTGGGAATTTAAGCAGAGTGGGTCAATTCTAGTCACGGTAAATTCCACATAACAATGCTCTAAATTCATTTCGGTTCAATTTTAAGTGACAAAAATAGAATAGGACGAAATATTTCAGATTGACAGTATCTTTTAATATGAAAAATCGAATTGAATCAAATTATTTTGATTTAATTCAATTATATTTATTAAAAAAAAAATTTGTTTGATTATTTTTTCAGGTTGGACTGACTGGTTTGCTAGAAGTGAGAGGATCAAAATACACCCACAAAGATCAAATAAAGGAGGAAGTGTATGGTACATTATTAGCCGAAAATACGATGGGGGCACGTCATGATCACTTCATTACATACCACCTTGATCTAGATGTGGATGGTGATGCCAACTCTTTTGTCAAGTCTAAGTTGCAAATGACAGAAGTGGATCATAACTCCCCTAGAAAGAGCTACTGGAGGGTTGTAAGTGAAACTGCCAGGACTGAATCTGATGCAAGAATTAAGCTTGGATTGGATCAAGCTGATCTATTGCTCATAAATCCTAATAAAAAAACCAACATGGGTAATTTCATTGGTTACCGTCTGATCCCTGGATCAATTTCTACATCTCTCTTATCCCACGATGATTATCCGCAAATTCGGGGAGCCTTCACTAATTATAATGTGTGGGTTACACCATATCATAAGTCTGAAAAATGGGCTGGTGGTTTATATGTTGATCAGAGCAGAGGGGATGATACTCTTGCTTCATGGAGCCTCAGGTACTAATTTTTTCAATTAATGTAGTAATTAATGCAAAATTGATATGAACGTAATTAGATTGATTATTAATGCAGGAATAGAAAGATAGAAAATAAAGACATAGTGTTATGGTACACATTGGGATTTCATCATGTGCCATATCAAGAAGATTTTCCAGTGATGCCAACGTTAAGCAGTGGATTTGAGCTCCGGCCAGCTAATTTCTTTGAGAGAAATCCTGTGCTTAAAGTCAAACCACCCAACCTATAAAGTAGGAATACTGCTCTCCTTTTGACTATTAGATGATGGATTAAAATTTAAAAACAGCGGATTTTACTTCAATATCAAGAACACCAATGATTATAATTAATTTGCTAATCTTATTAATTTCTCTCTCTCTACTCTACGCCTTAACTTTCAATTAACACTTTTAATTGAAGGGATGGATAAAAATATCTCTAATATACTTTTTATTTAAGTTATACTTATTTTAAAGAGTCATTGCATAAAAAAATATTTCTAATAAATTTTTTATCTTTAAAATTTGAGTAGAAATTGGGTTTAAGTATCTACATTTTAAAGAGTTCAATTTCACTTTCTATTTTAATTGTAATTATTGTAACTTCATTTTATATGCATCTTCTATCTTTTTATTAATACGTTTCTCTAAAAATATATATATTTTTTTTATAATAAAAGTAATTTATTTTTTTATTTTAATTAATATTAATTTATATGAGATAAAGTAAAATGAGAAAAAAATATAAAAAATTTATTGGATTTATAAAAAAAATTTGCTCTCAACATTTAAATATGTTATTTATTCTACTAAATATACTCTTTAAAATGAAAGCATTCATGGATATGCTCTAAGCTATTAGAGCATCTCCAATAATACTTTTTATTTTAAAGAGCATCTTTAAATATAGAGAGTATTTTTTTATAAGTCCAATTTGATTCTGTATATTTTACTTTTCATTTTATTTTATCCCATAGAAATTAATATTTCATTAAAAGAAAAAAGTAAATGACTTTATTATAAAGAGAAAGAAAAATATTTTAGAGAAACACACTAATAAAAGGATAAAATATGTATAGAAAGTGAATGTGCATTATTTACAATTATATAAAAAATAAAACTCGACTATTTAAATGTAAAGAGTCAAACTCACTATCTACTCTAAATTTTAAAGATAGATAGTTTATTGCAAATATTTTTTATAGAATGACTGTTTAAAATATAAACCACATCATATGTGGTCGTTGACGCTGTATATGATAAACGGCAGAAGATCTGTTGTTTAAGAGAATTAAGGTGAGTGACCACAATCAATGTGGTCTTTATTTAGTGATCACACAATTGTTGTCATTAAATAGAGACTATATTGGCTTTGGTCACTAACCTTGTGTATGATAAATGATAGAAGATATGTCATTTAAACTGACATTGTATATGAAAAATGACAGAAGATCTGTTATTTAAGAGAATTAAGGTTAGTAACCACTGCTAATGTGGTCTCTATTTAGCAACCACAGAACTATAGTCACTATGCTGACCTAGTGTCTGAAAAATGACAGAAGATCTATCATTTGAGACTATAAAAGTTAGCAACCACGGACATTGTGGTCACTATTTAGAGACCACAAACTTTGTGGTTGCTAAATAGAGATCATATTGTATGTGGTCGCAAATTTTGAATATTTAAACAGAAGTATGAATGTCGTTTCACACCAAACTAATTATTATAGAGACCAAATTAGGATCATTATTTGTGGTCACTATTTAGGATTATTAAATCCCCAAATTTTCTTCTTATTTCTAGCACACTCTGTAACCCTAACTCTCATTTTCTCTCTTTATTCTCTCTGCAATCTCTTTTTCTGTCTATATTATCTTCATCTATCGCAGCATTGCATCCTGAAGCTCCACCCTGTAATGCCCATAATTAGAGCCTATAAGTTATATTCTTAGTTAGTGAGAGTTGGAGATTAAGTGAAGTTTTGAAATTTGAGAGTTGCTGAAATCTGTTGTTTTACGTCCGTGACAATAGGTGTCACGACAGTAAATATTGAATTTTAATTAGTAGCTATGATAAGGTTCTTCAGGACCGTGAAGAAGAGGTTCATGCCCATGAAGCTCGAGTCATGGCCATAAAGCATGGGCAGGCAGAACATGTGAGGTAGTCACATTTTTTTTCCTGCCATATCCCTTAAAATATGCTCCCCACTCTCTGGTAACCAACCTAACATGCCCTTTTGCATTTTCTTTTTCCTTCAGACTCCATCTTTCTCCATTGTGGAAGCTTGGAAGATCAAGTTTCTTGAGGTTAAAATGAGAGAGGGATCTTGTGAGCTATGAGAGAAAAGTTCAATTTTCATTTTTTGGGTTTGGTTCAAGATCCAGAGGCTAAGATGACATTTTTCATCTTGCTAGGATATGTTAGAGGAGCTAAAAGTCCATCTCAAAGGAGAGGATAAGCTTGAAGAGCTCAAACTTTAGCTAATCTCCATCCTAGGTATAAGGTTTGTACATAACAACACTTAAGGCAATTAATTGATGTTTCTGTGTTATTTGCTTTAAATACATGATGTAAATGATCAGTGACTAGTTCAATGATAAAATATGGGGTTAATATGCATGATAAAAATTTGTATGAACATGGTTAGATTGAGATGTTTGATCAGTTATTCTAGTTAATATTGATAGTTAGGAAGTATATGGTTGTGATAGATGACTTAAATGCATGTTGGATGGTGATAGGATGACTGACATTGGTCAACAGTAGAAAATATTGCATGTGAGACTGACACAAAATTGTGATGCTCTGTTTTCTTGAAAATTTTTCAGATTCATGGCCATGAAGGGTGGGTTCACAGGTGTGAAGATCATGAAAATGAATTTTATTGCTGAAACAAACTCATTCATAGGCAGCTTTACAATTTGGTTTACGCCCGTGAAGGGGTAATCACAGCCGTGAATATGTGCTGATTCACAGGTTGAATCACAATTTGGTTTAGGGGGAGACTACCCATGAAATAGTGCTTCACGATCGTGAAGAGTTATTCACGGGTGTGAAGCTGTTTATATTGAAAAACTTATATGTTTGCATGTGAATCAATATTTTATTCATTGTGAGACGGTAGGCCTCGATTGTATGCTTATAGCATGATATGAAAATACATGTTGTGAAAATGATTGTGAGAATCATGGTATATTTGTAAAATATGGAAAATGGATAATATGGAAACATATGTGATACGTGTTGTCAAATTGTAAGCCTAATACTCTGACTATTATGACTAAAGTTAGGATAATGATATGCCATTTAGGGAAAAAATCGGTACCAGACGACATATATTGATCACGATTGAGATATTTTGAAGATTAACGAGATGTTTTGAAGGCTTGGAACCTAGCCAGGTGGACTTCTTTTGTAGTTGTTTTGTGCTCTCATTTTTTCTTCAGTTGATTTATGTTGTTATATTTGAAGGCCCAGAGATAAGCAATGAGAGCTTTCTCGATGAGTTATTTTTTGCTATAGTGAGAGTCGTAAAGTACTCATATCCATTTTAGTCTAGTTAAAAGTAAGGTGAGCCAATATAAGATAATTAATTATTTTATGTGTGGTATACACTTGTATGATACTAAGTGATAGTTTGATATACCATGTTCATGGTGTGTAATATATATATGATATTTTTGTGGTATATCATATAGTATGCGAGCTAGTGTATGTACAGACTTCGAGGTAAGTCGTTATAGTAGCTAAGTGGGTATATCATGCATATTATATTTTTATCGTATGATGTGTTTGCGTGTTGTTATGTACTACTAGACATGAGTTGCTTAGCGTATGGACTTTCTATGTGTAGGTTTGGAGCTTAGGAAAAGATTGACAAATGAGGATGCCTGGTGATAAGAGCTTTGAATATACACTTAGGGTAGGTGATACACGATTGTACTTTTTGATTTTTGTCGGTTTGGTAGTCATAGTGATACATGTTGTATTTCAAATACATGTAGTTTTATAACTACTCATTTTGTATAAACGTCGGACTAGTGCTGCCTATTTGATTTATGTATTTAAATTTATTTTTATCAAGTTTTTAATAATGTTTTATTTTATTTAAGTCACAATGATCATGGTACATAAAATTTTTAAATTTATGACATTTTAACTCATGTGTATTGTAGTATCTTTTGGTATAATTATTATTATTTTTAATTATATCAAAGGGTGTTACACGTACTGCAACCCAACCCTATAACCCAGAGGCTCAGTCATGCACAACGTTAGGGTAGGTGATACACGATTGTACTTTTTGATTTTTGTCGATTTGGTAGTCATAGTGATACATGTTGCATTTCAAATATATATAGTTTTATAACTACTCATTTTGTATAAACGTCGGACTAGTGCTGTCTATTTGATTTATGTATTTAACTTTATTTTTATCAAGTTTTTACTAATGTTTTATTTTATTTAAGTCACCATGGTCATGGTACATGAAATTTTTAAATTTATGACATTTCAACTCATGTGTATTGTAGTATCTTTTGGTATAATTGTTATTATTTTTAATTATATCAAAGGGTGTTACACGTACTGCAACCCAACCCTATAACCCAGAGGCTCAGTCATGCACAACGTTGCAACTATAAGCTCGGTATTTCATTTAAGGTAAGTGAAAAAATCTTCTTGGTCCCTAGAGATAAAGTTGATTTTGCTGGCTATTTTGCTAGTTTTCTTTAAATTTGTTTAGAATTTTTTATATATTTTTGTTTGACATTTATGTCCTTTGTGTGCTTTTTTTTTTTGTTGAATTCGTTTGGAAAATCTTCTTAATGGAGAATCTTGTGTGTTCATTGATGATGTTATCTACTAATGAAAATTATTATTTGATGAGATGATTTTTGAAGTTCTTGATGATATTATCTACTGGCTTGATGAGCATTGCATAACTTAAATATCAATTTTCTATTTTATTTTATTTTATTTATTATCATTGATATGTTTTTTTAAATTAGGAGTATTTATATGTTTTAATTAGTTTCTAGGGAAAGAGCCAAGTAATTAACGAAGAAAAAAGAAAATTATTTAGAAATTTAAATTTTTTAATAACCATAAACACTTAAGTTGTCTATTTTATTAATTTTAAATACTTTTAATTGATGTAGCAATGCAAAATAAGTAAATTTAGTAGTCGGGTCAAAAGAGTTCATGTTGAATTATTTTGGATTTTGATCATTTTCGGGTGATGAAATCAACTCATCTCTTAAAAGTTAAATTTATATAAATTTTAAGCTTGAATTTCATCAAATTTCAGGTTGAGCTTTTTCTAAATGGTTCAAAAGAAATTTTTGGATCAGACTAAAATTTTTTAGGTCGATATATAAGTTATAAGAATGACAAGTTCATATATAAAAATTGTTAGGTCGATATACTAGAAGCACATTAGCTAAAAATGTTTAAATGTTCATATAAAAAGTAAAATATTAACTTTATATCCATACTAAAAATCAATTGAGGATGTCAGAAATTAAAGAAAGCTTAAATAAAAATAAAATTAATTGATTCTTATAGTCAATAAATGAATTTTAATAAGTAGTTAAGATTTTTTAATTTTGTAAGTGGATCAGATTATCAATTCAACTTAAATATCTTGACTAATATTATTTTGATTCCTTAATTAGTGAGAAAAGATTGATTAATTTAAGTTTCATCTCTAATTCTCTATTGCTAGTTTGCTACCAAGTACACTATTTGGTAACGAGATAATATTGTTTTCATAAATTTGGTAAAGCAAACCCAAGTTTACCGTCAAAATTTTTCTTGAATTGGGTTCTTAGTGCTACATGTGGAATGTTTTATTTACGAATAGGGACATTATTGCTTATTTAGATAAAGATTATTTAATTTTGTCCATGCTGTACAATATTTTGCCGTATTGAGAGGAAAAAAATGAATGAGCCAAACATTAAGGAATAGAAAATATAAATTGTTGTATATTCAATTCTACCGTAGATAGCTAAACGTTGTTTAATAATATATTATCGCACTCATAATTAAAAAGTGCTTCCCCTCTTCTTTATTTTCTCTTCAATTTGAAAGGATAATAGACAAAATAAGCCAACTGGATTTCACCTTTCATTCTTTTCATTTTCCAACACTTTCCATAGAAATAGAGCTCTGCCATCAGGTCCACAAATCCATTATACGTATGCTTGGCACTACATATAAGCTTTGAGTACAACATGGAATTTTTCTTCTTTTTCACATTATACAGATTCTATTGTGAGGTTTTTATTTCATCTATGTAATATTCATCAAACACCTCCTAAATTTCATATTGCATCCTGCTACTCAAACTGACGATTAGAAAAATAAATTTTATGTATGTTCCAATATTCGTTTCAGAAAAAATAAATTTTTTCAAGTTAATAATAAATAACAACTTAAGTTAAAAAAAAACATTCGAAGAAACTTAGCCAAGAATTAGTTTGTATTAACGAAAAACACTTACCAACTACCAAAAGAATTAAAACTCAGAACTAATATATTAACAAAGAAAAGAAAAATCAAATATTAAAACAGGTAAAACAAAAATCACAAAATCACATAATCCATCAAAAAAAGTGAAGTAAAGATAAACAAAGAAAATCCAAATTAAGGAGAAAGAAATCACAGATCATCCATTATATAAAAAACCCACCTAATTGAACTTATATGATACACATTATATAAAATATCAAAATTTTATCTAAAATTTCACAAACTAATGATCTATTTTTATTTGACATAACAGGCAGCTAATAGCGAAATATTTATAAATGTTTTGTAAAAAAATTTATTTATTAATATCTATATGTGATATAATTATACTAAAGATATAATTTATTTTTACATATAGTTTATACTTAATATGTTAAATAGTATATATAAGATATAATTTTAAAAGAATATAATTAATTTTATATATTTAAATTTATATTATTATATAAGAATAAATGCTATAGCTAATTAATATTCATAACACTAATTTATGTTATAGAAATTTAGCTAGATTGTATAAGCTACATACAACTTTCTTTTTATTGATTAGTTCAAGTCTTGCATCATCTTTAAAGCATTCATGAATTGTGTTGGAGGAAACAAGGATCATCTTTTGTTCAAAAAAAAAAAGAAAGAAAAAACTAAACATGATCTAATTAAAAAGTACTTAAAAATCCACAAATTATTTTACATATACACAATATCATTAACAAAAATAACTCATTTTCTCCATTATAGATAGGTATAATTCAGTATTGATTCATTAGAAATGTGTATTAAATTGTTAATTAATTACTATATATATAGCTTGATTATATTAATTATTACAAAGTAAGGCTTGAATGAAACAAATTAAACCAAGTAATAAACTATAGCGTCTAAAGGTCACTTTTCCTTACAAAATATAACATGGAAGCCATAAGGAACCCTCTTCGTTACCTTCATCGCAACAATAATCTCAAAATTCCATCACTAGGAATTGGATCCCTTGGTTAATCCATTTTTTGGATCTTTCGGTTAATCCATTTTTAGGTTTTGTTCAAAATTACTTGCAATCTAGCTAAGCTATATAACCAATTCTTAGATCTGTGCCTACAAAATTTTCTAATAGTTGTTTGCTTTTGATTATGTATAGTCGCCTACTAATTGACATTTCCTTATTTGCAAATGTTTAGAACAAATAGTTCACGAGTACATCTTGACATTAGGCTACTAAAGGTATGTGATTCTCATCAGCTAGAGTATGTTACTAAATCTCATAATGTCATAAAAATTTAAAGCTTAATGGTTTGATGCTTGATATGAATACATTAAACTATGCAATGAACTGATCTAAGTCTATTATATAAACTTGAGTCTCTTTGGTATATTCAATGCATGTGATAGTTCATCATGAGTTTACTAAGATATTAATTGTTTGAGTAATTGGTGAAAATATGAGAAACGAGTAATTATATGATAATTGCACATTTTTCGATGTTGGATGAAGTCAGATTGTGAAAGTGATTTTGATCATGAATAAATTAAAATTTGGAATGTGATTGAGATTGATTATGTGGATTATTAATTGTGTTTTATAAGTGAATGAACAAAAATTTGAAATTGACTTTTTTTAGGGGAAACTCTCCTTAAACTTCAATAGATCTATAAAAATAACATGATTAAGATAACCTAAAATGAATGTAGATAAATGTACAATTTTGTACATTATAGCCTTAGAAACACGTTCATTGTATTTCTCATTGGATTATAAGAAAACACTGATTTGTCCACTGTGAACAGTTTGGGAATACATGTTTATGTAACTGACATATCCTATTACATGTGTTTTGACATACATGTGTAGGAAATTCAGTTTTAAATCCCTTCGTTCTTCGAGTGCACAAATGAGTTATCATATCATGCACTTAAAGAACGAATTGCCAAAATTTCTACATATGTACGAATATAATGCGTACGGTTGTGTCGTATAGACATGTGTTCTTGAATGGGATAGGTTCCTACCTTTGTAAAGAATACAAGAGTGATAAGGATGAGACTTATTAAAGAAACTAACTAATTCTAAAAAAGCCAAAAGAACCTACAACTATATACAGGAACTAACAAATCTAAATATCATTTGCTTATGAATGTCACCCTAATGAAATGAGATACTTATTATATTTGTCAGTCATGAGTAAGGATAGAAACTGGATATACCAGAGGTTGATAGATGTCTTTCTTAATCCGGTGTTCATTTCTGGGGTTGAGAAAATAGAAAATTTGCATGTGGTAATCCAGAGTGGATGGATGGGAAAAAAATAAAGTGTCCGTTTCTGAAATACAAATGTTAGAATTGTCAGTTCCTTGATATGAAAACGGTGAAATATCATTTGTTGAGATATAGTTTTAAATCGGAATATTTTGTGTGGAATAGGCACAGAGAAAAGAAGGAAGTGATAAATGAATAATATATTATGGATGAGTCTGACCCTTCTCATCAAATCAATGAATACCAGAAAATGGTTATGGATATTATTGGTCCTTTATTCAATCAAATTATGAGTATGAAGAGAATCCTAATCCAGTGGCACAACAATTTTACAATATTCTAGATAGTGCCAAAAATCTGTTGTGGCCTGGGTGTAAAAATCATTCACAGTTATCAACAGTTACTAGAATGCTGAATATCAAAGCCAAACACCATCTATCTGAGTGTGCATTCGATGCAATGATTCAACTGATTAAAGAGGTTATGCTTGAGGAAAATTTAGTTGCTGAAAGCTTTTATGAAGCAAAACATATGGTTCGAGGTTTGGGTTTACTAGTTGAGAAGATACATTATTGTCCTAATGGATGCATGATTTATTAGGGGGAATATATGAACATGACTCTATGCAAGTTCTATAACCATGCACGTTTCAAGAAAAGTTGCATATTGATGGAAGGGTGAGGAGAAAAATCGATGTGTCTTTCAAGAAAATGTATTACTTCTCGTTAATATTGAGACTTCTTAGATGATACGCATCAAAAGCTACTGCTAATGATATGAGGTGGCATGTAGAATATGAAGTTGAGAATAATGTAGTGCAACATCCTTTCGATTCAATTGCTTGGAAGCATTTCAATGAAATTCACCCTAATTTTTCAATGGAAATTAGAAATGTGCGTCTTGGCTTATGAATGAATGGTTTTTAACCTTTTGATAATTTTGGGCAACAATACTCATGCTGACCGATTATAGTAACTGTGTATAATCTACCTTCCTGACTGTATATGAAGGACTCATTCATGTTATTAACTGTTCTTATTCTAGGACCTCAAAATCCTAAAGACAAACTTGTGTACTTACAGCCGTTAATATATGAGTTGAAGATATTATGGGATTATAGAGTTGAATTATATGACATTTCTCAGAATCAAAATTTTCAACTTCGAGCAACATTATTGTAGACTGTTAGCGATTTTTCTACTTATGCAATGTTGTCTAGATGGTCAACAACATGATGGTTGGCTTGTCCTTATTGGTTAGATGACTTTGATACCTTTAGACTAAGTAGGAGTGGTAAGCAATGCTAGTTTGACAATTATAGGAAGTTCGTGGACCCTGATCATCCATTTAGACATAACAAGAATGCATTTATGAAAAATTGAATTATAACAGATGTCACACCTCCAAGTAGATCAGGTTCAAAGATATTAAACATAATTGATCAACTGGGATTGAAAAAGGTAACATAAATTGATGTTGCTGAGATAAACATAATGATTAGTCAATCATGTAGTTAAAAAAAATGCAACATATTTTGGGATTTGCCTTATTGGAGCTCAAATCTAATTCAACACAACCTTATGTCATGCATATTGAAAAAATATGCACGATAACTTATTTAATACAGTGTTGAATATTCCTGGTAAAACAAAGCACCACACTTAAATCAAGGCAAAATCTCAATACATATTATCGAAGGCCCGAGGTTGATAAGTTGGATTCAACTGGAAAATACCCTAAGCCTTGCCACACCCTTAACAATAGGGCTAAAAAAGTGTTATTTGATTGGGTAACAAAGTTGAAATTTCCTAACGGTTACGTATCGAACATGGGAAGATGTGTGGATAAACAGAAGTTGAGGCTATATGGCATGAAAAATTCAAGATTGTCATGTCTTCATATAGAGGTTGATGCTTATTGCATTTCGAAAACTGCTACCTGCTAATGTGTGGAAGGTCATCACCAAGCTTAACTTATTTTTTAAAACTCTAACTACAACAGTAATTACAAATGAAGATATGGAAAGACTTGAATCATACATTCCAATTATATTATACAAGCTAGAAAGAATATTACCTCCAAGTTTTTTCGATTCTATGGAACATATTCTAGTTCACTTGCCCCATGAGGCATGCATTGCTGGGCCTGTGCAGTTTCGATGGATGTATCCATTTGAAATGTTAGTAAAACATATCTTCTCCATCATAATGATGTAATAACAAATAATTATTGCATATATCTTATTAAGCATATCACTCTATAGGTATCTTCGAAAATTGAAACTTAATGTTGGGAACAAAGCATAAAAAACTTAATATGCAATGCATATGTAGTTGAGGAAGCATCGATGTTCTATTCATACTATTTTGAGGATCACGTGCAAATGAAATCAATATTCATGCCTCGAAATTGTGAAGATGGCAATGATTATATTTTGTCGAACAACCCCCTAAACCTATCCATTTTCAAATATAAAGGTAGGCCACTTGATCATTCCAGGACGAGACACATGAATCCTCAAGAATACAAGGCTATTTATTCTTACATTTTGCTTAATTATGAAGAAGTTGAACCATATGTTAAGTTAGTATTCGTTTAAGTGGAATATCTCATCTTTATGATACTTTTTACAACTTAATAAAATCTTGATTAATATGTCCATACCTACATCAAATGGTAGGATTTATTATGATATGTTGTAACACCTCTATCCAAATATTACTAACATAGAAGTGGATGCTAAACGTGAGGTGAACTTTGCTATCTGGTTCAAAGACTATGTGAGCATTCCTTTCTCAACATTTCAATCGAACTTCTTATTTTTAACATATGTAAAACAATTTATCATATTGATTTAGGCACATGATCCAAACTCTGATATTAATAACACATTTATCAAAGATCTCATAAAAGGTCATTTGGGAAGCGTTACAACATTCGATGGCTATTTTATCAACGAATATAAGTTTGTCACAGTTGGACATGATGCAAGCACAATGTCAATGAACAGTGGAGCTTGCATAAAAGGCCAAAACTATAACTATAATATGAATGATTGGTGCGGTTAGTTAAATAAAGTTGTGCAATTGGAGTATCCTAACTAACCAATTAAGCTAACATTTCTCTTCATGTGCAATTGGTTTGATCCTACTCCTAAAGTGGGTGCAAGGGTTCACGAGCAGTAAAATATTGTTAAAGTAAATTATTAAAGACGATATGGCAAATACAAACCCTTTGTCCTATCAACACAAGCAACTCAAGTGTTTTATTTTTCGCACCTAAATTTGCAAAGAGACAAATGTGATTGGTGGGTAGTATAGAGTGTCAAACCAAGAGGAGTAGTTGAGATACCACAAAACTCTTATTGGAGTACACGTGTGCATGAACCTCTTCTATTTCAAGAAGAGTCAATCAAAATCCATAATGTTGAAATTACTGAAAAGGATCAACAAAGGAAATTGAATGATCCAATATGTGACTTGAAAGATATTTCAAATGATGATGATGATATTGAAGAAAAATAAGAATAAGAATTACAAACAAAAAGTTCATCTAATTTAGATGAAGAATTTGAATTTAATTAAATCAATGAAACTGGCACTGAATAAAAGTGGTAGTAGTTGGCTATTGTCTTCATATACGATCTAGTTAACTGTTAATTATGCTTATCTATATCTTTTTTAGTTCAATATGAGAGGTTGAGGTCGGGCTGGAAATGCTTCCATTAGAGGTGGCAAAGGACAAGGCACCGGGATAAGTGTTATTTCATATGCACCATATTCTTCTACATCAGTAGGATCCAGATCCAACTTTACAGCACCTGACACAGAGACAATTGACATATCCACATTAGTAGGCCCATCCACGTCAGCAGACCCACCCGATCATACACCCAGCTCTACAGAATGATCTATAAGGATATCTGAGACATCGTATTTTCCAAGATCAAGCCTACAGTCACAACCACTATTCGGTTCTACACATTCACATTTGCATATCCTTCTACTTTTAATTCAGATACTATTGTCGGGAACAATTATAATGGTAGTCGTAAAAGATTTCAACTACATAATGGGAGGTGAGACATTGAATTCATATTTATTTTACATTATGTGAAGTTAAATTGATTGTTATACTTGTTTATTTATATTTTTGATATGGTTATTTTAATAACTGTAAATTTGTCGAGTCCCACGATATGATTGCTCAGATATCTCGTATATTTCAGGAGTAGTTACATCTAGAGAAATATAGGTGGAAATTAGTACCACGAGAGTTGCATGATTTCTATTGGAGGGAGTTCTAGGTAAAATTTATTGTCTTTTTGAGTTAAAACAAGAAAAAGAAACATATTGATTGATTGTTTTACATACTCGCTTTGAATGTTTTGAATTTGGAGAGAGTTTTTGAGAAAGTTTTGAATGATTGAAAATGGTTGAGAAATATAGATTGATTGGATAAATGTCAAATAACTTATTATGTCAAATGATTAGAATTGATAAATTTGCTTGGGATTTGTTAATTGATATTGAAAAAATTTACAAGTAAAATTTGGATTATGCATTTTATAGGGGAGACTCTATCCGTTTTTTTTTAAACTCTTGTATATGATAACTAAATTTGTCTAAAATGTATTCCTTTTAAAAATACTATATTTGGAAGGAGGCGATGACTGTGATAATGAAGGCAGCACGAGAGCAACTTGAGAGTAAAAGATACACTGATATGCTCTATCACTAGAGACGACATGGACGACCCCCTTATGTGTCAGATGAGGTTTGGGAGAGCTAACAACAAAAATGGGTAGATTCTGCATTTCAGACAATGAGGGAGCACCTGGTAAGAAACCGTCATAGTGAGACTAGATGTCCAAGATTCGGCCCATCACGCAATACTTGTAGATTTATTTCCATTGCTGAGCACGCTAGACAAATTGTAAGAAATCTGATTTTTTTAACACTTCAATAAAAATATCACTTCTACATTACTAATATATAATTTGTTTATTTTAGGAGATGATAGAGGGCACCCCTCCTAGCAAGGCACATCTCTTCAATGAGACGCAAATATGGAGAGCTACTAATGGGTCTAGACATTATGTGGATTAGCATGCGAGATAAATTGGGGTAAGTACTTCAATTGTCTTTACAATCTATATAATTCATTTCTTTGATTATTTGATAAAATATTTCATTGCAGAAACGAATTGATGAACTCATTGCTTAGGCATACCGGGATGAATCCAGGAACCAGGTTGATCTGTCCTATGATGATTAGGACCAGATCTTCTTGTAGGATATTAATGCTTCTTCACAGAGCTGGTATTTGTATGGGACATGCCGAAACAAAGCCTCTAGTTCTACATATGATGCATTGACATCCGAACCCCAATTGAGGTGGCTCATCAATGGATTTAAGAGCTTGAGGCGTCATAATCTAATTTGCAGCAACAAGTTCATGCGGTGGAAAATGCAATGAAAGAGAGGATACACCAGATGATGGAGCATGTAGAGCATATTATGGTGCAAAACAGGTGCCCTTATCACCCTCCACACACAGACAACAACCGCCCATATCCCTATGATCAACCATCTCCAGATGATAAGCATGTTACATCCGCTAGTTTATGCCTTGGCTAACATGCATATTTTGCGATTATATGCGTCGGATTTATCGTAAACTAAGCATATTCGTGATCCAACAAATGTGATATAACCAGAGTCTAAATTTGAGCCAAAATTAAGTGAGAAAATTGATTACGAATATGTGATATTAAAATTTGCATGAAAATGTTCCAAAGAGGGAAACATAAAACTTTAAGCAATATTTTCCATACCCAAAAAAATATTGAATAGAATTTAAACAACTGAAAAATAACAATTTTAGAGTGGAGAGCTTAAATGATAGAAGGATAGTGAATTGAATATATGACCTACACATAAATGACTAACTACAGTATAAAACCATAATATGTGACTTTAGATCCATCATTATTATATTCGAGGGAATAGAACCCAAATGAATGTACATTAAATATATGCCTTGTTATCTTAGAGAGGCTTTTAATTCAAGGTAAGTTATAAATCTAGTATAAATGCGATAAGTGACCACTAAATAATTAATGTCAAGCATATGGATGCCATAAGTGCCTAAGCCGAATGAGGAAAAAGATTCATTTAACGTGAGAGAAATGTAAATCAGGTTCGTACAAAATTCTTATCTTAATGTCCATTGAAATAAATATTAAAATATCAATATTAAATATATTTTTAATGGCGAACAAATATATATATATATATATATATATATATATATATATATATATATATATATATATATATATATATATATATATATATATATATATATATATATATATATATATATATATATATATATATATATATATATATTCAAATTTAATGTTAAACGATTTTCATTTGGAATATGGATTACATATTATGTTTTTGATATCAAATATTTATTAAAATAAAATCATCTTTTGAATTTTAATAACTTATAATATTAACAATATAGATATTTAAATCGATTTTTATTTGAAGTTATATGGAAATGAACTATTAAATGATTTTTAAATAAAATTTGTTATGTTCCTTTCAAAAAAATTCAATGTCGTTATGGTTTGAGATTTTTGCTTTATAAATAGTGAAATATTGTTTTGACTTGAAAAATGATAATGAGTATATTTTTATGGAATTTATGGTTTTTAGTCCATATAAGGACATAGACAATGATCTAGGAATTGTTGACATGTCAATATGGTAGAAAATCCATGACCTGTAGTTATTTTAGTCATGGAAGGTATTGTATGACTTTTGTAGTTAAGTTAAACCATATATATTATTATTTACCGATCTTGTGATTATCTTGGATCAAAACCTGTCTTGTAGTTATCTTTGATCAGATGATATTATTTTGGGTCATATGGTTATCTTTGACTCTAGTCTTATAATTATCTTGGACTCTGAGATTTTCATTATTTGATGATACCCTTTGCTTCCCTAGAGGCAAGTCTATGGTGCGTTATATGAGCAGAGAAATAACGAAATTATCATTTAGTATATGAGTATGATGAAAATTTTGTGAAGTGAATGAATATGATTTTTAAATAGATTTCCTATGATTTTACAATGTCATTGGTGAAAATGAATTTTTAAATTCAAATGATTATATGTTATAAACATGTAAAATGAGTTTTTATATTTTAAATAATAATGTTATGCATCCATTTATAATCAGTTAATTCTGTATTTTAAAAGTAAATATTTATTTATAATTGTTTATTGATGCGCAAATTTATTGAAATGAGTTATAGTTCCAAATTTATATTTTTAATGACTGTTACTATAAAATTTGTACTACTGAGCTAAAACTCAGTTTGAGAGTTATTTATCTTTCGCGCAGATAGTAAACATTAAACAGATACCAACGTACAAGTCGAGAGTTGCAGATCTAGTAATTTCACTAGAGGAGTGCAACAATAGCAAATACAGTGATAGTCATATCATGCTCATAAAGAAAATTTTCTTTTATGCATTAGGTATGTTTTAAAATAAATACATATATGTAAATAAAATTATAAACTAGTTTATAATTTGCAAAAATACAGCTCATATATGTTTAAAAGAAATTTATTCTCATTTTGAGTTATAAGTGTATCTATATATGTTGTATGCTTATAAGTTCTGGACAAACATATCGATTAGTCAAAAATACCACTTTACCTGACTGAGGTACAAAATGGTAAGGGGGTGTGATATAACAACCATGATTCATACTTCTATTTTTTTATTTGACTTTTTTTTTTCAAACAACACTTTTTTATGTCGCTAAAATTTTATTGTTTGTCAAAATTTGTAGTAATATTACAATTTTATATTAAATAAATAAGACTTATTTATTTATTAAATATATTAATAATAATATATTTTATAATAATTAATTAATTATATAATAATATAAATAATAATAATAATTATTTATAAATTAAATAAATATAATAAAATTAATAATAATAAAAAAATAAGTGGTTGCTAATATTTAGAGACCACTTAAAGGGTTGCTGTATACAAACATAATTAGAGACCATATTTTAGCGATCCCATACTTGTGATCTCTATTAAGCGACCATAAATATAGTTGCTAAATAGCTACCCATACGCAATAGTCTCTATATTGTGACCATAAATAGAGACCACATTAGCAACCACTTTTAGAGACCCCAAATAATATGGTTGCTATATGGTTGCAATGTGGCCTGCTTGGTCTTCAATAGGTACGAAGTTTTACAGACCATTGTTATGGTCGCTAAATAGAGATCACTAATATGTGGTCGTTAAACAGAGACCGCTTATATGTGATTGCTAAATTTAGCGATTATAGTGGCTATGGTCGCTATTTCATTGAGGTCTCTATGTAAAAAGACATTGTTGATGTCCAGTTGATGAAGATGCCAACCTTGAATGAAAAAAATAGCCAAGAGGACTCTGATGGTTGTCATCTTTACTATAGGAAAGAAAGTGTCTAAGTAGTCAATGTCTGGTTACTGTGTGAAGCCTTTAGCAATCAGTCTAGCTTTATGCCTCTCAATAGACCTATCTACCTGAAACATTGTTTTGTACACCCATTTACAACCTATGGCTTTCTTGCCTGGTGGAAGCTGAGTGGGTTGCCAAGTCTGATTAGTCTATAAAGCTTCCAATTCTGCTTGTATGGCTGCTTTCCATTTTGGAAACTTTACTGTCTGATGATATGTTTTAGGTTCAAATGGTATAATGATAAAAGCTGAGAAGCATTTATTAGATGAAGATAAATGAGTATAAGAAAGAACATAAGCTAAGGAATGGGGAGAAGTACCTTTGTTTCTATCAGGATTTGGATCAGCAAATAATGAAAGTGAATTGGCTTGACTTGAACTACCAAGGACTTGGCATTGATAATCTCGTAGGTAAGATGGTTGGTGTCTTGGTCGAGTAGATTTTCAGACTAAAGGTTGGAAAGATGAGTTGAGTTTATAGGTTCTGGGGTTGTAGTTGATTGATTAGTATCAGTAGGAAGTGATTCTGGATATTGATTCTGAACATCTAAGTAAGGTTGTGGTAGAACAAATTGACTTGCCTCATGAGTCTCTAATTGATCAGAAAAAGGGAATTTTTGTTCATAAAAAAAAAACATGTCTGGATATTATAATATGATGGCTGGTCATATTGAAGAGCTTATAACCTTTTGTTTTATACTTATACCCTAAAAGCACATTTAGTAGCTCTAGCTGTTAGTTTGGACCTGTTGGCAGTAGATGTGCTAGCAAAAACTGGGCAACCAAAGACTTTTAAGTGAGACAGGGTTGGTGGTTTATGGTATAACAATTCAAATAGGGTTTGATTGTGAATGGAAAAAGAAGGTAATTTGTTTAGTAAATGGATTGCATGAACTATGAATTCACCAGAAAATGTCAGACATATGACTTTGGAACTTTAAAGCCCTAACAGTGTTTAAAATATCTTGGTGTCTCCTTTCAAAAACATTGTTTTGTTGTGGTGTCTCTACACAACTTGTTTGATGTTCAATACCTAAAGCTGCATAGTAACTAGTCATAAAAAATTCATAACCATTGTCACTTCTTACTTTTTTAATTTGTTTGTGAAATTGGTTTCAAATGAGTTGAATAAAATTTTGAAGTTGAGGTCTGACTTTAAATTTACTTTTCAACGTATAAATCCAAGTAAATCGACTGTGATTATCCACTATGATGAGAAAGTATTTATGACCATGTAGAGAACGGGTAGAAGGACCCTAAATGGCAGTGTGAATCAAATCAAAAGGAGTATGTGATCTGTGTTCACTAAGAGAAAATTATAATTTTTTTTGCTTTGCCAAATGGCAGGAGTCACAAACATGAGAAGAAGTTGTTATATGCATATTACATATTCTAGCTAATTGATACAACCTCTTATTTGATACATGGCTTAGCCTATAATGGCATGTAACTGAATTGTCATCTTTAGTAGAACAAGGGTAAGTATGGAAGTGGTTTGAACTGATTAAACTGAGAGTTGAACAATGAGTAAATTGAAAAAGATAGAATCCTTGGTGTTGATTAGCTAAGCCAATCCTTCTGCCATTCTGTTGATCCTGGATGGTACAAGAGTCATGTGTAAAAATGAGAGAACAATGTGAATACAATGTAAGTTGAGATACTGAAATGAGATTAAATGCAAATTGTGGTAGGTGAAGGACTTTATGAAGTTTAATTTATGCATTTAATTAGACTGTTCCTATGTGAGACACTGCAATATGCATATTGTTAGGTAATTTGACACTATGATTTGTAACAGGTGAATAAGAGGTGAATGATGATAAAGAACAAACAATATGATATGTGGCTCCTGTATCCAAGATCCACAATTGATCATTTTTATTTGGATTTATGGCTGAAAGGATCATACCAGAACTTTTGCATTCTAAATTAGTATCAAACGCAGGAGCTAAGTTCCCAGAATTATGAGCAGTCGATTGTGCAGCAAAGGAACCTTGACCTGGCACAAAAGTTCCTTCATTAACTTGATGAATGATTTGCTTAGACATGCACTTGAAAATTGAACATAACTGCTGGTATTGATGTGGAGTTAGGCCTATATTGTTAACTTCTTGAACAACAAAATTTTTTTTTTCTCAAGTCTCATTAATTGCATATGTTTCCACCTGATTTGCATGAGAAAATTTTATTTTTGGCTTGTATCCAATAGGAAAACCATGTTTCTAATAGTATTTATCAATTGTATGACCCATTTTTCCACAGTAAGAACATTGTGGTCTTTTCCCTCCAAAATTATATCTTCCTCCTATATTGAATTTTTTTTTGAAATTATTTTGTACTTGCCCATCACCAGAACTCTTGATTTCTTTTCCAGCTGTCATGCTTTTATTGTAACAAGCAACATGTTCTAATGAGGAATGTTCACCTGAAGAATGTAATTGCCTTTCATGCTGAATGATCAAAGCAAAAGCTTTATTAATATTCGGAAGAGGATCCATGATCATAATCTGTGACTTTACAGTTGCAAAACTTTCGTTTAGACCCTTCAAGAATCTAATTACATGATCATAATCATAGCATCTTTTAAAAGTTAAAATGGCACTAGAATTGCATACTGGATTGCAGCTACAAGTAGGCAAGGGTCTTAAATTTATGTACTCATCCCACAAAATTTTCATATGAGTAAAGTAATCTGTAACACTCACTTGGCCTTGATTCAAGTTAAAAATCTCTTGTTGAAGATCTGCCACTCTAAAGTGATCATGAGCCTGAAACCTATACAGATCAACTGCATTGTCGAGCCAGATGATGCTCTGTGCAATTGAGGGAGAAAGAGAATGAATTAGCCAAGATAATACCATTGTATTATATCTTCTCCAAACTGAATAAAGTTGAATAGCAAGAATCGGCTTCATTTGGCACTGATATGTTTCCATCGACAAAACCCAACTTATTCTTCGAGAGTAAAGCCATTTTCATTGCCTGTGACCAAGAATGATAATTAAATCCATTGAGAACTGAAGTCACCAGTATAAGTGAAGGATTTTCATTTGGATGAAAAAAATAAGGACTAGATGGTGAGTCCTCTATAACATCATATTGAGGTAATGAAGAAGTGATTTTGCAATATTGAGAAAAAAAAAATGAAAGTAGAAAAAATTAAAAATGCTCTGATACCATGTTTAACTTGTAGAGATGATTGTGAATTCTTATTCTTCAATTATAAAATAATCAAGATACAACTTACATAGGAATTCTCCCATAACTGCCTAACTAAACAAAGGGAGAAAAGAATACAGTTACATATTGTAGCATACACTTTTAACAGGAAAACAATACAATTGCATAAACTAAATCTATTATTTCACGTAACTTCAGTAAAGCCAATTAAGTATGAGGAATATGAGCTGGATTCAGTTATGAAGTTGTTAGTAACGATGACTGTGTTAGTTGAACTGAAACTTCTAGAATTTTGAGGAGCTTCTTCTCGTAAGCTATATGAATGTTTAGCTAAGCTGGTTGAACAATGAGTAGTGAACAGTGAATTTATGCTGTTGTTGCCATTGGGAAGAAAACTTGCCTCATTATAATACATTATGCATATGACTAATTTTGTCTTATTATCTGGTTAATTTGCAGATTGATTATAAGCTAAATCAAACAAATAAAATCCTCAACAAAAATCAAACTATATTAAATATTTATTTCGAATCGGAAAACTAAAAAATAAAAAATCCGCAATATAAATGGCAAGAATCCAACCGCTTGAATGTTAGTAATAATTTAGTGTTTTCATTAGCTAGACTCAAATGTAATGTAGAATTATATATTACAAATCAGATATTCATATTCATAAATGAATTTTGAATACAAAAAAAAAAGGAGTAATAAGTTTGGAAAATTGCATCTAATTAAAAATGCATCCACAATTTCTTGAGATGGAGGATACCAATGACAACATTGATTTTCTTTTTTGCATTTTCCAAAAATTAGTCCAAAAATATTTTTTATTTCTCTTAATTTTTTCTATATGTATTTTTTAAAATTTTAATTAAAAAAATGCAAAAAAAGAATGAAGGGTGATGTAGAAAATGAGAAGAGAGAGAATGATCATAAATAAAAAAATTGATGTTTTAGCCATTATAAAGAGAAAAAAACACAATATTTAAATTTACCTAGAGAAAAGGTTTCATTTTTTTTAATTAAAAATAGTAGAAATAATGGACCAATGAAAAAGAGAGTATTAAAAAAGAGTATTGGTGGCAAGTTGACTACCATTTTCCAACAAGAGGGTATATTAGTTACTAAAATTATTTAATTACTTGATTATCCTTAATTTTTAATAGAAAATGACTAAAATGTGTGCATTCTAACTATCTAGATTTTAGGCAACTATTTTTTATTGTTTTTGTTAATAAAAAACATAAATCATGGTATATGATTAATCAAACCAAACTAGGATTAGTTTTTTTTTAAAAAAATAATAAAAAAGGAATGATAATGTAGGCATACTTAATAGCATAGTAATGACAATATTGAATTACTATAAGGCATTGGACCATTTGTCCTTGTGCAAATGATTAGCTAATGAGACTTTTTTCTTTAAAAAAAATTATGTTGATTGAATTGAAGATTTTGATGAAACTTCTTAAATACATTAGAACTAGACATTTGAGGAGGGAATTAAGTTTTATAACATATATGTGAATTATATGTTTATTATATATGAGTTATATGTATAACATTTTAAATAGAATGTTTGTTTCAATTAGTGGAGCCGTATATGAACATTCAAGATTAAAAAATAATATTACATATTCCTGATGTCAATTTGTAAATTAAGCTAATAAATAATATATATATATATATATATATATATATATATATATATATATATATATATATATATATATCACTTTTTATATATACAATTCATTGATATTAATTTCTATACATTGTATGTATATGTGAGTTATACGTCGAGAATATATGAATTATATGTGAATCATACGTAAAAATATTGATGTAAACACAAACCAGATAGCAAGGTGGAGCATTACAAAATTCTAGATGAAATTCATAAACAGCTCTTTCAGGTGCTGTTATTATAAGTTATGCCTATAGATATTTTTTTAAATAAAAAAATTGTCAAAAAGTTCATTTTCTTATATATTTTTCTTACTGTAGCTCTCTCAGATAGGCATACCAAATCAATTGACTAATAATTTTGGACAGTTGCATAAAAGGCAAGGCATGGCCTTTGAATTTGAACTGAGTGCAGTCAATGAGGTAGAAAGGAGACAGATCGATGGTGACTTTGTTGGGAAAGGATCAGAGGGAGAGGATCACATGTTCCACACATTAGACAATTATAATTAAAATAATATAATATTTTATTATATATTATTCGTACAACTTCACATATATATAACTAGTTGAGAGATAAATTGTCATTGTCAAAAATTTAATTTAATTAAATTCAAAATTTTATTCTAGAAAAATTATGATAATTTGAACTAAACCCTTAAAAATAGAAATCATAAATTCTTTTTTATCTGTCAAAATAAATACTATCTAAAATAAAAATAATTAAATTGTAATTAATTTTTAGAAATTATATTCATAATATAATTAGCGCATAAACTAAATCAATTTTATTACATTGAGTATGAAATGATATGTTTGGATTATTGAAAATAACTAGCAACATAAAAAAGGTTCCTTCTCAAAATAAAAAAAATATTTATTTTACATTTTTTTAATTTTAAAAGTTATACCGTAAAAGATATATTCTGACTTATATTTATAGTATATAATTTATATATATGTTTTATTTAAAATTATTAATATATTTAACTCAAAATTATTAAATGTACACTTAAAAGTATATGATACATATATGTTCAATATATGTGAGGTATATATGATGTATATGTTTATTAAATATACAATAAATTATGACAAAAGATAAAAGTATATATTATGTATATGTAAAGTATACATATGGTATACATATACTATATGTACTTATCTTGGAATCTATTCATAACCATGGATATAATTAAAACCATACTAGTTAAACTTCCATGACAATATTAAAAATACCAATACTTAATACTCTAGAGTTGTATGTGGCTCCTACACAAAGCAATGAATTTCCCTCGAAGAACTGTTTCACCTCTTTATGCCATCCCAATATTTACATGACGATTTGCATTAATGGTGTCTTTTATAAATGTAAGAGAAATGATTTGACAGTGAACCTGAGCTTGAAAGTGGAGGTCATGATGAAGAGAATGACTTCATTTGATAAAATATACTAAAAATTGACTGGTATATTGTAAATGTACTATAAATATACCATAAATATAGTTTAAATAAACTTAAAATAAAAAAAATTAAATCAATTCTACTTCTAGTAAATTATCAAAATATTACTCTTGCTCGTCTACATGAGCCTGGATAATAGGTTTCCAACCATGTGATTTCAGTTAAAAGTTTGCCCAACAGCACAACAAAAATGGTATATATGTGAGGTATATAAAAGATATTATTTATTAAATATAGGAAGTAGACATGATAACAAATAAAAGTATAGGTGAGGTATATGTGAGGTATATAATATTTTGCCGAGTATTATGATTACTCTTTCATGCTCTAGATCATTTGAGTCCATTACTCTTTTCCTGTACAAATTGGCCATCACGAAATACCAAGCAAATGTAGAAAATAAATATTAATGTCTGTTCATAGTTGTCACAATAATTGATAATCAGTCGGCAACATAAAACCTGGAAAGAAGCAGTCTAATTATTATTATATATCATAATAACATCCCAAATAGCTCTCTAATTGTCTTTATTATTTTTTTTTAAAATTTTCGATCTCGTCGAAGAAGCAGTCCAGTAATTTTCCATTGCAGTTTGTGAGAAAATTAAATATGAGTTTTTTAACAAAGAGAAACATGGGCTTTATATTAGCCCTTTTAAAAAGGATAATTATTGCAACAAACACCCAACAATATAAGTGTTTGCACTTGCCTAACCATGAGGAGCCCAGTCTGATCTTGGGCCACCGACATTCGAAGCCCGCACTGCATGAAGTGGGCGTGTTCGTAGATAATTTTATCTTGTCCCTTGTGGAAATTACCTTCTAGAAGTTAGGACAAAACCTTTTGATTACTTCATCCAAGATATATTCAACTTTGTCGCCGGACCAGATATTCAACTTTGTCGGATTGCATTCTCCAAAATTAAATTGACTGGTTATATTTATTTAATTTCTATTATTCTTTAATAGTGGAAATTAAATGTTTCAATTGAGAGAAGATTATTTATTTTTTAAGAATAAATATTTAACATTTAATTTTAATGGTTGATTAATAATCAACTATAAAGATTAAATGAGTATTATCTAGCATATTCGATGAAGTGATTTCAATCCTATTTTGTCAGTGTAAATTATATTTGCACAATACTTAATATCTTTCCAGCTCCTTGTGAAATTTTCTCATATTTATTTCTTTACATAAGTGATTATGAGAAATCTCATAATTAATAACATAGATTTCTTTACCAAAAAAAAAAAAAAACAAATTGACATATATTTTGGGGCTGAGACTCAATTATATATAAATCTCTGAAATACAATATCCTTAAAATAGACAATTAAGAACATAATAAAACATCTAGATATAAAATAACTTGTGTACTTGATTAAAACCCAAGAATGTTAAACGTAAAACTTGAAGCATGTGGGTGGGTCACAAAGATCACTGGTTTTAAAGGAAAGCTTGCATGTTATTTTAGTCCAATGAAGCTTCTCATTTTTCAATGAAAAGGTAAAATAATGAAGTATTGTTGCTCTAATTGTAAGAAAAGTACTTTTTATGCTAAAAAAATCAATCTCTGCATTAATTAATTCTCCAACCCGACTTTAAAAGGAAGGCCGTTAGTGACAGATTGTAAGGTCAGATACCAAAAGATAAAGGCTGTCTTTACTTTATCTTCTAAATTAGCACATATTGATATTATTCATTGCTAAATCAAGCTCTTCTTTTTTTATCCAAAACTGACCCGTTATATTAGGATATTGTTCTTAATTTATAGTGCCCAACAGAGAACTGCCCACAAATCTGATTTTTAGTTATAATTCCTGAAAAGAAGAAGCATAGATCCATGTCTATTCCCTTAAAAATTCTAGTCTTTATTCTACAGTGCTGTTTTGTGGTTAGCCTTTATCACCCGCTAGACCCTCTTAGTCCGGATGAAATCAATAAAATAGGCCTAATTGTGAAGAATTCTAGCCTCGGCAAACTTCCTAATCTAACCTTCCATTTTGTCGATGTTGAAGAACCTGAAAAAGCACATGTTCTCTCTTGGTTATCCTCGTCTGACCACAAAGTTCTCATTCCTCGTCGAGCAAAGGTGGTTGTTCGAGCCGCCGGTCAGACTCATGAGCTCATTGTCGACATGGCCAGAGGCTCTATCTTATCAGACAACATCTACGCTGGTCATGGTTTTCCTCCATTCACTTTTAACGAGCTTTTCCTGGCCAGCAAGCTGCCTTTGACCTACCCCAAATTCATTGAATCCATTGCGAAAAGGGGGTTGAATTTATCAGAAGTTTCTTGTGTACCTTTCACTGTTGGTTGGTATGGAGAAAATGTCACAAAACGCGCTCTTAAAAATTCATGCTTCTACAGAGATGGATCGGTCAATGTATTTGCAAGGCCTATTGAAGGAATTACTATTCTAGTTGATGTTGAATTGATGCAAATTGCTGAATATGTCGACAGGTTTACAGCCCCTTTACCTAAAGCTGAAGGAACCGATTTTCGATCAACAGGAAAGCATAACTCGATCGTTTATAATGTATCAGATGGAGGATTCACCATTCAAGGCAACAGGGTTAAATGGGCTAATTGGGATTTTCATTTAGCATTTAATGCTCGGGCTGGAATCATAATTTCCGCAGCCTCTATATTTGATGCAAATTTGAAGAAATTTCGTCCTGTGCTATACAGGGGTCATATATCTGAAACATTTGTTCCATATTCCAATCCTACAAATGAATGGTATTTTAGGACCTTCATGGACATTGGCGAATTCGGGTTCGGCCGAGCTGCCGATAGCCTGCAGCCGCTGATAGACTGCCCCGCTAATGCTGCCTATTTGGATGGCTATGTGGCTGGTGCAGATGGCAAGGCACAGCAGATGCCTAAGGTGATCTGTGTTTTTGAAAGATATAGTGGGGATCCAGCAATGAGACATGCAGAAATTAATGTTCCTGGTCGAGTGGTAAGGTAGAAATTTTGGTTCAAGAATTTGAGATTGGAGCTGTTTTTTTTTTTTTTTTTGTATGATTATTGTACATTTTGGTTTGTTTGTTTGACTTTGCAGATACGGAGTGGGGAACCAGAAATCAATCTGGTTGCTAGGATGGTCGCTACTGTTGGAAACTATGATTATATTGTTGATTGGGAGTTCAAGAAAAGTGGTTCCATCAAAGTTGGGGTAAGCTTCTCTATATTTTGGTACTTTTAGTTGCATAAATTTTGAGAGAGAGCTTAGCTTAATGGGTTACTTAGGACGGTTTATTTAGGTAAATCACTAATTTATATACCTTTTTTTAGTCAGAAATTTATGTACCCTTTAATTCTTTTTGTGTTTGTAAGTAATATGAGATTGTCACTTACAATTACATAACACAATGCCTTCAAATATAACACTGAATTGGTAACGTCGGCTCAAAAGGGAGTTCGGGCCCATTTTGGATTTTGATTAGAATTTGGGTCTGTTAACTCAAAATTTACATGTGGAGGCTAAAGTGGAATGGGTTGGGTTGGGTTCTTCGTCAATTTGTGGCGCAGTGGCCTTTGTCTTATCACATTTCTTTTTACAGCCCCATAATTTAGGCGCTCCTTACTTCCCATTCAGTTGTACCCAAACTTACTTGCAAAAGAATCCTCAATGAGAATTGAGAAACTGTTAAATTACATGATTGCCACTGCTTTAGCAGGTGTCCCTGACGGGAATCGTGGAGATAAAAGCCACGTCATTCACAAATGACGACCAAATAACTGAAAATGTATACGGCACCTTAGTTAAGGAGAATTCCGTTGCCGTTAACCATGACCACTTCATCACATACTACCTTGATCTTGACATTGACGGTCATCAAAATTCATTCATGAAAGCCCATCTGGAAACAGAAAAAGTACCAGCCGTTAACCCTCCGTCTCGGAGAAAAAGTTATTGGAAGGTCGTTAAAAAAATGGCTAAAACTGAAGCTGAGGCAAGGATACAACTGGGCAAGCCAATGGATTTGTGGTTCGTGAATCCAAATAAGAAGACCAGACTGGGAAATGAAGTTGGTTACCGGTTGATTCCGGGCGGATCGGTCGGTTCTCTTCTATCGGATGATGACTATCCACAGATTAGGGCAGCTTATACAAAAAATCAAATATGGGTGACTGCTTATAACAAGTCAGAGAGATGGGCTGCTGGCTTTTACGCTGATAGAAGCCATGGTGATGATAACTTAGCTGTGTGGAGCAGCAGGTAATTAATTTTCTCAATTTCATTGTTAATATTATTGAATATGCACAAAAGGGTATTAAGGTTGATTTAAGGGGAAAAATTTGTGTAATTTATGTGCAGGAATAGAGCAATTGAAAATAAGGATATAGTTGTGTGGTACACAGTTGGGTTTCACCATAATCCATGTCAAGAAGATTTCCCGGTGATGCCAACACTTCGTGATGGATTTGAGCTTCGACCTGCGAATTTTTTCCAAAGCAACCCATTGCTCAATCAAGCTTAATTATGATAATATATGATTGTTAAAAGGTATAATTCTTTCATTAACATATAATAATTTGTTTAAGTGTTGATCGATGCAATGTAGCTATTGATCTATTTGTAAAATCAACTGTCGGCAGAAATTAATAACCTTATTTCAGATGTGATTTTTCTTTTCTCTTTTGGTTTTTCCTGTGTATTGAAAATTCTTAAAACCTGACTACTGCTCATCAGTAGTGTTAATAGTTTTAGGAAAAGAAGAGAACTTAATACAGAAAGCGTGTAGAACAGATAAATGAAGAACGATTCAATTCATTGATAACAGAAGATTACAATTAATAATGCAGCAAACTCGTCACTAAGATCATGGAACAAATATCACTTCAGGATCAACAGAAAATAAAAAACTAACTTTACAAAATTTGGAACAACTTGACTAAATAAAAAATTAATAAAATATGACATAGGGCCTTTATTTACTGCAGTTCTACACACTTAATAACGCTCTTTGTTTAGATGCTTGTAAACTCCGAGCTTGTCTCTTAGAACCTTGAATCTACTTGTTGAAAGTGACTTGATGAATAAATCAGCAAGTTACTCCTCTAAACAGCAATGAACCAACAAAATATCACCTTTCTTTTGCACTTTCCTTAGAAAGAAAGTTTAATATTGAAATGCAGTCTTGCTATGGAATACAAGATTCTTAGATATAACTATAACAATTTGATTGTCCATATAGATCTATGTACTTTTGTTTTGTTCTATCTTGAGATCACTTAAGAATTTCCTCAACTAGATAGCTTGATTAGCAACTGAGGTGGCAACAATAAACTCCGCCTCTACTATGGATTAAGCTACAATTTCCTGCTTATTTGAACACCATGAGAAGATACCAAAACCAAGAGTGAAACAGTAGCTAAAAATGCTCTTCATATCATCAACTGAGCCTCTTCAATCACAATCTGAAAAACCAGTAAGCTTTAACCCTTTGCTTCTTTGATACTTGATCCCAAAATTAAGAGTCTCTTTGACATATCTAAGGACCCTCTTGGCTATTTTGAAGTGCAATTCACTTGCACAATGCATGAATCTAAATAGCACAACCACAACATTCAAAATATTTGGTCTAGTTGCTATAAAATACATCAAGCAACCAATGATGCTTCTAAATTGACCCTATCAAACTGTTTTGCACCATCATACTTGCTAAACTTTTCCTTTGTATTCATAGGAGTTGACATTCCTTTGCATTTATCCAACTTGAACTTCTTCAAAATTTTCTTGGCATACTTCTATTGACATACACAAATTTCATTCCTCTTCTATCTAACCTTCATACTAAGAAAATAAGTCATCAACCCAATGTCTGTCTTCTCAAAGTTCTTCATCTCAAACTTGAATTCTTCAATCAAGCTTTCCTTATTTACAGTAACCAATAAACCATCTACATACGGTGAGATGATGAGAACATCTGTTCCACTTTGCTTAACATATAAAGTGGACTTTGAAAGGCTTTTACTAAACTCCAACTTCTGCAAATACTCATCAATCCTATTGTAGCAGGCCTTAGGTGCCTGTTTTAGACCATATAAAGCCTTCTTAAGTAATTAAACTTAATCTTCCTATCTTGGTTTCACAAAATCCTCTGTTTGCTCAACAAAGATATCCTTTTGTAAGTAGCCATTCAAAAAAGCATACTTTACATCAAATTGGTATACCTACCAGCTTAATTGAGTTGTAATTGCCAAAAGGAATCTAATTACCTCAATTCTATCCATTAGAGCAAATATGTGTTAAAGAAGTCAACATTTGGTATTTGAGTAAAGCCTTTCACCACAAGTCTGCCTCTGTATTTGCTTACAAATCCATGAACATTCAACTTGGTTTTGTAAATCCATTTAACTCCAATTACATTTCTATTTGAAAGTCTACTCACCAACTCTTAGGTTTTGTTATTCTCAATCATATGCAACTCCTCCATTGCAACTCTTCACTTCTGACTTTGATTTGCCTCATCATAGCTGTTGGGTTCATAAATAGCTACATTACTCATTTGATAAATGTCAGCTAATGATCTGGTTCCTCTAATGGATCTGTCATCTACCATTTCTACTTCCCACTCCTTAAGCTCCTGATATGGTGTTATGAATTCAATAGACTTGAGTTTTTGACATCTTTGTCTTTCTTGTACACTTGTCTTCCAATTTCATTCTTGATCTTTAACAAAATGTACATTTCTGCTGATAACTGCCTTAGTAGATTGTGGTTGGTAGATCTTATAGGCTTTAGCACTCAAGCTATAGCCAATAAAATATTCATGGAATGGCTCTTTTATCCAACTTATCTCTTTTGATATGTGGCATGTATGAGTAACACGAGCAACCAAATACTCTAAGAAACTTTAAGGATGGTTTAAAGTCATACCATGCTTCAAATGGAGTCTTGCCCTCAACAACTCTTGTGGGAAGCCTGTTTTGTAGAAAGATAATTGTACTTATTGCCTCTGCCTAGAATTGTTTTGGGAGATTCCTTTCATATAGCATATATCTTTCTATCTCTAAGATATATCAATTTCTCCTCTCACTGACCCCTTTTTGCTGAGGAGTATAAAGAGTAGACAGTTGGTGATTTATACCAGATTCTTCACAAAATTGATTGGCAGAGGAATATTCCTTGTCATTATCTAATATGATGGTTTGAATCTTGTAGTTGCTTTCATTCTCAACTTATGCTTTGAACTTTCAAAAAATTGGTGTCACTTTTGACTTGTTCTTTATGAAGAAGATTCAGCACATTCAAGTAAAATAATTTATGAAGATGACATAGTAGGCACTGCCATTAAGTGAGGCAGTTCTTTGTGGACTAGCAACATTAGTGTGCACCAGTTTGAGTTTCTTGGTTGCTTTCCAAGTAGACTTAGGAAATGGCTTCATAATCTGCTTGCCTAATTGACAGGCCTTGTAATGAGTGGCTTTGACATCAATATCTGGAAGTCCAGTCACCAGTTATTTAGCTGTCATTTGAAATAGACCCTAATTATGATAGTCACCTAGCTTTTTTTGCCATAGCTCAACAGTATGTTCACTTAATGGAAAAGCATATTGCGTCTCCTCCAATGGATTTAGTGCAAAACTCTTTCCATTCATCTTGACTCTGAAAAAATCATCACTATTTATACATTTAATCAGGCATGAATTCTTATAAAATACTATTGTGTACCCCTTTTCAATTAATTGACCCACACTTAATAAATTTTGGTCTATGTTTAGCACATATAACACATTAGTGATTAATTTAATACCAAAACAAGTAGGGATAGCTATTGTACATTTTCCTTTGACAACTATATACTTTTCATTCCAAACTTTAACATTTGATGAGCAATTTTAACCTAACTCTCTCAAAAGGTGCTTATAGTGGGTAATGTGATTGGTGTAGCCACTGTCTATTAGCCAACAATTAGGTGAATCCAAGCTAGTGAAACATGTGGCCATAAATAGATGATCTTCTTCCTCTTGATCTGCTGCATGTGGCTCATCTTCATTCAACTGTTTTTTGCCTTTGTAGATAATTGTTTTATGCTCAATCTCTTGACATTTTGAGCATTCAACATCTAGTCTTCTCTAGCATTTGAAAGGTGGGTGACCTTTCTTGTTGCAATACTTACATGGTGGATATGACTTCTTTTGGCCATCCTTCTTCTTTTCCGAGTTGTTGGCTCTATACTGGTGCCAATTCCTTCATTGTCTTTCTTTTTGAACTTCGACTTATTTCTGTTTGAAGCTTGGTTTTTAGCAGCAAGAGTTCATTATATGGGTGTATTTTCTCTTATAGACCTTCTTTGATCTTGATTTTGAAGATCATTCAATAGTTATGCTAGAGAGATCCTTGATAAATTCTTTGTATTCTCAAGTATAGTAATTATGGCATTATACCTTTTCAGAAATAGTAACTAAATTTTTTTTGAACAATTCTAGTGTCATTAAATTAAGTTCCTATAAGTCTTACCTTGTTGGCAATTTTAAGCAACTTATCTGAATACTTTTTGATTGATTATGTCATTTTCATTCTTTGTAGCTCAAACTTTCTAATGAGATTCAACACTTGCATGCTCTTTATCCTTTCATCACCTTTATATTCCTTTTTAAGGTAATCCCATATCTCTTTTTTTGTCCTAAGAGATATGATTCTGGTGAAAATATTGGGAGTGACAACTGCAAACAGTGAAACTTTTGCCTTTGATTTCGTTGTCTTCTTTTCCTTTCGGGTTTTCAATTTTGCCATGGTGGGATTTACTAGAAGCATGAGGATTTTTTAGTCCTTTTCCATAGCTTTCCAAAGCCTTCAAATATGTCACCATATGCACATCCCATATTTGGTAATTAGTTCCATAAAAAACAAATGAGTAATGGTAAAGAAGTTTGCTTCAATCTCCATGGTTCAAAAAGTAAACATAAGTCCTTTAAGAAAATGACTCTGATACCACTGTTAATAGTTTTAGGAAAAGAAGAAAACTTAATATAGAAAACATGAAGAATAGAAAAATGAAGAATGGTTCAATTCATTGATAACAAAAGATTACAATAAATAATGCAACAAATTGATCACTAAGATCATGGAACAAATATCAAGCCATGATTAATAGAAAATAAAAAACTAACTCCATAAAATCTAGAACAACTTGACTAAATCAGAAACTAAATAAAACATGATATATGGACTTTATTTACTGTAGTCCTAAATACTTAATTCTAACAAGTTGCAATTCCAGCTCTCATAAGCTCTTCTTCTCTATAGTTATTTGTTTCATTTTCTAACTGAGTGCCTTTAAATTGAATCTTCTTGAATCATGTATGAATTTATAGAAATTACATATTCAAGATCAAAATATGTAAATTATACAATCACATAGTACAAATAACAAACTTGGATCAATTCATATTTTACTTAATTTGAATTATGAATGGGTCAGGTCTCTTTATGGGTGACCTGCCTTGATCCAACAAATCATAACAAGAAGTTTGGTTAGAAAATTCATTTCCACACTAGACAACAAAAAGGAAAAAGAGAAGAAAGACAAGGGTATCTCGAATTGTTAATTTTCTCAGTTGGAAAATGTTGATCCAATTGTCATCAAATGTTTTTTTTTTCTTTCTAAAAGTTTCTTAGTCATTTTGGAATATATCTACTTAGAAGTTAAGTGTGAAGTCTTTGCATGCTTTGTTAAAAGTAAAATTCATTTCACACAATGGTTGAATGCCCTCTATTTATTTCCAAAAAATTAATTAAGAGGTTTGTAGTCATTTTTTTTTGTACATAAGGTTGAATTGGATATTTAAACTCGGGACTTCACTATCCTAATCTCTAGATGAGTACCATTAAACTAAAGTTGATTGTTAGTCTTCTCTTTGATGATGACACAACTCCATCTATGATAGGTTAGACTTTTCATTTTTCTGTTCTATCTGGTCCAAGCAAATCATAACTGATTTTTTCTTGGTCCATTATATGACTCGTTCAATTTTCGTTTGGCTGCAATATCCATCTCAACATTTAATAGTATAGGAACTTTCAGTTTGTTATTTTCTTAGTGTTGTTGTTCCTTTTTTCTTTTTTACTTTCCTACGAAAATAAATTCAAGTGGGATCTTTTGTTCTTCACTTACTTAGGGGGCATTTTTTCATAAAGAGAAAGAGTAGGAATGAGAATCAGAATGAATGATTCTCATTTTTAATGTTTGGTTAGCAAAAAAAATAAAATGTAATGGGAATGAGATTTTTTTATTAGTGAGAATTACCCATTCTCCTTTCCCCCTAGGAAATGAATATTTTATTCTCATGAGAATCATGTTAAACTAGTTATAAAATGATGAAACTTTTGATTCTTTTTTCTATAAATCATGAGTTACATACACAAACATACACACACACACACACACACACACATATATATATTAAATTAGAAATAAAAAAACTCACACGATAATAGTGTTTCTAGAGCCAATAGGAAATATATATAGAAATATACATGTCATTTCCATTAACTAGGAACTTCCTCTCATTTATCTGGTGTCTCTACCTTCGTATAATTCTTGCAAAAATAGGTCACATTTTCATGGTAGCTATTGTTATTTTTTTAATTATTATTTTAATTGTAGTTTTTATAATTTATTAGTAAAATTGATTAACAGTAATGTCCTCTCATCTAATTATGATTAATTTAACTAAGTAAACGAGTGTTGCATGTTCTTATTACTGAAAACTTGTGAAAATTTAGAACTTTTTATTTTCTTGAAAATATTTTATAACATATGCTTTTTGTCATATAAAAACCTGTATAACCATAACATGTGCATAAATATCCATAAAAGAATATTTTTGATACAAGTACTAATATCATATATAAAATATCATGTTTGGGCTAAACTAGCTCAATGTTTATAAAAATATATGATCTTTGCAAAAATTACATGTTTCTTTAAAATAAAAAACATAAATAGAAGTAAATAATATAACCTTATGCATGTACGAAAATACAAAATGATGACATAAAATATCACCGACCTGGGTCGGATCTACTCTGTTGTCTTTGAATGGGCTTGTACATCTGATCAACTTTTATCTCTATCTACTAGGCTCTAAGGCCTGTGTACAGGAATACTCATACGTTAAGCTACTGAAAACTTAGTGTTACATATAGGCATACAAATTTATATATGCATCAAACAATTTATATCATGATATGTTTATGTCGTCATATCATATATATCATGTACACCAATGTATGACAATAAAAGAACCCAATCATATAACATATTTCATATCATGGAAACTATTATAATATCCTATTCTTTAACCATACATAGGTGATTCATCATAGTATTCATGACATATTACAAATAAACGGTGTACCATAGTAATCTTATATTATTATACCTTTTTCACTGTATCATATTTATTCAATATTTTTATCCAATAACTCTTTATATGGACTATTTGGATATATGTCGTCAACAAGGGTGCTCTCCAAGCTTAAGTCACTTGACATTATCTATAATCATGTATGCTCGTTCAAGCTCTTCAAATCAAGAATGTTTTCCAAGCTTAAGTCTCATTGACTGAGTAAAACATATAACTTGCATACAATATATAATCAATATTGCTCTCTAAATTTAAACCACCTTATTCTTAAAAGAAATCTGTATATTATATCACTATGGTACCGTAAACCCCTTTTATTGCATGTTACTATCCTACTTTTAATCTTAGTATAGTCTAAGTATAACTTTTTCATATTTTTATTGTTATAACTTTTTATAATGTATTCACCTTATAGCATATACCTTTTTTTATCATATGAAACTTCAACATATATCATTCATGAAATCATTTATTTCTTACTTATAGCTTATCATTATAAATACATGTATAATCATTACATTATATCGTTGAAAAAAACAACGACCATAAAGTTCCATTCTTCATGAGTGTGAACTACAACTTATGTCATTTAAATAGGCTTTATGAGTGTGAACTACATATTTACGACCATAAAGTTCCATTCACGGGTACTCCTACTTGTAAACCAAACCGTGAATGTGCTCTTAAATGTTTCTGGTCGATAAATGCACATTCTTCATGAGTACGAAGAAAAAAGTCACGAGCATGACTGTATTCATGAGGGCAAGATTCATGGTCATAAACACCTAATTACAGACGTGAATATGAATTTTCCAGCAGTTAGCAATATCAAACAAGTAATTTGTACAAGTCGCATGTAAGGGCTTTAATAGTTGTCTAATGACAATCTTTTCCTATCAACACTCTTAACATTTCATGCCTTAACATGAAATAATATCAATTAAACATACAATAATATATCAACATCACAATGGAGCTCAAGGACCTCAAAAATACATTCATATCCATCAACTCCCATAACTTGAATTTATACTTTCTTTAATTTGCCTCTTTTAACCACCATAAGCATCATTATAAATACATCTTTGGCATATTTATTATGAGTTTAACTTAAGTATTCTTATAGACCTATTCAACATTTATAAAATTTTTTATTCAATTCTCATATCATCATGACATAAGTACACTTTAAGTTATCATGATCATAAACTAGCATTTAAGGCATATAAATCTTTTATCACACATTTAACACATAATATGCCACAAGTTTGGAATTTAAATGTATATATGTATATACAGCTATGGAGCCTCAAAACCAAGCTTTAAATCAAATTTGCTTATCTTCTTGGTGGGTTTCACCACCTTATCTTCCAACTCCTATCATATATAAACATCTATATGAATATTTATAAACCATAAACTTAACTTATAAGCCACAAAAGATAAAATTCTAACTTTGAACTTCAAACCATCTCTAATCTCACATAACCCCTTTTTAAAGTATGCTATAACCCTTAATCAAGCTTAAACGAGAGTCTTTAGCCATAAAAACTTAAGTTTAAACTAAAATCTAACCCATTTAGAAATGAGTTTCTACCAAAAAGGGAATAGACATGAAAGAGGGTATGAAAACGTAAAAAAGTGAAGGAAAAACGTAATTACTTACCATAAACGAAAGATACACAACTTGGACGAAGGTTTTCGAAATCCTTTACCCTTCATCTGGTCTGCCTCCTCAAAAACAAAAACTTTCTTCCACTCCTCTCTCTCTCTAGAACTTGGTAAAACTTGCTCTTTACTTTAGGACTTTATATTTTAGAGAAACAAATGATTATTATCTCTTGTGTGAGGGAACTTCGAAGTTTAAGGTTTACTTCTAGGTATTGGGTGTGTGGGAGAGTAAAGAATGAGATACCGTTTTTATACCTAACAATGTTCACGGGCATGACCGATTTGTCGGTTGTGACATTTAATTCAAGGGCATGAACACAAAACTCTTAACTTTTTCATTTTTTTTAAACTCTTTCCCTTAATTAACCAACCCTTAACACACTTATATTTTCTCTTAACCATCTTATTAACTATGTCTTGGCGAGCATTACATTAACAATGGTAATTTCTTATTTTTAATTTTTTTTAATAAATTATATTTTTTCAATTATTATAATTTTTAAAATTATACATATTGAAAATAAATATAAACATGAAATTGATTATCATTTTTATTTTTGTGTTCAACCAAATATGTTCAAATGAAATCTAATTCCCATTCCACAACAGAACAAAATGAACCGAACATGTTAAAACTAACTATTCCCATTTCCATTCACCTCCATTTCTATTCCCATTTCCATTCCCATACCCAACCTTGAACCAAACGGGCCATTAGTTCTTCTGCTCAGATTGCTACAACAAACATGGTGACCCTGGGTTACAGCATAATTGTCGGGTATAATTCCTCATTGAAATCATTCTCTAATGATTTTGCATTTGGTTTCTACTCTCTTGTTAATGGTCTATTTCTGGTTGGAATTTGGTTCGATAAGATCCCAGAGAGAACTTCGGTTTGGTCAGCCAACCATGACGATCCAGCTAAAATAGGATCAACCATTAATCTGAAGCTCAATGGCCAAGTTTTCTTTGCTCACTCAAATGGAACCGAATACTTCATATAAAACAGTTCATCAATTGATTCAGCTTTACTGCAAGACAACGATAATTTTGTCTTGTCATCCTCTTCTTCAAAAGTCATCTGGCAAAGCTTTGATTTTCCAATGGACACCATTCTATTAGGCCAGTTCTGGTTATGGGACAGAAGCTCTACTCTAATACGAATGGAACAGTGGATACGGGCCGATACATGTCGAAGGTTCAAAAGGATGGAAATATTGTTTTGTCTGCATAAAAGTTTGCTGATCCTGGTTATTGGTTCAATTGGACAGAGGGGAACAAAGTGTGAGCTTGATTTTCAACCATAGCAATGCTTTAATATACGGAGTTAATGACACTTCTGTTATGCGCTCAATAACAAGTAAAGTCCCTACTCCAATTGAAGATTACTACCACCGAGTGACGATCAATGACCAGGGAATCTCCAGTAGTTTGTTTACGGAAAAGAAAATGGAAGCAAATGTACAGTGGTGTGGGAGCCAGATTGCATTGCAGATGAACCTTGCACTGTAAACTATACACTATTTGAGCTGTTTACGACACCCTATGGGATCCTAATAATCCCTCAAAAGGGCGCTACCCGAATGTGGTGATGGATTTTTGTGTTCCAAATATTTTAACCTCAGATTTCACTACTGAAGTGATTGATAAAGCAGATTTCCCAAATGGAGCTTTTGCAGATACGGCAAGAACCGCGCCATCTGATTTTGATCAATGTCAGAGTGAAATAACCGATGATTGTTTCACTGTGGCTGTTGTTTTGGTTGAATATGTTTGTTACAAGAAGAGAATGCCTTTGTCGAATGCTAGAAGAAGCAATCCTTCTACAAATAACATAGTGGCATTTCTCAAAGTTCCAAAGACCAAAACACGAATTAAGGCAAACGCGAATCTCCTTCGAGGCTTATTCTTCTAGCAGGATTCGTATTATGTACGATAATGGCTTTGTTGTTTGCAACTGTTGCCATTTTCAGCCTTACATACATAAGAATTAGGCTCCGATCCCCAAGCCTGTAGACATAAATTTGAAGGCATTTCAATCCAGGAGTTAAGTGAAGCGACCAATTGGTTCAGGAACAAACTCGGAAAAGGTACTTTTGGTATTGTTTACAGTGATGTGTTAACTTAAATGGATAAAGAGGTTGAGATTGCTGTGAAGCAGCTTGAAAATATCATTGAACAAGGGGACAAAGAATTCCTGACAGAAGTCCAAGTAATTGGTATAACTCATCACAAGAATCTTGTTAGGCTGCTGGGTTTCTGTAATGAAAAGAATCATCGACTTCTCGTTATGAGCTGATGAAAAAGTAGAAATTGTGCTTGGAATTGTAAGAGGGTTATTATATTATCACGAAGAGTGTGAAAAAAAGACCATTCATTGTGACCGAAAGCCACAAAATCTTCTTCTTGACAAGAATTTTACTGCTAAGATAGCAGATTTTGGGCTGTCAAAGCTCCTGATCAAAGACCAGACTCGAACGAGCAGTAAGGTTAGAGATGGGGTATATGGCGCCAGAATGGCTCAAGAATGTTCCTGTTACTACCTAAGTCGATGTCAACAGATTTGGGTTGATGTTGCTGGAGATTGTTTTCTACATGTATAAGGCACTTAGAGTTGCATCAGGTTGACGAAGAAAAAGGGGATGATCTGATTCTAACTGATTGGGTTATATCTACTGTTAAGAGCTGATAATTTAGAAGGAATAATTAATTAGCCACGATGCCCAGTTTTGGGAGATTTTATAAGATTTGAGAGAATGGTGATGGTGGGATTGTGGTGCATATGTCTGAACCCAACTCTTCGACCATCGATGAAGAAGGCTATGCAGAAATTGGTGTTATATGTACAATAAATTATATTATTTAATCATTGAATAATATTTGATGAGTGGATATATGGCTGAAGAGTTGCAATGCAAGTGGTCAAGCGGTCACTTTATTACATAATCGCAGACTTTGAAGTTGGCAAATAACCAACCCTTAAAAATTGCAAATTAATCAAGTTAAGACAATAAACGGCTAGTAACTACCACTTCTACATTTTAAACTTTTATATCCACGCATGCAACGTAAACCTTAATCATATATATAAGTTGTTAATTTTAAATTTTTCGAGTAGACAACAACACATAAAAACAATCTTTATTCTTCATTCTAACTCTCTTATAACAACAAAATTTTCAAACAAAATTCTGCACTCCAAAAATTCTTTTTCCATATATTGAGTTGAGTTCTTGTGGTAGAAGAAAAATCAAAGATACATTTTTGATTTATTGTTTACGATTGTATCCTAAAAATAAAATTTCCTTAGAATCTACTTACACCTAATGGAAAAATTACCATTCTAAAGAAAGTTTTCTCGAAAAGCCTTGTCTAAAAATTCAATCTATTATTTTTATAATGTTTCTCTACTTCTACAATTTTTTCTAACAATTGAAAGGGATGGTAGAAGTTTGTGTTCGTCCATTCATCCATTTTCAAATGCTTTAGGATCAATATTTTAGATTTGCATTTACGTTTTTAGATAGTCTTCAAATTACAGCATTGCGCTGATAAATTTACATTGTTTCTTGTAAGTTCTCAAATTTTGAAAAAAATTAGGGATGTAATTGTTTCATTATTAATCTCGAGACAATTCTTATTTTGAATTAATATTTCCTAATGTTTTATGGTGAAACTACTTCCTTTGTCTTTATTTTCTTAGTTAATTGGATGTTGAAATAGTTATATTCTTTTCATTATGAACTTATCCATAATTGGTTCGAAGATATTGTTTTAATTAAATTTGTTTACATAGATTCGTACATATACTCTTATGAAAACTAATTAACAAGACCATTATATACTAATTTTTATTATCAAAAGTAAAGAAATAATTGAAAACCTCAACATACTCAAAAAGGACTAGATGAATAAATAAAATAATAAAAATAAAATTTGCCTATACTTATCTGATTGAAATTTTTGTAGGCCAACTCAATTCTTTACCGTTTTCACAATAATCTAGCATTAACAGCGGATAATATTGTAATTATTATTTTTAGGTTACTTGAAATAGAGGATTTTATTGACTGGAGCCAATAGTTTGATTAAATCGGACATCCGTTCTGTCGATGTTTGGAATTATGTGTTAATTGGAAACTAGGACAAATCTCTTGAAAACTGCATATCTTATAATGAATTTAACATCACTATTTATATTAAACCCTCCATAGAAGGGATATCTTTTTTTGTTCTTTTTTATATAAAAAAAAATTCATATGGTATGCATTTTAGAATATAGATTGTTCTGTAATTTAATAAATTTAGATATTTTTGAAGAAAAATTTCGTCTCTTTTTTTAATTATAAGACTTGTTTAGACTTGATTCGTGTATATATATAAACCAAGTCAATTAATTAAATTAATTACAATTTATTATATATGTGTGCAAAATACTCTTACCATGTTATTAGTTTCGTCAATGAAAAAAAAAAATCCATTACCATGATTTAGGGAATAATTTTTGCCCCTAATTAAAGGCTGAGATATTGTAGTTATCAGGGCCTTTTTAACAACCGGGGCATGCAAAGACATCGTTTCCACCAAGCTGAAGGGACCAAGAACTAAAGTATCAAATCATGGAAACCACCATATTGGGATTTTTCTTATGAGTTCTGTTTATAAATTGATTAGACCGTTACTAGCATTACAAGGAGAAAAAAAAGTGTTTAACAAGGATAAAATTCATTTAGAAACGTTAAGAAGTGTTACAAAATATATTACCAATGCAAAAAATGCATTGTCAATAGTATTGCTAATTTGCAGTGCAAATATTTTTTATTTTATGACATTTTTTTAAATGTGTTGTTAACATCAAAAATTGTGATAACTATTTTCCACCACCATTGCTGAAAATCTACATTATATTTTATAAATTTTTATTGACGCTAATCATGTATTGCATCACTAAATTAGATACACTTTTAAGAGTTCGCATCATTAAATTAGCGACACATTCAAGGATAAGTGTCTTTAAAATTACTATGTTTACTACATTTTGCGTCATAAAATTGACGACATAATATAGAATTAGTGTCCCAAAATTAGTAACACTATTTATAATCAATATACTTAAATTAACTTTGCATTAATTGTAATAACTACACAAAATTAAAAAAAAATATTTTCTAAACAAAATTAACAAAAATTAAAATCAAATAAAAATATATATTGCAATATAACCAAATCCGAATAGTATAGTAATAAATGATATTATACTAATATAACAAAAATGTCATAATCAAAAGTATTATCTAAATACACTTAAGATTGCCTTCATAAATTTCCAATATACTTCATTATAGGAATAAAAAGCAATGAGAAATTATCTATTTCCAATTTCTTTTTGTCACCTTTAAGCTCCTGTTTCAAATTAATAAGAATATTTTATTAGCTTTTATTTATAATTTAAAAGTATTAAAAGAAAATATCAAGCAAGAAGAAAAAGAACCAAATCTAGAGATAATTCAATCAATATAATCAGATTTAATATAAGAAAATGAAATAGAATATATAATGCAACATATATATATTTTTTTCAATAATATAAACATGATCATAGAAAGTTGTGTAATTTTCAATTGCCACAAAATATAGCAGGTAAAATCCTTTTTTTCTTTCTCAATAATATAACATGCAAATTTTGACTCTAAATGATCTACTTTGTAAAGTTGTGCTAAATCCTAATGGCATGTCAAATATATTATTGGAATTAAGCTTTATATTTAAAATTTGAATAATTAATTTTATATGTTACAAAATGAATATTCTAATTTATATGACTCCTTAAGCTAATGGCATTGAGAATAAAATTTAAACATATGAGGCTCTAAGTTACACACATGTGTTAAGTGGGATTAAGTGGGACGAACAAAAGTCCCACCACCAAAACCAACCACCATTAAGAAAATCAGATTTTTTGCCACTACTTTTGAATTTTTCCACCACTAATATATACCTTAAATCTTTGTTTTCCCACTACTCATTTGCTTATAAACAGATAAAGGAATTTTCATTTCATGTACTGCAATCTTAAATTAAATTGAGAGATTAGAGGTAATATGGTGAGAGAGTTAGATTTTTGGAATTTTTCCAAAAAGGATGTTGGCTCAAAAGCTATATTATTTGTATCCCAAAATTTTGATGATTATAAAACCATGATTTATATTTTAAAATTTGCCACTTTGGTGTTTTTATTTCAGTTTCAAAAGTGCAAAATGGTAAATATGTTACACATTCAAGAAATGAAGTATAAGTACAACAAGGATAAATCTTATGATATAATTTGTAAAGTCATTAGGAGTTATATAAAAAGTGAAGCTCAAAATATAAAAGTTTTAAAAAGAAATATTGTATCTTTCACTAGTCAGAAAAGTAACTTTCTAATAAAATATTCTATTCGAGTATTCTAAATTGATATTATAATTTTATAACTGACAATTTTTTACTAAAAAATAAAATAACGGTTATTTTTATAAAAAAAAATTACATTTCTATTGGCTAGTTTTTTCATCTCAAAATTATAAATACTTATAGAAAAAATATTTTAAATATTGGAAAAATAAAGAATCATCAAAAGAAAATTACTTTTCATTCTTAGAAAAAGTTTTTATTCCATTTGAGCTTCACTATTTACATAATCTTCAACTTGGCTCTAAATTCTTCTACAAATCTCTTCATTTGAGGTTGAAAGAATACTGGTTGTATTTCAGTTTATAAGTTACACATTAAAACTTATTGTGAGTTGTTTAGCACTTAGGATAAAAGCTATTTAAGTGTTTTTTTTAAGTTTAACTTTATAAAAATTTGAATTTGAGAGTGAAAATTTAAGGCAAATATGTTTAGGGGTTATATTTAGCTTGATTCTTGTCATTGGAAAGAATCATTAGTAGAGAGAAATTTTCAAGATGTATCTTGAGGAGTGAAGTAGGCGAAAGGGCCGAACCATTATAAATTATATTGTGTCAAACTTTTCTTCTACTTCTCTCAACCACTATAAATTATCTTGTGTTAAGCTTTTCTTCTACTTTTCATCTTTAAATTTCAATATCTTGGTTACTTGAAATAACTTAAATATGTTTTAGAGTGTTCAAAATATTTCATCATAACCTTATGTGTGTTTAAAGTGAATTTGTAGTTTTTGTCTTAAACAAAAGTAGTGATTTATTTGACAATAATATCTCTTGAGATAGATGATCTTTTCTAGTCTTGATTTTGTATTTTGAGAAAAAGAAACTGTAACATCCTCTCACCCTACCCAATGAGCAGTTAGATAAAGGGATGTCAAGATACCTCCTATTAAAAAATAATTATTTAATATTGAAAAAGAAAAACATTTTTTAAACATATTTTCAAATACAGTAATTGCAATATGGTTCATAATTTTATGATAAAGAAAATGCATGAACAATTTATTATTACAAAATAAATATTTAACAAAAATCGTTTAAAGCACATTACAAAAATTATGCTACATTACACATACAAAATATAAAAGTATATGAAAACACTGAGAAATCCAAATGTGAAACCCAATTTATGATTCCATTGCAACTTTACTGAATCAGGATTTCATAAGCTTTGTCGACTACTTTTATCTACTATCTACAATCTCACTTTACTATATTTGTGTAGAGAAATGCTTTATGCTAAGCTCTAGGCTTTGTGGTACATACAGAAAGACAATACATTATATTATGCAATATACATACATATATACTATATAATCCATTGTATATAATAACCAACATTACTTGCATTCATCTACATGCACATGTACTAATTTATAGCTTAAGTATAATAAATGCATGCTATAATAACATATCGACTTAAAAGATTACATACTACATGTCAAGTGTACATATATTATACAAGAAGTATATCACTATATATACTATATATAGGGTATATGTCAGGTATACTTATAGTATACAGTCAAATATATTACCATATACACTATATCTATAGGGTATTCATTAGGTAAATGTATGGTGTATAATCAATATATTACTATATACACGATATCTATAGGGTATATGTTAGGTATATACATGAAATACAATTGTACACAAAATCTATATGGTATATGTCAGTTATATACACGGTATACAATCAATATATGTAACATTATTCCTTTTACTTTCTTATTATTTTGTTGTACCAAATACCCAGATCGGACACTAGAAGACAATAAAGAGAAATAAATATATGTGTGTCATGGTACAATGTATGTCTAAATATAACGGGCAACAACCTATCATCTCTAATTGACATGCCAACCTATCTACCCATTTTAGTTTAGGTTAGACACATAATATTAACTCAGTATCTTTTTTAATTTCTCATAAATTAATTTGGTATAACCACTATTTCTTATCTTCCATAACATAATTAATATTTTATTTATTATTCCAAATTATATCCATTTTTTTCTTGCTCTATCATTATATGCTCAAAATAATATTAAATTAACTCAATTTAAAATTATCCTTAGTAGTTTTGGTACAACCACATTTTTTTTAATTTCTTAAAATTATCAAATTACAAATTATATTCCTAATTTTTTTTATTTTAAGTACATATAACTTTAATTACTCTTTTTCATAATTTCACATATCAACTTTTAAATCATATTTAACATTAAATTCACCTTATATTTTTTTTAAACTCTAAATTCATGCAAATTCAATAATAAAATGCATTTAATCACACATTTAGCATACTAAATAATTTAGTCATGGAAGTACACAATTAATTTATATGTTGTTACCTAAAAGTATACACATGTTTTTTTTCTTTAGGCTTTTTAAGTTTTTTTTTTCTTTGTTCTTTTCCTCTATTATTTGTTTTCATTCAACTTGAACACCTAAAATATGAAAAAATTCTATTAAACAACATTTTTTATCATTATATCTTTAACTCTCTATTTTCTCTCTCTACAACCCTTAAAATCTCTATGTTCAAAACCAAACTCTAAATGAGCTTAAAACACCATTTTATTTTAGAGAAAATTGTAGAGATTAAGAAAAAGATTATACTTTCACATTTTTTCTTTCATGGCCAACCCAAAGAGAGTTTCTCTCTCTTTCTTTTATACTTATTTTCCATTTTTAAGCCTTATAATAGCTTCCTCAAGTTTTTTTATGTATGAAAATATATTTTCCTAACTTTTCTATCTCTTTGCTTACTTTTTCTCTCTAAAAATGTAGCTTTAGCTATGGAGGTTTAAAGGAACATGTATGGGGATGTTGAAGGCAGACAAATGAAGATGATGAAAAAGAAAATAATTCAAAGTTGGGGCCCACTAATTTTGACAAAATCTTGATATTTTTTTCTTAATCAACATATTTATCTTTTCTATATGTGACATATCTCATAATTTATGTCCAAAATAGTATTTAATTGGCAAATGTCTCATTTGATTCTCCAAGTTTTGATAAATTATAAATTTATTGTAAAATTTTTCAAATTTTGTGTTTAGGTCATTTTTTGTAATTTAATTGAGCATTTTCCATAATTATTTATCACTATTTTAATTTTTATTCGGTCAAAATTTGAATTTAGACTCTGATCGGACCAATGAGTTGATTTAGCGACATCACGACTCGGAGCCTGAGTTAGCTGATATAACATATTCTTTCTTTTAAAATAAATTTCTTCCTCAAAATTTATATGTTTATTCTGCATTGAACAATTGTGGGTACTGTCTTCTCATGACTTCCTCGCTTTCCCATGTGGCTTCTTTTGTAGAATGATTTCGCCACAATAATTTAACTAGAGGAACTTTTTTGTTCTGTCGAACTTTCTCTTGACGTGTTAAGATAGCTACTAGTTCCTTGTCGTATGTTAGATTTGTTTGCACTTTTATATCTTCAGCTGGAATAACATGTGTTGAGTCTGATTTATATCTTCTTAGTATCAAAACATGAAACACGTTATGAATCTTATCCAGCTCTGGTAGTAATGCTAATCAATATGTCACTAGTTTGATTTGCTCTAGGATCTCATAGGGACTAATGAATCTCAGATTTTAACTTTTATTTCTTACCAAATCTTAACACTTTTTTCCAAGGTAAAACCTTTAAGAATACTTTGCCACTAATAGCATATTCAATGTCTCGAGCTACTTTCAACTTTCCTTTAACCAGTCTAACTTTTCCTCTGTCTACTATACTAGTTCTGACCTTACCAACTTCTTCCCACTCAGCTTAGTCCAACAAATCGGTGTCCTACACTTCTTTCTGTACAAAGCCTCATAGGAAGCCATACTAATGCTTGTCTAATGACTATTATTGTATGTAAACTCCATAAGAGGCAAGTACTGATCCTAGCTTTCTTTAAACTCAAACACACAACTTCTTATCATATTTTCTAACGGTTGGATTATCTACTCTGATTGTTCATTCGTTTGCAGATGGAAAGTCATGATAAAGTTGGATTCCCAAAACATGTTGTAAATTCTTCCAAAATTGTGAGATAAATTTGAGGTATCGATTAATAAACACTAGTACCCCATGTAGTCTTACAATTTTGTTTAAATAAATTTTAGCTAGTATGTTCAGTAAATAACCCATTTTGACTAGCAAGAAATGTGCTAGATTTTATCAATCGATCCACTATTATCCATATTGCATCATATTTTCTTTGAGTTATTAGCAACCCTAAAAAAATTCATTGTAACTCTCTCCCATTTCCATTCTGGTATATGTATTGGTTGCAGCAATCCTATGGGCAACTGGTGTTCAACTTTCCCTTGTTGGCATATCAGACACTTGGCAAAATATTATGTAATATCCTTTTTCATTCCTGACCACTACTATTGTGCCTTTAGGTCCTGATACATTTTGTTTCTGCCTGGATGCATGATATACATTGTCTCATGTGCTTCTTTCAAGATATCTTGCTTCAATTCTTCTACATTAAGAACACAAATTATGTTCTTGAAATATATTGCGCCATCTTCTGTCAATAAAAACTTGGGCCTCTCTTTATCTTTTTCATCACTTCAGTTATCTTTTTCAACTTCTTGTTATGCTTCTGAGCATTTTTAATCTTATACACTAGAATGAATTGTACTTGCATCTTAGCTAAATTTTTCCTATTCAACACGTCTGCTACCACATTAGCTTTTTTCGGCTGGTAGTCAATCACATATTTATAGACTTTGATCAACTCCAACTATATTTTTTGCCTTAGATTCAGTTCCTTCTATGAGAAAAGATATTTAAAGCACTTGTGATCCATGTAAATATAACATTTGTTCTCATATAGGTAATGTCTTTAGATTTTTAAATTAAAGACTATTGCTGCTAATTCCAAATTATGTGTCGGATAATTAAGTTCGTGTGGTTTTAACTATCTAGAGGCATATGAAATTACCTCTTTTCTTGCATTAGAACACAATCTAACCCATTATGACTAGCGTCACTGTATACTATAAAGTACTTCTCTAGGGTGGGCCAAGTCAACACTAGCTCTTCTATCAACATTGCTTTGAGTTGATCAAAGCTCGCTTGACATCTGTTTGTGCATTCAAAATAGATATCTTTCCAGAGTAATCTTGTCAATGAAGGAGAAAACCTTTCACTAACCTTATGTATTATATGACTAAATAGAGGAAACTCTTCACTTCTGTCACATTCTAAAGTGGTTTCCGATTAAGTATAGCCTCAATTTTGCTTAGGTCAACTCGAGTAACTTTAACTAAAACTATGTGACCTAGAAAACTAATTCCCTCGAGCTAAAACTCATAATTTGATAACTTAGCATAAACCTATTTTCTCTTTCAATATCTATAGCACGATTCTGAGATACCGATTATGTTATTCTTTATCTTTGGAGTACATTAGAATGTCATCAATAAACACCATTATAATCTGATCAAGATAAGGTTTGAACACCCGATTAATCAGGTCCATAAATGTTGTTGGCATATTTTGCAAGCCAAAAGGCATAACTAGAAACTCATAATGGTCATACCGAGTCCTGAATTTCATTTTGGTAACTCTTTGATCTTCAACTGATAGTACCTATAATGAAGGTTTATTTTTGAGAACACGTCTACTTCTTTTAGTTAGTCAAACATATCATTAATCGTGGGTAGCGGGTACTTATTCTTGATAGTCACCTTATTAAGCTGCCAGTAATCAATGAAAAGACATAAGGTGCCATTTTTTTTTTTCACAAATAGAACTGAAGCACCCTTCGATGAAACACTGGGTTGGATAAAAATGATGCAGAACCCTAATGAACGTGCCTTAAAAATAGGGATATGACAACTAATAAACCCAAATCCTTGAGAAATAAGGAAAACTACTAGAATCAAATGTGCAAATGAAATGAACAATCAAGCTAGCTAGAAAATGCTTCATATGGAAAATGTTCATATAGAAACCCGGGGCAATGTCTGCTTAACTTGATCACAACAAAATAAAATGAGCAAAACATAAGAATAAGTAAAGAATAGTTTACTGGTAACTATATGATATCAATGAATGAAATGAAATATGCAGTATGCATTAGATTTGTGATTTTGTTACTATAAGTTGCATGGTACTTTAGAGCTTGTTTGATGATTACTCTCACTGAGTTGCAACTCATTAATTTGCATCATTTTTTAGGTAAAAAAAGTGATAGCTCATTTTGGTTAACATATAGAAGACATGGAATAAAGGTCACTGGCCAAGCCTCACTAGTCTCTCTCTTTACATTCCATATGAACATGAAATCATGTCATATACATTTTGGATTTATATGAATATACCTGTATATTTACTCAGAGTTGTACAATGATATGTAAATGGATGCAACTAGCAAACCTTAGATGTAAAGTTTAAGTTTTAATATATGCGAGATATGTTGATTTACAAATTTATTGAATCATAATATGGATGTGATGATTAAAAAAAAACAAATTTACTATCAATGTTAACATGTTTGTTTAACTTACATCATATGTGATTACTAGATACATGGATAGGTTTTACTAAAATGTATAAGGTGTAATATTACACAACCTCATCTAACCAAAACTCACACTTAGAAAGCTTAGCATATAGTTTCTACTCCCTAAGAGTCTACAAGACTTTTCTCAAGTGCTACTCATGTTCTTAGCATATAGTCTCTATGGTAACAGATACCTATTCTTAATGGTCACCCTGTTTAATTGCTTGTAGTCAATGCACAACCTCATAAACCTGTCTTTATTTTTGATAAACAACACTAGTGTAACCTATAATGATACATTCAGTCTAATAAAACCCTTATCTATCAATTTCTATAATTGTGCCTTTAACTCTTTCATCTCTGATGGAGCCATATGATATGGTACCGCTGATATAAGAGTTGTACCCGAAGTAAGATCAATTGAGAATTCTATCTCTCTTTTAGGAGGTAGCCCTAGTAACTCATCTAGAAACACATTTGGAAACCCTTCCATTGTCAGAATATCTCTAAGATCTGGGCTCTCCCTCCTGTTGTCAATCACGTGAGCCAAATATGCCTCACACACTTTTCTAATAATTTTATTTGCTTTCATCATGGAGATGATCCTCATTTTCTATGAGGATATTTCTCTCTGAACAACTGCTATTTCATCTTTCGACCTTTTCAATTCAACTATCTTCATTATGCATTCCATTATTGCACCTTGTTGAGAGAACCAATCCATACATATGATAACATCATACTCATGAAAGGACAATTCAATAAAATCTACTATGAACTCTTTCCCTTGGACCACAATAGGACAATTGTTATACACTCGGTTCACCACAGTGTTATACCCTAAAGAGCTAGTCACCTCTATCTCATAATCTAATCTCTTTGCTAATATGTTATACTACTTAGCTATGTTGGTACATATATAAGAATGTGTGAAACCCAGATATATCAAAGCAATTAAAACTCTGTCAAAGAGAAGAAATGTACCAACAACCACATCTAATGCACTGGGATCCTTTTTTCCCCTCATAGCATAAGCCCTCGCTGGTGCTCTACTTGGTCCTGGCCTGTTCACTGTTTCTAATACGGCCGGTCTAGATCCACATCTACTTAAACTGACCTGTCTCCATCTCCGGGTTTATGTCAGCACTGAACCCTGTGTCTGAGTAGGAGCCCTAACCATCTGTAAAGGAAAATCTCTCCTATAGTGGTCTCGAGACCCACACCTGTAACAAGCTCTTATGTTTCCCCAACATTTTCTTCAGTGTTTCTGACCACAAGATGCACACTCTGGTACTGCCTCTCTCCACGTCTGGAGTTGACTATTGGTAGCTACCAAGACTATTCCTGATGATGGTGCTTATCTAGTATACCCTGACTAACCTTAACCATGTCCTCATCCTCTAGAGTGGAAGGATCCAGAATTGGTGTGAGCCTTATTGCTCGATGTCTGTGTAGCACTGTAGGATGACCCCCTAAAGTTTTTCTTAAATGACTCATCTGATCTCTTCAACTTCATTCTCTTTTCAATACCGATGGCAATAAATACCAGCTGCAGTGAAAGAACATGAATGCCAATCTCATCTCTCAGGTCATGGAAAAATCAGGGGCATTTGTCCATCTCATCCCCTATAATACTAGATGCATACCTACTTAATCTAGTGAACTCTTTCTCATACACTGCCACAATCATGTTTCTTTGTTGTAGGTTTAGGAACTCTTTCTTTTTTGCATTAATATATACTCTCGGTACATATTGTTTCTTGAATTTATCCACAAAGAAGACTTATGTATATGGCTCTGGAGTTTGAGGTTTCTAAAGAACAAACTTCCACCAATCGTAGACAATACTCAAGCTCCTGTAAGACCCTTTCAATCCTCTCTAACTAGTACTCTACAGCCTCAAGGTCATTATCCCTCTTACCTATGAAATCAGTGGCTCTATACTTACAAAACATGTCAATTTGTGATATTTGCCTCGATGGTGAAGGAGGAGGAGGTGGTGGAGGTGGTGGTGGTGGAGGCATAACATGTACCAATCGCAGTAATAAAGTAGCTAGGTTCTGCAACAGAGGATCCTAAGCTTGATCCTCTTGATTAGCCATCAACTATTGTAAAATAGGTGCACCAACTAGCCCTTGAACACTAGTTTGGCTTGTCAAAATATAAGCCTTTATATTCGAAAGACTATTAACTTCGGCTGCGTCATGTGGTTCGATCTCCATACCCACTCTTTAGCCTACACAACGACAGAGAATAGCCTAGATCAAAGTCATACGGGATAACACTCGCACACATGATACACTCATCCCACCTAGATTCAGAATTGCCTAAACCTAGGCTTTGATACCACTAAATGTAACACCCTTCAATATAATTAGGAATAATCCCAATTAAATTAAAAGATGCTATAATGCATATGAGTTCAAACGTCATAAATTTAAAACATTGATGCACCATGACCATGATGACTTAAAGAAAAATAAGAACATTTTTAATGTCTTGAAATAAAGCTCAGAATAACAAAAGTTTAAATACAATATCGTATGGGCATATACAAACCTAAGGTTTTACAAATGAGCAGTTATAAAACTACATGTCTCTGACATAAAAGTATGTAAATCTATAACTACCCAACCTAATGAAATAACCAAAAATATACAATGATTGCATCACCCACCCCAAGTATATGTCTTTGACTCTGATCACTGGGCGTCCTCATCTGTCGCTCCAATTCTAAGCTCCAATCCTGTGCATGGAAAGCCCATACGATAAGCAACTCGTGTCTAGTTGTACATAACAATATGCAAGACATACAACAAAACATATATAATATGCATGACATACTTACCAATCTACCATGATGACTTATCTCAAAGCCTGCACATGCATCATTTCATACTCTATATGACATATTATCATACTCTCATGCATCCAACACACATCGTAATGGCATACCAAACCCTTCACAGGATACAAATAAGTATTTATCATACATAAACATAATCATTTATCTTACATGTTTTTCTGCTTTACTCATAACTAGACTAAAATGGATATAGGTAATTTAACCCACCAATAAAGCTCTCATAGCTTTCCTCTGTGCCTTCAAATATAACCCATTGTGGAAGCTCTCATTTCTAACCTCTAGGCCTTCAAATATAACCCACAGATGAAGCTTTCATTGTTAACCTCTAGGCCTTCAAATATAACCCATTGAAAAAGCTCTCATTACTAACCTCTAGGCCTTCAAATATAACTCACTAAGGAAGCTCACATTACTAACTTTTAGGCCTTCTAATGTAACCCACCGAGGAATCTCTCATTGCTAACCTCTGGACCTTCAAATATAACCCACCGAGGAAGCTCTCATTGCTAACCTCAGAGCCTTCAAATATAACCCACCTAGAAAGCTCTCATTGCTAACCTCTACACCTTCAAATATAATCCATCGAGAAAGCTCTTATTGCTAACCTCTAGGCCTGCAACCTAGGTCATTCGGTATTGAACTCCTCTCAATGGTATGTCATCTATCCTAACTTTAATTATAGTTAGAGTATTGGGCTTAACTGTTTAACAACATGTACCATATATGTTTCCATATTATCCATTTTTTTGTATTTTATATAAATCTAATGTGATATCTCACAATCACAATCACAATCACATTCACCATATGTATTATCATACCATGTATTATTATAACAGAGGTACTTCACCTCATAACGAGTCAATCTTAATTCATATACAAGCATATAAGATTTTTAAATCAAGCTACTTAATGTCCGTGAATAACCTTTCACGGTCATGACACACTACTTCATGGGTAGTTTACCTATGAACCAAACCGTGATTCGTCCTGTGAATCAACACACATTCATAGTCATGATCACTCCTTCACAGGGGTGAACCAAATCGTGAAGCTACCCATGATTGGGTCTGCCTCAGTAACAAAATATATTTTCACGACATTCATGCCTATGAACCCTCTGTTCTCGACCGTAAATCTGAAAATTTTTCTAGAAAATAGAGCATCACAACTTCATGTCATTCTCATATGCAATATTATATACGGTTGACCAATGTCAGCCATTCTATCAACACTCTAATGTGCATTTTAGCCATTTATCACAAACATGTACTTGTTAATAAACCACATTAACCAAATTAATTCATCTAACACCACAATATAACATGTTCACATAAATAATCTCATCATACATATCAACTCACATTACAATATTTTTCTATTCACTGATCATTTATATCATATCTCTAAGGCAATTAACATAGAAACTTGAAAATAAAAGCCTTGGGTGTTGATATGTACAAACCTCACATCTACGATGGAGTGAGCCAAAGCTCTAGCTGTTCAAGCTTGTCCCCTCCCTTGGGATGGACTTCCAACCCTCTTTCTAGGTCCTAGTAAGATTAAGAACACTTTCTTAGACTTTGTAAATCAACCAAAACCCATAAAACTTAAAAATCTACTTTTTATCACCAAACTCACAAGCTTCATTTCTCACTTTTCTCTCTCAAAACTTGATCTTCAAAGCTTCATCAATGGAGGATAAAGGTTTTTAGTGGTGAAGGAGATGGAGATATGGCGTGTTAGGTTAGTTATAGGGGCATGAGAGTAGATTTAAAGGAAATGGTAGAAAGAAAAATGTGTCTGTCTCACCTTCTCTGCATGCCCAGGCTTCACAGCCGTGGGTCCTCTCTCACGAGTGTGAACCTCTACTTCACGATTGTGAAGAACCTCATCGTAGCTGCTAACTAAAATCCAATATTCACGTGTGAAACAGCAGATTTCAGCAACCCCTATAGCTTCCAAAACTTCACTTAAACCCCAACTCTTACTAACCAAGAATTTAACTTATAGGCCCTAATTACGGGTGTTACACTTGTAGAGCAAAAATTTCATCATCCAACTTTATGCTTATTCTGAACAGCTGGTCCATGATCCCTTGCATCTCATTCAAATGATAAGTTATGGAAGTTCCTTTCTTGCATTTCAATCACGTCAACTTTGTCAAATAAAACTATTTATTATTGCATGTTTTCGATACATACTACTATTCAAGTTTATTCCATAGCATTCAGGCCTAAATCTTATTATAGATGTATTTATACACATTATCTTCGATAAATTGTCGGATGTAGCTTCATACTTCCTCGTACTTAAACTCCCACTCCTCATTTGTCATGTCTTTGAGTTTAGCCGTAGTAAACACTGATAGATATATTTTCATCACAAATAGGAGATCCTTCATTTTGAATCTCCATATGTGGTAAATCATATCATTTAAGCTGATCATCTTAATGTCATTTGTCCCCATTTAAAAAAATTGAGACTCCTTCAACTAATAATAATCAATATAAAATCTTTTCTTATGTAGAAGAGCAGTAAATACTGCAACCACAAAACATATTAAGAATTTTAAGTATATTAAGAATTTTATAAGACTGATAGGTTATCTCTGATGCCACTTATTGGACATATTAGTTAAAATAAATACAAATAAAAGTGAATAAAATAGTCAGCAAAAATAACACCAGTAATTTTATATGATTCACCCTTTAATTTGGGTTACATTTATGGGACAAATTCTAAATATTTTTCTTTCACTAATAAAAATTAATAGGTACAAAAAAAAGCATTTCCTAAATACATGCTAGAGGTTATACACTAATTTTGAGATAAACTTAAAAAATAGTGACACACAAGTGTTATCTAAAAATACCCAAAAAATATTTCTCACTATTTTTGTTATTCCCCATTTTTTGAAAAAATTCTAAAAGTCTTGGCTCTCACTTTAGGACTATCTCTCTCAATTGAATGAAGATATTGTAGTGTTGTTCTGCTAAATTTACACTGCATTTTATAGGCAAATTTAGTATCAAAAGTTAAAATTTTTAGGTAAATTTCTTTTGGTGGGTGGATGGCGGTAGAAGTTTTCATTAGCAATTTTTGACCTTCTATTTTAAATAGTGATAGACTCCACATTGAAGCGACCCACACTAAAATCTTCAAAGAAAGAGGTTGTTCATCGTAACACTACCATTTGTAAATAGAATATGCTTAAGATTCTAAGTTAAACGTTGGAATGATGCATGCTGATAGTCTGATTTAAAATCAATGCCAAAGCCAAAGGTTTTTCTAACTTATTATATATAGCCCACGACCAAGCATGAAGCATATTACTCAGAAAGAGTATCAAAGAAGGCCAAATATCGTTGGATGAGTAATGAGTTTTTCTAGCAAACAACCTCAGCTTCTCAGTCCACCAAGATATCAATGCTAATTTAAGGTCTCTAGGCTCTAAACAAGATCATAAAAATGTAAGAGCATCTACAGCCGGCATGTTTTGGAACCAATGTCAGACAAAGAAAGGAAAATATAAAAAAAATGATTCAATTAAGCATGTTCACAATTTCCTTTCTAGTTTCCTATTCCTTATAACTTCCGATAAAGGTTACTGCATTATGAAACATAATTGACGAGATAAATCACAAATAAACAAAAGAACATCCAGAGCCTAGCAAAGATTATCATCTATCCAATACAAAAATCACCTCAACTAGCACTCTGTTCTGAACTGTCCTTTAGAAATACGGAAATAACGAATTAAGATGCTAGCAGATGACAAAGGCAAGAAGAGAAAAACTTTTATCTTATCTTAACTTTCTTAAAGAGCAATAAAGGCAATTTCAAGATTATAATGACAACCATAAAATGAGGGAAACAGAAAAAAAAAAAAAAAAAGGTACCACTTTATACATGAACAATGAAGAGATGGCGAGGACTGGCATGTTGGTGTTGTCGGCTGTCGGTGTGTGTGCAAGGGCTGTTGAGGACTGTTCGACGATGGTGGCGAGGATAAGTATGTGGGTGTTGTCAGTGTGTGCATGGGTGCTGGCGAGGGTTGCTTGATGATGGTGGTTGGCAAGGACTGCTCGATGATGGTGGTTGTGCCTCTAGTCAGAAGGAGAAGAGAGGGATAGTAGGTGGTCGATCGGTTGTGGTTATGGTTGTGCAGTATCAGCAGTAGTTGTGAAATATAAATGTGGTTTTTAGGGTTTGTACAATTGGTTGTTTAGGAACTTAGGAAATTGTTTAAAGTTATTTTTTTTTCAGTTAGTTTAAAGTTAAAATGCATGATTACATGTATATAATTTATTCTAGTAATTATTTATAATATATCTTTACTTTCTTTTATATATATATATATATATATATATATATATATATATATATATATATATATATATATATATATATATATATATATATATATATATATTTTGAATTTCATTTTTATCCATCTTTATTTTTTAAATAGTTTCTATTAATATTTTTAATATATAAAATATATACATAAATACTAATCCTTATATTTATTCTACTAGCTACCTAATTATTATATTATAATTTGTTTTTCATTTTTACTTTATATGTTTATGAACTCATACTTGAATTTTGATACAACTTGTTTATTTTGTCACTTAATCACTACTTTACTACTTTGATGATTCAATATTTCAATTTCAACATATTGGCTTCATCATACTAAATAGTTCTTCAATATTTTATTTTACTTTGCCATTATTTTTCTAAGAAACAATTAGGTTTCAATTGTGATAAAATTGTATTAAGTCACACTTTTATTTTTTTATGATGGATTTGTTACAAATTATTATTTTTTTCAATTAATTATTTTCATCCAAAAAATATATAAAAAATTTACTCTTTTTTAAAAATAATATTAAAATTAAATTGTATGTCATTACATGCTAATATAAATAGATATATCAAATTCCAAAAAAGAAAAAGTATACTTTGTAGGTAGTCCGTTGTAGACTTGTGATTGTGTATATCACAGTGTCGGCAATTGGGCATTAGGGATAAGAAGAGAAAAACTAAATACTTAGGATTTTTTTAATAATATTAGAAATATTATAATTTAAAATTATAAATAATTAATAAAATAATAGTGTATATATTAATTAATTTGAAATTCAGAAGTATAAAGTGTAATTATATTACTATAAATATATAATTATAAAATATAAGTATGTAAGTTTATGACTATATATCTATATATATATATATATATAATGTATATTGTTGTCCAGACAATGAACTAGGAATGGGGGGTTGAATTGGTTAGCAAATAAAAAATTGCTTGACTTGAAAGTGTAGAATAAATTAAGTAGAATAAGGAATGAGATATATCACACATAAGATTTATAGAGGTTCGGGTGTTAACAAATGCTACTTTTCTCCCCAATCTCGATTGGGTGTTTACTAACACACTAAATGTTACAATAGAGTTTTTCAAGCTCACTCTTAACTATGATATTTCTTTAAATGACTAACACTTAATCCAAAAATTCTCTTGTATTTTTCAATGGCTCACACAAAAAATCAATTTCTTGTGTTTTATGGCTCACACAATAAACCCTTACAATTGTTTCACTCTTAACCCAATATACCAAAACTTATTTTTGAGTAATTGATTACATTGAAAACACTCATCAATGTACAATGCTAAGAAATAATGAACAAATATATTTTCATAATGAATAGAGATTTGTTGAGAAAAATAATTAATGCACAAGGCTACAATAATATTAAAGATGTAAAGTAATTGGTGTTCCTCTTATTGGGATTCATAAATGACTTGCATTTATACTCTCTCTGTGAATTATAGCCGTTTGGATGCATTTAATGCGAAAATAGCCGTTGAACCAACTCTTAATTTCGAACCTGACATATTTCTCTTTCCTTGTTCAAGGGCATGAGTATATGTGTCACGGTCGTGTTCTTTCAAGCCGTGGTCCAAGTGATGACTCTGACTGTGAAGCTCTCTGGAAGAATTGAAAGTGTTTGATCACGGGAATATTCTTCCAAGCCATGGTCCAAGTGGTGACACTGACCGTGAAGCTCTCTGAAAGAATTTGACATGTTTGGTCACGGGCTTAACTGTCTTTTATGGGCATGACTGCTTGATCATTCACGGTTGGTTTGATTCTTCATGGTTGTGAACTTTGAATATTGGAGAGTTAGTGCTAAGCTATATTCACGGGCATGACATTAGTAGTCACAAGTGTGACACTGTTATTTCTTTTATTTTTTATCTTCAAAAGATGTGTTTCAATCTTACTTCAAGTTCTAATAAAAGTATATCCTGTTTAACACACATAGAACACAAACATTGTTAAATATATTATTGTTATTTTATTTGTTATTATCAAAATGACAAAATCACCCCTCAAGGTTCAACAATCTCTCCATTTTTTATGGTGACAAATAATCTAGCAATATGTGATTTTGAGAAGTCTCCCCCTCAAAAGGTGCTTAAAATAAAATAAAAGAATGCAATATTTGAAAGAGATATAACAAAGGTATTTCTTGAGTATATCTCATCAATTAACACATGTATCACTAAGTGTATTCATAGTATATGTGAGATATATGTTAAGCATATCTTATGCATTAAAATGAGTTCAAAATAAGTTCATGTTTGCAAAGTATATGTGAGGTTGATGTAAGGTATATCTTATGCATATTATCAATTAAAATAAAGTTTACATATTTTATACCACACATTGCATATTGCATCATCATATTCATGTATAGATCACATATATTGCTAGGTTCTCTCCCTTTTGTCATCAGCAAAAAGTTGAAAAATCAATTAGATGATTGTATTAAAATTAAAGGAGAAGGATTACATTAGAATGGAAACAAAAATAAGATAAATAACAACAAAAGTAAAGCTACTACATGAAAACTAGCATTCTAGGTAGGCTTCAAGTCTAACAAATCATCCCTAAGGCATGGTACCTCCATCTTGAGGTTGTCCATACGTGACTACATAAAGTCTTAAAGGTTTTTCAATCTCTCATTGATGGAAGCTTGCATCATATCTAGGCGAGGTGCTATAAGATCAGCAACCTGTTGTGCCAAAGAGGATGTGGTAGAGACCGATGATTGACCAACATTCTCAGCTACCGTCGGTGTCGATTTCTCATCATTCCTTTGTTGAACAGACTGGAGGTCAGCTTTGAAAGCGTCAGAGTCATGGTTTTACCAATCAATTTCACCAGCTGGAGTGGTGAAACGGTAGTAGACATTATCTTCAAAATAATATCAACAGCTGCTCTCATCTTTATAAAGGACTCGACATTGAGTCCATCTCATGGATGAGCTAGAATGAGAGTATAATTGTGTTCATTAAGGTTTAAATACCCTAGCTCAATGGCAAGGTGAGTCACATACCTGCCAATCAAAATATCTCTCGATGGCTTCATTGCAATGGAAATGAGGTGATTTGCAAACCGTCGTGACAATGCTATGGATAGTCCTTTTCTTGCCATCTCCAACAAAAAGTGATTTGATTTTCTGATTGCAACGAGGCAAATATACTATAGGTGAGAAACCTATGTATATATTTATGCATAGGAGACTGAAGGTGGGTCCTTTTAGTCATCTTCACATCTCAGCTACATTTGGAGCCAAAATGCGTCCAAGTTGGAGGACATAAAATTCGACTTCACTCTCGTTGAGGATGCCATCGAAAGGGATCTTGAAAATAGTGCCAAATTCCACTACAATGAGAGTGTTAGGATGCTTGCAAAGCTGAAATTTGACTATTTTGGTGGGTGATACTTGCAATGTGCTAAGGAACTCGAGAGTTAGTTTCGTTAGCGTTGGACGATGTATGTCTACAAACTCTCTAAGGTGACAGATTTGTAATTGTTCAATCATACTTGTCTCAAAACCAAGAGTCTTGACACAACTCCATTCAAAGGATTGTGATAAGAGTAGAGGTCGTTTCTTGAGAACAACATATCGCTGATGGTAATGATTCAGAATAATGTTGAGTAGATAATTGGTGTGGTGTCTTAGAGCATGTGATTTCTTCCTAATGCCTTTGGAAGAACCAAATTTCATTTTGATTAGCTTTGAACAATGGAAGGAGAAGTAATTTTTGGATTAGGATTGAAAAAACCTTGAGAAAATTTGTGATTCTTTGAAGAAATAGAGTTTTGAAAGGGTTTTATTGATGGAAATGTAAGTGAGGAGGCCATAATTTGTGAGAAAAATTGAATTGGAGTGTTAAATGAGAGAATTTGTAAAGATGGAAATGAGAAAAGGCAGAAAATTTTGTTTTATAGTTGATCAATTCACAGCTATGAATACCCAGTTATAGGCGTGAATAATCGGGGTCACAGTTTGTTGAAGAGGCACTCTAGCCATGAAGAAGAAAATGAATCGAGTCACGATCATGACATTAAACAGTCATAGGTGGGCGTAAGGCTTTTCACGGGAGTGACAAATATTTTCACAGGCGTGAAACTTAGTTTTCACGACTTATACCTGTGAATCAATAGGTGAAACAAAGCGCGAACGATTTTGGAATTATTTGCTGTCTTTGGTCACGGTTGTGACTATATGTTACAAGCGTGAATCAGGCTTTTCATAGGTGTGACAAATAGAGTATCAGACGTGAAAGTCAGTCTTCACAACTTTTACTCGTGAAGCACGTCGTGAAGTAAAACATGAAAGTTATTGGAACTTTTTGCTATTAAGCATGAAAGCCCGTGAAAATTTGTGATTCTTTAAAGAATGAGAGTTTTGAGAGGGTTTTATTGATGGAAATGTAAGTGAGGAGACCGAAATTTGTGAGAAAATTGAATGGGAGTGTTAAATGAGAGAATTTGTAGAGATGGAAATGAGAAAAGGTAGAAAATTTTGTTTTATAGTTGATCGATTCACGACCATGAATACCCAGTTACGGGCGTGAATAATCAGGGTCATGGTTTGTTGAAGGGGTGTTCTAGCCGTGAAGAAAAAATGAATCAAGTCACGGTCGTGACATTAAATAGTCACAGACATGAATAAGGCTTTTCACGGGAGTGACAAATATTGTCACGGGCGTGAAACTTAGTTTTCATGACTTATACCCATGAATCAAGACGTGAAACAAGCGTGAATGGTTCTAGAATTATTTGTTGTCTTTAGTCACGGTTGTGACTACATGTCACGGGCGTGAATAAGATTTTTTACAGGTGTGACAAATAGAGTATCAGACGTGAAACTAGTTTTCATGACTTCTATCCGTGAATCACGTCGTGAAGCAAAGTGTGAAAGCAATTGGAACTTTTGCTATTAAGTTCACAGTCGTGAATATATGTCACGGGCGTGAACCACTTCAAATCTTAAGAAAAATAAAATTAAGTCTAAAACAAGACTAGAAGATTTCTAAAAAAGTTTATATGCCTTAAGACATATATTTCTATCATGTTAACCACTTCATACCATAAAATCATTCAAGAAAAATGCATCATATGAAGGAGTTAACATTCAAGGTTCACACTACATACAATTGGAAAAAAGTAATTAAGACAAAGTTGATCCATCAAGTATAACAAGCTCTCTTCTTATGAAACAAAAACTTTATTCATTAAGAGGTTTGGTAAAAATGTCTACCAATTGATTATTTGTATCTATAAATTCTAACATAACATCTTCATATTGAACATGATCCCTAAAAAATGATGTCTAATGTCAATATGCTTACTTCTAGAGTGTAGAATATGATCTTAGATAGGTTGATGGCACTACTATTGTCACATTTAATGGGTATACAACCCAAACTATGACCATAATCCTTAAATTGTTATCTCATCCATAGGATTTGAGTGCAACAACATCTTACTGCCACATATTTCGCTTCACGGTAGATAAGGCAACCAAAACTTGTTTCTTGCTAAACCAAGAAGCTAGGTATTGATCAATAAAGTGACAAATGCTTCAAGTACTCTTTCTATCCAAAATACTACTAACATAATCCGCATTTGAATATCCAATAATATGGAAAGATGAATTTCTAGGATACCATAAGCCTATATGTAATGTGTCATTTAAGTTTTTAAAAATCCTTTTTACAGCATTCAAATGTGTTCTTTAAGACAAAATTTAAATCTAGCACATAATCATACACTATACATAATATCGGGTCTAGAGGCAGTAAGGTATAAAACCTCTATAGAGATTTTCACTTATGCTTGTGCCCTTCTCATCTTTATCCAGTTTTGTTGATGTGCTCATAAGAGTCTTAGCATTTTTGCATCATTCCATTCCAAATTTCTTGATTAACTCTTTGGTGTACTTGTATTGGTTGATGAATATGCCCTCATTGCTTTGCTTGATTTGTAGACCAAGGAAGAACTTAAGTTTGCCCATCATACTCATTTCAAATTCTTTAGCCATACACTCAACAAATTCTTGGCAAAACAATTCATTAGTAGACCCAAATATGATATCATCAATATAAATTTGAACAATTAAAATTTCTTGCTTATGCTTTTTAATAAATAAAGTTATATCAACATGTCCTTTTAAAAAATTATTTTCTAAAAGAAAAGAACTTAGTCTTTCATACCAAGCTCTTGGAGCTTATTTTAAATCATACAAGGCTTTTGAAAGTTTGAAAACATGATTAGGCAAATTATGGCTTTTAAAACCCGGTGGTTATTCTACATAAACTTTCTCTTCTATAAAACTATTCAAGAAAGCACTTTTGACATCCATTTGAAAATGTTTAAAATTCATATGGCAAGCAAATGCTAAAAGAATTCTTATTGCTTCTAATCTAGCTACTGTAGCATAGGTTTCATTATAATCTATACATTATTCTTGATTATAACCCTTTACAACCAACCTAGCTTTATTTCTAGTTATTGAACCTTATTCATCTAACTTATTTCTAAACACCCATTTACTACCAATGATTTGATGGTCCTTGGGTCTTGGAACCAAGGTCCATACTTACTTCTCTCGAATTGGTTGAGTTCCTGTTGCATAACAATCACCCAACTTTCATCATTAAGAGCCTCATCAATGTTTTTAGACTTAATTTGAGAGACAAAAGCAAGGTTAGAATCTAAGAGTTTGAGATGAAATCTAGTACTTACATCCTTAGTAGGATCACTCTGATTTGTTCCTTAGGGTGATTCTTTGTCATTTTCCATTCCTTTGGAAGTTCTTGGTTGTCTTACTCTTGAGCTTGAGGTAGAGATATATCTTGTTGATGTTTTTCTTGATTATCATCATCTTTCTCATGATCAAAATCAAACTTCTCCATTGTACCTACAATGTCATCAAGAACACTGCTTTTCACAAAATCAAACATACTAGATTCATAAAAAAACAACATGCATAGACTCTTCAACAACTAAACACCTTTTATTAAAGACTCTATAAGCTTTGCTATCCCAAGAAGATACCCTCATCGGATTTAGAGGAAAAATTTCCAAGGTTGTCCTTGGTTTTTAATATAAAACACTTGTATCCAAATACTCTAAAGTATGATGTAATGGATTTTCTTCCATTCCATACCTTAAAAGAAATTTTGTTTAAAAGTGGTCTTATGAAAACTCGATTTGAAATATAACATTCAATATTGGTGGCTTCAGCCCAAAAGTAGGTTGGTAAGCCATACTCATTGAGCATTATTCGAGCCATTTCAATTAATATTTGATTTTTCTTTTCTACTACCCCATTTTGTTGAGGTGTCCTAAGAGTTGAAAAATTTTGTGAAATACGATATTCTAAACAAAAAATTTTCAAATTTTTCATTTTCAAATTTTTTGCCATGATCGCTTCTTATTTTAGAAATAAAATAACCTTTTTCATTTTGAACTTTTTTAGCAAAATTTTTGAAAGATTCAAAAACATCACTCTTTTGAGCTAAGAAAATTACCCAAGTGAATCTAGAGTAATCATTAATAATGACAAAAGCATAGTGTTTACCTCCTAAACTAGCAACTCTAGCCATGAAGAAATATCTAAATGCAAAAGTTGTAGAGACTTAAAGGTACTTACTATATTTTTGGATTTGAAGGATGACTTTTGTTGTTTTTCTCTTTGGCAAGGTTCAAATGTCTTATCCTTTTCAAATTTGACTTTTAGAAGTCCACTTACTATTTCTTCTTTGCTAAGGCTTTAAATTAATTTCATGCTTGCATGACCAAACCTTCTATGTCATAGCCAAGATTCATCACTAATAGTCATAAGACACTTAGAGAAAATATTAGAAATTTTGTATAAGTCTATTATATAAGTATTTACATTTCTATCTCCTTTGAATATCTCTTGGCCATTTAAAGATGTTACAAGACATTCATTTGAGGTAAAAATAATTTGGTTTCCCTTATCACATAATTGACTTACACTTAATAAATTATGTTTCAAACCATCAACAAGCAAAACATCTTCAATAAAAGTAGTATTATTAATATCAATAAAGCAAATGTCAATTACTTTATCCTTAGCATTGTTCCCAAAGGTTACCTTACCACCATCAATTTTTCTGATGTGATTAAAGAGTTTTTTTGTTTCCGGTCATATGCCTTGAGCATCTGCTATCCACAAGCCAAGCATTTTCCTTTATAGTGAACTTGAGGCATACCTATAAAACCATAATTCAATTTTGGTTTTTAGGTACCCAAAAGAACTTGGGTCATTGGGGGTTAGCACTTAAAGGTTCCTAATGAGTCTTCCTTATCCAACATTGTTTGTTGATATGACCAAATTTCATACAATAATAGCATTATTTAGCTCTAAATATATTTTTCGGTTTTGACATGTTTTTTGGTCTCAACATCCTTTTAGAAGGTGTTTGTGTGCAATGACATACACATGCATGATGAGTAAGTGTTTTCCTAGGTGCATGCCTCTTATACATGAAGACATGATTGACCTTTTGAGATTTCCCTCTTAAGCCAAGTGACCCTTGACCATTTTTCTTTTGAATAGGGGGTTTTGTGTGTGTTATGCTTTTAGCCCTTGGGGCTATTACCTCAATTGTGGAGGTTTGTGGTGCACTAAACTTAATAAATGTAGTATTGTGAGATGAAGATGATGTTTCATTAAATCCTAGATCATGTCTTACTAAAGGTGGTCTTTGAGAAACTATGAGAGCATCCAAATTCTCTTTCCCTTTATGAAACCTTGAAATTGAGTTTCTAAGTTCCTCAACTTCATTTTTCAAAATATTGTTTTCTTTAAGCAAAGATTTAGTTGAGGGTCTAGAGGAATACTCATCTAATGATTTTTAAAGAGTTTCATTAGAAGTTTTAAAATTAAAATTCTTTTTTTGTAAAGCTTTCATTTTGTTTTTCAAATCTAAAATATTATTTTTATAAGTGTTAAATCTACTTCTATATTTTTCTAATTCTAGGTTCAAAACTTCTATTAAACTATGTTCATCATCATTTTTACTATTACTATTATTATCACTACTATTATCATTAAAAGTCTATGAAGTGATCCTCTAAAGCCATGAAGCATTGGTTGACCTCTTCTCCTTAATTATTATATTTTTCGCTTGAAGAGTTTTTGTCACCCCATGTGGCTTTGTGACTTTTTTCCCATAATCTTTTTGAAATCTTTCTTGAGCTTTGGACATTCTGGTTTAATATGTCATTTCTTTCCACATTCATAACACTTTACTTCCTATTTATTTCTTTGAGAGTCATTTGAGGAATGTTTGAGGGTTTTTTGTTTGAAGTTTTGAGAATTGCCAAATGTCTTTTCAATTATTCTTTTTAATCTTTTTGAGAGCATGGCAATGTCCTCATTTGCATCATCATTTTTTTCTTCATCATCTTCAATTACCTCTGGAGATTTTAAAGTAGAGGCTTTGAGTGCTAGAGGCTTTTCTCTTTTTTGGTTCAGCTTCAAGTTCTCTATATCTTTTTACCATCATTTCGTGCGTTAGAAGTTTGCTAATAACACATCGGTAGGCATGACGTTCATATCTTCATTGGCCTCTTCTATACCCCGCAACTCTTGAACCATATTTTTTGAGATGAAGGCTTTTCAGAATTTTGTTGTTCACATCTTCCAAGCTCAAATGCTTTCCAAACTTTCTCATGCCATTGATGATGGCTAGAAGACGGTTCGTCATATTAGAGATACATTAATTGGATTTCATCTTGAAGCGTTCATATTCCGAAGTGAGAAGTTAAATCTTTTTGGATTTAACTTGTTTGGTTCCTTCATGATAATTTTTCAATATTTTCCACATACTATATGCGGTAGGGAAATGCTGAATTATGCCACATTCTTTAATAGATAAAGAGCTTGCGAGGATTGTCATTGCCTTTTTATTTTTGAAAATAGCTCTTTGTTGAGGCTTTATCCAATCATCTCTTGAAATAATTTCTTTTTCATTATCCACTCCTCTCTTAGTTAGTGGTGTCCATTCTTTCCGAACACTATCCCAAACTTCAATTCCCTCACTATCGAGATATGCCTCCATCCGAAATTTTCAATGAGTGTAGTTTGCTCCATCAAAGCAAGACTTTAGACTTTGAAATCCTTCACTAGTCATTTCTTGCTCTTTGCTAGTGCTTTTTAGGCTTTGTTACTAGACAAGCTCTGATACCACTGTTGCCCAGACAATGAACCAAGAAGGAGGGGTTGAATTGGTTAGCAAATAAAAAATTACTTAACTTGAAAGTGCAAAATAAATTAAGTAGAGTAAGGAATGAGAGATATCACATACAAGATTTATAGAGGTTAAGGTGCTAACAAACCATACTCCTCTTTTCAATCTCGATTCGGTGTTTACTAACAAACTAAGTATTACAATTAAGTTTTTCAAGCTCACTCCCAACTATAGCGTTTCTCTCTATGGCTGACACCTAACCCATAAATTCTTTTGTGTTTTTCAATGACTCACACAAAAAACCAATTTCTTGTATTTTATGGCTCACACAATAAACCTTTACAAGTGTTTCACTCTTAACCCAATATACCCAAACTCAATTTTGAGTAATTGATTACAATGAAAACACTCATCAATCTACAATGCTCAGAAATAATGAGCAATTAGGTTTTCACAATGAATAGAGGTTTGTTGAGAAAAATAATTAATGCACAAGACTACAACAAGATTAAATATGTAAAGTAATTGTTGTTCCTCTTGTTGGAATTCATAAATAACTTGCATTTATACTCTCTCTGTGAATTATAGCCGTTACCAACTATTAATTTTGCGTTTGACATGTTTTTCTGTCCTCGTTCACGGGCGCGAGTACATGTGTCACGGTCATGAATATTCTTCCAAGTCGTGGTCTAAGTGGTGACTCTGGTATTGAAACTCTCTAAAAGAATTGAAAGTGTTTGATCACGGGCGTGAATATTTTTCCAAGCTGTGGTCCAAGTGGTGACATTGGTCGCGAAGCTCTTTGGAAGAATTTGACATGTTTGGTCACGGGTGTGACTACTTGATCATTCACAGTTTGTTTGATTCTTCATGGCCGTGAACTTTGAATGTGGAAGAATTTGCGCTAAGTTATATTCACGGGGCGTGACATTAGTAGTCACGGGCGTGACGATGCTATTTCTTTTATTTTTTATCTTCAAAAGATGTCTTTCAATCTTGTTTCAGATTCTAATCAAAGTATATCCTATTTAACATACTTATAATATAAATATTATTAAATACATTATTGTTATTTTATTTGTTATCATCAAATGATTGAAATACCCCTTAAGGTTCAACATATATATTAATTATAAAGTATATAAATATATATTATATAAATTTATTAAGTATATTAATTATATATATATATTATTTATTAATATAATTTATATTATAATTTAAATGTGATATAACACAATTATTTTGATAAAAAAATCATATAATACAAATAGAAAAATAATAAATAATTATATTGATAAAAACATAGAATACATATTGTAAGGTATGCATATAGTATTTAAAAAATTTAATTATAAGATATATAAACTTATAATTATAAAGTATAAGTATATAAGTTTGTGACTATTTAATATATATATATATATATATATATATATATATATATAATATTATAATTGTGTCTATATTAATTATAAAGTATTATTATTTAAATTTATTATGTATACCATAGTTCGTTTATTAATATAATTTAGATCGGTATTTAAGTTTAATATAATGCAATTCTTTTAATAAAAAATCATATAGTATAATCAACTAGAATAAATAATAAAATAGATTCATTTATTATATAATTATATTATACTTATTATAAATTAAATTACTTCACAATAAATGACACTAAATTTGGTTTAGCAAATTATATATTAATACAATTTTGATTTATTATATACTGCAATTAAAATACATTATAAATACTAAAAAAATATAATTAGTGATAAAAAGAATTAAATTAAAAAAATAAAAACTAGCAAGAGCTTATAAATTTTTTTTTGTTTACTTAAAAACAAATATAGTTAATTTGCTTCATGGTTAACTTATCTTAAATTTATATGGAGATCATAGATTCAATTCTTTGTACTATTATTATAAAATATTTAGTATATAACATTATTTTTAACATATAAATGCTATATTAATTTTGTTAATTAATTAATAAATTAATAACTTTATTTTTTTTAGTTTTATGGATTAAAATGTATATAAGTATAAGTTTAAATATTTGTATAATAAAAGAATAAAATTTATAAATAATATTATATTATTTTGTATAAACTATTTCATTATTAATTATAAATATTTGAATATTGATTCTTTTGGTATAATTTGATTTCAGAAAGTTTAGTATAATTCTCCGTTTGAATATCACTGTAAAATTCAGATCCATTAAAATTAGTATTAACGGTATATTTCAATTCAATTCAAATAAAAAAGTCAAGATTAAATAAAATTGCCACCAAATGGTGGCCACCATTATTGACAATATCCATTTCATTTTTCTATTGTAACACCTAACACCTTATACATCAATATACCGCATATATTGATTTTATATCGTTATCCCGTATGGAACAAGATTAAATAAAATTCATGTTTACGGCTAGAGTGATTTTTTTTTAATTCATCTCATATTATCAACAATAATTTCACAATCAACGCGGAAGCTTTATAACCTATAACATTATATATATTAATAACTTAAACATTACGTTTAAAAAGTTAGTAAATTTGCAAGTATTCAATCCCCAAATATAAATGATATGTTCTTATGCTTATGTGGAATGCAATGAGAGAGAGTGATGAGGCTCGACCACTGACCTTTGATCCATGACTTTTATATGCACCTCAATATGAACTACTAATCTTCTCTACCTGAAAAATGATGCAATTTGGTGAGTTGCGACTCAGTGAGAATAACCATCAAATGAGTTCTAAAGCACTAAGCATTTCATAATAGCAAATAACAAGTATAATTAATACATACTTTATACTCCATTTCATCAGTCAATAACATATAAATATAGATAAAATCAAGTATTCAATAATTGCACTCTACTTATGCTTATGCTTATTCATTTTATTTTGTTGAGACCAGGTTAAACAGACAATACATACTTGTTACTCAATTTCATCAGTCAAAAACATATAAATATAGATAAAATCAAGTATTCAATAATTGCTCTTTACTTATGCTTATGCTTATTCATTTTATTATATTGTGACCAAGTTAAACGAACATTGCCCCGGGTTTCCAAGTAAACATTTGCATTTGCAAGCTAGCTTGATCATTTGCATTTGCAAGCTAGCTTGATCATTTGTTTCATTTGCACATTTGTTGGGCCATAGGCCTCTTCTTTTGCTTTGCACATTTGTTGGGTCATAGGCCTCTTCTTTTGCTTTGCAATGTCGATTAATTAGTCATAACGCATTTTAAGTCATTATGCATATGCACTTGTACTTACATATTCATCAACCATTGTATCTTATCACATATACCATACATATACCACATATATACCTCATATGTCAACACATATACCATACATATACCACATATATACTTCATATGCAACACATATACCATACATATACCTCATATATACCTCATATGTCAAACATATACCTCAAATATACCACAAGTACACAAACTTATATGTACCACAAATGTCACAAATTATTCACATCATATTTTCAAAGAAAAATCATCACAATCATATAGCAAGCAACATTCATATGCACTAAAGAATTCACTTGATAATTATACTCACAATCATATAGCAAGCAACATTCATGTGCACTAAAGAATTCAATTGATAATTAGACTCACAATCATATAGCAAGCAACATTCATATGCACTAAAGGATTCAATTGATAATTATACTCACCTTTTTCCTTTGATTCCAACCCTTAACTTATTATCTACCTCCTTCTTGTATATCTCCAATTTATCTTGAGCCTAATATTGAAATATAATTGGTTAATTTATGACTAGAGAAACTTAATATGACTTAAACAAATTAATATACATTATTCATATCAATAATTAAAATTTTTCCTATGAGGCAGTGTAACCTTATGGAACTTTTTTGACTATAAATTTTTCTATACTTGACCAATTAATCTGATTCTTATTCCTAATTAAAATGAACATATTTATATATAACATATTAAAATTTCAGACTAATTGGATCACTGTACAATTTTTAGTGGAATTTCTAATCTTTCTGCCTTTAGACAGTTTCAGGGTACTCATTTGGGTTCATCATAACTTATAATCTGTAGGTCCTATTTTAATGAAAATTTACAGAAACTTATATTGGTTTATATGGAACATTTTTTATGTTTATAATTTTTATCAATTATATCTCTAAGGTCTTCAAATTATAACAAACATTTTACTGGTCCAGAATGGAATTGGCTTCCGGACCAGTATGACGTCCAAATGCCATAACTTAGTCTATACATAACATATTAAGCTGAAAGTAGTACCAATATTTAGCTAATACATATACCTATAACTTTCCTATTTTTTATCATTTATAGAATCGATTTTTAAGAAGCTTAAAATAATTAAATAAGTTTAGGGACCTATACAGGGCACTCAGTAGGCAGTTCAAATCATGGAACAGTCATAGTTCCATTCACTATAACTCAAAAATTACAAGACCTATGAACTTGAAATTTGGTATACAGATCCATAACACATATATATACAACTTTTAGGTTTTGAGGTACTTCAAATATTGGTTTTAACATTCCTAAAACTAATAAACACAGTAGCTAACTTACTTAAGATTCACATCCGGACCAGTTTCAGTACGAAGCGTATATCTTATTCTATACACCATATCATGCCAAAATATTTACATATCCATAAATTTAAGACATAAAGGAACAACTTTTATGTTTAAAGATTTTCCAGAATCAATTTCTATGGATATCAAAATTGGGGTTCAAATAAGTTCCTATTAATGAACCTTAGCAACTCAAATCAACCTTATAGCAATAAGAATTGATTACTTACCAAGAAAAAACTTGTAAGGGATCAATTTGCCTCAAAAATCAAGTGAAATAAGGAAGAATTTCTAGCTGGAACTTGAAAAAAAATAGGTTGAAGAAATGAAGCAAAGAAGAAGAATAAAATAAGAAAAGAAAAGGAAGATAATGGAGCCTAATAGGTTAAAAACCACCTACCCCATTTGCTTTCTTTTTTCTTCTTTTGCCATCCATCTTTTTTTTTCTTTTTTCTTTTTCTTTTTCTTTTTATTTTGTTGTATGCTTTCTTTTTTTTTTTTAATTTTTATTATTTTTATTATTATTATTATTATTATTATTATTATTATTATTATTATTATTATTATTATTATTATTATTATTATTATTATACATACATACATACATACATACATATATATACATACATTCATGTATACATATATACATTTACCCAATTTTACTAACCAATAATAAATAAATATATAATTTAATCACTTATTTTAATTTAATTAAATTAATCATGTCAAATTTTTATTAATTCAATCTAGTCTCTTTATTCACTTAAATATTAATTTCATGTCATTTTAATCTATATTATAAAATAGACATATGCATTTCTATACAATTGTAAAATATTTGAAAATAAACTAATTGTATGTCATGAATATATTTAAATAAAAATGCATATTATGCATGTGTTCAAGTGATATATATATATATATATATATATATATATATATATATATATATATATATATATATATATATATATATGAAAAATGTATATGTGCAAATGAGATGCTATAAAAATGCATATGGAAAAAGTCAAGGTGTTACAATTCTCCCATCCTTTTAAAAATTTCGTCCTCAAAATTTAATACCTGGAAATAAGTGTGGATATTGCTTTTTCATATTTTCTTCTGTTTTTCATGTTGCCTCTTCTCGTTAATGATTTCTCCATAATACCTTAACTAAAGGTATTTCTCGGTTTCTCAACTGTTTAGTCTTGTATCCAATGATTTCCACTGGTTCTTCAACATAACTCATGTCATTTGCAATCTCAATGGCTTGATCTTTGAGTACATGTGTAGGATCTGACCTGTATCTTCTAAGCATGCTCACATGAAACACATTATGAATCTGAGTCATATCTGGTGGTAAAGCTAATCTGTATGCCAGTGGACCAACATTCTCAAGAATTTCGTAAGGCCCTATGTATCTTGGGCTCAATTTACCTTTCTTGTCAAATCGGATTACTCCTTTCCATGAAGATACTTGTAGAAATACCTTTTTACCCAACTCGTATTCCATATCCCTTATATGTTGATCAACATAACTTTTCTGTCTGTCCTGTGCTGCCTTTAGCTTAATCTTGACAACCTTGATTTTATCCACTGTATCTTGTACTATCTCTGGCCCTTCTAATGCACGTGTACCTTCTTCATCCCAGATGATAGGGCTTCTGCACTTTCTCCCATATAATGCCTCATATGGAGCCATCTGAATACTGCTATGATATTGGTTATTGTATGCAAACTTCACCAATGTTATATACTCATCCCAAGCTCCCTTGAATTCCATAGCACATGCTCTAGGCATTTCTTCTAATGTCTGTATAGTTCTCTCTGATTGTCCATCAATCTGTGGGTGAAATGCAGTACTAAAATTCAATTTTGTTCCCAATGCATTTTGTAACCTCACCCAAAAACGTGAAGTAAACCGTGGATCTCTATCAGATACAATGGATACTGGAATGCCATGCAATCTGACTATCTCATTCACATATAATTTGGCGAAACTCTCAAGTGTACACCCCCATCTGATAGGTAGAAAATGTGTTGACTTTGTTAACCTATCAATAATTACCCATATTGCATCATTTTTCCGTGGAGTTCTAGGCAATCTATAAACAAAATCCATCGTTATCTTTTCCCATTTCCATTCTGGCATTGGTAAAAGATGTAGTTTACCAACTGGTGTCTGATGTTATATCTTAATCTGCTGACATGTTAAGCATTTGGAAACATATTCTGCTATGTCTTTCTTCATTCTTGGCCACTAGTAATGAGGCCTTAAGCTGTGATACATCTTTGTCATCCCTGGGTGCATTACATAGGGTGCATTGTGTGCCTCTTCCATGATTTCCTGACGTAAGTTCTCAGTGTTTGGAACACATATGCGTGACTTTAACATCAGTGTATTGTCTTGCAATTGAAAATCTTTACTGTTTCCCTGCCTTACTAATTCAATTTTCTCACACAATTTAGGATCTTTACTCTGTGCAACTTTGATCATATCCTTCAATATAGGTCTGACCTGAAAAGCAGCAATCAATAATTCACCATCATGCATATTCAATTGAACATTCATGGACCGTAATTGAATCAGATATGGAAAAGAGGATGCTTGCAAGTGAGCTACACTGCTACTGGCCTTCCTACTCAATGCATCCGCTACCACATTGGCTTGCCTTAGATGGTATTCAATTGTACAATCATAATCTTTCAACAAATCTAACCATCGTCTTTGTCTCATGTTTAACTCTTTCTGTCACATCAAATAACCCAAGATTTTATGGTCTGTGAAGATCTGGAATGTCTCACCATACAAATAATGCCTCCAAATCTTCAATGCAAATACAACTGCAGCCAATTTTAAATCATGCACTGGATATGAGATCTCATATGGTCTCAGTTGTTTGGATGCATAAGCTATCACCTTACCATGTTGCATCAATACACATCCCAAGTCTTGGTGAGAAACATCACTATATACTGTAAACCCACATGTACCTGTAGGGATGGTTAACACTGGTGCTGAGGTTAGCCTGTGTTTTAGTTCATCGAAACTCCTTTGACATTCAGGAGTCCACTTGAAAGGCACATTCTTTCTCAACAATTTGGTCAAAGAGCTAGCAATCAATGAGAACCCATCAACAAATTTATGGTAGTATCCAACTAAACCCAAAAAACTACGTAATTCTGACACATTCTTGGGTGTTTCCCAACTCATTATGGCCATAACTTTATTTGGGTCAACCTTTATGCCTTTTTTCGATACTATATGTCCAAGAAATACAACATGATCAAGCCAGAATTCACACTTACTAAACTTTGCATACAATTGTTTCTCCTGCAGAGTCTGCAACACTATTCTTAAATGCATCTCATGTTCCTCTTCACTTTTAGAGTACATCAGAATGTCATCTATGAAGACAATAACAAAATTATCCAGATAAGGCTGAAATACCTTATTCATCAAAGCCATGAAAGCAGCTGGTGCATTGGTTAATCCAAATGGCATGACTAGAAATTCATAATGGCCATATCTAGTACGAAATGCAGTTTTAGGAATATCTACCTCAGTTATCTTAAGCTGATAATCGCCTGATTTCAGATCAATCTTAGAAAATACTTGAGCTCTATGTAACTGATCAAATAAGTCATCAATTCTAGGTAAAGGATACTTATTCTTCACTGTCACTCTATTAAGTTGTTTATAGTTTATACACAATCTCATCGTTCCATCTTTCTTTTTTACAAACAACACTGGGGCTCCCCAAGGTGATATGCTAGGTCGAATGTATCCCTTATCAAGTAAATCTTGCAATTGAGTTTTAAGTTCCTTTAACTAAATCGGTGTCATCCTGTAAGGAGATATAGAAATAGGTGTGGCCCCATGCACCAAATCTATAGTAAATTCTATCTCTCTATCTGGTGGCAATCCAGGAAAATCCTCTGAAAATACATCTGGGAACTCACACACTACTGGAATATTCTCTAACATAATATCCTGAGTTCTTATGTCTGTCACATAGGCTAAGAACGCCTCACACCCTCCTTTCACCATTTTAAAAGCTTTAACTGCTGAAATCAAACATGCATGTACCAACTTCCTTTCTCCTTTAAACATAATCCTTTGTTTATCCGAGGACTTTAAAATTACCTCCTTAGAAAAACAATTCACTATGGCATGATGTTTAGTTAACCAGTCCATTCCCAATATTACATCAAATTCATGCAATGATAATAAGATCAAATCAGCTTCCAATTCAACTTTATCAATGAATATCGAACAGTTACGACATACCTCATTCACAACTACTACTGCTCCCAGTGGAGTACTCACATTTATATCAATTCCCAATGACTTATGTTTTTGATGCAGTTTGGATGTCATATGTGATTATATAAATGAATGTGTTGATCTCTATGCAAATGAGGCGATGCCTCATGAGGATGCATTTCAGCCGGTCTCTCTCTCCTTGGTGAATCATGTCTTATGATGACCCTAAAATAAATAAAATTATGCCGCTACATAATGTTCAACACATATTATGCATATGTTATCATGCTTATATGCATATGCATGTTCCCTTGGAACCTATCCCTGCTCTGATACCAAAAATGTAACACCTAACACCATATACATCTATATACCACATATACTGATTTTAAATTGTTATCCCGTATGGAACAAGATTAAATAAAATTCATGTTTACGGAGAGAGTAATTTTTTTTTAACTCATCTCATATTATCAACAATAATTTCACAATCAACGTGGAAGCTTTATAGTCTATAACATCACATATATTAATAACTTAAACATTACGTTTAAAAAGTTAGTAAATTTTCAAGTATTCAATCCAAAAATATAAATGATATGTTCTTATGCTTATGTAGAATGCAAGGAGAGAAAGTGATGAGGCTCGGCCAGTGACCTTTGATCCATGACTTTTATGTGCACCTCAATATGAACTACTAATCTTCTCTACCTGAAAAATGATACAATTTGGTGAGTTGCGACTCAGTGAGAATAACCATCAAATGAGTTCTAAAGCACCAAGCATTTCATAATACCAAATAACAAGTATAATTAATACATACTTTATACTACATTTCATCAGTCAATAACATATAAATATAAATAAAATCAAGTATTCAATAATTTCTCTTTACTTATGCTTATGCTTATTCATTTTATTTTGTTGTGACCATGTTAAACAGACAATACATACTTGTTACTCCATTTCATCAGTCAATAACATATAAATATAGATAAAATCAAGTATTCAATAATTGCACTTTACTTATGCTTATGCTTATTCATTTTATTTTGTTGTGACCAGGTTAAACGAACATTGCCCCGGGTTTCCATGTGAACATTTGCATTTGCTAGCTAGCTTGATCATTTGTTTCATTTGCACATTTTTTGGGCCATAGGCCTCTTCTTTTGCTTTACACATTTGTTGGGTCATAGGCCTCTTCTTTTGCTTTGCACATTTGTTGGGTCATAGGCCTCTTCTTTTGCTTTGCACATTTGTTGGGTCATAGGCCTTTTCTTTTGCTTTGCAATGTCGATTAACTAGTCACAATGCATTTTAAGTCATTATGCATATGCACTTGTACTTACATATTCATCAACCATTGTATCTTATCACATATACCATACATATACCACATATATACCTCATATGTCAACACATATACCATACATATACCACATATATACTTCATATGCAACACATATACCATACATATATCATATATATACTTCATATGCAACACATATACCATACATATACCACATATATACCTCATATGTCAACACATATACCTTGCATATACTATACATATATCATGTATATATATCATATGTCAAACATATACCTCAAATATACCACAAGTACACAAACTTATATGTACCACAAATGTCATAAATTATTCACATCATATTTTCAAGGAAAAATCATCACAATCATATAGCAAGCAACATTCATATGCACTAAAGAATTCACTTGATAATTATACTCACAATCATATAGCAAGCAATACTCATATGCACTAAAGAATTCAATTGATAATTAGACTCACAATCATATGGCAAGCAACATTCATATGCACTAAAGTATTCAATTGATAATTATACTCACATTTTTTCTTTGATTCCAACCCTTAACTTATTGTCTACCCCCTTCTTGTATATCTCCAATTTGTTTTAAGCCTAATATTGAAATATAATTGGTTAATTTATGACTAGAGAAACTTAATGTGGTTTAAACAAATTAATATACATTATTCTTATCAATAATTAAAATTTTTCCTATGAGGCAGTGTGACCTTATGGGACTGTTTTGACTATAAATTTTTATGTACTTGACCAATTAATCTGATTCTTGTTCCTAATTAAAATGAACATATTTATATATAACATATTAAAATTTCAGACTAATTGGATCACTGTATAATTTTTGGTGAAATTTCTAATTGTATTCTGATTTCTGCCCTTAGGCAGTTTCAGGGTACTCATTTGGATTCATCATAACTTATAATCTGTAGGTCCTATTTTAATGAAAATTTACAAAAACTTATATGGGTTCATATGGAATATTTTTCATGTTTATAACTTTTATTAATTATGTTTCTAAGGTCTTCAAATTATAACAAATATTTTACTGGTCCATAATGGAATTGCCTTCCAGACCAGTATGACGTCCAAAGACCATAACTTGGTCTATACATAATATATTAAGCTGAAAGTAGTACCAAAATTTAGCTAATACATATACCTATAACATTCATGTTTTGAGTATTTACAGAATCGATCTTTAAGCAACTCAAAATAATTAAACAAGTTTTGGGACCTGTACAAGACACTCAGTAGGCAGTTCAAATCATGGAACAATCATGGTTCCATTAACCATAACTCAAATATTACAAGACCTATGAACTTGAAATTTGGTATACAGATCTATAACACATATATCTACAACTGTTATCTTTTTAGGTACTTCAAATATTGGTTTTAATATACCCAAAACTAACAAACACAGTAGCTAACTTACTTAAGATTCACATCCGGACCAGTTTCAGTAGAAAGAGGATATCTCATTCTATACACCACATCTTACAAAACTATTTATATATCCATAAATCTAAGACATAAAGGAGCAATTTTTGTGTTTTAAGATTTTCCAGAATCAATTTCTATGGATATCAAAATCGGGGTTCAAATCACTGTCTATTAATGAACCTTAGCAACTCAAATCAAACTTATAGCAATAAGAATTGATTACTTACCAAGAACAAACTTGCAAGAGATCAATTTGCCTCAAAAATCAAGTGAAACAAGGAAGAATTTGTGGCTGGAACTTGAGAGAAAATAGGTTGAAGAAATGAAGCAAAGAAGAAGAAGAAAATAAGAAAAGAAAAGGAAGATAATGGAACCTAATAGGTTAAAAACTACCTACCCCATTTGCTTTCTTTTTTCTTCTTTTGCCATCCATCTTTTTTTTTAATTTTTATTATTATTATTATTATCATCATACATACATACATACATATATATACATACATACATACATGTATACATATATACATTTACCCAATTTTACTAACCAATAATAAATAAATATATAATTTAATCACTTATTTTAATTTAATTAAATTAATCATGTTAAATTTTTATTAATTTAATCTAATCTCTTTATTCATTTAAATATCAATTTCATATCATTTTTATCTATATTATAAAATAGACATATGCATTTCTATACAATTGTAAAATATTTAAAAATAAACTAATTGCATGTCATGAATATATTTAAATAAAAATGCATATTATGCATGTGTTCAAGTGATATGTATATATATGAAAAATGTAAATGTCCAAATGAGATATTGTAAAAATTCATATAGAAAAAGTCAAGGATGTTACACCTATTGCTCATTGAAGCATTTGAATTTACTGCAAAATTTAAGCAAGACAGTCCAATGAAAGTTTTTTAAAAAAATAGTGAAAAAAATATCCTTTCTATATTTTGAAAATTACTTATGTGTCATTATTATTTTGGATTTGTCTTAAATTATTGTATTATTTATAATATTTTTTTAAGAAAGACTTTTTTTTTTATACTTATTAATTTTGTATTAGTGAAAAAAATTATTCAAAATTTATTATGTGTATGTAGTCTAAATTAAAAAAATAAATCATATTAAATTATTGATGTTATTTTTACATATTATTTTTATTTCATATTTATTTTGTTATTATATCCTCTGGCCAACGTATATAAAGCTATCTTGAACAAAGTTTTCATGTGTGGGATGATGTGCTTAGTAACGTGACCTTCAGGCCAATAAATAAAGTAGATGATAGTTACCTTCTAACAATAAAATATTATTAATCAATAATTTCAAATGAAATTGTAAAACATAAAGAAAACGTGTATGATATAATTCACATTATTTTGATTTGTCATTAATTAGCTCATGTTTGATCATATGATACTATGAGTTTAGGGAGTCAGGATTGATAATAATTATAAATTCAGTATTGTTTAAAAAAAACTTTTTTTTTCTAAATTAGTTCTATCAAATATTTAAAATTTTTATTATCAAGGTGGATCTACGTTATGAAAAGGATGATCATTGAACCCCATTAAAAAAATTATTATATTTATGTTAAAAATTTGGTGGATCCTATAAAAAATTTTCAAAATTAATTTTTTTAATTAAATAAATATTCTTGAATAATTTTTTTTTCGACTTCACTCATTGCCTTATAGCCCTCAATTTTTCTCTTGACTTCTCTTTGCATTGTATCGCAATTATCCGTTTACTATTTTTATCTCCTCAACATTTTTTCTCTGCGTTGCATCCTAGAGTCATCCTTAAAATTCTCTATTCCTTTCTTTTTTACATCGTAGTTGTCTGCTATTTTCCTCTTCGTGTTGTAGTTATTTACTCTTTTTCCCTCCGTCGGCCTTTTCTCTCGCAACCTTTCATTCTTCTAATCTCTAAGTCAAAGTCATTTGTTTTCCCTCAATATATGTAAGCTCCTTTGTGTAAAAATTATGGATCTGCCTCTATTTATTATATATTTTTTAAAATTTCTGATGTAAAATTATATTAGTAATATGTAATTAAAATTTTTTATTAGTAACATGTTATTAAAAATTTAAAACAGAACTTTCAAATATTTGGATACCATTTTGGTTTTTTCATGTGTAGGATAAAAATTTCTTTATTATTTTTTCTAAAAAAATATTAAAAATGGCTTGAACCTTCATCAAACTCCTATTTAAAAACAAAGAAGCTTTAGATTTTGCATCAGAACTAGCCATGGCTTCCACAGGCAAGCTATTGTTCATATTTCTCTGCTCCATCTTGATGACTATCTCTCCCATATCATGCTACAAACAACACCACCCACTGGACCCTCTAAGCCCAGAAGAGCTCACTCTGGTTCAAACCATTGTGAAAGGTTCGTTAATGCCATCCTCATCAGATAGCACCTTAACCTTCCATTACATAGGGTTAGATGAGCCAGACAAACCCCTTGTTCTTTCTTGGCTATCAAATTCCACCCGAAAACCCCCACCCAGGCGAGCCCTAGTTATCACTCGTTTCAATAAACAAACCCATGAGTTTATAATAGACTTATCATCAAGTTCAATGATTTCTAATCACGTTTACAAAGGATATGGTTACCCCACACTAGCTCTCGACGAGCAAACAGCTGCAATTGAATTGCCATTAACATATGGTCCTTTTAAGGAATCAGTTAGAAGGAGGGGGCTTAATTTATCTGGTGTGGTTTGTTCTACATTTACAGTAGGATGGTTTGGAAAAGATTGGAACAGAAGAGTGATAAACGTTCAGTGCTTTCACATGAATGACACAGTTAGTATGTATCTTGTTCCAATTGAAGGCATAAAGATAATTGTGGATCTTGATGAAATGAAAATTATCGAATATGACGACAAGTCAAGTGAACCAGTTCCAACATCTGAAGGAACTGACTACAGATTCTCAAAGCTCAAGCCTCCTTTTGGTCCTCGTATAAATCCAGCAGCCATTTTTCAGCCTGGCGGTCCGGGTTTCCAGATTGATGGCCAAACTATTAGGTAAATCGATCGGTTTCATTCTTTTTGTTATAACATCAAATTCAATTTTATATTTATTCTTAAAAATCATTGGACATCTTATGTTTCCAGATAATCCATTAAACATTTACATTTATTTAAAATGTTCCATTAAACAGTTCTTTTTTTGGTTATTGCAACATCTGCTATGTCTATCACAAATTATTGAAATTGAATGGAAAATCAAACCGAATTAATGATAAGATCGGGATGAAATTGGGTTCAATTGGAATTTTAATTTTTTAAAGTCAAATAACTAAAATATATTTATAAAATATAAGCCAAATATCTAACATATATATTTTTCATATGCTTTTTTGTTTTGAATAACGGGTTATTATTATTCTTGATTGAGTATATATGGGAGAATCTGAAAAAGGGAGTTATATTAATTTTTGAAAAAAATAATATTTACGTTAGTTATTTCTTTAAAAGGAATTTTAATTGCTTAATTAAAATAGGATCACATTAGTAAGGCAACTAATTTATACTAATTGAAATATTTTTGTTAATTTTCTTCTTCAACAGGTTTGAACAGTTTTTGGTTGAACCTGATTTATTTCCTTTTTTTTTTTAAATCTGAATTCATTTTTTTTGTTATAGACGATTTAATTATCCATACCAGACCCGACTCATGGCTGGTTCCCAGTTTTGCGATCCGACTGGCTGGTTTGAAAAGAATCTCTCTAGAATTGCTGTAGATATTATATAATAGTAGTTGTGTGGCTGAGTGAGGAGTACCCATGAATAGGACCACCCTATTTTCTTTCGAACAGCTTTATGTTTTAAACACCGAATAACTATATATGATCTTTCACTTATGTGGTCCTAGGTTTTTCCGTTTCCTAAAAATTGTGTCCCACATAATTAAAATTATAAAAAAAATTATATTTTTTAATTTAAACTAAATAATAAAAGTATTATTATTTAACAAATAACAGTTAAAAAAATACTAATATGAGACTGTACTGTAGCTTATTATTAGATTCGATTGTGCTCCCTTTGACCCCTTTTAAATGTCTTAAAATTTTTTTTAAGAAATCACTGTTTATTTATAGATTTTCAATTTTATTTTTGTGTTATTAACTCCATGTATTTTATATTTTTCTTATTATTTTTTTATCTTAATTAATAAAAGGATAATTTAGCAACTTATAAGTATTTTTTTTCAATAATTTAATTCTTATACTATTAACTTAGAAAGACATTTAAAAGGGGACAAGGGAGTAAAATACAATGGATTTAAACGAAATCAAATAACAGAAAGGTTTGAAGTAGCAGATTTAATATTTCTTCGGATTTTCGCGGAAAAAAATCAGCAATTAACATAACAACTTATGTTTAACATGTAACTTAAAAGTGGGAAAAAAAAAAAAAGATCAATGAAACTTGTAGAAACAATATAGATTTGTTGAGTACCTGTACAGTGAGCTAGTGTCTAATTAATTAAAATTGAAATTTTTGATTAATTAAGAGCAGATGGATGAACTGGGAATTTCATCTAGCATTTGATGCAAGAGTTGGACCTGTAATATCTTTGGCGAGCATTTATGATGAAGAAAAGCACAAGCATCGGAGTGTAATGTACAGAGGGCACATATCTGAGCTATTTGTGCCGTACCAGGATCCTACCTATGATTATTATTTCAAAACATATTTTGACTCTGGAGAATTTGGATTGGGTCTATGTGCAGCTTCATTAATTCCATTGTCCGATTGCCCTAACAATGCAGTCTACATGGATGGATACTACGCTGCCCAAGATGGCACTCCCACTAAAATTCCCAATGTGTTTTGCATTTTCGAAAGGCATGCTGGTGATATCATGTGGAGACACACCGAATTCGGCATTCCTGATCAAACGGTGTGAAATCTTCTTGACCACTTTTTGCACTGTTATATATATATATATATTGAAGTGCTGGCTACCTTATTTTTACCTTTTCTAATGTTTTGATGATTGGGCATTTGGGTTCGTGATTAATATAGATAAATGAGGCAAGACCAGAAGTGAGCCTGGTGGCGAGGATGGTAACCACAATTGGTAACTACGATCATATTCTGGATTGGGAATTCAAGCCTAGTGGTTCAATCAATGTTCAGGTATATATATACTAAGTGCATACCCTTTAATATCTGCATCGACAGAGAAGAAAACGATACATTTGAACCCTTCAATTTTTGCATCAACAGGTTGGGTTGAGTGGAATTCTAGAAGTAAAGGCAACAGAATACACTCATTTGAATCAGATAAAAGAAGAAATTTATGGAACATTGTTGAGAGAAAATTCTATAGGCTTGTATCATAGTCATTTCTTGACATACCGTCTCGATCTTGACATTGATGGTGTTGAAAATTCATTGGTGCAGCATAATTTAGTAACAAAAAATGCAAGAAATATTGCTACGCCAAGGAAGAGTTATTGGACGGTTGTTAGTGAAACAGCCAAAACTGAGTCTGATGCCCAAATTCGATTAGGTTTGAAGCCTGCTGAGTTGGTGATTGTGAATCCCAACAAAAAAACTAAAGCGGGTAACAGTTACGGTTATCGTTTGATACCAGGGCTAGTGGCTAATCCACTTCTATTAGAGGATGATTATCCACAAATTCGTGGCGCATTCACGAATTATAATGTGTGGGTTACTCCATATAACAAGTCTGAAAAATGGGCAGGAGGAAAGTATGTTGATCAGAGCCATGGCCAAGATACATTAGCTGTTTGGACCTCCAGGTTAAATATCTATATTGCCTCATCATCATGGTCATTAATTAACAACATAGTTAATCATTTGATTAACGTTATTTTTTTATTTTTTTGATTATGTGCAGGAATAGGCAGATTGAAAACAAGGACATAGTAATGTGGTATGTGGTGGGGATTAACCATGTTCCTTGTGAAGAAGATTTCCCAGTGATGCCCACATTGAGTGGTGGATTTGAGCTTCGACCAACTAATTTCTTTGAAAGGAGTGCTGTGTTGAAGGTCATACCACCAAATAATAAGCCTATCAACATATCAGTTGCCGCTCCTAGTCCAGTTTAGAGACCAAATTAATGGAAATGTAAAAACCACTAGGAGTAATCATTCATCTCTTTCAATAAAATACTCCGCAGCTATTAAGCAGATTGACAAATTAAATTGTGTAAAATATTATTGTTCAAATCTCTTAATTGGTTTTTGTTCTGAAAATTATTCCATTCACACAACACAAAAAGTAGACAAGAAAAAAAAACATAAAATTTATGTGGTTTGGCCAATGATATCTGCATCCATAGGCAAAACAAAACATTTTTTCCACAACATTGAATGAAGAGGTGCAACTGTTGACTATATATATATATATTCCAAAACAAAACCCTCAATCGATGTGGACAAGAAAACTAGAACCAGATCAGACTAGAAAATCATGGCTCTATACCCTGGGTCAGCCCGTGCTTTTCGCTTCCAACACAGAGTTCGATATTTTTTTTTTTTGTCACTTTTTAAGTCGCACTACAAATTTCGCAGGTCAAGTTACAATTCATATTCGCCAAAATTTAAGCGAAATCAACAGTTTCTCTTGGAATATTCCCCGATTTTTCAATAACCTTCGATATTCAAATGACTTCACGTGCTTGACTTCTCCTGCTTTTATGGTAAAAATCAAGTCTACGCATGTGTCATATATATCCCCTTTCATCCTCTTGCCTGTATCCTTCCATAGGCACTCCCTGATAATTTCCCAGATTAATTTTTAAGCAATCCATGCATGAGGTAATCTTTATAGCTTTTAGTTTTACAACAATGCTGTTGACATTGTGGGACATTGAACCTGATTGATAACTGGGTCAATAGTTTTATATTAGTTCAATCGAGTTTTAGATTTTTTTATAAATAATTGAATATTTATTAGAAATAAAAATATTAAAGACAATTTTATAAAAAAATTAAAATTTAGTCATAAGACATGATTGATTCTAATCATATTTAGTACTTAATTATAACAATATATACTTTTCTCTCATGAATAATATTGCAAATAAATAAACATGCAGTTGAAAATTAGATTGAATAAATAATAATTATCATATTTAATTTATTCTTAATTTAATGAGCAATAAAAGTTGTTAGGTTGTTTTGCTTCAAATTTTATGGACCTACTTGTGATTTTTATTGCCGTCATTTAGTAATATTAGTTTTGAGATTGCTCTTAAATATGTAAAAAATAGATTTAGAAATTTTTTAATTTATAATTGATGAATTTTTTTAATTTTTTATAAACTATTTTTTTCAAAATCTGTTTATAAAAAAAATATCTATTTATCTATTTTTATAAAAATAACTTTTAAAATTTAAAAAAAATTAAAATTAAATTTCTTTTAAAAAAAAAAATTCAACGTTGTCACCTTTCTGTGATCTCCTAACTGCCTCCTAAGTAACAAAAAAAATTTTGTTCACCTACTTATCTTTTAAATATTTTATTTTATGATATGTCTTTTCATCCCTTTGATTTGTCAGTTATCCCTCCCAGTCCACTTCCTTTTTTTTTTTTTTCCAAAGTGTCAATCCCTTTCATTATTAACATAATTTTTATTCAATTTGTCATTTTATAATCGAAAAAAAAAATACACCACAAATATATAAAATAATACTTGAATTTATTGTACAATTTTTTATTGTTTGATAATTTTTTATTGTTTGATAATTTAGATTTTATCTATTTCTTTTTTCGTATTTCTTAAAAATTATTCTTCATTATGTTTAATATTTCATGCCGACAAATATGATTAACACAAAACATATTCTTAATTAAATTTAATAAAAATGATTTTTCCAAAGAATAAAATTTATTTTGTAAATTCACTAATTTACATGATTATACTAATTAGTACTTCGGCTATTGTCCTTTATCTTCACAATCGCTTGTAACCTAATCACCGAGTATTAACTTAGAGGTTTAAATATTTTTGGTCAATTTTAATTTATATTAAATTGAAAATTGAAAATATAAATAATTATTATTATTATTGAAAGATATTAGATACTATCTAATGTGCTCCAAGTTGTACAAAATATTTCTATTTAATTATTTTTAAGTTGTAACCACCTAATAGAAAATGTGTACTTTTTAGAAAATATTTTATTTGTATAATATTTTCTCTAGAAAATAATTTATTTATATGAAATAAACAAAATTAATTAGTCTTAAATGCTAGAATTGGAGTGAAAAAAAAAAACTAGATTCAAGAATTAGAGTAGAGAGTTAGGAATATGAAAAAATATATACTCAATAATTGAAGTAGATAATATGGAGCTAGCGTGAAATATATATATATATTTCTTAAAAAATTGAGTAACTCTATTGTTCAGCCACTATTTTTGACATATGGCTTTTGTATTTATGATTATATTGTTATCTTCACCTTTTTCTTTTAACTGATCTAACATGGGAATCTGCTTCTATATGTGAATAGAAAAGTAGGCATGAACAATGGCATATCACATGCACTTCGAAATATATGGCAAATTTTCTAAATTCTTTATCCTTTTGTTTTCCTTCTCTCAGTTTTATTTTTTAACTCAAATGACAATATAACATCATTGATTACACTGATTTGGACAATATTCTGCATTTATGTTTATATTGAATCAATTTTAAAGTATCAAATGAAGAGCATAAGGAAATTTTCAGAACATTGGGTTCCTTAATTACTTTTCAAATAAATAAAAAATAATGGTGTAAGATTTCCAGCTTTCTTTTTCATTCAGCTTTCATTTTCCGATAGATAATTATGATTTCCTGCCAATCATATCATAACTAAAGAAATTGGAGCTAACTTCAATTCCAAAAAAAAAAAATGCAAACATAATAAGGACCGATTTGCAAATATTAGTCGAGGGCATTTATTTCTTGAAAAAGATTGAGGTACATATCTAAATAAACCATCTTTTACTGACTTTGGGATTAATTAATACTTCAACTTGGTAATAAATATTTAATACAAAGTTGAGTTAATGATTTGGAGCCCAGTTGAATTTCTGGGAAAGAGTTAAACACTACCAGTTTCAGATTTCAACATAACTACACATTGGATTGGTCCATGAAGACTGCAATAATAAAAATTATAAAAAAAAAAACCTCCAAATTCAATCAATGACGACTTAACCTACTAATCATGCATGTAGTAATATTAACTTATCAATTAAGCTTTTGTAGTGTAGTAGTCTTTGTTTTCATTCTAAACAAAATTGACAACTGAACAACCTCAGCTTGATGGGAATACAAATCCAATTTGAAATTTAAATTGTCTGAATCCAAACCAAATGTCAAGCAATTTGGATACACAAAAAAAAATTAATTTAATGAATAAAACAACCTGGCCAGCGGGGATGTTTTGCCAAATTGTCAATACGTCCAGTTTTGCGTGAACCAATTCGTGGTAAAGGTTTTGCCATATTTTATCATCTCATAAATATAAGTCAGAGGACTATGGATATGTATAAGATATTATAGGTTGAAAACAGCCTTTGGCGACTGGGTGAAATGGATCGTGAGACTATTAAAATTTTGTAACTACATAATGAAAACCTAATCATCCTTAAAGAAAATATTAAAAATTCTTAAAAGAAAAACAAATAAATACTGCATACCTAACAAGTAAATTTTGTAACTTCATAATGAAAAGCTAATCATCCTTGTACAAATAAATACTGCATACCTAAACAAACAAATAAATTCAGCCAGCACTCTTAGTGAATGGTAGCTTGAGAGTTATAAATTCAAAATGATGTAATTCTAATGGTTTCTGTAACCCAAAAAAATAAAGGTGCTATAGTGATGGTGGTGGGTTTATTTTTTTTAGAAAAAAGAAATTGTGGAGGTAGGAATCATTTTCAATTGCAGTGTTATTGGAAAAGCTCTTCTTCTGTCTTGTTTCAATTTTAAAGAGGAAGAAATTAAAGAATGTGGGGTGTGGCTTTCAGGTTTCCCCCATCACAAAGATTAAGGCAAGTGCATGCATCATATATAATTAAAGCTCGAACTACAAATCCAATAAACATGGGAAAATGTTAGCTGAAATTCCAGGTTGGCCACAAATATCACCAGTCATTTTTTATCACCTTAAATGCATAATTCATTTTTTTAATTATTCTATTTAAAGTTTCTTTTTAGTACTTTATCCATGATTAAGCGGATTTTCAAGTTTTCATTCTTAGATAATAATGATACTTGTCTAATAACACCTACGTCTAATTTGAATGGCACATTCTATTACTTATTATTACATGTAAAAAAAATAATGACAATATATTATGAGTATATGATGGGTCTAGTAGAAAAAATAGTACAAAATTAATTATTTAGCATATCAAAATGCGATCATCTTAAAAAGCTAATTATAGCACAAATTACTAAATTAGGTGAATAATAAATTGGAAGTAATTCACAAATATCATGGTCTTTTTCTTCCATTACAAAGCTAAAACCATTGCTAAAGGAGTTAAATTGGAAATAATTCACAAATATTTTTATTTTGTCACCTGTTTCATTTGAATTTCTGTTTTCTTTTATAATTTTCTGCACTAATTAATGCACAATCTATAGTTAAGAGAGACAACAACTTTGTAGGAGTAGGAGAGGATCATAAACAAGTGATAAGTTATGAAACAAGTGAAGGTAAAGCTCCATACAAGATATGTGCAAAACTTATAAAATGCTTGTGTTTAATGGTTACTTGTAAAATAGTTTGATTATGGAAATAATAGATATAAATTTGCAAGAATGACATGGACTTAAGTTAGGACTAAGAATGAATGATATGGGGTTTTTAATATTAAAAAATATCTTATGTGCTAAATAATACGTTTTGTAACCATATGCTATTGGTATAATCTTTCTTTTTGAATGGTTGTTGTTTAGCTGCATATTTTATGAAATCTCTAAGAGTTATGAATGCTACATAATAATATATTTTCCTTATGATACGTTGACCATTGTGAATTTATTGCTTAAATATTTTAAATGTGTCTCTGGTTCTCTGATTATTATGTAGATTTTGATTTATTGAAAATATTAGGAGCTCAATCGATCATGCATAAATTGATCTACTAGAAATTGTCTACTTTTAGGGATAACTATGCCTAAATTTTGGTAGATTTATATAAAAAAAATGATTAAAATAACAAAAAGTAAATGTACAATTTTGTACATTTTAGCCATAGAAATATGTTTGGTCTTTCTCATTGAATGATGAGACTTCACCGAATTTTCCAATTTGGATAGTTTGGAAATACATGTCTATATAACTATACATGACTGGTTATATGTCATATGTCATACATATGTAGAAATTCGATATTATATCATTTTATTTTTTGAGTGCACAAAGATATTATCCATATCATACAATTGAAGAAATGGGGGACATGTTGCCGACATTTCTGTGTATATATGCATATAACGTGTACAGTAGTGGCATATAGATGATATATTCCTAAATGGGATAAGTTTGTACTTTTCAAATGAATAGAATAGTGCTAAAAATGACATAAATTAAAAAAATTAATATTTCTAAAAAATTGATATATGCATAAATGAGTTCAGACCGTCAGTGGATATATAAGAGGGTTATGAATGACTTTCTCAATCAAACATTCATGGAAAGCATCAAAACTTTCATTAACTTGGCTTATAATCAATCAAGATGAATAGATAAAGATAAGATTAAGTGTTCATATAATCACAACAAGTGCCAAAATATGACATTTAATGATGTGGACATTATCAGATGTCGCTTGCACAAATATGGCTTTGTACTTGATTATTATGTTTAGATTTATTAAGGAAAAATACAATGGTTATTGACAATGGTAAAAATATTGGTGAACAATCATATATGGGTAATGAAAAACCAACTAACACATACCACAAAATGGTGATGGATGTTGCTAATTCAGACTTTGATATGGATGAGATGGAGGAACCACCCATTCTTGAAGTTCATAAGTTTTATGATATGTTGAATATCGCAGACAAGGAGTTATGACTTGGTTGTACAAGACATTTGCAATTATCGCTTGTAGCTTGATTAATGAGCTTGAAGTCAGAGTACCCTATGTCTAAAAATTTGTTTGATCAAATTACACAACTGATGAAACATATCGTTCCTGATAATAATCTGGTAACTAATAACTTTTAAGACATTAAGAAATTTCTACAAGGTGCGGGTTTACCTGTTGAGAAGATTGATTATTGTTTCAATGGTTGTATGTTATTTTAGGGTGCTGATAGTGAATTAATTGCATGTAAATTTTGTGCTTGTTCTCATATTAAAAAAACACATGTGGGTAAAAGTGATAAAAGATAAAAGTACCTTATAAGAAGATGTACTACTTTCATCTAATTCTTTAATTGTAGAGATTGTATGGATCTAATGCTATAACATATCATATTAGATGGCATGCTAAGAATTAGATTGAAGAAGGGGTGATGCATCATCCTTTATATTCAACTACTTAGAAGCATTTCATTCAAATGCATCCCAATTTCACTGTTGAAAGTCAAAATGTGAGATTGTGTCTTTGCACTGATGGTTTGTAGTCGTCTAGACAATCAGGACAACAATACACAATATGACTAGTTATAGTCACAATTTATAATTTGCCTTCATGGTTATGTATGAAGGATTAATATATGTTCTTGACTATATTTGTCTTAGGGCCCAAAAATCCCAAAGATAAGTTAGTAGTTTTCTTACAGCCACATATAGCATAATTGAAGAATTTGTGAGATGTTAGTGTTAACACATATGATAATTCAAACAAGCATAATTTTAGGATGCGAATGGCCTTTATGTGAACAGTAAATGATTTTTCAACATATTTAATGTTGTATGGTTGGCGTACTGCAGAAAGATTAGCTTGCCTGTATTGCATGGAAAAATCTGATGCTTTTACTCTGAAGTTTAGTAGTAAACAGTTGTGGTTTGATAGTCATCAAAAGTTTGTACTAGTACTTCATGCATTTTGTGGGAATAGAACTGCATTCATTAAAAACAAAATAATGGCAACACCCTCATCTCTTATTCATTCAGGAGATGATATATTCAAAGAGATTGAGAGTTTTGATCTATGTAAGGTAACTAAATTAGATGTTGTTGAAACTAATGGACAAATATGCAAAACATATGGTTGGAAGAAATGCAATATCTTTTGGGATTTGCCATATTGAAGGTCCAAAATGATTCATCATAACTTGGATGTGATGGATATCAGAGAAAAAAATGTTTGACAATGGGTTCAACATTGTGCTGAATGCGGAAGGAAAAACAAATGATACTTATAAATCAATAGAAGAGCTAAAAGATTACTATTGATTACCTTAATTGAAACTGAATGAGTCGATGGGAAAATACCCTAAAGCTTGTTACTCACTAGAGAAAAATGTATGTAACATCATACCTTATGCATTTAACTACAACATATCCCTGTATCCAGTAATCACATATGGTATACAAGTAAGATAAACGAACCTATTAACATTGATAGTAATTTCTTTTATCACATTTTATAATATCACTTAATGAATTTGCAAATCAACAATGAGACTTTTACTGCAACATAACATATTACATATTTTAAAACTTAAACTTTTATATCTAAAGATTTATGAGTTGTATTCATTTACATATTTTAGAATCAACTTTGAGTAAATATACATGTATTGTAACGCCCGTCAATTTAGGCTTGGATAATTAACATATTTAGTGATCGTAATTAAAATTATTTGAGACTAAATTTGGAAATAAAATATAATAAAAATATTTATAAGTGAATTTTTATTAAGTTATGTGTGTTAAATAAAATAAATAGAAATGTTGGGTAAGTTAATAATAATAAGATAAAAACCAAGGATTTAAGTGGATATTTGGCAAAAATAAGGGGGAACATAATAGGGTATTTACCATGAGTATAAAAATGTTATTTTCTTCTTCTTCTTCCAAATTTCAGAACCCTAGACTCCATCTCCCTCTTCCATACACAAATTCTCTCTTTTTTCACTCATTTTCTTCTTCCTCTCCTTCCTCTTCCTCTCTCCAAAAATATAAAATAATTATAATAGCTTAAGGTTTGAAGACGTTAAGACTTCATTGTGTCAAGGTTTAGACTTTATTGTGTCAAGGTTTGTACATATGAGTATATTTAATCATTTGTGCATTTTATTTGCATTACAATGATGTTTGATGTTGAAGGAAGAGTGAACAAATAACTTGTTGTGTTTGCTGGTTTTGTTAAAAATTCGTTTGGAGCAGTATTGATTTATTTGACCATATCTTTTGTTCTGGAACTTGGATCGGGATGAAATTTATTGGAAATAAAACTAGACACATAGACCTAAAAATTTTGTGAATATTGTAAATACTATATCTGACTCTAAATTGGTCTAAAATATTTTATAAAATCTCGGATTTGAAAGTACCCAGAAAATTCTGGATAGTTATTTTCTAAACATTCTATGGTATTTTTCTTATATCTTTTGTTCTGTAACTTAGATCGGGCTGAAATTAGTTAAAAATTCAACTAGAAACATAGACCTAAAACTTTTGTGAAGATTGTAAATACTATATCTGACTCTAAATGGGTCTAAAAAGTTTTACAAAATATCGGATTTGAAAGTATCCAGAAAATTCTGGGTAGTTATTTTCTGAACATGCTATGGTATTTTTCTTATATCTTTTGTTCTGGAACCTGGAACGGGATGTAATTAGTTGAAAATGAAACTAGACACATAGACCTAAAACTTTTGTGAAGATTTTAAATAATATATCTCACTCTAAATTGGTCTAAAACTTTTTACAAATGCTCAGATTTGAAAGTACCCAGAAAATTCTGGGTAGTTATTTTCTGAACATGCTATGGTATTTTGCTTATATCTTTTGTTCTGGATTCTGGATCGGGATGAAATTAGTTGGAAATGAAGATAAACACATAGACCTAAAACTTTTGTGAAGATGGTAAATACTATATCTGACTCTAAGTTAGTCTACAAATTTGTACAAAATCTCGGATTTGAAAGTACCCAGAAAATTCTGGGTAGTTATTTTCTAAACATGCTATGGTATTTTGCTTATATCCTTTGTTCTGGAACTGAGATCGGGATAAAATTAGTTGGAACTAAAACTAGATACATAGACCTAAAACTTTTGTGAAGATGTTAAATACTATATCGGATTATAGGTTGGTCTAAAAAGTTTTACAAAATCTCGTATTTGAAAGTACAAAGAAAATTCTGGGTAGTTATTTTCTGAACATGCTATGGTATTTTACTTATATATTTTGTTCTGGAACTTAGATTGAGATGAAACTAGTTGAAAATTAAATTAGACACATAGATACAAAAACTGTATGAAGAGTATAAATGCTAGTTACGATTTAGTTTGTACCTAAAATTTGATACAAAATCTAGGACCTAAGAATATTCTGAAAAATACTGGACATATTTTTATTGAGCACTATACGGTTAATTGGACATAACTTTAGCTAGAAAATTCAGATTTATATGATTTTTTTTGTATATGAAATATAAGACATTAATATAAAACTTTATAAAATACCATAAGGTCAAATTCGAATCAAAAATAAGTGAAATGTGCAATCCAAAATCAGGACAGGAATCTGTCCAGAAATAATTATTTAGTAATTTGTATATATATATATATATATATATATATATATATATATATGTTTTAATTTTAAATAATATGATAATAGTTATATTTAAAATTATTATTTTGTATTGACTAAATTAATATGATGTGTTGTGGTTTGAGATTTCAAATGTGATAGAGAAATTTTTATATGTATAGTGCATGTAAACCGAAAATTTTTATAAATATGAGAATTTTGATGATTTATATAAACAATAAGATGATAACATCAATTAAGGCCAATTCTCTAATTTAGGACTAGAAATAGGGTAGATGACATGTCATTGAGGGGTTTACGGTACCGTAGAAATTATGATGATATAAAAAATTTCATTATATGGACAAGGTGGCTTAAGCACGGGTGAGAGCGCCCTTGATCCTAAATGCATGTAATTATTTATTTTACTCAGTCAAGATGGCTTAAGCTCGGGTGAGAGCACTATTGACTTGAGAAGCTCGGTTGAGCAATTATACAGACAGATACAGATAGTGAGCAGGGTGGCTTAAGCTCGGGTGAGAGCGCTCCTGTTTCACAATCCCCATCCAAATAGTCCGGATTTAGAGTTTTGGGGCTATAAAATATAAAATATTTTAAAAAAAGAAATATGGAAAAAAAATTAGTTATCAGGTAAATGAAACAAGAAAATATAATTCATAAATGAGGTATGAATATGAATTTACCTTTGTAAATTATGACATGTATGTGTTGAACCAGTAAACCAGGTATGCAATATTCCATATTGATATATGATAAATTGATTTCTTGTTTTTATATTGCTATAAAAATAATTATGATATATGGATTATTATTTATGATTATTTATATACAAAATTGGATAACACGAACATGGAATTTTTATGATATATCATAAGTGTATGTATAATATTTATGCACATATGTACCACTAAACATTATGTTGCTTAGCGTGTGGGTGTTTTCCCATACGCAGGTTCGGAACCTATAGAGAGAAGTTGACATGAAGAGAAGCAAGCCCATACAGAGTCAAATAAAGTAAATCCACATCAGAGAGTTGGTGCTTTACAGGACATGCATTTTGTTCTTGTCCTTATGTCATGGTTGACTATAATTATGGTTTTCAAAAGTTTTACATGTCTTTTTATGTTGGGAACATGAAATTTTATTTGGATTATATGTATTTTGTAAGCATTGGGATAATGAAAGCCCAAACATATGTTTAAAAATGTGGTCAAGGTTTGTTAATTTCGTATATAAAATAGATTCAGTAATTGAATGACATATTGCTATCATGAAAAAAAAAATGAGTTAACATATGAAAATATAATAACAAAAATGGAAGAAACTTTAATTCAAACGAAATTTAAGGTGATAGGCATGTGACATTCTCCTATATAGTTGGGATTATTTCCTAACTATATAAGAGGGTGTTACATGTATATTCACATAAGTCCAAATGTAGATAACATGATTTCATATTTGGGTTGAATGTAAGGAGAGAGAGTGGTGAGGTTTGGCCAATGACCTTTGTTACATGTCTTCTATTTTTCTTTGCCTGAAAAAAATTATGCAAATTGATGAGTTATGACTTAGTGAAAATAATCATCATATAAGTTATAAAGTACCAAACAATTCATAATAACAAATCACAAATCCAATTCATACTATGTATTTCAATTCATTTATCGATATCATATAATTACTAATAAAATTAAAGCATATGATCAATATTCTTTGCTTATGTTGCAAGAGATGAATTTGTTGCAAAAAATTAAGTGAAATAAGGAAGAAAATGAGGCTGAAATGGTGGAAGAATAAGGAGAAACGGGGCTGGAATAAGAAAGGAAGAATGCAATATTGATAAAGAAAGTTGGCTAGAAAAAAAAAATAAGCTTAACCTCTTAACCGCCCACCCTTTTGTTCATTTCCCCTTTTTTGTTTCTTTTATTATTATTTTTATTGTTATTGTTGTTGTTGTTGTTTCTTCTTCTACATATATCTAGTCCTGCTAGTCAATACTAAAATTACAATTTAATGAAGCAGCCTAATTTAATTATATTAACTATGTCCAATTTCATTTATTTCAATCTAGCCATTTTCGTCAGTTAAATTTTAATATTATATCATTTTCAACTAAATTATAAAATGAACACGTGCAACTCGACACAATGGCAAAATCCTTGAATACTTAGCTAGTGCATGTTATGAACTTGTCCCTATAAAAATACATAATGAATGCACGTGTTCAAGTGAAATATATGCAAGATGCATATATAAATATATATGGGGAAAGCCAAGGATGTTACAATCCTCCCTTTATTTTAAAAATTTCATCATCGAAATTTAATACTTGGGAACATGTATGGATATTGCCTCTTCATATTTTATTCTATTTCTAATGTTGCCTCTTCTTGTGAATGGTTTCTTCATATCACCTTAACTAAAAATATTTCTTGGTTTCTCAATTGTTTAGTCTTATATCCGATGATTTCCACGTGTTCTTCAATATAACTCTTGTCACTCGCAATCTCGATGGCTTAATGTTTAAGTACATGTGTGGGATCTGACATGTACCTTCTAAGCATGCTCACATGAAATAAATTATGAATTTGTGCAATCTCTGATGGTAAAACCAATTTATACGCCAATGGACCAACCTTCTCAAGAATTTCATAAGGTCCTATGTACCTTAGGCTCAATTTACCTTTCTTACCAAATTGGATTACCCTTTTTCATGAAAATACTTGTAAAAAATCCTTCTCATCCAACTCGTATTCCATTTCCCTTCTATATTGATCAGCATAACTTTTATATCTGTCTTATGTTGCCTTTAGCTTTTCCTTGACTACCATGATTTTATCTATTGTATCTTATACTATCTCTAGTCCTTCTAATGTACGTGCTCCTTGTTCATCCCAAATGATAGGGCATCTATACTTTCTACCATGCAATGCCTCATATGGTGTCATCTGGATAATGCTATGATACTAGTTGTTATAAGCAAATTCTATCAATGCTATATATTTATCCCAAGCTCATCTGAATTCCATAAGCATGCCCTAAGCATATCCTCCAATGTCTGCATAGTCCTCTCTGATTGTTCGTCAATATGTGGGCAAAATGCAGTACTGAAATTCAAATTTGTTTCCAATGCATTCTGTAAACTCACCCAAAAACTTGAAGTAAACAGTAGATCTCTATCAGACACAATGGACACTGGAATGTCATGCAATCTGACTATCTCATTCAAATATAATTTTTCCAAACTCTCAATTGTACACCCCCATCTGATAGGTAGAAAATGTGCTAACTTAGTTAATCTGTCAATAATTATCCATATTAGATCATTTTTTTCAGGAGTTCTCGATAGTCTATAAACAAAATCCATCGTTATTTTCTCTCATTTCCATTCTAGCACTGGTAATGGATGTAGTTTACCAACTGGTGCTTGGTGTTCAATATTAATCTGTTGATATGTTAAGCATTTAGAAACATATTCTACTATGTCTTTCTTTACTCTAGGCCACTAGTAATGAGGCCTTAAGCTGTGATACATCTTGGTCATCCCTGGGTGCATTGCATAGGGTGCATTGTGTGTCTCTTTTATTATTTCCTGATGCAATTTTTTAGTATCTGTAACACATATGGAGGACTTTAATATCATTGTATCATCCTGTAAATGAAACTCTATTTTGTTTCCCTGCCTTACCATTACACTTTTCTCACACAATTGATGATATTTGCGTTGTGTTGCTTTGATCATTTCCTTTAGTATCAGTCTAACTTGAAGAGTAGCAATTAGTGATCTACCATCATGCATATTCAAATCAATACTCATAGACCATAATTGGATCAAATAAGGAAAAGAGGATGATTGTAAGTGAGCTACATTACTACTGGACTTCCTAGTCAATGCATCTGTTACTACATTGGCTTTCCCTATATGGTATTCAATTATGCAGTCATAATCTTTTAATAGCGCTAACCATTGTCTCTGTCTCATGTTTAACTTCTTTTGTGTCATCAAATAACCCAAGCTCTTATAGTCCATGAAGATCTGGAATGTCTCACCATACAAATAATGCCTCCAAATCTTCAATGAAAATACAACTGCAGCCAATTCAAAATCATCCACTAGATATGAGATCTCAAATGATCTCAACTATCTAGATGTATAAGCTATCACCTTACCATGTTGCATTAGCACACATCCCAAGCCTTGATGAGAAACATCACTATACTGTAAATCCACATGTACCCGTAGGAATAGCTAACACTGGTGCAGTGGTTAACTTATGTTTTAGCTTATCAAAACTCCTTTTGGCATTCTGGATCCCATTGGAAAGGTATATTCTTTCTTAGTAATTTAGTCAAAAGGTTGGCAATCAATGAAAGTTCATTAACAAATTTGCAGTAGTATTTTGCTAAACCTAGAAAACTACACACTTCTAAAACATTTTTAGGAGCTTTCCAATTTACCATAGCCTTTATTTTCTTTGGGTTTACCTCTATGCCCTTTCCTAATACCACATCCAAGAAATACCAAATGATCCAACCAAAATTCGCATTTACTTAGTTTAGCATACAATTGTTCCTCATTTAAAGTATGCAACACAATTCTTAAATGTTGTTTATGTTCTCTCTTATTCTTTGAGTACACCAATATGTCATCAATAAATATTATTACAAACTTATCCATATATGGTTGAAACTCTTTATTCATTAATTCCATAAATTCAACTGGAGTATTAGTCAACCCAAATGGCATTACTAAGAATTCATAATGTACATATCTGGTTCGAATGGCAGTTTTTGAAACATATGCTTCTGCTACCTTCAACTGGTAATAGCCTAATTTCAAATCGATCTTGTAAAATACTTAGGCTCCCTATAATTGGTCAAACAAATCATCTATTATAGGCAAAGGATATTTGTTCTTGACTGTCATTTTGTTCAGTTGTCTGTAATCAATGCACAATCTCATTGTTCCATCTTTCTTTTTAACAAATAATACTAGAGCTCCCCAAGATGATACATTAGGTCTAATATACCCTTTATCAAGCAATTCCTACTATTGGGTCTTCAATTCTTTTAACTCAATTGGGGTCATTATGTAATGTGACATTGATATTGGCATTATTCCTAGTACTATTTCAATAATGAATTCTATCTCTCTATTAGGTGGTAGACTAAGTAGATTATCTAGGAATACATCAGAAAATTCTCTCACCACTGGTATATTTTCAAGCAAACTACCAGTGGTTCTAGTATCAGTCACATTTGTCAAATATGTTTATCCTCCTTTGATTATTCAGAATGCTTTTACAATTGAAACCAGACATATAGGCATAAGTTTTCTTTCACCTAGAAGTATAACTTTTGGCTGGTTCGATGATTCCAAAATTACTTCCTTAGTAAAGCAATTCACTACTGCATGATGTTTAGTTAACCAATATGTTCCTAGTATAACATCAAATTCATATAGTGGTAGTAAGATCATATCATCTATCAATTCAGCTTTATCAATGCATATCAAGCAATCACGACAAACATTATTGACAACTATTACTATTCCTAATGGAGTACTCACATTTATGTCAATCCCCAAATGCTCATGCTTTTTATGCAATTTGGATGCCATATGCAATGATATAAATGAATGTGTGGAACTAGGGTCAATCAATGCATATGCTAAATATTACTAATGACTACTTCGGGAGCATTAATTGCTTCCTTCCTAGTCATGGTAAAAACCCTAGCCAGTGTAAAGGGTTTAGAACTCTAACCTTCAAATCTGTTCACTCCTCTATCTATTGTACTAGTTCTGCCATGTGTCCCATTGGTAATGTTAACCTTAGGTGCCTTTACTGTAGTTTCAGATACCTCTCTTCCTCTACTAGTCTCTACTAGTTTAGCTCTTTTTAGACAGTCTCTATACATGTGCTCTAACGACCCACAATAATAACATGCTCTTATGAGCCTTCTGCATTTGCCCATTAGTTGTCTACCACAATGAGTACATGTAAGCCTCTATCCTGTATATTGGCTATGTCCTTTACCTATATAAAATAAAATCATGTAATGACCTCTGGAACTCTAGTATCCACCTCTATTACTAGACTATGCTGACATATGTCTACCTCTTTTTCTCTATTTTCTACTAGACTCTCCAGAAAACTCACATGTTGTCTTTTAAATTGTTGTTCTCCAGTTTATTTCATTAACCTTTCAGCTCTAATTGATTTAGCTCTAAGTTTGGTATAGTTGTCAAGATCAGTAGTTATGATTATATTTCTGATCTCATATTTGAGGCCTTCTTCAAACTTCCTGCATTTGTCTCTCTCAATAGAGATCACGAAAGTGGCATAGTAGGAAAGTTTGTTGAACTGCACCTCATAATTAGCAACAAACATATTCCTCTATTTTAGATTTAGGAATTTTTTTTATCTTATATCATTATATGCCTCAGGCATGTAGTTATTTTGAAATTCTCAGAGAAATTCATTCCATGTCAGAACTGGTGATTGTGCATCACTATATAGGATTGTCTTCCACCATTCATAGGCATTACCCTAAAATAAGGACACTGCATAATCAAACTTCTCCTCTAGAGTGCATCTCATCATATTCAGTACACTTTGTGTCCTTTTAATCCATTTCTCTATTTTTACTAGGTCTGTTGTGCCATTAAAATCAACTACACCTTATTTTCTTAGCTTGTCATAACATTTCTCCCTATATATTTCAGGCTTTTGTACTTTCTGTTCTGGTTTTTCATAGGGTAGTTTTGCATGTGATGATTATGATGTATGTATTGGAGCCCTAGCTCTTGGTCTTGGTTGATCTCTATGCAAATGAGGTGATGCCTTATGAAAATGCATTTCAGTTGGCCACTCCCTCATTGGTGAATCATGTTTTATGATGGCCCTAAAATAAATGAAATTATGTCACTACATAATGTTCAACACATATGATGCATATATTATTGTGCTCTTATGCATATGCATGTTCCTATGGAACTTATCTTTGCTCTGATACCAAAAATGTAACATCATACCTTATGCATTTAAGTACAACTTATCCCTGTGTCTAGTAATCACATATGGCATACAAATAAGATAAACGAATCTATTAACATTGATAGTAAATTTTTTTTATCACATTCTATAATATCACTCAATGAATTGGCAAATCAGCAATGAGTCTTTTACTACAACGTAACATATTACATATTTTAAAACTTAAACTTTACATTTAAAGGTTTTACAAGTTGTATTCATTTACAAATTTTAGAATCAACTATAAGTAAATATATATATATATTCACATAAGTCCAAATGTAAATAATATGATTTCATGTTTGTGTGGAATGCAAGAAGAGAGAGCGGTGAGGCTCGGTCAGTGACCTTTGTTCTGTATCTTCTATATGTCAACCAAAATGAACTATAACTTTTCTTCACCTGAAAAAAATAATGCAAAATGATGGGTTGCGACTCAGTGAGAGTAATCATCAAACAAGTTCTAAAGTACTAAACAACTCATAGTAACAAATCACAAATCCAATGCATGCTACGTATTTCATTTCATTCATCGTCATTTTGTTGTGACCTAGTTTCCAAAAATGTAAGGTGTGATGTTACAATTATGGTCAACTAACAGAAGTTGTTAAATTGGAGTATCTTGGATTGACAAACAATAGAACCATATTATTCAGATGTGAGTGGCTCCATCCCACTTCAAACATAAGGACCAAGATTCATCTGATGTATAAGCTAGTCGAAGTTAACCATATGCACAGATTTAATATGTATGAACCATTTGTTCTAATAGTTCAAGCCATTCAGGTATATTACTACACATATATGAGTTTATCTTGTGATAAGAGTGATTGGTTAGCCGTTTGTAAAATAAAAACTTGATCAAATATCAAAGTACTGGAGTCTTCATAATGTAGTTCAAACTTAGTTATTGCATCACCATTTTCAAGAAGATGAGATAAATAATATTAAGTATGTGCATATAAATAAAGATCTATAAAGCTTACGTGATTCAAATAATAGCCTAATAGAAATTGAGGATGATGATATTGACATTGAAGATGAGTTAGAAGTTATATCAGAATAAGATGATATGTCTAAAAATTCATTAAAGGTTGATAGTGATAGCGATACTTAGACAATTGTAACTTTATAGATATTTATAACTTGAAAGTCATTAATAGTTTTTGAAGTTTATTCGAATTACAATATTATAATATGCATGCTTATGGTATATATATCAATGTATGTTCTATGCTTGTGGTATATATATCAATGTTTGTTATATGCATTATGTTTTTTTTGTACTAAAGTAGATGGTGCATACAGACCACGAATATGGATGTGATGGAGGTAGAACTAGATGTGGATGTGGATAAGATAGTGGTGCTAAACATTTTTCATCTCAACCATCACCGTCACCATCACCATCATTTACCCATCACTTTTATCATATCAAAGGCCACTAGAAATTCTCATTCCCGCATGCACATTGGATTATGGGTTTTAGATCATATATCTCATACATATTACAAGGGAAGATTAAAATTTGCTTAACCTAAAACCTAAAGATCAAGCCAATGTAAATCAAAATTGGATGTAAACCATCAAATGGATGAAAAGATTACCCTTGAAGAATCAACTCATGATTTATGAGGTTTCCTTCCTATTGGATTGTAGCAAACCATAACAATCCAAAGCTAGGATTGTCTCTAAGAGTATCCACACAAGGATGAAAAAGAAAACCTCTAATGCAATGGGTGATTGATGATCTAAAGTGATAACTATGAAAAACCAATAATGTGAGAAAGATGGAAAGTTTGGGAGAGATAACTCTTATCTCTCTTGATAAGGGGCTAATGCAAAAATGCCCTAAAAGGAGGTACAATTGCACTGTCATGATTCGCAACCATGAATTGTCCTGATTACATAATACTTATGTCAAGTCGGGCATTTAGCAACCGCGACAACATCTTACACTTTCGTGACAAGCAACAGCAACTGAAATACATTATTGCAACTAAGACAATTCACAACCGTAACTCTACTCTGTCCTATCTAAACTTTGGATCCAATCTGAAGCCCATTTTACATGTTCTTCAAACTTTTTATGCATGTGACATATTACTTTCTAGTTATATTAGCCACTCAAACCATCATATGATTTTGAGAAGATTATGAGCAATATCTAGTAACACATCATGACCATCCAATTAACCAAAAAGTCAGTAGCTTGACAATAAATCCTTCTATAGACAATTATTGTGTAATTCATCCTCCACCATACTATACCTCATTTGTTTCAGAGTATGGACTATGTGTCAACTCTCACTAGATTGACAATGTAACATCTAGTCCAAATCATTTAGTTCTTTTTTGTGAGACTCATTACTCTATTAGATATGTACTTAAAAATTATCTTTAAGACATGTCCACCTTGATCAAGGATTTCTAAGTAATAATCTTCATAAAAGACCATAACTCTACTCTCCTTCTAGTAGAAGTGTTGAATCCTTTATTGACTATTCAACTATCTTCGAATACTTATGTTATACTTAATCGCCACTCTATAAATGACCTTTTAGAGGTAACAAAGAATTGAGTCAAAGTATATGATTCAATATCCATGATAACCTTAAGCATCATCCTTGAGCATCTCAAGTCTAAGAATACTTACATGATTGTCACGATGAGATATCACTGGCATTGAATAAATAATCTATATAATTGTCTCATAACTAAATACTTGACTACTTTAGCAAACATCAATATGTTAATTCTAAACATCTAATGTCTACAACTTATGAGATCAATTGCTTGACTCAGTCAAAAAGTTCAACATGTGCTAGTATATCTAGATTAATAATGTCTTGTCTTGTCTTGTTAATCCTATTACTAGGGATCATTTAAGTATAAATACAATTACACAAGATAAGAATCTCATAATCATGATGAGACATGATTTCTCTCATGATGTGTTATATATCATGAACACCATTAAATGGTTTAAGATATATATCAATTTATAATAATGAATACTATATAATGAAAATGTCTTTATTAAATAATAAATGTGTACATCAAGTGTCCAAGGTGATTGCTTTTAGGGCACCTCTTCAACATTAGATACATCACCATTTACATCATATTCTATATCATCTCTAAGTTCAATTGTTCTCCCATTTGCAGCATCATCGACTTTGTCATCTACTAGTGGTTCCTCTGCATCTGTTGACAAGATTATGGTAGAGCTTGAGAATGAAAGGTATAACTAATATATAAAAATATAATTTCATTTCAGGCAATAGTACAATATGCATGATTTAATGTTTTTACATATTGATTATGTCTCACAAGTGTTCCGCAATTATTACAAAATCTTGTAAGAAAATGATAGAGCCTAAAGTATTCGTGTGGAATAAAGTGTCTGAATTGGCTAAGAAGACTTTGAAGAGTTTCAAGTATATAATTAAAATAAAAATTCAAACTGCATGCTCTAAGTTGACCATCTAGTAGGAATCGACAGAATGAGGTTGGTGGACCGAGTATAGACCCTCCTAATCACACTGCAGGCTTGAAGTTGACCATCAAGCACACACGAGATTTGGTAATACAATTAACTTTAAAGCTCCACATTATTTAGAAATTTAAATTTTTAATTTCTCTAAAAAGTATGATATAATTTTTGGTATACGTTAATTTAGAATGAATGAATTCCTTCTTTAGGCTAGAAAATTTGGTCAAAATCCCAATGCTTATAAAGTTTTCAAAAAGATACATATGAAGAAATCAAATAATCAATCCGTTGATAGTAGGTCTAAGGATTTTTTTTATAAGTATCTAACATAATATGATTACCAAAAGTGTTGTGACATGAACATTTTCTGAAAATAAATGTCATTTGTGTCTAGTACACTAATTTTCCTTTTGTTTGACCTTAAGATGTGTAAAGGAATGTGTGACAATTGCTTCTTAGCCAGTTTAGGGTTCTACAAATCCTCAATCGGTTGATTATACTCAGTTATACATGGAAACTTAGGAGGTGAGAAGAAGCAGAGACTATCCAGCTTTAGTTTCAAGACATCAGTTTTATGTTCCAACTTTGTAGGATCTAGCTCATATGCCTCCGCAAATATGGAAACAAGGTATGTGGAGGAGGCGGTGGCCTAGAGGATGCCAGAGAGATATGAGGGATATATCGTAGCTACAAAGACGTGGTTGCAAGAGAAAAATCAAAAGATCACTGATATAAGGATGCAATTGCAGAACATGACGTAGTTGATACTTTCCCAACAGTTGCCTACAGTTCAACAATCATCCTTCGGACAGACTACTACAAATCCACATCCTAATGATGATGAGGACTTTTTTTAAAGATGATTAGAGACATTTTTAAATCTTGTAATGTTATCCTAATGATGATGAGGACTTTTTTTAAAGATGATTAGAGACATTTTTAAATTTTGTAATGTTTTTTCTGTAATCAGAATTTGATGTATTATATTTTTAATATTGACATTATTGTAAACAATTTTTTGAGTGGTAATATGAGTTGGTTTTGAATTTTGTGCCCCTATGCTTTCTTAAATGATGTATTTTTTTAATTTTTTTTCATAGGTATATGGTAAGGGCAACAATATTATCTAAATATTATATTTAAAAAATATTAAAAATAGTGATGGAAATTTCTCTCACTATTGTTTTAAACTAAAAAATATAATTATGAAAATATTCGTCGTTATTTTAAAAACAAAACATATCACCAAAAATATTTATTTCTATTTGTTGAAGATTTGTCTAATTTAACGACAAAAATTTTTATCACTAAATTAGCAATGAAAAAAATTATATCGTTAATTAATCTCTGAATATCAAATCAATTGTCTAAAGAATAACAAGTATTTAGCGATGGATATTCATCTTTATATTTAACAATTACTAAATTTTGTCTCACTAAATGCATGGCAATGAGAATATTAGCAAAATAACCAATCCATCTCTAAGTGGTTTTAATGACGGATTTCAAACATTTAGCAATAGAGATTTCAATCACTAAATGATGTTTTTTTTTTTGTAGTGGTTATCAATACTTTCTTACTATTGTTGAGGACTATAGTAGGTTTACTTGGGTCTTCTTTGTGAAAACTAAAGTTGAAGCTAGACAACAAGTTTAGCGTTTCTATATTTTTGTAAAGACTCAATTCAATAAAATCGTTAAGTGCATCTATTTAGATATTGGTGCAGAATTTCACATTAATCAATTTTATAATGATCATGGAATTTTACATTAGCCTACTTGTGTTGAAACCCCATAAAAAAAATAGCGTGGTGGAAAGGAAACATCAGCATATTCTGAATATAACACGAGCTCTTAAATTTTAAAGTCACTTACCTAATGATTTATGGCCAGAATTTGTGTCCCATTTAGTCCATAAAATCAATAGACTTTATACACATATTCTTAATAAATCAATAAAAAAAACCCTTATGAAATATTGTATAAGAAAATTTTAGATCTTACTCATATCAAAGTGTTTGGTTGTTTAGCTTATGCTTTAACCTTGAACCACAACAAAACTAAGTTTGACAATATGGCACAAATGTGTTTTTACTGGTTATAAACTTGTAACAAAAGGTTATAAACTCTTAGACTTGCATACAAATAACATCTTCATTTATAAGCATTTTCTCTTTTATAAATACATCTTTCCATATATTTCTTCAATTTTAGATAGTTTACATAGCATTTCCTTTGTTTTTTGCCTACCTTATTACATTACATATTCAAATCTTTGTTTTTCTTTTCAACAACCTATTTTTGAACCAATTACCATTTTTTCAACTCCTGATCAACATGTTTCTCTTCCTTCTAATACCAATTTAGGAAGATTTTATAGAACTAGACACACTCTTTCTTATTTATAGGAATATCTCTGTGCATTGGCTAAAACTATGTAGTCAACCAATTTAGATTCCATTATGTTGCCTTCCCAACTAGGTATTCCTTATAACCTTTCTCAAGTACTTTCTTATGCTAACCTGGCTCCTTCACATTAGTCTTTTCAGTTTCAATCATTATTCCTTCTGAACCTAAATTCAACAACCAAGTTATCAAATTCAATGAGTGGCAGCAAGCCATGGATATGGAGATTTAAGCATTATAGGATAATTCAACTTAGAATATTGTCTTTTTACATGTTGGTAAAACCCCCATTTGATGTAAATGGGTTTATAAGATCAAGTATAATATTGATAGTTCAATTGAAAAGTTTAAAGCAAGATTGGTTGCACAAGGCTTTACACAACAACATGGAGTATACTATGTTAATAATTTTAACCTGTAGCTAAAATCACTATCATCAAAGTGCTTTTAGCAGTTGTAATAGTGAAGCATTGACACTTGGAGTGATTGATATTAACAATTCTTTTTTCTAAGGAGATTTGCATAAATAAGTGTTCATGAAGCTTTGTTTGGGTTTTCAAACTCTATTCCAAATGTAGTGTGCAGATTAAAAAAAGTCCATTTATGGGTAGAAACAAGCTTGGAAAAAATGGCATGCAAAACTTTTTTATGCTTTACTTAACTAGGGTTTTACATAAGTTGTAGCTGATCATTTTTATTTATTAAAGTTCTAGAATGTTATTTCGTTTCTTTATTAGTTTATGTAGATGACATCATCTTAATAAGTTATTCCTATATTGAAATCTTTGCCATCAAATCCTATTTGTGTAACACTTTTAGAGTTAAAGAACTTAGAAAGTTGAACTACATTATGGGCTTTGAGGTTGCTTGAACATCCTTTGGTATCAATGTTTGTTAAAGAAAATACCTGCTAAAACACCAATTATGCTTAAGTCTCATCATGTTTCCTCTACTTTTGTCCTAGATGTCATCTCTTATTGAAGAATTATTGATAAGTTGTTGCATCTTACCAACACAAGACCTAATTTGGCTTTTGCAGTTCAACAACTAAGCCAATTTATTCACAAGCCCATTAAATCCCATGTTACAGTAGCCCATAAAGTATTGAGAAACCTTAAGCATGTCATTGGATGGTTTTTATTTTCCTTTTTCTAGTTCCCTAGAACTTAAGTCTTTTTCTAATTTTGATTGGGTTGTCTATCATCTCACTCACAAATTTATTACTTTTTTGTGTTTTTCTAGGACCTTATTTGGTATCATGGAAATCAAAGAAATATGAGTATTGCATCCAAGTCTCCTACTGAAATAGAGTTTAAAGCCATAGTTATCACTGCATGTGAGCTTTAGTGGCTCTTATATCTCCTCTATGATCTTCGCATTCCTTGTCCTAAGACAACATTGATGTCTATGATAACCATTCAACTATGCATATAGTTCATAATTTAGTTTTGCATGAAAGAACTAAATATATTGAACTAGATTGTTATCTTGTAAAGGAGAAAATCAAAGCTAGCATTGTGCATTTACTTCTAGTCTCTTTCAAGGATCAATTGATAGATTTCTTCATTAATGCACACACTTCTAACCAAATTTCTAAACTATTTTCCAAGCTTGGAATACACAATTACTTACTCTTATCTTATTGGGGGTAATACAACTATATCAGCAATTAAGCCAACTTAACTAGAGCCAAAGCTAGTTAAACCAGTAGTTGCTACTAAGTCTTCTGAAACATATCAGTTTTCTCTAGGAAAAAATATGTCCAACAGATAGCAGTGAGGTGGTAGATATAGGATACAAGACTTTTCATTCAAGGAGTAGGAGTAACATCTGAAGTGTTTTAGTTAAGTGTAGCTAAATTATGGTAGAACTTATCATAGCTAATAGTAAACTTTCCCTGATTTATAAAAAGTAGTTAATGGCAGTTATCTTTTATTCTTCATGTGAACTAAAACGGTATATATATATTGTTATAAAGATAAACTTGTAACACCTAATACCTTATACATCTATATACTGCATATATTGTTTTTATATTAAGTTATCACGTATGGAACAAGAATAAAATAAAATTCATGTTTATAGCGAGAGTAATTTTTTTTAATCCATCTTATATTATCAACAATAATTTCACATTCAATATGAATGCTTTAATCATAGCCTCTAACATCACATATATTAATAACTTAAACATTATGTTTAAAGGTTAGAAATTTTACAAGTTGAATCCACATATATATATATATATATATATATATATATATATATATATATATATATATATATATATATATATATATATATATATCCTAGTACATATTCATTGTAATTATACATATGCAAGTATTCAAACCCCAAATATAAATGATATGCTTTTATGCTTGTGAGGAATGCAAGCAGAGAGAGTGAGAAGGCTCGACCGGTGACCTTTGATATATGACTTTTATATGCACCTCAATATGAACTATTACTTTTTTTACCTGAAAACTAATGCAAACTAATGAGTTGTGGCTCAGTGAGAATAATCATCAAATGAACTCTAAAGTACCAAGCAACTCATAGTAACAAATCATAAATCCAATGCATACCATATATATTCCATTCCATTCACCTTTATCATATAATGACAAATGAAATTTAAAAATATAAGCACTATTCTTTTTACTTATACTTATGTTTTGTTCATTTGATTTTGTTGTGCCAAGTTAAACGGATATTGCCCCGGGTTTCCATGTGAACATTTGTCATATAAACATTTGCATTTGCATTTGCATTTGCTAGCTAGCTTGATCATTTATTTCATTTGCACATTTGTTGGGTCATAGGCCTCTTCTTTTGCTTTGTAATATTGATTAACTAGTCATAACGTCTTTTAAGTATATATGCATATGCACTTGTACTTAAAAATTCATCAACCATTGTATCTTATCACATATACCATATATACATACATATACTACATATATACCTTGCATATACTATACATATACCATGTATATATATATATATACCACAAGTATACTACTTATATGTACCAAAAATGTCACAAATGATCCATCATCATAATATCAATGACAAATCATGACAATCATATAAATCACATAGCAAACAACATTCATATGAACTAAAGAATTCAATTGATAATTAGACTCACTTTTTTCCTTTGATTTCAACCCTTAACTTATTGTCTACCCCCTTCTTGTGTATCTCCAACTTGTCTTGAGCCTAATATTGAAATATAATTGGTTAATTTATGACTAGAGAAACTTAATGTGGCTTAAACAAATTAATATGTATTATTCATATCAATAATTAAGATTTTTCCTATGAGGCGGTGTGGCCTTATGGGACTGTTTAGCCCATATATTTTTCTATACTTAACCAATTAATATGATTCTTATTTATAATTAAATTAATTATATAACGTAATAAAATTTCAAACCAATTGGATCATTGTACAATTTTTGGTGGAATTTCCAATTTTGTTCTATTTTCTGCCTTTAGGCAGTTTCAGGGTACCAAATTAGGTTCATCATAACTTATGATATACAATTCATATTGGAATCAAAGTTTATAGACACTTATATGGGTTCAAATGGAATATTTTTCATGTTTACAACTTTTATCAATTATGTCTCTAAGTCCCTCAAATTATAAGCAACATTTTATTGTTCCAGAACAAAGTTGGCTTCCGGACTAGTATGATTTGTAAACGCTATAACTTACTTTATAAATAACATATTAAGCTAAAATTAGTACTAAAATTTAGATACAAAATATATCTATAATTGTTATATTTTGATAATGTACAGAATCTATCTATAAGAAGCTCAAAATAATTAAATAAGTTTCTGGACTTGTACAGGGCACTAAGCAACTATGGAATAGTCATAGTTCTCTTCATCATAACTTAAAATCCACATGATATATGAAGCTGAAATTTAATATAAAGATAGATCACACGTGTATCTAAAAATTTCATGTTTTATATTTCATCAAATTATATCTCTAAGATAGTCAAAATAGATAAAAACAGTGAGGTAGTCTACTGAAAATCGAAACAGAACCGGTTTTACTCAAAAAACGATTTCTCTTAAAATACATCAAATCTTATAAAAATGTTTTAGAAACATGTATATGAGATATATATGTACAAATTTTATGTTTTAAAATTTTTTAAATTCGATCTTTAAAATCATCAAAATCATGGTACGAAATACTGCCTATTAATGAACCATAAACACCACAATCAAGATTAACACAAAATAAATGTTTACTCACCTATAATCACCCTTGGCTAACCTTATTACTGTATTTTCTGGAGTGAAAGAGAGAAGAAAAATTTGCTGAAACTTCAGTGAAATGGACTAAAGAAAAGCAGCAAAGAAGAAGAAGAAAATAAGGACTTAGCCTAATGAGTCAAAGCCACCACAATTTCTTCCTTTTCATCCATCCATCCTTTTTCTTCTTTTTTTTTTTACTTTTCTTTTTCTTTTTATTTTTTTGACTTTTATTTTTATTTTTATTTATTCTTCTTATTATTACACAAATTAACACAATATACAATTTATTCTTTTGATTCAATTTAATTAAATTAACAATGTAAAATATTCACTAATTTTTATTTTGTCATTGTACTTATTTTTATTTAGTCACTTAATTCAATTTATTATTAATATCTTGTTACCTGCATTTAGGTTATAAGAACACACGTGCGATTCGATACAATTGCAATATACTAAGACACATAGCTAATGCGTGTCATGAACTTGTTCCTATAAAAATATATATGGAATGCATGTGTTCAAGTGAAACACATGTAAAATGCATATGTTCAAATAAAATGCATGTAGATATGCATGTGGAGAAAGTTAAGGATGTTACAAAACTTGCATTAATTATATATTTAGTAATTAGTATTGGTATGTGTAGTTTCATATTCATTATATTGTAACTATCCAAAAGTCATTTTCTTGTGTTCCTATAGATTTATATTGTATTTAACTCAGTAATTAATCAAGATCAATACAGAAAAATTTGTTTCATTTGTTTCTTCTTTCCAACATTGTGGTATCATAACCCTTCAAGTTGAATCATGATGAATGGGATGTTTCCTTTTTAATTTCCAAAGCTCGCCAAGAGAACTATGACAAATGGTGCATTAGAATGAAAGCTTTATTGGTATCCCAATATGTGTGGCAGATTGTAGAAAAGGGATTTGACTAGCCAAAGAATGAGGGAGTGATGATGGATGCACAAAGAAATGTTTTGCAGAAGGCTAAAAAGAAAGATCATAAATCACTTACTTTTATCTAGATGTGTTTGGATGAGAGTATGGTTGAAAAATTTCTAATGCAACAAATGCAAAGGAAGCCTAGAGGTTCTCCAAATTTCCTTTTAAGGGAAAGACAAAGTAATTAAAGTGTGTCTTCAAACAATGAAGGTGAATAAAAATCTCAAGATGAAGGACTCTGAATCTATTGAAGAACACTTTAATAGAGTTTTGGCAATTTTTAATCAATTAAAGAGATATGGAGAAACAATGGAAGATGTTCATATGATTGAAAAAATTCATCGTTTATTGATTTCAAATTTTGATTATGTTGTAACTGTTATTGAAGAGTCGAAGGATTTAGAGTCAATGACAGTACATCAACTCTTGGGTTCATTGCAAGCCCATGAAGAAAGATTAAAAAATAAAGAAGGCATTATAGGAAAAATTGAATTTAAATGAAAAAAAAGATACACAACAGCATATTGGTAGACGAGGTTGAGGTTGAGGAAAAGCAACAAGTAAAGGTTGAGGTTGGACTCATGGAAGTCATGGAAGATGCAAAGGTGGCATAACCTTTTTCCTAATGATGAACCAAATTTTCAGTAACAAAAGTCAATAGGACCTTGTAGAAGTGGATGGTTTCAAGAAGGTCAAGGTAAAAAATCTAATCAATGTTATAATTGTCAAGGATTTGGGTACTTTGTTTCATGGTGTAGATCAAGCAAAAATGAAGAGCAAATTTTTTTGAGACCAATAAGGATTATGAGTCGACCATGTTGCTAACCTAGCTCTATCTTGCTCAAATTTCATAATTTTTAGTAGCTTCCTTAATCAAATAGCATGACAAAACAAAACAAGCAATTGCAACATACTCAGTTTCATAAGTTGAAAGAGTAATAATTGGCAATTTCTTTGAACTCTAAGCAAACACAATAGTACCCAAGAAGAAAACAAAGCCACTAGTACTTTTATGATCATCAATGTCTCCTCTCCAATCACTGTTACTCAACTCATATAATCTAAAGTAATTTGTAACAATATAAAATAAACCATAATCCAATGTCTCTTTGATATAACGAAGAATCCTCTAGGCTTTTTTTCACATGAGTCAAAGTTGGAGTTTCCATATAATGACTAATAATATCGACTTTATACAAAATATCTAGACTTGTATTAGTAAAAAATCACATCCTTTGAACCAATCTTCTAAAAAGAGATGGATTTACTTTTTCAACACTATCAAATTTAGAAAAATGGAAAAGAAAGAATGATAACAAAATTGCCATTATCAAAAAATAAGATGTTTAAACTGAAAGCCAACAAAGACAATCTCAAACGTTTGAAGGCTATTGCAAATGATTTGTCCTGGGTATGACATCTTAGAATGGGTCACTTAAAATTTGGTGGATTGGAGCTATTGTCCAAGAAAAAGTTAGTGCTTGTTTTGCCTTTCATAAATCATCCTAACCAAATTTGTGAAGGTTGTATGTATGGTAAGCAAACAAGGAAGAGTTTTCTAAAGAAGTCTTTCTCTCGAGCCTTACAACCACTTGGATTGGTGTATGTTGATATATATGGTCCTCTTAAACCAAATTCCTACAGGAAGAACATGTATTTTTTTGCTGTTTATTGATGATTATACTCACAAAATATGAGTTTATTTCTTAAAGGAAAATTTTGAAGCATTTGACGTTTTCAATAAATTCAAATCTCAAATTGAGAATGAAAGTGGCTATTTAATCAAAGTCATTCGAACTGATCGAGAAGAAGAGTTCACATCTAATAAGTTTAATCAATTTTGTGAATCTCTTAGTGTATAACATTCATTGACTGTTCTGAGATCATTGCAACAAAATGGTGTAGTGGAGCTCAAAAATAGAACCATTCTTAACATGACTCGAAGTATGCTTAAAAGCAATAAGATGCCAAAAGAGTTTTGGAACGGGGCAGTAGAATGTGCAGTTTATTTGAATAATCGAAGTTCCACAAAAAAAATTGGTGCAAATGACTGCACAAGAAGCTTAGAGTGGAAAGAAACTAAATATTTCTCATTTTAGAGTGTGGCAGCATTAGTTATATTCATATTCCAAATGAAACAAAAAGCAAATTGGATGATAAAAGTGAGAAGCTTGTGTTTATTGGTTATGCAAAAAACTTAAAAGGTTATGAATCTTATAATAATCAAAATGAAAAAATTGTCATTAGTAGAGATGTGAAGTTTAAATGTTCCTTAAGATGAAAATTATAATTTTCTTCCTTTATTTGATGATTTTTCGCTGCTGATCAGTCTAAAGCCCAGGTTGTTTTTGTCACTACACCACAGACTCCTCCTTATACATCTTATACAAACCAAGAAATTTTGTATCTTTAAAGCTTTTCTAAAAGGCCACCTTAAATGCGAAGTTTGGAAGAATTTTATGAAGAAACAAAGGAAATTGATAATTCCACTTTGTTTTGTTTATTTGCAGATACAAAACCAATGAATTTTGAGGAAGCTATCCAAAATGAAAGATGGAGATTAGCTATGAATGAAAAGGTGAAAGCCATAGAAAACAATGGCATTTGGCAATTCACCACACTTGTGAAAGGAAAACAACCAGTAGTTGTAAAATGGATTTACAAAGTGAAGAAAAATGTTAAATGAGAAGTGGAAAAATACAAAGCTCAGCCTGTTGCGAAGGGATTCACTCAAAGGCTTGGATTTAATTATGATGACATGTTTGCTCCAATGGCTCATTTAAAAACTATTCGGCTACTTATTTCATTAGCAGGTCAACAAAGATGGAAGATTTTTTAGATGGATGTAAAATCAATCTTCTTGAATGGAACTTTAGAAGAAAAGGTTTATGTTAAGAAACCATTGGGTTACATTGTTGAAGGACAAGAAAAAAAGGTGTTGAAGTTGAAGAAAGTTTTATACGACCTTAAACAAACCTTAAGGGCATGTTGTATTGATGACGATTTTTAGAAAAATGGTTTTTCAATGTGCCCTTATGAGCATGTTTTATATGTCAAGGAGAATAAGGATAAAGAAATTTTATTTGTTTCTTTATATGTTGATAATTTGATTTTCACATGCAGCAATGTGATGATGTTGAAGGATTCAAGAAGATAATGAATAAAAATTTGAAATGACCGATTTGGGGCTTATGTCTTACTATCTTGGAATTGAGGTGAAGCAAAGTGAAGAAGGGATTTTTCTTTCTCAAAATACTTTATGCAGAAGCAATTTTGAAAGATTTTTTTGAATTTATAAATTCAAAAATTGAAAAGAAAAAATAATAAATTAATGAAAACATTGATGCATAAAATAAATAAAATAAAACATAAGAAGAGATGCAACCGCTTCCTACATATTTTATACCTTCTCCGATAAAGAAATTAGTAACACCAACTCCTATAATTCTAACATAACAAAAAAATCTACATACGTAAATCTACAAAATAAATTTATTCAAGATGGAGAGAATTAATTTAGTTGCTCAACTTGTTGAATATGGAATCAAGCTTTCTAAATTTGATAGTGCTAAAAAGGTAAACTCAAATCTTTTTAGAAAATTGGTTCCACATTCCACAGGTGTAGCAACTGAATTTGTTTTGAAATACCTTCATACATAGAGAGATCTTAATCTAAGACAAAGATAGTGGTTAGAGTTGATAAACGACTATAACTGTGTGATTGACTACCACCTAGAAAAAGTCAATGTAGTGGCAGAACTTTGAGTAGAAATATGGTGGATGAATTGCGCCTTCGACTTACACTTCATTAAGAGATCGTAAATGCACAGAGGCAAGATAATCAGCTTGTTGAGATTGTTGAACTAGTCTCTAAGAGGGGGAGATCATATTATACAATTAAGTCTAATCATGGAATATATTATCAGGGCTGCTTATGTGTGCCCAATGCTGTTAAGCTGAGACATAAGATATTATAGGAAGCACATAAGACTAGGTATACTATGCACCCTAGAAGCATGAAGATGTATAATGACTTGAAGAGTAAGTACTGGTGGACAGATATGAAAAGAGATATCATAGAGTATACAACTAGATGCCTAATTTGTCAATAGGTTAAGGCAAAACATCAGGTACCATCAGGATTACTGCAACCTATCACTATACTAGAATGGAAATGGGAATGGATTATTATCGACTTTGTGATTGGATTACCAATTATGTCTCAAAAAAATGATATTTTATCAATTATAGTGGATAGGTTAATTAATTCAACTCATTTCTTGCCTATCAGGAGGGATTTCCCTTTAAACAGGCTAGAAAGTTTTATATCAATAAGATAGTGCAACTACATGGAGTGTCAATCTCTAATGTTTCAAATAGGGACCCTAGGCTTACTTCTTAGTCTTAGTCTATAGAAAGCTTTGGGTACCAAGTTCAGTTTTAGTACAACTTTTCATCCCCAAATAGATGGGTAATCAGATAGGGTCATATAGATCCTCGAGGATATGATGAGGAGTTGTGTGATTAAATTCGAAGGTGGTTGGGATAAATATATTCCATTTATGGAATTTGCTTATAACAACATCTATCAATCTAGTATCAAGATGACTCCTTATGTGGCACTATATGGTAAGAAGTGTTGAACACCTTTGTGTTGGACAAAACTTAGCGAGAAAAATCTAGTGGGGCTAGAGTTAGTACAAGAAAGAGAAGAAAATATGAATATTATACATGAAATATTGAAGGCAGCATTTGATAAACAGAAGTCATATGCAGATCTCAATAAGAGAGATATAGAGTATGTAGTAGGGGACAATATTTTCCTTAAAGTCTCTCCATAGAAGAAGGTTTTGAGATTCAGGAAGAAAGGCAAATTGAGGTTGAGATTTATTAGGCCTTATGAGATACTAACAAGAGTGGGACTAGTTGCTTACAGACTTGATCTACCACTTAAGTTGAGCAAGATCCATGATGTGTTCCACATCTTTATGTTGAGGAGATACAAATCATATTCTTCTCATATAATCCTAGATGAAAACATTAAAGTGAGACTAGATTTGACATATAAGAAAAAACCAGTTTAGATTCTCATCAGAAAAATTAAAGACATCAGGAATAAAAAAGTACCATTAGTTAGAGTATTATGGAGAAACCGTGCAACAAAAAAGGCTACATGGGAAAGTGAAAAAGGTGATGAAAACTCAGTATCCACAACTGTTCAGAGATAGTACACTAGGTAATTTCGAGAACGAAATTTATTTAAAAGGGGAGAGAAATGTAATGCTCGCAAGTTAGGGCATAAAAGTTAAATGTGTAAAAAAGTATATTAAGGGTATATGGAAAGTATATATGTAGCTGTAGGTATTAGAAACCATAAAATAATGAAAAAATATAGGAAAAAAAATGATGTTTCCAGTGTTCATGCCCATAATAGAATTAATCATAGCTGTGAATGTCGCAAATTTCAGCTTTTGAAGCTAAACATCTTCACAGATGTGACACTATAGTTCACACCCGTGAAGACCTACAGATTTAAATATAGCAGTTTCATATTTTGAGACAAAACTCGCATAATTTCAATCAAAATCCTAGCCACCAACGCTCTAGGACCCCATAAACCATTCTCCATCAATCCCTTTTATTCTTAGTTGATTAAATACAAATCCCCACCATTAAAGAAAGTATAAATGAATTGAAAACAAGGAAATTCGATATAAAAATCAAGGTGTGTGACAAGGAACATTAGAACACATTTTTAAACATAGAAACCAATATGTTTGCACGAAACAGAGGTAAGATATCATGTTTTCTTCATTCTTTGATAGAGTTCAATTCAATTTAATGGGAGATTAATGTTTTAGGCTTTAAATCAATTCAAAGTTAAGGTTTTTATTAGTTATGGCATAAATAGTTTAATTTAAGTATTATAATGATAATATAGTCTCTAATTTTGTATTAAAGACTAAGGTTAAAGGTGGAGACACCCACTAAAGATAGTAGATATAAGAGGATCGAGTTTTAGGGCTACATTATTAAGGTTTGTACCTATATGTATTTTTATTCAATTTGATTTGTATGTAATGTGAATTGTGCCTCTGGTATGTTAAATGGCATGAAAAATTGATATGTTAGTTGTTAGTATTGAGGTAAATGGCTTGTAATATTCTGATATGCATAATAAGGGTGGTATGTTGATAATTAAGTATGCATTGATGTTAGGATGTTGACAAATAAGGCATGGAGCCTAGTTTTGAATGATTGAACGTGCTCATATGCATGTTTATGATTGATTTTATATTCTAAAATATGAAAAGTGTTGATAGATGTAACTAATATTGGTTAGCTTTAGTATTTTGCATGATTGTGTGTGGAATTATTTGAAAACGGTGTTGAAATTATGTTTATGTATGATTTATCATGCCCATGAAGCCAAGCTTCACACCCATGAAAGTATTTCACACTCGTGAAAATATGAATTTCACGTCTGTGAATGATCATGAACCAGTCACGAATAGACAACCCGTGACAGAATACTTCACACCCGTGAATATACCATTCACGCCTGTGAATGTCCTATATTCAGAAATGTGTAAATTGATTCATGTAATGAAACAACATGAGTATGATATATACACACACTTGGTATGAATATGAAGTCATGATTATGAAACATGTGAATGCACTAAATGCTATGAATATCAGAATGAAACATGATGTTATTGTGAAAGTATGAAATGTAACATAAATGATGTTAATATCCATAAAATGAATATATACACCCATTCTCTGTTCAAGTACTAAATAGGATAGATGGCATGCCATTGAGGATGTCATGATACCGTAGAATATGTATGCATGCAATTAATATATTACTTATCAGGGTAGCTTAAGCTCGTATCATAATGCTTCTGATTTTAGAAGCTCAATGGTAGTATATCCGAATTAGGGATAAAGTGGCTTAAGCTCGGTTTAAAATGTCCTTGTATCCTTATGCATGCTATCATTGCTTGTTAGGGTGACTTAAGCTTGTGTCAAATCTCAGTGGTAGCAATACAGACAGATACAATAGTGAATAGGGTAACTGAAACTCATGTTAGATTGCTTCTATTTCACAACCCACTTCCAGTAGTCCAGTTTTAGAGAATTGGGTTGATGAACTAGAAATTGTGGTGCAGGAATTTGAATATAGATACATCCTCAAAAAGGGATGTGAAAACCTAAAAATGAAATATGTATATATGGAATTAGTAATGGTATGTTTGCAATTCATTAAGAAAGATATTGTGATTATGATAACAAAAAAATGTTATGAGAAAATGGATTATAACTATGGTTATATGAATCATTTATGTAATGCATGCTATTGATGTATTAAAACCAATTCAGTATGAATGAACTTTTATGTGAATATATATGTATATGGAGATATAGTCAAGCTCACAGATATGTTTATTAATGTAAGATGTATATTGATAAGCGAATGCATGCTAGAATTTAAATGCTTATATATACTACTAAACTTTCAGTAGCTTAATGTGTGGATTTTCTTGCACGCAGGTTTGGAGTTAGTAGATTGTTGAGTTGACAAGAAGAGAAGATCAAGTTAGTTAAAGGAGTTAGAGTTGACCGGTGTTGGGTATGTTATTTTATCTCATTTATTTCATTATTGATTATTCCGCTTGACATGGGATAGAGACATTTTTTGGAACATGATTTTAATAAGGATGTGTAATTGATTTATTTATGGTTTATTAAGGTTGATCTTGTAATAATGACAGTTGTTGCCTAACCTAGATTATAGTTGATTTTGGTTAATATTTAGATACTGAAATGGTTTAATAAAAATTATGGCAGATGCATGTTTAAAATTGTATATTATATAATATCATGATCTTGATACAGAGTTAAGTTAGAAAAGTTTTAAATTCAGACATATAGATAAAGATCTAGTCATATGGTATCTGCCTGTACAGCAAGATTCGCCTTGGCTGTATAGAGGATGTTATATTAAATGTTATGGCCTATTTAAAATGAAAGAATTTGTAAACAATATTTTTTATATGATTTTTGCAAAACAAAATAATTGAAACATTTTAAGTGGTATAAGAAATGAAAAATGAATATTTGTTGCAAAAAAATTTTGACAAAAGAAATAGAGATATTGTGTCATGATGTCAAATATAAAATAAATATTTGGGAATTACTTGAAAAAATATAAGTTGAGAACTGATAGTTTTGAGCCCATGTATTAGCTTAGACTATGAATTGGAGATTTGTTAGCATGTCAATAGGGTAGGAAGTCCATAGCTTGTGGTTATCTTGATTAAAAAATGTATTGTATGACTCATATAGTTATCTTGGACTATATATATTATTTATTTACCGATCATATGATTATCTTAAATCGAGACTAGTTATGCGATTATCTTGAATCAGATGATACTATTTGGGGTCATGTGGTTATCTTTGACCCTGGACATGTAGTTATCTTGGACCTAAGATTTTCGTCGTTTGACAGTACCCCTTATATGCCTAAGGGCAAGTCAAGGGTGTTTTAATATATGGGAGTGAGAAAATAATACTAGATAATGAAATGATATAATACAAAGGTGATGATTAATAATTGATGCAAAATGATATCAATTTTGGACACTATTTTTTAGAAGAGTAAAATTTATATGAAGTATTAATAAATATAAATAAAAGTCATATAAATAATTGATATAATAGACATTCATAAATATTTAGTGTGACTTAATTAAATTCACTTAAAACTTAAAAATATTGTAAAAAATTGTTAATTAATTAGTGTATGGATAAATTTTCATGATTATCATAAATTTCGGGTAGTAAATGATATTGTTACTATTTTAAGTAAAAAAAAATATAGATGTTAAACTTATTTTATTTTAAATGATTGCTATTATAAATTTTTGCATCACTAAGTTGATAAACTTAGCATAGGAGTGTTTTCACTCATGTAGATATTAAAGTCTAGAAGAACAACAGTAGAGTTCAAAATCATGAATTGATTGTTCCAGAGGTCTCACCAAAAAAGAAACAATTATACTTATAGAAAACATGTCATGCAAGTAAATGACATTATTATTGTGTTTTAAAAGAATTTCAAATTTTGGTTTAGAACTTGTTGTAAATAGTTTTAAAACATTGTGATTTTTATGAAGAAGTTTTATACATGTATATTTATTTGCTTTCATATTTTATGCATAAATTAGTTTAAGTTGGTAAGTAAGTCATACGCATACACGACAAATAGTGAATTGTTGTCATAACATCTTTATACCTTCTAGGATTATTGTTAGGTATAAGGGGTATTAAATTTGTTAATATTCGAACAAGTTTTAGGCGGTCCTAGGATAAAAGAATAGTATAGTTAAGCATGAACGTGCATATGTATCTGTATTAGCATAACATGAAGATTCTTATAAGCAGCTACTCTCAGAGGTGAACCATTGTTCCTAATATTAAATGTAATAAAACTTGAATTATGACATATTCCTTAGAAGATAGAATTTTAAATTTTAAATTTATTACTTTTTATGTATAAAGATAATTTAATTTAAGGATAATTTAGTTTCTATATTTAAAAAACGTTTCAGTTGTTCAGAAGACTCTAAAATAAATTTTTTTAATCAACAACTATTTAAGACTTCAAACAGTTATTAGCTGATATTTTAAAAATTATTAAATACTTATATATCAACTGTTAGGCAAAAAAAAACTATCAGTTGTCTCAAACTGCTGGACCAAACACCCATTGAATCAAGTAAGGATTCACCTGAATAAAAGGAAAGAGTTATATGCATAAAAAAAAAAAAAAGGAAAGGGCTATTAATTAGATCTAGCGTTCAATTTATTCAAGATTTTTTTAATCACTACAAGAATTTAGTAGTTACCTACGCTTTTTATTTATGTTTAACAACACTTTCAAGGATGATTGTATATTTTTGTCATCTAACTCTAAGACAAGAGGTGGAATTATTTTTGTCTCTATTGCCCAATCAAAACTTGAAAGTGATTATATATTATATATGTTTCTTATCTTCATGCTGAAATTTATTTTTGTCCCAATATATTTAATATTTTATTCAATCAATTGAGTTTGACCAAAATTTGTCCCATTGAAGTTAACTTTTGAATTCACTTTGTTTATGAAAAATGTAATTTACCCTATTTGGTCGAATTATGCAAATGTGACATGAATCACATGCTACGGTATTAACTCTTTTTCCATTCGAGCATATGCCTTCATGTTATATAATATCGTACAAGTTGTAGTTAGACACACTCAATGTCCAACTATGAGTTCACATACATACTCGATTCATCAATTTTTTCCAGAACTCTGATATGGCATTAAGACAGATAAAGTGATATATTTTAATATCCACTTAATGTTAAAATATTTTACTAATCATCATTTTCATTTCATGTAGAATGGCAACATTTGCATTTAAGGTTTGACAATCGATTATCACCTAGATAATAAAACTTAAAATTTTTTCCATATTTGTTTGCATAAAGCAACAAAGATGATTATCTGGCCGACAAACTTCTATACTCAAATATGTATTCAATATATATTTTCATGTATGTTTCATAACAAATATATCTAGGAATTGAACCATAATGGAAATTCATTATCACTTAAGGGAAATATATATATAACGTGAACATTTTTTGGGAAAAAAATATTTATAAGTACATTTAACATCTATGCAAGCCTAGTGATTTAATATGCCTAAAGTATGCATTTTTAGGTATAGGCTTTGTAAAAGGATCTGCAACCATCTCTTATGATGTTATGTACCTCATGTTCACTTATTTTCGTGCAACCATGCCTTTTATAAAATTATACTTGATGTCAATATGTTTAGTCTTGGCATGGAACTTAGGGTCTTTTATATATGTTATTGCAACCTAACTATCACAATTTATATGTACATGCTTTATAACATTTTTCCTCCTTGTTAAGTATTCCAAAAAATCTTCTCAACTAAACTACTTCTTGCACAACAGTTGAAAAAACTACAAATTTAGCTTTCATTGTTGATAGAGCTATACAAGATTGCTTCTTACTACTCCACGATATATTGTCATTGTTGAGTAAGAATGCAAATCCTGAAGTATATTTTCTCTCATTTAAATCTCCTCCCCAATCAGCATCAATATAGTCTTTCAAATGCATATATCTCCCTTGATAAAATAATGAGTAATCAACTGTTCCTTTCAGATACCTACGTATCATTTTTACTACTTTATAATGTGTTTGTCCTGGGTTGGATTGATATCCACTTGTCATTCCTACAACAAAGCAAATATCGGGTTTGGTACACATCATAACATATATTAGGCTTCCAACTGTACTAGAATAAGGAACCTTGCTCATTTGTTCATTTTCTTCAGAAGTTATAAGACACATCATTTGGCTTAGGATTTCACTTTTCGTAAGTGGAGTATCAACAAGTTTACAATCTCGTATATGAAATTGCTTAAGAATTTTCTTTATGTATGGCTTTTGTGAAAGAGACAATAAATTTCTTGATCAATCCCTTGAAATCTTAATTCCAAGGATAAATGCAGCTTCACCTATATCCTTCATTTCAAAGTTGGATGATAATCATCCCTTAATTTCTGTTACATTCTCCACATTATTTCCAGCAATCAGTATGTCATTAACATATAAGGATAAGATCACAAACTTATCTTTGGACCTCTTAATATAAACACAATGGTCTTTTTCAATCATATCAAAATCATAAGACATAATTGCATAATGATATCAAATGTACCATTGCCTTGAAGAATGTTTAAGGCCATAAATTGACTTTAAAAGTTTACATACTTTATGATCTTGCCCTTTTACAATGAAACATAAATTTTTTCATCTAATTCTCTATTAAGAAAAGCATTCTTCACATCCATTTGATATAATTCTAGGTTCATACTTGCTACGATAGCTAGAATTAAGAATATTGAGGTAAACCTTACAACAGGTGAAAAAGTTTCTTCATAATCTATTCCTTCATGTTGTCTATACCCCTTCACAACTATACAGGCTTTATAACTTTCGATAGTGCCATCAGCCTTACACTTAATTTTAAGAAACTATTTATTTCCAATAGGTTTGTGTCCTTTGGGTGGGTCAACTAATTCCCACACATGATTTGTTTTCATGGACTCCATTTCTTCATCCATTGTTTTCATTCTTTTTTTCCTTAGCAGGGCATTTAAGAGCCTTATTTACATTCCTTGGCTTTTATTCATCTTGTGGAGTAACAATGAAAGCTTTCCCTTCAATCTCAAAACAACAACGAGGAATTGGTTTACAATTTGTACATCGGATTTGAGATTCTTCAATTTCAATGTTACTTCCACTCGGACCAGCAATCATAGTCGGATCCAACTCAGGTTGTGATTGAGTTTCTGTAGAAACTACTTCATCATTTCTCAAATTACTCCCACTCGAATAAAATGGATTCAACTATTGTGCAACAGAAGTAGTCTGGTCATAGGTTTCATATAGTGATAGGTGTTCGCCTATATAACCCTATTTAGGAAAATTATTTTCTAGAAACATGACATCTCATGATTCAATTATTTAACACCATCTCGTGACATCTCGTGGTATCAGATTCAGGTTAGAAATATGCATTGAATTATTTTTTGTTTTATTTTTTTCTATTCATAAGTTATAGAAAAATATGATTTTTATATCTAATTTGTCCAATTATTACTCTCTGTTTAGTTTGTATTTGTACACTATTTTAATTTCTTTTGAAAGTAGGTTATAAAAGATTTAATTCAGTATATTATATGCTTGATTTGGTTAAGTATTGAATTAGTTATGAATTTTTTAAAATGGTCATCTGATTCTAGAATTTTGTAAAATATGTTTAAGATGTCATGTTTGAGATTTTATATCTCTCTATATGCTGGAAATATGAAGATGATTTTAACACCATTTTAAAGTAGACATGTAAGGCTTTAATTTGGAATATAGTTTGCGAAAATTGGTTGAGAATTGAGTGAGATATTGAGTCTCAAACATTGTAAATCAACAATGAAAAATTGTTTTCAAACTTAGTTTTTCCATAATTCTAAAATAGAAGATGATAAAAATTACATTTGTGTCATTATCTGTTTCACATAGTTGTGTGTGTGTGTATTGAACAATATAACCCCACAAATGACCTTAGGATACGTGTCAACCCCCCAACAAACGAAATTCGATCGTTGGAATTGGCCTGGAAGGTGGCGCGTGGCTTACACGTGCCCCCACGCGCCACATAAAGAAATTTAAAAAAATATAGGCACATGTATTACACGTGCCGAAAAAAAATCATATATTTTTTTATTTTTAAAGCTTATTTAATTGAATAAATAGATAAACATATTAATTTAAATAATTAATAATAAGGGATTAATTATTTGCTTGGTCATAAAATATATAATTAATTTTGTTTTAATTATATATTTTTATATTTTTTAATGGTCATAAAATATACTTAATTTTATTTTAATTATATTTTCTATTTTCTTAACGTCACATAATTGATTATTTTTTTAATCATTACCTATTAATGTGACTTAAATTTTTTGTTGTTAATATTTAATTTTCCTTTATCATGGTTATTTTATTTTTAGAACAAAATATTAAATGCTTAATTGATATTTTTGTAACAGAAATTATGGCAAGGTTGATTAGATCAATAAAGATCGCTAAAACCATGCAACACAAAAGAAGAATAAAAGATATGATAAAGGAAATTAGAAACGTTGAAATGGACCCAAATGACAAAAGCGATGACTTACAACGTCTTGTGAACCATATTATTAAAATCAATGGTCTTATTCAATCGGTAGTATAGAAAAGGGGTTTATTGACTCGCTATGAGAAATATGAGGTATTGAAGTCCGACCTTAAGTCTGTAAATGAACAAAGGATTCTTGATTTATTGTGAAATAGTTATAACCATAGAGGGTCATACGGAAAGCTCATCAAGGAGTTTGTCAATGCATATGTGAATTGAATTGCAAAAAAGACATTTACCGCTTCATATGGTATGTCCATTCATAAAGGCAGTCAAAAAAAATTTGAAAATCCTATGATACCTAAAGTCAATAATATATTGTCTTTAAAACTCAAAAGGAAATTGTATGAGTCTATCCCTGTCCATAGGATAAGACAATCTTAAATTTTATTTTTGAATGATTAAATCTAACTCAAATGTAATGTTGGTACATGGATTGTGATTGTAAATGTTTATATTTATTGATTCAATGATATTCATGCTATTAATTATTACATAATTTGTTTAGCATGAAATTAATTTTAGTTGAATTATGAAACTTGTTAAACTTTGAATTTTTTCAATACAAATTAATTAAAGTTTTAGTAACTTTAAATTGCGAATAATTAGTTATAAAGTAATTAGTCGAACATAGGAATTTTAGACGATGACTGAGAATATAGTGAACTTTCAAATCTAAGTCTGTGCAAGATTAACACTTTATAATTAATTAAAATTCATGCATGTTCTAGGAATTAATTATCGTGTATATATGTCTTTTAGTAGTATTAAGAATGGCATCTGTTGCTAAGAACATTGTAGCCGAACTCAATAAGGGTGAAAAATTGAACGGTGATAATTATGAGATTTGGAGTATGAAAATTCAATATGTGCTAGAAGAGTAAGAGGCTCTTGAGGCTTTGAACATGTCTATAATTGAACCTAAGCAAAGCAACAAACCCAACATAAGAGGGATCGTGATGCTTATGAGACTTAGAAGAAAAAGAACTCAACTGCTCGCATTATGTTGCTGAGCAGTTGAATGATGACATCATGAGGGAGTTTCGAAAGTATGAGATAGCAAAAGACATATGGCTTGCTCTCTCTGAAAGGTTTGGCGGCACATCCGTAACCAAACTGGGGTCACTTACTATCACTTATAAGAAACATCTTATACATACAATGAAAAAACATTTAAGGCATATGTCAAACATGATAAGTGAGTTCAAAGATGCAAGTCATATCCTTACTTATGAAGAACAAGTTCAGGCTGTGATTTGTTCACTACCTCGTAGCTAGAAAAATATGAAAATGCATCTGACCCACAATGAAAATATCAAGACTTTAGAGGATGTTATGCACCATTTAGAGCTCGAGGAGGATCACCTCATTACCAATAAGTCTAGTACTGATGTGTACATGGTTGGCTCTTGCTCTCAAAGTGGAAAGTGGGGCAAACAAAAGTTTTATGGTGGGAACCAGTAGAAGGAAAGTAAGGGAACTGCTCATAATAATAAAAAGCAAAAGTTCAACCAACCTGAAAATGGAAAACGTTTATTTAAGAAAAAGAAACATGTATCCAAACTCAAATGCTATAATTGTGGCAAGAAGGGTCATTTTGCATGAGATTGCAAAGAGCCTAAGAAGATAAATAACCTTTGTGTACTTATGAATGAAACTAATATTTCAAGTTTTGTTTTTCTAACTGAATCTAATCCTTTAGGGACTATAGACTCAGGAGCAACATACCATATAGCAAAGGACAATAATGTCTTCATTGAATTTCAATGGATTCCAAGAGGAACAAAATGGATATATATAGGAAATAACTCCAAAGTTGAAGTAAGAGGAATTGACACTTATAAGTTAGTCATGTGTGGTGGGCAAATCTTATTCCTACATAATGTATTATTTGCTCCCGAAATTTGTCAGAATTTAATATCAGTGTTGGTTTTACTTAAGTTAAACTTTAAATTACGTTTTCATGGATATGGTGTTGATTTGTTTTTAAGACAAGACTATTATGGTTGTGGTTATTTTTTGGATGATTTTATTGTTCTTAATGTTGAACACAATGCTAGTACTGTATATTTTTCGTATTTTACATATGATGTTGATTATGAAAATGATGTAAATATTTGATATGTTGGACTTAGTCATATTGGCCAACAAAGTATGAACCGATTAGCCAAAAAAGACTTATTGGGTAATTTAGACAAACTTGATTTACCAACTTATGAGCATTGTCTAACTGGAAAAACAACACGAAAACCATTTGGAAAAGGAACTAGGGCGGAAACTCCATTGCAATTAATTCATTTCGATGTCAGTGGTCCAATGAATATTAAAGATAGACAAGGGGCAAGTGTCTTAAAACCTTGGAGATGTGCAGCCTATGTACTTAATTCCTCTCATAAATATGAAAAATTAGATCCAAGAGTATCTTTATAAGATACTCAGAACAATAAAAAGGTATGTTTTCATAGGCAAACAAGATGGTGGTAACAAAAACTTTTTTTGATTGTGGGGAATTTGGATTCGGTCTACCTGCAGCTTCATTACTTCCATTATCCGATTGCCCTGACAATTCAGTCCTCATGGATGGATACTATGCTGCCCAAGATGGCACTACTACTCAAGTTCCCAATGTCTTTTGCATTTTCGAAAGGCATGTTGGTGATGTCATGTGGAGACACACCGAATTCGGCATTCCTGGTCAAACGGTCTAAATTCTCTCTAATTACTTTTTATACTCTTCTATTAGAGAAGAAAAATAAAGGTCAATCATTTAAAATCATTTTGTACCTCAACAGATTGGGTTGTGTGGAATTTTAGAAGTGAAGGCAACAGGATACACTCATTCGGATCAGATTAAAGAAGAAATTTACGGAACACTATCGAGAGAAAATACTATAAGCTTGCACCATAGTCATTTCTTGACATCGATGGTGTTGAAAATTCATTGGCGAAGCATAATTTAGTAACAAAAAAAGCAATAGATATTGCTACACCAAGGAAGAGCTATTCGACAGTTGTTAATGAAATTGCTAAAACTGAACCTGAAGCTAAAATTCAACTTGGGCAGACGCCATCAGAATTTGTGATTGTGAATCCCAACAAAAAAACTAAAGCCGGTAACGGTTACGGTTATCGTTTGATACCAGGGCTAGTGGCTAATCCACTTCTAGCAGAGGATGATTATCCACAAATTCGTGGCGCATTCACAAAATATAATGTGTGGGTTACTCCATATAACAAGTCTGAAAAATGGGCAGGAGGAAAGTATGTTGATCAGAGCCATGGCCAAGATACATTAGCTGTTTGGACCTCCAGGTTAAATATCTATATTGCCTCATCATCATGGTCATTAATTAACAACATAGTTAATTATTTGATTAATATTTTTTTTTTAAATATTTTGATTATGTGCAGGAATAGGCAGATTGATATCAAGGACATAGTAATGTGGTATGTGGTGGGGATTAACCACATTCCTTGTGAAGAAGAAATCCCAGTGATGCCCACATTGAGTGCTGGATTTGAGCTTCGACCCACTAATTTCTTTGAAAGGAATGCTGTGTTGTAAGTCATACCTTCTAATGTCAACATATCAGCGAAAGCCCCTACTCCATCCAGTTTAAATTAATTAGAAATGCCAAATGGAAATTTACATGTAATGTCAAGTACTCGCTCTATCTTTCACCTCTTTCAATAAAACACTACGCAGCTACTGAGCAAATTATTGATCACAACGTTATTGTTCAAAACTCTAAATCAGTATCTCGTTTAGAAATTTTTGGTTTTCCAATTAAGACGACGACAATATTCATTGCTGGTTAAGATGATGGATATATGGATTTCTATGCATCTAATAATTCAGTTTTGGATTTTCGCAAATTTAAGAATTAGTGATCAAATTAACATCCTCAAATAGGCACTCTGTGATAGCTTTGGAGATCAAATTTAAGCAATCGATGCCTGAGGTAATCTTTATGGGCTTTACATAAGCAAATTCTTTCCATCAACACTATTTATGATGCCCTTTCAAGATTCTTCCTCTCAGCCTGTATCCAATTCAGTCTCTATCGTTGAACGTATTTAGATTGAAACGAAACGAAACGTGTAATTTCCTTCACCGGCATTTAAATAAAGTACAAGTAATTAAGAATTATATTCCCACTTGTATAGGAATATAAATACTCTATTTTCACTAAATAAAAAATACAATTAATTGAGCAATTCTTTCATAGTATAAAGCTGTAAACGGTTTTGAAACTCTCGTTTTCCTTTTCTTGAAAATTTTGGCTACTCCATAGTGTTTCACCATGGCTAATAATAATAATATATGGAAAGAAATTCAATTCATAATTTCTTCTTACATAGCCAGCAATTAATGACATTGATAATTTTTTTTAGTTACATAAAAATTTAAATTCTAAAGTATAACGCGTATTTCCTATAGTTATATATAGTTGGCTAGATCTGGCCATATATCATTCCGTATAACTCAGTAATTTCTTCAAATTTGGATAAAAGCATTTTATGTCGAATTAATTCGACCACAATCTCAATCTTGGAGTATCAGACTTGTGAATTTTAATTTTTCATTCCCATTCAAATTAATTAATTTATACATTTGATTATTTTTTTCTAATGTATAATATTATTTTGGCTTTTATAGTCGACTTTTATAAAAAATTTAATAATATATTAGATTATTTTTGTATTCCGTTAGTTTTTTTTTTAAGCATTAGATTATTCTAATAGTTTTTATGTTATTTAATTTATATGATGAGAATATTTGCCCATAGTTTATTATTTGCATGAAACACAGGTAACAACTAATTAAAATTATAAAATATATATATATATATATATAGGAAGTTTAACTCCAAAAGCAGAGGAGTTATTTCTCAAAAAAAAAAAACCCACAATAATTTAGGTATTTGTGGTTTGCTTTCAAATTGTTTTTAGCAATGTATTAGATTATTTTTACATTTAATTTCTTTTTTAATCAAATTGGGACTAAATGCTTTTTTGTAGACCTGACATGAGCCCGGCCTATAGCCAGATCTATGTTGGACCTTTATTGGGTTAGCGCTATGCAGTAAAGTTGTGTGTGTCAGTATCACAGCCCCACAAAATCCAAATTAATAAAATAAAAAAAAAGTCAAATTATAAAAAAAAAATCTCAAATTTTATACCTTTAACAATTCTAACTTCACTGAAATATAATTAAAAAATAGTATACAAGTTATACGATTTTTGAACAATTCTAGATTCTAACAGGAAAAAACAATAACTTACATTTATGTGGGCACCGAATTTTTTAAAAAATAATAAAAAATTGAATCAGCAAACCATACTAAGAATTATATTGAAATTCTAACAAAAAAAAAGTCATGTATTTCCGAAAATATTGCTAAAAAATTATAAATTTTAAAAAACATTGCAAAAAAAGTCACAAATTTCAATAGTCATGAATTTTAGAAAACATTGCAAAAAAAAAAAAACAAATATTTTCATTCGCTTTTCTACAAGCCAAACATGCATAGTGAGAAAGCTGAAAATATTAAAAACCATTTTCCATGGCTTAATCTTCGTAAATGCGACACTCATCAGTCTTAGGATTTTCTCGACAGAAAAACGTGAGAGGGATCCCTAATCTCCGTCAAGTGCTTCTCCCTCATTTGCGTCCCCTTGAAATTGGGTACTCCACCCATGGCTTCCACTCTCAGATTTAAACCACCCTTCTTAGTCCCACTAGGTGCTGGGTTAGAAAAAAAAAAAGTTTCAGCTCATCGCAAGAAAAATGAACAAAGGAGCGCTTACAGCTTCCATTAGAGTATGGGAGGCCATCTTTTTCTCTGTCGATCGATCAATGACTTGATTAGTAACTATACCACAAGTAGGCAACTTTTTCATCTATAAAAGATGAATAAAGGAGTTCAAGTTCTGTAGGCAAAAAGAGAGTTGGCTAGAGGACGAGGAAGAGAGAGGGGAGGTAAAAAGCAGGTAATGCATGTTTGACTTGAAGGAAAGTGAAGAAAAATGTTATAATTTTTTTTTTTTTTGCAATATTTTCTGAAATTCAAGATTTTTTTTGGTAATATTTTTTGAATCTTATTTTTTTTTTTAATGTGTTCTGAAATTCATAATTTTTTTTTGTTAGAATTTTAATACAACACTTAATGTGATCTACTTATTCGACTTTTTTTTATTATTATTTCCCAAAAAAATCTAACATCCATGTAGGCATAAGTTACCATTTTTTTCTCACCGGAAGTTAGAATTGTTAAAAAATCATATAATTTATGTACTATTTTGTAATTATGTTCCGGTGAAACTAAATTATTATTAATATAATAGTTGGAGATTTTTTTTTTTTTGTAATTTGGCCTAAAATAAATATAGTTGCAGTCTAAGATTTAGTTTCAAACCTCTTTCACGATCAAAGACTTTATTTGAGTCACATCAATAACATTTTTGTAGTATGATTTTTAGATTAGATCCGAAGAAAATCTTCATCCTAAAAGATGAAAAAAAATTGGATAATTGCAAACTCCAGCAACTAGTAATTTTTTTTAGTTAGTCAAAGCTGAGTTCATTTAGTTTGTTGCTGCGTACATAAATTGAGTGGTGTAGAAGAATAATCCCTTTGACTCATCAACGAAGCTTAATGAGGGATTGAAAGGGTTATGATTTCTCTAAAATTTTGAAACTTCTTTCCATATATAATATAATTAAAAATTGTGAAAAATATTTTTCATGTATTTTATTTGCTGATTTATTAATTGTCCATATATTTTATTTATTAATTTGTAAGTTGTTTATAATTTTTTTAACTTTTTTTTAATGAACTTAGTGAATGACATTTAAATTTTGGTGTTGTTTTGTTTAGTGATAATTTATTGTTTAGTGATAATTTATTGTGGGGAGGCCACATTAGGCTGATGACAACATTACCTATGGGATTGGACCCCACATAATGAGGGTTAAAAGAGAAGATCATTGGTTGACACCTGGCAAAGCAAAAAGGAATATGAAAAGTTGTCCAGTAATATTTATATGAACTCATATCCCACACCAATGAGAGCATTTGAAAATTCACAAGAATTTGTATTTTTTTTTTTGTTTTCTATAATTTTATTTTATTTTATTAATTTTATTTTTACTTTGAATATGTTATTCTGGATCATTATGACTAACCAATGCATTGCATAATCCATATACTAAGGTCAAATGATTTAAGGTATCCCGTAGTTTGTAGTTATTATTGACAACAAGTTGCTAATAATATATGACGAAAATTTTGTATATATTTGATAAAAATATACTGATTGTTATTATTTATTTATTAAAGGACCATTAAAAGTTTTACTTTTAATATAATTTTTAAACAATATATATAATAACTAAGGGAGTAGTTAGTTTTTGTGTGTGCGTGTATATATATATATATATATAAGGATGAATATTATTATCAATTTAATTAATTACTATTTATTATATTTTCAGATTTATTAAATATTATTATTATATATAATGTGTTGATTAAAAAATTAATTTGGAGATATAAATATTTTATAATTAATAAAATTTAAAAGTAGTATAGTTTAAATAAATAATGAAATTAAATCAATTATCTAACTATTGAGAAAAAACTTTAAAATAGAACTTCTGGAATCAAGAGCTAATTGGGACTTTAATTAGCTGTCATTTGCAAATTAATATATCCTACCAAACACTTTTGGAATAATTATTGGATACGAAATAGCTATTAGCTATCCTAAATTTCTAAATCAAGGCAATATTTGGTAACACTTGTTTTATAGTTTAATTTGACCAATAATATATATTCGTTAAAGTAATTTATTTGAAAAAAATAGATTATAATTTCTAAAATAAAAAAGTTAGTAGAACTATTTTTTTATAAGATAGTATATTATGATTTTTCTTTTTTTTAATATTTATTTTTTATCATTTTATAATAATAATATAATGATTAAATTATACATAATTTAATTATAAAATTATTTAATATATACATTAACAATAATAATAATATAATAAAATATTATATAATAAAGATTGACGTATTTATTATATTATGATGAAATATTTAACATAATTTTTATATTATTTAAGTATTATGTATTTTAATAGATTTAATATAATTTTTTGAATAATATAAACATATCCTTTTATATAATTTTACATTTTTCAACTAATTTTTCAATTAGTTTTATCAAATACTTTTAATTGAATCAGGTATAAATAGATTATTAGCTTGAAATTAGTTTATCAGTTAATAACTAGATTATCAGTTTGAAGTTAGATTATTAACTAATAATTAGATTATCAGTTAATTTTACCAAACAAAACTCAAATGTTCTCTAATTAACTATACATATTTTTGTATAGATAAAATTTAATTTAGTGATATTGAAATGGTATTAAAATTAAGATTGGTAACCAAAATCATTTTTGAGTCTAAACTAAATATAAAGTTCTCATTAATATTTGTATTATTCAAAATTATAAGATTTTGAGTTTAAATAATAATCAAATCACTTATAATCGAAAAGGAATCGTACGTATTGGAGTCTCGTGAATGTATGTAATATATATATATAGTCTCACTTGTTTTGTTTGTCTCAAAATATAATCATGAGCATTTTGATATTATAATTAATTTATGAATTATCTTTTATATCCCTATTTAATTGTCTTATCATCAACAATCTTTTGTTTAATTTTTTGATTTTATTAAATGAATATTGTTTCAATCTATGTCATTTATAATAATTGTTAGTTTAAATATTTGTCATTTATCAAATTTATTGATATAAATTTAAATTTCTCGTATTTCATCTAATATAAATGAAAAGCATAAGAAGAAATAAGAAGAAAAATTTTGTCATGTAACTATAATATCAAACTTCTTATGAGACTTTTTTTTGGTGACGGAGGAGTATAAAATAGAGAATGGAATGGAAGTGAAGTGAATAGCGACATAGGTAGAGAAGGGGTCATTGCTTGTGTTGATTATGGTGGGGTTGAAAAATTTTAATGGTGTTGGAGAGGGGGAGGGGGTGTGGATTGAGATGGTGATGATGAGTGCGCCTGGCATGGCACGCAAGAGAGAATATGATGATGGTTTCCACTGCACGCTCTCTCTTCCTCTGTCTTTCCAACCAAGATTTGCACACATTTTTCAACAAAAACAATATAACCACAATTTTCGGTATTTGTCACCTCTCTTAATCATCATCTATATCCTTTTCCTTGACTCTTCCTTTCTTAATTAATCATGCTTATGTGCACTTCCCACATTAATGGCCATCATCCATGCAAATTTATTTCTTTCCATACTTAATTATGTGTATATATATATGGCCAACATTATACAAGCACAAAACACTAAGTCTAATTTCCGTGTGTGAATTTATAAAAGCTAGAGATTCAACGGAAATTATGAAACTGTGTTTCGTGTGAGTGTGTATATACAAAATAAATAGCCCAAAAGTAGGTAAAATTTGTTAACCATTAGGTCTATAAATTCACACCCGGAAATTAAACTAAGTGGGTTTAATTTGTATGCTATCTATATTAAATATGTACATAATAATGTCAAGATCATGACGCTATTAGAGCAGAGCCCAACATATATTATGTGTGAAAGTTGAAAACTTAGAAGACGACATCAACCTAAACCCACGCGAAGTAATCAATCTTAGAAATCATACATTATTTTTCTAACTTTTTTCTCCTTGTCACTTTTATGTGAGTATATGATATCAAGTTCATCACGAAAATCCACGAGGATATTTTGTTTGTAGCTGTCTCTCTCTCTCTCTCTCTCTCTCTCTTTGCACACACCCCCACTTTGATAGATTTGCCCTATTCCTCATACCAAAATCAAATCATAACCCATAATTTTTCTTTTAGATTTCGCTGCCACCTTCCCATTTATATTCTCTACTCTAGCTACCCCGTTTCTCCAAATCCTAATTCTCTTCAATTGCTTAATTACTCCCTCTCTATTTCTCTCTTGAATTTACCTCTTGTTTGGAGATATAAGCACTTAATTAAAAATGGGCGATATTGCTTGTTTTAATGGGATTAGCAATGGAAATGGAGTCAATGGGAAAGGCCATTCATCACCCAATGGGTACAGAAAGAGTTGCTGGTATGAAGAAGAGATTGAAGAGAACTTAAGATGGTGTTTTGCTCTCAATAGGTATATCGTATTGTGTGCTTACTAATAAGGAATATATATATATATATATATATATAATACTACTAATTAGTTCAATAATAATTATGAGTATTTCATACTATAACATTTAATATTACTTAACACTAAAAATTATAATGGTTAAATGAAACCGTAACTATGAAAAAATCTCATATATATATATATATATATATATATATATATATATATATATATATATATATATATATATATTCGGTTATAACATAGATTCAACTAGCTTTTCTTTCACAAGAATTCTGTTAAATTAGCAATTGTGTGTTTAAACTTTAGTCCTCCATGATGAATCGAGTAAGTGAACATAATGTTACATAAGTAAAATAGTTCTCATAAATTTTATATCTCATTCTCTAATAATTGACTTCATTCATTATCAATCTATTACTAATTATATTAATTTAGTATTTAGTGCGGCGAATGTTATGGAAAATATTATATTTTTTAAGAACAAAATTTACGGCAGAAGAAAGTAAATGGAATCAACAATATCATGGGAGAAGCATCTTGAAGAAACACTTTTTGTCATTCAATGAGACAAACCCAAAGTATTATCGGCTCATCCTCTTAGTCTCTTAAAAGCTAAAAGCTTAAACAACTTATTGTGCTAGGTAGCTAATTTAAAGCCCTGCTGGTCATGAAAAAGACAGACAAATATACAATAAAGAAATCGAAAAACTATGTGCTTTTTTTACCTACCGGAGCACTTCTTCAAAAAAAAATCCTTATTTAATTTTATCTATTTGTTTATTACTTAATATATTTGTTCTTGCTTTTCAGCATTTTGCACACTGGATCTTCTCAGTACCAGGACATTGCGCTGTTAGACACTAAGCCATTTGGAAAAGTTTGTATTATTATGTTAATTATTGCCAGAATTTCTATCATTAAAATTAAAAGCCATGCTTATATTTTGATCTTTTTCTTTTTCTTTCTGCAATGCAGGCTTTAGTGATTGATGGAAAGCTTCAGAGTGCAGAGGTGGATGAATTCATCTATCATGAATCCCTTGTTCATCCAGCGCTCCTTCATCATCCAGAGTATTTCTTTTTCCTGCTAATTAATTACGTTTAATGACTCTTTAATTATACATCCATGTTAATACCATATGATTTGCCTGCATTATGTGGCCCCATGGCCAGCATGTGTAATATCTTCCATTTTATGAAAAATAATTGATTATTATTCCTTGGAGATCCTGTAAATGTGACGGTCCAATGTGCTAAACTGTTGTACTGATTTGCTTAATTATACTTTGCTTTTAATTAGTCCAAAGACAATCTTCATTATGGGAGGAGGTGAAGGTTCAACTGCAAGAGAAATTCTCAGACATAAAACTGTGGAGAAGGTCATCATGTGTGATATTGATGAGGTAACATCTTCTCCTTGAATTTTTTATTTTTTCTTGACTTCCATTTTCTTTATTTTCTTAAATTAGAAATATCCTTTTCCCCCTTTCATTTTTCGTCCCCAGCCCAGGCCTATAATACGATGCTGGTTTATCCCAAATGACCTTTTTTAAAGAAACTGTCAATTACCATCATTATGTTTCTTTTGCTATTATTTCTGTAAAATGTGAAAACACCTAAACAAGTCTATTTTTCCTTTTTTTTTTCTTTTTAAATGCTCTATTTTAGTTGCTTTTGTCCGATAACGCTAAAATAATTTAAAAAAAAAAAAAGAAAGGAAATGTCACTTTGATATCTGTTGGTGAATGTTGGACAATTACTTGAAAAAATAATTGCGGCTATCATTACTCGATTTAATTGAAAATCTTAATATTAATTCAAGAAACTTATTATGAGTTAATATTGCATGAAACTACTTAATTCATGGAGTAGGAGGTGGTGGATTTCTGCAAGGAATACTTGGCTGTCAACAGAGAAGCCTTTTGTGATCCAAGATTGGAGATAATAATCAATGATGCGAAGACTGAGTTAGAAAGCAGAAAAGAATACTATGATGTGATAATTGGGGATCTAGCAGACCCAATAGAAGGAGGCCCTTGTTACAAACTCTACACCAAATCCTTTTACGAATTCACTGTTAAACCCAGACTAAATCAAGCTGGATTCTTTGTCACTCAGGTATCTTAATTTAGTTTCTCTCAGAGCTTAATTATGAGCTTAATAAAAGAACCCATTAATAAGTCAGAAATTTCTTGCAAATTTTACAGGCAGGGCCGGCAGGAATTTTCAGCCATACAGAAGTGTTTGCTTGCATCTACAACACTTTAAAACAGGTCTTCAAATGTGGGTATAAACTAATAAGTTATAATTACAAACATTAATTAGAAAGAACTAAAACCATTTGTTGTGTCTAAATAATTACTTTGATTATGGTGCAGATGTTGTGCCTTATTCAGCTCATATTCCTTCCTATGCTGATACATGGGGATGGGTCATGGTAACTAACGAACCAACTTTTTCATTTATTGTTTAATCAGAAAAATTATAGGCATTTTAATAATTTTTTTAAAAAAATTCTAACAGGCATCAGATTCCCCATTTGTGCTGAATGCTGATGAGCTAGACCAAAGAATAAAACAGAAAATCAAAGGGGAGAACAGGTACCTTGATGGGAAAACATTTTCATCAGCATCCACCTTGTGCAAAGCAGTTCGCAAATCGTAAGGACTAAATTGATATGATTGTTTTTAGTTATCCTAGTTAATCTATAATTAATTAAAGCAGGTGAATAATTATTAAATCGTGGCAGATTGGACAATGAAACTCATGTATACACAGAGGGAACAGCAAGATTCATATATGGGCATGGAAGTGCTTACAAGCAGGATCATGCTTAATTTACAAATTAATAGAAAGGAGCCCCCTACCAAAAGCACAAGAATGAATTAAGAATGCAATTAGAATATAGTCTTTGATTTTGTTTTTTTCCGTCTGTTTCTGATATGTTTATTTATCTTCTGAATTATGGGACTTTTGCCCCCTTCTTGCTTGTGTAGTTATGTGCCTTAATGGAATGATATAATGGTAATGGATCCTTGTTTGTGCCTCTAAAATTATGTATGTTCTATGCTCTACTGACAGCCAATTCAATTTTGCCCCATTGCTTACTCAAATATCACAAATATAATAAATTTAATACATGCAGAGGTATTTATGTGTGTGTATATATATATATATATATATAAGTGAATTAGAAATTTTAATTTGAAATCTTATTTACGGTGTATTTTTCCAAACACCTATTTTTTTTTAAAAACCAAAGAGAATTTTTAAAAGGTGGGATGAAATGGTAAAAATTTTCTTTTTTTTAATCAAGTTTGAATTCTGAATATAAAGTAATTTTAAAATTTTAGAATAAACATTTTTAGGATACTAAATTATTAAGATAAAATAATAATAAAAACAGAGACTATAATATAAATACATTTCTTTTTTTTAATCACATAACTAGTAATTTAATGAAGAAAGAGGCAGACAAGGTGTTTTGAAAAGGGAAAAAAAGTATTAATTGTTCTTTTAAAAAGAAATACGAAAGGGAACTGTCAAAAAACTCTACGAAATCATTGGACAAGAAAATAATGGGCGAAGAGAAATTGCAGAAATTATATTATGTAATCGTGTTTATTATGCATCGTGATTTTAATTTTAAAACGGCATCATATTATTTTTTAATTTAAATAATTTGTGCATATTCACTATATATATTGAACAGAAATAATTATCATACAATTTTTTTTCATTATCATCATCTTCTTTTTCAAAGAAATAAAAAAAAAATTGTTACTCCATTGTAAAATTGTTTTAGAGAGAAAAAAAATTTTAATTTATATATTTAATTTTATTTTTAGTATTTTGAATATTTTAATTATTATTATTATTGTTTATAATGAAAAATATTAGTTCTGATATATTTGTAGAATAAAATAGTTGAAAATAAATATATTTGAACTAAAATGAGTAATATAAAAAGAAAAAATTGAGTTGCTAAAAATTGAAAACAATGAATTTAGTAAAAATAATAAACTTGTAAATGATGAACCTATAAATTGTTAACAATAAACTTGTAAATAATTAACTTACAAGTTTAAAATGATAAATTTGTAGTTTCTACAAAACAAATCTATAAATTTAAAATTATAAATTTACAAGTTATAAATAATGAATTTAAAAAATATAAATGATAAATTTATAAGTTTTGAACAATAAACTTGTATTTTCAAAATGATGAATATGTAAGTTCAAAATAATTAATTTATAAGTTATAAATAATGAATTTGTAAATAAAGAAGTGGTAAGTTATAAAAGATTAACCTGAAAATTATAAACGTTGATTCTATAATTTCTAAACAATAAATTTCTAAATTCTAAATGATAAACCCACAAGTTATAACTCATAAACCTATAAATTCAAAATAATAAATCTATAAATTATAACTGATAAATCTATAATTCAATAATAATAAATCTGTAAGTTATAAATAATAAACATGTTTTATATTCATTAGTTTATCAAAATTCAATTCTGAAAAAATACAGATTTTATTTTTATTTCAAAAATATAAAAAAAAATCATAATGCAGTATTCACCCGAATCATGATATAATAATCCGAAAAATTGCCTTGTGAGCCGTGGAGAAATTACTCAAGGAAATGTTTGGATATATAGGAGTCTTCGGGCCCATATAATACTACGGCCTAAGCCCAATTTAAGTATTAATATTATGATTATTAATTGAATAAAAGACCCTCCCATAACTTTTTTTTTAAAAAAAAAATCCATTTTTAACTTCATTTTTGTTTTTGGACAAAAACGCCTTTTTCGGGTTTTATTTCTTACATTTTACCTTTTTTTTTTTTTGGAAGTAGCGGTGAGTGATAGTTCTTCTCCCTCTTTTTTTCGTTCTCTCACAACTTTTTTTTTTTTTTACGTTTTTTAGACATCTATATCAGTTGCGGCAGTTCTGGCGGGATTCCAGCGGTGGTGGTGGTGGAGTCGGTGTGCGGAGGGTTGCGAGTGTAGTTGAATCACAATCTGAGCTTGAAGCAAGGAAAGGAAAAGGAAAAAGAAAATGGAGGGTATAGATGAAGGAGGAATGGTGACAGTTGTCGACACCAATGACTTGCAGCAATAGAGCATAGCCCTTGATAAGCTCACCGACCGTGTTGAAGATTGCCAGGCTGATTCCAATCGCGTTCAAGAGGTTTTTTTATTTATTTATTTATGTTTTCTCTGTTTCAGATGCTAAATTTTAGATTTTTAAGGTTCTATAGGCAATGCAAATTGAGAAAGAAATGGAATTCGAATTTAGGGTAATTAGGGATTTTGTTTAGTTTGGTTTGATTTGCTAAATTTTGCTTCAGCAGTTATGGTTTATGGTTTAACTTGAATAGGCTATGGCATAAATTGTTGCATCTGCAAAAGCTGATTGGAATGCTATGAGAATGAAGTACGGAAGTACCCATTGACAATTTTAGAGGTTTCAACAAGTTGGCATGCTAGGGAATAAGAAAAGGAAGAGGTGATATTTTTATAATTAGTTTTGCTATATTGAAGAATTTAAAATCTGATAGTTTTTTTCAAGTACCAACTCTTAGTAGCGATACAAAATCAGTTGGCATTACTTTGGGAAGGGCTTGTAATGACATGGAGCTCATTTATTTTTTTAATTGATTCATAAATGGAAAAAAATTTCGTTCTCAAGACAATAGAAGCAGTGTTGATTACATCAGTTAGCTTAAACTTTTCTTTTCTTGCTTGCTTGATTTATATCGTCTTCTTTGCAGAATTATGTTGATCTTAGCAGAAAATATTATTTCTCATATTTCATTGTCTGATTCAAAGATATATAAATCAATCATCCTGGTTTGCTCTCCTGAAGATTGGCTTTGGTAAGTTTTCTTTCTTTTTGGATCCTGTTCCTTCTTCATTGTAGATGATTTCCTCCAGAATGATAGAGAATTATTCAGGGATAACCACAGTTACGGATATTGGAAAATGGAAATCAAAGATTAAAAGAGTTTAATATAATGATTCACCTTTTTTCTAAGCTGCCACTTTTTCTGGCTTGATGGAACAAATATTTTCTTTGGATTTTTTTATTTCATTTTCCCTGTCAATTAATCACTACAAAATCCCAAGAACATTGCATTGAACAATAGTTATGTAAAAGTAGTGAAGGGTTAATGACCTCAAACCTATTATTTCACTATGCCCTGTGAGTATGTATTTGTTGTCACTTTATCTCTATTACTGTTCATTCAAGTGTAAAAATATCGAGCAGAATGGGATAAAACTCATAATGAATAGTAGGTATTATATGAATAAGCACCCTCAATGCCTTCTCAAGTCCTTCCACAGATAGCAATTTCACTGGTTGCATTGGCTTTTTTGTGTTTGTTTTGTCTGCTAAAGGGTCAACCAGGTAATTGCCTTGTGACTTGGGAGGTTCTCTAAATGCTGTTCTTATGTTCCCGAGAAACAAAAATTACAAATTCATAAGAAATAAAAACGTATGAATCTGAGAAATTATTTGCTTCATGCAACCTACATAGAAGCAGAAACTACAAATTTGTCAATTGATTACTAATTCTGATCACCTACCCTCCCTTGAGCTCAGTTCGCACTGTGGAATACCTCTTTGCTGCTTTATGTGGATGTAATATAGACATGAAGTAAGTTCTTTTTGAAGATTAAAAAAAGAAGAGAAAGATTGCAGCATTGGAAACGCATGCTTACTGATTTGTGGAATTGCAATATAGCCCCTGACATCTGAAAATTTAAAAAAAAATGACTAAACTCATAATACTAACAAAAAAAATCAAATAATACATATGCAATTTCGAACATTTTTCATAAAAGAGTAGAGTAGCTTGTGGAATACAAGTATTCAACAGATGATAGAACATAGCTTAAAAGTAAAAAAGTAAAGGAGACATGATATTGCTTAATATTTTCTCACAAATATTAGAATTAATGCTTTTTCAATTATCTGCATAATTTTCCGTTATATTGAGTAATTTCAATTTTATCATATATTATTTGTATATTTCACATATGCTAAATGTACACTTTACATATACTATATGTATACTCTAAGGGTATACATATAGTATATATAAATTATATGCATAATTTACATATACCTCATATATAGTTTTATCTTTTATGGTAACTGCATCATATATTTAATAAACATATACATCATATATACCTCACATATACTTTTGAATGTGCATTTAATGATTGTGAGTTAAATATATTAATAATTTTGAACCAAACAAATATATAAGTTATATGCAATAAATATAAGTTGAATATACCTTTTATTGTGTAAATTTTAAAATTAAAAATATTAAAAATAAATATTTTTTTAATTATGAGTAGGAATCTTTTTTTTTTTGTAACTAGTTATTTTCAATAATTGAAACATATCATTTTATACTCGATGTAACAAATTGATTTAGTATACTTATATATATATAAAGTATTCTATGTATATAAATACCATATAATTCACGTGTACTTTTATTATATTGTTAATTAAACTCAATCTTGTGAAAAATATAAAGCGGTAGCAATGCATAAAGCAAAAATATCTATATGCATAAACAAAAAATAAAAAAATAAATCATGATTTTTCTAGATTCCACTTAGCACACTTTATGTATAAAAATAATTATATATATATATATATATATATGAGATTAATTTTTCTATAAACATGATCTTGATAACTATTTTTTTGCGAAGAGTAAGTTTAAATGCAAAATCCACTTCATATTAATTAAAAATATGAGAATAATGAGAAATGAAAATGTAAGTATTAATTGTGAATTAATGAAGAAAAATAAAAAATCCGGATTAAATCAGAAAAACACAATTTTTGTTCTTGTGCGCCATTTGCAAAATTGAAGTTGGTGTTTTGTAGAATAATTTATGACAAAAAATTATAAGGTGTATTATTATTGAAAATTATTTAATTTGGTATTCAAATTGGGAAAAAAAACATTTTGTTTATGAACTAAATTGAATGAAATAGAAATTGGAGGATTAAATAGAATTTTTGGAAAAAGAAGAATAAAACAATATTTTGATTAAGTTAAGTTAAGTTTGATTAAAATAAATTAAGATTTATTAATATTAATCCATGGTGCATGTGTCACCAATATATTCTAATCAATTTTTAATCAAAGGATAAAAGGTGAATGGAAGACCATTTTACATCAGAAGAAATTTCTGCAACTTTCTTACACCGTTCAAAATATTTTTCTCTCTATTTCATAAGCTTTATCCGAAACCACCTTTTTCCTCCTCCTCACAATTTAATGTCGGCCACCACCATGGGAGAGAGAATAGAACACTGCCTTTTTGATAAATGGAATAAATATCAACACTGACTTTTTGAAAAAAGAAACTTGGATGATGAAGTGAAGAGAAAAAATAAATTGAATAAATATCTTAACACTGCCTTTTTTAGTTGATTTTAAACGCAATGATGAGGATGATTGTCGCGAAGAGGTATTACGGTGAGAAAGTGGAGGAAGCGGAGGAGGCTGCAAGGTTTCGTGAGATTGTGAAGCAAATATTTCAATTTGCTGGCACAAAAGTGCTATAACCATTAGCTACTATTATAGAATTGGAAAAAAAAATTATAAACTTGAGGAAAACGTTTTTTTTTTTTTTGGCAATATATATATATATATATAGGGCCAAATCCCATAACCCCAAAAGGTTTTAAAAATTTTCAATTAAAACACAGTATGAAAAAATCTAGGTGTTTGTGAATCCTAAACACATAATCATACTCAATTTTACTTCTAATTACACTGACTGAAAGTAAAATTATTGCACTATAAATTAGGGTGGCTTTATATTTTGACGTTATGATTCTTCCTTGTAGAAAAAGACATTCTCAGCTCACAAAATGAATTCTTAACATGTAGTATTAGATTAGTGTTATCTCAATCAAGCATCAACAATTGCCACAAACTAGGAATCATGAGAGGTGCTCTCCAACAGAATTTGTTAATTGGTTCACTAATTAAAAAGGACAAAATCACTTTATCTTTTTCTCCCGAGATTAATTTTTGGTTGCTTCGTGATGTAATCGGTGTATTGAATTTTAGGTAGTTTTTGGGAAAAAAAATTATGTAAATTTAGTTTATTACTTATTCATAAACTAATTCAGTTATAATATGACATATATGCATATTCATTAATTGTCAATCAATATGAATAAAATAATTAAATATGTGTAATTATATAATTAAATTAGTTTATAAATAATGTGTTATATGTAAGAATTTCAGAATTGTTAGTTTGGTTTTTCCATCTTTTTCTCAAAAAAAAAAAGCACACACACACTTGAGATTAAGCTCAGTCATGGACTGGTTGGGCCCGTAGAATCACTCCAATCTAACATGGACTAGACCGGGCTAAACTGGTTCCAAGCCCAACCTAGATTGTGACCCGTAGGAAAAGGGTTTAAATCCTCCCCTCATGAACTATAAACTACTAATTTCGGTTCCAATATGGATAAATTCAATTTTTTTTAAAAAAAAAAGAGACAACAATCGTAAGACTGTTACCTACTCCCCCGCGTACAGCAGCAAGTCTAGGTTGCACCTATTTTTTTATCAATAATTAAATATATTAAAATATAATAAAAATATAAAAATATCTTTTATAATAGAAAAATAACAATTATATTTTAGTGTCATTATTGAAATTTAAATTTTCAATTTTTTCTCTATAAATACCAAATTTATTCCAATTTTTTTATTTCCTACAAAATCTTAATCAATTCTCTTAATTTCTCTATGATTTAATTTTAATTCTCTATATATATATTTATAATTTTTCTCTAATTACACTTGGTTATTTTTTTCTCTAATTTATTTCTAATTATACTTCGACAACATAATCAATTTTTTATTAAATTCTTAAATTCTCTTTAATTCTCAAATTTTTCTTAATCTTGCACTTCTTTTTTTCTTATATTTTTCTACAATTTTTTTTAATATTCTCCAATTTTTTCACAAAATATAATCATAAATAATAGTAAGTCAAAGTGAAATGAGAATTTTTTTTTTTGAAAAATATTGTTAATTTGAAATTTTTTATTAAAAATTTGGATGAGAAGTGGGAGTTCGAAATTCCAACTCAAGAAAGCCAAAGAAATAGCAGTGATGAATAACTGGATCTAGATCTAGCGGCAACAACATCATTTGAAACAAAAATTCGAACATCTGACATTTTTCAAATTCATTTCAAGAAATTTCAAAAAAATAATTAGTCATTTGATGTTATGTTCAATTATTGTACACAAATATACAAATTTAAGATTGGAGATGATTATTTCATATTTCGAAATCACCTACAAAATAAACATATTGCTCAAATTAGAATAAAAGAAAAAATTAAATTAAATTTTTGGGTACGCAACATCTTCTTATATTTTTCAATTATTTCAATATAATAATAAAAAATAGCAAAAATAATAAGGATGAAACATTTATTTTTTAGTTTTGGTAAAAAAATAAATTTTGTTAATTATTGTCAAAATGCATTAAATTCATTTGTTAAATATGTACTTATAAATGCTTTTTGTATAATTTATATAATAAAAAAAATTGCTTCTTTGAATGAATATGTTTATATTTGTAATAATATTTGGGGTGATTATTTGTATTTGCATTCTTACACGAGTCTTATATGTTATTGGATTGATTGTGAATAACAATTGCAAAAAAGATTATTTACATTTAAATTTTTTAATGATCGACATATCGCCGATAATATTTTTAAAATAATAAAAAAAATACTTTAGAAGAATATGAATTAGTTTATAAAATTTTTTCAATTGTTTTTAATAATACAACAACAAATACCGCTTTAATTTAAAACATTTAAGTATTATGCCAATTTAATATTGGATGCAGATTTTCACATTAGATGTGTTTGTCATGTATTAAATTTATATATTCAAGAGAGTTTGAAATATCTGAGTGATATAATTGCTCCAATTAAAGTTGTAATTTCATTTTTATGGTCACATCCACAAATAATAAAATTATGGAGTTGATTTTATCGTGAAGAATGACAAAAAATTTAAAAATATTTAAAAGAATATTACTACTTATTGGAATTCAACTTATGAATTACTCAATTAATCATATGGATATAAAGAATTATTATGTACATTTATTTCAAATAATATGTTACAAATTAATTTATACCTATAACATTGAGATATTTGTTAAGAACTTTTAGGTATTTTAAAATTTTCAAATGATACAACATATGTTTTAAGTAGTTTTTATTATCCAACATGTCATTTATTATTATGTGAATATATTAATATTATTGGTGCATTTCAAAATTATATTAATAATCCAATTTTGTATAATTCTATTAGTATTATGAAAAATAAATTATTGAATTATTTTAAATTATTTATTTAATTAATTTTGTATATTGTATTTATAATATCCACTCAGCTAATCAAGATTACTCTTGACTAAATGTGTGGATGATACTGAATAACCGTTTTAGAAAAATCTGTGCAAATAAAAAAAATCTTTCATTTATAAAACCTTATTTCAAAACACAATACCAAAGTAAAATTTAACATCTAAAAACCATACATCAATGCATAACCTTGATCCCTAAAGATCTCTTTTTATATATATAAATTTGGCCTCAACTGGCCATTGTTTGCAAAACGATAATTTTTATATAAATATAAATTATTTAACAAAAAAGCTTATACAAAAATATAAACCTCAAAATTATGTCATGTACAAAAAGAATGAAAATGAAATGTAATCACGACTCTCAATATTGACACTTTTTCTCTTTAAGTCAACTCATGTTATCCCTTAGGTTTCGACTTGCATGCAAGAAACTTATACGTTAAACTACTGAAAGTTTAATGATACATGTAGGTATAAAAATTCAGACATACAATCATACAAATTATATCATGGTACATTATGCATTTTTATATTATAATACAAAAATTATTGTCTTAATGTATGACAATATAATCACAATATCCCACACCAATATTATGCATAACAAGCATTCTCATATAACTTGATCATTGAATCCTTACGTATTTTATTACATAACTACCATTATTTGCTTATCGTTTCTTTATGTATAAAAGACATAAAGAATAATTTTTTTATCAATGGAGTTGAGTAATCTTATATCATTCAAATGAGCCAAAAAAGAGTTCAAAATCTCATTAATATGATTAAAATTCTTATTAGGCGTGTTCCAAACCAAATTACATAGAAATGGATCTTTGAAAGTAATAATGGATCTAAAATTTACAATCAAGTTCATGGACCAATACTATACAAAGAAAACCTAAAGTAAAGATCAAAGAAGTCTTTCATGAAGATTTAAGTCAATTGGGCTTAATTACAAGGTATTCAAGTCCAATAAATTGAGTGGGCAGATCTGAAGAATCATGTGCAATGTAAGTGTAACTTGAGGGTGTTGGATTTTGAACATGCATCTCATACATGGCACAGCAAAATATAAAAATTAATCAAAACTAAAACCCAATAACGCCTTATGTAATTTAAAATCGGATCATAACATCTAATAGGAAAAGTTAATTACCTTTGTTTGCAATTCTTGATCTTCTAAGTTGTGAGTTTTTCCTTCTTTATTAGGTTGTAACAAACCACAACAATCCAAAGTTAGGATTACCTCTAAGAGTATCTACATAAAGGAAGAACAATTATCATGCAATTCGTCATTTCACTAAGCTATAGCTCATTTGGTTTAGAGCATTGACTATGTGTCAACTCCCACTAAACTGACTACATCATATCTAGTTCAAATGATATTAGTTCTTTTCTATGAAACTCATTACTCTATTATATATGTCCTTGAAGATCTTCTTCAAGATATGTTCACTTTGGCTAAGAATTTCTAAGTAATGATCTCTATAAGAGGTCATATATATGCTCACCTTCTATCAGGAATGATGAATCATTTATTAACTACTCGACTACCTTCGAATACCTCATGCAATACCCAATCACCACGCTATAAAGTATAGATTTAGTATCAAAAAGAACCTTAAGCATCTCAAGTATAAGGATACTTACATCATTACTATTATGAAACTATTACTGACATTGAATAGATATTCATGTGATTGTTTTATAGTAGGTCATTCAACGTGTTTAACTACTCTAGTAAATATCCACATATTAACTCTAAATATCTCATGTCTTCAGCTTATGAAATCAGTTGTTTGACCTAGTTAAAGAGTATAACATATACTAGTCTATCTAGATTAACAATATCTCATCTTGTTAATCCTATAACTAGGGATAATTTAGGTATAAATATAATTACACATGATAAGATTCTCATTATCATAATCTCATCATGATTTCTTTCATGTTGTATTACGTACCAATGACTTCATTAAACAGTCTAAGATTTATATCATTCATATTCAATGAATACTATATAATGAAAATGTCTTTTATTAATAATAAATAAGTATATCAAGTACTTAAAGTGATTATTTTTAGGGCACATCTCTAACATAGGGATCATATGCGAGACATATGCATAATTTATTATTTTTAAGCCCAAATTCGTATGGCCCAAGTTACATAATTATATTGTATATAGTTTTTCTATTTCTAGTAAGATTTTAGTAATTTTCCTTATTTGGCAAGAATTTGGATTTATTAGTTGTCATATCCCTGTTTTCAAGGGATTGGATTAGATTATCTCTACTTGTAAGGGATTTAGATTGGATTGAGATTGTACTTCTGTAAAATTTTCTATTGTGAGGGAATTCAGTTAGAATAGGTTTCAATTTCTTTTAACCTAAAGGATTCATCTACTTAGAGGTATAAATATTCACTTGGGTATATATGACAATATTATTGATGAATAAAAACAAATTTGAGTATTTTCTTCATAAAGAGAGTCTTGTTGCATCTCTTTATTACTTTTAAGAATTAATTACTTATCAAGTGATATTGTTTTGTGCCACGATTATTCTTAATTAATCTTATAATTTTGGTTCTCTGCTACATTAGTTAGCTTTGAGTCAAATTCAATTTATGATCACCCTAACTTAAAATTTGTTTACCTTATTTTGTTAAGGGGTTTCAAGACACATTATTTACGGTTTCACATCAGTTTGGTATCAAAGCTTTTGGTAAGATAATTATTGTCTATCATTTTAAATTTCTTTCTAGTTATTAACTTAGCTAATTTAAAATTTTTCCATTAGATGCACCTTAGGATAAATTCAGCCATAATAAGTAACATTGCATGTTTAGGTTTCTTTTAATTCCTAGATGTGTTTGTGGTTTATTAAGCATTAAGCGTTATTGTTTAGTGTTATTTGATTAAAAAAACAAAAAGAAAAAGAAAAAAAATAAGAATTTCGAATTTAACACTAAAATTGTGAAAATTGTGCTATGGAAGCTTCAAGTGGAAATCTCATGATTATTGGTTGTTGGAATCATTTGAGATCATCATAAACTATTGCAATCAATCTAAAATAATTGGTTTTGAGGTTGAAAAGTACGATTTGTTAATTCAGGTACCTTAGTGATCATATTGAACATTGATTTGATCTTAGAAAATTGAGCTTATCTATTAAATATGCCCTAAGTTCTATGTAACACTCGCTAATACAACCGGAAAACCCTCACCAACTGTAACAATGGATTTCATAGTGTTATTTTGAATAAAAACTCATTAAATTAAAATTTTTTACATTAAAACCGTGTTAAAGCATCATAATGCAATTAATGCATAAAATAAACATAAATAAACTTTAATCCAACGATCAATATTATAATATAAAATATTTTTTCGGCTTTACTAGCCTCATATTACAAAATTATATTATTTAAAATACCATCACATGTTCTTAAAACATAATAGACATGTAAAAGCATCAATTTTCCCATGAAATAAATAAAATACATGATGTCATGAATGTATACACCTTAACTGGGTGCTCTCTGACTGAACTTTAGTGACTTATTGCTCTTTCAGTCAACTTCTATCTACCGACTTTGAACCTGCATGCAGAAAATCCACACACTAAGCAAACTGATCTTTAGTGATACATATGTGCATAAAAATTATACATTTAATTGATGTCATACTGTTATGCAATTTATCTCATTATCATGCTTAGAATCATATATTCTAGTTGTTTCATGTCTCAATGCAAGTTTTCATGTCTATTAATATCATAGACATCATATACTATTACGACGTATATTATACACATATACATACTTTCCGCATCATGTATCTGATATCATTATAAACGAATACATGTCTATAAAAACTTTCATCTAAACTTTCAACTGATATATTTTATTTCATTCAGCCCTAGACTTATAAACTTATTACATTAGTTTTACTTGGCCAAATATTATTTATACTTGACTATTCAGATACGGAATATAAGTCAAGAGCGCTCATAGTCGAGGTTAAGCCACCCAACTTATAACCTGTAACTGCTCACACCAAGCTCTTTAAGTCAATGACATTCAACAACCCGAGCTTAAGTTACATTAACTGAGTAAAATAATACATGTTAGCATATCTAGGATCAAGTGCTCATAATACCTGAGTCACTTTTTCCTCATATAAAAGTATCTCATATAGTACCGTTTACCTCCCTCAATGGTATATCATTTATCTTATGTCAAGTCCAAGCCTAGAGAATTGAACTTTTTATCTCATAAACATTTATCTTTCAATTTATTTTAAACACATATTATTACCAACATTCACTTCAGCATTTACTTTTCCATTTAAGCATTATCATATACAATACATAAATAGCATATCATGTCATTCACATTTTATTGACCATGTATATGTACATATATAAGATGTTATTCATCCATTTAGCAATTAGATCAAAATTAAAAAATGTACTTATTATACATTCAAACAGCTTCACGAGTGTGAACTATCTATTCACGGTCATGAAGGCACCTTTTACGGTTATCTTACCTATGAACCATCACGTGAATAAAACATAACCATCACTAGCGTGAATTATTTATTCACAGTTGTGACACTATATCATCTCGGCTTTCCAACCATAACACTAACCCTTGAAATTATGGGTTCATATAGTTTATACTCATTCGACATTTACGATCGTAATACCCTTATTTACGAGAGTGAATCATGCATTTTCAGCAAATTCAAAACAAAGTATTTCATGTATTTCATGCAAAATCTATAAGATTAACCAGTGTTAATCACTCATATCCACACTTTCATAATCATACCATATTTACAAACATAATTACACTATTTTTAACTCATCAAATTCATTAATAGGTAAAATAAAACCATGGCATAACATATAGGTCATTTTTACACATATGTCATTTTACCATATTATTTATCAACCATAAAATGTCATTTATCATTCATTCTCATTTTCAGAAACACAACATACATTAATATGCATGAAAATTGAATTAATAAGCCTATATGTACATACCTTTGACCAAAAAAAAAGCCTTAAATATCCCTTCAAGCTTTTCAAGCTTGATTTCCTCTTTGTGATATGTTCCCTTGTCCTCTAGCCAAACCTAACATCACAAACATGTTCTTATCAGACCTTTATAACTATAAACAACCTAAAACAAACCTTAATAACCGAGTTCTACCTCAACATTGACAAAACTTAACCAAGCTTCATTTTTCTCAAGTTTTTAAACTTTAAAAATGGTGTTTAGGGTTCTTTGAGGGTAAAGAAGATGACTAACAAGTCTTGGCTTATGTCAGAGGGTGATAAAGGGCGATGAAACTGGTTTTAAAGCCAAAATTTTGTGCAAAAAAAAACAGAAAAGTGCGACTGGTCATGACCAACTGACCTGTTTCATAGGCGTGACCTTTAACCACATTGGCATCTTTCATGGCCATTACTAAACTATTCACAGGCATGAAAGTTCTCTCTTCTTAAACACTCTTACTATGTTCAAAACTCTGTCAGTTGAACTATATTATGACCTTTTACGGGCGTGAAACCTTTCCTTTTTAAAAAATTTTAACTTAAACTTTAGAACACTTTAAACCTCATCATTTCCCACTCTAAACACATATATAACTTATAGGTCTTATTTTACGAGAATTACATTCTTGGTATTTGGTGATAAGTTAAAGTTGAATAAGGATTAAATTAAGGGAAAATTGGCTACTCACTAGGAGGAAACCAATTTTAATTTTTTTCCCAAAGTGTCTAATTCCTTTATACTCCTTAGTTTTCATTCTTTTAATTTTTTCCTATTTACATCTACATTATTTAAGTCTAATTTGTATTCTTATGCTTAAAATTAACAAAAATCAATAGCATACATATCTTTGCATCCATGTATAGCTTCATATACATATATTTTCTTTTACATCAATTTGCTTCTAGATTTTTTGTTCCATTCATTCTTATTAATTCTTATCATAAAACACTTGCGTATTACTTAATTTTATTTCTGGTTCTTGATTGTAATTTTGAGATTTAATATTTGAGTGGTAAGCTCAAAAAAGGGTAAAAGTCATTATTTGTGCGAAACATGAGAGTTGTTATATTTTGATTTATGTGAAACACATGAGGGAATGATTGTGATGAATTTTTATCTTCATTAACTCTTTCTTATAGCTTAACCATGTCTAAGAGAAGTATAAAGGGTAGTAGTGGACCTGAGAAACATGGTGATTATGTGCAAGTAGATGTTTTTCAATTTTACATTCAAATATTGGAGGAAAAGATTGGAAAAATTATAGACATGATGGAGTTTAAACACATCATGTAACACATCTTATAACTTAAAATACATTAACATACAAGATAGGAGAATTAATATGCATATATGTACTAACTTTTGAAAATAAAGTCTAAAACTTTCAAGTTGTTCAGGCTTGTCTAGCTCTTGGTTGATTCTTACAACCATCACTGACATTAATATGAGTGACATCACCGGAATTATCGATCCTTGATTGACATGTTAAACTATCCAAGACTCTAGTTTTTGGCTAGATGTTCTAGGCTTACTTTTGCTATTATAATATTCATGCTCGTTAATTAATATATTTCATGGGTTTAATGGCTCATTAATCATATAAATACTCAATAAAAATATAATTTGCATAATATAACAAGATTCATATCATTTTACATATTGAATTCTTCAATTTATATTATGCTATATTATTAGCAGATTTTATATTTTGTATTTTATCTCAATTTTGGTTATGTTAAAGTTCGAATTAAATTAAGTGGTCTTCTAGAAATTTATAGTCTCAGATCTTATCTTTACTTTAAATTTTGAAGTACTTAATTTGGAATTCTATAAAAAAAAATATAACTAATTGAATACTGATTGTTCAGTTTAAATTCTACCCAGAATTTCAGGACAAATTTCATGTCCAATATTTATGTCACTTTTTAATATAGTTACCTTCAAAATTGGGTTTCACGTTCCCATAAAAATTTTATACCTATGTCCTATCTTCCAAAACCAACAAAGAAAACATTAATCATAATTCCAGATTTTAAGCTATAATAATATAAGTACTGATTGCTCCATATAATTTATCACATAACATATTAACATATAATTCAATTTTTACCAAATATAATCACAAGTCTAGAAAACATGAATTTTTAGAATTTTTATCACCAAATACTACTAATTAACAATCATTTACATGTCAAATACTCAAATTATGTAATTTTATGATAAAATATAGGTTATTGCCTTAAGTTATGCACTTACTTTTTTTTTCTTTTCTTTATCTTTGGTCTTTTATATATCATTCTCCTTTCCTTTATCTTTTCTCTGTTCTTTAGTATCTAAAACATATAAAAAAAAAACTCATCAAATACATTTTTTCCATCATATATCTCTAACCCCTATTTTCTCTCTATTCAAGAATAAGCTCTAAATGAGTTTAAAACCTCATTTTACTTTAGAGAAACTTAAAGAGAAGATGAATGACACTTTATCTCAAGCTTTTTCTTGTTGATGAATGACACTTTATCTCAAGCTGAAATTTTTGAGATTTCTCTCTCTTATTTTCTTGTTTATTTCTCATTCTTTTTGCTTTCCTAAGCTTTCTCAAGCTTTTTTATGCATGAAAACTTACTTTTTCATTGGCTATGGTGGAAAGATGGAGGAATGTGGGAGATAGTTTAAGTGTATAAAATTCTAGATAAAAAGTGATAATGAAGAAATAAGAAGAAGAAAGAAAGAAGAAAAAGACAAAAATTAAAAAATAGGTCTCATTTTCATATAAATATCTAGATATTTATGTTAATTAGCTTCTTAATGTTTGTCACTTGGTGTGGCTGGCCAACTCATATATCATGTGCCTAAAATCATCCATTTAATTAATAAAAATATCACTTGATTCTCCAATTTTTGATAAATTGTGAATTGACCCCAAAATTTTCTAAATTTTGCATTTAGGTCCTTCATCGTAAACTAACACCTTTAAATATTTTAAACATTTTTTAGATATTTTTCTATAATTATTTTCTATTATTTTAATTTTTTTCCAGTCAAAATCCGAATTTAGATTTGAGTCAACTTGACGCATTAGTTTAACGATATGTGCGACTTAGTGCCTAAATTTATGGATATGACAGCTTTCACAGGATCAACGTATCACACGATATTTACGGCCGTAAAAACTTATTCATGAGTGTGAACAACTTTCAAAACTATGTCATTTTGAATCACCACACTCTCACGAGTGTAAATATCCATTCACACGCATGAAAAGCATCCTTCTAACTATTTCTAACCTTTTAACTACCCATCATCACTTAAAATAACTCACCTAATATATCAGCCCTAAAAACCGAGCGTTATAATATTTTTGATTTTAGATGTAAAATATATAGTTTATATAATTATTTGAACATTTATTATTTACTGTTAGATGTAGATGATAACATTAGTGTTGATTCTATTATTAATCATGTAAAAAAATTAACTTGTGATTTATTTATGAAATTTATTTTGATCTATAATATCCTACTACTACTAATAGTAGTGACACTATTAGTAAAAGTTCAGGTGAATCGATAAAAATTAGAGGGATGATTATTTAATGTTGTAAAAATATAAAAAACTAAGATCATGATCCAGTTCACCCGAACATGATATTTATCTAACAATTACATTTTAGTTTAATGATAGTAAGACAGATAAAGATTTTTTAGGCATTGATTGATAGAATCAACACTAACATACTTATTCGATACTCTCCTAAATTGTAAAATAATTTTTTTCAATTCGAGTCTCAATTATTGTGGTTAAACAAGTTTTTAGTGCGGAATGTAATATTTTGGATGAAATGTGATATAATTTAACTCCTAAATCGCTAAAAATTTAAGTGTATATTAAAGATTGGACCAAAAAGGTATTAAGATAATAAAAAATAGAGAAAGATGAAAATAATGATCAATACGACTTCATCACCGAAAAAACGGTTGACACATCAGCTACTGGTGGTTCCGATTGAAAAAAGGTAAAATGGGTCAACAATTAAAATTTAAAAGGTAAGAGAATTACATATGTTTTGATTCTTATAAACCCCAAGATGATACGTAGTAAAACAATTAAGTTTAATCCCCTTATTAATAATATTATTTTTAAATATAAATTCAAACTTTTATAATTAAATTATTTTTTAAAATAAAAAATTAAATTGATTAGGTTTTTAGTTTAATTATAATTTTTCTAATTTATTAATTTATCAAATAAAAATAATCATTTCTAAATTTCAATTTATAATTTCTCAAAATCAGATTTTTCATTTTTTATAACAATCTAACTTATTACATAAAATCATAAACTAATATTTAATAAATTAATTTTTTTCTCAAAGTTTTTATTTTTTATAATTTATTAGTTGTAAAAATTTATAATTTGTACAAATTAATATTTTATAAGTTAATATTTTTAAAAATTTTTATTCTTTCTAACTAATTTTTTTCCATTTTTTTTCAAATTTTATATTTTTTTGCTTCATTTATAAACAAATTGAAAAGTTAAATTAATTTTTTTACTTCAAATTTATCTAAAAATTAAGTTAATTTTAATTGTATTTATTTATTATGTTAATTATTTAATTATATAATTTTTTTAAAAATAAAAAAATTGTAAAAATCAACCGAACAGTCGGTTAATGAACAGAAACTGACTAATCGTATATCCTGCGGTTCCAAATCGCGGTGGATGCTGCTCCACATCCAACAAACTTTCAAAGAAACGGGAATTAGTACATGTGAAATCTCAAATTATGTTACTGTCCTTATGCCCCCAGTTTGTGGGCTTTCTATAAATTATGAGAAAATCATTTGTATTGAATTCTGATAAGAGGGAAGCAAAAGTAAATCTATCTTAGATAAAATGATAAATTTTATTTTATAAAAATAAAAGAAAATTATAAAACTTACATTTTTTTAACAGGGAAATAATTAAATTTAACTTGTAGTCGTCTCATAAATGAAGATATGTACATGCTAGCCATCTTTAATAATTAATATTTGTTAATTAAAACACATTATTTTTTTTTATTAATATCCACTTTCTTCTAATATTTTTATTTGTTGACTCAAGGACAATTTGGTCAATTTGGGAAACTTTCAGTTTAACAGCTTATGTCCGCGTGGGCCCTTATCTACTCGGCCTAACGATTCGCTATCGGGTAAGAGCAGCATGTCTCGCTGTCTCCTCTGCCTCCGCTATAAATGACCCTTCTCCTTCTCCTTCTCCTTCTCCTTTTCGTATCCCGTGCTGTGAACTTCCATATTCCATTATTGCATAATAAGATAAAAAACCACCTCTTCTTCCTCTCTCAAATACTTGCGCAGTTGCTCTTTCAATCTTTTTCTGTTGAATTCAACGATGGATTGTTGCGGCAAAACAGCTCGCGATTCCACCTCTCCTTTTGATTTCCTCATCTTCGGTACTTTCTCTCCCTTTTATGCTAACATCACTTTCCTGTTTTTCTTCTTTTAATTAGGTTCTGATCGTGTTTCTTTGAATTTGATTTCCTGTTTAATCAGATTTGGATGACACTCTGTATTCTTCTAAGCTGGGAATAGCTGAAGTTCTGAGGAAAAACATTGATGGTATATAGGCTTTCTACAAGTTCTATTTATATTTTATAGTTAATTACAAAATTTATAACGAGGCTGCTAACTTTTCTTTCTTGCAGATTTTCTTGTTGAGAAATGTGGATTTGCAGAGGATAAAGCTTCAACTCTCCGAGTTGAGCTCTTCAAAACTTATGGCAGTTCTCTAGCCGGTCTGCGGGTAATTCATCTCTGCAAAACAGAGAGGAAATTCAGGAATCTAGCTATTTCTTTGCGTTGATTTTATTGCTGATTAATTTATAAATTTATTTTTCAGGCATTAGGCTATGATATCGATGCTGATGATTACCACAGGTGATTTTGAAATTTTCATTTTTCTCTTGGTTTTCATAACGGCTTCATTTTTCTTAATTTCTAAGATCAACGAATTTGATTTTTCTATTTTTATCACTTTCCAGTTTCGTGCACGGAAGATTACCTTACGAATTGATCAAGCCAGACTGTCAATTACGTAATCTCCTGAGGAGCATTACACAAAGGAAAATCGTGAGTTTTCTAAAGAGAAAAATCCAAAGACTTGAAATTGAATTTTCTATTTTGTTTAATTTCTAAGATTCACTTTTCATCTCCTCCAGATTTTCACCAATTCAGATAGGAATCACGCAATTAAGGTCCTAAAAAGGTTAGGATTAGAAGACTGCTTCGATCAGATCATATGCTTTGAGACAATGAATCCCAATCTATCAAAATCAACTCGTCCAAATGAGTTCCCTATTCTTCTTAAGCCTGCAAAGGACGCCATGAAGATTGCTATCCAAGCTGCCGATGTGGACCCTCAACGCACGGTAATGCCATAAAACGCGACAATCATTTCTCAATTTGGGTTCTACTTGATTAATTATAATATTTATGTGTACTAAAACGACTCATCGTTTGTGGCAGCTGTTTCTCGATGACAACGTGCGAAATGTAGCAGCGGGGAAAGCTATGGGATTGCGTACTGTTCTGGTTGGGAAAACGGTGAAGAGCAAAGAAGCAGATTATGTTGTGGAGAACGTAGATAAAATTGCACAAGTGATTCCTGAGATTTGGGTGAACGGAAATGAGAGAGGTGACCAAATAATCAGCCGTACTAGGAGTGGAATGGATTCCATCCTCACTACCACGCCTGTTGGGGCCTAATCAAATTCCCAATCAAGGCTTTTTCATAATGGTTGGTGTCATTTGCATATCATTTGGCCCCATTGTCTATTGTGTATATATGCCTAATGCCATGTGGATATTATCAAATGTGCATACGTGTGACTACTTTTGTAAATGATATGTCCATATAATAAGATTTTTATATATTTAGTCTATCGAAATAATGTTCCAAAATAAGTTTGATTGATAATCAATAGGTTGCCGGATTTCTTAATCAATATTGTTGAAAAGAATACTTGTCATGTAAATTGGTTAAGAGATCCTTCACCTCCATTAAGATGTATTTTTCCTTGAACAAAGTTTAGTTGTATAATTTAATTAATCTTTTAACATATTAGGCCTTTTTCTATGTTGGATCGAATAAATCATCAAGTCAATTCAAGTCAATTTTTAAAAAATTCAAATTACTAATTTTACATATTATATAATGTGACATTTGTGCATGTCCTTTTCATTTTAGATCATTAATTTTTACTATTTAAATCATATTTGAATTGACCCATGAATTGGCCCTTGTTGTGTCAAAAACTCTTTTAGTCATTTTGAATTAACAACCAATGAATCATTTCTATGTAATCTATTCATCGGTTCTCTAATGAAAAAAAATTAACAATAATAAAAACATTAATTTGTTTTATTTAGTTCAAAAAAAAAGGGCAAAAAAATGCTATTTCAAGAAACTTCGAGTCGATTATTAATTTGTTGTAAAACTAAGTGCAGAATTGGCCACATTTAATATAGTGTCACCTGAAATAACGATGGGCACCATCATAATATGGTGATATTAAATAAATTTATGTAAGGGATATAATAAGTAATTGTTTTCACAAGAGAGAAAAATCATGCTGTATATGTCAATCCCAATAATTATATAATGGGTGGTAGTTGTGTGTGTATTCATCAATGGCTGTCACTTTCTTTTTTTTTAATTATTCTTCATCTCATATTTTATAATTTTTCTTGGAATAATTATTGTATTGCTGTTAGGTGTCATAATGATAAGAACAAGTAAAATCAGCATATCACTATTTGATGTAGACATCCTAAACACATTGATATAGACATGTGCTTGGGCTTGTATTTTTATTTTATTGTTTATTTTTGTATTAGAGATAGCAATGAAATGGGCATATCCGTCCATCATGTCCTTCTCAATCCTACAGTAATCTCTCAAAACACAATATTTTTTTTTATCAAACATAATAATTGATTATACTATTAATTGAAATATTTATTTATTGGCTTTAATTTTCGGAGCCGACACTCAATCACAACTAAGGAAAAAATAAATAATTTATATAATTATGATGATTAAATTTGGCTACAAACCACAATTACGATGCAACATCAATAAATTCTATAGTTCGATTAACGTCAAAGATTCTCCTTTGCTCCAAGTTGCATTGTTTCGGTAATGGCTGCTAATTTGCTTTAATAAATTAAAAGGTCACCTTTGTTTTCGGGAAAAAAATAATAGAAATCCAGTGTGTTATTTTTTTCCGAAATTACAGGTGTTTTCAGTATCTAACGGATTAAGATTAATCATATTTGTATCAAATAAGACTCTGAACTATAGAAAAATGATTTTTTAAGAGTTTTAAGGTAATTAAATATCCTAAATTTAAATTCAAAACCTCTAATTAAGTTGAAAGAGTTTCGTATCAACTTACCTACATCCTCTTAAATTAAGTTTAATTTGTTATTTTATTTGGATTAAGAATATAAATACAGATATAAGATTTCCTTTTAGACCGTCAAATTTAAACTATTCCAAATATATATTTTCTCAATTTTTTCTACTCTCGATCTTAAATCTCCCGATCTCGGAGATTGCTGAAATGATAGATGAACAAATAACATATTTAATTCTAAACTAGAAACAGTGGGACTTCAACCACCATTGAGTATCGGGACAATGGATTCTACTTATTTTGTTGGGAGACCGGAGATTCACTCGTGGATAACTCCACTCTCCAACTCAATCTCTCCAAAGTTGAAGAGGACTTTACTTATTTTTCTTTTTTAACTTCTTCTTTTTATTTTTTCTTGTTCCATTAATTTTTGAGCCATCGGTATTGAAAAAGAGGATTTCACAGCGGTAGCAGCAGTTACAATGGGGAGAAGAAGAGACAAAGGACTTTATTAGGATTAGGGTTTAAGTGGAGAAAGACTTCACTATAGCGAGGAAAAATAAGGCGCTTTGGCAAATTGTCAGTGCGACAATAAGAGAAAGAGGATATTGTGGGACTCCTGATTTGTGCAAGTGTTAGTGGAAGAATCTCCTCAATCGTTACATTGTATCATTATTATAATTTTTTTTTTAAATTAGATGGGCGGTACTTAAATTATAAAATATTTAAAATAATAATATTTGAACTTCATTTTGTAATAAAAAAACATTTTATCTAAAATTTTATAACATTATAATATTTCCTTCCATACCCGTCAATCTACTTTATAGAACGGTAATGTGACATTTTCACGTTAGCAATAAAATTGGATATGGTATTTCCACGTCAGTACTAAAGTTACACATGAAAATAATATATCAGGTATCATACTGTTATACACCTTAAATTTAGAATATCGTCAGTATAATTTATCATATTTCTCACTTTTCAACAATTAAATGCATTTTCCATCAAAAAATATCATTTACTCAACAACAAAAACAATTCTAAAAAAATTCATGTATATTTTCAAAAAAAATTGAATACATTTTTTTAAAAAAAAATTGATTTCATATTTTTTTCCATAAGAGTTAGAAGAGAAATTAAGTACGAAATGTATTTAATTTTGAAAAAAAAAATCACTTTCTCATGTATTTCTCTCTCAACTCTTGTAGAAAAAAATAACATGAAATCAATTTTTTTTGAAAAAAAATATATATTTAATTTTGTATTGAAATTTTATTTGAAAAAAAATACATGAAATAATAAAAATCAAAACATTTTTTTAATTTTTTTTACAATTGATAAAAAGGTGAAAGAATTTTAAAGACAAACGCATTTAATTGCTGAAAAAATGGTAAATTCCACTGATAGTACCTTAACTTTAGGACATATAACAGTATGGTATCTGACATGTTATTTTCACATATAATTTTAGTGTTGACATGAAAATATCACATGTAATTTTATTGCTAATGTCATATCAACGTTCTGTTAAGTAAATTGACGAAAATAGATGAAAGTATTTTAGAGTTACAAAATTATAAATCAAGTATTTTTTTATTACAAATTAAAATTCAGGTACCATTATGTTACACATCCTATAGTTAGAGTACCGTCAATATAATTTACCTTTTCTTTTCTCATTTGATTTCTATTAGAAATTAATTAGTTTTTAAAAAAAATTCCAAGTTTTATGTAGAGGGATCGAAACACTTGAATAAATTAGGCTTTTATTTTAATTGTCATGTATAATTTTCCTCTAGTTCGGGTATATTATCACCTAATAGAGACTTAAATTTTGAAATAGTTACATGTGAGGTGTGATTTTAACTGTACTGTTGGACATTTTTGTATAACCATTATGAGAATATAATGGTTCAAGGGTAAGGAAAACAAAATATGGGAATGAAGTAAACTATTTTTTTTCTTTTTGTGTTGGCTTAAAAGATATAAGCAGCTTAATTATATATGAAAAGGAAAATACTAAATTATATATTATATTGATCACTCTGGAAGTTGTCATTCACTCCATTTTAAATGTGGAGGAAAACCATCCGAGAAAACTTGTTATTTTATAATGATTAAAAGTGAAAACTATATGATAAGTATATATTATGTATATGTGAAGTATATATGAGGTATTATTATTAGATATTGGAAACAATTATGTTAAAAAATTAAAATATACATGAGGTATACATTTAGTATATATAGAGTATATATTTAGTAAATGTAAGATATATGAATAAAACATTTAGACACTAAATTAAAATATTGAAGGGTGCAATTTTTTTTCTTCCAAAACCTAAGAAAATGCTAATTTTTTTTCGAATTTATCCTTTTCTTATTGTCACCACTATTTTTAATCATTATTTCATTCTTAGTTGAAAATTAAAAGATAATTTAGCGAATAACAATTTTTTTTTAATGTTATAACATTAAAAGATACTTGAGTGGAAAGGAAGAGTAATATTAAAACAACATGAATATGGTAAATTATCAAAAGAAAAAAAATCTAGGACTTCCTTCGATGAAACAATAACGTTCATATGTCTTTATCACTAGACCACCACGAGAGGTGGTTATATAACAAATTTAACATTGCATGGTATAAAAAGCATTTGGATGGTGAATTGATGATCTAGTAGATATGAACCCAAAGAAATTAAATTAGCAGATGGGGGTAGCTAATACCAATGGGCACAAACCATTCCCATATATTTACCGTAAAAATGTTCACTTTATTTATTAGTTTTATTCTTTTAAAAAAATAATAGTATTTATGCTTGATATGATTTGTCAATTGAAGCATTAAATGCGTATTTTGACAAAGATGATGAGAAATTGAGAATATGCCGCAAGTGTCACATTGATGGCAATTGAATATGGCCATATGGTGGAATTTAGTTGTTATTATTATTATTATTATTATTATTATTAATAAAATGCTTAATGCATATAATTCATCTATTATTCTCTACATGATTTGTCAATTGACCCTTAAATTTATTTTTAGCCATTATAAAGTCTCATTTTTTAACATTTAAATACATTTACGCTGAAAAAAAATATATAACTTTATACTTACGTAGACAAACATTTTATAGAAAAAAAAAAATTCAGTCAGAGTAAAATGTACAAGAGACATGCTTATAAATTATGTGACAATAACTATCAGTTATAAAGACATAATAAATTTATTATGTATATTTATGCTACATTGTAACTATATCTATTACAAAATCATACAGGTAATAAAAAATATGTTATGCATTTGTTTAAATTTAAAAATTACACAGTAAAAAGTATATGTAACCTATATTTATAGTAAATGTTTTCTATATTTATTAGTTTACGGCTTTAGATGAATCAATTAATAATACTTATATATGCAAGAAAGCAACACAAAAGGAATATTCTCAAATTTTTAAAAAAATATTTACTATGTATTTTTTTAATATTACAAGTTACACTTAAAAAATATATTTGAATTATATTTATAGTATATGTTTTATATATTTATTTTTGTAACACCCATAAATTAAGGTCTGGAAATTATAAGTTAAATAAGTATATTAAAGGTATATGGGAAGTATATGTGAGGTTAAGAGTATTAGAAACCATAAAATAATGAAAATATAAGAAAAAGTGAATTTTTCAACGTTCACGCCAATGAATGTCGTGAATTTCAGTTTCAGAAGCTGAGAATCTTTACGCTCGTGGCACTAGTGTCCACGCTTGTGAAGACTTTCGAGTTTAAATATAGCAGTGTCATATTTTTTGACAAAAACTCACGTAAATTCCAATCAGAAAATCCTAGCCAAAAATCTTGAAACCCTAGAAACGAATTTCTCTCATTCCCTTTCAAATCCTGTTGATTAAATATGAGATTTCCACCATAAATGGAGTAAAAATGGATTTAAAAGCGAAGTTTTTCATTGTAGGTTTGAAATCAGAAATAAGTAGGGTTAGAACAGGTTCTAAACCCTATAAATCAATGTGTTCACGAACTAGAGGTAAGAGATAATGTTCTCTATTGCTATTTAATCTAGTTTAATTCGGTTTAAGGGGAAATAAGGTTTATAAGCTTTAAATCAATGAAAACTTAAGGATTTGGTTAGTTTATGGCATAATTAGGTTAATATCAGTATTAGTATATTAATGTAGCATATGATTTCATGTTAGGGGCTGAAACAGAAGGTGGAGAAGTCCACCAAAGATAGTAAAGGCAAAAGTATCAAGTGTTAGGTCTCCAATATTAAGATTTGTACATATACACATTTTTATTTGATTTGGTATGCTTGTGATGTGAATTTGTGGTTTCTGACATGTTAAGTGAATTGAACTGATGATTTGGTATTACTGGAAGCTTGTTATTAAATTGGTTAATCATGGAACACGTATGAAATTGATATATTGACCAATGAATATGTTTTAAAGGTGTGATATTGATGAATGAGGCATTGAGCCTAGTTTGATGAATTAAAGTACGAATAAATGTATGTTAGTAGTTTATTTTACATATTGAAATATAGAAAGTGTTGATAGATGTGACTAACATTGGTTAGCTTTAGAATTTCGCATGATTGTGTGTGATATTAGTTGAAAACAACACTATAATTATGTTTCTGCATGATGTATCACACCTATAAAATTAAGCTTCACGTTCGTGAAAGGATTTCACTCCCATGAAAGTATGAATTTCACGCCTATGAATAAATGTTCATGCCTATGAAGGTTTAGAGTCAATCACGGCTGAATTATGAGTAGACAACCCATGACTGAAAGTTTCACGCCCGTGAATGCTCTATAACCAGTAATGATTAATTGAATAATATATTTGAGTTACATGAATGTTGTTATATACACACTTAAAATGATTTAGTGAGATTATATACCATGTGATAATTTGATTGAGAATCGAAAATATGCACTAGGTGCTTATCATACAAAATAATATGTAACGACTATGTAAGAATATGAATTTGTGACCTAAATGATAAAGATACTTGGACTGTACTTAAATATGTTCATTCTCTATTCGAGAACTAGCTATAATATGTGGTATGTCATTGAGAGAGTTGTGGTACCGTATAATATTTATGCATGCAATTTTTTTTACTCATTAGTGTGGCTTAAGTTCTAATAAGAGCACTCCTGATTTAAGATGCGGAATTTGCACATAAGCATGCAATTATTATATTGCTCATCAGGGTGGCTTAACTTCAGGTAAGAGCGCTTCTGATCCGAGATGCATAATTTGTAATACAGACATATACAAAAAAGTGAGTAGGGTGGCTTAAGCTTAAGTAGAAGCACTTTTTTTCACATCCAGGTAGTCTGAATCTAGAGTATTGGACTGAAAAACCAGAATTTCGTAATACGGTATACGAAAATGGTGTTAAGAAATTATAAATTTGCAATACAGTACAATGAAATTGGTAATTCAATAATTGTTTATACAATATACAGAAAGCAGTGAACCAGAATACAAATACATCCTGGACAAGGGATGTGAAAACTAAAAATCGAATTTATATAAGAAACCAATGATTTGAATATGTGTTGTACATGATGAAGTTTACTATGCTTATAATGATATAAAAATACTATAAATGGAAAGTATTATGAATATGATAAAATGACTTCATTTGTACAATCTATGCATTGTATGTATCAAAATCAATTCAATTCACTATGAATGAGTTCATTATGAATAGCTATGTATATGAAAATATGGTTAGATACACAGGTATGTTCAAATTATAAATGTTATATTAATATGTGAATACATGTTAGAATTTAAATGTTTATATATACCATTAAATTATTAGTAACTTAGTGTATAGGTTTTCTTGCACGCAGGTTTGGAGCTATAGACTGTTGAGTGACGTGGAGAAAAGACAAAATCAGTCAGAGCAGTTGAAGTTGATCCGAGTTGAGTTTGTTTATTTGTTTATGCATTTTATTTATTTATTTCCGCATATTATGGGATAGAGACAATTAATTCATATTTTAAAGGCATGTAATAGATTTTATTAAGTACAAGTAGTATGAATTTTTGTAATAAGAGATTTAAAATCCCAATATAGTATTTGAGAATGATTGATATTTAGTTACATTTAAATGATTTATTATGATATACTGTTGTCTAAAATTGCAAAGCTTATAACCTAAAAATCTTGAATTTTGGGAGATGTAGAAAAGTTTTAATTCAGAACAGTTTAGACAGATATAGTTGTGTAACATACGTTAGTACAACGAGATAAAACCCTATATGTATGGAAAGATGTTATATTTATAATTATTAAATATACAGTAAAAAAATATATGACAAATATATGATACTTATATCAATAAATGAATTTATCCACTCATCCAATCATATAAAAAAAATAATTATTTTATACACAATAAACTTCGAAATTAGAAAACTGTATAAATATCATTAATCAAGTTAATAATACCCAAAATAATAAATTTTAGGCTAATTTTATATTAACAAATTAAAATTATTTTTTATAGAATAATATATTATTAATGAGATTGTTAAACAAAAGCTTGCATTTATTACATATGTCTTATATTATAGGATAGTTTTTAATATATTTTCAATTAATATGAAATGGATTTTGCATTTAAAGTCTACTCTTTGCAAAAAAAATTAGTTAGTTTATAGAGAAAATAATTAAATAAATTTATATAAAATAATATTTTTTTATATATATGACATGTGCAGTAAGTGTAATATAGAAAAATTATTACTGTTTTTTAATTAAGCATATACGTATTTTTGCTCCATGCATTGCTATTTTTTTTATATATTTTCATGAGATTGAGTTTAATTAAGAGTGGAAAAAACGTATATGGGGATTATATGGTACTTATATATGCAAAATACATATTATATATATATATATATATTGAAAAGTATATGACAAGTAAATATGAGTTAACATTTATTAAATATACGAAAAACTTGTGATAAAGATAAAAGTATATACAAGGTATATGTAAAATATATATGAGTATACATGAGATAAAACTGAACACTGTTTCCTAATTTTAAAATGACTGTTTTTGGATTTTTTTGGCCAGAAAACAGTGTTCAGTGATTGCTTAATACTAATCACTTAATTTACTAGTTAATATTTTAAGAAGAAAATTATTGCCTAATACATTTCCTTTTGCTTTATTAGATTTAGTCAAACAACGCATATATGTAGAGTTAATTTCACAGAAGAATATAAAAGCCTCAAATATATATTGAGATTCACGTTATTGTGAAACATAAAAGTAATATGTCATATGTGTGGTGCTGAAGCAACAATTTCTTCAATATTTGATAACAGTCATGAATCCATTATAATATTTAGGGAGGGGGAAATTCTCAAGGAGACTTGAACCTGAATTACTTCAAAAATCCGATTTTTTTTTTTTTTGGCTATACTGCCATCAACAACTTTTTGCATATTAAGATCTTCTACGCCAATCTCGACATCCTCCGTACTTTTGCCGAAACCGGCATTTATGTAACCGTTACCGTCGCAAACAGCGATATCCCATCCCTCCGCACGGTCGTTGGTATCAAAAGACTAAGTCTGTAACATATCGCAGCTAATATTTTATCCTATCATCCCAAAACTCTCATCAAATACAAAGCAGTGGGTATACAAAACGTTCAAAAGGAAAAATCTATTAGTGGAAATGGCCTTTTTTGTCCAAAATAAAAATGAAGTTAAAAAGGAAATTTTTGGAAAAAAATAGTACATTTTTCCTCAGTGTAATAAATGAATGGACCTATAACCCAATAAATATAAGTCCAACCCAAATTATGACATAATTCACGAACTCGACAGAATTCCTATATCACCAAACAAACACAATATTACATTATAGATCCAACTTATTTCACAAGTGCAAGAGTATATATATATATATATTTAAAAATAAATTTTTTTATCATTTAAATAAACGATATACGATACATCATAAATATATATTATATAATTTGTCCTAAAACCCTATTCTGACATAAAAGAGAACACCATTTCTTGAACAAGTTGGTGGGGGCTTGGAGCATAATTAATTTTCAATTAAACAAGTTATCGTAAATGTCCTATATCAATGGATATAAAAATTATAAAAATATTTTGGAGTTAATACATAAATACTCCTCCAATTTGTTTAAAAAAAAAAAATTTGTCCTCCTGAATTTAAGAGTGTAAATTGTACACATTCATACTTCTACAAATTATAATATTTGTAACCCTAATTTGACAATCAAGATTTTCAAAGGTGTTGTGTTATACACCGCCTGACATGTCAAATGGGACTTTAATTTTTTAATTAAAAAAAGATTCTAACTTAAATTTCTCTCTCTCTTCAAACTCTCTCATGCAAAGTCATAATTAGCCTTGACATTGGAACAGAAAATTTCCATTCTTGGCAGGAATTTACCTCGAGCGGTATGAAGATTTTCCAATTAAATTCCCCATAGAGACGGGAATAGGAAAAAAAAAATTCTATTGAGTCAGGTAGAGCAGAGATGGAGAGATGCTGATAATTATTTTAAATATTAAAATATTTATGATATATATATATATATATATATATATATAAAAGTTGATATATTTTAAATATATAAATAATTTTATAATATAATTTTGTTAAAATTTATTATATTAGTATATTGTATATGTAAATAAATATTAATAAATTAATTTTATAACTATTATATTCACTAATTTAAATTTAGATAAATTAATATAAATTTATTGTATATTTATTAAATTATATTTAGATGAATTAAAATAAAATTGATAGTATAGTTAAGATGAGAATATTAATATTGACAAAATATTAAAAAAATAATAATAAAGCAAACTGTGAGTGGAGATAACAATGATAAAAATAAAATGATGATTTGCTATTGTCAAACACATTGACAAGCTAAAAAAGAAGATAAAAGAATAATATTTGTGAAAGTGTATTAACTGTTAGTTGATAAATAAATCGATCAAATTTATTATATAATTATTATTTTTTATTTTATAAATTAAAAAAATAGTGATGGTGGAAAATAGAAATCTTCGTGGGAACGAGGATAGATTTTGTCCCCAATGTAGGGGATGGGGATAAGCTGCCCCCCGGGGTCCGTTGCCAAGCCTAATCATAATCATATACTCTCCTTTGCAAACTCTCTTCCACATCTACTTTTTCTTCTTTTTTGTCTGATTCATTGAAGAAACTATAATGGCTCCCTCAAGCTTAGTTTTCCTTACGCTAATGGAGCTGATGGTCAGATCCACCGTGGCAGAACCACCATCGTCCCCTCCTTCATCTCCAGCAGCCAAATCATTTGTTTCTCTCTCTTCCTCTCTCTCTCTCTCTCTCTCTCTCTCTCCTATCCTTTTCTCTTCATCCATGAAATACCATCTGGGTTTGCGATTATGCAAATCAATTTTGTTTTTAATGGAATTTTAAAAAAAAATATGAAAAATATAGGATTTTGTTTTTTTGATTTCAACAAATCACATTTAGATTGGCTTCAATAATCAAAGGAAAACTCATATTGAAACGGTTCTTCACTTGGAATTTCTTCTTTGTTTAGGTTGATGGAGCAATATTTGCTCTCTTAGTCCACACCGAGTTGCACTTATGCAGATAATCCCTTTATTATCTATTCACAAACTTCTTCAACCTTAAATTCCACTGGGCACCGCACTGAAGTATCTCTGTGAAGGGAAGAAGAAGAAGAAGGGATTTGATTTGTGGGAGAGTGTTTGTTAGAGTTGGAGAGTAAAAGACAAATCAAATTGGTTTTAGATAGAAAAAAGAGAGAGAGAGAGAGAGAGAGAGAGAGAGAGAGAGAGAGAGAGAGAGAGAAACACAAACAGAGATTTTTAGATTTGTTTGAGTTGTAGGAAAAATTATTAGCTTTGATTCAAATTTTGTTGTGGCTGAGATTTTCAGATTCAATTTTCATTCTGTTCTTTAAAAAAAAAATAAAAGAAAGAAGAACAATGAGAAGAAATAGAAAACGTAGCAAGAAAAAGAGGGAAATAGCGAGAGATACAGGAGAGAGAGTATAGATTTCAGCGGAAAAAAAAGTTATCACATTTTTTTTTTCAATAGTAGGCGTCCACATGGCATTTTAACTAGAAAAGGTAGCAGGCAAAAGAGAGAAATAGAGATAGAGATTTAGGAGAGAGAGAGCCCATGTCAGCGGAGAAAAAAGTCATCATGCATTTTAATTTTTTTTAACAGTCTCCTTCCACGTGGCATTTTAGGGGGGGTGGAAATATTATCAAATTATAAAAATTTGGGTGTGCAAATTACGTTTTTATACAAATCGGATGGAGTATTTATGTATTAAGCTAATTTTACTTGAATATATTAAATTTTAGTATTATTAACATGGGTTGAAAAAAAAATTAAAAGACTAAAAATAATGAATTAAAATCAAATGGAAAAATAAATTAATGGAATCCAATAATTAAGGTTTAAGTTCTACATTTTTTAATTTTTTGGTTTTAATTTTGTTTAAAAACATTGTCAGTTTTTAATTAATCCGTCCCTATTATGGTGAATGGGGAGTTATATGATGGTTTCTTTCCAGGAAGAAAAGGAATCAAACAAGGCCTTTGAGTTCTTATCAAGGTTTTTGAACAAGTAACTCCTTGTTGGTTCCAAATTTCATCCAAAGTGTAAGGATTTGAGGCTTAACCACCTTAGTTTTGCTGATGACTTGTTTATTCAAAGCATAGCAATATTTTGAAACACTTTGAAGAAGTCTCAGGACTCCAATTTAATAAGTAAAAAAGTTTTATCTATTTTTGCGGTGTGGATGATGTCCAAAAGTAGAGTATTCTTCAAGTCCTAAAGTTCAAGGATGGGTGCTTACCCGTCACTTGCATAGGTATGCCATTTTTCTCTTCTAGATTGTCTCAAGATCATTGATACTCTTGTTGCAAAGATTATATCCAGAATTACTTCTTGGGAAGCCAAAACCCTTTCCTATGTTGGGTGAATTCAATTGATTAATTATGTTTTGAGGAGTATGCAATCTTATTGGTGTAGTATTTTTATCGTTCCTTCTGCAGTGATCAAGAAAATTGATAGTCAGTGTCGTAACTTTCTTTGAAAAGGGTTTCAAGAGTGTGCAGTACAGGTGGGATCTCATTGCTTAGGGGAGAGTTCGTAAACTGAAGAAAAAAAAGGGATTAGGGATTAAAGATATGAAGGTGTGGAACAAAGTGGTTGTTGGATAACAAATTTGGGATCTGTTGACAGATCATACCACCATTTAGGAAACTTGGGTTACTCATAACAAACTGAAAAAGTCGAGCTTTTTGGGCGTATCTTTGGACGCAAGCAGGGACGGAGGCACACTAGGGCCAGGGGCATCGGGTCTCCTAAAATTTTTGAAATTTTTAAGAGTAATTCAGTAGATTTGACATTCCTTTAAAAAAAAATATGTATATTTACACTTTATAAATTTTTATTGAATTTGTTTTAATATATTTAACTATTTATTGATAGGTTAATTAGAAAGTAGAAATTTCTTATTTTGTCTAAAATAAAAGAGATTAAAAATTATTTATTTCAATTTTTATATTTTGAAGACTATTTGATTATTTATTATGTGAACAATTATAATTACTGATAATATGATAGTAGTAGTTTATGTGTAATTGTTGTCTTAAACTATTTTTTTAATTGTTAAAAAATCAAAATTAAAGGTTAACACGTCTTTAAATAATTGATATTATATGTTGGGTGGTCATCATATATACCAATACAAATTATCCATTTTGCTTTTATAATGTGACATTACATCACATTCATGTCATGGTAATAATCAAAATTCACCACTACGAAAAATCAAAATTAATAATGTCCATAATGGTAAGAACAACCAGAATCGCATCACTAAGCATATTACTATTGATATAATAATCTACATTAATTAGCAAACGGAATGGGTATATGAATCCATCACGTCTTTCTCAACCTTATTATTTCCCTTTGAACACATAATAAGTAATTGATTAGAATAATTATGACATATAAGGCCTAAATTTGGGTAAAATCCATAGTTACGACGTGGACATCATTGAATTCTAATTATAGTTTGATTAGCTATGAAGACTCTCCTTCGTTTAATTAGAGTTCAATTAAATTTCTTATTCAAATGACGTGCAATGTATTATATTTTACAAGTTTAATAATGGGCCAATAACCCTAATAATAGTCCAACCCTAGCTACAACATAATTCATGAACTTTACCCACTTCTTGGGATCTTTAGCCCACCATCTGTTGAAGACTTGAAGTAGGCAGTGAGTAAAGTTGAAAAAGAAGGAAACAAGGAAACAGAAAGAAAGAAGATGGCAATGGGCTGGCGGCATAACTATGTTTTTCGATTGAACAAGTTGTCCTGTAATACAACGAGCACAAATCTTGTAATACAAATTCTTGAATTTAGTAATATCATTCATTTTTTTTAGTATTGTAACTAGGGTTGAAAAAAAATCAAATAATTAAAAATTGAACTGAAATGAAATCAGAAAATAGATCAACAAAAATAAATGATTAATAGTGTAGCATTTTCTTGGATTTTGGTTTTAATTTGAAAGTATCAATTTTCAGTTTATCAGCTATGTATTTATCTATATGTGCATTTATTTATTTATTTTCTCTTTTAATGTTGTATTCATTTACAAATATGAATTGATACCTGTAGTTTTTTTTTTAATGTATTTCTATTTTGAAAGATGATAATTTACGTATGTTTATGTATGAGAAGAATAAAATATTCTAATGCATGTATTATAGGAGTTGATCTTATAAGATATAATTTGGAAAAAAATGACTTATTTTTTAATGGTTAAAATCGAAATTATTGATTAATCCATTTTCAATGGATTGATTTAAATTTTTAATTTTTTCAAAAAACCGAATTTAATGACTCGACTCAAAAATTAGTTATTAACCGATTAATCAGATCATACTCACCCATAATACTTGCAACCAAGTAAAATCATAAGTCAAATTTCACATACTATGAATTTAGGAAGCAAACCTTAACTAATTTAGAATGGAAGCTTATTTGACTTGTAGGATGGGTTAGCTAAATATAACTCATGAGCTTCTTGTGGGTATGATAACACAAACTATTTTTCATTATCGATGAATTAAAATTCATCATTTTAGTTTTTTTTTTCATATAATGTAATGGGTTTCGAGTTACCATTTATCCAACTCTACTATCTGTGATAATGGCTATTTACTGAACCATATCTTATAAAGATTGCATCAGTTATAGATGGTAAAGAACATTGCATCATATGAAAGGTTTTACTATATATACTACCTCCACATTCAAACAACAATTTCAATCTGCAAGCGAAATCCTTGATCAAATATGTGCATAGGAATTAATAGCATACACATTCAATACCCGATTTTCTTGAAATATATAGTTACTAAATTAAACCAAACAATCGTAAAAAAAAAAAAACTAACATATGATCACAAATAACATGATATTAATTAGTTACTCCAAATCAAGTATACTCTGCACCTTACAGATCATAAACTTGCTTGCCAGTGAACTTAACCTCAATTGGGCTAACATTCTTTCCAATGGACCTGAAATTCTGGCCAACACCTTGACGCCCTGGATTCACCTTCTCAGGATATACACCATCTTTAGGGTGCAAATATTGGACTTCCCCATTAGGAAATACCCTATAAAACTGGTACTTGATCTTGTATTTAGACCTAAGCCTAGTACCAAGAGCCAAACACTGTTCTTTCCTGGCCAATTTGAGCAAGTTCGGACCTTGCCTCATGATGGCTGCACCACCTGTGGGCATTTCAAAAATCTGTTCTTTTGGGGAATCCCATGTGATCACGTAGAACTCCTCCACCTGGGCTTTCCTTAACAGACCACCTGTGCTGCCACCAAAAATTGGTGATGGGGTATTTGGGTCCAATTCTGGCGGAGTAAACCCCACTGGTGCATCTGCTGGTGCTGCCTCCTCCGTTTTTCCCTCTGCAGCACTAGCCCTAATGGGTTTGTTGTATTTCTGTGGCTTTGCATTTGGGAGCGAAACAAAGGAGGATTGTTTCCATGGCAAAATTATTTGGTTGCTTGATTTTGGGGTGGAGAGGGTGGTGGGGGTGAATAGAGAAGCTTGAGTTGCCATAGCCATGGGGATTTGGAAAAACTGAGGGTGGCTATATGCATCAATATGATCAAATTATGGATTTAGGTGATTGTACTGTGGGATTTAGATTGGGTGGTGGCTGTGGAAGTAGAACATGGATAAGATGATATGGATTTTGGACCAATTAAAATGCCTGATTGGCCTTACCCACTCTTGTTTTCTCAATCTTTTTATTCCATTCAATCAAAAGAAAATATTTTAATAGACTTATATATACACGCCAAAAAAATATATTTTTTTTTGGTTAATAAGCGGTCTGCATTGTAAACTAGGTTTAAACATATTTTTAGCAATTACTAGATTTACTTCTCTCTTTTATACTTTTAGATGTTAATTTAATTTTTTTTAAAACGTTCATTTCAAAACTCGATAAAGTATTTAATATTTTTTACACTTTACTCTCATTTTTTGAACTTTATATTTTTTTAACATTTATAAAGGGTTATTGAATCGAGGTGACCAATTCTTGGTTAAAACCGATCGAATTAACCAATTAACTAACAAAAAAAATAACCGACCAACCAATTACTAGTTTGGTGCGGTTAATGGTAGAAATTTTTAATGTTTCAATTATGGGTTTGGTTCAATTAATTAACTAATTAACGGAACCAACCGAACTTCAATACTATGACTTTTTGCCCACTCAAAAATCAGGTTTTGACATTGTTTCACATATTTGGTTACTTGTATGGACAATTATAAAGAAAATTACCCTTTTACCTTCAAGCTTTTAACTCACAGAATCCTAAGTTTCAATTAATTCCCATCTCAAACACAAACATACAATTAGTCTAAACTGATGCTGCTATATGCAAATGAAAATTGAATTTTGCTCAATTTGGAATCCCCGTGACACTATTTTGTAGGTCCCAAAATAGCTAAGATGAATTGAGATTTTAAAACTTTCTAAATTTTGTAAAATAACTTACATTTTTAGAGTATTCTGACAGTATATTAATACTTGTTTGATAACATACACAAGAATAATTAAAAATATTTTTCAAAAAATCAAAATTTATAACTAAAAATATTTATCAATCTCTAATATCAATTTTTATCATATAAATCACCTCTTTTATTTGTAACAAAAACTATTAATAAATTCAAATACAAGTTAGTTTTTGCTAAAATACTTTTAAATACATTTTCATGTAAAAATCAAATTTGAGATTTTTCTAACAGATCATAATATTGAAGTTGAAAATAACACATTTGAATTTATAGTAGTTCGGTTTTTTGCCTACATTTACTTTTCAAGACTCAATTTTGAGAGTTTTTCTCTACTAATGATTATTTTCAATAACAAAAATCAAGTCAATTATAGACTTAGAGTTCTACCTAACTTTCTTGAATCCAAATCTAAATTTTTACAAAATAAAATTTGAAAACACTTTATTTGTTTTTCTACTTAGATGTTAAACAACTTTACAACAAATTTTAAAGTTAAACTTACAAACTATAACAAAAAATAATCACTTATAAGCTCAACAATGAATTATACAAAGAATAACTAGAACCTGAATGAATGATATCTAAAAATAAAACTCAATATGAAAGGAAAATAATTTAAGGAGAATAAAAAACTTTTATCTTGTAAAATTTTTTATTTTCTAATATTTGAAATATTTTTTCAACAAAAATTTAGAGTCTTAATGTTAATAACTAGCCAGTAGAGACAAATTCAAGTTTTACAAAAACTAGCATTTATTTTATCTTTTAGTGAAATATATCAATTATAAAATTAGAATACTCGATTAGAATACTAAATTATAATATTCGGTTAAAATATTTAGTTATAAAACTACTTTTAAAAAAAATATTTTAACTCAAAAACTTTTATACTTTAAACTTCACTTTTAAACACAAATCATAATGACTTTATATTAATATCCTAATATACATTTTCTTGTACATGTGTCTATTTTTGTGAATATTTATCTTGTTTTCAACTTTTTGCACATTAAAATATAAAATTACAACAATAAAAATATAACAAATTCTAACACTTTAATCATTATTTTTAAAATCATCAAAAATAAGAATAGTAATTTTGGGCCTAACATATTTTAGTATCACAAATCCAAGTTTTAATAAGTCCAATCCTCCCATTTGTAGTTAACATTAATCACAAATTAGCAAAATATTCATTTGATGGTAAGCTTAATTCCACGAATTCTATTAATGAGATTGAGCTTTAAAGAAAAGAAGAAACAATTTTTCTGCAGAGATTTCCCACTACAGCTTTTTATCTTGGCATATTCATTTTACTTCCCTAGAACCACTTTCTTCAAGCACCTTTTCATCTCTACTACACCTGAAACTCTATTGACTATTAAATCTTTCTGTTTCTTTTAGATTTAGGTTCAGATTTGCAGATCCCGATGATAACTCCAACGGCGGCGAACAGAGGATACACCTCAGGCTTGATCCATCAACCTACTGCCATTTAAACTCACCATTTAAAGTCGAAAATCAAAATCTCTTTTCCTTCCTCTGCAAATCAAAAATCTATAAAGCGTCAAATTCAAAGTCATAAAATCAAATCAAAGCTATGAAGGCTGTTTATGGCTTTGTGGGTTGTTGATGGTCATGGCATGAGAGACTTTTTGTTGGTATTGGCCAGCAAAGTGAAATTAAAGATGATTTTTTTCTGAAATCGAGATGGCCAGCTCTGGTGGTGATGAGAGGCACATTCATAGGGAGTTAGATTGTAAGTGCAATGTCAAGCTAGGCCGGCAATGGAGACGATCGTTGTGAAGATATTGGCCGGATTTCTTGGTTTCTGAGCTATTGAATCTCTGCATTTTTTAGTTTTTGGCAGGATGAACATGAGATGAATATGAGGATTTGAATATGGGGATTCATTTATTTTTGGAAAATATTTGATTTATTTTTGAAAAATAAGTTAAAAAAATATTTTAAAAATATTTTTTATTAAGCAAAAAATATTTTTTTGAAATAAAAATCAATGAGGGCTAGAAAAATATTTTTTCAGTTAAAGGAAAATATTTCAAAAATAAAGAAAAATATTTTTTTATTTTAAAAACAAAAAGTTATTTTTCAAAACTTATCATATATAAAGAAAGAAATTATTACTTTATTTTTTTTAGTGTTGCAGATAAATATCAGAAAAATATTATATTTTTTTGAAAAATATTTTTCAAAAAAAACTTTCTAAATGCAAATTATTTTTCGAAAAAAACGAAGTATAAAATTTTTTTTTATATGTAGAGGTGAACTTAGCTCAAAAAAAGAAAAACAAAAGACTATCAAACATAAGTAGTTCCAGTAAGTTGATGCATCAAACAAGTCTGAATTCCTTCAGTAGGAGAAAGGAAACTATGAGAGTCAAAAGAATAACCATGCGCTAAGTGTGACAGAAAATCAGCAACAAAATTAGTCTCTTTATGGATAAAGAAAAAGAGAAACAAGTTGTCAACCTCATAATTTGAATAACGATTAGAAGAGTGTGAGTATCAGGCCTATAAATATCTTGAATCATCGTGACAACAATTTAATTATCAGTTTCATAAAAAAAAAAAAAGAGCGTGTGTGAGAGGAGGAATAGAAGAAAGAAAGAAAAGAAGAAAAAAAAATTAGTTTTTTAATAAATGATTTAAAAAAATAATTAACTTTTTTTACTACAACTCTAGACTAACTGTGCATGATAAATACTTTCTTAAGGTGGTTATAAAAAATTGAGAAAAATAAATGTTTAACGATTAAATTAAGAGAAATTTAATATTTATCTTCTAATATTTGATTTATTGTACTAACACCTCTTTAAAGTTTAAAAATTATATGATCGACTTCTATTTTATTTCTGTTAAACTATATAGTCTTTGTTAAATTTTAAAATATTTATCATTAATCATAAATAATACTCTTTTGATAAGGCGTATTAGTATAATAGGTCAAACATTAGAGATAAATAATAATTTTTTATTCGTCATTTTATTATAATTTAATATTTTTTCTAACAGAAATCAAATAGAAAAATATATTAGTAAAATATGATAAAATAAATTGTATAAATTTTGAACCTTATGGAAATACTAGTATAATATATCAAAACTTAGAAGGTAAATATTAATTTTCTCTTAAATTAAACAAAAATAAAAGTTTAAGAACTCTATTGAATAAAATAAAACATTAAAACCACAATCAAATAATTCGTTGAACGTTAGGGATCTGCGAATGCATTTCTCCTTAAATAATTGACTAAGAGATGTGCTCATAGTTTGATCTTATTATTCAATAGTTTATGATTATTATTGGCTTAATACATATATACCAAGAAATATCAATTGTACATTAAAACTTATAAAGTGTTTATTTACACCTTTCAATCATAAATTTAAAAAGGAAAAATTACATATTCCTTTTTTTTTTTTTAAACCCTCATGTTTCCTAACTCTTCGCCTTCAATGAATCTAGAAAATTCGAATTGATATCTCTAATATGGAATTCAAGAAATAAACACAAATAATTTTAATCTTCATCACCCTTCTCTCTCCCTGGTCCTTTTGCTTCATATCTTCTCCATCCTCCTTTATCTTCTTTGTCTTCTACTTTAGATGTATCCCTGGAAAAATGGATTTGGTTAAAGGTGGGTTTTATTGTGTTTGGTTTCAAATGCAATCTAGGCAACAATGATGGATAGGTAGTGCAGTTAGTAACGAATAAATTCATTTTGTTCTTCATGTAAGCTAAGCAAATTGGTTTCAATGCAAACAATAAAAAATTCATCAATTTTTTTAAAAAATTGAGAAAAATCAAAATAATATATAAAACTAACTGAAAATCCAAAATGGTGAATTTCTAAAATGATTAGGTTAAATCGAAATAGAATTGATGGTGAAGGGGTTAAATCAAGAGTGTTATCATGAAAGCAAAGATTCAATTCAAATTTTGGGGTTGCTTTGGTTTTTGCTCATCTCTATGAAGGTCAGTTTGCATTAGAAATTTTTGCGATGTTAGATGGCCATTAATGTTAGATATTTATTACAAATTGTTGGCTCTTAACTTCAAACTAATTGACCATTTTTGTCTTTTTGATGCTTTGATAGTATAGTAGGATGAGAAATAAGATTGGGTTTAAGCTAGAAACTTTGGGGAGAGATTGAGGCTCTTCTTGAGAGAGAGAGGATGAAGAACATTGAAGGGAAGCAGAAAAGAGAAACTAAAGGAAAAAGCGGTATTCTCTTTGTCAAATCTCTAGCAATGGTGGGTATAGAAGCTTGGCTATAGAAGCAGGGAAGAGAGAAAAGGGACAATATTGAGTTTTCTCTTTGTTTCAATGAGAAAGAAAATAAATTTTTTGTTGTTTTTAATAAATGTCACGTGGCTCAATCTTAACCGTTATTGAAACTACATATTACTGTATGTCTATATAAAGGAATTTGTGTGCAAAAAAGTGTCAGGAGTGTTTAGTTCCTTTCTTGCCAAATTTAAGAAAGTATTTATGCATTAAGGCAATGTTATTTCTTTTAAAAAATTGAATACAACAGTATATTTAATAATTAATATAATAGCAATATTATATCCTATCTATGACAAGGCCGGTAGACAGACACCATAGCAAAACTGTGAATACGATGTCGTTTGATTTAAGTTTTTTAGTAGTTCTGGTTGACACCTGTACAGAAAGAACCATTTTTGTTTTCTGCCGGGGGGAAAAAAAAAAAGAAGCAGTGTAGGAAAGAAAGAAAAGTCTCCGACTGCGGATCGGCTTTCGTAGTCAAAGTCTGCAAAAGGTAAAGAGAGAATTATTTAAATTTCACGTCTTTTAATCTCTTCCTCTCATTGTACTAGTAATTGAAATTGGCTGAAATTTAAGAGATTTTCTCATCACAATTGTAATAGAAAACCATGGTTTTGGGTTCTCCATTTCTGCAATTGGTAGTTGCTTGAAGAGTAGTAAAGGATTTATGTTAATACAAATTTTGTAGAATTTAATCCAGTTCCGTTGTTCAAATCTATGATTATTGCAGTTATAGATTTTGGTCTTATAAATTATAATTATTAACTATAGACTTCTGAGATATGAGTGGTAATAGTTAATCAGCGATTAAAACCTCAATTTTTTTTCCTTTTTAGCTATTAATTTGTATGGTAAGTTAATTCTGGTTTGTTTTAGTGTAACTTGTATTTGCTTTCTATTCTGCCTTCATTTTATCATCTGTTCTTCAGGGGATAATTCGCACCAGCATTTCATCTGAACTCTAGCTTTTTTTTTTTTTCCAGAATATTTGTTTCTCAAATATGTAGATACGAGACAAAAAATTTTAGTTCATTCATATTTATGAAACATGTTATAAATTTCTATGGACACACCTGCCTCGCTTGCAAGATAGAGCAAAAGAATTGGAATACAAACCACATAAATTAGAAAGACTACTATTTGGCATTCGATGCTTCAAAAGTTGATTGCTTTTCTGATAAAAACTTTATATGGAGACGCTATTGGGAATACCCTTGCCAGTGAGTCCACCCTCTCCTGAGTAATCTGTAGTGTTAGGGAAGAGCAAGGTGTAAGGCACCTTGACAGGCCCAACTCTGTTCTTCCACTTTTTGTCATTGTTCATATCCATAATTTTTTGTTCAATTTCTTCCAGTCTCTTTGCAAATCTGTCAAATGCTGCTAGTGGTTCATGATCTGAGGTCCACTCGGGAGTATCTCTTTGCCCTAGGTAAATCTCGTCTGTTGAATGTCTTGATAAAATCTCGATGAGTGATATCCCAATGAGGGTTTGTAGCTGGGCTGTGATTGTTTTCAGGAACGCCAAGTTTGGGTCTTTCTCAAGTTCAGCATACTCAGGGGTGCCTGGGTCAGGCATAAAACGGCGACTTATTGTAGGACGGTTAGGGAGGTATCCAGCATAAGGGTACTGCCCAAAATTGACAGCTGCATGGAGAGCTGAAGCTATCCATATGATAATGGTGCATGTTTGTTTAAGATCAGCTCGTGTCTGCATCGCAGGCCACCATGGTTCATCTTTCTTGTCACCATGACCCACATTGCGTATCTCTGTCCACCATGACTGAAGTTCATTGTCATTTTGAACCAAGTTATCTGTTGGGTAGTAGAAATTACAATAATCCTCAACCCAAGTTTCAATTGCTGACCAGATTTCTAAGCCATCAACAGCGTAAGGGTAATCTTCTATTAGAAGTCTGAGACCATGTAGCTGGCTTGAATCTGGAACTGCTACTCCTCTAAAATGTAAGAAGAATTGGATGAATTTTTGTTTCATTAAGAATCAATGTTTTAGATATGAGAACATTTTACAGTTAAAGGTTCTTTGATGTACCTTTTGAGCAAATCAGCAGGGAGTGCCTGCTCAGGGAAAACCCATTTTTTGTATACAACAGCAGACAGTTCCATGGCATATTTGGCTGGGAAGACCGTATTCTCAAGTACCCCACCGGCATTGATGAGGATTTGCCTGGCCAAGGCATTAATGTTCATTGTATCACGGAAGTGGGGATGTAGAAGTTTATATATTGGGTGAAGAACACTCAATTGTCTGTTTGTGGCAATCACGAATGGCTCTATTACAGCATGGGTGTTCAACCTGCAATTACAGGCACAAGCATTAAAGTATGCATTCTAAAGCTGAATAAGCTTTCACTGGACCCAAATTTGTTTTTTAATTATACCAGTGGCTAATGAGTTGATGATATCCAGAATCATTTACAGCAGCATAAGCTTTGGCCAGCTGCCACACAGAGCTTGCAACTCCATCTTTTGCTGGAGTGAAAACTTTGCTGACTGCACCATGGAGTTCCCCTTGTGGATGTGGGAGACTTAACTCAATTGCCAATGGGTTCAAAGTTCCATCCGCTTGCAGTAAGAGGATTGTTCTAGTGGCATAAGTCTTTGTGGTTGTCGAGTTTATTTTTGTCAGGTATGGCATCAATGCATCATGATGATCTAATATAAACAGCCTGTTTTCTCTGATAGCCTATATTCAAAAAAAAAAAAAAATCTGTTAGTTAGGGAGCTAACTGTGGTTTCCATATTGTTACATTGGTTGTGGTTTCAGTACTTGATTTACAGTGAGGCCATTCATGTTCTCTTCTATTTGCTCTTTTGTTATAGTACTGTTCTGGTTCCCAAATTCTTTAGGGTCCAACTTGCTGGTAGGAGGAAATTCCTGCATATATATTTTAGTAAATTTCTGGGGATCAACGACCATGAAACAGTAAAGATTGGCTTGCTCAATAGATGTTCCGATTTACCTGGAGGCGGCTGATGATGACTGGGTTGACTCCAGCAAGCATTTCTCGACCAAATTCTTCGTCTGTCCTCCAAGCAGACTTGTCCGCTGCAATTAAACCATGGGATCCTCATAATGTATTAGAATTGGTATTTGTCAAAAGGATTAGTTAGGAGGAAACTTTGATGGAGAAGAAAATTTAAAATACCCTTGATTACATCAGGGGTAGGGAATTTGAGGAAACGTTCACCATCATTACTAACAAGTTCCCTGAGCATCTCCCATGGGATGCGATCCCTTATTTTCCTGGCTCTGAGCCCACTTGGTAGCTTAAGACCCCCTTCGTAGAGCTTAAGAACATCTTCAAAGCTATCAAATTCATTTATAGTCTTGTCACACAAAGATTTGATCTCTGGGACTGAAACCTGAACTAGGGATTTTAGAGCATAGGCAAGAAAATCTGAAAATTTCAGTTGCCCAAACCGTTCATCTCTAGGAACATAGATATCTAAGCTTAGAAGTGGCAGTCTGCTCTCCGTATTCGGGTCTGTTACAGTGATAAAATGATAAATTATATTGAATTGATGAAAATGAATGTGCATTTGACATATTGTTCATCATCTATGTGCTTTTATCCATAGAAGATTCTCAGAAATGAATTAGTTAGCTTGCTAACCTGTTTTTGTTGGTTTGCGACCGGTTCTTCCCCTTCGAGGATATGGATACATTTGTGATCCACCAAGAACTGGGCGTGCATATTCCTCACCCTTGTCTGGACTTCCCAAATCATTGTAGTAAGCATAGTCATAAACTCTATCCCACTTCTTGAGCTCACCTTTTCCGTTACCACGGAGATTGATTAGTTCTTGTTCTCTATATTTGTGTAAAGGCTCAGGTGTGTGGCATGGAAGGTAGGTCTGATATACATATCATAAAGTTATTACTGAATCTATTAGTTTTGAATCACGGCTAATACATTCTCCATGCACAGAAAAACAATATTTATAGAAAATGACAATCTGGAAAATTGTTAGCTTTTGCAGGAAACTACTCTACATATTATGAATTTTGCAGAAAAATGAAGGAAACCAAGTATTTTCCATACTTGGTGTGAAAAACTACATTAAACCCAAACCAGGTATCATACTCAATTGATGATTCGCAATGGTTTGACCAGTTCAATCAGATTTTTTTTTTTATTTTTTATAATTATTTATGAAAAAAATAGAAAATCATTAAGAGTTTTATAGGAAAAAAAGAAAAATATAGTCATAAATCTGAAAATTAATAAAAACAAGTAAAAGAAAAATATGTTCTTTGCTTTACTTCACAGCATATGTTCTGTTTTATTTTTCTGTCTTTACTGGGACAACTCCTACATTAAAAAACTGACAGCAACCAAGGATTATGTGTCGAAAATTTCAGGTAGCATCATATGAAACTATGACATAAAAATAAAGTAATTGAAAAAGCATCCAGTTTCACATTTAAGTAGCAAAAACAAACCCATCACAGCCCATCACGACAATCACAAGAAAATGAAAGCATGACCACCATTGCATATATACGTGGATGAAATAAAGCAAAGAGACTCGGATTAGGAATAAGCAATTCAAAATGCTCGAATTTGTCATATTCATTGATGTTACTTCTAATATTTTAATAAATTATAATAAAAAATAAATTTTTAAAAAATTAATATTTTTTTTAATATTTTTTTAATAAAATATTCTTTCATTTGGTACTTAATAAATTTTAAATAGTATACTGTATAATTTTTTTAGAATTTCATATATAATCTAATAATTTTTTATAAAAATTTAAAATTTTTATTTATTACCAACGATTATAACTACAGTACATTCAAATTTCAGTATTCTTAATTAATATCTAAACAATATTTTTATAAAAAAATAAATTTTAATTTTTTAAAAATTTATTTCTAATAATAATTTATTAAATTTAATAAAAAAATATACAACCCATAATTTTGTACTTACATTTTTCCACTTTTCTCCTAAACTCCTAATATTTTTATTTGACGTAATGGCCCGTGATGGGGCCATATCAAGAAAAGTCGAATTATAGTTTTTTGCCTATTTACAATTTAAGGTTTTTATTTTGAGAACTAAAAGCATTATTCTCTCTATTTTTTTTTTAAAAAAAAAAAAACCATTAACCTTTGGCCAAATTTGTGTCAGTGAACCACCACAATTCACAACTCCAGTTGGAATACTTCACCGAAATACCCAATTTGCCCCCACATTTTTTTCTTTTCTAAATTCAAAAAGCAAAATAAGAATTGTCTAAACAATTTGGGGCCATCTGCTCTACAGACCCCTTTTGGGCACTCTTTAATAAAAAGATAAAAAAGATACATGTTCTTGTATTAAACCAAAGCCTGATCTACAATTCTATTGTGAATCACAAAAGAATTCTTTCAACCGACACATACATATGATTAAACCAAAGAATTAAGGGAGAAGAGGGCGGAAGCTCGATTATTTGGCTTTTTTTCTTTTCTCTTTATAGGCTTTTCTTTTTTTAAAAAAAAAATTGAAAAACAATGCATCGATTTTTAGATTTTTCTGTTCGGACCATATAATTCGGTCCAATTTTAAAATTATTACGATTAGAATGGGATCAAAGCCCCATTATATGAAAAAGCATTGGAATAATAAAGAAAATTGAAGCAAAACAGAAATACCTTATTGGAAAAGAACACTCGATCATAATTGTAACGATGGGTCGGGTAGACCCAGGAATTGCAGACAAAATGAATCCGACCATGTCCAGGAACATCCTCTAAGGTGACAGTCTTGAGGTATAATTGGCTGTGATGATAATTTCTAATGATGAAAGCCCCTGGTTCTCCCATACTCTCATCCCACTCAAAACTTGCACTGAATACTGTCTCATCTGCTGCAAATGGTGTAATTTTTGTCACCCATTTCTCCAAATATGCCACCTTCCCCAGCTTCCCCCTCAGTTCATTCTCTAAACACACATAAAAACACAAAAAAAAAAAAAAACAGAATCCCATTGTTAAACAATTAAAAAGAGAACCATTTGGCTTCACTAGAAAACCTGTCATGCTTTATACCCATATGCATTTTAATTTTCTTCAATTTTGTGCCATTCAAAAGTGTTAAAAGAAGAGAGAAAATGAAAAATTCAAGCTTTAATTATAAACAAGAAACAAATTATTTACGTGGGTCTTGATGGACGGCGCTAATTAGCTGCAAAGAAACACCTTTGCCGAACAATTCATGAACTCGATCAAGGCACGAAGCTTTAATGTCGTTAAAATCAAGAACATTTTTCTTCATCAGAACCACTCTCCCATTAATCTTCCATCTCTCTTTCTCCCCTTTCCTTCTCGGCTGAGCACACAACAATTCCATTGCTTTCGGAAACATCTTCCTATTTAGCAGACAGTAAAATAAAAATACCCAAGAAAGAATTAATTAGCTCAAGGAAAGATAATAAAGGAATAAATTCTTGAAGTATGAATATGGTTATAATCAAAAAGGAAAAAGAAATACCCGAAAGATTAACAATTGAAAGGCTTTATCTTTGCTGTGGCTCTGTGTTTGCGTGGTTGAGGGAGTAATTACTTTCTTGGATTTCTTGACTTGACTTGCTTAGACTCTATGGCTTTCGATAATTGTTAACTGACAGCCTCTTTTAACATACTGTTGGCGACGACTAATTTGTGGGGTAGTGTTTAAAAATTTTCCGTCTTTTATTTTATTTTATTTTATTATTATTCCTTTATCTCTTTTACTTCTGCAGACAAGATTCCTCCATGCCAACAAATGCCAAAACATTTTGATTATATATAAAAATTAATGTATTTATATGTTTAATTATAGTTTATAAACACTGTTTTCAGTTTTCACACTTGAGGATTCCCCTAGAATGTAGAGATTGATGTTTTATTTTTTGATGGGAGCTTTGTTTGTTGAGCTTTATATATATATTTATTATAATAATAATTATTTGATTTTATTTTAGAAGAGAGCTCATGCTGGCTTTTGATTCTCCTGAGCCTGAGCAGCCTTACTGGATAACTACTTTTAATAAATTGGCAGCATATACGTGACAGTCAAATCATACATAGTTCATTATATTAAACAAAGTCAGGATTGCTTGTGCTGCGAGATTATTAATATTAATTTTTTTTTGGGTACAAAAAGATTCGACTGGAAATTAAATTCGGAATATTACTTATAAGATTAATACTATTAAACTATTTTTTTTTTAAAGGTATGTAATATTTTATCTGTCCTCAACTCTTTTTTTTCACTTTTTATTTGATATTATGTTTTTTAATTTTTTAAAATTTTAAAAACTGTTTTTCAAAAAATGTTAAATAGATATTTTTTCGTAAATAGATTGGAGAAAAATATTTTATAAAAAAATTTAAAAAATCAATAAATAAAAAAATTTTAAACCTAGTAATAATCTCAAGCAGCCCTAGACTTTTAATCTCAAACGCAACTTATGTGCATAATTGTATATAAAAAAACACAACATTTGGGACACGAGTTTTTCTGATTTGTTCTTTTAAAAAAAACAACATGTTGAACGTGTGAAATTTATTTACATTTTTTTAAGTACGTATCTTGTATGAAATTATAACGAATATAAAAAAAATCCAACTGAATTTTTCCCATTTATGTTTAATTCTTAATTTTATTCACAAATCGTATATCATAAGAAAAAATAAAATTTTAATGCAACTCTTTTATCATTAACTCGATTCGTGAATAAAATTAGTCATCCAACCTACATAATTAAGGTTGCTTTCTTTAATTGCTTGAAAGATAAAAGTGATCTACAATTAACTTACACTCTCTTTTAATTTAATTTTTTGAGGAAAGGGAGAGGCTGGTGTAGGTATATAGGCATTAGTGGCTAGTTGTTGTATAAATATTTTTAAAATTTTCAAAAAATAAGAAGGAAAAAAGAGGAGGAATTTTCTTAGCTAGGCCAATCTTAATCTGTCATTAAAAACATATATATGGGTAGACAAATCACATGTTTTCTTTAGAATTTGGAGAATAATCCAATGATTTTGTCAGGGAAAAGAAACACGCAATAGTCATATTACTTCTTACCTAAAAGATAAGTAGTGACAGATTGATATGATATTGATATTCTGATCATTAAGATTGACAAATTCTCTTTTTACTTATTTTTTCTTGGAGAAAAAGATGTTGGAGTTGAATCCCCTTAAACTTGCCTGTATCTTGATATTCTAAGATTGACAATTCCTCTTTTTAAGATTTATTTCTCTTTTCTTGGAGAAAAGGATGTTAGAGTTGAATTCTTTAATTTTATCTGCAATCAATTATAAATATATCAAACGCCATCAGTTTTGAATTTAATTTACAGTTTAATATATAATACAAATATATTAATTTTCTATCTCAAGTATTTGATTGCTAATGCACCCACATATACACTAATTTTTTATGAGGTTTTGCTTACCCTATTCATTATTGTCTTATATTTTGCCATTGGGTATCCATAACAGGAAAACAACTCACTGCCATCATTAATTAATCACAGGTTCCTAATATGACAAAACTTTATAGGCTAGTTAGGTGTGAAAATAAATATCAACATTCATCAGCAAATTGCCTTTGTACTATCCTCAATAAATAAGAATCGTGAAAAATAATAATAGCATGTATCTATAAAAATAGTCTTGTTTGTAATTTGTATTTTCCAATTTAATTACCACACAGCTAGTTTCTGCTTTGGTTTTCCTATCTACAAGGAATCTACGATTATTTTTATGAAATTGATTAATTAGAGAATATTTGAGATAATTAGTAAATATATTTAGTGAAAATATAGCAACCTGGGGTGTTTATATGTTAAATGAACATTACTTTCTTACGTAGCTTTTATCTACCATGAGAATTTTATTACTTTTTTTTTTATGAATAAAAGTAGGCAAGATTTACCAAAATAAGAAACTGATGAAAATATTAAACAAAAATTACATAATATCACGAAGGAGACAAAGATATAGTCTAGGTGGAGGAACATTTTCAGAAAATGATTGCCCAGAGAAAAAGAGAAAATGCTCTCTAAATATGAATAATAATACGTCAAAGCTTCGCATGATCACCAAAACAAACCTTAAATCTAAGCACCTGCATGATTTCTTACAAGTCCTCCGCCATAAGCCCTACCACATTAACAAGCACTTCAATTTTACTGTTAATTATGCACTGACTTAAAACAAATAATTACCTTATTTGTGGGGTATATTGATACTTAATCAATTATGTGCCTTTCACTTATTTATTCTCTTTCACTTCTTAATTAATGCTTAATAATTTTTTCAATATTGTGAATGTTTTTACGTTTTCGTTTTCAGGAAAGAATACATATATACCGAACAAAGAAAAGTATTACAGATTTCTGAAATAAGTTTTTTTTTTTCGAGGTATGCGCTAAATATTAAATAACTTCACAACTTGAATATTAAATATGGATAAACTCAAAACTAATTAAGTCTTTCAATCGTGCAAGGATTTAATTCTAAGGTTTTGTTCATAAGGTAGTTAGGCAGATGGGAATTACAAAATAGATAAGGTCTCTAATATTATATGAAGTTATAATAACAAATGACTTTGAATTGCTCAAGGAGAAGCTTGAGTGGATGAAAATGAGATAGAACAAGTAAAAAAACTATTCATATTTGATAAAACTGAGAATTAGGTGGACACGTACAGTTGTATTTATTAAAGAGTGTGAATAAGAATTTTACATCACTAATATATAAAAAAAAAGAGAATTATTTATAATGATGGATAAGCTAACTGTAATTTTGACAATGATAAGACATAGTTATAAATCATAATTATAAGTCCATTTCAAAATTTTACAAGCTATTAGGGTTTAAATAGCTTAGGGCCCAAGAAAATTCTAGTTATTAGAAAAAGCCCCACTTATATAAAGGTGAAAAAGACAAGTGATAGAAGAGCCACCAATAAATAAATAAGTCGCTCATATTTGATAAATAATAATTAAATCAGACTAGTTGCAGCATAAATCAACTAAAAATAAAAATTTATAACGAAGTGGGGCAGTTTGCCACTAAAAATCACAAATTTTGATAAGTTGGATAAAAAGCAATACTAGTACGTTAGTACGGGCTCTGTGTATGAGATCCGTCTTCAAGAAAGAATACATCCCCTCCGGCGAGGGTGATGATCGTGCAACAAAAAAAGTTGAGAGAGATAGATTAGAATCCAACATGAATTACAAGGAATCTCTTATGCTATTGGGCTTTGTCCCAAAAAAAAGAGTGGATTGAGAAAATATTTTCCAAGGGTGAAAAGAAAAATATTCTTATTTTAAGATAGGGAAAGTAAAAAAAAGTAAAAAATAAGAGACAAAAAACTGACAGTTGATTGGTTGGGCTAGGCACCCCCTGCAAAATTAAAGTTTGTTGCATGATGTGATTCTTCAAAGCTGCAAATTTAGAAGAAAAAAAAACAGTAAATAGATTTGAAAGATAGGTGAACCAAAATAATATAAACGCATAACTCTTTTGTATATAAAAACTCATTCACATGATAACTTCTCCTCCTCCCAGAGACTTACATCTCTCTTGAAAGAATTAACTCTCTCAAAGCTCTTTATTTTTGTGCGAATTTTTTTCTTTATTAGTTACAAAATTCCTTCTTTTAAAAAAAAGATAATTTGAGGTTATTATTATTGTGAGAAAATTTTAGTCAGTGGAAAAAGCATCTGAAAAAAGGGGTGAAAATTTATATAAGGTAAGATTTTTTGTTATATATATGGGATATTATTTATAATGTTGGAAAATTTATGAAATATATATTGATAAATTATTTATTCTAGTAATTTAAATTTTGTAGGGTTTTTTATTGTGATTGTGGGACAAATATTCAAAGAGAAGGATTTTTCGGTTAGTATTTTTAATTTTTCAAACAAACTACTTGATATTAATTTTTTATGAACGGTAGCATTATTATTATTATTATTAGCTGATAACTCTTATTAATCAAAAATTATATGAAGCATAAAAAAAATATATGTAAAACTCTTGTGACTTCTATGAAAAAGTAAATATAAAAAATTTAATTGGAATGTTTACATACATTTTTAGTTATCACATTACTTTTGTATGTAGATAATTTATATCATTTTAATGAAAAATGATAGAAAATAATATTTGTTTCATTCAAACGTATGAAAATTTAAATATGAAGAAAAAATTGTCTCTATTTTTTGTAGATATATGAAGAAACACAAATATAAAAATTGATAAATGTAGAAAACTTAATTTACTATATGTATAAAAGTTAAATTTTTGAAATTTTATTGATATAGATGAATTAGAGTTTAGGGTATATTAAAAAATAAATTATAAGAATATATATATATATATATATATATATATATATATAACTTTTGTCTTTATTTTTTTGTAGACTACATTTTTTATGCTCTTTTTGTATTTATTATTATGTAGTAATAACTATTATCAATCAAAAATTATATGAGACATAAAAAATATCTATAAAACTCTTAAGACTTCTACGAAAAAAAATTAAATATAAAAATTTTAATTGGTTGGATACATACATTTTGGTTGTCACATTACTTTTATATATAGATAATTTATATTATTTTGATGAAAAATGGTAGAAAATAATATTTATTTTATCAAGCATATGAAAATTTAAAAATGAACAAAAAAATTGTCTATAGAAAGTATACAATATTAAATTTGTGAATAAAAATAAGTTGATTTTTTTTTAAGCATATTGATTGTAAGTTGTTTTATTTATGCACTCTATCATATATATTAATATAATGTTTATTTAATTAAGTATATATTATTAATATCCAAATAAATTAATTATATTATTATATTGTTTATATTTGGGTGGTAGTATTAGTTTAATTTTACATTTTAAATTACAGAAATTATGCTAATTATACCGTTTCTACATATATATTGGGATGGTACTATTGTGTACACTACGATGGGTGTGTCCTTTGTGGATGAAAATTCTAAAATGTTTAGTGTTGACGAAAATTTAAGTATGAATATCTTATTATATAAGATAAAAACAGTGTTACACCTTAATAACAAAATGATTACAAGAATTATATATCAGGCTCCTATATTTAATTATGGGGGAGGTTTGTTATATGTACTAATAGAGATATGGGGAGAGGTAGATGTAACAAAGATGTGCAAAATTGTTATGCGATTTCAGGGTATGCAACTTGTGGAGATTTTTTGTGGAATATAATGAGGGTGAATCACTCAATACAGAATCTTCTAGTTCAAATAATTTTGACATTGGTTGTTCAAGTTATGGAGTAGAACATGACATTAAAAATGTTGTAAAGAGAAAAATAATGATTTAGATGACACCGATGATGTGGATGAAGAAGAAAATGAATGTTTTCATGAGAATGAGTATGAAGATGGAGAAGAGGACGAATTGGAAAGTGAAAAAGAGGAGGACGAATTGGAAAGTGAAAAAGAAGAGGAGGATGATAATGAGGAAGATGAAAGTGGTGATAGTGAAGATGATGATGATGAATGGATGATATTGTATAATCGAGTTGAAAAAAATTTACAACGTCTGAAGAATGCTGGTGAATTATTATTAACTACCACTACAGTTATTAAGAGTGTTGTCAATCCCAATCCAATATAATACTTCTATAGTTTTGTGGGATTCATCGAAAGAGTTTTGTATAGGTATGATGTTTCCTTCAAGAGATCATGTAAAAGCAACAGCCAAAATATACTTAACAACAGTGCACCGTCAATTTTGAAGTTTAGAAACCAAAAGCAACACATTTACCATTGTTTATAATAGTGGCATTGATTGTCAATGGAAATTAAAAGGCACCTTTTTTTTTTAGGAAATCACCAGATACAATAGTCCCTGTACTTGCAGTCTTACAGGAGGAGAAACACAAGATAATAAAAATTTTGACTCCAATATGATATCAGGCTACATTCAGAGTATGGTAGAAACGAAGCCCGATGTTTTAGTTAAAGCATTAACAGCTAATATGCACGAGAGGTTTGGTATCCAAGCATCGTATAAGAAAGTTTGGAAAGCCAAACAAAAAGAAATTACTAAAATTTTTTGTCATTGGTAAATTTTTTAGGTTCAATGATGGGAAATATTAGTTGATCATTTTTTTAAGTCGATTGCTAGTTGCTTTGGAAGAAGAGATGTATAACACCCCTTCACTTTACTAATAGTAGCCAAGCAAAGGAGTACTACCTTACTCTTGATTCCCTGTCTAACTTGCTTATACAATCATTTTGTATATTCTTATTTTAAAATATTTGAATATAAATTCAGATTATAGTCTACCATTTTTTTATACATATACTTTATACCAATTTATATAATTCATACATAATAAACCATTCCATTTTCTAAAGGGTTACATACAAAGTTCTATTAATTAATATTTTATTTACAGATCCAAAATATGAGTATCACACAATATGAAAATAAAACTTACTATTATATTTTACAAAAGTTAATACATGAGAACAAAAAGATCTTCAAATGTTGTTATCCACTATCTGACGTTTTTCTTTTTTTGCCAGTTTCATCCTTTACTTATTAACTACTTTAGTACCTACGCATGAGAAAAAACACACGTGCTAAGCTACTAGCTTATTGGTGCTTTATATGATAAAACCTTAATATGCAATTTATAAAATCTCACACATTCATACATTTAAAATCAAATAGAATGAATATTACAAATTTATCAACAATAAATTAATTTGCAAGTTAATTGCTAGTACAAAATTTCTTTTACATATGATAATTATGTTAATTGCATAATATCATTGCATCATATTATTTTTAATATCACCATAATTTTACTCATTTTATTATTCAATAATTATTCACAATAAGTAAATTTTATCATATCTTATTTTGTCTTGTTTATTCAAATTTATGTCCAACACCAATAAATTAGAACTATCAGATAGGATACGGGGTATTATCTGCCAAAAATCTTAACTCGGTGCATGGCGCCTACATAAATCAACTCGGCACAATGTGGTGCCTACATAAATCAACTCGGCACATGTAGTGCCTACATAAATCAACTCGGCATATGTAGTGCCTACATATCCTACCCCTTATTGTCATGTCAATCTATCCTTTACCCTAGTTCCCAGCTAGGTGTTTTAGGGATTAATTATTTCATCTCAATTTATTCAAGTAATAATTTCATTATGGTCAAAATATACACCAAACAATTATTTCATAGTTTTATTTTCTCAATAAATTTTTATGGGCTTAATGGCTTATCACATAATAATCACTCATATCAATATCATTCATCTCATATCATAAAGCCCAAATCAATTTACATGTAAAACTCTCACTTTTTCAACAGCCCTATTCTGGATAGATTTCGGGCTCTATTTTAGATCTCAGGTTTGATACTGTTATTGGCCGAATTTAATTAAGTATTCTTCTAATAAATTTTACCCCATATCTTATATTTAATTTCCATTTTGAATCAACTAATTCGGATCTCTGTAGACAAAATTATGACTAATTGAGTACTGACTGCTTAGCTAAAATCTGCCCAGAAAATTCCGAGGCAGATTTCAAGTCTCATATTTGTATCAATTTTTAACATAGTTTCATTCATAATTAGATCTCATGTCCTTCATGAAAGTTTTATATATTTGTATCAAGTTTCCAAAACATTAAAGAACACCGAATTTAGAGTTCCAGAACCTAAGTTATCAAATTTTTAATGTATGCTGCTCCATGATAAAATTTTCAGCAACACATATAACAACACAACCACTCATTTAATCATACAATTAACACAAGATTTAACAATAAAATCAACATATTAAATTATTGTCATACAAACACATACCTTATTAATCTCTTATCCTTTTCCTAGGCTTTTTCCTTTCCTTTCCCTTCCTCAAGATTGCTTCTACCTTTGTCCTTGGTTTGCCCTAAAACCATCAAACATATCTCATATCATCAAACCAATTTCTTTTTGTTTCAACCCACCATCACCTAGGCAGCCCCTTCTTCCTTATTTCTAACCTAAATTATCATCACTTTCATCTCAATTAATAAAGAAAAGTAAGAGAATTGAAGGAGAACTTACCCAAATAATTTTTTTTTTCTCTTTTCTTTCTTCCTTTCTCTTTCTTTCTTCTACCCTTTGTAGGGGCTTCCTTTATTTTCTTGAGTTTTCTCTCTTAAATCCTCTCTTCCTCTCTTTTGCTAGCTAAGTTTGGAACAAAATGGTAGAGAATTGATGGAGAGGGTGGTCGGCCATACAAGATAAGAATGAGGGGATTTTTTTTTTAATTGCTTTTAATGTCTAATTAATGAAGAAGGTTATAGGCTAAACTAAGGTTTATTGAATTTTAATGTCATTAATTAGTAAGATAAGGATTAAGATAAGGCTCATTAATGCCTCATAAATGAAGAGAATTCTAGAATTGGGTGAGTAGGCATATGATTCATCAATATTAATTAATGCTCATTAATGTATAAAATGAAAATTAGGTTAATATTCATTAATATAAAAAAAATTATAGATTTGTTTCCTATTGGTCAATTTGATTAATTAATCATAATAAATTTTTAATCTTTAAATAATACACCATTTAACTCATAATCTCCTTTTTGTACAAAATAATCCCAAACCATTCCATAAATCCTCATTTAATCTCAAGAGAAATTTTATTTCAACTAATTCTAGCACTAAACTTTTAAATTCTCAATTAATAATGTCCTTAATAAATTTTTCTTAAATATTATTATTTTTCTGTGCATCCGAATTTAGACTTTGATCGATCCGACGTGCCTAACTCGGTTACATGCGATCAGTGTCTAAATGACCGGGCATTACAAGATGTGCAACTACTTTTAGGACACCTAGTATATCTCTTATCAAATCAGTTATCCATTGAAGCAGTTCGACAAGCTCAATTTTCTTTTGAAACTATTAATAAATTAGAGATGGTTAATAACTCTATAACTAGGCCCCCTAAGAACATTCATTGGAGTTGCCCCCAAAAGCTTTTGGAAGTTGAATACGTATGCTTCTTATTCTAATAGCACCCTATGGCTTTTGGTGGGGATTTTATTCGAGATAGGAATGGCATATAGAGCATAGGGTTTATGTCGAACATAAGAGCCTATCCTATTCTTGAGACAATATAAAATCAATACTAGTTGTCACTCTATTGTGTGTAGTATTAGAAGGATTACAGTTTGCTTCTCTTCCATCACGATAAGTCACATCCATAAGTAAGCTTGGCAATAGGACGAGGAATCCCATTCCCCATGGAGATTTGTCCCAAATGGGGTAGAGATTTTCGATTGAGCTTCCAATAGGAATGGGGATGGGAAATTTTTTTCCCCTTTGAGAGGAGCGAGGCGGGGACAGGGATGGGGATGATACTCCTTGCCCCAAGGCGATAATTATTTTAAATATTAAAATATTTTATAATATATATATATATATACTTTTATAATATATTTTTATTAAAATTAAATGGCCCAAAAAATTTATATGTGAAATTAATTAATCAATTCAATAAAATTAAATCATTATTGGTTAACTGGTTTAATAATAAATCGGTTAGATTGGTTGATAATTTTTTCGACCAATTAATTATAAATAATTTAACTAATTGATAAATAAATCAGTTAAATTGATTGATAATTAATTTGGTCAGAATAATTATATGATTAATCATATTTTATTGTATTTAATCATGTTTACACGTTTAAAAATTATTTGGTTAATAAATAAATCGATCAAATTTCAATTTTTACCGATTGATTATATAAGTAATTTAATTATTTATTATATATTATTTTTAAATTAAAAAAATTAGGAGAAATGGGAATCCCCGAAGGGAATGAGACGGAAGCAAATCTGTCTCGTTAGTATAACGGGGACGGAAATTCTCTATTACCGTAGAGACATGGATAAGGGTTAGTCTCCTGCCCTCGCTGCCAAGCATATCCATAAGAAAGCAAACTTTGCACATTCATCCTACTATCTATCTAATTTGGCATATGCCTTTTCTCCTAGGTTCCATGTTCTCACTTTGTCTCCCTCAGAAATTAAGACTTAGCTCTTATGCATGATACATATTGTTACGTAAATTAAATAGTTTTTTTTTTATTGTTGTTTGTGGATTTTACCCTCCTCCTAAAAAAAATTATACTCTTTAATTCTTATCTTTTATTTTTTTTAAAACATATGTTATATTTTTACTTATACAACTTTAGTGTTATTTATTAATATTTCAATGCATAAATAAGAACTGTTGTAAATAAAATATATTGATATATCAAATGAAATATTGATTTATGCAATTTGTATTAATTAAATATCTTTTTAAATGTAAAACACAATAGATTATAAACAAATAACAATTATCTTCTTGTCGTATTATGCCAAAGAGAAAGAAGAACAAACATTGTAGTTCAGTATCAAATCCTTTTTAATTGAGAAAAATGACGTTTATGGAATTTATTCATTATCTATTAATACTATTCAATTGAAAATATTGAAAAGTTAGGCTTTCTCTCTCTTTTTTTTTTTTTTTTCCTTTTCCTCCTTAAACTGATATTAACTATTGCAATAACATAAATGTTTGTGGAATTTTTTTTTAGATTCAGTTCATAATTTTTTTTCCATAAATCAGTATGATGAATAAATCATAGACCAAATTTAAAGTATTGATATTCTTCAGCTATATATTTCTCTTTTTATTCCGAAGACTACTCTTTCATATGGATAAAAAGATAAAAGATGGGATAAAAATTCAAAAGTTTATATTGATAAATTGAAAACTCTAAAGGGGGAAGTTATCCTAATTTGATTCGTTAATACTATTTATCTTTTCTTGTTAGCCATGAAAAGTATCAATGCAAACAAAGAATAAAAATAAATAAATATTCAGTCCCTTATAGGGATCTCACCGAAAGACAAAAGGGAGGGCATAAAGAACAGCAACCCCATCCCTTAATCTCGCCATTGCTCACCAAAAAGATGATTAATACTATTAATTAAATTTCTTAGATATTTATTCCTTTCTTCAAAGGCAGTTTGAACATTATATATTCTACATAGTAGATACTTTCTACTTAGGAATGTATGAGATAGCTGTTGGATATTTAAAAAGTATATTTAGAATTTTTTTGATTTATTTGACTGATTTTTTTATTTTAAATTTGCTTCTTTGAGTTTCTCTCCAAAAACAGTTTTCAAAACTCAAAAAAATTAAAAAAAAATTTCTTTAAAAATGTTTTTTTCAAACACAATGTCAAACGGACCCTTATTGCCCAATAAAAAATAAGTGTTGAATATTTGCTTCATTATTTTGTATGGATTCAGAATTTTTATCTTAATTTTCAGTTTCAAAAGATAATTTTTAATTTAAATTTTCATCCATATCTTTATATATAATTTTTTTATATTAAAAAATTAACTTTTATAACTGATTTTATATTTATAAAGTAAAAATTAATTTTTTAAAAATATAAATATACTGTTAGTTCGAATCATTTGAATATAGAACTTAATTTAGATAAAAATAATTTCTGTGCGATCTTTGAAGGACCTTAAAGGCACCGGTACTTATCATAACATATTAGACTACTTCAGAACTTATCATCAAGTTTTCATTTAAAAGTAAAAAAATAATATTATTCTTATAGGTGTTTATAAGTTTCACTTATTACTCTTAATGGGTCACTGTCTATATAAAATATAAGATTTTTTTTATGCTTTATGGTTTTTTTATTTAATTTTAAAAAAAATTGCACATGAATAAGCCATACATTTAAGGACAATTATTTAAAAAAATCATTTATGTATAATTTATATGAAGCAAGAAAATTCTATTTAAGAATAATTTAAAAAAACAATAAAAATTTACGTATGTTCCATATAAACGGTAACGATTACTTCTAATTATCAAGATTAAAGATTAAAAAAAATTGAAAAGACATTATTATATATTAATATTAAATTGAATGATGATATGTAAACTTTACCGTTTTAAAAAGATTTGAATTATTTATTGCAAAAATTCTTGTGCGGATAACATTAGCCACTTTATCATTACAAAAAGATATTGTTACGTAACTTGGTCAGCAGATAAAAATCATCTAAAAAATATTTGCATATCCGAACATATGTTTTCTCCAAATTAACTAATTTTTTTTTTTTTTTAAAAAAAAGCAATTGGCTGAGAATTAGTGATGGAGTTGTTAGGGCCATTAAATTTAAACATCGATATTCTGAAATCATAGGTATGGCATTTGAAAAAAGATTTAGGTAGAGAGTTTGGTGTGTTACACTCGCGTCTCTCGAGATCATATTATCCTAAATTTTTCAGTCATAAAATTTTTAGGATCCATATTGAGTTTGGAAAAAACATTTTTTTAAAAATATTTTTAATTTTTAATTTTTTTGAGTTTTAAAAATTTCTTTTGGAGAGAAACGGGTAAATAAATATTTTTCCAAAAGCAGATTTGAAAAAATCAGTTTATAAAAAATTAAAAAAAATCAGTCAATTAAATCATAAAAATTTTAAATCTACTTTTAAGATACCCAACAGCAATTACAAACACCTTCTTACTGTCCAAATTTCTGGCACATAAAGGGTTATGAAGGTAAAACTTTTGCTTCCTTTTTTCACCAAATAAAAAATTAAAAATAAAAATTTTTGCTTCATTTTCCTTCCTGTTTTGAGTTATTGAATTGTTCAGTGAAACTTGTATCGGAGATCCTTTGATGCACAGATAGCTTCGTTTTTCCCAAAGACCAGTTAATTTCATATTACAAGAACATATGTTATTCAAATTATATTAGTTTAATTAGAGTTAGGTTGGATGAATTTGGATTTATCTATATTGATTTAGAGTTTAGGGTTTATGATACGACCTTTTCGTACAATCAATATTTCTGATAAAACAAAAAGTCATTGAAAATAAGATATTGGATAAGCAAGAAGAATAAAAAAAGGTGGACTTTGAATTATTTGATCAAAACTATGAATAATTAGTTAAATGTATTCGCTAAGTAATAGCCAACAAGTCAAGAAACGAAATCACACAAGTGGGATTTTTGGCCTAAGAAATGTTGGAAGATTTCCATATCTTCCACAATTAAAAAAATCACAACCGTGTGTGACAGTGACACCCCCATAGCACCTACCAATACCGTCATCAATAAATTTCCATGTCTGCTTTATATTTTTCCTCTTGCAAAGGGAATAATTGAATGATTTATTTATTTAATCCAGCAATAAAAATTTGAAATTAAAATTGACAATGGAAAAAAACATATCCTTATTGAAAACTTTTACTGTTCCACTAAAATTTTTTCTGTATTAGCTATACAATTTGGATTCGTATCCAACAAATTCAACATTTTCTTTTAAATTGTATTGCATACTTAAAATTCGAATTCAATATCTTTTGTTAAGAGATAATGAATTCTTACTATTCCGTCTCAACATTTGAGGGTAAAATTTTAATACATAATCTTAATAGTGAATCCCTAAAGATGGATTATATATGTGTCTCAGATTTTCAAATATGTTATCCAAGTTTTTAAAATAAAATTATTTGTGAATATTAATGCATTTTCATTCCATCTGTATAAATATGCTCCGCACTTATTGCGGAAGCTAATTTCGTACTTCAAAAATTTAAATTTCATTTATGTTTTATTTAATTTTCATTCATAATTTATATGATCAACTGATCATTTTCTATAGGGTTGTTATATTATATACTCAAATTCATATTGTATTATAGGTATTTTTCTTTTACATGTGTGAAATAAAAACAAATCATACATTTTTCCAAAATTAAATTTTGCTAAACTAATAAATATAAAATAAGCTCATCATTTTTAAGCTTATAGTTTGATTAGTTAGAGGTTCATCGTTTTGATTTTATAAGTTAAACAGTTATAACTTACGGATTTATCATTTTAAATTTAGAAGTTCATTATTTAGAATTCACAGGTTTATCATTTATAAGATACAGATATTTCATTTTGAATTTATAGATTCATCATTTAGAAGCATCATTTAGAACTTACATATTTATCTTTTATGACTAGCTACTTTATCACTTACAGATTTTATCGTTTACAACTTATAAGTTTATGGTTTTTAAACTCTAAGTTCATCATTTCAAAGTTATAAGTTCATTATTTAAAACTTAAAAGTTCATTTTAATTTTCCAGATTTATCATTTACAGGTTTATTATTTATAATTTACAAATTCGTCGTTTACAACTTACAGATTTATCATTTTCAACTTACAAATTCATCATATAGAAATTACGGTTGCATTATTTAAAATTTACAGATTAATCACTTATATGTTTATCATTTATAATTTACAAATTTATTATTTTCGTCAAATTAATCGTATTCAATCTCTAATAACTCGATTTTTTCTCTATATATTAATCACTTTTAGTTCAAATATTTTTATTTTCAACTATTTTATTCTATAAATATATCAAAACTAATGTTTTTCATCCCAAATAATAATAATAATAACTAAAACATTCAAAAATACTAAAAATAAAATTAAATATGTAAATTAAAAAAAATTTATCTGTCTAAAACAATTATGCAATAGAGCAATGATTTTTTTTATTTTTTTATAAAAATAAGAAGACAGTGATGATGAAGAAAAATAAAAATAATGATACGATGATTGTTTTTTTTCAAGAAGCACAGTAACACACGTCTAAATTATTTAACTTAATGAACAATGCGATGCCCGTTTTGAAATTGGATCACGATGCACAGTAACACGTTCTTTATCATCCCCTTAGATTCTCGGCCCAATTAAGTTTTTAAATAGGCAGAAGAATCTTAGGTAGGCTCAAAGGACAAGGCCTACAGACCGTATACCAATATAAATAAATACAATGCTTTTAATTTTTATTTTTTTTATCAGGATACACCACACGAGATGAGTATGAAATGGTTAACCAATTAATTGAGAAAATATATTAATCAATTCATATCGATTTTGTAAAATTAATAACAATTGACCAGTCTATTAAAATTGATTAACCGGTCCAGTTTTTGGTTTTTCAATTCAATTTTTGATTTTTAACTAAATTAACCAATAAGTGAAGCTTGTCAAAAATTCAAACATTAAATTTTGGTAACATTTAATCGTAATATCAATAAATGAATTTTAATATTAATTAATAAATTATAACATTAAAACTCGAGTGAAGAATTCACCTATATCTTTAAAGAAATTAAAAAAATCAAGACAAACAAATTAAAAAAAGTAAAAAAAAAATAGTTTATACAATAATATACCCATAAAAAAATATAATAAGAAGAAAAGAAAAAATAAATAAAATTGGTTTGAAAGTGAAATTAAAATTTTGCTGATGTAATAATAAGGACCACACCCTGTAATAAAAATGTTTCTATAACTTACTTTTAATAATGCTCTATTTTCTTCTACTTGAAACTCCTTCTTTTTTTCCATAAATATTAAGTGGTATTTGATCGGAAAAAAATAAGGATAGAAATGAGAATCGGAATGATATAAAATATTAAAATTATCCACATTAATTTTTTTTATTTTGTTTCGTTTACCATGATCAAAAGTTATATTTTAATTTTAAAATTTTAAAAAATAAAATTGAGTTTTAATTTATTTAATTATTTTGGGGGTGTGATACTGTGCTATAAAGTATAAACATTCCTTAAGCAACAAGCACCAGCAATCTCATAGTAAAATTATATATAGAATAATACAACATTAGTTTAAAACCAATGATTGTTATTATAAGTTGATAAGCCCGTAACCAATAAACTATAACCTTTTTTATCTGAGTATATGCTGGGAAGAGAAAATATGAGATTTGAATTTGGATTGTTTAAAAAAAAAAATTCAGCTAATTGAGTTATAGGTAATTAATTCTTCATTATAATTAGAAATTAATTGAGCACGGTCTCATTTAATCATCGAATTCCTTTAATTACTCAGATGAAAATGGTGTTTGGTTCAACAGTTAGAGTTAACTGATAGTTTTTTTAATCATCAATAAATAAAAATAAGTATTTGAAGTTGATAAAAGATTTAAACAGCTGTTAATTGAAAAAAATTTATTTTGGAATTTTTTCCAAATAATGGATATTTTTTTATAAAATAAAAAAATTAGTTTCTTTATAATAAAATACATTATATTGTAAAATTTCTTATTAAAAACAAAACACACTTCTTTAAAATCACTTTATTCAATATAAAATATATTATATTAAAAATATATTAAATTAATTAATTATATTTATAAATAATAGATATACATTTATAAAAAAATTTATTTATAATTAATTATATTTTATTGTTCTTATTATTTTAATTATTAAAATATATAATTATATCAAATAATACATAATATTTTATTTTTCTATTTATTTATACATAATAGAAAAATATATTTTTTGAAATAAATTATATTCTTAATAATAATTTCACATTGTAACAATAATTCAATTAGTTTTACTAAATATTACAGTTAATTAACTACCAACTATTAGTTACTATCTATTAGTTGTATTTAACGATTGAACCCAACATTAAATATGTTTATATATATATATAACATTTAAAAAAATGCTTAAATTGTGTTATGATGATCATTCAAATGAACGATTCTGGTTTAAGTAAACGGGTCAAATGGGTGTGCCCACTTAGAATATAGTTGTCTTTGTTGTTGACCGGTTAATTAATAGTTCCATTTTAGATCGTTTCCTTGCAATTGCAACTACCACTTGACCATTGATCCGGATTAGACTTTTCCCTTAATTTGGAACCTTTCGTGAAATTAGCAATATATATATATATATATATATATATATATATATAACTCCTAAATTTTGAAGTTAATTTTAAATTTCTTTATATGATATTAAAATTTAGTTTCCCCATTACTTTTTGATTTTAACACTCAAATTATTAAGTCAGTTTTGAATTTTCCAATGACTCTAAAGAAAAGAAACAAATTATAGGTATTTTTCTAAAATTAAAATAACGAAAATTATAAGTAATTAAAATCCAATAATGATAGATAGTGTTTGATCTTAATAAGGCAATTAAGCTCCAAGATTCATGAGATGTTGGCATTTCTAGGAAATAGGAAAAAGAAAAAAGATATTTGATTTATCTAATTTGCTTCTAAAATTTTTCTCTTGCATTTAAAGATAACGAGAAATCTGTTTGGTTTCAACTTTTTAGAAAAACTATTAGTTATTTGATACCCAACAACTGTTAAAGTAATATTTGGTAAAATATTTTAATTAGTAACTGATAGCTGATTTTGGCTTCAATCAGTTAATAATCGAAAAAACTCTATTTTGAAACTTTTTTTCATAAATTGGTAGCCGATTTTATTTTATTTTTTATTTGAATTATATTTCTCTTATATATTTTTATTGATTACAAAATACTTACTTTCTCTAAATTAATTTTTCAATCAATAATTTATTTGTAATTATTATTTTTAATCAATAAATTATTTATAATTATCAATATAAAAATATTATAAATAATAGTTAAAGTAGTAATATCATTTATTTTTAAATGACAAAAATATATACTATATTTTTAATTACTATATATCATTTAATTTATTAAGCATAAATTATGATAAAATTAATCAATTTTGTTTATAAATTATATATACACATTTATTTATCATTTTATTGATAACTGATTATATTTTATTATTTTAATTATAATAAATAACTATATCAAAAAATTACTTTTTTTACTAATACATCATATAAAAATATATTTTTTGAATAAAATAAAATTATATCTTATTGATAATTTTATATTCTAATAGCAACAACTCAATCAGTTTTATCAAATATTAATATGAATCAATTATCAGTCACTTGCTATCAGCTATCAGTTATCAACTGCATTCAACAGTTGAATCAAACGAATAATTCAATAGTTTTATCAATTATTAATTATCACAAAAAAAAAAAAAAAAAAAAAAAATATATATATATATATATATATATATATATATATATATATATATATATATATAATGAGAATGAAAAAAGGAATGAGATAGATGTTGATATCACATCATATGGTTTGCTTTACAAGGAAGACATATAGCTTTCTCAAACACTATTACCCCAAATTCAGATAAAAATTGAGAGAAAATTGTTACATTGATAATCTAATTATATAATAATAATAATAAATATTTAGTGATTTTATTTACTATAAATATAATAATTAATAAATTTGCATATAATTAAATTAATTTACAGATAATATAATAAAACTGAATTTATATAAAAAAAATTCTACAATTTTATATGGTTTAGGCCAATTTTGATCTTGCTTTCAATTTTTTTAAAAAAAATATGTCTTGGTATTATAATTTTATTTATCTTGTAGATTACTCAACAATATTAAAAGGAAAAAAAATGTATTTTTACTCCTTTTATTTTGTGATTTTTTGCATTAAGTATCTTAAAATTTTATTTTATATATTTAGTTCTTGTCTTCTTGAGTGCTTTTATTTTTACTAACCTACCATTTTTATTTTAGGATTCGAATTTTATTAGTATCCCAATTAGTTCATACAATAAATGTATTTTTTGTTCTTATATACCAAAGTAATGGCTTTTAATGGAAATAATTTCTTTTAAATTTGGTCCGTTACTCTACTCATGAATTATGTTAGTGATTGGTTGTTAAAATTATGTCAAATATAATCGGGATAAAAATAAGAATTTAAAAATTAAATGATAAAATAAAAATTTAAGAAAATCAAATTAAAAAATAAAAAATGAAAAATGAAAAAAATGCCTTTATATCATACTTAAAATTAATTATATGTAATTATATATGGTTTACTTTATGATATCTCATTTCTTTCTTACACCTTTTCCTCAATCCTAAGTGTATAAGGATAAAAATCACATAATAGTGACATCTTATATATATATGGAACTTTGACAATTTTATATAAAAATAAAATAAATAAAACGAATAAATTAAATACTAATTTAAAAGTTAAAATTGGATTCTCTCACAAACAACAAAAATTTGCACAAAAGTAGAAATTAGCCATGAAAAATTATGTCATTATGTTGTATCATTAATCATTATTCATTAAGATTAAGATTAAGATTAAGATTAATATATCATTGCTCTTCATAAAAAAAACAAAAGATTAATAATATCATTATTTTTCTCAAAATAATGATACATTGCCCTCATCTCACAGAGAGAAGCGCGATTAAGCCTCCACTGCGAGATCTCCACGCAAACTCTTCTCCTTTACTTCGTTCCCTAAATTTTAGCTTCTGTTAGTGATTTTTGGATCTCCAGTTTCTGTGTCAAATCCAGCAATTATCAAATTGAATTTTGCTTCTCTATTTCAACCTATTAACCCATTTCCATGTGGTGATTGTTTCTTCGTAGCTAATTCAAACTCCACCCAATAACACCCATTTAGTGTGTATGTGTTCTAAATTTTATATATAATACACAAAGGGTAGAGTTCTTTTCGTCATAGTATGTGTTGATAATGGGGTCCGGCAAAGGAGCAACCTCTTCTTCTCAAAGTATGGACGAATCAATCTCAGGCAAGTTCTTCACTTTCATTTATTGTCTTCCGTTAATTATACGTACATGTCTATTTTTTTATCCTTTTTAATTTTGCGCTCTTGGCATCGAAAAGTTATTAAAAAGAAATTGGGAACGAATCTTTATGTCAAAGTCGCTGATTATTTTAAATTCAAAATTTACTCGATTTTTCCCGTAGAATATGTGTCTGATAACTGTAATCCGGGTGTAATCTGACTAATTCGGTGGGATCTATAGTTAAATATGAAAAATCGAAAATTTTTGTTAGTTTTATACATGGATTGATCCAAAGCTCTTTTATCTGTGTTGTTAAATTCTGCTGTAAATTATTGCTGTTAAGCTTGAGTTGGCTTGTGGGTATTTAAAGCACTGGAATTTATATGGTTTTCAGGCTATCAAATAATTGCAAAAATTAATGAGCAAACAATGAAAACTTAGAAGAAATGGGATATAAACTGCAAGTCCTATTGCGTCCTTGAGGGAATATATATGAAGAAAAACATGCTGTGCCTGATGGTGTTGTAGCTGTAATTGTGAAAGGAATCGTTTTTTCTGGTCTAGAAGAGGCTGTTTTCTGGTTAATGTTAATATCTTGAGGATTAGGCACTTCAATTTTCATGAGATAGTTTAGCTGTTAATTGACTGTTGCTTTTTGCATATCACTACCACATGGTATAGACAGCATAGTAATCAGGTAAATGGAGTCCTTGTTTATCAAAGGAAGTTAGGGAAAATAAAGGCTTAAGTTGAATTAAGTTGTATTATTAATCTGTCAAGTTTCTAAGATTAGATATTATAATTTATACAGTTTGGTGGCTGAAAATGATATGAAAAAACATGAAGAACTTGTAGTTCTCGTCAAGATTATCTAGGGCATTTTGGCACCATCTTGGCCATTGAGATTTCTGGTTGACATGTAGCAACCATCCGGGGTACATATGAAAAAGTAAAACACCGGTACTAATGGATTCCCCATATCCTCTTTCTCCTTGTCCATGCCCACATAATAGCTAAGGTTGAGTTTGTTCCCACCTTATAATAATTTCAATATGTCCGTTAAGAAGCAGATTTAGATGCAAACAGGTTGTGTTTTTGCTGCCACTAGAGTTTAGTTTCCTTGACACTGGCATTGTGCTTTATAATACATCCAGATAATGTGGTGTTGCTATATGCCACCAACATACAACTCTCATGATTATTTCCTTAATCTGAGGGAAAAAAAAAAAGGAACTTTTGAGGCAAAAAAATATGGAACGCCATAGAGTATCTATATTTGAAATTTAATTTATTATTTCCACCAAATTTTGTTAGCTGAAACAATAACTTATTTTGCAGGCACTCATAAAATTTATCAACAGGAACTAGAAAATTTGACACTGACGACACAACCTTTCAAAACATTGAAATTTTTTATTCTCGCTCTGATTGAGTATTTTAAGCAATCAGTAATTTACCTTCTGGAAAATGGTGGTTGGCTGATGCTGTCAAGTGCTGTGGTGGCAGTGGTTGGAATTTTGCTTGTTACCATTGATGGCCCTCATGAAAAGGTTCTTACTTTGCCAACTCTATTTGGTTCTTAATGTTCTTGCTAAAGCACAGAGCTTGCTTCTCTATAGGCTTTGCCTGTTTTGCTATTACCATAATACTATTGATATGCAAGTAAAAGTACCTTAAACATTGTATATGAATAAGATCTAGATATGCAGCATCTTTTCTTTTTATTCTCCTTTTCATGGCATTACTTCCTATAGTCTTCTTTTTGTGGCATGTTTTTGCAGCATATTGAGGAACTTTCTCATTATTTTCGGTTTGGATTATGGTGGATTGCCCTTGGTGTTGCATCTTCAATTGGTCTTGGTGAGTATATTTGTTAAGCTTTTAGTATATGTTGAGAGCTTTGTGCTGGGAGAATAATTAAGTATTTAATTAGTTTAGTTTGGAAACTAATTGCAACTTTTGGTTTCATTCCATAGCATACATGTTTGGATTAGCAAATGCCTTTATAATGCTCATTTGTCTATGCCACATTGGCCTTACTAGCAGATATTTGTTGAGCATTAACTTCATTAGCGCATCTTTGGGGGCAAAACTGGAAATTTGATTTATTTTTTTAATTTTTGTTTTTATTTATTTATTTATTTTGGGGAGTGTGGTGGTAAGTGTAATATAGAACTTGAAAAATTAAAGGACAAGCGTAAGAACACAAGCAATTAAGGGCTAAGTCATTTTAAGGGTTCCAAACGTAAGGGTTATAGCGTAAGAACACAAAAAGTTCAAGGATTTTTTTTTTGAAGATCAAAAAGTTCAAGAATTAATTATAAGGGTCTAATTGTAATATAAAACTTGAAAAATTAAGGTAACTAGAATATAGAAAAATTAATGGTTTGGGGTGGGGTGGGGGTGGCAAATGTATATTTCTTAAAATGCTTTAATAAATTACTTGAGCTAATGAAATTTTTTTGTAAGGGTAGGGGTAGGGGGCATGGCTCTTCCATCACTACACCTATTTCAGCCCCTGCTAACTTATGGATCGATAACAAAAATTTTGAAGTACCTGCTAATTCTTAACTGATGATACTGAAATTTTCTAACAAAGTAATGCTGTATAGTGTGAAAATAGGAAGTTGTAGGTTTTTGCTTATTAGGATGTCTTCATTTAAAGCATAGTGGTTTAAGTGTTGGTTGAACATATTTCCAGATTACCTATCTGTGATTGAACACAATTTATGTGCAAATTTTGTATCCTGAGGTTCTCAGATCATATAACAGAAGATTTTAGCCAGACAAGACCCCTGTTTTATCCTTCTGTTCTACTGGTACATGTAAAATCATGCTGCATGGTTGTTTTTTAATTGTAATATGCTTCTAGATTTGTGAAGGTTTTTAGTCTATTGCTTTGATCTTTTGGACCCATTTATGTGTTAATTGTTAAAGAATATGTGGATATTGGGATGAACTACCCGTTAAAAATCATCACTTGAGTTTTATTATGTCGTGATTGAAACTTCTATTTCACATATAATTTCCATTTTGCTTTAAATTGACCTGTGTATGAAACTATTACTCACTCACTAATTTCCAGGATCTGGTCTGCACACTTTTGTCCTTTATCTGGGTCCTCATATTGCCCTGTTCACAATAAAAGCAATGCAGTGTGGACGAGTTGATCTAAAAAGTGCTGTATATGATACCATACAGCTTAAACAAGGTCCTTCATGGCTTGACAAAGATTGCAGTGAATTTGGGGACCCTGTTTTTCCATTATTTCATGGGTTGCGAGTTCCACTTAGCAGCATATTGCCACAAATCCAGATAGAGGCTGTTTTATGGGGAATTGGGACTGCCCTCGGGGAGCTTCCTCCTTATTTTATCTCAAGGGCAGGTATGTTTTGTGACTTTCATCTTTGTTTTGTTTTGTATTGTTTTTTTTCATTTGCTCAAGTGCTGAACATCTAATTAAAAGTTTGTTTAAAAGGGAAAACATATTGGTTCATAGGAATAGAATATCTAATTAAAAAATTTGTTTAGTCAATCTTCTACAAGCAATGGTTGATACCGTTCTATGAAAATCTGAATTTCCAAAACCCTTTTAATATTTAAAGTCCTTTGGTTTTTGTTAAAATCCATAGAATCATGGCATAGGCTGTTTTCAAAGCTGTCATCAGCATCTCCTGTGTCCCCAGCTCCTTATATCTTTATATGGCAAGTTAAATTTTAGAATGAGTGCAACTTCAGAGCTCTTCCAATATGTCTGCTGTGGCACTTGTGCACATATCAAACATGCCTTGCCAACAAAAGGAAGTGGAAAATGGATTTCTGTTTCTAATTCTACAGTTCTTCTCATCTCCTACCACTAAGGCTGCATTTTTTTGAGAGGCTAGAAAGGGGGAAGATTTGAATTTTGTCAAAAAGCATGACTTCTTACAATATAAGAGGTAAATGTACCTAGACTACCACTAGGTCAAAATATGTGTCCTTCCTCCTTTCCTTATAACCAACCATAGTGAAGGGCTATGAATCCAATGCCATATCCCACTTGGTATTGAAGCGTCAAAACAAAGGTTATGGTAATCTAATTTTCAAAACAAATGCTAGTTTAAGAATGCATGTTGCCAATTTACTATCATTTTGATGACAGTTTTCTCTAGTTTTGCTGCTTTCTGGTTAAATTTGATGGAAATTGTTACAACGGAACATATTATGATGCTTTGTCTGTTTTGCATATTTGGAAATTAGCAAATACCCACAATAGTTCTTTTTTCTGAGGAACTCATTGCTGGCATTAATTATGTGAGATGAAAAAAGCTTCCCTTCTTTTTCTTTTTTACTTTTCACTGTCAATAGTATGATATTAGATGAATTATGCATTAAGATAGATTGACTTCGTTATATGACTTTTGTTATGCATTAACATACTTGCTTTTTGTAGCAAGTTTATCAGGTAGCAGATTGGAAGCCGTGGAAGAATTGAATGCTTCCTCAGCTGAAGATAATGGAACCATAGCTTCTCACCTAAATGCAATCAAACGTTGGCTTCTTTCGCATTCTCAACATTTAAACTTCTTCACAATCTTACTACTCGCTTCGGTTAGTTTGAATTATCACCTATTTTTGTTACAAGTTCTTCAGATAATCTATATATGTTTTTATCTGTGACCAAATCCTTGTTCTAGATTCATCATGCTCCCTTTAAAAGCAATGTTACTCTTCTTTTGTAAAAATTAATTGCAATTAAAAAGGTTTATGACCTTTGATCCTTCCGCATAGTTAAATCTCACTAATATTGTTTCCAATATTGGAGAACTCTGTCCCTGAAACTATGCTTATTATTAAAAACAAAAAATAAAAGAAAATAATTTTAGATTGTTTTGATATTATGGTCGTTGAATACAAGTATGGTGGAAATTTTGCATGGTTTCACATGTTCCTTTAAAATGTCACTTGGGCTGAGTTTTCTTGAATCAATTTGTGTTTGCTGAACTTATGACACTTCCAGCTATTATTGGCATTATCGATGTTAGACAACAGGATTTATTGTGTAAAAGTTGACCTAAATTTATGGTCTGTTTATGTTGCATTTATTAATGTTATCGCTGACTCACTGTAAATTGTAAATATCTTTTAGGTGCCAAATCCCCTATTTGACCTTGCTGGCATTATGTGTGGACAATTTGGGATTTCATTCTGGAAATTTTTTTTTGCAACATTGATTGGAAAGGCGATTATCAAAACTCATATACAGGTTGGTAATATTTCCAGTATTTGGATTTTGGAGCTTCTGATAGTGGTGAGAAAGTTTGGTGCCTATACTACTAGCAAGTTGCTGCTCTTTAGTTGACTGCTTAGATTACTCTATTGCTTTAAAAAAATAAGATGAAAGAGGAATAAACAATGAAATTTGATGTTGCCTTCATGAAATGTGATAGATGCTGGGTTTTATTTTGAAATGCTTTTAGGTCTTTGCTCTTATCGATCTTTGTTTGATTGCTTTTCTGCAGACGGTTTTCATCATCTCTGTCTGCAATAATCAACTCCTTGACTGGATAGAGAATGAGTTGATCTGGATTCTAAGCTTTGTGCCTGGTTTGGGTTCTGCGATGCCCAATCTCATAGCCAACCTGCATGCAGTTAAAGAAAAGTATTTGGCACCTGCAGCACCTCTTCCCCCAAATAACATGGTACCAACCGCTACATTCTTGTGTGGATCAGTTCATGACGCAATTATGGACTTCTGAGATCTCTTCATTTGTTTTGTTTATAATGTTTTTGTGTTCTCAGCTTTTGTGATTTCACATCATATAATTAGTCACATGTTTTCATTGGTTGTTCTTCCCAGGCAAAAAAATGGGATTTTTCATTTGCTGCACTGTGGAACACCGTTGTCTGGCTCATGCTCTTGAACTTTTTCTTCAAGATTGTGAATGCAACGGCTCAAAGGTATCTGAAGCAACGGCACGACAAGAAGCTAGATGGATTGACAAATAATGTGTCATCTTCAACATATTCAGATTAGTTCTCTGACCAGAAGCACCTTGGTAAACAAGCAGCATTGAAACTTCCATTTTTTCTTTTGGTCTTATTCGCTCATTATTTCTCTATTACAATTGGAGCAAGAAGTTATAAGTGATGGCTCTTTCCTTGGCAATGTATTAAATCATCCCAGAAATTTATTTACTCCTGGAACTCCCTGTTAGAAGCCTGTATAGAAAAATAGGAACACGACATCTCGTGTCACAGTCGGATAAAGTGAAGCATTATTTTGGGTAGCTTTTTACCCATTTTCAAGGAACTGTTGAAATTTGGAATGGTGGCATACTAGTATTCTTTGTAATTGAAATTTACATTATTTCCTAATTGATCTTCATGGACCTGAGTACTTTTTTTTTTCCTTTTTTTTGGATTCTAGTGTTTATATAGCCAGGATTGCAGAAAATGTTTGATGTATGTGAGACTGACTGCTGATTTATGGTTCAGAATGAACTTGTGATCATATTCTATTTTGTGGGTTAAAGCAATGGAGAGAGCTGGCTCACTAAATAGCAAATGGTTCTTGGCTCTCGTTTTCTTCTTGCTAAGTTTCAATCGTCTGACATGATGCTGTTTTTTCTTCATTCCTACAAATCTTGTTTAATACTACATCCCTAAAATAGTTTCACGCTCTTTTTTCATATCCCCAAAGAAATAGTTTTAATTTGAAAGAGAGAGTTATCTATTAATTCTATATTATATTTTTATTTAATTTGAAATAGTTTTAATTTGAAAGAGAGAGTTAATGAGTTTATTATTTCTTATTTTTATAATAGTCTTTAATTAACATAGAGATATGTATTAATTAAAATATATAATTTTAATTATATTATTTAAAATTATTAATGTAAATAAGAATATAAATAAATTTATTTTTATAGGATAAAGGGAGTATTCCAAATTTCAGTTTGCAATATATTTCTATGGGCCAATGATCCAATAGAAAGAAAAATACACTGCAAGAGAAAATAATAAAAAATGTTATAAATGAGGATTCATATTATCAAATAATGGAGTATTAATTAATAATTACTATTCAAAATGCCGGCAACAGGCGGATTTCACCATTCCCATCTTCGGTCCCAAAATTTCCACTCCATTTTCTATCCAGCTTCATTCTCCAATAAAGAAAAACTATTGGTTTCCGTCCCAAATCTCCGATTTAATTAATTTTTTTATTTTAAAATTAAAAATATTTTTATTTTTATTATTGTCCATAATTACATATTTTTTATTTTTAAATAAGTATTATATTATATTTTATTATTTTCAAAAACTATTAATTATATTAAAAATATAAATAAATATTATATATACAATATATATATATATCGGGACGGGGCATATATATACTAGAGACTCCGAAATTAGAACGGGATATAAAAATTAGGTAGTATTAGAACAGTGTACAGAAATCGGAACACAGCAGGAATGAGTCGAATTATCATCTACACTGATAATAATACGATGACTCAATATATATATATACACATATATTTCCTCTTAAATTTGGCAAAAAAAAAAGTCAAATTGTATTATTGTTATTTGCTCTCCTAAAGTTGATTTAAGTGATATATTTGTACCATTTTTTTCACATAAAGCAAAAAGGGGTGAAACTTATTTGTCTTATGTAGCTTCACTAAAAAAATAATGATTGGTCCATGACATCAAATACTCAGTTGTAAAAAGATTATTTTATTTTATTTTTTCAAAAAAATGTGTATGAAACTCCTCCCCTCCCTCTATCTCAACTTCATCTCCCTTCTCTCTTTGAAACTCTTGTTCTCTTTTATCATGAAATTGAGAATCCTAGTCTGAAATTCATGCCCTAAATTATAGTCATTTTGAAGCCAATAAAATATAATTCAACTAGGGTGGAATGTCGAGTTCCATAAAGATTATATTTGCTCTAATTTCTGCATGGAGTGGGTATTTGGTCCTAATTTCAACAAGAAGTACTAGAAATAGGGTGTGGCTAGGTAGAAATTGTTTGGATGTGCAAATTTGGAAATCAATTAGTTTTTGGAAGAAGTAGAAGAAGAATAGGGTGAGAAATATTACCTAAGAGAGACTGAATAGAAATTGTTTGGGTGTAGAAATAGTTTCAGGAAGAAGAAGAAGAAGTAGTATTAGAAATTGGGTATGCAGAATTTGGTTGTGGCTGGACATAAATTGTTTGGGTGTACATATTTGGAAATCAAAGACTTTTTGGAGGAAGAAGAAGAATACTTAGAAAGAGATTTCACAACACAAAGCAACAATTTGCTCTGATGTGGCGGAAAAATAAAATACTATGAATTTATGATAATTATAATATTATTAATTATCTGAATTTAGAGATATTCAATTTTAAATAATAAAATAAACAACATATGCATTGAAGTGTGTGCCCATGTGGCTTGGATTATTATATATGATATGATTGTGAAGATAAGCCTTAAATATTGCAGGATTTTTCTTTGTTTATTTGATTAAAAAACAATGAAAAGTGAAATCCATAGCTCAAAATTTAATTTAAATTATAGCTTAGATTGTCAAATTAGAAACAAACTTGTGGTGGAGTTAGCAACTCAAAATCTCATACTGAATAAAATAACATTTAAGAAGTACCTAAAATAAAACATAATTTATTTGTGCTGCTTGATTCAGGTATGACCTATTTGTGTGTTACACTATAATATAAAAAATAGCATTTAATATTTGATTTCCACCAAATAATTGAAGGGAAAAAAAATGAAAGGACTTTGAATGAACAATATCCATATGCAGAGAGAGAAGGAAGCAAAAGCAAAAATTAATTAAAAAAAAAAAAGAAAAGAAAGAAGATTATCTCACTTTAAATATTTATTTTAATTTTTTGGATAGATTAAAAAATTAATTAAATGTATATATATATATATGCAAAATATAAATTTAAAATGTAACTGAGAGAGCCAAAAAAAAAAAATGAACGGGAGAATTTTTAATTAATTGAAAGGTCATTTAGTATTGTCACAATATATTATAAATTAAATTTCACTTTCATACCAAATTCTTTTGAATAAATAAACAAAATAAAAGAATCTGTTTTGTATGACCTGTGTATTTTTAAAAATTATAATATAACTTAAGACGAAAATTTAAAATAAAGATTGAAATACATGGTGTTTTATATATATATATATAAAAGGCCTGAAGTCCGATGTGGCACAAGTTGGCAATGATTAAATAATGAATCATAATAAAATAATCAACATTAGACATTGAAAAGTCTAATTAATTTCATAATCTACACGGGAAGAATTTTTTTTTTTAATGAAGAAGGTAAGAAATTAATTGTTATTTTGACACTAATTGACATAATTAGCTTCAAATAGTGGTATTAATTAGTGAATTATAGTATACCCACTAAATGAATCATTAAATAAAAAATAAAACAATTATTTCTGGCTCATTCTTTAAGTGAGCTGTGATCAAATTCAACTTAACCATCAAATTAAAGCTAATTAATTACAAGAAATCAAACCATTAATGTTTTCAATGAGAAACAGTACGTGGTAAAACCTCATGCTTTTCTTGTTTTGAAATTAATCAAAAAAATAAAATCAAAAAAATCAAAAGGGAAAGGAACCCCAACAGCAGAATGAGAAGAAAAGGTGTAATCTGATGAATGGGTGATGGGATTCAGATTTGAGATTCTTACCTAAGATGAACAACATGTAATAATTAAGATGAATGTCATATGTAAGTATGTAACTGAAATCTAATTAGCAGGAACTGAGGTTGCTGCTGCGTGTTGAAGAGAAATTATCTTTTACTACTTTCTGCTGACAAACTTCTTTGCTTTCTAGGTTTTCAGGACTCAGCAGAATTGCAGGCCAAGTTGAAAACCCTAATTCTTTTCTGTTGGTCAAATGTTCTGAGTTTTATTATTATTATTATTATTATTATGATTATTATTATTATTTTCAAGGGGAGAGTGTCTTAGTGGGTGTTTGTAATTGCCGTTAAGTGTCCAAAAAGTATATTTAGAATTTTTTTGATTTAATTGATTGATTTTTTTAATTTTTTATAAACTGGTTTTCACAAACATGCTTATGAGAAAATCGTCTATTTATCTGCTTGCCAAACGGATCCTTAAATCCGAGATTGTCTACCAGGATAACAAAAGCTCCCATGTCACCAGAGTAGAAATTCTTGGCAAAATGTTTGGAGAAATATATATATATATATATATATATATATTGGTAAAAGGCTTTGTATATTGTAAAAAATAGTGGAGCAAAGGTTATTACAAGAAATTACTTATACTATTAATCCTAATACTACACTAAAATGGACAAGATTTTAAAATGAATATAATATATATCTATATATAAAATAAAATATTAGACATAAATAATTTATTAAATTTATTCATGTATATTATTCTAATAAGTGATATTGCTCTTTTCATACCATCAAAATAGTTTAGTGAAATATGATTTAAAATATATTTTTTAATATAGTAGCTCATATATTATATTAAAAATTACAAAATAAACAATTTTTTTATTTGATGATAGAAAAGCACGTATATTGAACATTAATATAATAGAACTAACAAATCATTTATATATATATATATATTTAAAAAAAAAAGTCTAATTTGAGAAGAAAAAAAAAAGTTAAATTATTTTTATAGAACGGAGCAACTGGCCATGACTGTCATTAAGAGAGGAAACGAGTGGAACCCTATTTCTGATTTCATGTTTTTTTTTTGTTTTTTTTTTTAAAAAAAAAGAAGAAGAAATACTGCAATACAATCTCCATGACCAGAATGAAGGTTAACAGAGCAGTGAGTTGGTTTAGGTTGGGGCCATCATCAACCACCTCTTTTAATATGCTTTGAATTTTTTTAAAATTTTATTTATATAATTATATATCCAATTATTTTTAAACCAAATATTTATATATCAATTTTTTTAAATGCATATGAAATTCTCATTAATAATAAAAAAAATATATCACTAAAGCATAATAGAATTATTTAATTTTATATATGAAAATAATAAAATTACTAAAATAATAACTTTTTCAATGAAAACAGTGGAGAATAATAATTTATTTTTTAGTGGGACAATCACTCCATTTGTTTTGAGAAAAAATTGTAAGATAAACCATATACAATATAAAAGTTATTCTTTTAGCATTTTTAAGTAATAATTAACTATTTTCTTAGCATAAGAAAAATAAATGTAAATATGTTAATGGCAATGATATCTGCTGTGTCCTTATTTTCTCATGAAAAATTATACAATTAAGAAATTAAAATTCATTATGAATTGGTGTTTTATTTAATTATTCAATCAATTTTATATCTCAATGGGTGGATCTTCATCACCACTCAAGTAATAAAGTCATAACCATATCAGCGATGGGCTCCACATTGATTAGAGTATTGGAGCTCTTCAATCTTCATGGTGATATTAGGTGAGTCCCACTATTATCTTAATGATTTAATGGTGGAATCTCTATTTGATAATGTAAAAAATATTTAATCTTTATTAAGTCATAAACATTAAAAAAGAATTAATTAGGTATGAGTTGGGTCTCAAGGACCCTATGAATTTTCATTTTGGTCGATTATACTTGAAATGATTTCATGACCATAAATTTATTAAGCTAGATAATTTTATTTTAATTTTCATTTTGGTCAAACAAGGAAGGATTGTACAAAAACAAATCAATAATTGTGATATTAAAGCTATTGAAATATAAATCTTATAAATAATATAATATTATAACATAATAGACGAGAGAAAACGAAACATTATGTAAAATTGATTATTTCCATATAATAATAAATAAGAAATTAAATATATGATAAATAATTTGGAACATTCACCATTGGACTTTCATGAAATTGTTCCACCAATTAATATTATATAAAATAAAGAAGCTTTTGGTGTCTTGATTGGTTAAGCAATTTGAATCATTTAAGAATCTTTGAACCTCTGTCCACTTGTGAGTGAGGTGGACTCCCACAAAATGTTTGAATGGTAAATATAAGCTTAAGGGTCCCTCCATTTATGTCTCCCCCACTTTCTTGAATCAATTAATCTTTCCCCATTTTATGTACAATTTTGGGCTTTTATTATTATTATTATTTTAATTTCAAGCATCTATTCTATTCAAACAATAATAACTTTTCCAGTAGGTGCCATTAACATTATGACTTTTCTTTCTCTTCATTAATTAGTAATACCTTTTACTAGTACCCACATCCTTCATTTTCAAGCTTCTTGGGTTTTTTATTTGGTGATATTGCTTGTTCCCCAATCTAATACATAAATTTTTCCTGGTTTATTATATGGTTTTAGATAGGGTTTACAATCTTCATATAATAACATGCAATGTGATTACAAGTTAATAAATAAATATTTTATTCATATAATGTTACTCTAATATTTTTTTCCAACTTATATTATTTTTAACAAAAAAATTTTTTAGCTAAACTCAATCTACCATATCATCTATAAACTAATTCAATTAGACAGTTGTACACATTTAATTATTTTATTATATTTATATTTAATGAACTTTACTATCAACAAATATGAGTTGTTATGTTAATTTTTTTAATAATACCCTTAATTAATATAAAGTTATATAAGATAAAATGCATATCTTTAATCATATATAGTAACTATATTTCCTAATTTATGTGAAAATACAGCAAAAAATCAATCAAAATGGAACGGAAAAAATGTATATTAATTTAAATTTTGGGTCCCAAAGTTAAATTGTTCTTAGTCAAGTATAGATAATAAGCAATATACGGATTTTTAAATATTTGTTTTTAATAAAGGTACCAAAATTTTCATGTGATAGTGAGCATAATCATGTTGAAGAATGGATGCTTACGTACGGAAACTAGTTATATGAAACAATTAACTACAAAATTTAGACAAATTTTGAAAGAATAGACAGACAGGGCATTAATAATTAATTATATTACTTGATGAGCACAATTGTGGGGTCAGAAAGTTGAGATAACATAATAATCTAATAGTAATTGGACTAATTTGTAAAATATAATAATAGGGTCAATGTGGGACCCTGTTCCCCTTCAAGATCTGAAGGGAGGGACAGAAAGACAAGTCTTTTTTCTATTATTATAATTATCAAAAGGGAAGACAAAGTAGGGTTGTAATGTACATAGTCATCACTCATCACTATCCTTCTAACCTCACAATTTCCCTATTGTCAAAATTCTTAATAGTGCATTTGCTTTCACACAAATATTGTCTAATGAATTTGTATTCTACCAAAAAAAATAAAAATTCACTCTTTTAGTTATTAATTTAGTCCCTTAAATGAAAATTTATATAATTAAATATCATTAATTAGATATTAAGTGCTTCATATATAGGGTAACTGAATATTTATTTTATAAATACGAATTTAATAGTAGTTAAAATATGATAGTTGATAGAGTGTTTAAAATTAATAATTAATTGAGTCAATTAAATAAATGATAATTAAAGCAATCAATAAACAAAACAGATAATTAAATAAATTGATAGTTAAATAAATAAATGAGTTAATTAAGCTAAATTAAGAATTAATTAAATCTAAATTTATTTAAAAAATCATAGAATATTACAACTTTTTAATTTTTTTATCTCAAAAAATATGCACTCTTCTATAAAATTTTAATAAATATTTTTTTCAAGATTCAATGGATAATTAAATAATTAAATTTTTTTACGATAAAATCTAACTGGTATTTATAATACTATCTTAAAAATGAATGCATTACTAAATTAATCAAATGGAATTGTTTTCCTAATTTGTGAGAATAAAAAGTTAAGAGAAGAAAAATATTTTCCTCTTTCTCTAACAAGTTCTTCTTTCTGATTTTTTTTTAAAAAAATTACTAAATAATTTAAGAAAAACAGGACATAAATATTTTTTAAAATATATTTCTTTTTCATTCTAAATATCCATTTTTATTCCACTCCTCAAAGGGATAAATGAATAAATAAATAGAAGACACAATGTCTTTCTCATTTCTTTCTTTTTAAAGAACTGATTGAAGGAGGAAAAAAAAAAGGAGATGAGAACACGTGTGTAGATGAGATGGAGAATTAGCTTTACTGAGTGTCACCCAACAAGTCAGTCTAGTAGTACACGTGTCCCCACTTTTGGAACGTAGGACCAATGTTTTGTTCTCCACCGGGGACCACTTAACCAGGGGTGAAATTGGCATTAGCAACTAATCAACAATTTCTCTCGTATCTTACACAAATACACTTTTTCAAAAATCTGATATTATTATTATTAAAGAGAAACTATCTTTCAATAAAAAAAAAAAAGATAAAAGTTATCACATCCACAGAATTAGACATAAACCACGTGTAATATACTGACAATAAAGAGACGGATAACCTTTTCAACTACCCACTTCGTCAATTCCCAATTGCAATTTAGTTCTCCCTCAAAAATCAATAACAATCCTCTTGAGGTTTTAAGCATATAATCTTTAGGTCCCTCTACTATTGCTTCCCCCCCACCTGCTACCAAATATCCCCAATCTCTTTTACCATCCCCAAGTGACAAACGCTTACCTCTTACAACTCGACGACCAAATCTCAATAGCATTTTCTTTATTATTATTATTATTATTATTATTATTATTATTATTATTTTTTAACTGGGTTGTTAAATTTGGAACTAGAAAATAGAAAAGAAATTTAAAAATTGAGAGAACAAGAAAGGGAGAAACATTAAATAAAAAAATTAGATGGTTACTCTTATACAATGCCAAGACATATACACACCCTCCATTTGCATATATATACTGCTCTCTCTCTGCAAAATAAAATTAGGACCCCTCCCCCTCTCCCTCCACAAATAAAAGATAACAGAAAAATCTAATTCACGTGAATAACAAAACCCTTCTTTGCTACGCCTACCCACAAAAAGGGGAAAAAGTTATAACTTCTATTTTTTTTTCTCTTTTTTCCTCCTTCCCACCCCCACCCCCCCAAACATATTCACCATCTTCCCCTTTCAACTCTACAATTTTTTTTTCAAAAAAAAAGGAAAAGAAAAAAAAAATGTCCAAGCAGACTTTCTCATCCTTCACTGCCCGTCATCTTGCCATCAAACAAATCGAATTGAATCAATTCTTGAAGAACAACCTTGCAAGGTTGTGAAAACTAACATTTGCTGACCGATGGACATTGCAAGCACGCAACGCAAAATTCCTTCATATACAATTGCCATTCCCACTTTGCTAAGCTTCTCTTCCAAAACTGTGGGTTCTAATCCAATTGGCATGTTTCCCTTCAAATTCATCACATCTTCCATTTCTTCTCACAGATGGCCAGAGGGCGCACAATCCCCATTCACTCAAAATCTGCCTCTTTTTAGTTGTTCCCATCATTCTGGGGATTGCCATGTGGACGTACCCGAGATATCATTCTACTCCGCAGCAGGTTGTTTATGCTCTGCTGGCTTCACCTGAACAGCAGTGGGAACAGGATGAACATATGGAAAGCCAGCAGGAACGATATGTGGCTTCCCAGACGACTGTGCAGCTGCAAACTGAGCATGGATGAGACCCTGTGAAGTTAAGCCACCACCTTTCATATTACTTGCAGCTGCAGCAACTGCCTTTGCAGGATCAGTAGTGGTGAGTGAGACGGAAGGGCACAACAGCATCCCAGCCGAGGAGTTCACTGATGAAACTTGTTGCTGCAGCAGTTCACTGCGGTGTCTTTGGAGAGAAAATCCACTTGCTCCTGACATATGCGTGGAGTTTGCACCGTGCTGAGCTTGGGCTTGCATGTATCCACTATAAAATTGAGGATGCTGTAATGCGTGTTTTGGCAGCTGTTGTTGCTGTGGCAATTGAGACTTTGTAGCCGAGCTAGATGAAGAGGTGGAGTTATGGGGATGGCCAAGGATTGAAGGAATAGTTCTCCCACCAACTGGAGATGATTTTTGTGCTGGAACAGATGGAGAGTTCTTCGCCTGCTGGGACGACAGAGCAGATGATTGCGCACCTTTGTTACTTGTGGAAGTGGAAGTTGTCCTTGGACTCCCACCGGCGCTCTTAGACATTGATGATGTTGATGGAGAACCAACTACTATTGGAGGAGACAAGGATTGATTACTGTTAGGCGCTGGTTGACCTTGCAGCGTGCCTGTTGGTTTTGGATTGACTGCAAAAGATATTTGTGTGTGGCCTTGTTGCATACGGCTTTGCTGTTGTGTAAGGTTTTTGAGGGACGATGAAGTGGAGGCGAGAGATGGGGAAGGTACTTGGGAAGTGGTGGTCCTAACAGAGTTCTTCCACTGTGGAGATTGACCTGGACCACTACTGCCTTGGACAAGATTTGGAGGAAATCCCGTGAGTGCATTAGGAAATTTGGCACCCATCGTTGAAGATGATGAAATATGTTCTGAGAACACATTTCCATTATTTGTTGCTGGTGTTTTGCTCCTAGCAGAAGCTGCAGCTGCAAATTGTTGCTGCTTTTGAAGTTGAATCAGCTGCTCATTTTGCTGCAAGTGCTGCTGCATACTCGAAGCATTTACAGTGCTGATAGTAGCTGACATAACAGAACCACTGGCCCGAGCAGGAGGGGACCCAAGACTAAGACTTCGTGCTGAGCTATCAACTACAGTGTTGGCTGTCGAAACAGATGTATCTGTTAAATCTGGCAGGGAAAAAGCAATTGACTGCCCAGCAGTTGCCTGAGCCTTCCCTACTGTCACGGCCTTTCTCTCTTCAACATTTGAACTATCATGTCCTCCAGTTTTCCCTTCTTCGGCAACATGGTAAATCTTCTGCTGCTGTGCTGCTTGGGCTACTGCAGCAGCATTCAAGAAGTGGTGATACCCCTGCCTTGCAGCCTCGGGGAGACTTTGAAAGATAGCATGGTTTTGTGCAATTGATGAAATATCAAGACTGGGAGCAGTTGTGGCTCCATTAATGGAGGCAAAGGACATTGCAAAAGCCTGGGAAGATTCAATTCCAACCTTTGTGTTATGTGGTTGTGCCTGCTGTTGTTTCTTTTCACCAGAATTGCTACTTGCAGCAGTGGCACCACCAATTGTTGGTGGAGTCATCAAAGCAAAGTTTTGTGGGTGTATAGGCATCGCAAAATTCTGACCATAAATATTCATGTTTGCACGAGATACACGACTGTCCGCTGTAGAAGGGCTATCTTCACCACCTAACTCACCCTCAAGTTGGCGAGCTTGATGAGGGACATTTTGGTTCTGCATCTGCTGCCTCCGCTGAAGCTGCAATAATTGTGATGGCTGGTTCTTTGAGGTAGGAAAGCCTTGCAAATTTCCACTACCATGTGGCCTCTGCTGTTGATTCTGCAAATGCTTCTGGGATGATGAGGAACCACTAGAAATGCTTGGGTTCTGATGACCCTGCTGAGTATGTTGGATTGATGACTGCTGTTGCTGAAACTGTGGAGGATGGATCATTTGGGAAGAATAGAAAGAACCATTGAAGAAAGGCATTGCCTGAGGAGGGGTTCCTCTATAAGCTGGAGTTGGCCCTATATGTGCAGGAATTGGAATTGGATATGCACTATTCTGCAAAATTGCCAGGTACTGGGTTTCACTGCCGGCTATATTTGGGTAATTGAAGCTCATTGCAGTGGCACCAGCTACAGCCGTTGCTGTGGCACTGATGGAGGCAGAACTAGTGGTGCTTGAAGAAGCTGCACTGCCTGGAACAGTTGGAGACTTCCCAGTCCCAGGTCGGACAGCAGCAGCGGCTGTGGCTGCCACTGCCTGCTGTTGGTTTAAAGGGAAAATGAAAGCAGGTCCGTGCTGAAAATACAACAAAAGAGAAAAGCAACAAGTTTTAAAGAAGACAACCCTTAAAATTTTCCTGCGAAAGATAATGCTAAGTGGCCAAGGAAGCTTACCAACATATTACTAGGTGCCCCTGGAGGTAAAGGTTGCTGAAGCAAAATCTGCTTTCTTTGAGCTGCATCTACAATGTTGGTAGTTTGAGAGCTCTTCCCAGTGTGGCTGGGAAAGATGGTTAGACCCTGACCCTGACCCTTGTCTTGTACAGAGTTTACACCTCTCCCAGATTGCAACTCTGTGGAAGGCATTACATTCACATTGCAGGCTTTCGCTCCAAATTGTAAAGCAGAACCAGCTGCCGCTGGCCAGAAAGGATTCATCCTCGTAAATTGCTGCTGATAATGAATATTCCGTGCAATGTAGCAATGGGTTGCACACCTCTTTGGCCTTGGTTGGCTAAAAAGCAAATGAGGAGGCTAGACCAATTTTGAAACACAAAACACACCATCAGAATTTAGAGAACACCATTTTTAGGAGGGCAAAAAAAAAAGGAAGTAAAAACGTCCGAGAGAAAAGAGGAAGAATAAAATACCTGTATAGCTGCAGAAGATACAGCACTTCCATCCATAGATACAACTCCTTGGAGCGGTGCCATGTATCTGCTAATTACAAACATGTCATTTCCCAAAAGAAGAGCATCAGAAGCACTGGTGTACGGCAAGGAAGAAAAAAAGACCGAAACAATACAAACAAAATAACCCGACCGTACCCCATGTGAGGAAGCCCACCAGGCCAGTTAGCCACAGACATGGGCAGAGGTAGAGAACTTGATTGAGCTGGAACGAGAAGGGGATAAAGAAAAAAGAAGAAAACATTGAATCAGCAACCCAGTTTGAGGAAATTCATGAGAACAAGATATTCCCTGCCAAAAAAATAAAATCCCCCAAGCAACCAATTACCTGCTTTTTCAGTGGTCGGTGGCTGCTGCTGCTTTTGAACATTTTCAGGCACCTTGTTGCCACTTGCCGTAAAAGTGCCACTATCTCTATCAGATTTCTCCAAATCAAGCTGGAGATCAATACTTTTCTCTTCGTTAGAAGTTACAATTGGCTTCTGGGATTCAATTTCTTCGGCTACTACTTTTGCCTTTTTATCCTCAGGTTCCACATTAACATCTTTCCCAATTTTCACAGCCTTATCATCCTCTTTGACCGCCGGCTTTGTTTCCTGCTCACGAAGCAAGTACTCAATACCATTAGTGTCACATACTTAGCGATACCAAACAGGACTAAACTGATGATAAATTAGAACAGGCGGTGGGCCTATTCACCATTGCCACATCTGTAATTACAGGTTTGGGATCTACAGCCACATAATCCATCTCACTGTCCCTTTCTGGAGATGATCTTAATGGAGGTGGAGCCTGTAACCCAAAAAATACGATAAGAACCAAAAAAAAAAAAAAAGGAAAAAATACTTAAAATTTCCATTCGGATAATTTCCCAAATTAGGAACAAAGATTGATGCTCCGAATCTTTGAATATCCTCACCATCAGATCTATCTGGAACTTCTCTTCTCGCTGGGTTTCAACCTCAGACATCGTCGAGTTCCTGAGTTTAGAAAAAGTAAAAAAAAAAATGACGCCCAGCCTTTGAAATTACCGAGAAAATCAAAATCGATAAAAGGCCATTAATTTTCGATACTCACGCTTTAGTCGCCGTCACATTCTCACGGTCATCATCTAATTTAAGACCAGGAGATTCCTTCTTCGGCGACCGCGGTTCCTCTTTGTTCCCAACCAAATCTCGGCTCTCTGATTCTCGCGTCGATGGTTTGGAATCTGATAATGGATTGTTCTCGGACTTAACCAGTTCCAGCTGTGGCAGAGGTTCAGCTGAGGCAGGCGCAGTTGGTCCGGCTATCATATCCTGTGGAACGACTCCATTTTCAGCGGCAGATCCCGAATTTTTCTCCAAATTGGGAGAACAAGCTTCGGTTTTTGCAGGCTGGTCAACATCGACTTTTATTGTAGAAGAAATGGGACTGCTTCTCGCGGGATATACTGATGAATTCTCGTCTTCATACTTCACTGGTCGGGGTCTTTTCCTCTTTGGTGCTGTAGATTTGTATCAAAAACCGCACGAAACCATCAGTCAAAATCCAAGAGAGCACCCCTCTGCTCTGTTGAGTTGCTGCATGAAACCAGAGAAATGAATAGAAAATAAGGAATCTCGTTTGGATCACAAATTTTCCTTCATTTTCCTTTAGTTTCTCCGCAACCAAGTAGAGCATTGGGAATTTTTAAGAATCAAAATTGATGGACTAAAGCAACTTACCAATTACAGATACGGGAGTGGCTGATGAGCTAGGATTAGTGAGAGGAATGGAAGATGACAGAGATACAGCGGACTGTGAGTTAGAGATCGGCGAAGAAACTCTGGATTTGGCATCCCCACTAGACTTATTGTTGGTGACATCCCTTGAATCAAACCTCATCGAATCATTTGAAGTAGCTTCCTGCTTAGAAGGACCCTGAGGCTGCCTCATCAAGCCATACAACACCTCAGCGATCTCAATCTCAATCTCCTCTTGAGCAGAGGAAGTAAACTTGGAAGAAGATTTTGGCGGTCTCTGCTTCAGCCCGTTAGGCTTCTACAACAGCAAAAACATTTGTTACTCAATTGGAAAACAGAAAATAAGGATGAAGCCATCAAAATCCATAGAACAGCAAAAAAGGTCCGGCTCCTGACCATCTTCTTCTGAACTGAAACATTAGAGGAAAGCGAGACTGGAGCCGGAGATGCCGATGCAGAAGCCAACATAGCAGCAACGCTCGGTCCACTCGACCGCACCGGAGACGTGGAAGCTTGCCGATGAATTTGCTCAGAACCAACTCCGCAACTCGAGGCCCATTCATGGGACCTCTTAGTAGAGGCTGCAGAACAAAACAACAGAATACATCAACAATCATAAATCTACCAATCCAGCAAGAATAGAAGTAAATATTATTAAATCTCCAACATTTCTTTCATTTCTATTTAAATCTCTTCCACCTCTCTACCTGACCGAGCTTTTCTGGGCACCGACACGCCAATCATCTCCTCTGGTGCTTTCCACGGGCCGGCTCTGTAAACTTTAACTGGCGGCGGAAAGCTTTTCCGAGGGTGGTGATTAGACATAGAAGAAGAAGATAGTGATGAAGGATTTGGTGGGAGCATCCTCATAGAACTACCTACACCTCCATCATCCTCGTCATCATCCTCCTCGTCATTTACACTCTCCTCGGAGCTATCATCACCTCCGTCTTCTCTATTAATCCCGTGCATCAACCTATCCCCTCTTCTCCTCTTCCCCCTACTGCTCATCCGATCTCTATCCCTGTCCCTCTCTCTTTCACGGTCACGCTCTCTGTCACGATCCCGATCTCGATCTCGATCTTTTCTTCCGGCACCTCGATCTCGTAGCCTCCCCGTTTCCTGTAACTCCACCGGCACATCATCTTCTGCAATAAGATAACACAAGACAGGTAAAAAACAATAATAAAGAAAACGCCACCGTTCGTATTAGGTCAATTAGCTTAGATCTGATAAAAGAAGAAATTAAACCTGGAGAATCTCTTAGGTTGCCACTCCTGTGTCTTCTTCTAGCCGCTAAGCCATTGGCAGCGGCCATACTGACTCTTCTAGCTTCTCTGTTTCTTTCCATCTATAGTCGGTTTTAACAAATCCGTTACACCTTGATGGTTATGATTCTTATCTCTCATCACCGGAAACCAAGCACTATTTCCCGGAAAATAAGAGTGTGGGTCACAGGAATTTGCAGATTAAGGGCTATATTCAGCCTCTTAAACTGATTCTATTATAAATCAAAGATTTTCAACCGAGCAGAGCAGTGACGAAAGATCTTGGCTTGCACTTGTCTTCTGCGACTCCTCCTGCTCTTTGCCCCTTTCTCTCTCTAGCGCTCTCTCTCTCTCTTCAAATCTTCCACCGCCCTCTTTTTGTGTTCGCCTCTCCATCTATCTATCTTTTTAGCTATCTCACTCTTAGCCAAACCCACTTAGGCTCTTGTTGAACGGCCACGATTGCTTGCTGTAATTCATGGTTTCATCCTGAGCGTCGGATGAACGACACATCCAACGGTCTACATTAGCAAAAACCGACATGGCAAAATCTCGACCGTCCAAGAATCATAGAAAAACATGCCACGTGTAAGCCTCTTTCTTTGGACTCAAGCTTCCATGTTTACACCTCACTCCTTGTATGGCATTATTTTATTCAAAGAAATAAAAAAAATATGATTACTTGCTAATAAAATATAATGTATTCAAAATTGTACTATCCCTGAGCAAAGAGAGAGAGAGAGAGAGAGAGAGAGAAACTGTTGCCCACGAATCGCGATCAAAAATTGAACGCAACAACCAAAGAGATGTCGTGTCTGGCTATAGCCGGTAATCAAGAGACCTTGGTAAAAGGAGCATGACGATCAAAAGGAATCTAGGCACCGCAGCAAGTACCGTTCCAACCGATCAAATATTTTATTTCGGTTCCACTTTTCTTGACTCTCTCAGATATATATATATATATATATTATCTTTTAAATTCTTCACATCAAATTATTACGGATGAGAGTAACTTACAGTATATTTCCCAAAAAAGACAAGTGGGCCCACTTGATAGCCACCATATTTTGGGGGGAAATTTGACGGATGCGATTTATCAGAATGAGTACGATCAAATATCTCAACCGTTGGATCGTGATCTGACGTGGCCATGGCATAAAATAAATAAATTCCGAAATACCAGATTCCAACAAGCAAACAAATCCGAGTTGGCACCGAAGCAAAGAGGCTTGGTTCCATGTTGATCAGTGAACCAGATCTCAGCCGTTAATGTACATAATTCCAACGGAGGAGATCAAAGCAGAACCTGGTTAGGGAACTCGAGTCACGGTCACGGAACTTCCGAGATGGGTGGGCCCCGTCTAAAATTAGCTCTAGAAATTATTTCCTCGCCTTGGCCTTACTGTCACGTTTGCGAGATGGTGGCAGCTTATTAGTGACGTTTTCTGGGTCCCACCTGCCATTTATAAAAAGCAAACCTTAAAATCAAATTTCACCGAGCAGTTAAAATATCTAATACAATTTAAATCATAAACCAAACCAAACTAATATGTAGCAGTAAAAAATAAAAAGTTTATTAGAGGCATTTAGAATTTTATTGGATATTTAAAAAATAAATTTAAAATTTTTTATTTTAATTGTCAGATTTTTTTTAATTTTTTCTAAATTATTTTTTTCAAAATTATTTTTAAAAAAATATTTATTTATCTATTTTTTTAAAATAATTTTTAAAACTCAAAAATATAAAAAAAATTGTTCAATATCAAAAGCAATGTTAAACGAACCATTAATGCTTGCAAGTCTCAAATACTGTTGGATAAAAATCGTACCAATGCCAACTAGTTAGATTAAAAAAATAAAGAATCAATTAAAAAAATTAACATAAACATGTAAATGATTATTAGAATTATTGTTGAGTATTCAAAAAATATATTTATAATTTTTTTATTTAATTGATTAATTTTTTAATTTTTTACAAACTGCTATTATCAAATCTGTTTTCGGAAAAAATATATATTTACCTGCTTTTGAAAAAAATATTTATTTATTTTTAAAACTCAAAAAAATAAAAAATTTTCTATAAAATCATTTTTTTTTAAACTCAACGCTAAATGTACCCATAATATAAATTAGTTGCATATATATTCATTTTAAAAAAAAAATTACATTAAATGTTAATATTAAAAACTTGGTTTAAATAGATTGAACCAATCCAATTAAAGATAAATTAGATTTTTATTTTCAAAATTCAAAAAATTTAAAAATAAAAAAAAAATCTAAAATATTTTTTTCAAATTAAATGCTAAACCAACGCATAATATAAATTAGTTGCATATATATTCATTTTAAAAAATAAGATTACATTAAATGTTAATATTAAAAACTTGGTTAAAATAGATTGAACCAATCCAATCAAAGATGAATTAGATTTGATTCGATAAGTTTGGCCTTGAATTAGAAAGTAGAATTCCAGCGTGGCAATATTTTTCTTTACGTGTCTTGGTCGTCCTTTTGGCACGTAAATAAGCTTTAATCCTTGCCCGCCTTGGATCTTGTTCATCGCTCACGAGCCAATAAAATAATAAAGAAAGGAAAAGATAGGGTTACATGTGGGTAGACGTCTAGATGCTCATAATGAAATGACAGGATTTTTTTTTTTTTTAATCTGTAGTATGAAGTTTCCAGCCAAATTCTTGTCATTCTAATTATAACCGTGAGAAAAGAAACCATTTTTTGGAGACTCTTGTGGCCACGTCAGATATAGGCCCCACATGAATTGGGTTGACCCACCATTGTGTTGAGTGTTCCGATTGTCGCTTTTTGTCACATTGGACATGAGGATGAACAGAGCTTTCATCCCCTCACTGTCGTAAAATCCCTGATAAGACGCCACGTGTATAATCACGTTGCTACGTCATCAACGTCGTCGGGACTGTATTGTATAACCCTAGCCGTCAATGTATAACCTCCATCCACATTTTCGGTTCCCAAGATTGAACATGGAAGAAGACTATGACCCGTTTCCCGCGTTTTTTTATTTAAACTAATTAAGTATTATTATTCAATTATTACACTCTGTTCATAGAATATTATCAAAAACTTATTGATTAAACAAATTGTGTTAGGGTGAGGGTGTTTCCATTTTTTTAATTGCTAGGCTTGCGTATCTTGCTTAAACTCTTTGCTATTTTTTATTTTATATAAAATAACAGCATAGTTCATCATGTACCATATAATGTGAGAGTATTAAAAATATTATAATATTATATTGGGACGGATGTAGAGCGGATTTCATCGATATTTGCTGATATCTTTTTTAATTTTTAGAGAATTTTCATATATATTATATCTCGCCCTATTTATAATGAGAAAAATATACAAAATTATCAAAATATGAATACTTCAAACCAACAATTGTAATAATTTAGAATTTATATTATTAATATATTTTTCGTTTACCAAAATACATATAAATACTCTAAAATTTATATCGATTATTTTTATATAATTTTAAATTTATTACCAATTAAATTTAATTTGCCCTCGCTGAAGATACAGTGTTTTGACAATTTCACTACCATTAATTGTTTTTTCCAAATAATGTTTTGAAACCCTCGATTCTTTTGAATTTTTTTATTATTAAAATTTTAAAATTTTTATTTTAATGATATTGAGTTTGTCTAAAAATTTACATGATGAGTAAAATATGACAAATTAGAATAATTAAAGACAGCCAAATTCAATTTATTAACAGTACTTTTTTATTGTGGATGGACCTCTTAAATAAAATAACTCATAGCAAATATCCATTTGGCCAAAGCTCAGAGGAGAAATGAATTTTGCTATTTAATTAATTAACGAATAATATATTCGAAACTATCCCTCTTTAATAAACTTTATTATATAGAAATTTTAATTGTTTACTTTCTTATATATAATCCCAACTATATTTTTTAATAGTTCATACTATGAAACTTTTAATTCAAAATTTTTATTGAATTATCTCGACATTAATTTAGAAAACAGTACAAAACTGAGTGAAGAAAAATAGAAAAGAAAAAAAAAAAGGGAAAGGGAAAGCAAATTTGATTATTGTGGAGTATGGACCCCAGTTTTTAATACATCTCTATATAGTCAAATTTTTATTTCTTTTTTAGCTACAACTCAATAGAATGAATGAATTTTTTCTTTTATTTTAGTCTACTCGTCTAAATTCTTATCAATTTAATTTATACTTAAAATTCGAACTCTATTATTCCATGTGAGAGTAAATGAACATTTGAGAATTTTTCATTTTTTTCTTAGACTTTGCAATCTAATAAAGAAAAAATATTAAAAAACAAAAGAAGAAAAAGGTAAATGAAAAGTCCACAAAGTGGGACAAAGCGTGTGGTATGATACAGTGACTTTTGCACCACTTTGTTGTGCTTTTCTTATAATAATCAAAGTTTTCTCTTCTCTCCTTGAGATCTTGTGATCTTATCTATGCCTCTTTTATTATTTAAAAAATTAATTAAATTGGGACCTAACTTTTTCTTTCCATCTCCTAACCCACATGGAACAAATCTTAAAAAACACTTTTATCATTTTTTAATTAACTATATAATAATATTATTATTTAATTAGTTTCTGCACATACATTTGATATTGAAAATTTGATTTCTTTGACCTAACCTTACCATTATAAATTGCTTATTTTTTTCATTTTTTTAAATATATGCGAATCTATTTGTGAAAGTGGCACAAAATGCATTATTAAATTTACTGAATACATGAGAGGATAAAATAAATAAAAGTGCAAACTATTTTATAATTTTACATAATATATTTGTTTTTCAATGCATTTGGGGCATGTGGTTAGTTGTATTCAACTTAAATTATATTAAGACAAATTGCCAAATTTATTGAGAGATATCATCATTTAAGTTTTTTATTTTTGTTCTTAATCAATAGATCTTATTAAATTCAAAAATAATTATAAATTACACAACAATAAATATTTTTTTTCCTTTTAAAATACTTATTGTATAAATCATAATTGTGAACAATACTATCTACTATCGGAAAAATAAAATATAATTTTTTATTTTTCTTAAATTATAACCATTTATTTTATTGAAAATATATCTAAAAGAAAATTATTATTTACCCCATATATTTGATTTATTGTACTAGCACCTACGAGGTTCAAAAATTATACAATCAGTCTTCTTTGTTTTATCTTCATTAAATTATATAGTCTTTTTAAAAATATTAAGGCATTTAACATTGATAATAAATAATATTCTATTTTGTTCAAAGAGATATTAGTACAATATGTTAAATCTCATATGATAAATGATAATTTTTTTTTATCATTTCACCGCAATCTAATATTTATTTAATAAAAAATCTAACGGAATGACATATCAATAGAATAAATAAAATAGAAGAACTAATCGTATAAATTTTAAATTTCAGATGTATAGTACAATAGATCAAATCTCATAGAGTAAATAATAATTTTCTTTAATTCTAATTTATTAATCATTATTATGACACTGTTTGGTAATACCAAAATATATTATAATTTAGTTTGATTAATAACATGTATTTGGTAAAATAGCTTCTTTGAAAAAAAATATTTTATAATCTCCAAAATAAAAACTAGTAAAACTAGTTTTTTTTAATAAGCTAGTAGAATATATTTTTTTTATTTTTTATCATTTTATAATAATATAATTATTAAATTATATATAATATAATTATAAATTATTTAATATGTACATAATAATAATAAAATTAATAATAATAATAATAATATTATTATTATTATTATTTTATTATTATTATTATATGATAAACATAGACGTATTTATACAGCAGATGGATGAGAATTTTCAAACAAAGATCAATGTATGAGTGACCCTAAAAGCTTTTCTGGCCATTGGTAGATCTATCCTTTTTTTATTCTTTAAGTCTATCCACCTGGGATTGTTATACGATCGTGAAACTATTTGGTATGGCTGAATCTAGGATCAGAGAAATAAAGAAAAAAGTTTAAGAAAATATATTTTATTTCACAATAGAGAATTACACTGGGTAAACTCTAAATGTCATTTCCTCTACATCACAATAGCTTATATAGACTTAAAGACAGTTGACACATGTGTCACTGCTTACATCATCAAACAATAAAGATAAGATTCCTAGATAGTGATGTAATCATTATTACATAGACTTAAAGTAAAAAGCAAAAGGCAAAAACTAAACCACATTATTGTAGGTAGAGTTAGTTGTCATCATATAAACTGAATTATTATAACTTTTATAAAACATAATATAGTGTCAAACATTTCACTATTTACAGATCGACTCATGTGATGACAATAAAGTCTTCAAGTGTGGGTTCCACATCTATTTTGGATCAATCATCTAGATCATCGGGTTCCTCAATACTTTCTGATGGAGGGTCAATCTATGCAAAGTCTAGGTCCTGATTATAGTTGAAATTTGGGAACACTAGGACTTTATTTCTGAGTCTGAAACTTGGAATGGACTGAAGATTGGGTCTGGGCTTGGATTCTTCTTTTTGAGTAATTGTTACATCTCCAAGATTGAGCTTGTAAGTTTCTTCCTCCTGCGAGTCTTGATCAATCACTGGGTCTTCATCTTCAAGTCTGAGTTTAGGCTTGAGCGTAGGAGGCCAGAGAATCATTTTGATTCTTTTAGAGGGATCTGGTCCAAGTGACGTGTAACTTGTTAGAGGTAAATGATAATAGTTGTTTCTTCATCTCAGCTTTAGGTGGATTGATGATTTTACCTCTTCTAGACACATGGGGTCTTCATGACAAACTGTTCTCTATAGTTGGGTGCATTCAAGAGCTACAACTGTATTTGTTCCAGCAATGTGTGTGTAAGGATGATGGAATATAAAAATTCCAATGATCTTTTCTAGAACTTTATGAGTTGAATTATCTGCAATCAGCTTGGTAAATAATTTTTTCCAATAACTTAGTAGTTGAAACCATGTTAAGAACTTAACTTGTGGGGACTGTAAATTCTCTCGGTTGCATATGAATGGAAAATAATCTATTAAAGAGATCTGGACTGCATGATAATATAGTATTGATTGACACCATAAATACCATAACTGCTCATGAAGCATAAGCTTTGTGGATAGCCTATAAATGATTATCCAAATGTACTCTCTAGGGCAATAAACAATTTTTCTTGGAAAACCTAGCTTGTCTTGAAATTGCATCATGTAAGTAAACAACATATTCTAGGCAAAACTACTGATTTGCTTGAGATTTGGACCTTTTGGACATTCTGGTGGGAAGTCTGAAAGACAGAGGACTGGAGTGCTTAACTGGGAACTGGAAGCCATAAGTATGAGAGAAATTTATGATGATGATGATGAGATGAGATCAATTTGTGAAGGTCGGGATAGAAAACCAGAGATGAGATTTTTATCCCCTTTTATATGCTGAATTTTAAAACTGGATTTACTGAACAACTTTTTCCATCTCAGTAGTTGTGGATGAGGAATAGTTTTTTGTCTAAAATCTAGCATACGTAGAAAAGATGAACAGTCCATGACGACTGTGAAATGATGCCCTATCAAATGGAATTCAAACTTTTTGATTTCATATTTAACGGCTAAGATTTCTTTGAACTTCGAATGATAATGAAGTTCACTATCCTTGAAATGACCACTCACATATCCACATATATCTTTCTTATCTCCATTGATCACAAAAAGTACTGCTCCCCAATGTTCATATGACGCGACTGTCTGTAGCAATCTTTTTCCTGTAAAGGGAATCTGTAAATGTGGTAGACTTTGAGTGACTGACTTGATCATCTGAACTGATTTGGTATGAATGGCCGACCAAGGTGGGGGCTGCTTTTTCAAAAGCTGGTATAATGGCTTCACATGCTTACTGTAACCTGAAACGAACTGTAGGATATAATTGGCTATCCCGATAAACTGTTGAATCTGCTTAACTGTTAAATTTTCATCAGAAAATTTTAACAGTTATTGGGCCAAATGCGGTTGAGGCTTGTAAGTCCCATTTGAAAATTGCATCCCTAAGAAGTCAATGGATGTTTGGGCCAACTGCATCTTTTTTGGGCTGAGCATTACTCCATGGGCCTTTGTGAGATCCTTAAATTTCTTGACCGTCTCATGATGACAGTTAATGTCTAGACTGAATAGCAAAATGCCATCAATATAGATGAGGGTCGTATATAATAATGATTCATAAATCTGGATCATGGCCTTTTGGAATAGTCAAGGTGCCACTTTGAGTCCAAACGGCATAACAGTCTACTCATAATAGTGATTAGAAATACAAAACGTTGTCTTGTATATGTCTTCTAGAACAATACCTAGTTGCCAAAATCCTGCTTTGAAATCAAACTTTGAAAATACTTTAGCTGAAGCCATGATATAATTTATTTTTATTATGTATTTAAATAGATTTTATATAATTTTTGAATAATATATAATTTTGTGTTATTTATTTTTTTCAATTAGTTTTACTAAATACTTTTAATTGAACCAACTAAATTATCAACTATCAGATTTTCAGTTACTAAATTATCAGTTTGAAACTATATTATTAATTTTAAACTAGATTATCAACTAACAGTTAGATTGTCATTTAGTTTTACTAAATAAAGTATATGTCTTGTTATTAAATTAATTAATTATTTTATTAAAATTTTAAAATATATCTCTAATTAATGTAAGAATATTAATGATATCAGAAAAACATATAATTCAAGCCATATTAAATTTTCTTATCTATATCTTTATGGCCAAAAAAGTAAGAATTTACATTAATAGAAGTTTACGACTTTACATCAATAAAAAAAATATTAATGCATCAAAATACTTATCATTTGCAAATAATTATATATACTAAGAAATTGCTAACCATTTTATCATTTTCATTTTTTAAAATAACACGTATTGATGTTTTTTTTTTCATATGAATATATTACAAATTGATATATTTATATATAACAAATAAAACGATATTTTTATCCTAAGATGTTAGATGAGATGGTAAATGTCTATTCTCCCTTAATTAGAGGTATTGAGTTCAAATTTTGGATAAATATTTAAAAAACTTGAAAATGAGTGTTTTACCATCTTAATAAGCATATCTCACACCAATATAGAATATTGGATGGTTGAAACCAAAATAAAATAAAAACAAAACTTTCTTTTAACTGAAAAAAATAGTTAATACTTTAAATTGTAGATTTATATTATTCTTCAATTTCGCTTGCCTACTTAAAATGCAATTCTCATCTTAGCATATGAAACTCTTTTTATAGTGGATAAATTTCTAAACTATTATTCGAATTTTTCTTATAGAAATCCTATTGAAAGAAAGAGAGTTAATATTATAAGAAGAGAAAATTCCTCAAAAAATTTCTCTTAATTGGTAACCTGCCAAGATTATTTTAACTTATTTTTGAGCGGAAATGTGAGACATTTATGGGATCATTTAAAGAGTTTGGGCTTATTACTACAAGTTTATATTGGGGTAAGTACAATATTATAAAGAAAAATATAAATTTACATTTATGTCAAGTTAATTATTTGTCTATATTTGTTAGTTCATTGTTCTCATATTAAACACAAATATGCAAATTTCACAATCAATAAAAGCAATCATATCTATATATCTATAAAGATAATTTTAATAATTTAATATGAATCAAAGCATTATAAATAATGAATTTTCATAACAAATACCTATAAAAAATAAAAATTTATCATCTAATTGAAATTTTTTTAATATATAGTGGATATTAGTCTTATTCCATTTTTTTCTTTTGTTGGGTCAGGAAGAATAAAAAAATTTTGAATGCAAAATAATTGAGAAAAAAAAAATAAATTAGGTCCACTCTCAAACTCAAAAGGTGGGCTGGACAACGAAAATTTGGTGACAAAGGTACAATGGACCCTATGAATATCTAAAAAGAAAAAAGATTTAAAAGAAAAAGCTTCTAAGCCTTTTTAAAAAAGCCGAAGCCCATCTTCCACTTAGCCGTTGGTTTTAAATAATTGGGTATCGTTTTTTAGTTTTTACAATTTGGTTCATTAATCAAAATTTCATCCTCTTATTATTTAAATAATAATAAAAGAAATGTGTAGCCTATCATAATATTTTTTTTAATCGAAATGTAGGGTATTGTAACTATGGCTCTAACCATCAATTTTAAATAGAATTTAATATCTACAATGATAAATATGTCTTAAAAAATTATATTTATAGTTTTGATAATGACAATTACTTGATTTTAAAAACAATATATTACGATTACAATAGATTAATAACGTAAAAATAATGATAATATGAGAATATTTGTAACAACTTATGCATAGTTATCATGAGTAACTCGTAAATAGTCAAATTAGGTGATTTCTAATGGTTAACCCAAGTTGTTACTAGTTGATGGTGTATAAATTTATAAAATTCTATTATTTTCTCATTTTTTTCAATATGAGATTGAAAAGTTAACACTTCAAAGTAGTCCTATTCAATTTTAAGTTTTTACATGTGATATTTACATAGAGATAGAGCTGTAAATGAGTCGAGTTGAACCGAATATTAGTGAGTTAGAGTTTGAGTCATTTAAGTTTATCACAGACTCAAGTTAGACTCGAGTTAGATTTGAGCTTTTATACTTGATTTCAAGCTCGGTTCGTTCGAAAATTATTAAGTTTATAAGCAGTTCGAGTTCAGTTCGTAAAAAATTCGTTTATTATGCTTAACGAACTTAATTCGAGTTCAACTCGTTAACTAATAATAACAAAAATTCAAGTTTGACATCGATCTCGATAACAAAATATAACATAAACGAGTCTTATACGAACACATTCGCAAGCTTTTAAATGAACACTTTCGCAAGCTAATGACCCAAATAATATTAAGTTTGAGCCTGAATTTGGCTTGTTAACAGTAATAAACGATTTCAAATGAGTTTTTTTCTGAACCGAGACTCAAATAGCTCGAGAGCAGATTGAGTCATTTACAACCCTATATAAGGATGTTAAATTCATTTTCCTATATAGAACTTAGCGTCCTCATTGAGATTTGTTCCACCATTGTCCAATATTACACACAAAGTGACTCTAATATTAAAATATAACGGTTCATACCCAATTGTCTTTTCCAACTTGTAAATAGTTAAACTATACGACTTAAAATGGCCAACTCATGTTGTTACTTGTAGTTGGTGTATAGAATTACATATATTTTTTTCTTTTTTTATTCATTTCTAATGTGGGATTAAGAAGCTAGATGTCAACCTAACATATCTTTATGTTTAAGCTCTTATATTTAGCAAATAATATCTCATATGTTTTACTGACGTAAGATTTATCTAAAAAGGTTACAATTCATTCTCCTATAATGGACCCAACGTCTTTGTTGAAGTTTGCTCTACTATCGTCCAATGTTGCACATGGATTCTGATAACAAATTACATTGACTTATGCCCAAATATCCTAAATAACTTGTACATAGCTAAAACACACAATCAGAATGGTTAACCTAATTGTTATAGTAGTTTGTGTATAAACTTATAATTTATATTTTTTTCCATTCTTTTCCGATGTAAGATTAAGAAACTAACACCTCTTCAGCTGGGGCAGAGTTTAGTGAAGGCATGGAAGGGCTATGATCCGACCCTTTCACCCCACCCAAAATTTGAAATTTCTTTATATATATATATATATATAATATAATATAATTAAAACTTATAAAAAATATATATTATATGTATTTTATTTGCTAATTTATAAGTTATCTATGATTATATTATTTTTGTTTTAATTGAGAATTGTCATTGTTCAAATGTTTTAAGTTTGACCCCTACAAAATTTAGAGTTAAGCTCTGCCGCTGCTCTTCATGTTTATTTTGCCGATGTAGGATTTTTCTAAAAATATTGCAATATTAAAATTGTTTAAATTGGCACTGTGAGGTTTTAAGGAGAAAGGTAATTGTGTTATATTGCTTTTTCACGTGTATATGATACAATGAGCATCTATATATTTATACATGAAAGATATGAAAATATACCCAAGAAAATAGGAAAAGATAATTTTTATCCATAACACCCCATACAATACGCCACATTCCTATGCACCAAACAACTAAAACCGAGATACATACCTAGCAGCCCCACTTACCACGTCAACATCCAATGTAGCTAAGGTCTTCCATCATGCAAACTAGACAAATAATCTTGCTCGAACATTTCTAGCAAAACATTTGACATATTGTTTTTGGATAAAAACCCCACATCTTTCACCTAAGTTAATAAATATGAGAAATGGTGAAAGGCTATGCAAGAAGAATATTAGGCACTCATTCAAAATTAGACTTGGTCATTGGTTAAATGTCCACCTAGTGCAAATTTAGATGACAGCAAATGGGTATTTTGCATTAAGTGTAATCTTGATGATTCCATTGCTCACTATAAGGTGAGACTTATTGCTAAAGGCTTCACTCAACAAGCTACCCCTCAATTACACGGACACTTCCAATTCTGTTATAAAAGTTATGACTATCATAATATTATTAAGCCTTGTTATTCAACATCAATGGCCACTTCATCGAATTGATGTATCCAATGCATTTCTCCATGGGACTCTTGTAGAAAATATTTATATCAATTAACCAGTGGAATTTGTTGAAAAGTCTAAGCTTGATTTTGTGTGTAAATTATACAGATTTTTGTATAGTTTAAAACAGGTCTCACGCATTTGGTATCTATGGCTTAGTAAATTTGATATCATTATCACTAGCATTTTAATTTCTCTAATCAATGAACTTATGATAGCCATGCAACGAGTATTTCTAGTTAAAGACTTGGGAGATCTAAGCTACTTTTTAGGCATTGAAGTGCATCCTGTCATAAAAGTGCTTTATTTATCATAATAAAAAATATATTATTGATCTTTTTCAACATGTTTATATGGACCATGCAAAGCCACAACACACTCTCTTGGCCACGACACCTCCTCTCTCTAAGTCTGAAAAAATTATTGCCTTCAGGAGATGTCTATCAACAAGTTGTTAGGGCTTTGCAATATATCACTCTCACAGCTCCTAACATAGTCTTCTTTGTCAATAAATTATGTCAATTTATGCAACTCTGATAAACACTCATTGGATTGTAGTCAAAGACTCCTATGCTACTTAAAACATACAACTTCTTATGGTTTCAAGTTGGTTCGGTCTTCGAACTTAAAAATTTTATGTTTTACAGATAGTGACTGGGATGGATGTCCTAATGATAGAGACTTTACTAGCGGCCATGATATATTTTCTGGGTAAGGATTTGGTGTTTTGGCAAGCTAAAAAATAACCCATTATAACCCATTCATCTATAGAGGTGAATACAAAGCACTTGCAAATGCAGTAGTTGAGGCACTTTGGTTAAAACATGTATTGTGTGAAATTGAATTTTGTCCACCCAACCCTATCACTATTTGCTGTGAAAATTTGGGTGATGTGTACTTGTCATTTAATCCTATTTTTTATGCTCGAACCAAGCATGTTGAATTGGATTACACTTCATTCGTGAATGGATAACGACCAAGGAATTTCAAATTCGATTTTTGTCATCTAAAGAGCAGATTACATATATCTTGACCAAGCCATTACCATCCTTATGCTTTTTACTCCTTCGACCTCTGTTGTGTGTTCACTCTGTCCTTATCATTAGCTTGCGATGGGGTATCAGAAAATAATCTCTTTATCATTATAATTGTTTAACTTTGGTTGTTATTAACAACTTCATATATCTGTATGCATATTATTCTCATATATCACTTGTATTTAACACCTATTATACAACACCATTACAATCAATAAAATATCTACTTATTCAATCATACATTAGTAATTGAATTAGATTTGAAGTGTAATTGCTATTTGAAAACACAAAGTAAATTACAAAGAACAATGTTAAGAATATTTTTCAACACTCATTTCTTGATTGACTAGTGAAGAGAGAGAAATTTTTAAAAATATTGTTTTTCTCTTCTTATTTTTAGATTTTTTTTCTCTCCTCACCAACCAATTAAAAGGTGAGTGTTGGAAAGTGTCTGAAAAAAATGTCATTAACATTTCTCAAATTACAAATTATATATAAGTCTAATATAATAATATTTTTGTATTAAATATAAAATATTAATAAATATAATTAACTTTTTAAGTACATATTTAAATTTTAAATATAAAAATTTATTAAATATACATTATATTATATATTTTATAATTTAAAAAAATCATATGATATTTTTAATTTTATATTTAAAGTCAAAATTAGATATTTATAAATCTATTTTATTATAACAAACTATATAAAATCAGAGGCTAATTATAAATATATTAGTATTATAGCATAATTAGTAGAAAAATTTAGAAAGTTGAAAGACAACTTAGATTTATATGGGCTTAAAAATATTTAATAAATATATTAGTATTATAGCCTGATCCACCCACTATATTTATTTATTTTAATTATTTTGCCTCTTAAAATTGTTTTTAATCTACTTTGTCCCATCTACATTCTTTTTGGTCTACTTTTGAATAATAAGCATACGATAATGTGTGGATATAAGTTCACTTACATATATTTTTCAGATAAATAAGAGTTGGATATGTGACATTAATTTATCCATGTGAAATAATATATTTAATCTCTTTTCACTACAAGAATTTACCGAAATAGCGACGCCGATTAGCGACGCATGTATTGGAGTCACTAAATAGTGATACAATTGCGACCATCAGTGATGAAATGACGATAATTTTTTTTAAAACAATAGCGACTTTTACGATGCATTTTTTAGTGACACTGAAAAATATAGTGTCAAATAATAGCGCTAATAATTATGACGACATAGTGTCATTAAAGATTGTCACAAGGAATTAGCGACGCCAACTTGTGTTGCTAATGTCATCGTTGAAACACATGTTTCAGCTTCATTTTAGTTAAACCAAATGGCATCGCTTTATATGTCCCTGTAATGCAACGTTTATGTATTTTAGCGATGTCAAAACGTCGTCGCTTCGATGTTGCTGGAATGCAACATTTCAACGATGCAAAAATGGCGTCGCTAGAGGCATTATGTTTTCATAGCATCATAGTAACTCCAATACGGCATCGTCGCTTGTTAAGTGAAACAACATGTTTCATTTAGCGACGCTCTTAGTGGTGTCGTTTTGGCATCGCTAATTAGTCATTAAATCTTTTCTTTCTTCTTCCCCTTACCCACCCCAATTTGTGTGATTTTCAATCCCTAGCAGACCAGACTCATTTTCCTTTGCTCCTCTAGCCGACCAAACCGATGCCTCCCTTGCCCTGCCCCCAACTCCGATTGCCCTAGCTCCTTTTTGGTCACCGTCCGTATTATTTATGGAGTGAAACAATCTTATATCATTGAAATGAGCTTAAAAATAGTTTAAAATATTTTTCATATGATCTAATTAAATATGAAGCATGTTCCAAGTCATAGAAGGCAACATTGGAGCATTGGTTGCTATATTGGGCCTAAAATTCACAATCAAGCTTATAGGTCAATACTACAGAAAGAGATTTTTTTTCCTTTCTTCTTTCTTCTTATTCTTCTTCTTTTTCTTTTTTGTTAATTTGTGGGTATTTTTTTGTAGATAAAAGACACTAAGAGAAAAAAATTACTTCAATTTGTCCATTTGATGTTAGTACCCATTACTTGTTTTTTTTAGTAAATTATGGGTATTTTTAAAATTTTAATTTGGTAAAAATTATTGTACTAATTATTTTCTAAATATATAAAAAATTTTAATATGCACTTTTTTGGTCTTTAAAAGGTATAGATATAAGAAAATGATAAGGTGAATTAGTTTATTATTATTATTATTATTAATTTATTATAATAAGAATCAAATTAATAGGTGAATTAGTTTAATATTATAATAAATTTATTATTTATTAATATATACATAACTACTTTAATAATTTATATATACATTAATATTTAATGTGTGTGTGTTAATATATCTAATAATAAAATTAAATAAACTATAAATTTAAATAGTATAACATACCTCCCTCATAGATTTGATATAATTTTTTAGTGAACATCCAATTAGATTTTGAAAGATGGGAGATAATTTTTTTGTTAAATTAAACTTTTGGATCATTTTTAAGCTAATTAAGGTTGAAAATTATTACAATATACCTATTTTCCTTTATGAATATAGATAATAGATCATTACAGTGTCTAACTATTTATGCAAAATTTGAAAACTATTGAAGTACAAAAATAAAAAAGAAAACTTGTTTAGAATTTTATTATAGTAAATTAAACTCTAATTTTGAATTACAATTATTTGGTTATATATAGGCTTTATTCAATTCAAAAAAGTAATATTATATATATTCGACCATTGTGAGTAGTATAAATTTCCATCTAAATGCAAGTGTCTTAAATTTGGAAAGTATTGCCGATCAAATTACATTGTTAAAACTTGTGATTAGAGATAATTAATTAATCTAAACATTGTGCTTCATTACCAAGATATGTTATATGAATCTTTTCATTTCATAAGGATTACATTGTCGTTTTTTTAAGAAAGAATAAATATTTATTAATAAAATTTACTTGTATTATTGGTAATTTATAAAAATTTGATTCCTATAAAACTAATAAATATAAGTTTTAGAAATTTATGTTTTTGTTCGCGGTGATGTTAATTGCTAGGTTAATTAGGTTGTAGGCATTTAAATCTATTTTTGTTTTTTATTTTTACAAGAATCCAAGAATGAGTCATCCTCATGAGTGGATGTATGCTAGGCTTAAAGAAATTCTTTTGAACTCTTATTTTGTTAGGGTTTTAGATAAGTTTATAGAATTTGCATACAATCAACTAGATTGGATGAATGATGAAAAAATTAAATATTCATGCCCACTAAAGAAGTGTCAAAACACAACATTTAGGGATGCTAACATAGTCAAATATCATATACTTACAAACGGTTTTGTATCAAATTACTATGTTTGGACAAGACATGGTGAAACAAATAGAATTGGTGAGTCGTGTCATAGCCATTGGGCTGACCAAGATAATGTACCGAATTATGGAAATGCATATCATGAAATGGTGATCGATGTGGAGAGTCCATCATACAATTGTCTTCATGTTAGGAAAAAATGAATTTAAAAGCTCAGAGATTTTATGATATACTTGATGCTGGTAATGCTGAACTGTGGCCTAGCTGTGAGAATCATTCACAACTTTCTTGTATTGCTAGACTATTAAATATTAAGGCAGAAAATCACCTGTTGGAAAAGGCTTTTGATGCAGTAGCAGGATTACTAAAAGAAACATTATCACCTAAAAATATGGTTGTTGAGAATTTCTACTAAACCAAATGCTTATTGCGATGGCTTAGTCTACCGGTTGAGAAAATTCATTGTTATAAGAACAAGGCTTTTGGTTATAAGAACAAGTCTATATGTGTCGACATGCAAAAACTTAAGTTGTTTGGTTTGAAAAGTCATGATTGTCATGTCTTTATGCAAAAGGTTAGTACCAATTGCCTTTCGAGAATTACTGATGGTGAATGTGCAGAAGACACTAACAAAAATTTGCTTGTGATTCAAATAATTAACATCAACTGTGATTCAAAATGAAGATATGGCTCAACTGGAGAAACAAATTCTATTGACTTTATGTAAGTTGGAATGTATTTTTCCTCCAAGGTTTTTTTGACTCAATGAAGCATATTTCAATCAATTTACCCTACGAAGCAAGGATAGTTGGATCTATTCAATACTGTTGGATGTATCCGTTCGAGAGGTAATATTTTTTGAGTAAACAAGGATGAATTTTGTTTGACTTAATTAATTAAATTTACTTTTAAATTAATAACATTCCACGTATAGGTACCTTGGAAAGTTGAAAAGAAATGTGCGAAATAAGGTACAAGTGAAAGGATCAATATGTAACACATATTTGGTTAAAGAAGCTTCAACCTTTTGTTCCCACTACTTTGAGAATCATATGCCAACAATGAACCAAAACTTACCACATAAATTTGATGTTCATGAATATGAAATTCAAAGAGATGACCCATCCCTCTCAATTTTCGAGTATCTAGGTTGACCCATTGGATGAGCAAAAACACAAAACACTACTACGTGAAGAATACAAGGTTGCTCACATTTACATTTTGCTCAATTGTGAGGAAGTTCAACCCTTTATCAAATAAGATGTCAATTTCAATCTTATATACGGATTACATATTGCAATAATTTTCAACTCATTACAATTAAATTCTTTGTGTAAATAATCTATATGGATTTATTGCGACAAACTTGGTCATACATTAATGATAAGAAAGTTGACACTAAACTTGAAACAGAGTTTGTAGAGTGGTTAAACACATATGTCAGTATGCTAAAATAAGTACTATGTTACCTTTTCCTATATTCTTGAATGATCAATTAATTAGAACTTATCATTTGTAGGCAAACAATGACTATTCGAATGTTAAAAATTCTTACATTAAATACCTCGCTAAAGGGCATTTGATTTTTGTTAAAACATACACTGGATATATTGTGAATGGATGTAAGTTCTAAATTAAACAATTAAGTTATGTTAGAAAAACTATGAATTGAGGAGTGTGCATTAAAGACTCTAACTATACTGAATGTAAGAATAATTACTATGAAAAGCTCATTAAGGTAGCGGAAGTTCAATATCTTAATTAGACAATCAAGCAAACAATTTTGTTCAAATGTGAATGGTTCGATCCAACATCAAATGTCGGAACTAAATTTCATGATGAATATAAGATAATTGAAGTGTCATAAAAGAAGATTTTATAGATATGAACAATTTATTTTAACCAATCAAGCATGCCAAGTGTATTACTCTACATACCTTAGTTTGAGACGTGACAAACAAGATTGGTGGATTGTGATCAAAATCAAACCACGAGTTATTGTGGAAATTTTTGATAGATTTTCAAATGTCACACATGAATCACTGTCATTCCAAGAGGATAAAATTGAAATACACACTATTGAGGATGGAACACAAGATTCGGTTACATCATTAATTGACCTGAATTGTGATTTCATTGACATAGAGGATTCAGATCAGGAATCAGAAGGAGAACCTGATTTTGAGTCACAGTCTAATACTAATGAACTAGAACTTGAGGATGAGGATGAGAGTATCAATAAATAGAAGTTTTTATATATATTTGTATTAATCATGGTTGTTAAATCCTGACTGGCTTGATCGGTTCAACCGGTCTCAAAGTAGGTTCGATTTTACCACTTGGTCATTGAGTAAGAAAAGTGAGAATTTTGCATTACAAAATTGAAGGTGTTGGGATTTGAACCAACACATTAGAGATTTACAATAAGATCTTTGTCACTGGACCACATAAGTATTTTCTTTACAACTTCACAAAACTTATTTATATATATATATATATGTGTGATATTCATAAATTATTTTTTTCCGTACATTTATATTTTAACCTCTCAAAATCTTTTATAATATTTATATAATATTTGACTATTAGCAAATTATTAATTCAACATATATATTATTCAATAAAGATATATATATATATATATTATTGATGAATTTAAAGTTGATTATTTAAATTTTTATTATTAATATTTTTTATTTTATAAAAATATTATTTTAATTAAAAAATAAATACTATAATGTATTTTTTAAAATATTAGTATCTAATTTTTATTTGAAAAGCTAAAAATATATAAATAAATGAATTATATTATTTATTAAAATAATAAATAAAATATATGCATTACTATATTTGAAAATGTATTTGAATATAATTATATATTAATTTGAATTATGAATGCTAATATTTTGAATATATTTATTATAGATAAAATATGTATAGTCTAATTACTTTTTACATATTACTATATATGAATATGTTATGTATTATATTTTGAAGGAATTTTACTTTGACTGGTTCAACTCCGGTTCAACAGTTAACACTTGATCATTTATCTTTCATGGTTCATTGACTGGGTCAGGCCTGTCAATATTGGTATCAATATATATGCCATAAAATAATAATTAATTATGACAAAATAGAAAGTCATGAATTAATATATAATTTCTATATTATGTTAATGAGGATAAATAAAGACACTCTCATTTTTAAAATACTATATAACACTCATATTCTAATTAGTTGATGATTAGAGAGAAAAATCTAAAAATAATAAAAGAAAAAAAAAATCTCTCCACACTAGTCAATCAGAAGATAAGTATTGAAGAGTATATTTTACATTCATCTTATGTGAATATAATTATATATAATATATAATAGGGACAATTACTATTTATCTTATGAGATTTTAAAATTATATTATTTTTCCTTATATAGTTATTCTTTCAATTTTAATGGCATATCGTTAATGAGAGAGATAGATAATTAAAAATTCTAGAACTATCTTTAACCTTAGAGGCAAATAGTATATATTTTTAAAATTCAAAAGGATATTAGTATAATATATCAAATTTCAGGAGATAAATAGTAAATTTACCCTTATTAGGAAAAATTACTATAAAATGATTTTTTTATTATTTCATAATAATTTAATGTTTTTCTAATAAAAATCTAATATAATTACTTATAAGTATAATAAGATAAAATAAATGGGGCAAAAATATAATTTTAAAATCTTAGAGGTACTAATGTATTATATTTTCTCATAGGTAAATAGTAATGTCCATATGTAATAATAACTAGGGTTAATTATTATTTATCTCTGAGATTTGACATAATACACTAGTAATTCCGATATTTTAAAATTATGTTACTTTTTTCTTTCAATTTTATTTTCATTAAACTATATAGTCATTTTTTTAATTTTAATGGTTTTACCATTGATATGATAGGTAGATAATTAAAAAAATTCAAAAACTACCCTTAGCCTTAGAATGCAAATAGTATAAATTTTAAAATCTCATACAGTAAATAGTAATTTTCTATTATTAGAAAAAATTACTATAAAATATTTTTTTTATCATTTCACAATAATTTAATTTTTTTCTAATAGAATGACCTATCAGTTTAATATAATAAAATAGATATAATGAATAAAAATAATAGTATATTATGTAAAATTTTTAAAAAATAAATAGTAATTAACTCTAATAGTAATAGGATAGGAACAGGAATCCTAATGCCAACTGTTGATGATATAAAGTCAATTTGCGTGGGGTCAGTTTTCTTGCCGTTTTGTGACTTTTGCTTTGTCATTTAAAAGGCAGCTGTGGTTGCTTATTAGGGGAATCAACCGTACGTGACATCCCTTTTCAATACAAGTTTATATATCACCGGTGGCTAAGAAATTTGCATAAAAAAATATATTATCAAAGTGTCCAGCTGCTATTTTGTACTACAATATACATTTAAATTATCACTAAAAATCTTGTTTTTATTTAAATTAAGTTGATAGATTTATTTATAAATTGAAATAATAATAAATTAATTATGGTAAATTAACGAAATTTATAGATGAAACAAATTTGTTTGCAATGTTTCAGTTTTACATTTCTAGGCTTGATCACGGGCTAAACCAGAAATAGCCGTACCTTAACCCAAAGCAAAACGGAGTCTTGAAGTTGTTTCCATATTTAGAAACAATTCTTAAATAAGAAATAAAATTGAAATTATCATATTTGAATTTCTTCAATAAAAATAGTGAATTATAACTTTTAGGATTGTTTGAGATTGATGTTGTAAGTTCAAAAAGTAAATTTAGAATTTTTTTAATTTTTTATAAACTGTTTTTCTTAAATCTGTTTCCGAAAAAAATATCTATTTATCTATTTCTTTCCAAAAGCAGTTTTTAAAATTCAAAAAAATTAAAAATAAATTTTTTTTCTCTAAAATCGTTTTTGTTAAATGCAATGTCAAACGAGCCCTTAATCTGTTGGCTTAGATAAAATATCAAATTACTCTTTCATACAAAAAATATATCTTATGCATGAGGAGATCAAAAATTTCTCGTCCAAAAACAATCTTTTCATATAAAAAAAATATAATTGGCATCTCTTATTTGAACAAAACATGAATTAAAAGCTAATAATATAGAGATGCAAAGTACATAGACAAACCATATCTAAAGAACACACAACAAGATTTGAGTTAACGAGAAGCAAATTTGAGATTAATAATATCAAATCTTAATTTACTGAAATAACAAAAAGATAAAAACCTAACAATTAATGAAACACAAGAAGAATAAGAAAAAAAATAGAGGCCCAGATTTATATCGTTCTGAAATTTATTATATATATAAAAAAGAAATAAAAGCAAAGAGATGTCAGCGATTCGAAATAAAATCAAAGTCAAATTCACGAGAGAAGAAAATAATAAAAGAGACAAAATTTTAGGATTTGATTGTTTTTTTTTAATAAGAGGTTTTGAATTATTATTTTTAACTTTTAATCGGCAAATATTGAAAACATAAAATACTATTTCAAGCCATCAATTCAGTACTCAATATATATATATATATATATATATATATATATATATATATATATATATATAAGGAAAATGCAAAATAAACATAATTATAGAAATGGAATTAAATTCTTCAAAAGTGGTGGCAGCATTTGTTTCTCAATCAAATCAAATCCCAATAACTACCACCATTAACTTTTAGGTATACGGATCAAGATAACATTGATATCTACTTCCTCGTTCCACTCTTATTTTAAAAAAAATACAATTCCTTTCAATTAAAATGAAATTTTTAGATTACCAATCAAAAATTATATATTATTTGGATTGAAATATTTTAAAATTTATAAATTTTAAATATATGAATTATAAAATTAATAAATTATAAAAATTCTATTATTTTGTTTGAATATAAAATCTATTAATTTATGATATAATTTCTCTTACATTTATGTTTAGTTCAATACTACAATGCATGAATTTAATATTTTATTTTCAATTTTATTCTTTATTAAATATTGATAATTTATCATTAATTAGTTATTTTCTGGACTCTTTTATTATGTTTATATTAAATTGTAAAATAATATAATTTAGAGTAAATTTTCTAAAACCAAATTTGATGAAAATTATCATTATTGTTAATTTTGAAATATGTTACAATTTTTTTCTCAAAATTCTATATAAGCTTATTATTTGTACTATATTTATGAATAAATTAATTTATTAATTTTTTTTCTCTTTCAAAGGAACTCAATAATATTTTTTAATTCATATTCAAATCAATACAAATAAAATAAGTGAAAATAAAACAAAACAAAGTGACAAATGATTTTTTATTATATTTTTAGGTTTAATGATAGTTTTTGAATATTATTAATTTAGTATGAAGAATTTTGGAATAAAAAATCTGACAATAATTTTTCATGGATAAAAAAATAGTAGACTTTGGACTTTTCCACCTAAGAGGTGATAAATTAAATCCTTAAAAAAATGAGAGATTTTGGTGGGTGAATTTTTTTCAAAATTCATGGATTTTGGCTTTTTTTAAGTAACTAAAAAATGAATTTGACATAAATTTTTGGATTATTCTAATTCACTCATTCAAAATCTCTCAATCCAAACATAACATAAAATTTTTCTTACTAATTTTACCCATGTCTTAGTAACCAATAAAAAGTTGCATGTATTACTAGTACTAGACAAAGAAATTAGTTTTATTAAAGTAATTATGATTCATTACTTTTAATTTTTTTAGAGAATAATATAGTCATTTTACATCTATAATTATGCATATTAAATAACATTTTTTTAATTTTTGTGATACTAACTTAAACGACATTTAGAATTGAATGGCGAAAGTAATTAATTATCCAAAAATTTCAAAATGAAACATATCTTTAATCATAAAAGTGTATAATTCTTACCTTAAAAACATAAAATACTGTAAGATTTCTCGGGCAAGGGATACTTGTTGAGCATAGATCGTATGTTTTCAATGCTTCTAGCGGAGTCAAATTACTAGAACCAAACTCGATTCCACAGTATGAACGACTTGATTCACTTGAGATTGAACGGAGATGAATAAATTCATTTTCCGATTTTCAGATGAAATTTTCTGATGGAAGTTACGTTTTGTAACTTATGAGAGAGCGATTTCTTTTCATAACAAAAATTGCCTCTTATATATTAACTCAATCGGGCTTGGGCTTATGCTTGGGCTAGATCAAGTCCACATGGGCGGCCCAACAACATCAAAACCCAACATCTCCCACTCGCCCAAAGTGAGCTTGACCCAATCCAAAACATCATCTCACATCTCAAACTTAAACAAATATTCTTTTATACAGGCGAACGGACCGTGCTACCTGAAGTATACAAATTGTGGGAGTTCCAATATACAAACCTAATTATAGGCCATATAGGAGACATCAACCCAAAGATGTAATTATTTTCAATAATGTGCTTAATTACCCTATGTATCTTTCTCAATACACTTAATCAAGTATCATTCAATCCCTCATGAATTCATACTCAAATCATTCTTACAATTACTTGTATTCTAAGGAACTTTTCGTTTCATCAAGCATAATAACTTCGGCAGGTGAACACAAGTAGCGAGTGCATAAGAAAAATACTCTTTTTTTCGCCCTTATATCAATCAGATTTGAATTAACTTGTTTTTCTAGGAGTGTTCTATTAAGTCGAATCATTCCATGACTATAAGATACATCCTAAAATAGCCAACATTAATTCATCACATCATGATACAATCAAAAGTCACAAAGGGTAAAAATTGTTTGAAATCCATTTCTATGATTTCTAGAACTCACATAGCGAATAAGTAAGGATCCATTCTTTCGCTTCCTAATAGGTCGTATAACACATGCAGTATGAAATGCATGCTATGATGGAGCTACTCTTTTCTTGTCAAAGATGAAAGAGTGTATGTCTTGCTTTTAGTTCAAAATAAATAAACATCATATGAGTTTTAGTCTTGTCACTCTGAATGCGCCAAACTTGAAACTTTTATTTACACACTCAATAATGTTAAACAACAAATTTTACACTCAGCTTCCTCTATATAGACACATGAATGGTGGGAAAGTCATTCATGTTAATTATTATATATACGAAGAATTTCATCTTGATCCTCATCAAGGCGACCTTATAAAAATTGAATGAGACTAAGACCGCTCCCACTGCATCTTAGTCATTCACTTAATGTCTCTGCATTTATGGTTTCATCTATGTTCGCTCTATAACGCTAAAGGCGATTACTCATGTGAGTGAGTCAATCTAGGTCTATCGACATACTTATTCCAATTGTGCTAACTGGTATTTACAATATATTCATATAATTGAAAAAATATTAAACAATTAAATCGAGATTTTGTTTGTAAAAACCAAGTGATTTGACGTAGCATATATTGATTACATTCTACATAAGCCTAGGAATTTTACATGCCTTGCAAATGCATCCCTAGCTATTGGTTTAGTAAATGGATCTGTTACCATTTTGTTTGTAGAAATGTATTTTAGTCTCACTTTATTTTCCGCAATCTTGTCTCTAATATAGTGATATCTAATCTGGATATGTTGGGTCTTTCTATGATATTTCAGATCCTTAGTATAAGCTAATGCAACCATACTATCACAATGGATTGTCACAGGTTCATATACTGATTTGACAATATCTAAGTGCTACAAAAACCTATTCAACCAAAATGCTTCTTGTATAGTTGAGGAACATGCTACATACTCAGCTTCCATCGTCGATAAAGCTATACAAGATTGCTTCTTGCTATTCCATGAAATTGCACAATCATTAAGCAAGAATGCATATCCAGAAGTCGATTTGCGCTAATCTATATCACCTCTCCAATCAGCATCTTTATAACCAATTAAGCGCAAATCTTTTCCTTGATATCACATAACATAGTATGAAGTTTCTTTTAGATATCTCAATATTCTCTTGATTGCCATCCAGTGTTTCAGACCTGGATTAGATTAAAATTTTTTTACTAGTCTAACAACATAGCAAATGTCTGGACGTGTGCACATTATTGTATACATCAGACTATCGACAACACTGGAGTAGGGTACTCTAGACATTCGTTCTTTTTTATCTGATATCTTGGGACACATATCGAGATTAAGGCTCAGATTTCTTTTGACAGGGGTATTCATAGCCTTACATTTATGCATATGGTAATGCTCTAATATTTTTTTTATATAAGTCTCCTGAGATAGATCTAGAAGTCTTTTGGAGTGACCCCTTAAGATCTTAATACCAAGTACATAGCTAGCCTCACCCATATCTTTCATTTCGAAGTTCGATGATAACCATTTCTTGGTAGTATTAATCATCTTCTTATTATTTTCAGCTATTAAAATGTCATTGACATATAAAGACATAATTATAAAACCATCATTATAACTTTAATATACACGCAATGATATTTCTTCATCATCGTAAAACCATCATTTAATATGGCTTGATGAAATTTGAGCTTCCATTTTCTTGACGCTTGCTTAAGACTGTATATGGATCTTTTGAGTTTACAAACTTTGTGCTATTGTCCTTTGAGTTCAAAACCCTCTGGTTGATCCATATAGATCTCTTCATCTAATTCTCCATTGAGAAAAATAGTTTTAACGTCTATTTGATATAATTATAAGTCCATTTATGCTATTATAGCCAGAATAAGGCAAACTGATGTAAACCTAACTACAGGTGAAAATGTATCTTCATAGTCAATTTCCTCTTTTTGTGTGTAGCCTTTAGCTATTAATCGAGCTTTATATCTTTCTATTATCCCATTCGTTTTATGCTTTATTTTGAGAATCCATTTGTTCCCAATAGTCTTATGACTAGACAGTTTCTCAACCAAATCCCAAACTTGATTGTATATCATCGAATCCATTTTCTCTTCCATAGCTTTAATCCATTCCTTTGCTTTAGGACCAGAGAGAGCTTGTTGTACTGTTTTAAGCTCTTCTTCATCTGGAGCAATCATAAAAACTTTTCCCTCAATCACAAATAGACGACGAGGAATCTTGTCACGATTACTATGTCGAGGTTAAGATTGTTCACGGTCTTGCTTTATTGGAATAAAATCTGACATTCTTTCACTCCCACTTGCTTCAGGAAGAGCATTAAATTCTTGCTCTGTGAGTGCTAAATCAATCATTCTTATACTCCCACTAGTCTCAGGATCTTTCATTTCATAAAGCTGAAAATCCTTATTTATCTCACATCTTTCAGGAAAGTCCTCTTCTAAGAAAATGACATCTCGTGACTCAACTTCTGTTACTTTTACATTTGTGTCTCCCCCCTAAAATATATACCCTTTGGAGAATTTTGAGTAACTTATAAAAATATACTTCTTCCCTTTCGGACCAAACTTTTCATATTCATGGAAAGTGTTGTGGATATAAGCTGCGCAGCCCCATGGGCGCATATTGCTTAAGTCGGACTTTTCGCTTTTCCACAATTCATATGGGGTGGAATAAACAGATTTTGATGACACACAATTTAAAATGTAGGCAACAGTCATAATGCATCTCCCCAAAAAGAAATAGATAAATTAGTTTGAGCCATCATTGACCTAACCATGTCCAATAGGGTTCTATTTCTTCTTTATGCTATGCCATTTTGTTGCGGAGTAGAAGGAATAGTTAGCTGCCTAGTTATACCCTTATAATCACAATACCTTTTGAATAAATCAGATAGATATTCATGCATTCGATCGGTCCACAAAGATTTGATATTCAAATCTAATTGATTCTCAACCAATTTACTATAATGTACGAAGCAATCTAATGCTTCATATTTATGGAAGATTAAATAAACGTGACCGTATCTAGTGAAATTATCTATGAAAGTGATAAAATAGTGAGCACCATGTCTTACTCTCACATTCATTGGGCCACAAATGTCATAATGTATAAGCTGTAAAGGAGATGTGGCTTTTTTGGCTTTGCCAAATGGTAATCTTGTTACTTTTCAAACTAGGCAATACTCATAAATAGACAAATTTATTTTCTCAACAGATCCTAAAATACCAGTTTTTGCTAACTTTTTTAAACTATCTTGCCCAATGTGTCCTAATCTAGCATTCCATTTAACATCATCGTTTAATAAAATATTACTGGAATTGCCAACAACAAATATAGATTGCTTAACATCCATAAAAATAGTGTAGCACTATAAAACAATTCAACATATGTCTAGAACTATAAAAAACTTTGTCCAAAAGTATTTTAACACAACCATCTTCAAAAATAATTTTAAAGCCAAATCCAAGCAGATCAATAATAGAAACTAAATTTCGTCGAACGTCAGGAGTATAAAGCACATCATGGAGATAAAGCGAGCGACCTCCCCGCAGGACTAGCTTGCAAGTACCGATCCCAACATTATTCTCCATATAGATTTTTCTACTCCCTTTTAAAATTGGATGAAATTCCACAAAGGCAGATCGGTCCCCTGTTATGTGGTCGATTGTTGTTGAGTTTACAGTCCAATAAGGAACAATTTTAGCTAACATCAAGCAACTACTAACATATAGATCCAAAGGACTAATTTGGTCAAACAATACATTTGACTCAGTGCAATCACGAGCAAAGTGACTAGGCTTCCCACAGTTGATGCAATTTATGTTATTGCCTTTTTTTTTCTGCTGCGTTTCCCACGCTTGCATTTATTTTCGCTAAATTTTGCCTTATTTCCTTCATTGCCTTGCTATTTGCCCTTACTCTTCCATTTTTTTTGCCCAGAGCCTGAAGCCCCTTTGCCTCTAGACTTAGTCATATAAGCCTCTCCTTCAGGCTTATCAGCGAGAAGACGATCCTCCTCTAGCTCAATATGTCGGCAACATCAACAAAAGTTTTGATGTTGTCATTATGGGTAAGGTTGACATGCATGTGTTCCCAGGCTTTTGGAAGAGAGAGAATTACAACTTGGACTTGTTGCTCGTCAGTCATCTCATGGCCAACACCTTTCAGTTCACTTACCATGTTAGACATGACAGTAAGGTGTTGCCTTATTGTATGATTAGAATTCTTCTTATGGGCATCAAATTTCAGAATTAACTGACACAGCCTTGTTGTTGAGGTTCCACCAAATTGAACCTTAACAACATCACAAACTGCTTGGGCTGAGTGATGCTTTTCAAAGCATAGTATCAAGTCATTTCTCATACTGCTAAACATCAATATACGAGTAACTTTGTCCATACGCTTATAGGCTTGATATGCCTCCATATCCCGCCTATGTTGAGCAGTGTTTCCATTTTCAGGCTCAGCCATTGGTTGTGTTATTGTTTCTAGCATATCTTGCTCTTCTAAGAGATACTGAATTTTACGATGCCAAATGTCATAATTTTTATCATTCAACTTATCTCCTTGATTCAGGTCAACAATAATGATTATAATTAGGATTAACACAATTCATTATTATTTTTATCAATTTTAAGTCACAATGATTTAAATTAATCAATAATAACCTAATACAAGTAGTAGAAATAAAAAAACTGTTATACAGCTCAATCAATTCCTACTGACATAGTCTAGTTATTATTGTTTAATTTAAACATGAGCCAATTAATTTTATATTAGATGATATTTATTAATCTACCAATCTAATATTCCATCAATATATTCATCATTTCATGCAATATAACAATAAAAAATATATATGTTTAAAGATAAGATAAACATTCAATATATGTCTTTTTTTAATAACATATTGTCACACACAAAACAAAAAAAAAACATTTTTTAATGTTAAGTTTAATTCATTCATCATCTAGTTGAACCGGTGGTTCCCTCTCAACAAATTCTCTTTTTGCCAAAGTATCAGACACCTTTTTTATCCATGGAAAACTATCCATTGACTTACTAGATCGCCTAATATTATCTTGTATCCGGTGCTCCAGTTCCAGATTCGAATCTTTTTCAAGATTTTTATAAGTTAAGTCGCTTAATCTTTCTTTAAACGTCTTCATTTTCTCTTCCCATGAATCAGATAAGAAATTAAAAACTATAGACATCTGTTGTTCCACAACTAAGTCATAGTCTTCACTAAATATCATATAGAAAGTCCATATTTTATAGAACATCTCATCAATATGTTTCTCAAAAGAATATTCCGGATCTTTCTTATTGCACATAATTGCTCCTAAGTGCGAAGTAACAGATTTCTCACTATATGTTTGAATAAATTAAACCAACATTATACACCATTAAATATGACATATGTTATGTGACACCAAAAAAATGCACATATATATTTTTAGTAATTATGTTCCAATATCTATATTTTTCTCCAAATTCTTCACCAAACAGTCATAAAATGTTTTTGAAAAAATATCTATTAAATTGAAAATTATATTTTGAGATTTTTAAAAAAATTTTGGACCAAAATTACCCATTCATGTGCCCCCACGCGCTGAACAAACATATCCCATGCGCTGCATGCGTCCACACCCCCTTACCACGTGTGCCATGTGTCACAGACACATGGATTAACTGTCAGCCAACCTCTCCATGCCAACTGCCATCACATGACGTGGATTAACATCATTTTGACAGTGTTTGGAAAACACATACGCGATCTGAGAGTGGAAATCATTTTAATGGCATTTTTTAAAAAAATATACTCAGAATCTTTGAAAAATCATAAAAATTCAATCACTCATCAGAAAATTATATAAAAATACTCTTAGAAAATTTGTAATGAGAGCTTTCTAACGATACCAAATTCAAACTATGAAAGTGATGAATTAATTTTATGAAAATTGAAAATTGAAGAAATTTCGAATTTTCATAGTTAATTTCTCAAAAATCATCACAATCACAATGTTAAGAACAAAAGCACACAAAACGCGCTCTGATACTAATGCAAGATTTCTCAGACAGCGGATACTTACTTGTTGAGCATAGATCGTGTGTTTTCAATGTTTCTGGCGGAGTCAAATTACTATACTAAATTCGATTCCACAATACAAACGCCTTGATTCACTTGAAATTGAACAAAAATGAAGAAATTCATTTTTCGATTTTCAGAGAAAATTTTCTGATGGAAGTTGCGTTTTGTAACTTACGAGAGAACGATTCCTTTTCATAACAAAAACTGCCTCTTATATATTAATTCAATTGGGCTTGGACTTGGGTTTGTGTTTGGGTTGAGTCAAGCTCACATGGGCGGCCCAACAACATCAAAACCCAACAAATACAATGTTTCAAGCCATCAATTCAGTACTTAATAAATACAAAAAAACAGGAAAATGCAAAAAAATAAATTATAGAGATGGAGTTAAATTCTTCAAAAGTGGAGGCAACACTTGTTTCTCATTCAAATCAAATCCCAATAACTACTAATGGATCAAGATAACACTGAAACTTACTACCTCAATTTCACTCTTATTTAAAAAAATAGAATTTGTTTTATTTAAAATAATTTTTTTAAATTACTAATAAAAAATAAATTATCATACCTTAATTATCAATAAAAAGTTGCATGTATTACTAGTATTAGATAGAGAAATTAGTTTTATTAGAGTAATTATAATTCATTACTTTTAATTTTTTTAAAAGAGGGTAATATAAATATTTTATATCTATAATTATACCCATTAAATAATATTTTTAATTTTTATGATACTATCTTAAATAACATTTAGAGTGACATGAAGGGAGTACTTAATTAGCCTAAAATTTCAAAATGAAACATATCTTTAATTATAAACGTGTCTAATTCTTATCTTAAAAAAAGTATAATCCTCTTTAATTATTTTCCAAGGAAATGGTAAACAAAAATGTTCACTAAATTTATATTAAATTAAATTTTTTTAGATAGATTCAATTTATTACATAATCGGTAAACTAATCTAATTATAAAGTGATAAAAATTTAATCATTTTATTTATATTGGTTGACAATTAATGAATTTGTATATATATTATTATGTGATTTGATTAATTTACGGATAACGTATAATACTATATAAAAATTTAAATTAAAGATTTAAAATCCCGTGGGTCAAAAAAGAAAAAAAATGTTTTAGAATCCTTTAATCCTTATCGTTTTAAGACTCTGCACGGGCAATTATGTGTGGAATAAAATTGACAAGTCATAGAAAATAACACCAAATTCTTTCATCTTTCTGACTTTCCAATCTACAATTTTTTTTTCTTCAAATTTTGCATACAAAGAAGCTTTTTTGCAACACGTTTTTCTTTCTATCTTTTTATAATTTAATATCTTCTTATCCAAAAACCAACAAAAAACTTCAATGACCCTTCACACGTTTAATTATTATTTTGCTTCCATTGTTTTAGACATTCATAATTCATAAACTGCTCAAAATTGGTGCCTTCAAATTGCCGCTTTTCCTTTTCTCTTCCTCCTCCTTAAATGATGTGATCATTTTGACAAATGATTAATTTGAAGGAATTTTCCAAATTTGCATAATCACAATATCTATGTGATGGTTCACATGCAAAATTTAAAAAATAGAATAGTAAATTTAAAAAGGGTAATTTCCATATCAATTCATATATTATTATTAACGAAAGAATCCCATAGTTTCCGGGAAAATAAAATAAAATAAAACAACGTCATCACATGTAATTATTATTATTAAATTAATGTGTGATATGAAGGTATATTTCTCCATTACATGATTAAAACTTTCCTTTCCCAATACATGATTGGCAAAAATTGAAAAATAATAATAAAAAAAAAGTGAAAAAGAAGGAAAAGGTCATTATTTGAATGATTACTTGCAGGTACTGTCGATGTATCTTCCTAAAGAGTAATTGATACTTTCTTTAAACATGACATTGCATAAAGTGCTTTATACTTTGATTCTTTCCCTATACACTCAAAATTTCTCCCTCAAATTATTAGCCCTTTGATGAATTTAACTTAAAAAGTTAAAACATCCATCAAAAATTTTGGAAGAATCAAAAGATTATAAACATTGAAATAAGGAAATTAAATAGGCGTGGTTAATGATCCTAAAGTGGGCATTTGGCTGATAAGTAGGGTTAAACTAAATCCAAACGTAGGACTCAAAAAGGATGGTGGCGTTTACTCTTTGGTTCGTTCCATATATCAATATTGTACAAGTGCAAATGGTAAAGCACGACTTGAAAATATATCGTGCATGGTATCACGCAACTAGCTTAGGAGAATATATGGAAATTGACCTAAAAACACTATCATTTTATTATGATTACCCACCACCCATTGTTTTAAGTCCTTGTCAAGTTAGTTATGTCATTTGTAGTTTTTATATAGATTAGGCAAACAGATCGAATCAGATTCAAATTCAAGTCATTTTGAGCTAGATCGTAAATCATATCAATTCCAAATAATTTTTTTAAATAAAATTGGATAAATTAAATGCATCTTCAAAATGGACTTGCTTGAATTTTTTCTAAATTTAATAAAATTTTAAATTAAGTAGATCTAACGATTATATTTATATTTATTGTTGGACTAACATCTGATTTTTTTTAGATGTATAATCAAACCTATAACATTTTTAACACAGTATATGCATTCTAAAAGTAGTATAAAAAATTGTAACAAATTCCATTTCAAGTTTAACGATGAAGACGCCTATAAAAGATTCTATGTCAATATTCTCAGCTTGAAGTATGCAGGTTTTCCTTTTTCTTTTCTTTTTTCTTTTTAAATTAGACAACATAAAAATATATCAAACTCCAAATCTCACGTTTCTTTAATTGATGGCTCAACTAATTATAAATCTTGATTATTACTAATTAAAGCCGACTTAAAGTATTAATCCCAAATTAGATAGCATATTCTCAGTCTACGTGGCACATTTATATACTTTTTTGTGAGAATAAATACTTCTCTATAAATTAATTAAAATCTAGTCAATATACTTTCTTTTCACAAACAAAACAACCGAATTATAAAATTGAAAAATCTAAATCCGTGGATTTAAATATATAAATTTATAAGAACATGAGCTGGAAATTAAATATATTAGATTAAGAGCCGTTGGTTGACTCGCTATCTCTGGCCAACCAGAGAAGAAAAATGAGAAAAGGAAAGAGAACTTAACCCATAACACTTAACAGTAGCAAAATCAAAATCGCCACGTGGATAGATAGATCCTTATGTGGCTCCCACTAAAACATCATCCATTTCGTAAATTTTACATTGTCATTTTAGCTGTTCTCGCGTCTATATAAACTAGCTAGCTAGTTCCTCGTTGCATCTTCATCAGCTTATGAATTTGTACTAGCTACACATAAAATTTTCAGCAGGTGATCTTATTTATATATTTGGAGAGAGACAGAGAGAGTTTTTGTGTTTGTGGGTATTTAGGTTTTGATTGAGAATCATGGCCGGTGGAGGTTTTTCTGCCGCGGAGGCCGGAGGAGTGGAGTTTGAGGCAAAGATAACGCCAATCGTCATTATTTCCTGCATAATGGCTGCCACGGGTGGGCTTATGTTCGGTTATGATGTCGGAGTTTCAGGTAATTTCCTTTTTTTTTTTCTTAAATAAAGTTTTTATCTTTGAGTTCTTTACAATTGATTCAATCAGTATTTTTAGCCGATGTCCATATTTTTAACTATTAATGAGAAGGAAATGTGGAAAATTTTCTGAACTCTTTTTTTTTTTAATTGCGAAAAATAAAGGATAAATATTGGTTAAGTTTTAAGTGAAAAGGGAAAAAGGTTCATGAAAAAGGTCGCTTACTCTCCCGCAAAAGTGGAGTTCCAACCATCCGACAACACCCAGTTGCCTATAAAATTACCTTTTAATCCCTGGAATTAGTGGCTGAAAAAGGGGTAGTTTTGGAAATTCACTGACAAAAAAGGGTTTACTAAGGATTCCGACGCTGTTGCCTGTGGAACACAGTTCTCCGACAAGATAATGGCATTTTTTGTGAATAAACTGTTTATAAGGAAACATTTGTGAGAAGTTCTAGTAATGAACTCTTCCATATTCGAAAGAGAGAGATGTGATGATCTCGCCCTTCTAACAAGTCTGTCTTGTGCAAATTTAAGACGTATAATACTGGATAACTGGAAAAAAAAGTCTTAGTGAATGGATTAATTATTTGAAAAAGTGATGAAGTGAAGTTGAGGAGATGGGTTGATGTTATATGATAATGATGCAGGGGGAGTTACATCTATGCCGGATTTCTTGGAAAAATTCTTCCCAGCTGTGTACAGAAAGACGCAGGATCCAAATATCAACAGCAACTATTGCAAATATGACAATCAAGGCTTGCAGTTGTTCACATCATCGCTGTACTTGGCGGGATTAGTTGCAACATTCTTTGCTTCCTACACAACCAGAAAGCTAGGCAGAAGGCCAACCATGTTGATTGCTGGTCTTTTCTTCATTGTTGGTGTGGTGCTTAATGCTTCTGCTCAAGATCTCGCCATGCTCATCATTGGCAGGATTTTACTCGGCTGCGGTGTTGGCTTTGCTAATCAGGTTTCTTTTTTATGCAAATTAAATTATATAATTGCTTTACTCAAAAAAATTGAACAATTATAATATAAATCATCTAAGTCATAGCTAGGCCGTTTCCGGGCAACCCAAAGTATAACATATTATTATTGGTTGCCCATATATTGTTAGGTTGTCTGCTTTTAGTTCCTACATTAGCCTGACCCAAATCATTTTAGGATCCCTTACAATTAATTTATGTATGTTACCAAATCATGTAGGATCCCTCTCTCTCTCTCTCTCTCTATATATATATATATATATATATATATTCAAATTAAGAACGAATTTTTATAAAAATTTAATCATATTTTTTCATATATATATATATATATATGTAAAAGGAATAATTATATTACTCGTGACATAAGGTGGTGGCTTTAACTTCAACAATATTTGGATGGATAAAGGAGTTCATTATGCATATGCATCAGCCTTCTAGCTTTAAATAATTCTGCTTTTTGACATTTTTTACATGTGACAAAGGCCCTTTTTTTCTTTTCGGGCCTCATTTAAGAAAACATTATATGAAATATGAAAAAAATGTTTTAGTTTGGATTCGCCCAGAAAAAGTGTTATCGGCCTTTTCACTAATATGAATAGTTTTTCCTTTGAAAAATCTTTTGTTTTGTTTTTTTGTTTATGGAGTGTGAATGTGTTTGGTTTCAGTCCACCTTGTTTGGTGGAAGTGTTGAATTTTTTTTTTTTAATATCTTATCCTTTTGTCATATCTTGAGGCTTAAATTCAAGCAGCTGATGTAAACATAAAGCACACGTAATATAGCAGCCTTCAATTTAAAAATAATAAGTGAGAATCTTTTTTCTGTTTTGAATTAAAAAAGAAAATTGGAATAGGACATGTTATAGTTTATTAAGACTGACTGTTTTAGCTGATGAAGGTTGTTGAAAATCTGTCTTAAACTATATGTATATTCAATTTACAAAGCATTGAATAGCAACAATTATATATGATGATTTGTTTAATATTTCTGATGTATAGTTTACAATGTGTAACAGGCTGTGCCTCTGTTTCTATCTGAGATAGCACCCACAAGAATACGTGGAGGCCTAAACATACTCTTCCAACTTAACGTCACAATCGGAATTCTTTTTGCTAATCTTGTTAATTACGGCACTGCGAAGTAAGTCCATTTCTTTCTGTTACCTTAATATTTAATTTTCACTTGGAAAATGAATTTTCTTTTTAAACATTTTTTCGATATATAATAACAATCATGTGCCCTTCAATTAGATCCATCCATGGGGATTGCTATGAACTTGAACAAATAGAAATAAATTAGTCTACCTACTTAATTGATGTGTTCATATTTAAAAGCTGAAGAATTCTTAATGGAAAATTGAATCTATGCTTAATGTATAACACCCAAATCATGGAGCTAAATTATGAATATAATGGTGTTGATATAAACAGAATAAAAGCAGGATGGGGGTGGAGACTTTCGTTGGGATTGGCTGGGATTCCTGCACTTCTCTTGACAGTAGGAGCTCTCCTAGTGTCAGAAACTCCCAACAGCCTGATCGAGCGCGACCGCCTCGATGAAGGTAAATCAGTTCTAAGAAAGATAAGAGGCACAGACAAGATAGAACCAGAGTTCTTGGAGCTTGTTGAGGCGAGCCGTATCGCAAAAGAAGTGAAACATCCTTTTAAGAACCTCATCAAGAGAAGGAACAGGCCTCAGCTGGTAATAGCAGTAGCATTGCAGGTCAGTGTCATTTCAATTGCTATACATACATCTAGATCAATACACAAAATTATACACGATAATTTGTTTTGGGAATTAATTTAATTTTGTTTGCAACAGATTTTCCAGCAATTCACAGGCATCAATGCCATCATGTTCTACGCTCCCGTACTATTCGACACAGTTGGATTTGGAAGTGATGCTTCTCTTTATTCTGCTGTTATTACAGGCGCTGTGAATGTTGTTTCCACTGTTGTATCCATCTATTCGGTGGACAAAATCGGGCGGCGAATTCTGTTATTGGAAGCTGGGGTTCAGATGTTTGCATCCCAAGTGATAATAGCAATCGTACTAGGAATCAAGGTTAAAGACCACTCTGAAGATCTTAATAAAGGATTTGCAGTGTTTGTAGTTATAATGGTGTGCACTTTTGTTTCTGCATTTGCCTGGTCTTGGGGTCCTTTAGGATGGCTAATCCCAAGTGAAACTTTCCCATTGGAGACTCGCTCTGCCGGTCAGAGTGTCACTGTTTGTGTCAATTTGCTCTTCACTTTCGTGATTGCTCAGGCCTTCCTCTCCATGCTCTGCCATTTTAAGTATGGTATCTTCTTGTTCTTCTCTGGCTGGGTCTTTATCATGTCGTTCTTTGTGTTCTTCCTCGTGCCCGAGACTAAGAACATCCCTATCGAAGAGATGACACAGAGAGTTTGGAAGCAACATTGGTTCTGGAAGAGATTTATGGATGATGATGAGACAGGACTTGAAATTAATGGGCATAGCTCAAACAAAAATGGCCATACTAATGGGTTTGATCCTGTTACTCAATTGTAGATTTCAGTGACATTGATGTATACCATATAGTCATATTTGTAGTATCAACAATTTACATATACTATGTTGCTTAGGTCACGAATATAGAGGAAATTTAGATTATATATGTTCCTCTGGTATTACATTTAGCAGCAATGATTCTTTGTTTGACATTATTAATAAGATTGTTCTTAATTCCTTCCATACTATTTTCTTAATCCCTTTTGTCAGAACATTGTGTACTCTCCTAATGGGATTGAAATTCCCTCAAGTTGAGTTGAATATATTAGGTCATGATCATTTAATTTTTGCCATTCATTATTAATGAATGGTCAAAACTAAATACTACAGTCAATGAGAGATTAATTATTTTTATTTATTTTAAAAAATAAGTATTTAACATTCAATCTTAACCATTCATTGATATTAGAGATTAAATAATTTTCTTACTTTCTTATTTCAAGCAAAAATGAAGGAATTGCGAGTGACTGTTAGGAAAAAATAAATAAAATAAAACTTAAAAAAAAGTATATATAATGATGGATATATTTATCAAAACTAGCTCTATCAATAAATTTATAGATCCATCCAATTATCATCTTCTATATATAATATTTAAATAATTTGAAGTGGGTTATTGACAACTTATTTCTCTATCTATTAGTCAATTTTAACCAGGTCATTCACCAAAACCTAACACTTGACATCATATCCACTGAATTGACATAACTTGTTCAGATTTCAAGCAAATTTTCAGAGTAGTAAAAGCTTACTAGACTAGTTGATGAACAGGGTGACACTTAATCATTTGATAATATAGACAAAAAATTGGAAAAAAAAACAATAAGAATATGTCATGTGGAATGAACTGGAATGCCCATACGGACAAGGGAAACTCCTATCATGAAAATGAGATTTTCTGCACATTTTACCTTGATGTCTAATATTTTGGGTACCTTTGTCAATATCCACTTAATTTGTTTGTATTATAGTTGATCCAGTTACAAATTATACATGAATTACATAACGTCTCAATTTATATATTTATTATGAAATAGTCATAAAAAATGTGAGAGATAATATTCGGCATACATATATATATATATATATATATAAAATGTATTACTAACATAAAACCTGATTTCTAATCTTAATATTAGATCTAAAATTAAAGTACCCAAACGTTATAGGCTTAATATCCAGTTTAACTCCCCAACTTGGCAATTTTAACCATTGTGGCACTTGAACTTTTAATTTTACTATTTTTATAACAATTCATAGCCTGCTGTTCTAAACAATTAACTCGGAAACTCGGAAACTTTTACCATTACGGCCTATGTATAGGCTTAATACCCAGTCAAACTCCTTGACATGGCAACTTTTAACATTGTGGCTCTTGAACTTTTAAGTTTACTATTTTTTTTTATTATAACTCATGTTCAACTATCTTCAATTTGTTAATGGGCAAACTACATTACCTAAAATAATTATCTTAGGTTATTGGGTGCATAAATTTATAAACTTTTCTTTTATTTTTTTCTCATTTTTTTCGAGTAATATTTAAAAGTTAGGACATCAAGTTAGTATTTTTAGGTTTAAGTTTTTATATTCAATATCCAATATTTCTCTTATATTTTGTTGATATGATATTTGTCTAAAAATGTTATAATTCATTTCACCCATATAGAATTCAGTGTCCATACCGAGGTTTGCTCCACAATCATCCAATATTGCACGTGGAGTAACTTAGATACCAAATTGTAACAGTTAATGTTCAACTGTTCTGATTAATCTGTAAATGATCAAACCACATGACTCAAAATTGTTGATTCTAGTTATTACTAGTAGTTGGTGAATAAGCATGTAAACTTTATTTGCTTCCTCTTTTTTTTTTTTTTTTTTTTTCTATATAAGATTTGGAAGTTTACAATTCTCTAAATTTAAATTCGTATATTCAATACTTAACATCTCTTATATGCCTAGGATTTTACAATTTTGGCACTTAAACTTTGCGTTTTTATAACTAATTAAATAAGCACCACATATAATTGGTTTAGGGTAATCGCAATGATTACACGATTAATGATTGCACATTTAAGACCACAGATGGTTGACACATGACAAACTTTTTCCTCCTCTTAATCTCTGCATAGGCATGGTTCGTTTTACCAACTACCTCCATTAAGGCTACCATTCCATTCCTAAGAAGAAAAGAGAAAATCTAGTTGTAGAAATGGTAAAAGCATTTGAGAGGATTGCGTTCTAAGAATCATTTTGGGCACAATGGATTACAAGATATCTATCCACAATCTATCAAACATACCTAACATTAGAGTGCAACACTAATGGGGATAAAAATTAGAAGATGAGAGAGGAAGGAGAGGAATGAGGAAGGAGAATTAGGGATCCTGATTTTAGGAGTTCTAGTCGTTGCGAGGATTTTAGAAGGAAAGGATATAACCATTCCGTTGAGAAAATAAGGGATAATGCACACACGAAGCATGCATTTCAACTGTTGTGCCATGTCAACAAAATCTTTGATAAGGGTATTTATGAACTATGAAAATGCCAAGTTGAGGCATCAAAATGGCTAATTTGAAAGCTCAGGGGCTGCAATGATAAAAATTGACAAATTGATGGGTTAAATTGGATATTAGGCCATCTTTATTTATCCATCCAAAATCATAATCTACTTTCTTTCTTAATAAAATAATTGATTTGTTATTTTTTTAATTATGTTCATATTTAATGTGCATTATATTAACATATATGAATTATCATCATTTTTAAATTTTAATATACTCTTAATTAATGAGAGAGTATACTAACATCTTCGGTTGAATTGAAATAATCCTGAAATAAGATAGAATGAGAAAGGAATTTGCCAAGCAAACTGTGGATGCAACAGGTGTTGGGATTGTGTAGGTTGCAAGGCTCTACTCCACCCATCTACAAGCAACAATTGCTCAACCAGCCAGAAGGGAAAAGTAAATAATGGGTGGAGGGGACATGGTCATTATGCTACTAACCAGTTTAAAAAAGAAAAAAAAATTAAAAATTATAGGAAAAGGAAAACAATTGGTTAACCAATTAGCTCTCTTTTGGTCTTGCCATCCCACCAATCATCGCCATGATCCCCAACATTCTTTCCTTTCAAGTGTTTCAACAATTGCCCTAAAACTAAAGCACCAAGGTTTCATGATGGAACCTACGTACCCTATTCCCTAATTAATTAATTAATTCATAGATGCCAACAAGAAAAATATATTAATTTATGTGTGTATACTATAGTTCTTAAATTAATATAAGAAATCTTGGCTTGAGATCTCTAACTACCATGTCTTCTTGCAATTAAATTAAATGTGCAATATTAGGTACATAAATTAACGAATACCCCATACATTTTATTTTGATTAGCTTCATTTTAATTTATTTAACTGTTTCAACTTTTTTTATTTAGAATTAATCTGATTACATTAGAGTATATTGGATAGAATCCTGAAAAACGGTGAAATATTCTCTTTCGAGTATTTAAAATAGCAATATAATTAAAGTTTGAATTCGAGATTTCTGATTAAATTTTCATTGAGTTAGGTTTGGAAAAAACGTTTTTGAAGAAAAAAATTTTATTTTTAATTTTTTAAAATTTTAAAAATTACTTTTAAAAAATAAAACAGGTAAATATATATTTTTTCTAAAACAGATTTAAAAAAATTAATTTATAAAAAATTAAAAAATTAGTCAATTATATTAACAAATTTTAAATCAGTTTTTAAACACCTAACAGTAATACAAACACCCCACAAGCTAAAAAAATTCTGTACAAACTCATTCACGTCATCTTTAGGTGTTGTTTCAACTTTCAAAATTACAAATAAACTCATTAATTAATTATATCACCAAAATATTAATATCCAACTGCAAATAAATATATTTTATTATTATCAATTTTGGATTTTCAGCTAAAAAAAGTTGTAATTTTGAGTTTGCTAAAAGTAAACACCTTTTTTCTATAATTATTTATGTTTATTTGTTTTGTAATTCCTTATTTTGTAACACCTTTTATTCTAAATTCTGTCACTTCAAAATTGATTATGCTAGAGTAGAATTTAAATCTTGCTAATATTAAGATAAAATTATAAAAATTTACAATTAAATCAAAAGTACATTAAATTAAAACTCGCATTTTTGCAATTCCTACGAGTCTAATTATTAGATAAATATATTTATCATTAATATTATTATTATTTGAAGGGATAAATTAAGAATGTACCACGTATTATTTAGCATATATTTTATTTTTTTTCATATTGCTAGAAGTTAAGGTAAGCATGGTTGGGTATCCAACCCAAACAATCTAAATTCGAATCAAATAATCCATTTTATAAAAATTCAACTCAAATTTATCCGTATCAAACAAAATTTCGATTTAATTTAGTTGAGACAAATAAATTTGTTCCACATATATGAATTTAATCTCGTTCATTCTATCTAATTTGATGCGAACTATTAGAATAAATCGAACTAAACCTATCAATCGGAGTTGGATTAATTTGGTTTGGACCAGTGTTAGACACACCCAAATAAAGGAGTACTATATTGTAGATTTTGAAAAACTGGGTTACTAAACTACACATGTAATTAGTATGGGGACAAAACAAAAGTTGTATTCCATTAAAAAACAATGAATGATGTCCCAACGACAGAACCCAAGAGAAGTGCAAAGATTTATTAACGCCTTACCTAATAAAAACCTTCTTCACTTCTCTCACACCTCAATCTAAAACAAACAAACCAACCCATGTATCAGTGTGGAGTTGTGGCCATGGTCAAGAAAGCCGTAGCTCTGCTAATAGTAATATCATTGTTAGAGGCAACAGATGCAGCTGTATACAAGGTTGGAGACTCTGGTGGCTGGACCACCATCGGTAATCTCAACTACAAACAGTGGGCTGCTAGTAAGACCTTCAACGTTGGCGACATTATTGGTAAGAATTCCCTTCTTTGAGTTCTGTTTCCAACCCTTATATATATTCTTTGTTATACAATGAAATCCCCAGCAAAACCTTTTTTTTTTTTTTCCTCTAGAGCTTTTCTGTCTATTTACATCGTATTATAAGATTTAATTGACAGTTGAATTCACAATTTTATATTGCTCGCAAAGATAAACTCTGTTGCAAATCTATTCATTGTCTATTTATTTGCAAACCAAGTAAATAATAAATCAAAATTGATTATGAAAATTGTATGACAATTTTATTATTAGATTTGACGAGAAGAAAGCACGCACAGAATATGGTAAAGTTGAATATTGATACGGTGATCAGGCATATAAGATTTTGAGATTAAATCTTCGGTTGGACCCATAGTAAAAAAAAATTGTAGTAAAGTTAAAATCCAACTTTGACATTATTGTTGCTGATAATTAGTAAGATGAGGCTCACAGTCATAGGTAGCCCCCTCGACAAATCTAGAGTGGAAAATTAGGAACACAGCGTGGATGACACTTATAAATATTACTTAAACTTAGGTTACACAACTTACCTTCATAGCCTAGTGTAATAAATAAAATTGTATATTATATAGATATATAAATAAATATATAGTGGGCAATGGGCATGCTTTAGAGGGTGATGATAGCTTTAATTGGAATTAGGCATAATGGCACCACTCTTGACTCTACTGTTACAAGCATATGTTCTCTTATTGTATTGAATGCACTTGCAATCATAATAATGTCGGCAGGCAACAAGGCCTCTTTTCTTGGAAGCAATTGGATGAATGTTGATTTATTGGTAGAGTGTCATTTCCATTTTAATCTTGACGCCTTCCTTTCTTGCTGCTTCAGAACCCTAATATTATTTGATTAAGAGAATTTTGCTCATTTATCTTAAAAAAGTAAATAAAAAAATAAAATATTGGCCTTTTAAATTCTTAAAAACAAATTAAAGATTTTGATAATTATAGGTCACTTTCTTTTTAAAAAAAATGCAGTTTATTTAATAATTTTTTTAATTATGCTCTTGTTTAATTAGTTTGGTCATTAATAAGTATGAATTATTATTCACTTAATCTTGGGTTTATTCCGTGTGTGATTAGTTTTCCAGTACAATTCGCAATTTCACAACGTAATGCGAGTAACACACGCCATGTACAGGGCCTGTAATGCATCAACTCCCCTGGCGACCTACACCTCAGGCAATGATTCGATCACCATCAAAACTCGGGGCCACCATTATTTTTTCTGCGGTGTGCCTGGCCATTGCCAAGCTGGTCAGAAGGTTGACATTAATGTCCCTCGTCTAGATCAACAATTGCCACCAGCTCCTTCCGCTTCTCCTCCTCCTTCTGAACCACCGTCTCCCCCAGTTCCGGCTGCCAAAGTCTCCGGTCCTTCCCCTAATTCTGCTCTCTCTTTTATTCCTTCCAAGTCCTCTTTGGCACTCGCCTTTTTGGGGTTTTTTGTGATCAATTTTGCTTAACTGTAAGAGTACTGTTCAAATAATTGTTGTTTGATTTTTGAGATGGATGGAATTAGTTATGATTGTATAAGAATGTTTATTATAATTTGTATTTGACAGAACCTATTTTAAACATACATCTAGAAACTTAAAAGAAAGCAGAAGCAAAACTGGCATTTGGAATAAAAATAAGCAACCACCCCAAGTGTATATGGGAAATAAAACATAATTAATTAATTACTAGTACTAATTAAGCAATAATTAATGTGAGTATTGAAACCTAGTCCATGAATTTACTCCAGACAGGGTGCTTCTTCCATACTTGTTCGGCCATGAGATCCAGCGGAATGTTCTTGGTCTCCGGTAACAATTTTATTACGAAAATGCCCATGATGAGTATCCATGCCGCGAAGAAGAAGAATATTCCGGCACGCATATGACACATCATTGATAAGAATGCCTGAGCAATGATGAAAGTGAAGAGCATGTTTGTGCTAACTGCGAAGGCAAACCCAGATGTTCTCGTCTCTGAAGGGAATGTTTCGCTGGGTATGAGCCACCCGAGAGGACCCCATGACCATGCGAAGGACATCACAAACAAGCACACTAGCAACACCACAACTATCGCCAATGGTCTCGAAAGTGAACCTTTCGATGGCAAACTTGTTATCAAGATTACCCCGATCGCGACCTGGGTAATGAACATCTGCGCGCAGGCTTGCAGCAGCAGTTTCCTCCTTCCAATCTTGTCAACAGAATAAATCGACACCAATGTGCTTAAGACATTGACAATTCCAGTGATAACAGCGGACAAAAGAGATGCATTGCTCTTGAATCCCACAGTTTGGAACAAAACAGGAGCATAGAACATGATAGCATTGATCCCTGTTAACTGCTGAAACACTTGCATCAACATGCCTATCGTCAGCGGCGGAATGCTGGATCGTTTAAGCAGATTCTTGAAAGGATTTTTGTTGAGTTCCCTGGCTACCTCACACCCATGTTGAATTTGTTTGAATTCAGCATCTACATCATCGATCCCTCGGATCTTCTTGAGTGATTTCAGCCCATCAGCTGATTTTCCGTGCTCGATTAGGCTAGCCGGTGTCTCGGGGATGATGAAGGAGCCCACAAAAAGGAAGAAAGCAAGCCCACCAACTATCCCAAGAGACACTCTAAAACCATTAGGATGCATACCTGAAGTTTCATAGTTAACAATATTTGCTATTAAGATCCCAATTGTTACAAAAAGCTGAAATAGAATGTTCACAGCTCCGCGATGCTGAACCGGTGCTATCTCTGATAAGAATAGAGGAACAGCCTGCAGAATTTTCACAATGTTTCTTTAACAATTAACATTATAATTATCTGTTAGATAGTTGCACCAGTAAAATTATTGAGATTTAAATACCTCATTGCCAAATCCAACACCAAAACCGAGAAGAATTCTGCCGATTATAAGCATAAAGAGGTTTTGAGCTCCGGAGCTAAGGCCAGCTCCGAGCATGAAAAATAATGAAGCAACAAAAATGGTGGGCTTTCTACCAAATTTGTCGCAGACCTTTGAGGCTATGAAGCTTGAAAAGATAGCAGAAAGATAGAGTGAAGATGTGAAGAGCTGAAGACGTTGACTATCATATTTGCAGTAATTGTCTTCCTTAGCATGGAGTTTTCTTTCGTATATTGAAGGAAAGAATTTTATCAAGAAATCATTCATGGCTGTCACTCCACCTGATCACACCGTTGTAATTAATTAATATCAGTATCTTAGATTTTAATTAATGCCAATTAATTACGTTCATAAATTATTAAAAATATTAAGTCAGTATCTTATCATTTCATCAGAATATGTACATTAGTTCTGAATTAGGAAAATCATAATTTCTGTTTAATTAAGAATATATATATATATTTTTGGAAACATGTGATAATTTGAAAACTGATTTTCACAATGTATCATTCAGATCTTGGAGGTTTTATGTACTATTAAAAATTACAAAACAGAATTATTTTTGGCAGTGGTTGAATGAGGACTAACAAATAGTAACTTATATATATATTAAAGAAAAAAGAAAAAACACAACAATATACCAAAACAGTATTATATTATGCAGAGGAAAACTGAGATTTTTTTTTTCTTTCCTAGTTAAAAAGTAAGAGATATGCATGGAAATTTAAAAGAAAAAATACCTGAAATCCCAATATCATAACCAAAGAGTAAGCCACCAAGTGCAGCAAAAAGCCAACACAAGAGCACATAAACAGTGATCTTTCCTGGGAAATTGTTATTCTCCTTTCTTTCACTCTCAATATCCAATCCCATCTTCTTTTTTTTTTTTTGCTTTTCTCTCAAAGAAATAAAAGAAATGTGCAAATTTAAGGTTTCTTGATCGCTTCTTATAGCAAGACTTGTGAGTTCCTATCCCTACAAATTCTTTTCATTGTTGTACTATTTGAAAAAGGATTATTGGTAGTTTCGTTTTAAATAAGGGATAATAATTAATATTCATTCTACTACATTTTGTCTTTTGATATCTCCTTATTTATTTTCCCAAGTCATTGTCCTTATCCGGATCTGAATGAAAATCTTTAAAATTTGTCTTCCTGATCAAAAGTGGATTTTCCTTGACTATGATTCCGTTCCTGATTATGTGATAAACAATAATTTTCATAATTAATTTTATATAATAATATATTACTAGTTTAATTCATAAATAAAATCATGGATTCTATTTATGCAAAAAAATTACATTTAAAAAAATTGAGCGCATAGCCTTAATTACAATGTTTTTGGCTCCGTAGGCAACCCTAACATTTATTAGAAAACGGTAAAGATTTAGTATAAAATCCATTTCACATTCATTTTAGGCCCATTAATTTTTTTTTATTTTTTTTAAATTGAATAGCACAAAATTACATGAATGGTCAATTATATATAAAATGCAAATCATGACCTAAAAGGTGAGATAAGATAGAAATAATCTATTTAGTTTAGAAATTATTTTTTGTTTTTGTCTTTCAATTTTTATTTTTTTTTCAGTAGTTTTTTTTTTCTCTTTTCCAAATGGAAAACTAACTAATAGTTATAAAAAAACTCCGTATTTTTCAAATTTGAAAATACATTTTAGAAATAAAAAAAAGTTTTTTTTTTAATTTTCCACCTATTGCTTATAACTTAAAAAATTTCGGAAATGTGTTTATAATTTTCCAAATTAGAAAAAAAAACCACAACTAAATAATAAATTCTATTTTCTAGTTTTTCTATAGTAATTTTCTAGAAAACTGTTATTATTTTCTATAATTAAACACACAATAAGAATCTCTTTCTCTAAAAAAGAGATATTGAGTTATGAGTTGAGAGACATTTAAAAACTTAAAAGAGAACATTTGAGATAGAGCACTTCACTCTGGTAGTGGATCTGTACAGTATTAATCCAAACTAGATATCTTATAAAAAAAGAAAATAATTAAATTCATATAAATAAATGTACAAGAATTATTTTTTATTGTTTCAAAAAAATAAAAAAGAATATAAGTTCAAAAATTTATAAGAATGAATGAAACACTTCTTAACGGAGATTTTAATGAAATGATAAAACCATATATCCTATTCAATTAATTTTAATTTGGTTTTGGAACAAATCAAACATAAAATGATGTCAAGTGCTTAGTGGGACAAATTTAAGAAACATAATGGGAGAAAAAAATGTAAGTAGAGCACATACACCAGTCTAATATATGATGGAAATGCCTCAACGTTTTCCACACTGCTAAGTGGTAATATATAGTTAATTGACAATTATTCATTTCTTCAATTTTCATACCTTTGCTTCTACCAAAAGAAATATTTAAAAATGTTTAAAGAGTTATATAGTGGAGTGATGACGCTGTGTCATGAAGAAAATGGTAGGGTAAGAAACTGGATTATGATGTATTTATAATGGTAGCAGCTTGGTGGATTCAAAATATTTTAGGAAAACCCAATGAAAAACACTATCTAACCCTTTTTTTTCTAACACTTTTTAGATATTTATTTTATAATTAGTTCATATTATCAATTTAATTTTTAAATAAAGTAGCAAATTTTGAAAATTAAAATTGTAATGATGTGAATCTTAATTATAAAGTAAAGTAAGTATCCAAAAAAAATATTGAAAAAAAATATTATCAGTATTTCTCCCGCACATATATTCACCCAAAAAATGTCATATTAATTAAAATCTCTCTTTTATTATTTAATAGAAAATTATGTGCATTATTTTTTTCTTGGCTGGAAGAGATTTACTAGAGTTCAAAATTGAGAATTCGTTCTAAATCATCAAATCGGTACCATTAAATCTTAAATTTATTAGTTATGTGATTTATTTAGTTTAAATTAAAGTATAAATGTTAAGTTTGTTGTGACAATTAAAATGGTAAAAAAAAACAACAAAAACTCAAACATTCTTATATCTAATTTTTTATTGTTAAAATAGTAAAATTTAGATCAGTTTGAAGCAAGCAGCAAACTAGTTTTTCTTCACCATAAAAGCCAGCAAGTAACTCCAAATTGTTATGATCATTAGTTTTTCTTATTTAATTTAGTATTGTTAGTTATTTGATTTTGTGACTCGACTCACCTTAGCTGAATAAGAGAGAGCACAAGCATATATATATAGCACTGTAACTCAGCTCCAACTTAGCTGACTAAGTTAAATATCAACTAACACCTCTAACTTCTCTAACTAATTAACAAACTACTGTGATAGAATAAAAGTTAAGGTTACAGTGACAGTGACAGTGAAAAACCATTTCACTAACTAATTAACAAATTAGGTTTACTATGAAAAGAATTGACAGAACATAATGCTTTTAAATTAGTAATTACATGAGTTGTGTACTGAAAACTATCGGCCAGCGAATGATTAACTGTTAACTATTAAAATCTTCTAAACCAACTCTATAAATAATAAATATTAACAGTTAATTGCTCGAATTAGATTATCTGAATTTAATGATTAAAAACTTTATTTTATTTCTTGAAAATTACATTTTTGAACCGATAGTTCAATTCATCATAAGCTTTGTAATCCGATTTTAATATTAATGAAGTAAAGTAATTTCGGCCCAATATTCTTGGATCCTTAACGCATCCTGAGGTCATCAATCTTTCTATTGTTTTTTCTTTTTTTTTTCAATTTTTTTTAAATGAAGGGTTTTGATTGGAGTTTAATTAATTTCCAGAATTCTACCTCTGATCACCCTACTAATATAACTCATACTTACTCTAAATCCGTTCTATATGTTTAAAAAACAATAATAAATTATAATATATATAAAAAGCCTAAAAAAAAGAAGCTTTCTTATTCGAATTACATATATTTTTAAATTAAAAATTACTGAAAAATAATTCTTGTATGATGCTTTATCATTAGCTTAATTCATTAATAATATATATAAATTGATTTAAATAAAAAATATCTTTACAATATATATATATATATATTCAACAATTATTAGCTTTTCCTAAGAAAGGAAAAAAAAAAGTTGGATAATAACACATCTATAATCTATAAATACAATTTGTAGCCCAGTTGGTTAGCATTTTCAGTGTATATGAGAATATAAAATTTAATAAATAGATAACAATTTGCTGGTGTCTTTTTTTTTTTAATTTTTTTTCTTTTTCATTTTTCTGCTGTTAATTACATCTTTAGCATGTGCTTTATCCTATGCTCTTCTCTTAATATTGTTTAGATATGTCTTTTTTTTTTTTAACAGAAAAACAAACTAACTTAACATATTCCTAGCATGATAGACACCACTTACTATTCACTTTTTTAATAAAAATAATTGTCCTTTGAATATGATTTTATCACCATCCTAAATTTCAAGATTCCATTGTGCGAATTTAGAATTATGCAACTCATATTGATATGTTATTATATAGAATATGCTTATTGTTGTTCTACATTTAATTGTAAATTCTAAGAATCCACTCATAACTATTTTATACGTACATTCTTCACGTTAATTATTTAAATGTCCTAAAATATGTTTGACATTTAATATCATATATTATATATGATATCCAATAACAAACATGGTCAATGTATATTTTGCATTTTAGGTCAGGAGCATTTTTCGTTAAAAAAAGAGAAGATCGATTTATTACATGTCTATACTTTAAAAAAAATACAAATTTATATCATTTAAATAATAATGTATTTATATTAATTACTTAACTATAATGTTTCATATTTCTTGATACTTATTCCTACTCATAATTTTCACTTTCATTTATACTACTTTGCAAAACTGTATTAATATTTATATGTTATATAAAATTTGTAGAAAATTTATTTATGGTATGTATTTATGCTATTAACTAAATGTTATATTTTCAGTTTCTTTCTCTTTTTTTCTATAGTAAAGTGATCCATATGCATTTTTTTACTTATATTTTTATGATACTATGTTATCTAAGCTATTTGTGCTTTAATTTCATATTATTTGTTGCATTTACTGTTTAAAAATATTTCAGCCGACGCAATGCGAAAGCTACACATTGTATATTGATATTACAATGGCTTGGTGCTAATGGATCAAATCTTGGGGTTGAAAATACAAAAACAAATGATTCCTGTCTAAATGAATATGACTACATCAAAAATAAAGAAAGAAAATCCAAGAAACAAAACAACAAAGTCGTGATTTATGTCTTTTTTATGAATTTACTCGTATGACATTCAATCACTAATTTCATCCATATATATCCCTTTAATTACTTTCATCTCCAATCTGATTGTTAATTCAAACCAGAAAAATGTTAATTAAAATTAGATTTTTATGTTTTTTTAGGAGAGGTCTGAATCAACCCTCAAATCAAACCATTTCTTTGCCATCAGAATCGAAAAAGCTCTTCCAGAACCAATGCCGCTTCCAAACTCTGTCAACCATTTCGTCAATGGCAACTCCCTTAGTCTCCGGAATGAAAAACAGAGCAAACAACATCATCATCACTATCCACGCCGCGAAGAAGAAGAATATCGCCGCTCGCATCGTGCACAGCATCGACAAGAATGCTTGCGCTATTATAAAAGTGCACAGCATGTTTGAGCTCACTGCGAACGAATACCCTGCAGTTCTCGTCTCCAGAGGAAACGTTTCGCTAGGAATCAGCCACCCCAACGGCCCCCATGACCACGCAAACCCAGCCACGTACACGCACACCATTATCACCACCGCCAAGGCCTCCGCACTCGGGAGTTCGCCCGTGATTTTCAAATCCCTCGTCAGAATTATACCAATTATGGTCTGGGTAATAAGCATTTGCACGCACGACTCAATCAGCAACACCCTCCTCCCGGCTCTGTCCACCGCCACCACCGACACTATGGTGCTCAGAACATTCACGCTGCCGGTCACCACTGCGGACAGCAATGAAGCGTCGTTGCCGAACCCGACTGTCTGAAACAGAACCGGAGCGTAGAACATAATCGCGTTGATGCCTGTAAACTGCTGGAAGATTTGGAGCCAAATGGCGATGACAAGAGGAGGAACGCTTCGTTTCTTGAGGAGATCGCGATATGGGTTCTTGACTCGGCGAGCCAATTCGCAAGCTTGTACTATGGAATTAAACTCCGCATCAACATCTTCTACGCCTCTGATCTTCTTGAGAACTGCCTTGCCTTCTTCAATTCGATTGCGTTCCACGAGGCTCGTTGGAGTTTCGACGATGATCAGAGAACCTAACCCCAGCATCAGCGCCGGTACTCCCGCTATTCCTAGCGATATTCTGAACCCATTGGGATGACTGTTTCCCGTGAAGTAGTTCACCACATTTGCTATTAATATTCCTAACGTCACAAACAGTTGGAAGCTTATATTAAGTGCTCCTCTGATTTTCACCGGTGCTAACTCCGATAGAAATAGTGGCACCGCCTGCATTATATATAATCATGCATTTCAATTTGACTAGTTCGGTGAATTATCAATAAATTTTGATAATCAGTGGCGTAGGTGTGAGGTTTCTAATTTGAACTCTAATCCAACTCCGAAGCCGAGAAGAACTCTGCCGATGATGATCATGGTGATATTGACACCAAGGGCACTCAAAAGAACCCCACCAATGAAGAATGCAGAAGCCATTTGCATGGTGGGTTTGCGGCCAAATTTTGTGCAGGTCCTCGAAGCAAAGAAGCTGGCTACAAGAGCCGCTAGGTACAAGGATGAAGTGAACAATTGCAGATATTGATTATCATATTTACAGTAATTGTTCTCAGTGGCACGTTTCTTCCTTTCGTACACAGTTGGAAAGAACGTTTCCAAGAAATCATCCATGGCCGTAACTCCCCCTGTTATTCATTCACAAATTAATTAATTAATTAATTAATTAATCCCTTTTAGTCAAAATTAACATATACATTAATGAAATTAAAGTTAACCTGAAACACCAATGTCATAGCCAAACATTAAGCCTCCAAAAGCTGCAATAATGCCACATGTGATGACTGTAAAAGTGATCCTGCCTTGGAACTCCGGCAGGTCGCCGTTTTGGGAAATTACTACGGCCGGCATGTTTAGTTAGTTGTTAAGATAATTGGGTGTGGTGTCTCCAACTAAAGAAGCTGTTTATATCGGAGAAGTTGATAGCCAAAATGAGGAGAGAAAGAAATGAATATGATGGAGAAGACAAAAGGGAAGAAAGGGCAGCCCAGTATTTAATTTGATTGAAATGCATGCATGGTGTAGAATTAGATGTAAAATGAGTTTATATAATACAATTCAATGCCTCCATTTGTCATTTTTAGTAACCTATAAACACGCATCAAAATAGATTAACAGATAATAATTACTCCACAGGCTTTTCCATCATCTACTTTGCTTGCTAATGCTATGTTATCCAATCCATCATCTCCTTTTACCTTTTTATCCCATTCCACGGTTTTCTTTTTTCATATATATTTTTACAGTTTCAAACTTTAATCTATCATAACGGTTGAAATTTTATCGTAACATTAATTTTAAGTGACAAACTGCATATTAAATAAATAAATAAAAAAATTGGTGAGAATTGTATTGAATATTTATTGCTTTGAAAATTTCAAGAAAATGAAAAACTCCATATATATATATATATATAAATAAATTATCAATGTATTATTTCATTCATATAATCACATTATAAAATAAAATAAATAATCCTTCAAATATTAATCATTTTTTTAAAATTTAAATAGGTACAATATGGTAAAATTTAGTTCAATTTGAAGTGCAAATATGATATGATCTATAACTATATCAAATTAAAATTAACTGTATATTTAGTGATCATACTAACATAATAGCTTATATTTCTTTTTTGCAAGCTTTCTTTTATAAACTTAGTCATTGTGATGGATAATATTTGCTTTTATCTTATCCATTATAGATTAATTCAATCATATTTTTCTATATTTATATATAATAAAATATGACTAAATTTATCCATAAAAATTCGTTGTCCAAGAGAAAAATCCAAATGGGATTGAGATAACATAGTAGGCCATATTTCCCTTTTGCAGGAACAAGAAGATGATTACGAATAACCATAATAGTTTAAAAATGATGTGTCTTTTATTTAAAAAAAAAAAGAGAAAAAGAAAAATCAAGTGGTTAACAATATATATATATATATATATATATATATATATATATATATGTGCATTTCCGGCTACAAACTAATTTTTTTTAATATCTGTTAAGATCCCATGAGGATCTTCTACCTAGAGTAAATACAGTGTGTAGGAAAGTAATAGGATGTTCATCCGCGAGGGGAAACTCAAATCTCAAAATATCCAATCTGTTAATTAATCTACTTTGGATGATAATTCCCTAGGAATTAGGATAATGGCACAATTTCCATCTCACTAATTCCTAATTTTGATATAATTAGGATTGAACATTAGTGCAAATTTTGTTTGTAAAGAACTGTTGTTAATTCCACTGAATCCAAGTCATTAGCTAGGGCACTGGCTGTAGAGTTGCTTGATGGTACATGGGCTAAGATCAGTATCATAATATACCAAGAACTCGTGTAAACTTGACACGTCTATGTCAAAAGTTATCAATTTTCATACGAAAATTGTAAGAATTAATTTATTCTCAGTTACTATGGACATTATTTATCATATATTTATTCAATAATGCTAAATAAATGTCAAAATTCAGTTAAACCTCTTATGATTCATTTCTTTCTATTGATGTTAGCAGGATTCTATTTATGAGAACAGGGAAATTGGAAGAGGGCTCGCATATCTTTTAAGGCAATTTTTTTTAAAGAAAAATCACTAATTTAAATTGGTCCAATCTTCACCGTTCTAAATTGAAGACGAACTTAAGAACTCAGCAAACCCATGTCCTCAGTCAGATAGAAAAAAAAAATGTTTTAAAAAAAAAAAAGTAAAATAATTTTAGCAGCGTTTCTCGCATGAGTCGTATCAAAGAAAATAATCACGGGAGAAAGTGACTCTTTAGACGCCCAGCATCCTATTTCAAAGTCGCAAAAAAAAAAAAAAAAATGCCGAAATCCTAGAACTTGCCAATTAAGAGAAACCCCTTTTCCGCTTTCAAGTTCATGATTCAACCAATTTTCAAACGATTCAGATTGCTCCTCTGCTTTATCATCGCCACATTACTAACAATTTTTTAAATAACTATAATGTCGTCAAATTGATTTGGATCAAATTGGATCCAACTGAAAAAAATCAATTTGTATACCATTTTTTAATAAAATGGACTTTACAACGCACCTCCGCTACTGGTCTCACAGCAGTTGCAACATTCTTGCTATCATTATCCTCTGTTATAAAATATTTCTATCTCAGCGTCCATTGGAATTTTCTTCACATCCCAATCAACTTAAAAGAAAAATGGGTGTGGTTGTGCAATGACTCCCAGCACGGAAGAGACAAGTAATGATGATCTATGGAGATGGAATTAACAAGTAGTTCGATGTCGTGGGAAAAATCAGATGAGGAGAAAGGAATTAGTCTTCAAAGATGATCAATTACAGGTGTGTCAGCCGGGAATGCGATCCAGAGAGTAAAACAATTAGAAAGTGATTTCAACCAGGCACATGATCTAGCTCAGAAGACCGTTGAGAAGTGGGCGATCAACATCTGTATTTCTGGAGCACAATCTATTATCTTGACGATGAGTTCTGCAACAAGACAATCAAACCAAGAATCAAGAAGTTGAAGATAAACCAAGAATTGCAGCACTCCAATATATTTAGGCAACATTACTGTTGACAGTGGTGACAGAAATTTCAGCAAGTATTACAGCAATGAAATCACAGCTGCAGAACTATTGTGCATTATCACCATGCCCGAAATGAAATTCAACTCACAAAGAAGCATAGACAATTAGTCAACTAGTAAGTAAATAATTTGATTTTATAATGTCAAAACCAATTTGATTTTTAGAATGAACAGGAGAGAATAATAAAGGGTCAAAATCTCTCTCAACTTTTTCTGTAGTACTATTTGACAAGGCTACAGCCCTCACCCTCGCTGTCTACTTTTACAATGGATCAGGCTACAACCATCGCTACAGTATCAGAAAAAGGATGAAAAAATCAACCACCAAGAATGCCAATCAAAATATATGTACACAATTCATGGACATGAGAAACTTCTTCTCATATTGTCTAAAGAACAGTTAGCTTGTTGTCAATAAAATTCAGAAACTGCACTTATGCATAGATATAACAGCTAACAGAACATGAGTGAAGCAGCATAGACCTTACACTAGTTGATTGAAGCTCCAAATTAGCTGATTCCACATTATCCTGAAATATCAAAACCTCAAAAGACAATCATTACACAATTCATTAAAATCGGAACACATTCAAAGCTAGCTAACACCATCAACCCACCTCAATAAGCAAATCCTTTCTTGTAATCAAACCAATCACACGAGAAGCACGAGGGACAACAAATATGTGCCTTAATCCTAGTTGGCGAAAAAGATTGTAAACCTACATGTTGGGCAAATGAATCATTTATCGTGTAAAGAGGGAGATGGGCAAATCAGACATATATCATGACAAATTAATAAAAATAGGAAAGGCATCTACCTTTGTTAAAGACATATCCTCAGGGACAACATATGGTGAAGGATTCAAAAATGGGGCAAGATCTATGTACATTTCCATGTCATCTGAACTTAGATGGATATCCTCAATAGAAATTCCTTTACTAGAAACAGGTTTCACAAATTCACTGAAATTGTGCCTGATTAAAGAACCCACTATCCTGAGCAAGTGAACCTTAAGAGAAAGAATAATAATAAAAATTGTGCAATAGCTAGTACCGAGCTCCAATCACCTGATTGACCTGGATCCGCCTCTTGGATCAGAGGGCAAAGAACTATGCTGAAAATCCACCTTAGACTGAAGAAGCACAAGCAAATGACTGCCATGTAAACCAAAACAAAAATTAGCTTAATTAACCAATATAATCTGTGGCCTCCAATTGTAACAAGGAATTACAAAAGCAAAAAGCAAATTAAGAATTCAACCTGCGAAGCACAAGTCCAATTACAAGTGCTTCCCCACTTCTTGTGTGATCAATCACCTGAATGTGGTAAAATATTAGCATATATGTTTATAGAAATTCTATATGCATAGAAGATGACAAAAATGGAAGTATATCTTACAGGAAAGCCATTGTGTTTATTGCTCCGTAAAATAGAAACTACATCTGCAACTTTAGCAACACGTGCAAAGGAGACAACCTAGAAAAGATGGATGATCAACCCAATCAGTGAGTTGAAGATAGGGCATAGCAGAACAAAGGGGAATAAATAGAAAAGAATCGAGACAGCCATGACAAGCATGTGCAATTTATTAAAAAAATCCATTTCAACCAAACATTTTGAAGTACATCAACACTTCTTGCTTTCCCAGCATGCAAATCCACAAGAAATAGAAGGGCCAACAGAAGGTCAGATCATCACTTCAATTAAAATTGAAATCTCTCTCTCTATTTCTCCATCCTTTTTTTAAAAAAAATTATATTTCTGCACTGTTTGTTATTGTCCTAGGCTTTCCAATTGGAATAATAGGCTTCTACAGATAAATATGCATTTAACTGCCTACTAAACCTAAAAAAGTTGCAGGTCTTAATCATGAGGCTCAAACTTTGGCTTGGAATGTCAAGTTTAAATTACCCAGGTCATTACACTTCAATATACTGTATAAAAAGACAATTGTGATGTTCATGTTTATAAATTCATCACTATTTGAATGAAAATAACCTTTTGATTTCCACAAGCTTCCCTTGCTGTCATTGTTCTCATCTGGTACTTAGGTCTAGATTCAAGTAATGGAATGCCTCTCAACCTGGCTTGCTCTTCATACAGACCTTCATTAAAACCATCACCAACAGCCTGCAGTGGAAAAAAGGGGGAAAAAGAAAAGAAGTGATTTGACAGAGCATCCATAAAAAAATATGCAAAGAAATTCAAAAGCATACCTTTGATATAAGGAGAACAAGCATGATCAGAGGTAAAAGTTTCAAGTTGTTGGTGATCTCAACCATGATCACACATAAAGAGACAGTCATACGCATTGAACCTCCAAGGAAAGAAGCAGCACCCAGCAAAGCATATCTAAAAACCACCAGGACGCATGCGACAAACTTTAAAAAGAATAAAACAAACAAGCAATAGTTCCTCAATGATAGAACGCAAGCCTTATAACCAAAAGTATTCAGGAGCACAGAAAAAGTAAATAAACAAACATGTATACACACGCACACATATATATATATGGACAAACTTTGCATCTACTTCATAAATCAATATAAAAGCTTTAAACCAGAGATACCAACATTTCAGTCATTTTAGGAAATGATTGTCGAATAACAACAATGAGATACACACATCACAGAATCAACCTAAGATACTCACGTTCCCTCCTCAATATTTGGCTTGTTGTAAAATTTAACCACAAGCATGCCAACAAGGCGTCCATATGTTGACCCTATCATTATTCCAGGAACAAACTGACCAGCAGGAACTGCTGTACCAAATGTCACCACTGCTAGGGCATAGAACATTACCTGCAAAATATAAACAATGGCACAAAAATACATTCAGTTGTATGTCATTTACTCATGATATGATATGTTAAGCATCAATATCTAGTGTCACTATATAGATGTTCAAATATGATCAAGTTGCTACATCATTGGTTCTCATCCTTCAGACACTACAAGTGTAATAGGAGCATCCTTCAACAAAAGGATCACTTTGTAACCCTTGTTTACTATTGATACTGACAAGAATTTGAGTAGTATATTTACATGCACAAAAAGCTTGAAATGAATGAGTCAAGACAATAGATAGTATGAAATAAATTGGATTTGCAATACACGATCAATCTGACAGATAATGTGCCAACTTTTGTACTAAAACAGGACCAACTAAGGAGTATAAATTAGCACATCTGATAAAAAAATTTAAACGAATAAACATAAAACTGGATATTGAACTGGCAATAGGAATCTCCTTTTCCAGTACCAATCAACCTAGAGCTTAACTGAGACTTTGCTATAGTATCACCATGCTCTCTACTAGCATGTAAACTTCCACAATTGGAAAAACTATGATGTCTTTTCAGATGAATTGCACTGTATATGCATATCAAACCTTAAGGCGTGAGAGCATTCAGTCAAGATATGGGACCATATAAATTACACATACACACTTGCCAGTGTGCACATACATTTGTAATTAGTAAATACTAATAATATATTTCTGATTGCTGCTACACTCAAAAATCAAAAACATTTGTCATCCTCAGAAAGTGATCTCAGCATAAGGAAGGCTTCCTTTCTGATTCATTATGTCCTCATCAACGAGTCACAGTAAAACAAAAACATCTGGTTTGCAGAAATTCTTTTAAGAAAGGAATACTTGCAATCAGCTTCTAAATCTATGTAGCAAGGAAAGGAGAAAGAATGTTGATGCTGGTTTCCAGATTTGAAAATTCAGAATAGAGCAACAGGACAGCAGAACTTAGTCCCCAACTCCCTAGAGAATCGAACACACCAGTTTAATACAATCACAAATAAGACAAGACTAGCCTTCTCATGTGAAATTTAAGATGAAAAAAGACTACCAGAAATGTCAGCAAACTTTGGGCACTGAACTCATGAATCGTTTTTGCACTAAACAGATTCCTTATGGCATCATCCTGCAACAAGTCATATAATTGAATCAGAAGGGAAACTATATGACATGGGAAACTAGAACGTAAAGCAAGAAAAAGGCGTTTAGGATACAAACTGAACCTGAGTATTAAAGAAAATGGTAGCGAGATCGTTGTATTCCTTATTCGTGCTACAGTAAAACTGCATTTCATAACATAAAATATGAGTTCCCTAAAACTATATGAAGAAAGCAGAACGTACTGTATCAACAGAAGATCACTACAATAATAGTATGTAATTATCAAGAGAATTTCAGAGAATCAGCGAAAAGTGAGCCAACAAAGTAAAACAACAAAAAACCGAAAATGAAGTGTTAATTCAAAGGCAATATCTTACATTCACATAATTCCCATACATTCCTGGAGGCCTTGGGCACTCAATACCAGAATCAGCATCTGATTCAGGACATGGGCTGCATTTTCTTAGCAGTGGCAGTCCAAAAGAAATAGCCGAGGTTATCACAGAGACAAGGCATGCTTCAATAATCTGCAACAATATTACAATCATGGTTGGAGTAGAGAAAATAAAATTTTAGATAAAACCAAAATAAGTAAATAGAGAATATATGTGTGCACGTGTGTAAAATAGTCCCCATGATTATCCAATAATTTTACCTTCACTCGATTCCCTTTCTTGTGTAAATAATTTCGACGCCAACGAGTTATGTAAAGAGTGAGTTGGTTAAATAAGGCTCCTGAAAGTATACAAAATAGAAAAAAGAACGATAAACCAATAAAAATCATTTGCAACTGTATATAAAAAGGATTAATGTTAGGGTATGGTCACCCACCAAGCAGACCACCAATTACCCCAATGACTGCCATTGGAAGTAACTCTGCAAAAGAGTAGTCTTCTTGACCACTGTCCAGAAAAAATTGACAACACACACAACTTATATAACCAGTACAAGCACACAGCGAGAATAAACAGAGGAGACAGAGAAAAGTTTAGATCTCAACTCTGATATATCCCAGATCACAAAGCCACCTGAGCCAAAATGCCCACATTTTCCACTCCTACACCATCCCATAGCAGTACGCACAACCACTGCCACAACAGCAGAAGTAAAAAAGACACGCCACATAAGTTGACTTCTCCACCTCCAGAGAAAAATAGACTAATGTCAGAACCATGACTGATCAAAGTACATAAACATACAACACACTGAAAGTAACATATATAAGCATCAACAGAAATGCACATAAACTGCGGTTCCCTCAAAATGTAATGCCCTAAAATGCAATTTGAATTTTTTTTTCTTTTTTTGGTGGTACCTACCTGTCACAACAAGCAATTGTTACTATATGATCCAAAACAAAAGTCTCTTACCATGAAGTGACCTCTTCTAGTGCAAACAATACACCGCCTACAGGAGCTCTAAAAGCAGCAGCAACTCCAGCTGCACACCCACAGGTCACCTTTTCCAAACATTTAACAAACAGAAAATGAGAAAAGTAAAGAGGTATGTCACCTCTACTCTGAGAAAAACAAAAAGGCCATAGCAAGACATGTACGGTATATAATCAGAGAATTTGAAAGATTGTTCTCCAAATTTACATTGCTTTCTGAATATAATTATACATGACTTCTAGTAGTGTACAACAACTTGGCAAGTAACAGTTATTAATAAAAAGAAAATAAATCCAAATGCAAGAAGTTAAACTTTCCTCTAATTAAATGGAAAAAGTTACTCACAAGATCACGGCGATCACGATCACTCTTGAAAACTTGTAGCCACCTGGAACTTAAATGATATTTGGTGGATCCACCCTAAATTAACCAAGCAAGACTTAGATTTCTGGTATAAACACTATAAGGTTGCTCAAACATATGATATTAATTCTGCAACACAGACAACTCTAAACAGCAAATTCTTACTTGTCCAAGCAATGAAGCAATACAAGCACCAGTATGAACAAGAGGACCTTCTTTGCCTAAAGCCAGACCACCTCCCACGGAACCAATGCTGCCAAATATCTATAGAAATTAAATGAGGTTGATAAGATTAAAGTACAAATTATCAGAAAAATATCGACAAATAAAATTTATAATGAGAAGTGCCACAAAACCTTTCCAACCAAGGTTCTGAAAAGCAGAATACCAGGAATATCAAGGCCTGCACATTCATTCACAATTAGCACCTCTATGAATAAAAACTGGAACAGCACCTTGAATGTAACAATAAGTTGATTGAAGCATTTGGCTTACCATTGAGATAACCCTTAATTTCAGGAATACCAGATCCTGCTGCTGCAGGTGCGAATTGAGTGATGATATATACAGATGAATAGACTAAAGCCAAGTTAACTAATACATATAATACAAAGCCAGCAAAATATGATTTTTGTATTATTGAAAAAGTCAGTGAAAATTTCCATCCAGCGAAGTTCTCAACAGAGAGATTAATGAAAACTGCAGCTAATCCAGTGCCTGCAAGCAAGTAAAGAAAAGATATGAGATATATAACCAAATACTAGTTGAACTCAGAGATTATAAGAGCTCTCCTATGAAAGCACTTTAATTATGCATCACAGGAAAGAGAATAACCATACCCATAACAACTTGCAAACACATAAAATATTTATATTTACATGATAATAGATCCATTTCCACAGAGTCTAAACTCTATATTTGCAGGGTAGAAATCCTATTGGAAATAGGAAATTCATACAATTTTCTGAAACGAATGATTCTGAGGGAACGCCATATGAAGACAATCGTGACACTGAAATTTCTAAGAAAACTAAAACCACCCATTGTCCATGCACTATGTAACACAAAAAGGTTTCATCAAATTACCTCTTGAATCTAACTCTTCAACTATAACCATGAATAGAACATATAACCCACACTGCCGACAGAGATAACTAAACATAATAAGTAATCCACACTAATGATGACCGTATTATATAACAGTGACTGATAAAAAAATATAATAATAATAGTAGCAAACTGCACAAACAAACAACTGATAACTAATGATGACCATATAATATAAGACGTGTTCTCTCATCATTAACCTTGAATTGAAGCCCGTAATTTAGAAAGCGCTTACCAATGCCAATGAGCAAGGCAAAAAACCACTTCACGACCACATAGTATCCAACATACAGTTTTCCTCTCTGTGCCTAAAGATACAAAACAAGAAGCCAGGAACTATAATCAATTAAAAATATCAAACACAAATAAATAAATAAACAAAAAAGCAAAAGCTCCAACCTGCTCTTCTCGATACGCATAATTCTCAATAACTTCATAATCAAGACTGTCGACAGTGCTGGCAGCGCTACTGCTCAGGAGACCAACCCCCTCTATCTGACTGTCGTCAGAATTCGGAATCCGAGACCAAACCAGCTTAGCGGTCTCAATTCCATCTTGCAAATGATTCGATAACATTATAAATGGATCTCTCCACTCTATCTTAAAAATGAAACCCAACCTGAACCGTAATTGACACTAAATCGGAAATCAATCACGGAATCAGAATCTGCCTCGGCATTAGAGAACCGATAAATACAGATGAGGTATTGATTACACAAAAGCAGCAGTTGCTTAATATGATTAATCGGTAAAAAAGGAAAGCAAAAATGAAAATTAGAGATGCTTCGACAGGAAAAAAAGCGTGCGAGAGACGTAAAAGGCTAACAATGGCGCAGAATCGCGAGTGACTTTGCTTTTTCTCTCTCTCCCTCTCTTCTGTCTCTTTATCTCTCAAGTTTTTCTGCTAAATAACTTAGCATTTGACTCCTCAATCTGACCTTTTTTCTAATAAATTAAATAAATAATTTTTCTTTAATAAAAAGAATTTGAAAAAGAAAAAAGGAAGAAAGTTTCGCTTCCATTCCCAAGCGAGATGTGTGGAGGGTATGTTCTCCTACAGCAAGTTGTATGTGAGATCTTTCAGGTGCATGACGTGGACAATTAAATTAATCAAATAGAATTAATATACATTAATTAATAATATCACATCACTTGATTAGGTAATAATTATTTTAAAATTAAAAGTAAAATTATATATAAAAAATAGAGATTATAATGCCCGTAAATTATGGTTTTATAGTGAAAGAATATGGGTGGTTTAGAGTTCAAATATAGTGTAAAAAAGTGTTTTTCACATTGGTGAGTATATGTTCACTAGTGAAAGTCATATCAAAATTCAAAAAAATAAAGTTTAAATGAGGTAGATCTTTTTTTGTAATGAAGAGAATATTCACGCTTATGAATGGTATAATCATGATCGTAAATAACGATTTACGATCGTGAAGAAAGCTTCACGTCTGTAAACACAAGTCAGTTCTGCATGTGTTAGTCACACTTATTTTTACCATTTATTGCTCTCCACAGCCCTGGAACTCTCTCTGACACACTTTAGACTTCTATTTCATCTTCTTCACCCATCTTTAACTTAAAATTCCATTGTTGAAATGTGGTAATAGAACAAGATTTTTAGGTTATTTTAGATTATAGTCCATCATAAAAGTCTTGTGAGGATATTTTTATGATGTTAGGTGTTGCTAGTGAACAATAAAATGCATCACAAAAAGAAAGACAAGCTTGAAGAATTAGTTAATGCTCCATTTTGCTAGAGGTATGTACGTATTAACATTTTAATTCGAATCTTTGTATTTTTGCATGTGAAATGGGTTGTAAATGCTTGATGAAGATGTAAAGGCATGATATAAATGGAAATGATTTAATTGTTATAAGATTTAAAGGTTAAATGAGTTAAAAGTTTGTTATGGTGTTAATGAGTTCAAAGCAATATTTGGTTTGAATCTTTATTTAAATGCATTTTAATGTTGTTAAGTCATATTTCTGATATGAAATATGAATTGATATGTTGATATGAATGATTGACATGGGTCAATCTTTAAAACCATTGAATTTGTTGCATGAATGCTTAATTTTAAGCACATTTATGTTATGAAAATCTAAGTTTTCACGCTCGTGACACAAAGTTCATGACCATGAAACGCATGTTCAAAACATACAATAGTTTTTTACACATTACTTCACTTTATGACTAGGGAAGCTATGAATGCATGAGTTCATGTTCATGAATAATTAGTCACAGCTATAAACATCGATACCTATTTTTTCATGTTCAAATCCATATTTTCACGGTCAAGAAACTGTGAAACATGGTTTTATGCCCGTGAATTATATTTCATGATTGTGAGTAATATGTGTTTTGCATGTAGTAGCTTTCACATTTTGGTTTATGGGTAAGGCAACCATGAAAAACACTTTTTGTAACGTCCGGTTATTTAGACACTGATCGTATGTGACAAAGTCAATGCACACCGGGTCGATCGGAGTCTAAATCCGGACGCATAGAAAAATAATAATATTTAAGAGAGATTTATTAAAGACATTATTAATTGGGAATTTAAAGGTTTAGTGCCAAAATTAGTTGAAATAAAATTTCTCTTTGGATTAAATGAGGATTTATGGAATGGTTTGGGATTATTTTGTACAAAGAGGAGATTTATGAGTTAAATGATGTATTATTTAAAGATTAAAAATTTATTATGATTAATTAATCAAATTGACCAATAAGAAATAAATCTAGAATTGTTTTTACATTTATAACCTAATATTTATCTTTCTATTAATGCCCATTAATTATAATCGATGAATCATATGCCTAATCACCCATTCTAGAATTTTCTTCATTAATGAGTCTTATCATAAACCTTATCTTCTAATCCTTGTCACCATTCTAGAATTCTTTCATTAATGAGGCATTGGTGAATCACATGCCTTGTCACCATTCTAGAATTCTTTCATTAATGAGGCATTAAACTTAACAAAAACAAAATCTCCTCTTCCTCACCTTCCATTGTCGTCCACCTTCTCCACCATTTTTATTCCAATTTTAGCTAGTAAAAGAGAGGAAAGAATAATCCAAGTGATAGAAAACTCAAGAGAGTAAAGGAAAAATCAATTTGAAAGGTAGAAGAAAGGAAGAGAAATAAGAAAAAAACAAAGAGAAAAAATTTTTCAAGGTGAGTTCTTCTTCAATCCTCTTGCTTTTCTTTATTAATTGAGATTAAAGTGATGATAATTAAGGTTAGAAATGAGGAATAAGGGGTTGTCTAGGTGATGGTGGGTTGAAACAAAAAGAAATTGGTTTGATGATATAAGATATGTTTGATGGTTTTAGGGCAAACCAAAGACAAAGGTAGAAGCAATCTTGAGGAAGGAAAAAGAAAGGAAAAATCCTAGGAAAGGGAGAAGAGATTAATAAGGTATGTGCTTGTATGACAAAAATTTAATATGTTGATTTTATTGTTAAATCTTGTGTTAATTGCATGATTAATGAGTGGTGGTGTTGTTATATGTGTTGCTGAAAATTTTATCATGGAGCAGCATGCATTAAAAATTCGATAACTTCGGTTCTAGAACTCTAAATTCGGTGTTCTTTGATGTTTTGGAAACTTAAGACATATATATAAAAATTTCATTAAGGGCATAAGATCTAATTATAAATGAAACTATGTTAAAAATTGACACAAATATGAGCCTTGAAATCCGCTTTAGAATTTTCTGGGCAGATTTTAGCTGAGCAGTCAGTACTCAATCAGTCATAACTTTGACTACAGAGATCAGAATTAGTTGATTCAAAATGTAAATTAAATATAAGATCTTTGGATAAAATTTATTAGAAGGTCACTTAATTAAATTCGGCCAGTAACAGTATCAAATTTGAGATCTAAAACAGAGCCCAAAATCTGTCTAGAACAGAGCTGTTGAAAAAAGTGAGAGTTTTACATGTAAATTGATTTGGGTCTTATGATATAAGATGAATGATGTTGATATGAGTGATTATTATGTGAGCCATTGATTCCATAAAAATTTATTGAGAAAATAAAACTATGAAATAATTGTTTGGTGTATATTTTGACCATAATGAAATTATTACTTGAATAAATTGAGATGAAATAATTAAGCCCTAAAACACCTAGCTGGGAACTAAGGTAAATGATAGATTGACATGCCAATAAGGGATAGGATATGTAGGCGTAAAACGCTGAGTTGATTGATATAGGCACTAAATGTGCCGAAGTGATTTATATAGGCACTACATGTGCCGAGTTAATTGATGTAGACACTAAATATACTGAGTTAATTTATGTAGGCATCATATTGTGCTGAGTTAAATTATGTAGGCGCCATGCGCTGAGTTAAAATTTGCCGGCCGAAAATGCCCTGTATTCTAGCTGATAGTTCTAGTTATTAGTGTTGGACATAAATTTGAATAAACAAGACAATATAAGATATGATAAAATTGACTTATTGTGAATAATTATTGAATAATGAAATGAGGGAAATTATGGTGATATTAAAAATAATATTATCCATTGATGTTATGCAATTAACATAATTATCATGTGTAAAAGGAATTTTGTGTAGTAACAATTAACTTGCAAATTAATTTATTGCTGATAAATTTATTATATTTCTTTTATTTGATTTTTAAATGTATGAATGTGTGAAATTTTATAAATTTTCATATTAAGCTTTTGTCATATAAAGCACCACTAAGCTAGTAGCTTAGCGTGTGTGGTTTTCGCACGCGTAGGTACTCAAGTAGTTAGTAAATAAAGGATGAAACTGCCAGAAAGAGAAGAACACCAGATAGTGGATAACAACATTTGAAGATCTTTTTGTTTCAATGTATTACTTTTTGTAAAACATATTAGCAAGTTTTATTTTCATATTGTGTGATACTCATATTTTGGTCTGTAAATAAAATATTAATAGGTAGAACTTGGTATGTAATCTTTTAGAAAATGAAATGATTCATTATGAATGAATTATATAAATTGGTATAAAGTATATGTGTATGGAAAAAAAATGGGAGATTACATTTTCGATTTACATTCAGATATTTTAAAATGAGAATATACAAAACAATTATATAAGCAAGTTAGACAGAAAATCAAGAGTACTGTAGCACTCATTTACTTTGCTACTATTAGTAGAGTAAGGGGGTGTTACAATTTTCACAACCATGAAATCACGCGTCGTGAAGCACAATGAGTTTGTTATATGCATAATTTGATTTTGATGTTACGTGATGGGATTAAATAATCACATGTTATAAGTTGTATATAAGCACGAATACAATCACATGTTATAAGTTGTGTATAAGCACGAATACAAATATATGTATGAAACAATGAATATATGTTAAATGTTTAATAACATGTTTGCAATAACGTAAAAAAAAAAATGATCATATTTTAAATTTCTAGTTCTCTAATCTATGACTTGATATAGAATAGATGACATGTCATTGAGAGAGTTACGATATCGTAATATATATTGATATAACGACAAGATGACTTAAGCTCAGGTTGTGAGTGCCTTTCATCCTAGATACTAACATGATTATTTTTACTCAATCAATGTGGGTTAAACTCAAGTTGTGAGCGCTCTTGACTTAAGGGGCTTCGATGAGCGTATACAGTTAGTGAATAAGGTGGCTTAAGCTCGAGTTGCGAGTGCTCCTATTAAGAAATGAACATCTATAATGTATGTTCCTAAGCTTGAACATGAATTAAATAGTATAAACAGGGCATAATGATGGTATGACATGATGTAACAGTATATAGAATTTCAATGCACATACGAACTTGTAACGCTCGCTAAGTATGCTCTAGTTAATAAGTTGGTTTAGAAATATTATAAGTATGTTTAAAGGTTTGATTAAGAGAAAAGAGTTAAGAAAAAATGAGAAAAGTGAAAATGTCATATTCATGCCTATGACTCATATCACAGTCGTGAATGCTATTTTATGATGTTTCACACCCGTGGCTAATCAGGTTATGCCTGTGAATATAGTCAGATGTAAAATTCTAACAGTTGTTCTTTCTTTCTCTCATACCTAAACTTGAAAGTAAACCTTAGAATTCGAAGTTCCACATACCAGATATCAAAATCTTATGTTTTTCTTTGATTTCTAAACCAAAATACTTAAACCAATATCAAAGATCAAAGTTTAACAAGTTTTTTTAGGAGATAGAAAACCAAAAAAGGTTGTGTTCTTGAAAAGGCTAAACAAAGAAGAATAAAGGAGTCCAAATCTTTCTTTCCAACTATGTTTCCTTCAATGTTGGTAAGAAATCATGTTTCTCATTCTTCTTTACAAGCTTTCATAGCCTTTTTCCATATATATTCCGTTTTTGGTAGAGACGCATTTTTAAATGGATTAGAGTTTCAGTTGATCATGAGTTTTTATGGTTTAAGACCCATATTTAAACTTGATTAAGGTTATAGAATGCTTTAGTAAGACGTTATCTGAGTTTAAGGTTATATAAAGGTTTAAGGTCAGGGTTTGATCTTTTTGGCTTTAAAACTTAAGCATATGATGTATAGAAATTGATACATATATGTTACATGTGATAGGAGTTGGAAGATGAGGTGGTGAAACCCACAAAAAAAAAACAAATAAGCTTAAGAGAAACTTGGTTTTGAGACTTCATTAGAGGTATGTATATATATGCATTTAAATTCCAAATGATGGCATGATGTATGCTAAATATGTGTTAAATTCTTTGTATGTCATTTTGTGGTTAAAAATAAATGTAAGTATGTCTTAAATGAGCATTGATGATACTTGTATTGTTATATGCAATAAATGTGTATAATGAATATGATTATGATGATTGAAAGAAACATTGTATTAGATATCCCATATGTGCATTTAATGGTATGTTAAGATATGATGGTTAAAAAGTAAGAAGATGTAATGTTAATGAAATTATAGAAGGGTTGTTGAACCATAAATGAATGATTATGATATTGAATGAGTTTGGTGAGGTAATTTATGATGAAATGTGCAATTATGAATTCCTTTGAGTTTAATTGATGATATACATAATAATGCATATTTGACGAGAATGTTGATAGGAAAAGATTGTCATAGGACAACCATTAGAGCCCTTGCATGTGGAATTACTTGAATGCCTTATTTTATGGTAGTTTTGCTGGAAAATTTGGATTCACGCTCATGGCATAGGGTTCACGGTCATGAATCATCATCCTGAAATTGTCCAAATCAAGCAGAAAGCTTCACGGTTAGAGTCACCACCTAACTCACGGCTGTGAATTCCTTTAGTCACACCAGTGACAATTTTTTCATGTATGTGAAAAAATGTGCAAGTTTTGGACAGAGACATTCACGACTTAGTTCATAGTTTTGTTCATGGGTAGGAATGCTCATGAATGAACTTTCATAGCTGTGAACACATAGTTCACGCCTGTGAATCACATTAAAAATGTTATATGTTGTTTCTTTCATGACTGCAATATAATAGATATACACATACTTTCATATGGGTATGATATAAATAGAAGACACATGTTTATATGATTATTCATGCATATATGATACATAGTGAATTTCATATGTTACAAATGTTACATGATAAAAAAAAAGGTTTATATAAAAGTATAACAAATAATATTGGAACAAGTAAAGCCCAAGGTTGATAATAGGACTAGAAGTAGGATATATGGCATTCCATTAACGGGGCGTACAATATCGTAGTTATATGATACACAATAATTTCTTTTAAGGACAAGGTGACTTAGCTCGAAGAGTGTCATTGATCCTATGTTGCATGCAAAAGATATATGTTTACTCAGTCAAGATAACTTAAGCTCAAAGAGCACTATTGACTTGAGGAGTCCGGGTGGACATACATGATTATAGACAGTGGTAAAGTGACTTAAGCTTGGAGAACACCCTTGTTCAAAATCCATATCTGAATTGTCCAGTTTGAGAGTTGTTGAGCTAAGATGCTAAAGTAATAAATGAATATATTATAATGAAAAAAGGTTTAATGACACAGGTATACAATGACAAATTCTTAATATGTTATATGTTTTGAATACTAGTATATGCTTACTTAAACATGGTATAAAGGTGAGGTATGTTATATGATACTATGATCTCATTGTCATGCTTGATGTTTTAATGTGATTCCATGAATATGAAGTATATTGATATTCTTATGTGATTGCATGTTGAATTTATATGCCTATATGTACCATTAAACTTTCAATAGCTTAGCGTGCGAGTTTTTTTTTATGCATGTCAGTGCCTAGTAAATAGTGGTTGATCCAGAAAAGCAAGCCCATATTTAGAGACAATAGAGTAGATCCGACAAGGGTCAATGATATGTCATATTTTACATTTTGTACATGACATATAGGTTTATGGATTGTTTATTTTAATATATGTCTTGTATTTTGAAGTATATGAAATCTTTTTCTTTAAGGCATCTATTTTTGTAAACATCGGGCTATTGGATCCCAAAGTCAATATTTTGATATATATATATATATATATATATATATATATATATATATATATAAATGATGTTTCTTATGGATCGAAAAACTTTAATAGTACATGTGATGGTTTTATATGTAAAAATTTATGTGGCAAAAAGGGTTTTCCAAAGGAAAAAAAGTTTTAAATTTTCATATATTTTTCGCAATAGGTACATGTAACACTCGCTCATTTAGTTGGGTTAATCTTGATTATATGAGAGGATGTTACATTTAGTAGTATTAGAGCTTAGATTTAATCATTTTTGAATCTAAGTGAGTTAAGGGTTCACACATACATCGTACATCTCATATGTCTTTGATATGAGCTTTCTCTATTGACTTATATGAGTGTATAGGTATAGATGGAGTTGGAAGCACATGATATTTTTGAGAGCAACAATTTTCCATATATGAGGGCTCTTAATCAGCCTAGTGCTTTTAGTGTAAGAGGTCCGAGTGCCACTACAGTTCCTCAGCAGCTGCCTGTGGGACAAACAGATCTAAGTGTGATACTGATCATGCAACAAATGACCAGTATTCTTTAGCAATTGGCCTAGGTTATACCATAAGTCGTACCACAGGCACCGCCACAGCCAGCTCCATAGCTGCCGCCACATGAGGTATCCAAGATAAAGATTGATCCAAAAAGGGTTTTGGAAGTATGGGGCCATTGATTTCCTCAATAAAGGAGAAGATGATCCAATTACAGCTGATTTTTGGCTAGAAGACTGATAGGGTTTTCAAAAAATTAGAGTATGCCAAGAAGCACAAGGCAAAGTATGCAGTATCGTTGCTATAGAAGCACACATATGAGTGGTGGAAATCGGTTCTGAAAAAGCCACAAATCCAAGTCTACATTGATAAGAAAAGAAAAGAATTTTTGAATCTACAACAAAGGAACATGATAGTCTTTGAATATGTGAAAGAGTTCACACAGTTGAGCAAATATGCAACCGGTCTCATTGTGGAAGAGAGTGACAAGTGTTGTCATTTTCAGGATGGCTTAAATGATGACATTGGATATCATGTTGTTTCCCTACAGCTTGAGGATTTCTCCACCTTTGTTTTCTCAACTATCAATGTTGAGAAAAAAAGAAAGAGAAAAGCAGAAGAGACTTATAGGAGACCCACAACTAGTATGGCATAGACAATCGACAAGAGATGTCATTTCTTTTCAGAAAAGTCTCAAAGTAGGAGATAGGGTAGAAGACTGAGCCACTCATAGTCCAGTTCTTTCATGAGGGAACCACCCTCTAAGGCTATCTCAGCCGCTACCAGCACACAGACAACTAGAGATTTTACTTCCATATATGGGATATGTCAGAGGAATCAAATAGTAGAGTGCAGGTTAGCCATAGAGGCTTATTTTAGGTGCAGAGTCTGAGATCATATAAGAAAGGATTGCCTTTTGTTGACCAGTGCCACACTTACACATATAGCATGATCAGCTCCTATCCAAAGCAAATATAAGGAGGTCGTGTAGGACCTAGCCAGTCTATTTTAAAGATAGTGAACGGGCTGAGACCCAACAGAGCTCTAGCTAAGGCATATGTAATGAAGACTTATGAGGACCAGAAAGCCACATACGTCATATTGGATATGTTTTCTTTATATAGTTTCAATATATATGCTTTGATAGACTTAAACTCTACACATTTATATATTTACATAAGCACGCCTAGTTAATACAGTATGAAAATAGATAAACTAAAGTTCGAGATTAAGGTCACGAACCCTTTATACCATAGTGTGGTTGTGAATCAGGTATATGGAAATTGCTTTTTAGTTATGCATGGGAAAGAGTTTTCCATGAATATTATAGAGTTGTCGTTTCATGATTACAATGCCATATTAGGTATGGATTGACTCACACAACATGAGGCAATTGTTGATTGTTGGTATAAGACAGTTGTTCTTAAGACCTCAGAATAAGAGAAAGTGGTATTAGAAGGTGAGAGGTTTCCACAGCCTCTACAAATGGTTTCCATGATTAAAGCATAAAAGATGATCCGGAAGGAATGTGAAGCTTATTTGGCTCTTATGGTTGACATTAGAAAAGAAGATCCAGATCTTCAGGATATCCCTATAATGAAAAGAGTTCCCAAATATCTTTCTAAATAATTTATCAGGTTTATTAATGAAAAGAGTTCCCAAATATCTTTTTAAATAATTTATCAGGTTTATTGCCGAAAATAAATGTTGAGTTCTCCATAGAGCTCACACCTGGCACAACATCGATATCAGTAGCACCTTATAGAATGACACCTTCAGAAATAAAAGAGTTGTTAGATAAAGATTTTATAACGCCCTTCGATATAATTAAAAATAAACTCAATTATACCAAAAATGTTACGATGCATATGATTTCAAAATGCCATAAATTAAAACGTTAATGCACTATGACCATGATGACTTAATAAAATCATAAAAAGTTATTAAAAAACTTAAATACAAATAAAAATTTAATACAATAAATAAACAGGCAAATTACTAGCCCAATGATTTTACAAAAATGGATAGTTATAAAACTACATATCTTTGAAAATAAAAACATGTACATTTATAATTATCCAAATCCAACAAAAATAACAAAATTCAACAATTGTATCACTCTCTTTAAGTATGTATCATTGACTCTGCTCTTGGGCATTCTCCTTTATCGATAAAGACTAGGCTAAACCTATGCATGGGAATATCCATACCCTAAGCAACCTAATGCTTAGTGGTAAATAACAATATACAAAGCACAATATACATATACAAAATGCATGATACACTTACCGTCATACCAATATGACTTACCTCGTTGTCCGCACATACAACATACCATGTATTTATGATGTCATACCTCAATATTCTCAACACAATACTCAATTATATATAGCATAACAATATAAACAACTATCAAACATACAAGTGTATACGACATATAAAAATTGTTAATTACCTTCTTTTTTGCCCGTTTTACTCTTAACTAGACTAAATTGAAAATGGGTAATCTATGACTCTCATCCGAGCCCTTAGGACACCTATTTAAGCTTTCCAAAATATATGACTGAGAAAAAAGAGTGTGCACATATCAAACACTAAAAGAAGCACACATGGCTTAATCTTGGCCTCAAAGAATCTCGAACATGACCAACCTAGGTCACCTAGTACCAATCTCCCTTTAATGGCATGTCATCTCTCCTAGCTCTAATTCTAGTCAGAGTATTGGGATTAACCGTTTATCACATCATATACCATTTTCATAACGTACATCATCCATGATTCTTATAATCATAATTATAACATGCATTCTCATAATATGTTATAACCATAAAACAACGATACTCTGCCTCAAACTGAATCAAACTCAATTGATATGTAGACATATAACTTTTCAAAATTAAACAGTTTTACCCCTGTGAATACATTTTCACGGCTGTGAATAACCTCTTCACAAGTAGTTTACCTGTAAATCAAACAGTGATTCACATGTGAATCAACAACATATTCATGGCCATGATCCACCCTTAATAGAAGTGGACTAAATTGTGATCTCAATTATGAAGCTGCCGGTGAATGAATTTGTTATAGCAATAAAATTTATTTTCACAATATTTATGCCTATGAATTACCAGTTCATGATCATGAAAAATGGAAAATTTCCCAAAAAAACAGAGTATCAACAAAGCATCCAACTTTCACATGCAATATTACTATGATTAATTAATGCTAATCCTCCCATCAACAATCCAACATGATATCTAAACTACCAGCATATTAAAAACCAAACAACAATATTTTAAAAAGCATTTAACATGTGATTTCCAATACAAAATCACCATTAACACAATAATAACATATATGTCATTAATCAAAAATCATGTCATATAACTAACCTTCTACCATTTACAACATGCATCAACAATAAATAGCACATAAATATGTAACTCGAGTCTTAAAATGGGGTTATGTACAAACCTTTTACCTGGAATGAAGCCTAACCAAAGTTTTAGCTCTCTAAACTTGTCCTCTCCCTTGAGATAGAATTTCAGTACCTCTATCAGTCCTTAACAATAAGAAAATGTCTCCTTAGTCTCTAGAATATGAATTGAGCTCACAACACTCTAAACTAAACTTTTCCCTTACAACTCACAAACTTTCCTATCTCATTCTTCTCTCTAAATTTTCTTAGGTAGAAATTGTTCTTTAAATCTCCAAAAATAAAGAAAAAGGATTTATGATGATAAAATGGAATGAAAGTGGCATGTTTGATTAGTTAATAGAGAATGAGGATTGGATTTTAAGGGAATGACAACAAAGAAAATCGTGGTTGTCACACCTACCATATCTACCTAGGATTCACAACCATGACTCATCCTTCATGAGCGTGATTCACCCATTCATGATCGAGATTAACCTTTGCGGTTTGTTTACTGAAGACTCGACATTCACGAATGTGACACCACTTGTCACAGGCATGAAACTACAAAATCAGCAACTTTAAAACCTTTTAATACTTTTTTTAACTTATAAAATCCACCAATTATTAACACAACTTATAGACCCTATATACGGGCATTACAAATTTTATCAGATCAATTGTATCTCCTTAGGGAGCAACAAAATTTATTTGTGAAGAAGAAATATAGGTCTATGAGGTTGTGCATAAACTACTAGTAGTTGAACAAGGTAACTATCAATAATCAATATCTTTTGCTACAAACTGATGATCTTTTTTATCAGTTGAAAGGTGCAGGAGTATTCTCCAAGATCGACTTAAGATTGGGTTATCACCAGTTGAAAATAAAGGAAGAGGATATAGCCAAGACAATTTTTAGAATAATATATGCTCATTATGAGTTTTTAGTTATGTCTTTTGGGTTGACAAATACCCCAACAAATTTTATGGACTTGATAAATTAGATCTTCAGGCCATACTTAGATCAGTTCATAGTTGTGTTCATTAATAACATCTTGGTGTATTCTAAGAATCAAGTAGAGCATGATCAACATTTGAGAACAATGTTACAGACACTTAGGGATCAGAAGCTTTATGTCAGACTCTTCAAATATGAGTTTTAACTTGATGAAGTGACTTTCTTTAGACACATCGTGTCAGTAGACAATATCAGAGTTGATCCCAAGAAGGTTGAGACAATCTCGAATTGGAATTCTCCCCAAAATATGACTGAAATTAAGAGTTTTCTTAATTTAGAAGGTTACTACAGGAGTTTTGTGAAAAGGTTTTTCATTGATTGATTTTTCTTTGTCCAGGCTTTTAAGAAAAGATGTGAAGTTCAAGTGGAATGATAAGTGTCAAGCTAGCTTCGATAGGCTCAAGTGTATGTTGATAAAAGCTTTAGTTCTGACACAACCAGTTCTCGATAAGGAATATGTCATCTATAGTGATGCTTCTCACAACGGTTTGGGATGTGTCTTGATGCAAGAGGAAAAGGTTATTGCTTATGCTTATAGGCAATTGAAGCTGCATAAGAAAAATTATCCCACACATGACCTTGAATTGGTAACAATTGCATTTGCTTTAAAGATATAGTGTCATTATCTACATAGGGAAAATATTTCATTTACATAGATTACAAAAGTTTGAAATATCTTCCAACATAAAAGGAAATTAATTTGAGGCAAAAATGATGGTTAGAGTTGATCAAAGACTACAATTACATCATCGATTATCATCTAGACAATGCCAATATTATGATTGATACTTTGAACAGAAAGACTATAGTAGAGTTACATGTTTGACCTACGCTTAATCAGAAGATCAGATATACATAGAGGTGAAATAACAAGTTATTGAAATCATCAAGTTAGTCTCCAAAGGGGAGAAACTCGAGTACACAATTGAACTAGATGGTAGTTTGTTCTACAAGGCCACTTATGTGTGCCTAATATTGCTGAATTGAGACAAAAGATTCTAAAGGAAATACATTAAACCATATTTATCATGCATCTAGGTAGCAACAAGATGTAACATGATTTGAAAAAAAGGTTTTGATGGGGTAAGTATGAAAAAGGAAATCACAGAGTTCATAACAAGATGTCTGACATGTCAGCAAGTCAATATAGAACACCAAGTACTTTTAGGTTTGTTGTAGCCAATCACAATACCAAAATGAAAATGGAAACGAATCACGATGGATTTTTTGATTGGATTGCCTTTGACACTGAGAAAGTATGATGTTGTTTAGGTCATAATGGATAAGTTAATGAAGTCAATGCACTTCTTACCTATCAAGAGAAATTATCCTTTGAACAGACTAACAGAATTATATGTGAATGAGATAGTACAACTGTATAGAGTGTCAGTCTTCATCATATTGGACAAAGATCTAAGGTTCACATCTCAGTTTTGGGGAAGTTTACAAAAATCTCAGCTGTAGCATAACTTTTAACCCATAAACAAATGGTCAGTCAGCAAGGGTGATACAAATTTTGGAAGACATAATGATAAGTTATGCAATCGAGTTTAAAGGTAGTTCGAAAAAATATCTGCAGTTGGGCAGTGTTGTATTCTGTCACATTCTTCAATGGATAATGAGCTTGAGAGAATTGTCATTGTCTTCTTGTTTTTGAAATTTTCTCTACCTTGAGGCTCTGTCCAAACATCTTTTGATAGGATTTCTTCTTCACCATCAACTCATTTTCTAGTTGGTAGTGTCCATTCTTTCCAAACACTATCCCAAACTTCAATTCCTTCACTATCCAGATATGTCTCCATCCAGAACTTCCAATGAGCATAATTTGCTCCATCAAAGTAAGGCTTGAGACTTTGGAATCCTTCATTGGCCATTTCTTGATCTTTGGTAGCGCTGTTTAGGCTTCGATGCTAGACTATGCTCTGATACCAATTATTGCCCAGATATTGTACAAGAAAGGTTAAAGGCAACTTTAAATAGACAAAATTCGTATGTTGATCTCAAGAGGAGAGATATAGAGTATGAAGTGGGAGACAAAGTATTTCTTAAAGTTTCTCCATATAATAATGTCTTAAAGTTCAGAAATAAGGGTAAGTTAAGCCCTAGGTTCATTGGACCATATGAGATGTTATAGCGGATTAGACCAGTTGCTTACTAACTAGCCTTACTGTTATAATTAAGATTCACAATATTTTTCATGTCTCTGTATTGAAAAGGTACTTACATATGAAAAAGAGCTAAATGAGATTTTGACTTATGAAGTCAAAGAGCTCAGAAACAAGTGAGTACCATTTGTCAAAGTCATATAGAGGAATCATGCAATAGAAAAAGTAATATGGAAAAATGAAGAAGTGATGATGACACAATACCCCCAACTGTTTTAAGACAGCACCACAGGAAATTTAAAAGACGAAATTCTTTTAATTAAGATGGAGAGAAATGTAATGACCATTAAGTAGAGCCTAGTTAATAAGTTGGTTTGGAGATATTATAAGTATGTTTAAGGGTTTGGTTAAAAGAAAAAAGTTACAAAAGATGAGAAAAGTGAAAAGTGTCATATTCACGTCCGTGACTCATATGTCATAACCATGAATGATGTTTTATGATGTTTCATGTCTGCGACTGATTGAGTTACTCCCATAAACATCATCAGATATAAAATCCCAACGATTTTCTTTCTTTCACTCATGACCTAAACTCAAAAATAAACCCTAGAATTCGAAGTTCCACATACCTGATATCAATATCTTGTATTTTTCTTTGATTCCTAGATCAAAACACTTAAACCAATATCAAAGATCAAAATTTAACAAGTTTTTTTAGGAGATATAAGCTCAAGAAAGGTTGTGTTCTTGAAGAGGCCTAACCAAAGAAGAACAAAGGAGTTTAAATCTTTCTTTCCAACTGTGTTTCCTTTAATATTGGTAAGAAATCATGTTTCTCTTTCTTCTTTACAAGATTTCATAGCCTTTTTTCATATATATTCCATTTTTGGTAGAGACACATTTCTAAATGGGTTAGGGTTTCAGTTGATCATGAGTTTTTATGGTTTAAGACCCATCTTTAAGCTTGATTAAAGTTATAGTATGCTTTAGTAAGAGGTTATATGAGTTTAAGGTTATATAGAGGTTTAAGGTTAGGGTTTGATCTTTTATGGCTTTAAAATTTAAGCATATGGTGTATAAAAGTTGATATATATATATATATATATATATATATATATATATATATATATATATATGTTATATGTGATAAGAGTTGGAAGAGAAAGTGGTGAAACCCACAAAGAGGACAAACACAAGCTTGAGAGAAACTTGCTTTTGAGGCTCCATTAGAGGTATGTACATATATGCATTTAAATTCCAAATGATGGTATGATGTGTGTTAAATATGTGTTAAATACTTTGTATGTCATTTGTGGTTAGAAATGAATGTAAGTATGCCTCAAATGAGCATTGATAATATTTGTATTGTTATATGCAATAAATGTGTATAATGAATATGATTATGATGCTTGAAAGGAACATTGTATTGGATATGCCATATGTGCATTTAATGGTATGTTAAGATATAATGGTTAAAAGGTAAGAAGAGGTAATGTTAATGAATTTATAGAAGGATTGTTGAACTATAAATGAATTATTATGATATTGAATGAGTTTGGTAAGGTAATTTATGATGAAATGTGCAATTATGTATTCCTTTGAGTTTAAATGATGATATAGTATGATAATGCATGTTTGACGAGAATGTTGATAGGAAAAGATTATCATGGGACAACTATTAGAGCCCTGGCATGTGAAATTGCTCGAATGCATTATTTTATGATAGTTTTGCTGGAAACCTAGATTCACACTCATGATATAAGATTCACGGTTGTGAATCATCTTCTTGAAATTGCCTAGATTAGGCAGGAGGTTTCACGGTTGAAGTCACCATTTGACTCACGGACGCGAATTCCCTTAGTCACACCAGTGACAATTTCTTCACGTCTGTAAAAAATGTGCAAATTTTGTACATATATGTTTATGACTTAGTTTACGGTTTGGTTCATGGGTAGGAGTGCCCATGAATGAACCTTCATGGTCGTGAACACATAGTTCATGGTTGTGAATCATGTTAAAAATGTTATACTTGTTTCTTTCATGACTGCAATATAATGGATATGCACATGCTTCCATATGGGTATGATATAAACAGAAGAATGTCTATATGATTGTTAATGTATATATGATACATGGTGAATTTTATATATTACAAATGTTACATGATAAGAAAAAGGTTTATATAAAAGTATAGCAGAGAATATTGGAATAAGTAAAGCCTAGACTCGATATTAGAAGTATAAGTAGGATATCTAAATGTCATTAAGGGGGTATACGGTACCGTAGTTATATGATACATAATGATTTTTTTTAAGAACAAGGTGGCTTAAACTCAGCAAGTACTCTTAATCTTATGCTGCATGCAAAAAATATATATTTTACTCAGTTAATGTGCCTTAAGCTTAGAAAGCGCTATTAACTTGAAAAGCCCGAATGGACATGTATGATTATAGACAATGATATGGTGTCTTAAACTCGAAAAGCGCCCTTATCCATAGCCCGTATTCGAATAGTCCAGGTTGAGAGTTATTTGGCTAAATGTTAAAGTAATAAATGAATATATTATAATAAAAAAAGGTTTAATGACACATGTATACAATGACAAATATTTTATATATTATATGTTATGAACATCGGTAATTGCTTACTTAAACATGGTGTAAAGGTAAGGTATGTTACATGATACTATAATCATAAAAATTAAAATAAATTATCATAGTTCATGATTTTATAAACTATCATATATCAAAATTAATTATCATAAACTATAATTTTTTATCTAAAAATTATAATTAATTACTATAAAATTAATAAAATATATATATAATTAGAAATTCAGTTGGTTTGGTCTAATAAGTTTTTCAATATTTTCAACCGAATTGAACCGAACAAACTAAAATTTCTATAAATAACTGAACCTAATAAATCAAAAATAAAATAAACTAAAATTAGTTTGGTTTGGTTCGGTTTTGCACACTCCAAATCGAAAAATTTTAATAGTACATGTGATGGTTTTATATGTAATAAATTTATGTGAAAAAAATGGTTTTCCAAAGAAAAAAAAAATTAAATTTTTATAGGTTTTACGCAATAGGTACATGTAACACTCATTCATTTTATTGGTTTAATCCTAATTAGATAAGAGGGCATTACAGTGCTACTTTGTTTAGCAACCTGCATTCGGATAGTCAGATTTAGAGTATTGGACAGATATAATAAAGAGATGGTAAATTGAATAATGAAAATATTATGTATTGTTCATTAATGTGATTGTGATATATATTGAATATAGAAATGTTTATAAATGCATGTTTATATTTTTTTTGTGTATATGATACAAATAGACATGTTAATAAGGAAAAAATGAATGAACATCTAGAATGTATGTTCTTAAGCTTAATCACAAATTAAATAGTATAAATAGGGCATAACGATAGTATGACATGCCATGATATTATATAGAATTTATATGCATATATGTATTACTAAGTATTATATTTTTTCCTGCATGCAGGTTTGGAATTAGTAAACAGAAGTTGAGTGAAAAAATAGTGTCCATATAGAGATCGGTTAGAGCATACCTAGTCTTGGATTGGTTTTTACATAATATTCCGTGTTTTTTTGGGTACATGTTATGGATATGAGTTTTGATTTTTGTATATGTATATGTATTTTACTGCAAAAATCAATTATTTGAAATACTTTTGTAAATAAGGGGCTAATGCAAGTTCAATATGGTTTTTATTATATATATGAAATTGATCATATGAATCAATTTTAATAATGCATTTGATTATGTTTAAATAAGTATTTGATGAAAATGGTTTTAATTGATTTTGTGTTTTAAAATAGAAAAAATTAATTTAACCGGTTTTTCACAAAAATATTTCGTAACATCCTCCTATATAGTTGGAGTCTTTTATAGCTATATTTGCTTTTATAGCTATATTTGTAGGTATTACCTAGACAAAATAAAAAGACCAGATGATGTGATATTATTAATTGATATATTTTAATTTTATTGAATTAGTCTACAGTTTAAATGATAGACTCTATGTACCTAAAAATTTGTCAAAAAATAAATATTTAATGAGAGTTATATAAACAGTTGATGTATTTTGAGTGATAGGTAATTCTATTTTTTTTTATGTGAATCTCAATATTAAATTTAAAAGTAAAAATACAAATAAAAAAGTAATAAAAATTAATAAAAAATATTTAATATTTATCTTAGAAAAAAATATTTCTAACTCGAGGCTTTTTTTAATCATATAAATATAAAATATTTATAATATAAATTTAATTTAATAAGTTGTTTAATTCACAGAATTTGACTTTTTAATAGATGATCATTAATAACATACAAATATATGCACTGGAAATGAGAGTTGAGAAAGACTCTACTGTTGTGCGTTTGTCCACCAAAAGCACAACGGGATCAAGAGGATGAATCATGGTATTGTTTTTCTCCTTTCACCTCTCCATTTATTAATGATTTTTTCCTTTTTTTTTGAAATCTACATGTACACTGATTAATAAATTTGAGTCCATAATTGAATTTCGAATATTATTTTTTTATTAAATAAAACTATAATGATATTCCATGCAAATTCAATGAAAGTTCTTTTGAACCAACAAACAATTAGAACCTTGTACCTAACAAGTTGGCTCCCACCTACCAGTAAATCAAAATACCTTATCAAATCTTAAGCTTGCTTATTGGTATGACATGTTTGATATAAAAAAAAAAAAAGAATTCTATAGAAAATAAAATTTTATTTCTAAATTGGCACTTTGGAATTTCAATTTTTTTTTTTGTATATGTTCATGTAATAAGAATTAGAATTAGAATTAGTCTTTTTTTTCCAGGTTAAGTAAAATGTGCTTTTCTCGTGCTATTTATTTTTATGTGTCGTCTAATTTTATTGGGTGAATTTTTGAAAATATAAAATATTTTATTTTACAAAATACAGAAAAAATTTTAAATACCAATAAATTTAATATATTAAAAATTCTTATATAGGAATAAAAATCATTTTTTCAAATATTTTAACTATTAAATTCAAATTTGAAATGAAAATTTCATTCCAATTCCAAAATGAAATATAACAAACGTGTTCTAGTATTTGGAAACATTAGCAATTTCGGTTCGCATTTGAATATCTTTATTGATTGTTAATTATACTACGACATATTTTTTTTCATTTTTCTAATCTTAATTAACTAATGAAATCTCAATATTCAGACAAAATAAGTAATGGTAGTTTTACATATTAATTAGACTTAATATAATAGAGAGGTGGTTATTGAAACTGAATGAAAAGTAATATTCAAATTGGTATTTTTTTTTTAATAGTCTATTTGGTATATAGGATTGCTTAGTTAAGTCATACAATTAGTCACTAATCACATGTTTAGTTCAAAAAATTAAAAAAAGATTTAGTAATTCCAATGACTTACTAAACTCATAAAATTAGTCTTAACTAATACCCATATCTCTCATATCTTTATTAATTCATTTCTAATGGAATTACTAATATCGGGTAACCTTATTATTTTACTTTTTTTTTTTTCCAAAAATAGCCTTATTTTAGTTTTGAGTTTATAGCAAAATCAATGATAGTTATTGACTTCTTTTTTTATTGTCTTTACTCTTTTTATCATAAATGAACCCATTTGTTTCATATGAGGCTTTTTTTTATTAAAATTGGAAAGGAAAATGATTTCTAAATTTAATAATTTTATATAATTAATTTTTTTATTTCAAAATTTATTTAGATGACTTCTTTAATTATTAATAAAATTTGTTTAATTAATTATCTTTAGACTAATTAATTAATAAAAATATTAATTAAAGCTCTGAACATGCCAACTTAATAAAAATATTCAAACCTAGTATGTAGGAAATATACAAGAATAAACCAATTAAAATTACATATGAAATAGATAAAAAATAATGATAGTTTGAAGAAACAAAAATTATATAATGGCAAAAGAAGTAGGGCCAAGAATAATATAGAGTGTTTTGCTCAAAATAGATAAATTTTTGTAAATATGATAGAATAGTAAATACGTCCTCTAAAAGAATACTAGCCAAATAAAAAATACGTGTTGAAAATTATAAATAAAAAAATATAAACTTAATAGTTTATAAATGTAATGCAAAAAATATTTAAGTTATTATATTACTTAAATTATCATACCAAATATTAGATTACAAATTTAGATTAATTAATATTAGAATTAAAATATTTCTATCAAATAAATATTAGCTTAACTAAATCCTATGAGTTAATTAAATCTAGTATTAACACTACTCTATAGCATAAATAATCTGCGAATCAAATTGGTAATAAGTGTGACATTTGGTATGCTGGTTGGCCTTCGTCAAACCCAAAACTCACCGTATGCATACTACATACTAATGGAATTTTTTCTAAATTATTTTTTTTAGAAACATATCATATTTTTCTATAATCCTATTGACTCTAATGACTTAGTAAATTTCTTTTAAATTTCTTTTGAATTTCTACGTAGAATTTCCCACTCATTAAAATTTCCATGCCACTTTCCTCTCAAATTTGTTTTGAAACCCTAAATGGGAGAATGATCTATACTTCAATCTGCAATCTTCCTCTCCTTCTCTAAAATTCTTTTTTTCAGTTTTGTTATTCTTTGATTTCACTCTCATTTTTCATGTACTTTCCGAGAAAATCCACATTCCTTTCTTTAATTTGCATTTCTTGTAGATCTATATCAGTTACCTCAAGAAAAATCACACAATTTTACCAGAAAAGGGAATATAAAATGAACTTTTCATTCATTACCTTCAATCGATGGCAAAAAATGAGCCAATAGCAGAAGATGAGGAAGCTGTGGATGACTCAAAACAAAAAATTCTATAGAAAAAGGCAACTCAATTGAGAGGAATAGTGCATCGATGAACTTACCACCATTATTGGTTGATTTCGGTGTTGGAGAGATCGAAACAAAAACAAGGAGAGTATAAAGGCTGTGTTTGTTGAGATGAAATTTTGAAAGAGTATATTATTTATAATAGTGATTAGAATATTTTTTACTAGAATTCTGAATTTGTTGATAGGACGGACATCTGTAACCATTCATCTATCACAACTATTAAAATTAAATTCTTCTCTTGCTCTTTTTTCTTAATTTTCTCATTTTTCTCAAAAATTCTATTTCACATTACTTTATTAAGAATTTATATGTTATTTCTTTCTCTTTTAAAACAAATAATTGACCTATGAACTTTTTTTCACTTGCAATATATGACCATAGATTCAGAGTTCTGGATTTGCCTTGATTGAATGGAACAATTTCTAAGTTCTAGTTTTTCTTAGATTTGATTTGTTCTATGATTTTGTTATTTGGGTATAATATTGAATGAAAAGATTTCTAGGTTTCTAGTTTTCCTTGGATTTGAGAATTCTTTTCTTGCACTTTTGGTGTTTGATTTAAAGTTCCAAAGGAAATAAAATGAGATGGATGCTCTGCAATGTGTTTTGCAATCAAAGGTGTTGGTGATGAAAAAAAAAAAGAAACTGTTTTTTACTCTTTTTTTATTTTTATTAATGTACTAGGCGAAATGAATTTTTCTTTTAAAAAAATCATTTATTAAAATAATTATATATTTGTTGAGGTAAAAATACCATATCAGCAAACTGTCAATCCAGTTAATAGAACTGGACGAAAGAGATTTTGTATTACAAAATAAATTTAAAATGTAGTTTAGCATTACAAATAAAATTTAAAATATTGGATCGTATAATTGGAATACCGTAAGTGAATTACCCAGGAAAAAAGTAAATTAGAAGCAGAATGCATGATGCTTCAGCACAGAGAACAACTCCACGGCCTTACACTGTCAAAGGTGGGATCTTGAATTATTGTCATGTGAAGGTTGATATGATATACTCGGCTCTAATTTGTATGATTCTGTGCTTTACTTCTCAGTTTCACAGCTTCCCTTTAGGGGAAGGATCAGAAGTAGCAAGATCGGCATACATTTGCGATATTGCATTCTCAAAGTATGCCTTTGCTTGAGGTCTCTTAATCTGAAAGTAAACATATATATGAAGTGAGACATGTCAACTTAACAGTTTTCAACAGTTTTGATCTGATTAGAGTTTTCTTTCTCAAAGATGAGAACTTGCCTTGAATGTTGGAGTGAGAAGACCATTCTCCATTGTAAGTGGTTCTGCCACTAGAGTCACAGCTTTTGCAAATTCAAAACCTCGGAGCTGCAAGAAATTCGGTCAATTAAAATCTCAAGGCATAACTAGAATTAGTTGCCGCGTGATTTCATTCAATTCATTACCTTAGCTTCTCTTCCAACAGCATCCATGTCTGCCAGCACAGCAGCTCTTGCCCTTGGATCATTGCATAGTTGCTCCAAATTTTCATACTGCTCCCAAATTGTCAAAGACCAATTAGTAAGCTGTAGGTATCCGAGGTATCATGCGTTGGAAAAAGTGAAAAGACAACCATAACAATAAACCATTTCACCCTCAAATAATTCCAGAAAAGGAAGTAATAAGAGTTGCAGAGATTCATTTGGGCAAAATGCAGATTCCAGGCCAGAGAGTTCATAACTGTTTTAAGTTTTACTTTTGGTTGGAGGATGAAAACAAGCAAGTAATTGAGCAAACAGACCACAAGGAGATTTATATGCAAGTTTTGACTCTCAGTAAAATTTTAGGGAAAAGAATAAAAAGAGAAGTAAACAATTAACAACAGGACAGTGGTTTCACTACAAGACAATGAAGGCATTAGTTCGAATGAAAAATTGATGCAAGGTTACAATTATGCATGTCGAGCATTAGCCGAAGAAGGGGCAACAGGCCCATGCCATTACCTGTAGTCAACCTGCATCGTTTTTCAATTAAAAACCAAGAATCCTCCTCATACAAATATAAAGATGAAACAGTGACCTGGATCTCTGTTTCACCTAGATACGAAAACTAAACGTGTATGGCAGGAAAAGAAAAAGGCTAAAAAATTTAAGGTTCTTTACAATGAAGCAAATGCAGAATTTGAATACTCTAGGCAGAATGTCCAGATGTCAATGGTTTGCCTTTCCCCATAAAATTCAAGTTTCTAAAAAGAAAAATGACCCACCTTGATGCCTTCAGAAGAAGCCCACCCTTTCAACACATCAAGGTCCACTGCAACAATGGCTACCAAGGAGGAGTTCAGGCTATCGCCTATGAATAGAAGTATAAAGAGTTAGCAGGTTGAGTACAGAAAGGAGGTGGAGAGAGAGAGAAATTTGAAACTTTATCTACCTACCATACACAAAACACTGGGCAGCAAATTTGCATTTGGCATATACATTCTCAATTTTTTCCGGAGCTATGTACTCTCCCTGCGCCAACTTAAAAATGTTCTTCTTTCTGTACCAACAAAGAAGTGCTTCCATTAAAATGCTGAGGCAGCAAATGCTCCAAAACATAAGTATTAAGCTCCAACAAGAAACATCCTCAATAGTTTAACTTTTTCCATGAACTCATCATACTACATTAGAGGAATGAAAACACATAAGGCTACCTAAGTAAAATGGTTTTTCATATCTATAAGAATCTAAGGCTCATGCCGATGATTCAGTGATCACTATATATCACACCAAAGAATCACTAATTGACATCATTTCACCTATCGATAATCTTGAGACGGCCTCCAGGTAACCATAACCCTATGTCTCCGGTTTGAAGCCATCCATCTTCATCAATTGCTTGTCTCCTGCATGGCATCATTATGTAAGAGACTCAATCATGACCGACTTACTAGCAAAAGACCAGGCCAAAGGTCAGGCAAGTACGTTTGTGCTTCATCTTTATAATACCCTTGAAAAATAATGGGACCCCTTACACAAATTTCCCCTCGAGGATAGGGCTGATCCTCAGATGTGTAGTTCATTTCTGGAACATCCACAAGCTTTACTTCTGAAACAGGAATATTAATTATGAATATCATCCCAAAGCATGAAGAAAACAGATCACTAACTCTCAAAGGCAACCTTTTTGGTTGGTTCTACTCCACATGACTCACCACAAGCTGGATTAGGAGAGCCAACATGACCACTTAAGCTGTCACCCTCATCCATGGAACTTATAACGCAAGAGGTCTCAGTCATTCCATATCCTTCAGTTACGCGGCCACCAAAGCAGCTGTGCAGTAACAGATTTTGACAGAAAATTGAAAAGTAAAAAGAAGCTTCATACCAGCAGCCATACAATATGCTAAAATCAACCAACTTACATCATCAAGAACTCCATGACATCAGGAGACAAGGGAGAAGCACCTGACCCCATAAATCGAACTCGTCCACCAAGTCTAGCCTTTATCTTATTAAATACCAATCTGTCCCACATTGGAGATGGAGTCTTGCCTGCACCGGTAGTACTTACCAACAATAACTCTAATGCCAAAAAATTTTAACATTTATGTTCACCTCTTTTTCCGGAACTTAAAAGTTACTCATGACACTGCATGCCCAAAACAGGTATGCTTTTGACTAAGTGATACAGAGTTTGAATCCTATACCATTTTTTGTTAATTAAATTTCAGCACAAGCTACCGGTCTGCTTGTGCTCGTCCACAGATTCAAACCCAGTCGATTTTCACATGCGGAAAGCTAGATGTGAAAGCTATTCATGAACCCTTAGCTACAGCTACAAGTTTGAACATTTGGCCCAGTCAACTAAATATTTCCCCTAGCATAGTATGCTTAATTGTTTCCTGTGAAACAAAATTATTTAATATTTTTTTGAACAGGGATTTTTTCTCTTGTTTCATTCTCAACTTTACAATTCACCTTCAATACAAATGATGCAATAATGTGATAGTTTTTGCAAGTTAAGCCTTACATTTATAAATTCTGCAATGCATTCTTCATAAGTGCTTTGCATTGTTTTATACCTTGAAATTTTACTATGCAATCTAGGTACTTAAATTCTATTATACAAGAGAAAAAGCTCAAGACATAAAGTAACAGAGGCCATATGAAATACTATTTCTTTACCATTCAAAATTGCTTGCTTCTTAGCATTGTATGCAGCATTAAATAACCTTCCCTTTAATGCACCCGATGTCCTTACAGCATTAGTAATACTGCAAAAAAGGTGTCCAGTTCAATCGTTGGGCAAAGAAAATAGTTGCAAGAAAATAGGCTAATTCAGCAGCAATTGATAGTAACTCACCTGGCATATATTCTATTATACAGCCGAGGAACACTGCAGAAGATAGTCGGTCTAAGGGTAACCATATCATCCATTAGTTTCATATTATCCTGCGCATATAAGTTAAAATATTGATTTGTCTCAGGAATAGAAAACATACTAGACTGTCTAACAAACAAGTAACTAAATTTCTGAAACTATGCTTCATGGCTATTGATGATGCATGAACTACTTAATGTGGACCAGAATGACAATATGCAAATATTATTTGTTTTATAAGGTAGCCATCATGCAAAGGTGCAATAAAATGGTCAATATACAACACATTTATAAAGAGGTATAGCTGCTTAAGACAGACAAGTAACTAAATTTCTGAAACTATGCTTCATGACTATTGATAATGCATGAACTACTTAATGTGGACCAGAATGACAATATGCAAATACTATTTGTTTTATAAGGTAGCCATCATGAATGGGTGCAATAAAATGCTCAATATACAACACATTTATACAGAGGTATAGCTGCTTAAGACAGACACCACCATACTAAAGGGACAAACCTATAACAGAAATCCACGTACAGCTGTTCAGCACTATCCAGCATAAATAAATATGCAAAGCAGCACAGATCTCATTGGATCAATGATAAATTCAGAAAAGCTTATATCATTATATATTTGAAGTTTTTAGTTCAATATCATACTCCCTGGTAGAATCCAACAGCAACTCCATAATATACTGTGATGATCTGATTTGCCCGTTCATAAATATGAGCCAAAGGCAGATACGATATGTAACTGGCAAAGTCACAAGTTATTCAGGAAAAAAAGAGCAGTTACGATTCAGCAGTTTTCAACAATATCAAAATGAGATCAACAAAGCCAGTAACACTAACACATCTGATGGGTAGAATTTAGTAGCAACACTGGCTCCAGCAACATTGGCAATTAAGTTTCCATGGGACAATGCAGCTCCCTTGCAAGAGTTTATCAATAATACTGTGTTTTAGTTGCAATAAGAAGTTAAATCAATTACAGACTGGCTTTCAAATAAAAAAGTTGAAGTTCATGGAGCGGTCATACCTTAGGTGTCCCTGTTGTACCACTTGTGTAGCAAATTGTAGCAATGTCATCAGGTTTTGGTGGGCAAAATGGTTGAAAATTACTGCGGCCCTAAATAGGAGTTATTTACATGAGAAAGTAGTTATGCTAACAATAAAGCAAAATTAGTATGGCACTTTATCTAGAGCTAAGGGAAACTAGAGAACTGAAAGAATTCACATTTCACAATAAGTCCACAAGAATTTTCTCTTTTCTTTCCTCAAGTTTCAAGGTCCATAACAAATAATTTGAATAGGAAGGAAAAGGAAAGGAACAATTCAATAAGCAAAGCATAAACTCCAAATGGAAAACAAAAGTATTAAACACAAGTGTTGGAGATTTGTTGCCTATAATTGAGGAAAATTTTTTTGTATTTAATTTAAATAGAATAAGATAAATTAGAAAAGAGGATAATCAGCTAATGCTGATTATTATTTTGTTTCCTAATATTGTGGTAGGATTTTGTTTCCTTATTTTGTGGTAGGGTTATGATTCCTAGAAACCCTATAAATATTCTCCTTGTAAACATATTTTTATGAACAGAAAAATAAATGAAGAATTTCATTTTTTCTTCATAAAAGATTGCATGGTATCAAAGCCTTGACTCTCTACCCATTCCAGAATATGAAATATCGTGCAGCTATGACTGGATCCAAAGAATCTACTGTCATACAAGCGGAGATTCATCTTCATTTTTAGAAATTACCTAATCTGTGTCCCAATCTGCGATTTCTACAGCCAACACAAATTCCTTTGTTTCTCTTGTTGGAGCATAACAGGCCCGGTCCAAATTGAATTAGAGTGAAGACCAAATTGAAAAATGGGTTTGCATTTGATGACTTGTTTCCAAATGGGTCTTGAATTTAACTCATCCCAAAAGTTAGCTTTAGGGAGGAAGAATGTCCAAGCCAATATAAGAAGCACTTTGATCTTTTAATTAGCTGATGCAAGATATCTTAACACACCTTGCTCATGCCTAGGGCCCAACATATGAGGGAAACTTGGAGGGTGAAGTTTGCAGGACTGGACATATGTGGGTGACCCAACATTGAAAGATAATTTAACTCTGATACCATATTGAATAAATGAGTCTTGGACCTAACTCATCCCAAAAGTTAGCTTTAGGAAGGAAGGATGTCCGAGCCATAATAAGAAGCATTTGGATTTTTTAATTAGCTGATGTGGGATATCTTAATAATTTCAAATCCTTCCCTGTAGATAATTGTTCATAAATTGAATGGTTCAAATTACTTGGAATGGACCTAGTCTGTAAAACTTGCCATTGATGGTAGGGGTAAATTTGGCCATCTTACCGGAGAAGTGAAGCAACCATCCACCGGAGATCCTAATTTAAAGAGATGACATTCAAAGAATTCTTTAGTGATTGCGTGATTTATCAACTCCATGGAACCAGCAGTTGGAAAACCACATTTATTTCTGCCTGTGTGGGACGCTGTTCGAGATATGTATTCCGATTTAGAGAACTCTTCTCAAATTTTCGAGCTTAAAACAAAATTATGGAAATCAAGACAGAGATAGAAATGTTACAACCTACTATAGTGAGATAGTCACTTTATGGTAGGAACAAGATCTTGGTTACAGGGATGAACGGGACTTCCCTATGGACAATGTTCGACACAAAAAAGGAGGAGTGATAGAGTATATGTCTTTCTTGTTGGATTCAATCAAGAACTCGATGAAGTATGAGGGTTTATTTTGGGCAGGAGACCTCTTCCCTCAATTCATGAAATTTTTTTTGAAGTTTAGAGGGAAGAAACAAGAAGTAAAGTGATGCTAAAGAGAGCTGAGTCAAGACAGAACATGAAGTAGAAAGTTTAGCACTAGATTCTAGGGGGACAAAATTGGATAGAGAGAAACGAAGAAGCCTTGGTGTGAACACTATAAAAAGTCATGGCACACCAAGGATATGTGCTGGAAATTACATGGGAAACCATCAAATTTCAAAAAGAAGAATAGGGGTGATAGCAAGCCATTGTAGACTATGAGCGAGGATTCTCAAAAGCAACAAGTTGACTCTAAGACAACTGCCTTCACGAAGGAACAATTAAGCCAACTATACAAACTCTTTAAGTCTCCACAATTCTTAGTAACTCCTTCATGTTCCTTTACTCAAAATAGTAATCTTCTTACTGTTGCTCTTTCATGAAAATCTCAAATCCATCTTATTCATGGATTATTAATTCTGGAGCCACTGACCACATGATTGACTCATCACAATTATTCTTGTCTTATAGTCCATGTGCAAGAAATAAAAAATCAAGAGCGTTAATGGATCATTATCCATAATAGCTAGCATGGGTTTCATTGTTATTTTTCCAACCCTAACACTTCATAAAGTTCTTCATGTTCCAACCTTATCATGCAATTTATTGTCCATAAGTAAATTAACCAATGATTTTAAGAGTCAAGTTATTTTTTTCCTTCTTTCAGTGAGTTTCAGGAACTAACCACGAGAATGATGATTGGATGTGCTAGAGAAAGTGAAAGACTTTATTTCTTTAAAGACGAATCAAATAAAATAAGACCAATTCAAAATACATGTTATGGTTCTGTCTCAATTATTAGTGATAACGACGTTAAGTTAGGGCACTTTAGACTAGGGCATCCTAGTTTTTATTATTTGAGATATTTATTGCTAGATTTGTTTCAGAATTCCTACTCTTTCAGAAAAAAAATGGTTTGTTATATTCATTGATGATCACTCAATAGTTTGTTGGGTTTATTTATTAAAAGAGAAATTAGAGGTTGCAAGTGTTTTCAAAAAAATTTACACCATGGTTCTAGCATAATTTCAAGACTAAATTAAAATTGTTCGAAACGACAATGGAAAAAAAAATTTTTAATAAGCTTTTAGGAAAAAAATTTCTTGAAAAAGGGAATGTGAATCAAAGTTCATCTAATAATACCCCTTAACAAAATGGGATAGCTGAAAAGAAAAATAAACATATTATGGAAATGGCAAAAGCATTACTTTTTTCAAAAAATATTCCTAAATATTTATGGAGAGAAACAATTTTAACTGCTACATACCTTATAAATAGAATGTCTTCACAAGTTTTAAATTTTCAAACTCCTCTGAATTTTTTCAAAACACTGTACCTTACTTCTCAATTAATATCAAGAATTGCATTAAAAGTATTTGGACGCTTTGCCTTTGTACATAATCATGAATAAAGATGGGGCAAGTTAGATCATCGAGCAAAAAAATGCATATTTGTTGGCTATGCACCTACTAAAAAAAGGTATAAGTGTTTTGATTCCGTTTCCAAAAAAATGTTACATCCAAATGTTTATAATCATGGATGTAATATTTTTTTAAGATGAATCTTTGTTCGAAAATCATCTTGGGGGGAGGGGGAAAACATGAAAAAGATGATGTTTTTCATATAGAGGCACTGATTTCATAGAGGAATCTCCAATTCAAATTACAATTGATTTTCCTCAAGAAGAATTAGATGTAAGGGAATTTGAAAACAAAAAAGCTAGAAATAACAATGAATTAGATATTGAGAATAATAAAAATTTGGATTCCTTGCCTCTAGTACCAATAACAGAGTCAAATTTCCCTAGTGAAAGAGACAAGGATGAAACTGAAAAAATACTACAAACCTATATCAAAAAAAATTACCATGCAAAGGAAAAAGTTCTCCCTTCTCTTCACAATCAAGAATCAAAACCTAAGACAAAACCTATCGTGCCTGAATCTACAAGTAAAAATTATTTTGATCCAAAATTTGATGATTTGGATCTTCCAATCGCATCACAAAAGGGGGTGCATTCTAGTACTAAACATATTGCTCAACTTTCTTCTGAGAAAATTTCAAAGGATATATAGGAAGCTTTAAGAGTTCTAGAGTGGAGAAAGACTATGCATGCTCTTGAGAAGAATCAAACATGAGATGTAACTGACATACCAAAGCAGAAGAAGATAGTCAGTTGTAAATGAGTTTTTACCATCAAGTATAATTCCAATAGGACATTGGAACAGTACAAAGCTTGGTTGGTGGCTAAAGGGTTTACTCAAACCTAGAGCATTGACTATCTCGAAACCTTTGCACATGTGGCAAAATTAAATATAGTTACAGTGCTTCTCTCAATGGCAGTGAACTTTGATTGGCCATTATAGCAACTTGACCCAAATAATATTTTTCTGAATGGTGATCTAAAAGAAGAAGTATACATGGATCCTCCCCCTAGATTTGAAGAAAGATTTCAGTCTAAAGTTTGCAAGCTGAAAATTTGTTATATGGCCTTAAGCAATCCCCAAGACCCAGTTTGAAAATTTTACTAGATTGGTCAAAAGTCAAGGCTATACTCTCGCTTAAAGTGATCACACCATGTTTTTTAAATACTCCAAAGATGGGAATATATTAGTACTTATTGTGAACATGGATGATATCATCCTTACAAGAGATGACTTGGTAGAGATGGAGCGACTAAAGTAGAGTCTTGTTTCTAACTTTGAGATCAAAGACTTGGGAACACTTCGATATTTTCTAAGGATGGAGGTAGCTCGGTCTATGAAGAGTTAATTGTGTCCCAACACAAGTATGTATTGGACTTTCTAAACGAAACAAGGATGAATGGATGCCAATCTGTAGATACTCCTACAGATCCTAATCACAAACTAGCTAAAGCTAAAGACAGAACTCTAGTAGATTCGACTTGATATCAGAAGTCAGTGGGCAAACTTATTCACTTGGCTCACACTTGCCCTGATGTAGCCTTTTTAGTGAATGTTGTAAGCCAGTTTATGCACTGTCCATATGAAGATCATCTTGAAGCAATATATAGAATTTTGAGGTACTTAAAAAATACTCCAGGAAAGGGATTGTATTTTAAAAAAGGAGATTGAAGAACCACTGAATCCTACATTGATGCTAACTAGGTTGGATCAGTCACCAATAGAAGATCAACTTCAGGTTATTGTACCTTTGTGTAGGGTAACTTAGTTACTTGGAGAAGCAATAAACAAAATGTTGTAGCCCGTAGCAGTGCAAAAGTAGAGTACCGAACTATGGGTTATAGTGTATGTGAAATGTTATGGCTGAAGTGAGTCCTAAATGAGCTAAAGAGGCCAATTGAAGTTCCAATAAGGGTTTGTTGTGATAACAAGGCAGCGATTAGTATAACACATAATCCAGTGTGCAACATGATAGAATTAAACATATTGAAATTGATTGTCATTTCATTAAAGAAAAACTTGAATGAGGTATCATCTGCGTGCAATTTGTTCCATCAGCACAACAAATAGTTGACATTCTTACCAAGGAACTCTTCAGACCACATTTTGAACTTCTCATCAGTAAATTGAGCATGATGAATATATATGCACCAACTTGAGAAGGGGGTGTTGAAGATTTGTTGCCTAAAATTGAGGAAGACTTTTTGTATTTAATTTAAATAGAATAAGATAAATTAGGAAAGAGGATAATCAACATATGCTTATTATTATATTGTTTCCTAATATTGTGGTAGGATTTTGTTTTCTTATTTTGTGGTAGGGTTATGATTCCTAGAAGTCCTATAAATATTCTCCTTGTAAATATTTTTTTACGCACAAAAAATAAATGAAGAAATTCAGTTTTTCTTCATAAAAAACTACAATAAGAACAAGTAACAATAGATGCATTCTTTATGAGGTACACATGGAAAGTTTGATGACTTCAACATAAGAAATTAAAATTTTATTCCAACATGGTTATGCAAATGTTACTAGTAAGAACCAACAATACAACAATGGAAGAAAATTGAAATGGAACTGATATTGAGCTGAAAATGTGCGTTACAAGCTTTTGAGAAACCTGTATATCTCCAATAGTTACTAGGACTGATTACAAATTGGTCATAACTTCCAACACTTCAGGTTGTTTGTAAGGTTTGAGATGCGCTCCCAATAACATAGCTAGCTCCGGAACAAGTTCCTAGCCTACCTCCATGAATTTATCAATGACTGCTACAAACTCGTCTCCATCAAGGCGCTGTTCTAGCAATCCCAAATATATGTGGTTTTTGAGTAGCTTTTCATTGTTGGTTCCAACATCGATCGTAACAAGAAGCACCATTTGAGGATTTATTCCAATAGTAGCAACATATAAATCCAGCATCCCAATTGCAATTCCAAGTTCCTGAACTCCAAGATCTCCAAGCCAACTATCAAGTTTCCATTTGTAACAACATTCATATCAACCTACTTAGTAGCCTTGCCTATTGCAGAACCATTGCCTCCTAAGACAACAACCTATTCAATACAACCAAGTGCCGCCTTGATGCAGTTCTCCCCCATCTTCTTTCTCACACAACTCATCTTCTCTCATTCTGGATTTAGTGTTCAATACCTACCTCCTACCTTTCCCAAAAGGTACTCAAAACCCTTTTGTTCTTTCCTACCCATGCATTCCCACTTACCATTGCCTTCAAGCAACTCAAATTCCTCTCTATCATTTCTTCAAACACTTTCTATGCAAAAGCTAATTCACATTCTAGCTACACCTAGGCTCCATCAATAATTTGTCCCCCATAAAACACAGTCTCCTTATAAAGTTGCATAAAACCACCCTTCTGTTTCAAACAACCCATCTGGGGACTTATGAGCTTTACAAATACCCCACATGGTAAAAACATAGAGTGATTCTAGTGGGCCTTTTGATGCTTTCGCTTGTGGTAATAGTATATTCCACCCCAGCAACCACTGCTTCTAGATTGTCATAGAGGTAGCCAAAAACATACTCGAACTTGGCCTTGTATGAAGAGACGGTAAAGGTGGAGATCGAACCATGGCAAGTGACAAAAATATTAGATCTAGAAGATGAAGTAAGAGGAGATTGAGTCATGGCCTCCGTCGAATACAATCTACCGGCAATTAGTGCATGTGCGACCAAAGGAATTGAATTTTGACAGAAAACACTAGAAGCATTAGGTTTAAAGATTGGATCAAAGGAAATTGTTTGCAAACATAATATTCTTCTTAGGGTTCCTAATCTCATTTCTAGAATTACAGTGGGGTGGTAGTTCTATTGTCGAATGGGCCCAAGATGTTTATAAACAACATCAATACCATTGTTGGTCCCATGGGTTTGCTCTACTGTGCGCCTCTTGGTTTTAGTTAGCCCACCTGTCTTGGTCTTCACGTTGTTGGTGCTGGCAAAGTTCCATACGGCACCATTGTTGAAAGGGGTAGAAATCTTCACAACAAATTTCTTCAAGAAGGTGCCCAACAGGCTTTTCACAGCTCCAACTTCCATTTTCCTCCACTTGACTTTTTGTATTTGCTTTTCTTTTTTCCAGTTGCACCCTCCTTCTCTGCCTTTTAGACATCTCCATCAACCTCACTACTCTTCGCAAGAGTAAAGTTTTCATTAACATTTTTTTCCGATACAACAACCGCAACAACTTGTTCTTTCTTGTCAGTGGCCTTTTGTTTGTTATTGACAAAACCTTCTTGTGTAATCTCATTGGATGAATCGATCTCTAAGATATATCCACCCTCGGCAAAGCGGGATTTCACTAGCTCTAACCCTTGTACCTACAAGAGACCTTGTTCTTTTCTTCCTTTGACACCTCTGAAAAAGGTCGTTCATAACCATTAGATTTAAAGAGTGGGTTCAATCTAAATCTCTAGGTCCTTTAGGTGGAACTTTTCATGGAATGGACACTTATTCAGTGAATTGGTACCTTGTTGTTCAATCACCACCAGTTGATCATGGAGCGTCCCTCTCTTCGTTGACCCGAACTTCCGAAACAACAAAGTTTGTATCTCTGCCCAAGACAGGATCGGCCACCACTAATGCTTTTCCTAGTATCACTGCAACACATCTTCCCCAAAAGCGAACACAATATCTTCAAATCAATGGTTGTCAGTGAGACAATTCAATTCAAAGATCCCTTCTGCCTTCAACAACCACCCCTCAAGGTTGATTCTGGTGAAAATGAGTAGCTCAAGCTTCTGGCACTTGCAATCCAGCTATGAATCAGTTGTGACTATTTTCTTCGCCATATAAGATTGCATCGGCTTGGGTTCAGCTATCTACACTGGTGATTCTCCTTTTCCCATCGATGAAGTCATGTTTGAGGATTCTCTCTGCCTCTTCAAGAACTATTCTATTTGGGAGGAGAGTTTGTCCACCATGCTCTTTAAAGAGCATGACTCTTCCTTCAAATTCTGCCCTGAGTTCAACCTGCTCTGATACCAATTTGATAAGAACCAACAACACAACAATGGAAGAAAACTCAAATGGAACTGATACTCATCTGAAAATGTGGGTTACAAGATTTCTAAAGGGCTGTATCTCTCCAATAGTCAATAGGACTGGTTACAATTTTTACAATATCCTACAAAAGGCATTCCACTGTATTTATAACTAAAATACCTCATCCCTATGTAACAACTTTGCCTAAATTTTTCGCAATACCCTCTAACCAACTCAACAAGATTATTCTAGAATACTGCCCATACCCATTAACCCGAACTCACCATACTCTAAGACTTTCCTACGAATAGGGGCTTAACAATTACCCCTAAGCTAAAGAAGCAGTAAAATAGCTCAACGCTGGAGAATTGCAGGTAACACTGAATAAAATCATACTACTACTGGAGAACATGATATTTGAAAATATCATGAAACTTACAACAATATTAACAATACATACGCTGGAGAATTGCAGGAAACACTGAAAATATTTTGTTGTAAGTTTGACATGGTACGACAACAAATACTACTACTAGAATAAGAAATTATGGCATAGTCACTGCTGACTGGAATATATATTTTTAACCACTGTTAGGATCAGCTAAATATGTGCTCTAGCCCATATGTCCTCCTTCCTGCGCTATTTTTATGGGCTCAAAGAAGATAAAATTCAAGGTATATGCTTATCAAGCAAGTGTCCTCAAAAGAAAGTTCAAGTATATAGAAAAGGGATGATCTCACAAACTCTAATATTGTATATTTTTGGTGTAGCAGTTGCTTAACCATAAAGATCACTGTAATCATCACACTAGAAGTAAAAATAATTAATGAAATCATGACATTAAGAAATATGGAATTACCTGACTAAGTAGTTTTGAATATGTTACAATCTTGACTCCAGTTGATGATGGAAGAGATGGCATTTGATCATCTATCCCTCCAACAACCTGTATAACAGAACAAGCAAATGAAAACACTGCAGGCCAAACTTGACTCTGAGTATGAGGCAAAAGAACCAATAAATTTACTAATTCTATTTAAACATTCAATCAAGAAAGATCAGTACGTTTTCATACCACAAAAAGACGTACAGTCGAAATTTCAGACAAGAAACTCAGCAACTGCAAACAGAAAATCAGAATCATTCAGTTTCATAAAGAAGATAACTGGTGAAATGAAAAGGCGAAATATGAAACGCTTAGTAGTAAGGTAGAAATACTTGATGGCCCTTCTTGCGCATTCAAAGAATAATACAAATTAGAGTGGTGAGGTTAAAAAGTAAAAATAAGATGAGAATCATTTTGGCATATCCACATGAAAGGCAGATCAAGAATGTATTATTGTTTATGTGATATATATAATAAAAACAATGAGCATTAAGGATCTATATTCAAAATTTACACTTTTGAGATTAAACTCCTTCTCCCTATTCCAAAAAGGAGCACATTTGGGGAAGTTTTACATTTTTTTAGCGATGACTGCCAAAGCTGCTAATATCACCTCAAGCAAACAATGCGAGAAAATAAGCTCATTAAGAACCAATTGTTCACGTCCAAAATTTAATTGGAGCATGCTGTCAAGAAGTATTTTCTTTTAATTGTTTCCTTTAATATGCTGCACCAACAAATACCAATGAACACTCCAATATGTTTGATTTCATATCCTCATTCCTTATGGATGAGGCATTGATATCAGTTGAAAACATCGAAAGTTTAACATGGAATAGAACACACGGATAAGGACAAAAAAAGGGAGAAAAGAAAGACAAATTTTTTTTTTTCCGGACAGCAAATGCCAGTCTATAATTATCAACGATTGCTCTTTGAAATTTGAATTTTTGAACTATTTGGTACCATATTGTTCAGTTGTTAATGGAACTTAAGCACAAGTGCCTTTTCCTTTCTTTTCTTGCTCACATGTCAGGCAATGCAAGCTGTTTTCAGTACTTCATCTTATCATTATTCTTGTCGGCCGCAAAATAAGATGAGGAAATTAATTATTGACTCGGTGCCCACTCAGCCACCATGTGATAACATCAAACATCAAGCGTTCGCAAATCCAATAGCCACTCATAAAGAATCCATCACAATTTTCTCCAATCACTAATGCATGTGCAACATGATAATGATTCTATACCTAATAAAAAGCACTCCTTAACATATTTTATTAACTCCATCTTTGTCATTGAAAAAGAAAATTTAATTTTTTTAAAAAAAAAAAGAAAAAAGATCTCATTGAAATTCGAGTTTATATTTTGGGAAGTATCTTCAATGCTTCAAAGTTTAGCACCCTGAAGCTTGAGATAGGATTACATCTCAAAGATTGACCAAAAAGGGCATGATTTTAACTCACTGGGGTCAAAGTCTGGGGCACACAAAATACAGCGTGTACTTCGGCATGATTTATAATGTACTTGACAGCATCTGGGCCTGCAGAGCAAGCAACAATTAAGTTTAAGATTCAAAAGTGCAGACAGTGATCAAATCAAAGTTTTTGTACAATCATCAACTGACCAAGAGTGTCATATAAAGGAACTGATATATAAGAGTATGCAGAGCAGGCATGATCAACAATGAGCCATTCTGGTCTGTTGATGAAATACAATCCAATACAAGATCCCTGCCATAATCAAATGAATAATAATCAGATGTCAGGATGGACCATTCAGAGATCATCAGTTGGATATCTGTACATAGTATGCACATAAAAAAAATAAAAAATTAATCACTAACATGAAGATTGTATGGAAGCTTATTTTAGCATATCATTGTCGTTTGGATACTCACTTTTTGTATTCCATGATATCTAAGGCCAGAACCTATTGCTTTTCGTGCAGTACCTGCTTCTCCATATGTCATCCATTTATAACTAGTATAAAGAAACAAAAACGGGTGAGATAAACCTAATGACGAATTCTGAACTTCATTTAGATTACGGGAACTTACTCTCCAACTGTTCCATCAACCCGAATTCGTTTGCCCAGATATTGGTAATCTCGGAAAGTATCAACCGCATGCCTAGTACCACAAAGTTGGAGAAGCCATATTTAGCTTCTAAAAGTAGTAACTGAATGCTCTACATATGTCTGACAAATTTTCAGGCGAATTTCTAGCTTAAAGCCTTAAACAAGTAAAGCAGAGAAAGGATTCTTACTCAAAATTATCGTGCAATGTTCCAATTTCAGGGTGATCAGGAAATCTACTCACAAGCTTCAAAGGAGAATGGGAAGACCTGCCATAAGAAAAAGAAATAAACAAAGTTTCTGTGAAAAATGACAAATAAACAAATGTTCAGGAAAATGCAGGAGAAATTCAAGAATAATGGTAATCAAGTACCTGTATACATTCCACTTGCCCGTATGTAATCTCTCCGGAAGCACAACACTGTAACCCTGCTCTGCTTGGACCACAGAGCAGCATCAACAACATTAAACTATATGCACATAACAAAACATGACAAGAGGCAAAAATACGCACACGAATTGAAAATAGGCAGCAACCAGGCCAGGCTGAAATATATTGGTTACTAGAATTAGCTTATAATATCTACAAGTTCTTTTTTTTTTTTTCAAAGACAGTGATCCTTGATAAAAACATTACCAACAACCGGTGTTCTGTTCAATTGTTTTATGCAATATTATAACAGTTAGAATCATGATTGTTAGAGAAGAAATGATGTACAATAAAAGCTTTGCACGAGTAATGTATTGGCAGTTGTTTCTTCTATAGGAATGGAAGAATGCAAAAAATTTTGAAGGATAAATACTTTTCTATACATCCGGATTGGTCTTTTAGACTGCTATCAAGTCTACGTATTTTCCTCTCAATTTTTCTGGCTTTCATGAGCTCCTTTAATAAAGTTTTCTGCCATTGAAGAAAGATTGATAGAAATCCCAATCCTTTTTATGTCATATCATGCTGGCTGAATTTGAACTTGCAACCTCACTGACCTAGAGACAGCACTAATAGCACTAATTCATAGCTCCTTAATCAAAAACTCCAACCTTAAACACCATAATATCCCACGACTAGAGATTTCAAAATATTATATAACTTTCATCCACTTGATCACATTATTGGCCGCTGTCCGCGTCTTAAGAATGTAAGGGAGACAATAAAATACATACATGATTTACAGCCAATGGGACTCGTCTAAATCCCTAGAACATTTGATGTTTTTTGTTCCACTGCATAAGCTACATAATACTCCAGTCCACGTGATAGGAATCCTGAACCTTTTTTGGGTGTCCCCTTGACCCTCACAACCACATAAGAAATAGGATTTCCTGGCAAGAATTAACTCTTTCAGGACCCCTATGACAATACATTGTGACCAATATATATATAACACTAAAATCAAGACCAGAACACAACCCAATTGTCATACCCTATCCAAAAAATTTAAAAAAAAAAGAAGGAAAAGAAATCAATTGTTGTGCCGATGAAAAAATGCATAAAAACGGCAAGAGAAAAAAAAATAAAACCAATAAAATTATAATTATCAGAATAAAACATACTTCAACCCAGATATTAAAAACTTGTTGCTAAAATAGTAAGACATGGAGCAAAGAAAAACACCAATAAGAGTGATATGTGCTATCTAAAGGAAAAAAAAAAAGGCAATCAGAATCAATAAACTATAACTGATTGGTGCAGAGAATTAGTTATTGTTTTATAAAAACAAAAGCAACAACCCTTTCCACATTCCACTAATAAAAATATTACAACATAAATAAAGACCATCAAAATAACCAAAAGAAACTAACTTTTTCCGAGATCATCCTCATCTGAATCAATCAAATCCAAATAACAGTAGCAAAAAAAGGCAGTTCCAACGAGACGAGAAGTACAAATAAAACTAAAAAGTATGAACCTTTTTTACAGTAAAAAAAAAAACAAAACTTTGTATTTCACCATTAATATATACATATAATGGCAAAGTATTGCATCACAAGGAGACAGTTACCGGAGAAAAACTGGCCAGCAGTGAAACTGAAATGGAGCTGAGGGGGACAATCACCGGCGGCAATAAGATGGTCGTTAATGGCTTGAATGCGACGTTGAGCGGAGTCCATATTGAGATATCGATAGCAGCAACGGCAGCAAAGGCTGAGCAGAAAAGGTATGTTTTTTCTGTTTGTCGCCAGGAATGATCGATAGCCAAATATAATGTAATAAAGCAAATTACAGATAGGGGTTTAACGAATTCCAAAAAATAAAAATAAAAAACAATTTTTTAAATAAAAATATAATTTAAATGACAATAGAAAAATTACAATTTAAATATGTTGATTATTATGTGGTCGCACTTATTAGTAATAAGTAGAAAGTTTTTAAAAAAATCGTTAAATTATATATGTAATTATAAAAAAATTCAAATAAAAATATTTTAAATATAAAAAATTATATAGTATATTGTATTTTAATATTTGAAATTTATATAGAATTAAATAAAATGGTCATTTATCTCAAATGAAATAAAATAAACTGTTAATTTTTAAAAAAAAAATTATGACTGTAATTTATTAAAATGTTAGATAATATTATGTAATTTGTTAAATATAAAAAAAATAGAGATTCAAAAGGAAAAAAAAAAAAAAAGCATCGCTTTTCTAGGATGATGAAGGTATGGGTAGGAGACGGTGTTGTTTGAGATGATAAAAGCTACCTTTTATTCCTTTTAGTAAAGAAATAATAATAATTTTAATCAAATTGATAAGTAATATTGAAATATGCATAGCAAATTAATATTCTCATAATAAATAAAAAAATATGATTAGTACAAAAAGTATATTTTAAATTAAAAAAAATAAATATTATTTAGGAAGACTATAAGGAAAATATAGTGTAATGTAATATAAATTATTTTGGAATGACTAATTCTGTTTGGGAGTTTTTTTAACAAAATCAGCACTCCCCAAAATCATTCTTCTCCCATTTCTATAATATGAAATCAGAATGTTTAATTTTGTTAAACAATGTTTGTTTTCTCAAGATAACAAAAAATAAATAAAGATGAGAAAGTAGTCGAAAGAAAAAAATATCACCAACCATACACTGCACCAAAAATGATCCTTCAAAAGTCACAAGTTTGAATTTTTCCATCGCATGTTTAATAGTTGAAAAACCCTTTTGGTCATTTGCTTTGAGTGGGAAAGGGGCCCCAATCAAACTGTTTAGGACCTACTTTTCCACCAACTCTTTCTATTGTTCTAAAAAACTTGTTTAGGACCACACATTTTTATTGCTTGCTCTATCTTTCAAGTTTCAGTAGTTTGTTCTTTTTTTTTTTTAATATTTTCTGTAGACTTATTTTATAATTCATCTGCATTATTAAAATTAAAATTTATTAATAAAAAAATGTTATTTATAAAAAAAAAAGGTGGATAATGATGATGCTATGAACAACCCGACTTTTAATTGAATACCCACTTCATCTCTTAGTTGTGATAAAATATCAAATAATTTTCAACACAATAATAACAATTTTTTTCATGATGAGACCAAAAACCTCTTATTTAAGGGAAACAATCTTCTACCATAAAAAAAAAAATAAATAAATTGCATTTTTGTATCTAAATTTATCTTAACAAAATGTAAAAAAAAAAAAACTATAAATTTTAAATCTGAGAAATGCAAATCTAAAGATCCCCTAAGAAAAAAATAAAATTTAAATAAATGATGAATATAAGAGAAATAATAACAAATATAATTTCATTAATTAAAAACTAAAATAGAGAAATAGTTATTTGAAAAAAAAATTAATTTAATTTTTTATTTAAGAAGAAATGCTTAGGATTAGAATAGTATTATCTTTATATTTGGATGAATTGGTGGGAATTCTAATCCATATTCTAAAATATAAAATTTTATAGCACTACAGCCGTTAATCTTAATCATCTCTGGCAGGGGAGAATCGGATTTTGAGCTTTCTTAAATTATTATTTCTCATAACAATCTGACTTTTTCTATGTAATATTTTTAATTTATTTTTCTCTTCAATTTCACAATTTTCCAAAACTAATTTTATGAGAAAAGAGGTGATGGCAAAAAAGTCAACGGTCAAAACTCCAACTAAGCTTAAATTATCCCCCAAAAAAAACCCAATGAAATCAAATATTTCCATCTCTTATTTATGTTTAAGTTATAATAGAAGTCTATTACTCACGATGACATTCAATTATTTTTTAACTTGTAATGTTTTCCGCACTTTTTATTACGGGTGAAAAAAAAAAGTTTAATTCTTTTGAATAAATTTCTTATTTATAGTTAAAATATTAAAGATTTAAAAAGAAACAAATAGTTTCATGATATAAATAAAAGATTTAAATATAATGAAATAACAAATTATTGATAACAATCAATAAATAAAAGTTTATAAATAAATAGAATTTTAGTATTTTTATTAAAATTTGATTACTAACAAAATAAATTTTCGTAATGAAGATAATATTTTGGTAGAACTGAATTTTAATATATTAATAAAAGATTATATCAAATATAATTATTATCACGAAAATAATATATTAGAAAGTAAAAAAAATCAAAATTCTTAAAAAAATATAAAAAAATGTCTTTTCCTTGTAGAGAACGTCACATCAACTTCTCATTATTTCCGCTTTATAAATATACTACCAAGTAGCCCTGAAACTATTCATTTACCATGAGTAACCCAAAATACCAACATTTAGATAAATTATTATGAAACATTTAAGTTGTAATATAATGAAATTAAAACTGTTATAAAAATATTTTGAAAATTTTTTGCCAAGTAATCCCAATCACTAATAGACTACGCTGAATAATTGATACTAAATCCAAAACATTTAGGCAAATTCAGAAAAAAAAAAAATTATCAAAATTTTTATAAATAATGTCAGATTTATCCTCAAAATGATTTGTCAAATATAGCACTTACATGGACAAAAAATTAATATCCAGAGCTAATTTATCTAAATACCATATTCAAATGCATAATTAGACAAATTTCAAAAATTCATGGGTCAAATTGAACTCATCTATGTTAAACGCCAAATTTCAAAAGAGAACATCTCTAAAATATCATACTTCTACAGTTCTTTAGCCAATCGAGCGGTACAAAATTTCCTCTACTTCCATAGGTCTTGTATATGGCATATAATAATTTGAACATAAGAGAATTCAACACAAATGGAACTATGATAAAAACTTTCTTATACATCGGAGGCAATACCTATAAAAAAGACTTTTTAATAGGTGAAAAATTGTAAAATTTTTACCTCAACACTTCATAAATCCACAATCAAAGATACCAGTTAAAAACAAATTCAATTCTTTATCTTTATTTTCCTCCACCCTCTTAGAATTGAAAGTAATTTGATTATTCACTATATTATTTCACACAAAGTGTTTTCCTAATCAGAAAATTCTTATATTAGACTACTTTAGTTTCTTCATTGTGATATAATCAAGTCTTTGAACTGCATATAAATAAGAAACTGAAAAAGAAGTCAAATAAGGCAGGATTGCTTTCATGCTATCTATTAAAGTGCAACCTAGAATATAATCATAACGATATCTAAATCAATTCTTTTAGATAGGTTTCCCAGAAAGAAATTGGCTATAAAAATTCAATTCCTTTTGAGGTTTGTATTCTAGGACAGTATGTCCAGCTCCCAGCTCTACCATCATCAAATATAAACATTTAAATTATCAACGAAAAACATGATAAATTTAAAGAGTACATTGTTCAACTTGTGTTTGCAACTAAGTAGACATGCACTATTGTAATATGAAAATACTTTTATGGTAAAAATGTGAGGTTGTTATCGTACCCTTTTGTATACCTACAATCAACAAAAAAGGTCCCTAATAACATCCATTAGGAGCATTGTTTTGAAAAAATATACATATATATCTATATATTATCTTGAAACGCAAATGAGAGTTTCTTATTAATAGAATGTTTTAGGTGATATTGGTTAAAGAAAGATGATTGAAAATACCCAGCAACTTGTCTTTTGCAAATCAAGGGCCTCAATTTGTCTACTATTTGGCATCCCATTGATCTAGTCCATGTTTCACTGCCAGTGTATGGAACACACATATCGTCCAATTGATAATAGCAGTTCAGATCAATCGCTACAAAACACACAATGAAAGAAAAATCAATTCAAAGTTCTACACCTTACTAATTATATCGGTAATTATACAGTGAAGCTTAAAATAAATTGAGAAGAGTATTCAATGTCAAAATTCCAGTTAAATATCTAACAATTACAAAGTCATAATATGAAAATGTTCAACCGTGCACTGAAAATTATGATCAAGAATCCTATTTGTCACTGATTGACTATTGTTAACATGCACATTGAAGAGTATTCAATGTTAAAATTTATGTTCGAATTTCTAACAGCTACAAAGTCATATACCGCTAAATTTCAAGATTTCATTTTCCAGTATCATTAATAAAAACATATAATATCGATTGTAAGACAACCTAAATAGATAAAAAAATTAGAGTGGACCTTGAGAGTTTGCACAAAAGAGCCGACATTGGAAACGAAGAAGGAGATATGATGGTCTCTGGGTTGGATCAAGAATCAGTGAAGCGACTGTGTATGGTCCCTTAGGGAGCTTCCATGGCCTCGATGTCCTATATCTGCTAGCAGAGCAGAGAGGTGGGGTTTTAGAAAAAAAAAATTGAAGAAATAGAAAAAATACATTGGCCAATTTTGTATTCTAGGACCTTCAAAAGGTTCATTCTCAATAAATCTCTACATAAGAAAATAAAATTGTTGAAATTCACCAGTAACTTCATTGCATTTGCACATCTTCCATTCATATCAATTTGGGTTTTTCTGCACCATATTTTGATATGCCTCTTCTTCGATCTGGATTTCCCAAAAAAAATTTGACACCTCGAATGCAATGGGATTTCACACCTGGCGAATCTTTTACTCTACCTCCTCTTCATTGTATCTGCACTGAGCGAGGAAAGATTTTGCTTCTTTGGCGAGGCGGCAAAAAGGGGGATGAAAGGTTTCTTCTCTCAGGAGAGGGATGTTAGGAGGACTACGTCGTTTTGAAAATAATGAGTGAAATGGTGATGTTAGGAGGACTACGTCGTTTTGAAAATTATGGTGATTTTTTGGGAATTGCACTGCTCCAAGAACAGTAGAAGTGTTATGCCTTTTACTGTATTTAAATAGAAAGATAGATTATTTTAGTTTTCAAAATGAAAATTGCACTGATGTACAACCTAAAAATATTTGATATTACAATATAATCGAATAAGGTTCTATTTCATGACCGATTACATTTCATGTTTCCTGAACCTATAAATGATGGGGTCACAAAAAACAATTAATAATTATATAATAATGTTTTTATTAACAAATATTTTCATTTATATTTTTAATTTTTAATTAAATTTTTTTAAATATGAACATTTGCTGGTATTAACATTTTTTTTTAATTTATGTGTAGTACTTTAAAGTATAAATAATTGCTTGTAATTTATTATATTTTTGTTTTGTAGTTTTACTTGAACAATTATTTGTAATTTGTTATATTTTGTATTTTGCTTTGATAGCTTATTATTATTATTATTATTATTATTATTATTATTATTATTATTATTATTATTATTATTATTATTATTATTAATCTTTGGTTAAATGTCATCTTATTTATCATTAAAAATTTCCAAAACTAATCCTAGACTGGTAAGTAAAAAAATTGATTATTATATCATAAACCCATGTTGATGTTATATTATGAATCTTCTTCTTTTATGTGTGAAATAAAAATAAAAACATGCATTTTTTCATTATTGGATTTTTGATAAACTAATGAATTTAAAACAGGTTTATTAATTATAAGTTACTTTTAAAACTTATAAGTTCATCAATTATAACTTGCGATTTATCGTTTTAAATTTATAGGTCTATTAGTTATAACTTACAAGTTCATCGTTTTGGATTTATAGGTTTATCGTTTATAACGTACAAGTTCATAGTTTACAATTTACAAATTTATCATTTAAAACTTACAAATTTATCATTTATAAATTGTTTCATCATTTAACAGATTCATCATTTATAACCTGTAGGTTCATTATTTTATATTTACAGATTCATCCTTTTGATACTACAGATTCATCATTTAGATTTTGCAATTTTATCATTTACAACTTGCAGTTTCATTGTTTTAAACTTAAAGATTCATCAGATAGAAACTACAAGTTCATCGTATACATTTTGCAGATTCATCGTTTGTATGTTCATTATTTCTAACAAATATATCATCTTCAACCTCTTCAGCCTCTAGATTTTCTCTCTGTACATTACTCATTTTTAGTTCAAATATTTTTATTTTCAATCATTTTATTGCACAAATATATCAAAATTAATTTAATCACAAACAATAAAAAACAATAACTAAAACATTCAAAAATATTAAAAATAAAATTAGATATGCAAATTAAAAAATTATTTCTTTAAAACAATTCTGCAATAAAAAAATAAGTTTCTTTCTTTTTATCTTTTTGAAAAAAAAATAAGAAAAAGATGATAATAATAATGAAAAAAACTATTAATATGATAATCGTTTTTGTTTACAAATACGTAAAAATTATTTAACTTAAAAAATAATATGATGCCTTTTTAAAATTGAGACCACAACATAAACTAAATACAAATCCATAATATAATTTGAATAAGAAAACATTGCAAGGCTTTACATAAACTGTGCTAACTAGATCTTTGAAATTCCGAATTTCTCTTTGTGCATCAAGTGTGGATATCCACCAATAAAAATTAATTCATTTTTTTTCAAAAAGTTGTTTTTAGTTCAGATTATGAAAATCTATAATCAATTAGATTATGCCAAAATAAATCTGTGCAATATAAACCAATATCAACAACAGATTAATGATTAGAAAAACAGATTAAAACAGTATTGATAGATTTGTTAATCCCAAGTGAAATTAAGATCGAAAAACCTCAGAGCCTTGGATCTTCGGCTACCCCTTTTGTCAGTTGCAGGCCATCAAAAGAAAAGAATCAATAAACGATTCTATCTCAAGAACAATCCACTCAGTCCCCAAGGGATCTGCAGAAAGCCCCTTGCACAATTCTTAATCATCTAATTTCCTGTTTTCATATAAGATTTGTTCTTTTTATCATAAATCGAAATAGACATATCCACCATCAGGTAGTTTAGGTATATTATTATATTAGCAATTTAGCATCTATTCTATTTCCTTCAACCATATAATCAAACATATGCCTTTAAGTCGGCTTTTACCATCATATAAAAACTGCCTTTCAGTCAGCTTTTACCAATGCAAAATCCTTAATTGCGTGCTCTCGCACTAATCTATAATCAATTGCTACTCGCTAACATTTCCTCTTCAAAAATCACAAGAAAAATATTAACATCAAAGGCTTCATTTGGTAGCCCTAGTGCCAATCCTGTTGCTAAAGTAACTGAACCGAACCGATCAGTTGGAACACATCCTCCTGGTGAAAGATTTGAATTTCTAAAATTTGGCTAACTCTATCGATAGCCGTAGCAAAGGTCAGGCACGAACTATAAATATATTTGGATACAACCATCTATGAACCTTCACAATAAAAATAAAAAATAAATAAAATTTAGTCGATGGACACAACTCACTAGTATACAAGTACGCACCTTCATTCCGTTGAAAGGCACTCTATCCGTTTAATCTGTTCTTCAATTGCCAATTTGGGGACAGTCCCAATCATTCACATTTATAAAACACCATTCATTATATTACCTTAGCTACAATGTAAAAACACGTATATCTTTGATTCGGCTATTTACCAAAAGTGTATCATCAGCCTGAGCCTACTAACTAATAGTTTCTCATTACAAGAGCTCCATCAACTGCTGTGCCACATCTGCATCAAACAATCAAAAATACTGATGAGTTAGCAATAAAAATCTACATATATATATATATATATATATATATATATATATATATATAAGTACCCATTTTTGTTGCTTTTAGAAAGGAACAGTTTCAGTACTCCTGATCAAATAAATTTTGTTTGCTTTCACACTAAATTGATAAACTTTAAAAACTGGATCTTCAACCCCAACAATAGAATGTCCAACCTTGTTAATCATCATATCTAGACTCAAAACTGGAACTAATCACCGGTTGATGAACATACAAAAGTTATGCACTTTAAAGCTATATGGACCACAAATGTTAATAGAAACTGCGAATACCTTGAATAATGGCGGGTGTGGCTTGGAACTCCTGCCAGATATTCCGGTAGCAAGCCAGATCCAAATGTAGAAACCTGGCAGCAAGGTAAGCAGCACCAGCAGCAATATGATGAGGTTTAAACTGAAGCCACAAAGAACTTCGAAGCCTACAAAACAAAACAATAAAATTTTTAGTAGAAGTACCAAAGTCATCCTATTTCAGCAAATAAGAAAATCAACCTGCCTGGCGACACTAATATGAATAGACAATCTTGTGCGACTTAGCATATATTCCCTCATTATGGAAACACAATCAGTAGAGAGAGTATAAGAATTAAACATACAGCAATAAAGCTAAACATAAGGTTCGAAGCAAGAAAAGAAAGCAAGTCAAGTCATTTTCTCTTACCAACCAAAAAAGCAGCAACCCAGGATGAATATTTTGCAAGAATCTGTGCAGGATTGCTGATAGAGTACCAAAACTTATAGCAAACAAATTATAATCATCTACAAACGCATCTACTCCCGCCCAATTCTGCTGCAGGGGCTTTTTAACTCTAGAGACATACACAACTCAAAAGAAACAAACAGAAACTAGGAGCACATTACAAATAACTTCTTAGACCAGTATCTGCATCTTCAGCCCAACAACTCGATCTGGAAAGGCCCATCAAAAGACATGCACTAATGCTCATGAAGCAAGAATGCAACCCCAGTTATGGGATACCACCATCCCAAATAATCTAGCAGGCACCAGATAAAGCTACAAGTAACATTTATATTCATAATAATTAAGAGATGAGGTACAGTTGATACACATCCTGTATACAGATGTACTTGCACTGTAACAAAGTTCAAGTTCTTAAAAACTTTGGCTGAATTAGAGTACAACCATATTATTCTTCATCTGTTTGGGATAAACATTGGAAACTTTCTTCCGAAACACACCATTTTAGATGTTACAGAAAAGCATCTTGAAGCAGCTATTTAACTGTTAGGAGTATTAATGGCTAAAACATCCAAAATACCTAAAGAGCAAAGAATAAAACAGATACCATGAAAATCCCCATTCCAACCACCCAGCCCAAAAATCAAACATTCAAAATGTTGAGACCTCAAGTTTTTATCCATGATCCATTTGGCGACCTGGGCTATGTTGATCATATTTTAGAAAATATCGTACGTTCAAACCAAAAACAATTCTTATTGCTTAAAAAAAGTGAAATTGAGAAAGAAAATGTGAAAATAATAAGGCTTCAAAAATTGTCAATTTACAGAAAAGATTCTATATGAGACGACCAGACCCAAGGGTTTGGGCTCCAATCTTACTGAACAAAGCAGCAGCTGAATTCCAAAGGCATTTGTTCATGTGTTTATATGAGTGTGTGCGCGTCTGAAATAAAATTCTCTACCCAGCTTCCAAAGTCTTTTGGATATTATCTACTACAGTACCAAAATCACTTTGGGAACTTTACATTTTATAGTTACAGAAACCAGGCCTGAATACCTTTGGAAGTCTATATAGTTCCCCAAAAACAAAGGCATTACCCTATAACATGTTAAAACATGTATTCATATAAGAATTTTCTGACAATATCTCATTTTTAACTAGTATAAATTACAGCCATTTCATACAAAACTAACTATATCGTGAACATGGCCATTTCGCGATCTGCACAGAGGTAATTAGAAATTAAATAAAATGGCCAACATCACATCAAGCATGATGTTTAGCTGAGTGACACCTTAGGTTATATAAATAAGTCAAAGTGCAAGTGAAGAGAAGCAAAAGGTATGATACTGAGTTTATTGAAGCAAAAGGTACAGATACCAAACTAACACTGAAGATTAGCAAGGCAGTGCAATTTCAACATAAAAAGAAACCTACTAATCCTGCTAAAATTCAACCGTTCATTAGGTTCTATTCTGTAGTATTCTTTCTTTTATGTTCTCCAGCTCCTTTATTTTAAAGAGAGTGGTAGGAAGAGGAGACATTTCCTCATATTTCCTTCCCCACTTTCTGGCTTCAAGTTGATCAAGAGCATTTCAAGAATTTAACAAGGTACAGGAAATATGAACACACTATATATGGAAAGAAAAATTATAAACCGACTTCTGGAATAGTTAAAAGCCATCATCTTTCTTTTAAGCACTTGATGCACCAGACCTAATTCAACTAGTTCATATATCAACTTCACTTAACTAGGAAAGAAAACACAGTTTATTTAACACATGACAGCCTCCACAACATGCACAATGCATGAAACCTCATGCTAACAACCACCCTCTGAAATTGAGAAAACCCATAAATTCATTAGACAAAATAAATGAGGGAAAGGTAAGGAGAGGGCCTGACACTTCAAATGTGAAGAAGTACCCATGTCGGATACTTACAACATGGGTATGGGTATAGGATCCTTACCGGATCATTCACTTTAAAAGTGGGTAATTCCCGGTATAAAAGCATGATGTTTAAACTTTAAAAAAAAGTCATTATTAGTTTGTTTAATACTAATGTGTTTAACTTTTTAAGTTATGTGATATCATTTTGTTGTTTGTCTTTGTTTTGAATTTGGACTTTGGACTTTTTAAGTTTATAGTTTGAAGTGAAATTGAGTATTGCAATTTTATTTTATTTAATAATTTAAATGTTATAATTTGATTTATCTTTTAACTTAAATTATTATATATAAAAATTAAAATATTTTTATTTTTATATATATAAATTTATCCCCATACCTGTATTCTAATTTTAGAAATTTTTTTGCAGTAACCACATACTCTATAATTTAAAAAACAAGAAGTCAGACTTCTAGATAAGTACCCATGTCAAATACCTGTACTTGAGTCCAAGCAACATAGGGGAGGGAAACATTGTAGCTATCAATAGTCCCTCAACTGAAATCCACATAAATAGCTCAAATAAATAAAAGCAGACAAAAGAGGGGGAATGGAAGAACATGGGAAAAATTGAAAACACATTAACTGGAAGAAAAAAATTGAAAATTGAAAACATTAACCAGAAGTATCTTATATCAAGGTTTAAAAAGAAAAGAATGAGAAAAAAGGTCTTCACTATATGGATTTATCTTGAATACCACTTTGTAAGAGGCAGCACTGTAACATATAAAATAGTTAAAAATGTTCTAAATTTGATTTTTTTGCATTCTGCAACAAGATAATAGAGGTTAATATAGAATGTCTGTTTTGATCTTTTAGGAGTTTATCCTTTTTTTTTTCCTTTTTTTTTCTGACGTCAACTTGGAGGATGTCTCTCTCCTCCATGTAATTTCTCCATTTTTCCCTTTCAATATCTTGTTTTGTGCATACAGTAGTAAATACTGTATCAAACTATGATTGTCTTTGAATAGAAAAACTGGATATACTTGATTATATAAAAGTAAGACAGATGTAGCACAAAAAGGAAAGGCAAGAAAAAATATAACAGGAGGCAAAATGAAAACGTATGTTGAAGTAAATATAGCATAATACATACATTTATCCATGTGAACAGCTGTATATAATAATGAAGTTTAATAAATAATATTTTAAATCGATGATAGACAATTGATGTCCATACTCCCAGAAAGCACTTATTATTTCCAAATATGAAGGCCTTCATGATGGTCTTTAATTGGTTCTAGTCTAGTGACACATAAGTACCAGAAGTAAGCAGCAAATGACTTATAGGACCCATCATTAGGAGGCCATTATATAAATAAATAGACATGCATGAAAATTCCCCTTATAGCCCATGTTTGTAACAACCAACTTTTATGCTCTACCATCACGACAGGCCCATGTTGACAAGGTATGGAAATATCCATTCCAGACCACATATGTAAACTCAAAATGGATCAACTATATAGCTGCAGTACTTGTTGGTACTCATACCAACACCTGCTGCTTTACTGACCAATGCTTGGACTTTATTTAGGAGGAAAAACAGTTAAAAAAATGGCATTAAAGTAAAAAAACCACCTTGATTTCAACAGCTTGTGAAAAAGGAGCAATTGTGACATGAACTGTGCAAAAATAAAAATTAGTTTTACAGCAAAACATGAGAAAATAGACACATGGTTGATGGAAGACAACTAGCAGAGATCACCTAAGCATGCATGTACAAAAGACATAATAATAATAATAATAATAATAATAATAATAATAATAATAATAATAATAATAATAATAATAATAATAATAATAATAATAATAATAATAATAATAATAATAATAATAATAATAATAATAATAATAATAATAATAATAATAATAATAATAATAATAATAATAATAATAATAATAATAATAATAATAATAATAATAATAATAATAATAATAATAATAATAATAATAATAATAATAATAATAATAATAATAATAATAATAATAATAATAATAATAATAATAATAATAATAATAATAATAATAATAATAATAATAATAATAATAATAATAATAATAATAATAATAATAATAATAATAATAATAATAATAATAATAATAATAATAATAATAATAATAATAATAATAATAATAATAATAATAATAATAATAATAATAATAATAATAATAATAATAATAATAATAATAATAATAATAATAATAATAATAATAATAATAATAATAATAATAATAATAATAATAATGAACATGGATCCTAGAAATGGTCTTTGAACCTAGCCAAGTCAATTGAGTTCCGCAATCAGTGTCAAAGGGATACCATGGAGCAAGCAAGCATGTCTAATAAACTAGAATTTTGAGTATGGGAAAATTTTAATTGCAAAAATGGTTATGGAGGTTCTGTGGCTATCTTCTATAGCAAGATAATTGATGGGGATTAATGATGGTTATGTGATCCACAACATATCGGCAGTACAACTTCAGAGGTTAAAAAAAACTTTCCATGCACAGCATATCAATCCGCCAGCTAACAAGCATGCTAATCTTGTGTAGACCCTGCAATTATATGCCACGCCAAAAAAAATCAATATCCCATACCAGAATTACTTGACAGAGTAGTTGCTCGAAAGAAGAATATTATTCAAACAAGCATTTCACAGTTTCGAACCAAAAGAAAACAAGAAGAAACCTAAAATATCCTCCTCCATGGCCCAAGTACCACAAAACCTCAACAGTTATTCTAACTGGTTAAGAATCAAATTCTCGCCAGCCATTAACCGAATTACTGGCTAAAGGAAGCTGCAACACCACTTCCTATACAGTATACATTAACCAGTGCCTTTAACTGAATTACTCTTGGGAAAATCCACATATAAATATATTACAACATGACCAAACCAAATCGGTTCCTGGATAAAGAAGCACGATCAGAATCCTATTTTGTTAGTTTAATGCATGAGAGCTCATTCATTTTGTCACTAAAAGCAAATAATTATGAATGCACAGTGCCTGTAAGAATTTTAGATCAATTAAGTATATAAAAATGGAAGTGATCAACTCACCCTTCACTGACCAAGTTTAATGCCACGTTGACCAAAACAGATTGAGAAAATCCTAATTTGTTAAGGACAGATGTAAGAGGAGCATATGGATGCTGCACATTAAGTTCAAAATTTAGAGTCGTCAGAATCATTTGCTCAGCCTCAATCACCCGCTCCCGATACTGTTCAAACCAATCCTGTATAAAACATTCATTTTGCATCAGCATGCTAGAAATTTGAAGATGCAATTCAAATTTATTTTGCTGATCTATTTGCTAGACAGCTTTAAAATTTGAAACATGATTATTTGAGACACAAAAGCAACAAAAACATCTGAAAGAGTCTGAAATGCTTCTACAAGTACAAGAGCATCTGAATCCTCATTACAAGTGAAAAGATAACCCATTTTGAAAGCCATAGGCAGTAAGATTGCCAAACTTCAAAAACTAGCATTCCATCCATGAAAATTTCAAAGTGGCATACAAATATCATTTTTTTCCTCTTATATTTTTGTGAGAGATGACAAAAGTAGGCAATTCAGATTTTTTCTTTTTTGGTTGCATAATAAGAAAGGTAATAAACAAAGAGTTCAGTGAGATACTCACAACAGGGAGCAGGTATGACAAGAAAGTCATATCTTGCTTGTGGAAAATCTCACAAGATGCTCGCAATACATCGTTCAAAGGGCGTGGTGTCTCCTCGGATTTTGAAGCAAGAAAAAGAGCAGCAGTAGCAATTAACTGCAACAAAGGCAGACCATTCACAATGTGCAATACTAGTTGTATGCTGGAATATACAACTGAGCCGTAGAATGCATCTTCAAGAAATGTTTGGGTACAAACACAAGATATCTTTCACCAAGATTAGATAAGTTATCAAAGCCAAAAGACCAGAAAAAAAATGAACAAGAGCAAATCTGATGAATATTTAAATTCAGTAAGATAATACTAAAATATATGAAATACCAACATATGAGAAAGACACTTAATGATGAAAGGACTATGCTTCCAACTTTATTAGCATATAAGTCAAAAATCAATCAAAAATAAGTCCATGATGACTTTCAAATGATAATAACAACAATGACAGGAGGAGGAGGAGAAGTAAATAAGGCATCAATATAAGTAGTCTTTTCAACAAAAAATTATTCTTTAAATTGGTGAAAAAAAAAACCTTAACTGAAAATTATAGAAAAAATTAAGTCAAGTGGGATACCACCAATGTTCAAGTCAAAAGTACTAAACATAACAAGAGAGCAGGGGTTTTCAAAAATTATATTGAAATTCATTTATAGATACAATATTAAAATATTTTTCAGTAGAAACTTCAATGAGGTAATATTATATATATATATATATATATATATATATATATATATATATATATATACATCTCTAGAAATTTACTACTTGGAATGCCAGCACAATGCACAAAATGAACCTGACAATAGAAAAAACAAATTAGTAAATGACAACAGCTTTTCTTTCAAAAAGACATTATATTATAGGCTTGTGAATCATTCATCATCCAAAGAGATTCTAACAATACGACACAAAAATTAAGCCAAAGCTCTCGAAAAAACTCACATATCTATCGTGGCAAGCATGTGATCTTCGAACAAAAAACCGATGGCATAAAACCATGGCAGTCCCAACAGTAGTTTGCGGCCTGCAAGAATTGTCACAATCTTATAGTTATATAACTTTCCAAGAAACCAAAAGTTAATAACATAAACAAGGGAATAATGCCTGGTTTATTAGAAACAAGGCAAAGCCACCTCAAGCCCTTACTTAGAAACAAGGGCAATGAACAATCTTTCAATATATGCACGCATGTGTTTGTGTGAACATAGAAAGAAAAGAAAATAAATATTAAAGATATTCAATATAAAGCCCTTACAACTCAAGCTGCAGTCCAAGATTCTGAAGGAATTCACAGTAAGAATACCGCAAATGTGTTTCACGTAATGCGTCAATACCATCTTTTCTTGATGGGGAATGTCGCTCAATCTCATCCCGTGACATGAACACAGGCTCATCATCCTCCAATTTTGAGCGGTCACGTTTACAGCTGGTAGATGTAGAGGTCTCAGCATTTGATCTTGTAACAGGGACTGAATTCTTGTAGGTGGATGGAGCAGCACTCTCATATGTGATGGGCCACATAAAATGTCTTCCAGCATCTCCCCAAGTACCAGCACTAAATTTTCTTCTCTTTAATGATGGAGCGCCACTTGAAGGGTTAACATAATTGTTGCTGCTGCAGTTGATTTGGTCCCTAAATTTCCTGGGAAACTCATGGTTCGAAGTCCAGTTATGGTCATAATTGTTGTTCCTATGCATGTTCGTATTGCTGTTCCTGTTATTGTAGTTGTTTCTATTGAAAGATGGCCAACGATCATCATGGAAAGTGCTGCCCTGTGAATGATAATTCCGTCCAAATGACATTTTTCCTGAAAAAATATTCATAAACAATGCAATGTCAACAAGATTGCAAAATAAAAATATTTGAATGTAGTATAACTATGTCTGATATTTTTTAGTTTATGAAACCTTCCAACCTTCCAAAACTCATGCATCTAACAATATTTTAGCAAAGTTAGAACTCTAAGAAACCATATAGATTTTGATTTCATATAAAAATTAAAAATTCTCTTCGCACTCCAAGCCGAACTAGAAAATTAATTCATATTTAACTAAATATTAGAATTAATAAGCTCTAAAAAATAAACACAATTTGAACATTAAGCAATCGGAAGAAATTTAAACACTTTATCGGTACAAATAAAAAAAAATCACCAAAGGAATAGACAAAATCAAAGCATCTAAACTAAAAATTCTATGTCAAAGAAAAAAAAAAGACAGAAAAATCAAAAACCCCAAAAAATCCAATTATCAATAATTACCAGTTTATCAAGAGATGAAGATCTCAGCTCCGTGATTGAGGTTAAAAAAACAAACTTCAGGAAATCCGCCTTTTCCTTAATCGAATTGGGCGTGAAACTGAGGAGAGAATAGAATTATTATACGGGTTTAAAAGACGAGAAAGCGTGAAGGCACGTCAAAGAAAAGAAGAAAGACAGACAGGTATAGCGGCCAAACTGTTCTAATTTTTTTTTTCTTTTTCAATTTATCCTAAAACTCGGTGGTTTCTTTGCTTCTATATTGTGAAGCTTGACATTCTCTTTTTTTTTTTTTAAATGTTTTTTTTATTTTTTTGCATTTTGAAAACGATTTAAAAAAAATAAATATATACTTTTTTTTTAAACAAATTTAGGATAAATCATTTATAAAAATTAAAAAATTAATCAATTAAATTAAAATAAAATTTATACAAATTTTTGACACACAACAACAGCAAACACAAACACTCTCATACATATAATTTTATTTTCTAAAAAAAATACAAAATTTATTATTGGGGGCAATTGTAAAAATAATGCATGAAAATAAAAATAAAATTTACCTAAATTATTTTACTTTCTAACTAATAAAACATCATAAATAGTTTATAACAAATTTGATACTCACACAATATTCATATTAGTTAATAAAAACTACAAAATTATCAATTTTCTATCATAATTATATCACATAATATAATAAGTAATGATAATTCACATTTTTTCAGTTTTATAAGATAATTTTAAATTCAGATTATCATCATAAATATATTCATACTATTCTAAGACATAATTGATTTTCCCTTTTAAATATATTTTATTATTATCTGTTGAAATATTTAACTTTATTTTTTATTACTCAAATAAATAGATATAAAATAACCAATATAAACTGGTTAGAGAAATTTTTGGTTAGATGCTTATATGCTTCTTAAAAATCTAAATTATCTTCAATTGCAAATTACATCTTAAGAAATTGAATGAAGTGACGAAATTTTACAAAGCAATTATATAAATATTCTTTAGAAAGAGAATATTTGATCAGTTTTTTTTCCTAAGACTATTTGATATTAATTATGAAGATTAGAGCAGATTAATCATAATGGAAAAAAGAAAAAAGTGAATTTCGAATAAATTTTATATTAATGACAATTTTAATAATTTACGTTATTTTAAAAAAAGTGTGAATATTTCAGCAAAATATGAGGAAAAATACAAGAGGAATTAATAGGTAGAAGATAATTAGTACTTTTGATATTGAAATTATTTTTTAAAATATAAGATTGTGAGATAAAATCAAAAGAAAGGGTTTGAAGCTAATTGTATAAAATATGATTATGTGACGTTGAAAATTTGAAAATAATTGGTTTCAAACCAAATAAAACTTATATAATGGGTCCAACTGGATTAAATGGGCCTGAATTACTTGGCCCATGATTTCCAATCAAGTTATTTAATATTAGAGGTTAGAGGTGGTGCTACCTAATGTTATAGTTAAGATTTCCATCCCCCAGCCTTACTATTTCATATATATCTCTAAATCTCAAAAGATCAAAAGCAAGATGTTTAACAATTGCGCACAAGGATTATTCTAGATTTCAAGTTTCAACTTGTGCTTAATTATATTGTAATTTGTATATATGATAACTTTTTTCTTTTCCAAAAGCACCAAAATAATAACAAAAATAATTATGATTACTTTCTTTTATTGTTATAATATAGCCACAGAAGATTCAATTTAAATAAATAAAAAAAAGGATAAAGAGAGAGGAGTAGATGTTTTATTATAGAAAGGGGAAAAATTGCAAGTTTGAGTTTGGTGATAGGATTTTTTTTAAACTAAAGGTTTCGAGTTTAAATTTTAAGTATGAAATATTTTTAAAATTTGATAATTTATCCTTTTTAGTAGGTTTGTTAGGTGAGAATTCAAATTAACCTACGGGTTGGTGGAATGTTTAAATTTTAAGTATGAAATATTTTTAAAATTTGATAATTTATCCTTTTTAGTAGGTTTGTTAGGTGAGAATTCAAATTAACCTACGGGTTGGTGGAATGTGAGATATAATAAATAGTTTAGACCAAAAAAGATATAACTAAAAATATTGATAAAAAGGTAAATACATATATAAATTTAAGATGTTGGAGCTAAATTATGAGAATTAATTACAACGGTTAAAATAAAAATAAAAATAATTTTGAGAGCTATAATTAATTTAAAAATTATAAGGGAGACCATATAGTTATGTCCTTGAGAAATTTTCCTTTTTCCAGTCAAAAGGATAATAATAGTTGAAAATAAATTAAAAATTAGGATTTTTTAGACTAAAATTTTAAAATTTGATCATACAACTAAAAATTCATGGGCAGTGGGTGCAATTAACCCTGAAAATGTGATGTGTGGCGCCACATCTCCGAGAATAACATTCCTTAATCCAATCCCCAAATCATAGCATGCCCATGAATTATCTACATTGCTCTTGTTGGACTTTATGGTATTGGGCCGCCCATGTGGGCTTGATCCAGCCCAGACCCATATATTTTTATATATAAAGTTATGAAAAGATATAACTTTTAAGAAATATAATAACGAAAAGATATAAGAAAAATAGATAACTTTTCATCATAAGTTTTCTCTGAAATACGGAAATTCTTAGAAAAGAATTTCTTTATCTCCGTTCAACAACAAGATAATCAAAGCGTTCGTACTGTGGAATTGAGTCAAGTTTTAGTAATTTGTCTCCGCCTAAAACATTGAAAGCGCACAATTCACCCTCAACAAGTAAGTATCCGCTGCTCTAGTAGTTTCCTTCATTGGTATCAGAGTCCCGTTTGTGCATTTTTGTGCTTAAAATCATAATTGTGATGATTTTTAAGAAATTTACTATGCAAATTCGAAATTTCTTCAATTTTTAGAAAATTGATTCTTCAGTTTCATAGTTCAAATTTGGTATCATTGGAAAGCTCTCATCACAAGCATTCAAACGAGTATTTTTGCATAATTTTCTGATGAGTGGTTGAATTTTTATGATTTTTTAAAGTTTCTGAGAATATTTTTTTTGAAAAAACTGTCATTAAAACGATTCCCACTCTCAGATCATGTATATGTTGTTCAAACACGGCCAAAATGGTGTTGAAACGGAATGAAAATGGTCTCAGTGTTTTTAAAACCGTAAAAAATGTGCAAATTTTCAAAAATCGGTGCAAAATCAACCCCGAAAGACGACGCGTGACACGCTAGCGGTTAGGAAAACGGTTTGCCACGTGTCAACGGTTTCTAACGGTTTTTTGCCACATGTCATGACACGTGGCAAACGGTTTCTAACAGTTTTTCCACGTGTGCATGACACATGGCAACAGTTTTCTGACGGTTATGATACGTGTCATGCCACGTGTCCGTGACATATGGCAGTTAAGCCACGTGGCTTCCACTAGTTGGTCGACAAATGTTGATGTGGAGGGACAGGTGGCAGCGTGTGCGTGGCAGCGCGTGTGGGACAGATTCGTTCGGTGCGTGGGGGCGCGTGAACGAATATTTTTGGTCAAAATTTTTTTTTATAATTCTCAAAATTTAATTTCCAATTTAATGGATATTTTTTCAAAATTTTTTGTGACTGTTTGATGAGAAATTTGGAGAAAAATATGCAAATAAGAACATAATTACATGTAATTTTTTTTGTCACATAACATATATGATATTTAATTGAGTTTAATGTTGGTTTAATTTATTCAAATATGTAGTGAGGAATATGATGATTCGCGCTTTGGAGCGATTATGTGCATATAAGAAAGATTCGGAACATTCTCTTGAAAAATATATTGATGAGATGTATCATAAAATTTGGACTTTCTATATGATGTTTAATCAATACTATGACTTAGCTGTGGAACAACATATGTCAATAGTTCTTGATTCCTTTCCTGATTCATGGGAAGAGGAAAAGAAAACGCTTAAAAAAAGATTAAGCGACTTAACTTATGAAAATCTTGAAAGAAATTTGAATTGGGAACTGAAGCGCCGTATACAAAATAGTATTAGGCGATCTAGTAAATCGATGAATAGTTTTCCATGGATGAAAAAGGTATCTGGTACACTGGCAAAAAGAGATTTGCTGAGAGGGAACCAAAGGTTCAACCAGATGATGAATGAATTAAACTCAATATTAGAAAAATATTTATTTTTATGTGTGACAGTATGTTATATATATATAATTTTTTTTGTTTTGTTTGTTTTTGAACATGTAATTGATGTTTATCTTATTTTAATACATATATATTATTATTGTTAAATTGTATTATATGATGAATGTATTGTGGGAATATTAGATTGGTAGATTGATAAATCTCATCTAATATAGAATTAATTGGCGCATGTTTAAATTAAACAATGATAACTCGACTTTGTTAGTAGGAATTGATTGAACTGTATATACAGTTTTTTTGTTTCTACTACTTATGTTAGGTTATTATTGATTAATTTAAAGCATTGTGACTTGAAATTGATAAAAATAATAATGAATTGTGCTAATTCTAATTATAATCATTGTTTCTAAATAGTTGAAATGGCTGCAACAAAAAGCATTATTGCTGACTTGAATCAAGGAGATAAACTAAATGATAAAAACTATGACATTTGGCATCGTAAAATTCAGTATCTCCTAGAAGAGCAAGATATGCTAGAAACTATAACACAACCAATGGCTGAGCCTGAGCATGGAAATATTGCTCAACATAGGCGAGATATGGAAGCATATCAAGCCTATAAGCGCAAGGATAGAGTTGCTCGCATATTGATGCTGAACAACATGAGAAATGACTTGATGTTACGCTTTGAAAAGCACCGCTCAGCCCAAGCAGTTTGGGATGCTGTTAAGGTTCAGTTTGGTGGAACCTCAACAACAAGACTGCGTCAGTTAACTCTAAAGTTTGATGCATATAAGAAAAATTCTAATCAAACAATGAGGCAACACCTTACTGTCATGTCTAACATGATAAGTGAACTGAAAGGTGCTGGCCATGAGATGACTGATGAGCAACAAGTTCAAGCTGTGATTCGCTCTCTTCCAAAAGCCTGGGAACACATGCGTGTCAACCTTACCCATAATGATAATATAAAAACTTTTGATGATGTTGCCCGACATGTTGAGCTAAAGGAGGATCGTCTTCTCGCTGATAAGCCTCAAGGGGAGGCTTATATGACTGAGTCTAGAGGCAAAGGGGCTTCTAGCTCTGGGCAAAAGAAATGGAAAGGTAAGGGAAAATGGCAAGGAAAGGGAGAAAATAAGACAAAATTTAATGGAAATAAACGCAGCGGAAAGAAAGGCAAGAACATGAATTGCTTCAATTGTGGGAAGCATAGTCACTTTGCTCGTGATTGCAATGAGCCAAAGGTATTGTATGACCAAATTAGTCCTTCGAATTTATATGTAAGTAGTTGCTTAATGTTAGTTGAAATTGTTCCTTATTGGACTGTAGATTCAGCAGCAACAGACCATATAGCAAGGGACCGATTTGTCTTTGTGGAATTTTGTCGAATTCCAAAGGGGAGTAGAAAAATCTATATGGGGAATAATGCTTCGGCTATGTGGAATAATGATCGGTTCCTGCAGGCTAGTGCTGCGGGGAGGTCGCGCATTTTATCTCCATGATGTACTTTATGCTCCTGATGTTCGGCGAAATTTAGTTTCTATTATTGTTTTGCTTGGACTTGGCTTCAAAATTATTTTTGAAGATGATTGTGTTAAAATATTTTTGGACAAAGTTTTTTATGGTTCTGGACATATGTTGAATGGTTTTATAGTGTTAGACACTATTTTTATAGATGTTAAGCAATTTATATTTCTTGTTGGAAATTTCAATAATGTTTCATTAATTAATGATACTAAATGGCATGCTAGATTAGGACACATTGGGCAAGATGGTTTAAAAAGATTAGCAAAAGTTGGTCTTTTAGGATCTGTTAAGAAAATAGATTTGCCTATTTGTGAGCATTGCCTAGTTGGAAAAGCAACAAGATTACCATTTGGCAAAGCCAAAAGAGCCACATTTCCTTTACAACTTATACATTCTGACATCTGTGGCCCAATGAATGTTAGAGCAAGACATGATGCTCATTATTTCATCAATTTCATAGATGATTTCACTAGATACGGTCACATTTATTTGATCTCCCATAAATCTGAAGCATTAGATTGCTTCATACGTTATAGTAAATTGGTTGAGAATCAATTAAATTTGAATATAAAATCATTAAAGATCGATTGAGGGCGTGAATATCTATCTGATTTATTCAAAAGTTATTGTGATGATAAGGGTATAGCTAGGCAGCTAACTATTCCTTCTACTCCGCAACAAAATGGCGTAGCAGAAAGAAAAAATAGAACTCTATTGGACATGGTTAGGTCAATGATGGCGCAAGCTAATTTACCAATTTCCTTTTGAGGAGATGCATTAATGACTGCTGCCTACATTATAAATCGTGTACCTTCAAAATCTGTTCATTCCACCCCATATGAATTGTGGAAAAGCGAAAAGCCTGAATTAAGCCATATGCACCCATGGGGTTGCGCAGCTTATATCCACAATACTTTCTATGAATATGGAAAGCTTGGTCCGAGGAGGAAGAAATGTATCTTTATAAGATATTCAGAATTCTCTAAAGGATATGTATTCTTGGGGGAAGACACAAATGGAAGAATAATAGAAGTTGAGTCACGAGATGTCATTTTCTTAGAAGATGACTTTCCTGAAAGAGGTGAGATAAATAAGGATTTCCAATTTTATGAAATGGAAGATCTTGAAACTAGTGGGAGTGCAAAAATAATTGATTTAGCACTCACAGAGCAAGAATTTATTGCTCTTCCTAAACCAAGTGGGAGTGAAAGAATGTCAGATTTTGTTCCAATTGAGCAAGACCACGAACAATCTCAACCTCAACGTAGTAATCATGACAAGATTCCCCAACGTCGATTTGAGATTGAGGGGGAAGCTTTTATGATTGCTCTAGATGAAGAATAGTCTAAAACAGTAAAACAAGCTCTTTCTGGTCCTAAAGCAAAAGAATGGATTAAAGCTATGAAAGAGGAAATGGATTCGATGATATACAATCAAGTCTGGGATTTGGTTGAGAAACCGCCTGATCGTAAAACTATTGGGAACAAATGGATTCTCAAAATAAAACGTAAGGCGGATGGGACAATAGAAAGATTTAAAGCTCAATTAGTAGCTAAGGGTTACACAAAAAAAAGAGGGAATTGACTATGAAGATACATTCTCACCTGTAGTCAGGTTTGCATCAATTCGCCTCATTCTGGCTATAGTAGCACGAATGGACTTAGAATTATATCAAATGGACGTTAAAACTGCTTTTCTTAATGGAGAACTAGATGAAAAGATCTATATGGATCAACCTGAGGGTTTTGAACTCAAAGGACAAGAGCGCAAAGTTTGCAAGCTCAAAAGATCCATTTACGGTCTTAAGCAAGCATCAAGACAATGGAACCTCAAATTTCATCAAGCCATATTAAAGGATGGTTTTACGATGATAGAGGAAGACCATTGCGTATATGTTAAACGTTCTAACAATGGTTTTATAATTATGTCCTTGTATGTTGATGACATTTTAATAGCTGGAAATGATAAGAAGTTGATTAATACTACCAAGAAATGGTTATCATCAAACTTCGAAATGAAAGATATGGGTGAGGCTAGTTATGTACTTAGTGTTAAGATCCTAAGGGATCGCTCTAAAAGACTTCTGGGTTTGTCTCAGGAGACTTATATAAAGAAAATGTTAGAGCATTACCATATGCATGAATGTAAGCCCATAGATACCCCTGTCGAAAGGAATCTGAGCCTTAGTCTAGATATGTGTCCTAAAACATCGGATGGAAAAGAACGAATGTCTAGAGTACCCTACACCAATGTTGTCGGTAGTCTGATGTATGCAATGATGTGCATACGTCCAGACATTTGCTATGTCGTTGGGCTAATAAGCAGATTTCAATCTAATCCAGGTATAAAATACTAGATGGCAGTCAAGAGAATATTGAGATATCTAAAAGGAACTTCAGACTATGTTCTATGTTATCAAGGGAAGGATTTGCGCTTAATTGGTTATACTGATACTGATTGGGGAGGTGATATAGATCAGCGCAAATCGACCTCTGGATATGTGTTCTTGCTTAATGATTGCGAAATCTCATGGAGTAGCAAGAAGCAATCTTGTATAGCTTTATCAACGATGGAAGCTGAGTATGTAGCATGTTCCTCAGCTATACAAAAGGCAGTTTGGTTAAAAAGATTTTTGCAGCACTTAAAGATTATCAAGTCAGCATCTGAGCCTGTGACAATCTATTGTGATAGTATGGCTGCATTAGCTTATGCTAAGGATCCAAAATATCATGGAAAGACCAAACATATCCATATTAGATATCACTATGTTAGAGACATGATTACGGAAAATGAAGTGACTCTGAAACACATTTCTACAAACAAAATGGTAACAGATCCATTTACTAAACCAATAGCTAGGGATGCTTTTGCAAGGCACATAAAATCCCTAGGCTTATGTAGAATGTAATCAATATATGTTATGTTAGATCACTTGGTTTTTACAATTGATATATCATTACAATTGATTAATGATTTTTCAATTATATGAATATATTACAAATGTCAGTTAGCACTATTCGAGTAAGTATGTCGATAGACTTAGATTGACTCACTCACATGAGTAATCGCCTATGGCGCTACAGAGCGAGCAGAGATGAGACCATAAATGTAGAGGCATTAAGTGAATGACTAAGATGCAGTGGGAGCGGTCTTAGTTTTCATTCAAATTTTATAAGGTCGCCTTGATGAGGATCAAGATGAGATTCTTCGTATATATAAGAATCAACATGAATGACTTCTCCACCATTCATGTGCCTATATAGAGGAAGCTGAGTGTGGAATTTGTTATTTAACATTGTTGAATGTATAAATAAAAATTTCAAGTTTGGCGCATTTAGAGCGACAAGACTAATACTCATATGGTGTTTATTCATTTTGAACTAAGAGCAAGACATACACTCTTTCATCTTTGACAAGAAAAGAGTAGCTCCACCATAGCATGCATTTCATACTGCATGTGCTATACGACCTATCAGGAAGCGAAAGAATGGATCCCTGCTTCTTCGCTATGTGAGTCCTAGAAATCCTAGAAATGGATTTCAAACAATTTTACCCTTTGTGACTTTTGACTATATCATGATGTGATGAATTAATGTTGGCTATCTTAGGATGTATCCTATAGTCATGGAATGATTCGACTTAACGGAACATTCCTAGAAAAGCGAGTTAATTCAAAACTAATTGATATGAGGGCAAAAGAAAGAGTGCTTTGCTTATGCACTCACAGCTTGTGTTCACCGGCCGGAGTTATTATGCTTGATGAAGCGAGAAGTAACTTAGAATACAAAAGATTGTAAGAATGATTTGAGTATAGATTCATGAAGGATTGAATGATACTCGAATTAAGTGTATTGAGAAAGATACTTGGGGTAATTAAGCACATAATCAAAAATAATTATAACTTTGGGTTGATGTCTCCTATATGGCCTATAATTAGGTTTGTATTGGAGCCCCCACAATTTGTGTGCTTTGGATCGTACGGTCTATTCACTTGTATGAAAGATTTTTGTTTAAGTTTGAGATGTAAGATGATATTTGGATTGAGCCAAGCCCACTTTGGACGAGTGGGAGACGTTGGGCTTTATGGTATTGGACCGCCCATGTGGGCTTGACCCAATCCAGACCCATATATTCTTATATATAAAGTTATGAAAAGATATAACTTTTAAGAAAGATAATAACGAAAAAATATAAGAAAAAAAAATAACTTTTTATCATAAGTTTTCTCTGAAATACGGAAATTCTTAGAAAGGAATTTCTTCATCTCCGTTCAACAACAAGATAATCAAAAGCGTTCGTACTGTGGAATTGAGTCAAGTTCTAGTAATTTGTCTTCGCTTAAAGCATTGAAAGCGCATGATTCACGCTTAACATGTAAGTATCTGCTGCTCTAGTAGTTTCCTTCAGCTCTAATTACCAGTTTCGCGTTGGAAATAATAATGTGCAATTATAAATATTAATCAGTAGATTATTACATTATAAACAATTAACAGTAAACATGATATTTATTAAATATATATAGAATGCAAAATACTTAATATAATTTTACATCATTTAAAGTATTAATTAATAATAAAAAAATTGAGGTAAAAGAAAATATCTTAATTTTTATTCTATAGCTTATTACTATCAATATAAGTTTAACAAAGCAAAAAATATGGTTGAACATAAATAAATAGCTGATTTATCAGTATGGTCCACATATTCATGAATATGCATATAAGTAATTCATCATCTTCATACATATTTTTCTTTTAAAAATGCAGTTTTGGTAAATTAATGAGTTATTAGTAAGAAATGCATATGTTGAAATAACAAATTATAAAACAATAAAATGCAACTCGCGTTTAAAATTATTAAAATAATATAAAATTCTAACATATCTACTGTATTAAATGATGTAGATTTGTAAACGAATGATATCTTAAATTAAAATAATGTAAAATTCTATCATATTTATTATCTTAAATGATAAAGATTTTCAAATTAAATCATATCTTAAATGAAAAAGATTTTCTTGGGAGAACAAAATTAAAAATGAAAATAAAAAAACTACAAAGTTTATATTTACAATCAAATATCAAGCTAATATTGAAAGACCTAGCTCAAAGCAAATAGAAATACTCAGTCCAAATAGCATAGACCCTATTTCAGGTGGATCCAATATAGTGAAAAAAATGCAAAAAACTTGCAGAAATAACCAAAAACTAAAAAAGAATATTAAAACAAAAATAAGTTGGATTTGAAAGATAAAAAGATGAAAAAATATAGATTAGTTTCAATATGATATCATCAACTACACACAAATTAGGTATGACAATGTGTACATATAAATACAATTAAAATTATCATATATCTCCTTTCAAGAAAGATAAAATAAAGCATAGCACGTAAAGGAATCATAATTCTTGTGTTTTCTATTTACAGATTTATCCAGCAACAATATCCACAAAATTTAAAAAGAAGTTCAAAACAGGAATAAAGATTAATTTGGAAGCCAAAAGGAAGTAAAAGTAAGCAAAGAAAAAGTAAAAAGGAAGAAAAAAAGGATGAAAATAAAAAAAGAAAGAAGTAGAAGAAAAAATATTTTAGAAACGATATCATCTACCAAAGTAAAATAGGTACGACACAGTAAAACACATAAACGAATAACAGTTCAACAATAATTAAAATGTAAAAGAGAGATGGTTTATGCCTTTAAGACTTTGATTGGATAGTTAAAATTTGCATGGAAGATCTCTACATCCTGAACTTTAGCCTCTCCAATGCTTTTTCTTGCAAAGCTCGATTATCCTATTTGATTTGATAGATTGGACAAAACATGCAAGAATGATTAGTATCCAATTAATCAAAATTCCTCAATTTAAAAGCAATTAAACCTACTAACTAATCAAAATTGCATAATAATTTTAGACAAATCCAAGCATAAAAAATGTAAATTAAATATTGATATTCAATTTAAAAAGAATATTAAAACAGAAAGAAGTCGAACTTGAAAGCTAAAAGGAAGAAGAAATAAAGAATAGTTTAAAATAATAACATCATTCACAACAAAATTGATATGTCAATGCTTGCATATAAATTAAATTAAAATTATCATATATCTCTTTTCCAAAAAGATCATATAAAGCATGACATGTAAATGAATCATAATTCATATATTTTTTCTCAATAGATTCACCAATTAAAAATTACCCAAAAATTAAAAAAAATTAAAAGAGAAAAAAATTAAACTGAAAGTTAAAAGGTAGTAGGAGAAAGAATATATTTGAGATGATATCATCAATCTAAGCAAAATAGGTATGACATTAATTGCATTAATAGAAGCATACCAGTTGAACCACAAAAAACTAAATCAAATGTTGAGATTCATTGTTAATGTCATAGAATGATAAGTAATGTACCTCACATTGTTGTAGTGCTAAAAGTACCAGCATTCTCAGTCCAGTCAGAAGAACACCAATCCAAAGTGGAATTTTGAAAAGTATGTTCAATGCAAAGGTTGTACCAATCACTGGAATAAATGAATATAATTAGGAAAAAACTAAAATCTAAGGAAAATTGAAGGGAAAAAAACATATTGTTATAGGTTGCATCAATATTTTTAACCAATTTTTTTTTATAAATTTAATTATACATGCATAAGCACACTAATTAGTACATGCATATGGAAAAATACATTTCAATTATCAAAATAATGCATTCTAGAAATTTATATCAATACATTAATTATACCTGTCCATGAACAAAAAAAGTCAAGCATGAACAAAAGAAGTTACCAATTATATGACTATCCAATATTAAGGACCAGCTCAGCAATCATTATGTTTGAATGAATGGAAACATAAGATCAAAAACTTTGCATTTTTGTCGATGAACAACCATAGACAATGTCAAAACATCTAGAACCTAAAAAAAATTTAAGGTTTGCTGGATCTTTAAGGTGGAAGTTTAGCAATCTCTATCTCTTTTTAGACAAATTAATGTTTAAGTAACTATTCTTCGAATTGGTTAAGGAAAAAAAGTTCACTTAATCATGTAATTTCTCAAATAGACAATTCAATTTCAAATTCAAACAAATCAATATTTCATTCATTTATGTAGTTGATTGCTAAGATATTTTTCCTCAAAAAGGGTCTTGCTATTTAATTTTGTTACATCCATAGTTTTCAACAATTAAAGTTTATGGAAGATACCATTACTTTGTACATAAAAGGTAGAGTTTACATTGTTGCTAACCACTATTGGATAAAATTTTGAGATCTAATTTTGAGGTAATAAAGACAAAATATTCAAAATCTTATTAAATTCAAAGTAACCATAGAAAAGCACCCAAGTTTAACCTAAATATATGTCAACCTTAGTCAGCCAATTGCTTTTGTTTTCATTGCCAATGCCATAAATTTGCCAAGTTCCTATGATTAACTTAATTAACAATTAATTGGCATTGTAGTCGTATCTTTTATATCACCGTGAATTTGTGATGCTTTATGAAGCTGAAACATAAAGTTGTCATTTTTCAATCTATTTTTGTTTTTAATGAAGGTGTCAATATCTATAAAATGTTAAGTGGAAACATTTGAATATCTGTTGAGCCCAATTAAGCATATGGCAATCTTCTTCTCTTAAAGTTGTGCAGCAGTGTCTTGAAATTGGAAATGCATTTGATTTTTATCATACTCTTATTTTATGGGTAATAAATGGATTGAATCGAGATATTATTAGTCAAACCAGAGTCACAATTGGTGGTAGAATTCAAATAGATGCAACCATCAATTCAGGGAATAGGTTTGTTTTAGATACATAACCTGATAAACCAGAGGACACAAATTCTTAGGAACTTCACCCAACTTTCTAAATAAACTCCTTTCTTGCTTTCAAGATGTTTTGGATGATTTTAGATATTTTTCATATGCATTTACTATATGTCATTGTCATTACATTATTTGATTTTTCAGCACATGATGGAAAAATTATCAATTGCAAGCATTTACAAAGATTTCCTGACATATGTTTTGACCAAATTATACATGTTAACACACTCAGATCTAAGAGTAAATAATAATGACCATTTTTTATAAATTGAAGGAAGTAGCACCAGGACATGCAACAACTCAAAAAAAGGACTTTTAGAGTGTGTAACAATAAGATTGTTGATAAGTACAATTACCTCACTGAAATCCATTAACATAATAGAATTATCATCATAAGTCGCATCTGTAGTTAGATTTAAAGAGAAAGGAGAGAACGTTGATTACAAAAGAAGGGTGTTCAGACAAGGGACAAATGATTTACTCATCATTCTTAAGGCGATTTTTAAGTTGATGAAGAGCTGAGCAGAGAGAAAGAGAAATTAAAGGAGAAATGAGATCACTGCTAGATCATATACGTCAAACACATTCCCAAGTCTTGGTCAATATCTGAACGGTAAATTACATGACGCTACCCAAAATAAAATAAACATTACGACAATGAATTTTATCATAACTTGTCTCAATTAAAATTGAGCAAATATTACATGATCAATTTTTTCTTCAGAAATTTGATTCATTGTCAAACACAAAGGCCTATAAGGCCTATGTAAACTCATCTTAATAATCAACAACTTAAATTCCAATAATTTAATAAGTGCTACATCTTGAATCAGCCATAAATATTTTTAGAACTTAAAAATAAAAATAGAAGAGTAGATAAATGATCCAATAGGAAAATTGGTAAGAATAAAGTAAAAGAGCAAATAACTCAATCAAAATCACCTTTCATTTGTGCTGAAGATAACCGTTTAAGTCATTTAGGAAACTTAAAAGGTAAGGTGGTCAAAGGCTTATCATCAGAAAAGGCTTGATGTGCCAACCCAAAGGTATACCTTAATGCTAGAGCAACTAGGACAACTACAACATTATCAACTTGTATTTACCTGAAAAAAGATAGCAACTGCCCATCAGATATCAAATACCACAAAGTCCAATTTTTTTACGAATAAGAAAAAACTTTCTTTTGATTCTTTGTTTGTGTTTCTCTCCTACATTAAATTCGAAATCCCCATCACATGCTTCCGAACACGCATTATACTGATTAAAATCTTATGTCACTCTTATGTAACACTGACAAAATGGATTGAATTATCAGAGCTTCAGCAACGCTTGTCCACCATCTAGCTTACCCTGTTCTTGAAATTGTGGAAATGTCATTAAAATGTTTAAGTTTTTGGATTTGCTACAGGCACCGCAACAATCTTCAATGCCATTGCAAAGGCCTAAATATCAAAACCAAACTAATATTTCAAAAAATCCAAAATGACAACAATTTAAATTTTAGGGTTTATTGGGCTTGTGATTATCGTTGACTGTGGTTGAGTGAGGAAAGCGAAGGTTCAATGCGAAGGTGGCATTTACGGTGAAGACACTGTTGGGAAATGACGCTAATTTTCCTATAATCATATTTATAAGAAAGAGAAGAAAATGCGGACTAATAAGACACACAAGTTGATAACGGAGTTCGACCAATTATGCTTATGTCTCCGGACTGCTGCAGATCTTTTACTGAAGGAAAAGAAATTTACAAAGTGTTTACAAACACTCACAACTCACAACTCACAACTCACAATCTCTCTCTAATACTTCTCACTCACTTTTTGATGGAATACATTACAAATGAATTTCTAAGGCTATATATAGGCTTACACCTTCTTAATGGACGATCAAGATTAATTTTCACCTACTTTGATGGATGGTTGAGATTATTTCTCACCTACCGTCTCACCCAACAAATAGATGGTCAAAATTAATCCTCACCTACCATCTTACTAACTAAATATATGGTCAAGATTAATCTCCACCCACCAAATGGATGGTCAAAATCAATTTTCACCTACCATCTTATCTACCAAATATTTTATCAATAAAAGATGCATCGTCCATCTTTATTGTCATTTATTTATGGTGCATATGTAGTTTGACCAACAGACACTATGTTGTAGCTTCTTCAGGTGAGGAGAAAGAAAGAAAGTAGAGAGAAATAACCGGTGATGGTGGACAATAGAGGTGGTGATAGGTATCGATGTCTTTGGGGTGGGAGAATAAGGTTGGTTCATACAACACCATGGATGAATTTTGAATTGAAGTAAAAGAAGCACCAGGAGTGGAGGCGGTTGGAAAAAAAAAAAAAAAAGCAAAGTGAGAAGCAAAAAATTAAAGGATAGGCTTTTTTACATAATGGGTCTGTGGAACCAAAAATGACGTCGTTTTTTAATAGGTTATTTTGGTTAAAACACTATTGAATGAACAGTGTAAGCGAAATGAATTTTAATATAGAGTAATAGATATAGCCATCTCAGTTGCAGCTCGTAAAACACTAGAAACACTAGTAATCACATTACTAGTCTTCATCTCTGCTTTAATATAGAATTCTCACAATTAAAGCTCTATAATAGACTTCATCTCCATTATCCATTTCGCCAAACACCTTACGTGCATCATAAAGCTAATGATAGTTAGAAATTAATCAACACAAACCCAGTGAATGTTGGTGCAGGCTTCAAAGAGGAAAGCAAGGGTGCATTGTTTGGAGGAATGGGCGGTGGACTATATTAATAAAATAAAAATAAAAATTTACCTTAAAAAATTGATGAGATAAGATGGTAATGATCATTTTTCCCTTGACTAGAATTTTTAAGTTTGAGTTGTAGATATGAAACACCTTAAAAACTTAGAAAAAATGATTTTACTTCTTTAAGTGGTCTATCTGATACGAATTTAAATTAATTTGTAGTTGAAAAAAATAAAAATTTAATAGAATATTGAATTAGATAAAAAAATTAATTAAAAAATTATTGACAAGTACAATCCAAAATAATAATAATAATAATTTTTTAAAATAGAACATATTTGTTATGATAAACTTTATTTCAGCTGTAATTTTTAAAAAGAACAAATTATAACTAAAAATAATTTTTTTTAAAAAATTAACAATTTATTCATTTATCATTTGAGATATTGTCAATTTATTTGATATTGTATCAATTTCAAACATTACAATACAATATACTACATGATTTTTTTACATTTGACATGTTTTGTATGAATTTTTTAGTATTTCATGTACAGTCTAATAACATTTTGTAAGACTCTAAGATTTTTGCTCATTACCAATGAATGTAACTACAAAACAGCTGGTATATTTAAGTTACAGTTTTCATAATTGTTATCTCAAATATTTTCATCAAAAAAGTTTTTCAAAATTTTATTTCTAATTGTAATTTGTTAAATCTTATGAAAGTTTTTTGTAATTTGTTTTTGAAAATATCGAAAGATGTGGTGCCATGTAAGCAAAATGAGATTCACTTTTTTCTTTATCTAAGTATTCCATTATTTTTGGACAAAAAATAAAAGGACAGACCTAATTGAAGATTAGATGAAAAGTTATCAAGGAAAATTCATAATAATAAAAAAAAGGTCTAATTAAATACATGAAAAGGTTTTTTTTGGGCAGTTATTCAGAACTTTTTACTACATATATTTAATTGGTTGCATGATGTGTACTGGTAAAATATTATAGAGGGACTTTACCCAAAAAAAGAAATGTTATAGAGGGAATGAAATTTTTTTATGGCAAAAAGAATTGAAAAATCCATAATATTGTTGAAGAAAAAACTAATTAAGAGGCAAAAATTTCAGGCATGGCATGAAAGTTTTAGGCATGATATATTGAGATTGCGAGAGAGAGATTTGTTGTGTAGACAACATGAGTTTGAATATTTAACAGTTGGTCCCTCCAACATGTGGTATCCACCATTATTTAGAAAAATGTCAAAATTTCTGCAACTTCCACCGAAAGTAGAGCAGAAAAATTTGACAAAAACTATCCTTTTGCTTATAAATAGGTAGATGTTCTTCACTTTTATATGTACTGCATAATCTCATAACAAATTAAGAGATTTAGTAAATTGAGAGCAATATAGGAAAGTCAGGAAAAAATTTTCTCTTTGAAAATTTTTTCAAAAATTGGAGAATGAAAAAAAAAGAGAAAAATATTTTTTTGGTATTTTTGGGAAACACTTGTATGTCACTATTTTTGAATTTATCTCAAAATTATTATATAACTTCTAACCTATATATAGGGAATACTTTTTTTTTGTATCCACTAATTTCATTAGTAGAAGATAAAATATTCGAAATTTGTCATGTGAACTAACCCAAATTAAAAAGTGAACAACATTAAATTGCTTGTATTATTTTTGTCAATTATTTTATTCATATTTATTTGTATTATTTTACCCGTTGCTCCCAACAATTCGAAATTTGTACTAATGATATATATATTTAGTTTATACTAATGAAATTTGGAATAATTTGAAATTTCTAATATGTCCTTTATGTTACTGTCTTATACCTTTAAGTTAATTCCTTTATTTTTCCTAATATATAATTTCCTAATTAATTATCACTAACAAAGCCAACAATGGAGTTTATTCAATTCCAACTTTATACTTTAATGCTTAAATTAGAGACTTAAAGGAGAAGTGAAGAAAATAGCAATAACTGAAAAAAAAAATTACTTTTTTTACATGAAGTCTGATGGAAGATTTTAACTTGAGATCTCATAACCTAATCATCGTATCAATATTATTAAATTAAAACTTATTGGTGAAGAAATTTACTTGGATCATATCTTGTCTGGTTTTAAACTCATGCAAGTCGAGTTGGAGAGTTATCCTTATCTTAGAGGCACTACAAGAAAAGATAAAAATAGCGACATAAATTAGCAATAAACTTGAATTCGTCTCTAATTAGCTTCGGATTAGCTACAGAATGACGAGTGAGTTTAATAATAAAATTTCAAAAAAAGTTAGTGATGGCATAGCGATAGATTAGCGATGGGATTTTGCGACAGATAGAATCTGTGGGTAAAAACGGTAGCTAAATGTGGGAGGCAAAAATTAGCGCCATGATTTGTGATGTTTTAGCGACAAAAATCTTGTTTTCTCTAATTTTATATTTTTATTAATATTTATTTAGCGACTAAAACATATTGTCACTAAGCATGAAGAGAACACATCCATCGCTAAGTTTGCATTTTTATTAATATAGAGATTCGACAATGGAAAATATGTCACTAAGCATGGAGTGAATCAGTGATGGAAAGCCTCCATTACTAAAGTTTGAAATTTTTTATTAATATTGAGATTTAGTGATGGAAAAGGAAAAGATGTCGTCGCTAATTTTTCATATGTTCTATTGATGTTGAGATTTAAAAATGGGAACTTATCTGTCACTAATGGTTGATTTTAGTATCTATTGATTAATTAGCGATGGATAGCAGTCTGTCGCTAGATTTGAAAGTAAAATAAAACCATTTTGTGACTTTTTTGTTCGTCGCTTTGTTTAGCGACGAATATAGTCGTCGTTGAATGTTTAGCGGCGGAAATAAAATTATTGCGATGAGAGCTCGTGAGGACCAGAATGCGCCAGACGTCATAGTCAGTAAATTTCTTTATTTGACTTTGATTTACATGCATTGATAGATCTTAGTTCTACGCATTCATACATAAGCACAGTTGCACTTAAAAAAGGGAACATGATACCTGAGACCTTAGAATATGAAATAGTTGTTACCAATCCATTATGACATAGTGTGAAAGTGAATCAGATCTATAGAAACAACTCAATAATAATTCAGGGTAGAGAATTTCCAATAGAATTAATAGAATTATCTTTTCATGAATTCTATGTTGTTTTGGGTATTTGCAGCTGTTAAACGACGTCGTTCTCCTTATATTGAAAATGCATCGTTTTTTTGTTATGTAAATTGCACAAAAGCCTTATTCTTTTATGCTCTATGTGCATTCCAATTTGTCATCGTCTCCTTCATACTCACACCGTTCACTCTGATCTCCCACTTGTCACCATATTCTCCTTTGATCTACTGACTGCCTATGCGGGATGCCATCGCCTCCCAGTAGTCGTCGCCTATCAACTATCCTTGAAGACCTCATTACTCTCCAACACTGGAAAATTCAACTCATCCTTCTTCATAACTAGCAGTTGGTAGCCACTCATGTGGCGTTAAAGTAAGACCTCTCCCTCGCTTAAGAACAACTAAAACACTTATCCATGACTACAATTACCGTTAAGGTTGAGAAGGATATGATAATGTATGACAATTCCTTTAAATTTGAGGCTTAGCTACCATCTATTGATGCATTTAGGAAAAAGATTGTTCAAGTTGTTGAACTTTATGGGTCCGGTCCATTGCAAATAGGGAGAATGCGGATTTTGCGGGCTTGAAAATTGTTGTGGAGGTCTTTTCACCAAAATACCCGAAGGCAAATTGGTTTGGCCCACTTGAATCTTATAAATTGCCCATCTTTTTGTTGAATTCCCGATGTGGGATTTGTGGGATCTCTAATACTCTTTCTCAAGTCCAACTGTATTGGTTCAGTTGTGACTTACCATCATTTTTACTTCTTGGCTTGTATTCATATGAGTCTCAAAAGTTTCAAGTTTCCATTTTTGCTTTGCTTGAGTTTGTACTCTTTGAATCTCAGAGGCCGCAGATCAAATTAGAGTTTCAGATGCCACAGGTCTCCATTTTGTTTTACCAGGGCTTGTACTCTTAAATCAATTTGATAGATCTCCATGAAATATTTGGCAACTGGCCTCTAATACCATGTTGAAATTTTTGGGCTCGGTCCATTGTAAATAGGGAGAGTGCATATTTGTGGACTTGAAAATTATCATAGAGGCCTTTTCACCAAAATGACCAAAGGTAAATTGGTTTGGCCCATTTGAATCTTATAAATTGTTCATTTTTTTGTTGAATTTCTGATGTGGGATTTGTGGGATCTCTAACACAGGTCAAGACAGATGTACAAAAGCTTACAATGCACTATCACCAGCTTGCTGTGAAGCTGCAGGCTATTAATGGTGATATTTCTAAGGAAAGAATGGAGTTACAATAAGTTTTGTTGATCATGCAACAAGAAATTCAACGAGGAAGGTAATTTGGAATTTATCCACAAATCTAATTTCTATTTTCTTAATGTTATTGTTTGCCTTTGATGCATCTATAGTTTATAAGAACAAATACAACTGGTTTAAAAATCAGCTGGAACACTTGGTTTAAAAAGAAAAAAAAAAACATAAGCCTAAAAATTTTTGGAGCAACTTAGTGCCGAAAATCCACTAGTAACTTGTTCCTTTTGCGATATAATTCAATAACCGTTTTTTAATATTATTAAAAACTTAAGTGTTTAGTGAGTCTTTCCACTCAAATGTTAATTATTATTTTTATATTAAAAATCAGCTGAACTTGCTTCTTGTATTTTTTAGTATTGTTGGTGTCCTGTACTTATCACTGCTTGAATGTGCTTTCTTTGTAAATTTGGTGCAGCATGTATTTGGAGCTTATGTCTGAAGCTGTTTCATGTATTTTAGAGTATTGTTAGTCTCCTGCTATTGTGCATTGTCATACAATTTTATTTATGTAATGTAAGATAATTAATTAAGCAACATAAGGAGAAACTTCAACTGTAACAATGTTGCCATTTTTGTGTTTTTAAATGTACATATACAACTATAGTTTAAATAATTCTCAACCTGTCCTACCCTCACAAAAATGATGGTGAATCTGTTCATTTGAGAAATGTCTTTCGTGTAAGTTTATTGAGAAGTTTCTAATAGGACTTCTATGCACAATTGGATACTTAAATCTGGTCCTTTTTCCTTTTATTTATTTTTTTATTTTCTTCTTATTTCTATTTCTTATTGTATAGAGGTATCTCCTGATGAAGTAGAGGCCTATAGAGTACTTCAAGAATGCCTTGAAATGCGAAAAATAAATGTTTTTAAGGTAGCATATTGATGCTGACTAAAACCAGAAATTGAGGCTCTTATTGTAGTGGTCTGAATATGGTCTCAATTTGAACCGTTGTTTCTAAAACAAATTTGCAGATGGTGTATTTGATCAAGAAGCAATTATATAATGACAAATCGATATAGGTAAAAGAAAAAAAGCTGATGTAGTAAAGTTGTTTTTCTTTTCTTGTACAAAAAGGCATTCATATTTCCACTTTGGTATTGCACTTTGCTATTTACTCACCTGAATATGTATCCATGACATTAAATCATCAACTTTCTGAGCTAATAAATCTTATCCGTGGTTACCTCAGTTAAGACATTTATTTCCAGTGATTACAAATGCTTAAATATGTTGATCCCATTTTATTAATGATTTTTCATATAATCTCTTTTCACAAATTGCTATAATAATTTTTAATAACTATTTCTACATTATTACTCCAGCTGAAGGATATGGCAAAAAGGCTTCCATCGGGGATCTGTGATGCTGAGAACATGAGGCCTGCTTGACTAACAAATGGTTTGGAGCCCAATGGTATGCATTATGCTTATACAAATGGTGAAAGGTATTCAAGATCTGATTCCTTTAGTGGAACTTCCTTGGCTTCTCCTATGGGATTTCACTCTACTCTGTCAAATGAAGCTCAAGGTCCAACTTATTCATTCTGTGATCCGACCCTAACCAATGGAAGGGAGGACCATTCTTACTGCTAGAAATGATCAAGGTACTATGTATTTCTCAGCCTTATGTTTGCTTTAAAGTTAATGCAGGTTAGTTAATTTAAGTTATTTGAAGGGTAATTGAGCTTTCACATGTTTAACTTATTGGTCTTGGCTTTCTTCAAACATTAATATTATAGTTGTTTTTTATGCATCAATTTGTGGTGGTTGGGCTCTCCCTTAAAACCAATTGAATTTTATGTTATTTCAACATTTTATTATGATTTGTCAATTTCTTTCACATGCCTTTTGTAGTGTGGATTAAATTATTTTGATAAACAGGCATTTGGCATAAGTTCAAGCATTTTTATTTTGAGCAATTTCTTTTTTTTCCCTTAACCATAATTTTTTGAATTATATCTTTATATAGCAAGGGTTGTTGATATATGCATCACTGGGATAAATCCTTGTTTGCTCCATGTTAGCTAATGCTTTGTAAATTGAGAATTTGAAGCCATAACATGATTGAAACAATTCATTTTGTTCAATGATGTTGTGCAAGGATTATGATGTAGTTTCTATAGTTTCCTTGTTAAATATTCAATGATAAAGAAGCAACCTAGATTAAATTTCTTGCAGCATATTTTAATGATAGAATCATGACCATATTTATGCATGGATATTTAGTATTTAGTATTTAGCGAGATAATTAATGGGATCTCAGCTGGTTTTCTCCCCTTTAACAAATTAGTTTCTTAATTGTGGGTAATTAGTATTTCAAGCCCAAATTCATCACGATTTAAAGCCTCCCTCACATCTCTCATCAGGTTCATTCATGAGTTGTGATCTGTTATTTTATAATATCTTGGATTAGTGTGAATTGCTCAAGAAAATTATATCCTATACTCACTCAATTTGCTTCTATGGATGTCATCTCACCAGGCTAAATGGAAATAATTTTTGTTTGGGTAGAGCATTGTTTTAATGTCAAATTTGAATGCATTTATTTAAAAAAAAAAAGATATCTCATGCTTTCTATTTTTTGATTAAATTGAAGATTGTCTACATATATATTCATCTGACATGGAGTGATTCAAAAAATATATTTATAGTTGCCATCTCGAAGGATGGCTGATCATACAATAAGTAGGTAACTCAACTCTTGTAAAGCTTCTACAAAGTTGTTATGTGCAATATTCATTATAGTTGAATTAAAACAACTTGGCACTACTTGTTTGCACCACTTATTTAGTGATGCAACTGATGTCCTTAGAAGATTTGGGGAGGATGGAAGGATTATACAAGAATTCATTGGACTTGGTTCGAAAGCCAAAGTTGCAGCAATGGACACTGAAGTAGCATTTGGAGAGATACCAGATGAATTCCTTGAATTCTAGATAGGCATGTCATTTGAAGACTTCTTCTTAGTGATAATGTACATGTTCCACTTGTTTCATGCTTTCGTTTAATTTTATAGTCAAAGTCATGTTATTTATTTAGGAATCATAGTTGAGTTCCATCTATGTAGAGAGATTTACCACATTCCGATGACATATAAGACTAAATATTAATAATGCTGTAAAATTTTTTAATTATCGGATATTTATCAAGTTTTGAAATGTAAATTTGTAAAATATTTTAATATTTATTTTTTGACTTGTTTAAAAAAATATATGTATTTCATCCAATAGAATTTTAAAGCTAAAAAAATAAAAATAAATTAAAAAGCTAGGGATTAGAGACGGATTTGTCAATCACTTAATTAGCAATGGATACATCCGTCGCTAATTTAGCGAGGGACAAATCCATCACAAATTTGTCGCTGCCTTGCCTTCAGATTTTAATGACAAAGTCCATCGCTAATATTAGCGACGGACCACATATCCGTCGCTACGAGTTTTGCGAAGATCATTTCTACATCAGATTTGATCCATCGCAAATCCATTGTTAAGTTAGATTAGCGACAAATTTTTTAGATTTAGCGACAAAATTTGTCCCTAGATAATTGATAATTTTCTTGTAGTGAGGGTTGACATTAAACTTATTTGTTTATAATAAAATTTTATCCTTATTTGTTTATAACCAATTTCTTATATTAATTTGTAAGTAACAATTATTTTGTATGTTAGTATATTCTTAATAATTAGCTCAATTACATAAATAAATACATTAAGTTAATTTGGAAAAAAAATTATTTTATATTATTTCTCTAATAACAATACACTAATAATTAATTAGCCTCAAAATTCGAAACTAGCAATAAGTAACTTTATAGAGCTTAACAATTTTGTATTATTCTCAAACCACTAAGTATTATTGAGTTTTGGTTGCGTGAATAGCTGAATTTTTATTTCTAAAGACATTTTCTATTTTTCAATACTCATATTTTGATGGGTTGATGAAGAAAAAAAAATTTTTTAAAAAATTTCTTTTTTTTTATTCTCTCTTCTCACTAACCAATCAATGAATAGGTGTTGGAGAACATTGAAAAAATATAAAGTATTATTAACATTCTTCTTTTTATTTTATCTCGGTTGATTCATCTATTTTAAGTTATTTCGGAGCACTTATAAGTTAAATAATGCATCACCTTCAACATAGTAATTATCAGTTAATTACTTGCTGATTCTGTGGTATAATTAAGATTAAAAAATCTAATTCATGTTCTAATTCAATTTTCCGTACCATTGGAAAAATTAGACCGTGTTTTGAAACCTGCGATATAACCTTAAAACTCATTGCTTATCTCTCACGTGACGATCGAGGTGTAGAACTTCGTTATCGCTGCCTCCATTTAATAAGCAACAATTAATTTACTTGGATTTAGGATACACATATTTTCTATCGAGAAATCCAAAAAATGGACACACATATACATCAAATTTAAATTAAGTTTTGAAATAGTTTGCACATCATATTGACATATACTTCAGATTGGCTCATTTTAAATTCCACAAATTGACATTAAGTTACCAGTCATGGGGAATTAAATCTTCTTATAGTTTTGATATCGTATCATAATTAAGCGAGTTATAATTACATCAGAATGACTTAAATTAATATGAAATTATAATTTCACAGATAATTATAAGTTTTTCTTTTCATTCCTTATTCTTTACATATGTGATTTGTCTCTAAAACAAATAAGAGTGAAGATGAAACAAATTGATTTCACTTACAAGATGAAAAAGAATTTGGGAATGACTTAGAAAAGACTAAATAAAAGTTTTATGATAAAATCCTATTATATAGAATGGCGTAGTTAGCTGGGTTGACCCCATTTTCATGCATGCTCGTGCACTTTAAAACACAAAGAAAAGTTACTTTTGTTGTTACAAAGAAGTCAATATAATAATGGAACCCATATCGTAGATGACTAATATTATTAATTAAGAAAATAAAAAAGATTTAGCCTTTAGAGCCTAAACAGCTGTGTAACAACATATCAAACTTATCAATCAAAAGCAGCAGATATACTAATTAATCACTCACCACTGACCACACTAATTACCATCATTTCTACTTTGAGGATCCTGCTTCAGAAAAATTAATACAAATGATATTGCTATAGAAATCTTTAAGGATAGACAGTACATATATTTCAATATTAATCATGAACCATACAGTAATCCATTTAAACCAATAATACCTTATAGATTAAGAAACATTTCATTTCACATCTGGTTGATTCAGCAGTTTATTATCATATTAAAAGAGTCTAATACATATTTATTCCTTTAAATTTGGCAAAAAAAAGTCACTTGTGATCCTGAACTTATAAAGTATTTATTTACACATCTTAATTAGTCATAAGTGATATATCTGAGCATCTATTTTGATATCTGGCATGCAATAAAAACAAAAAAAAAATTATGGGTGCTTGATTTGTGAAAAAAATTTGTCATGTAATACAGAAATAGTTATTTCTCTTCCTTTCTCTCTCTAAAAGCTCATGTTTTCTCTCTCTAAAATCCCTCACAAATTCAAAAGCTGCTATGCCTTCTCCAAATCCAAATTACCATATGAATTTCACTGTCTCTCTCTATGAGCTTCTCCAAATCCAAATTACAATTTGGGTTTCACTCCTATCTTCCTGTCTCTCTCAGAAAGCTCACACTTCTTTAAAACCACTCCCAAATCTAGAAGCTACTTGTTGAGCAAAACAAGTAAAATAACACAAATAAATATGAATAAAAATAATTAGCAAAAATAATATCAACAATTTAACGTGATTTACCCTTTAATTTGGACCACGTCCATGGATAAAACTCCAAATATTTTTCTTCCACTAATAAAATTAATGGGTATAAAAATAGAGTCTTTCATAAACACAGACTAGAGGTAATACAATAAATTTGAAATAAACTCAAAAATAGTAGCACACAAATGTTTCCTAAAATCATCCCAAAATATTTTTCTCATTATTTCTGTCACTCCCTAATTTTTTGAAATTTTTCAAAAATCTAACTTTTTTTCAAATTCTATCAAATAAATTGAAATTATTGTAATTCAAATGAATGGTGATCTGTCTATTTATAGACAAAATATCTAGTATAAATACAAATAAAAAAAGTTAAAAATGATTTAGACGGTGGCAGCGCAACAACTTTTGAAAAAAAGAATTGATTCTTTTTTTTAATTAATAGTATTGGGACTCACATCAATTTTTTTCAAAAATTTGGGTTGCCTACCAACACTACTATGTCTTCTCCAAATCTAAATTGTCATTTGAGCCCCTATTCCACTACATGAAAGAGTGAAAAATAAAAAATGGAGAGTGGAAAGAACAAGTTGAAAATAAATAGAGAGTAGTACCCACATTCCGCTACAAAGAAAAAGTGAGAAATAAAAAATGTAGGAATGAACGGGAAAAGAAGCTAATTTAATAAACATACCCATTTGGGTCATTTCTCAACAGACAAAATCTAGGTAAATTTCCACTTTAATTTGTTGTTACTACGTTGGCTCTTTAAATGTGAGTAGAAATAATTAAAATAATGAAAGAAAACAGAAAAAAAAAAACTTGTTTGTTGGCTAATGAAGGAAATGTGGAATCGGAATCTCCACCTTGATACTACTGTTGACCTAAAATTTGTTCATTTAATGAACGAAGAAAAAAGAGTTTTCCTGCATTTTTTTTCTTTACTTTCTCAGCTAAAAAAACAGAGCTTAGCTGAAGCAAACGCTTGCATCTTTGCCTTTTTCTCGGTATCTGATGCGGTAATTTACTATTTTGCATGTTGAATTTGCTTTTAATTTTTGAAGTTTTAGTTATTTTGATTGAGAATTTGTGATGGGTTTTGTTTGAAGTGCTTCTTGTTGTTTTGGAAACAAAGATGTGTGGTTTGATTCTTTTTTTTTTTTTCTTGTTTGGGTGGGGTTGAGAAGGAAGTCAATTTATTTTATCCACCTATGCATGTGTTTTACTTTCTAACTCATTTTTTTCAATTGTCAAAATAAAGGTTAAGATGTGTAACTTATAACTAATTAAAGAGTGTAAATAATCAATTTATAAATTCAACATCGCAAGTGACTTTTTTTTTGCCAAATTTGGGAAGTAAATATGTATTAGGGATATTAAAAATTAATTTTTACCATTATAAATTTCATATTTAGTACAAAAAAAAACAATTTTTTTTAGGATCCTTCTACTTTTTTCATTTTTTAAATGAAACTCACCATTATTTTTTCATGTGAATCTCATTCTATAAATACATGTCGTTTAACAAATGAAAAAAAAAAAACAAAGAGTAATTTTTATATATATACACTCCATTTCACTTCAAATTTCCATTTTAAAAAATCAAAGTAATATGGGTTAAATTATATTTTGTCCTTTGTATTTATTCTTTTTAGCTATTTCACCCCTAAAACATTTTTTGATTTAATTTGGTTTATGAATTCAATTTTTAATTCATATTAGCCTCTTGCATTTTAAAAAAAAATAATATTTTGTCTCTCAATATTAATATGTCACCATATCATGTCAACATTATTATTATATTGATATGTTACCATATCATGTCAGAGCTCAACATTAGAAAACTAATAGAAAATTATATTTTTCTAAAATATAAATGATAACAAGAACAAAAAATTGAATTCAAAAAATAAACTGAACTAAAAAAATATTTTAGAAAACTAAACGACGAATCAGAATAAATATATGAGTGTCTTATGCCTAGTAATATATTAATACAAAATTTTCTACTTTATGTTTATTTATTGAAATTGTATGCTCTTCTTCTTTGTTACAATTTCAAGAAAAGTAAAAGGGTATTGGTGTAAGTTCCAACGTGAATCTTATACATTAAATTGAATTTAATGATTAATCATTTCATTTATGTATAAAAATTACAAAATGAGCATTTAAAGGGGAATAAAAAGAATAATATAGTATTATTGACTCCATATATCAATAAATGAATTAAATCCGCTATGTTTATTTTTTAATGAACCTTTTTTTTTTCCTCTGAATGAACGATTGATATTATATTAATATGATTTATCATACTGTGGAAGACAAGGACATTATAATCCTGAATAAATAAATACATATAAAAAAGAAATTTCTTCAGTGTCATTTTGTGAAGCCATGATCCAACCCCACCTTTCACGATTAAGGCACGTGACTCGTCACTGCATGTTGTCACGGATGCAAGAGCAGATAAAGAGGAGGGGGCGGAAGGGGGCGGAAGGGGGAAACTGAGAAAACACATGGAAAGAGACTTAACCAAGCTGCCATGTGCCCTTCCCTTTTTCAGATCTAGGATCTTGGACAGTTGGACCACAATTAATAGCGGTGGCGGTGGCGCTTGTCTTACACTCGCCCCCTTTGAGAGTGAGGTTAAAATACTAAAATTAATCCATCCTTACGAAATATTCCATCAATTCAATATAAGAAGCATCCTCCTCACTTCTCACTCAATTTTGTTCTCAAAAATTCTTCATCATCATCCTCCACCTCTTCTCTAATGTGGTAATTAAGAATAATGGGGAAGAGTAGAGTGAAAGATTCAATTAGATCATCTCAAACTCTTCCTTCTTCACCCTCTCATTCTTTCTCTTCTTCTTCTTCGTCTGATTTTGAGTTCACCATTTCTGTTTCTCCTCGCAAATCCTCTACAGCTTTATGTCCAGCTGATGAGTTGTTCTACAAGGGCCAGCTGTTGCCTCTTCATCTCTCTCCTCGCATTTCTATGGTCCGTACACTCCTTTTAGCTTCTTCCAGCACTTCCTCATTCTCCGACACTACAACCACCGCCTCTCGCGACTCCACCGGCAGCTCCAATGACTCCACCTCTTCCTTCACCAGCGATCTCGCCTTGCTCGGCGAGTGTGACTCTTCGAGACCCAGTTCCGTCACCGAAGATGATGAGTTCAGGAGGCTTAACAGCAGCAGCAGCAACAACAACAATTATCATCATCACCACATCAAGAGGAGCAATAAATACTTCTCTCTATCAAGGTTCTCCTCGGTATTCAAGAAAGACCCCAAGAGCCGCGAAAACAACGAAGTATCGGGTGGTTCTTCTTCTTCGGTGAGAAGAATGAGCGCCACAGCTAAAGAAGTTATAAGGAAGTACTTGAAGAAAGTGAAGCCATTGTACGAGAAACTTTCTCAGAAACAGCAGCAGAAAATGGAAAGCCTAAATCCATTGCCAACAGGCCCAACCCCACCAATAATAAGCAGTCTCTCATTCTCCATGAAAACAGAGAGATCTGATATCTCTGTCAAGAATGCAAAAAAAGAAAGCAATGGAGGAATTTCCCACTCTTTCTCTGGAAACTTAAGGTACCCAAGAAGGAAAAACTGCGTATCGAGCTGCCCATCATCGATGCGGTCATCGCCGAGCCACTCTGGCGTGCTATGTAGAAACGGGTTCGTGAGTTCAACCACTGGTAAGATCAGCAGCGGAGGAACTTATGCAGATAATAGTTCATCAATGGAGGAGTTGCAGAGCGCCATTCAAGGTGCAATTGCTCATTGCAAGAACTCCATGTTGCAAACCAAGTCCATCATCAGTAACGAAATCTAATTAATTATTGTTAATCAATTAATGTTTCCGATTTAATTTAACTCAATTAAGTAATTAATGAAACTAATCTATGTGAATCTTTTCAGTGGCATGCATGTGGTGTATTAATTAATTGTGTTTTTCAATTTTCACTTCATAACAACGGTCATTAATCTTTTTTTATTTCAATATTTAAGCTTGAATTTGTCTGTTTCTAGTTTGTTCTTATGTTGGAGACATTAGCTGAAGAAATTCTATTTTGTTTTGGAAATGGTAACGTAATGCATTATTCTAATCAATTGACAAGTTATAATTTTTTCACTTTTATTTTTTAAATTTCCCATATCATAATAAGTATGAGTAGACGCTGTGTATTATTTTGTTGTTTACTTCCTCCGTTTTATTTTTCATATAAGAAAAAAAAAATTATTTTAACTCAATATCGTAAATTATCAATAAAAAATAATTTTTTTTCAACTTTATCCATATATTGGTTTTGAGTAAGTTTTCTCAGTTAATAAATTAATTATATTCATTGTTACTTCTAGATATAATCATTTTACAACTATAATTATGCATATTAAATAACATTCTTAATTTTTGTAAAAAAACATTAAACAACAAATAGAACAGAATAGAGGGAGTAGGAAGAAAAGTTATTACTTTTTCCGTTCTATTCTATCTTTCATGCAAGAAAATAAATTTTATTTTAATCCAATTAACATTTTAAATTACCAATAAAAATAAACTTTTTCTATCCAATTTTATTTCTATCTTAATTTTGGGTTAATTTTTTTTTACTAATAAAAGACTTTCAACTTTACTTAATTTCATGTTTTACTAGCAAATAAAGAAATGAGATTTATTGAATTATTTATATGCATTACTATTTTTAGTTTTTCTAAACAAAGATAATATATTTATTTTAAACTTATAATTATGCATATAAATGACATTCTAAATATTCGTAAAAAAACTTTAAATGGCATATAAAACAGAACGAAAAGAGTATTTTCATCCTTATAATTTTCATCGAAAGACATAGAAAATACTGCTAGCTTGAATTTCAAAGTGAGTTTTATATTAAAAAAAAAGAATAATTATTATCTAAATCAGATGTATATATATTTTTAACTGACAAATTATTATTAGTTTATTTTATGAATAAAAAATCGAATTCAGGCAGAGAAGTTTTCGGAAAAATTAGAAAAATAAAAATATTTTTAGCAGTGGAAATGTGGGAATCATACTTTTACAAAAGAGTAAATGAAGCTTCAGGGAACCAAAAGCTCACCTTCCTTCCGGAAGCTCTGATCATTTATAAAATAAGACGGTGTATTTATTATATAGTATAGTTTTATGAATTATGAAGCAGCAATGCTGTTTCTCTATTATCACATTTTCAAAATTTAAATTTTCATTTATAAGGAAATAAAATAATTAATTGTCAAATATAAAAGTTAGGTACACTTTTTTCCAAAATTGCATATACATATCTGAATAAAACTTTTTTTTTCTTTATATTGCCAATTTTTTCGGAGGAGGTATATGGATCATGAATCATAATTTCTAATTTATTATTTATTTTTTAATATTAAGAAAGTAAACTGCAGACTACCCATTGATTCAATCCTATTGAATAACACTTAATTTTGAATCAAAATCTTTGAACCTTATCAATTCTAATTCCGTATTATTGTTAATTAGAGTTGATTAAGTTTTTACGTGCTTATATGGAAAATTTTTTGTTTAAATTAAATGTATATATTTATTCATAAATTAACCTAATTATATATAAATATATAAAAATAATCTTATTTTATTTAAATAATAGAAAACGTAATATAAAATCAACTCAGAGTGGGTCCACAGTGGTGATGAATTAACAACAATACATATGAGGGCCATTAGTTATTATAATAAAATGATGTAACCAATAAATTTTAAGTTAATGATAATATTCTGGTGATAAAAATTGTGAAGTCTTGAATTTAAATTTTCAGTCGGACTAGTTTATAAAAAAATGTAAAATGATAGAGGTACATAGAGATATGCGGCTAGGACACCAATTACTGCTGTGTTGATATTGGGATTTCTCTAGTTTCCTTGATATGGCAGTAATGCCCCACCCAAATTCTCATGGACCTTATTTTTGTACCACTTTCAAATCGGTCAAGTGAGTCGGTTCATTCAGGATCAGGTCAATTTTTAAAAGAAAATTTGGATTAACCATTGTGTGGATATGGTGTTGTTTATATCGTTCAGATCAATTTGTTAATTTACTCTTATTCAATTCAAAAACAAATTGAGCTATTTTTAAAATTGATTCATACTTTTAAGTTCGAATCAATTTGAATTACATTTCTAAGATGGGCGATATTCCAATTGTGTAATTCATTATAATTTGGTTTTTCAAATTCCAATTACTTAAATATGATCACCAAGCAACTAAGATACCAATTTTCATTTTTTTTTTTGGATAAATAGTTGATAAAAATAGGAGAAAGGAAGAAGGAGAAACCAAGTTGAAAATTTTGCCAACTGGGATGATATATCTGCATTGGGTCTGTCTCACTATCTGTGTTTGGTTCAGTCTGGTGTACAAGTGTAGGCCATCCCTATGAAAAACTCTTGTGGTCTTCAATTTGTTGTCTCTTTGCAATTGAGCTTATCATAATACTGTTTCTACTTTGATTCTCTTTTTCTATTCAACAAATATTTTCTCTCCTTTTCTTTTTCCACTCAGAAAAAAAAAAGGAAAATGTTTACCCCATTGATAAACCTTAATTTGGAGGAATAAATCAAGATGGAGCAAATATTAATATAAATTAATGAACTGTCACAGTACTACGACTCTGTGCATCATTAATTGATGATAGCAACCAATCTGTTAAGTTATAAGAAGCTTTCATAAATAAAAAAATGCAAAGCTAGAATTTCCGTGAAGTAAAAGCTGAAAATTAAAAAGAAGAAATAAAGGTGACGTAGATGTGCCAAAGGAACCTGAAAGATGCAGAATGATAGAGATGGAAACTCTGGTATTGCAAGTGTGATGAAATCTAAGGTTAATATCAAGATTTGGATCAACCCAATTGTCATTTAATGGATGAATGCAAGAGACAGCTCACTTGTCATCATTCCCTCTCAATCACACAGTAATTTACGTGGTCCTTTTCTTAGTTTTTTTTTTTATATCACTTTCACATATTGTCTCAGGCAAAATTGATGACCAAAATTTAAAACTAAAAAAGATAACGTTATTATTCAGTTTTTATTCGAAAAATTCTTAAATAGACTTAATTTATCATATTTATTTCTAAATTAATTCATTATATATATACAAATTCATTAATTATTTATCACTGTAAATAAAATAATTAAAATCGTATCACCAACCTAATAATTTCTCTTTATTCATGCTCATTTATATCTAACATGTCATCTGTGAATCTAAATAATGAGATTGTTTAAGCTGTCAAGTTATTATGGTTGTGGCAGGGGAAGGACAATTTTCCAATTTATTTTGAATTTCAAACTCTGCCCAATTCTTTATTTTGTGGATTTTTCTTTTGTTGCTTGCATATATTCATAGACCGATTCAGTTATTTAAAGCTACCATATATATAAAATAATAATTTCTTTGCATACGTATATGATAGTTTATAATTGAATTGATCTATAAATTTATTGATGTTGTTGTTTAACTATCACAACAATAAAAGAAATCTATAGCTACATTCTACCCAAGTATGGCTAACTTAAAATCATATAATTAATTACCCACATTATATATATATATATATATATATATATATAGAGAGAGAGAGAGAGAGAGAGAGAGAGAGAGAGAGAGAGAGAGAGAGTTGCTTGTAAACTACACAGCACAATATCTAAATGAGTGCTTGTCTTGAAATACAAGATATTAGAGATTTTAACCCTAATAAAAATTTTGAGCTATTTTGCCTAATTAGAAAATAGATATATTAATTTATGATCTTGATGTTGATTAAAATATATTGAGGTTATATCATGAAGTGGATGTTATTTTTTTAATGTCAAACTACCACTGCAGAATGTAGATATACGTATATTATATATCAAAATTAACTATTTAGACATAAATATTTTCTGGTCATCCAAAAAATATAATTCAAAATTATTCCATATTTTCATATATGTAATATCCAACTCATAATAAGAAATCTATTAAATTTAGTTTAATTTTTCTCAAGAAAAAAAAAAGGGAAAAGATTTTTATACCATATTTAGCAAATTCATTAATTATTTATCACTGTGAATAAAATAATTAAAATCGTATCACCAACCTAATAATTTCTCTTTATTCATGCTCATTTATATCTAACATGTCATCTGTGAATCTAAATAATGAGATTGTTTAAGCTGTCAAGTTATTATGGTTGTGGCAGGGGAAGGACAATTTTCCAATTTATTTTGAATTTCAAACTCTGCCCAATTCTTTATTTTGTGGAATTTTTTTTTGTTGCTTGCATATATTCATAGACCGATTCAGTTATTTAAAGCTACCATATATATAAAATAATAATTGCTTTGCATACGTATATGATAGTTTATAATTGAATTCATCTATAAATTTATTGATGTTGTTGTTTAACTATCACAACAATAAAAGAAATCTATAGCTACATTCTACCCAAGTATGGCTAACTTAAAATCATATAATTAATTACCCACAATTATATATATATATATATATATATATATATATAGAGAGAGAGAGAGAGAGAGAGAGAGAGAGAGAGAGAGAGAGAGAGAGAGAGTTGCTTGTAAACTACACACCACAATATCTAAATGAGTGCTTGTCTTGAAATACAAGATATTAGAGATTTTAACCCTAATAAAAATTTTGAGCTATTTTGCCTAATTAAAAAATAGATATATTAATTTATGATCTTGATGTTGATTAAAATATATTGAGGTTATATCATGAAGTGGATGTTATTTTTTTAATGTCAAACTACCACTGCAGAATGTAGATATACGTATATTATATATCAAAATTAACTATTTAGACATAAATATTTTCTGGTCATCCAAAAAATATAATTCAAAATTATTCCATATTTTCATATATGTAATATCCAACTCATAATAAGAAATCTATTAAATTTAGTTTAATTTTTCTCAAGAAAAAAAAAGGGAAAAGATTTTTATACCATATTTAGCAAATTCAAATATAATCTTAAAATTAAGTTGAAGTTGAATATTGGGGTCTCTTGTTGAGCAAAAACATTATAAGTGCTTTGATTAAAAAAAAAACTCATTAATGATTACAGTTAATATATTAAATTAATGACGGTTCAAGGTAAGGAGCCATTCCAATCTATTTTGAAATTCGAACTCTATCCAATGGTCTATTTTAAAGGAAAAAGAACATAAATCTAACCCTAGTCATTGGTGTTTTCTTTCGACAGTTTTTTTTCAATAATATCATATGTGCTACTGTTTTTTCATATCTGTAGTTTATTTAGATATTTTTATTATTTTTCTTAAATAAATTTTTAGATCTGTAATTTTCTGATTTAAACTTATTATCATTTTTGTTTCATTAGAATAAATTTTGATGCAAATTAAATTTTTTGTTATGGAAAATTATCTTTATGAGAGATTTTTGGCCTTCTATAAAAATTGTTCTTCTCCTATATAGGGTGATTCAATTTTTTTTTTCTCAACTAATAAATAAAGTGAGTGTTCTATTTAAAGTCAGATTATCTGTTACATGTTACTGTTGTCTACTATTTTTATTGAAAAAGTTCATAATCTAATAATCTCATTATTTTTGTACATCTCGTGTACTTCAAAAATATTTTTAATTTTATTTTACATTGCTAATATACTCTTTTTGATCATTAATGAGAATTGAATTTACATTTTAAAAAAATGCTAATGGTATGCTAGCATCTTTTGTTTATATATATTGCTTCATCCGGTTTACTTTGATTTTTTCATATAAATTAAGAACATGATTAGATTTCATTAAATTTATAAATATTTTATTGCAATTTATTTCAATATCATCCTGTAATTTATAACCGCTAAAAAGTATATGAGTTCAATAAATGACAATAAAGTGAAAATATGTATTAAATAGTCGATTGATTTCTAAAATGGATCTTTAAAAGTAGAACAAAATAAATTCCAAAATGGATATTTAAAGTGATTTAAAAGAATTAGTATTTAATTAAATAATTCACAGATGTGGTGTCCCACTTAAGTGGTGTGGGACCCACATGCCATTTTTTTGAAAAAAAAAAAGAGAGAGAAGGAAAGATCAAAGGAAGTTAAAAGAGGGTTTTGGTTTTTGTTTCAACTACTAATATACTGTGTTTTTCTTTTGAATGGCGTCAACAAAAATTGTAAAGAATAGTAAAATAATCTACCAAAATTAAATGGCCGATTCTGTCCCAATTTTGATTATTTTCTAAGGTGTTATTTTCACTGACCTCTATAAATTGAAAGGTTTGGATTGTTGAAAGGCTTTTGGTTTTGTACCTTTCTTGTAAATCCATCTCGGTGAGATCTTTTTTTTTATTTTTTGTTTTCTTGTGTGTATATTGTTGTATAATTTTGGGTGATGATTTGTTTAATTTATTAAGTTGATATTGAGATTGTTTACTAGTTGAGATTGTCTCTAATGGTGCTAGAAATTAATTTTCACATTAAATAATTTTCCGTCTAAAAAATTAATACAAAATATAGAAAATTCTACTCAAATTTAATAAATTACAATCAAAGATAAATTTTTAAAAAACTAATAGTTTATTCCATTGTCATTTAATAAAAATGTTATTTGAAATAATAATTAGAATAATTGTGATTTAAATGTACTGATTGTTCTGCAGTTACAGTCATCGGTGATGTGCAAACCCTTATAAAAAACTATTATACTGTATATAAAACTCTAAAAAATTTACAAAAAAAAAATATTTCAAATATAGAAAAATCATATAATATATTGTATTGCAATGTTTGAAATTTATACAATATCAAATGAATGAGTATTATATTAAACGTTGTTAGTTTTTTAAAATTTTATTTATAACTGTAATTTATTAAAATTTTAGAAATTTTTTATAATTTGTTAAAAAAATTATGATGTTTTGTCGTTGTGATTTGCTGTTTTTTTATTTTTTATGTTGCCCAATTTATGCACTTAAGGAAAAAGGATATTGTGACCTGTAAGCCTGTGTTTGCCTATCTGTGGAAGACTTGTTTTTTTCCTAACATCTTAATATCTTATACCATCTGGGCATATGAGTAAAATATTCCTTATGATATAATTAAGATAACTGTTTCTAATGATTTAGTTTTTAGGATTAAATTATATTTAATTCATTTTAAGAAGATATGAGATGGAGGCAATATTGGACTAATTCGCCTTCTAATTTTCGTCATTTCCTTTGCTCTAATTAATTTATTTAAATTTGCTGAAGTATGTAAAATCAAGATAAATGTACTTGTCACTGTGAAAGTACCTAGGCTATCAATTTATCACTCGCCTTGTAATACAAAATATTAGAGATTTAAACCTAATAAATATTTCTGAAAGATTTCCACCAATTAGAAATGGGATTTAATGATATTGATTAAACTTTTACCGAGGCTACATCTTAAAATAGGTGTAATTTTTTTTTAGGTCAAACTATAGTATCCAATGTCCTTAGTTCAATACATGTATCGAATTAATTATATTTATATAAATTTTCTTATATATCTTATGAAAAAATAAAATTCAAAATCATAATTCATTCAACATTTCGATTTATGTAATCTCCAACTCATTATATGGGATCTATTGAGTTTAGTTTAATATTTTTTAACATGAAAGAGAGAATAAACTCGAATATCATATTAGGTGTAACCAAAATTTTGAGTCAGTGGAGTCAAAATTTTCTTTGATCAGTAAAATTTTGCTCACTAAAAAAATATAAAATAATTGAAATTAGTAGAATTATTAATATTTATTTTCATTTTATAGTGGGTCATTCATAATTTTTAATGGGTCAAAATAGAAAAAATAAATAAATTTAGAAGATATATATATATATATTTCAAATCAAGAACAATTAGCCCCACTGCTAAAATGCTGTTATATGCACCCCTAACTTGATCCATCAAGACGAAAACTTAGAAGTTAGAAGTTAGATGGCTTAATAAAGAAGAAACTCAAGATTCTTATTAGTCAAATGAGATTATTGAACAATACATTCAACAAGAACATATAATAAATAAGGCATGGATCACAAGGAATTAATTGATGGTACCAACTAGAAATCAAATGCAAATATTCAGTCAAAATTTACTTCTACACTATCCACTTGCACACTATTGTTTGTCATAATCATAATAGCTATGTTCAGAGCATACAACCATATCATAATAATAGTCCTCAACATATATATTTAATTTCCTGCCTAACATATTAACTAAGTTGTAATCAATCATAATCAACAGGCCACAAACACAGTGTCCTAGTTCAGAGAAATGGCTGCTACAATGAACTTTTTGTCTGCAAATTAATGTTAGAACTCATATTTGTTAATTATCATAGTAAAACATGCCAAGAAGCAGGCAATATATATAATGTTAATAATGTTGTTTCTGGTCTTTGATTTACTATACAATATCATACTTTAGTGGTAATTGCCTTTCAGCTTCCCGTACAATTCAGCCTCAAATGATTAGGTGACATTATTAGGTCCCATTTGCCTATTCTTCTAGAAGATCAGTTCGTGTGAAGAGTAACCGAGAGGAAAGATGGAAATGGAAGGATAATACAGAAGTAGGGTGGAGGACTGGAGAGATTGAGGGGAACATCTGAATTTGTGTTTGGTTGGCATGAATTTCAGTCCAAGCATCAATTTCACCCATTTATATACAAGGAATGTCATCAACACTTCCTCACACATCTAATGTAAAAAAAATATATTTTTTTTATAAAATATTGACGCTTTATAAAAATCACATATGCTTTTATTATAAAAACCATCAGTGTTTTATAAGTTGAGAGATACTTTTTTTTTACATTGAAAGTATGTGATGAAAAATGTATGAGAAAATATAGGTAGCATTACTTTTTATATATAGGGACCTTATTGGTATATCTTGATAAAAAAAAAATAATTGACACATAATAAATAATTTCATAATCTGTCTTGCAATTTTTAAACCTCCACAAGGCAAAAACCATGTTATTATGACGTGTGATAATTCCATAAGTATTGAACTATGTAAACATAATTTTTGAATTGAAAGTAACCAATATTGTACACTAATTTCAGAGACAAATATTCTTGATCTATTTAGAGATTTTGAATTTTTATCCTTAACATTATTAAGAATACTCAAAACTGCTCCTGATGTTATTCAGAAAGTTCCAAAATTGCCCCTGATATTTTTTTATTATTATTTCAATTTTACTTCTTCACATTGCTTCCTTGGAGTCTTTTCAGGGTCAATCCTTCTTCCTATTATCTTTTATTTTTATATATATAAAACCTCTAAGGCCCCATTCATCACTCACTCACTCAAGTGACTCAACTTAGTTTTCCTCTCTAAGTTTGTCAAAACACCAAATTTTGTGGTCCCTCCTATAATTCCCCAAGATTAGTTACAATCAAATTCTCTGTCTATTAACCCACTTATGTACTGTGTTGTCCCAAAATGATAGTGTACCTTTTATCTCTCTTGCTGTTCTCGAAAAAGAAAATGGTCACCCTTCACTTTTACTTCTAGTGCATGCTTTTATTACAACTTAATAGTTTTGTCTATTTCAATTATAGGAAACTAATACACTTGCAGAGGTGAAAAATGACTTGCTAGTTTAATATGATAAATTCAACTTTATTAATTTATGAAAAATGTAATTTAAATTTTCGCAGTTTCTAGTTAATTCATTTAGTAGTTTTATAAGTAAAAAACATCAATTTGTAAGAAATGATATCTATGCCACGTTCATGCTGATTTCATGAAAATGTTACAAACAGTGGATTATTGTGGGAGTAGGACAATGGTTATCACCATGTGCTGGAATTGAAAAGGTTGGAGTAAAGAGGGTAATTCTTATCTTAAAGTTCCAAAAGGCTAAAGAAGAAAGAAGAGGGAGGAGAATTTGTGAATTTGTGACAGAATAATTAATCTCAGTTTAGTTTGTGAATCACATGTTTGGATTTGTTGTTTATTGGGTCTGCTAAAGCTTTAACATTATTGTCTCCTTCAATAATAGAAGAGAGGAGGACCAGAAAATGCTTGAAATAATGTGCTACTAAATTATAAAATCCTATGAAGCATGTATTATAACCAAAAGATTACTCCTATGTTTATTAGCTGTCTGGATTTAATTAGACCTGTCCAAATCTCATTGGAAGCTTTTTAAGCATTGGGCATTATATCTACCACCTATTTCTTATCCATATGCCAAGAAAACCATTTCCCTTAAACCAAGAATTGCATGCTCTACCAGTAAAGGCCAAGCCCTTTCAAAGGGCATCCAGGTCATTTAGATGCATCTCATATATCTTTGATTTAGCCATCACATGGCAAGAAATTACTCTCATGTGACCACATGCTACAACTATTTCTTTTCCATGTTGGAGTCAATCCATAGAGCTCAGCTTTGACTGATCCAACTAAATAATTAATGCCTGTTATCTTTAAACTTTCTTCTAATTTTTCTTCTCTCTTTAAAGCTAAACTGTGAAGTCAAGTAATGAATGACATTCAAGTCTTAAAAAGTTAGAGGGATGAACATGTTATAATTGAAGAGATCCTCAATTTCATAAAGATAAGAAAAATAAATTTAATTTTTCACTTTCACATTAGCTCATAAAAAAAATAATAGAGAGAAAATTAAAGAGACTCCTTATAAAAATTTTGTAAGGCAGTATTCAAAATTCAAGTGTTGAAATTAGAGTAGCAAATAGTATAAAAAGATTTTCAATTTTATAAACATGTAATGTAAAATTTATAATATATAATTAACATTCATTCTAAAATTATCATTTCTAATGTTGTTCTCTTATGAATTTGACCAATAATTTCATTTACCCTTAATCAAAATATTGTACTTGTGTATCTGAAAATAAAATGGTTAAAATTCCAATGAATTGGTATCCTTTTATTGGGATTTAGAAATACAAAGATGAGGAAAAGTATATAAATAAATGTATGCAAAATAATGATAGAAAAAAGAAAAAGAAATGAAATGCATAGGGTGAAAGGTTTGTCTATAGTTCCCAAGGTGTGCATGTGCTGTTCCCATATTCTAAACACTCTCTTAGCTCACTTGTTAGGAGTTGAGTAGACAACTTCATATTTTTATAATATTTTCACCGTCCAGACCAAAACAAATTACTAACAATAATTATTAAAGAAAAAACTAACGATAACAAAAGAAAACAAGATTTTAAATTTTACTTTTAACATAATAAAAGCATCTTCTTCCCTTTAAATATATATCATAAGTCCCATGCACTTCTTCACACTCATACCCAACTCTGCTAACTTTCTTCTTCTTCTTCTTGAATTTATCTAAAGAAAAACAAGTAAAAATGGTGTCAATAGAAACTGCTCAAGCAACATCTAGACCCATCGATCAACCTTCGAGTCCTCGAATTTCATTCTCTGCTGAATTCCTGGATGAAAACAATTTCATTTCCATTTGTCCAAATCCACAGGCTGGAAAAGACCAACAAATTGAAAGGGAAAAAGCAAGAAATGCAGACTTTGAATTCCTCTCAAACAACAATGTCAGTAGCCCTGCCACTATGTTAACTGCGGATGAGCTTTTCTTCGAAGGCAAATTACTTCCTTTCTGGCAAATGCAGCAGTCTGAAAAGCTTCATAAAATCAGTCTCAAAAGTAAACAAAATGAAGAAGAGGAAGAAAAAGAAGAAGTGAACGAGGAGACAAGAGTGAATTGGTTTGTTGATGATGACCCATCACCAAGACCTCCAAAATGTACTGTCCTTTGGAAAGAATTGCTAAAGTTAAAGAAGCAACGGGCTTCTTCTTTATCTCCATCATCATCTTCTTCCTCAACATCATCTTCTTCTAGCTCCTTAGCCGATATCGTCACCACAGAAGAAAGAAAAAAAGGTTCTGGAAACAGAGAGAAGCATGGAAAAAGGATGAAGAAAGGATTGGAGAGAACAAGATCGGCTACTATTAGAATAAGGCCAATGATAAATGTACCAATTTACACACAGGTGAAGAGCAGTCCTTTGCCTCCTCTGTTTCCTCTTAAGAAAGGCAAATTGGAAAGGTGAGGATGAGAATGGGGGAAGCCAAATTCAAGCTTCTCTGATCTGTAGGACTGTCGAGTATGTTGAGTTTTTTTTTTTTTCATTTTTTCTTCACTTCTTTCATTTCATTCTTGAATCCTTTTTCCTTAGTTATGATGTATCTCATGAATTACAATGTAAATGCTGACATTATATAATTTTGTATGTTACATTGTTTTTTATAAAATAATCTTATGTGCTTATCTTTTATTTTTCCTGGGATTAATAATTTTATCCAATTACTAAAACTAAAACAGGGCAAGCTTACAAGCCTATATGAATTTAAGCCATAGATTATTTAGTTAGCTTCCACTTTGTATCTATAAGTGATTAAGTACAGTTGTATGACTTATGGATCAGAAATAGTTAGGTAAGGGATGAAGGCACATGCAAGAGGCAGAGCCTGAGAATTAGGAAGGCCCACAAGGAAGGATTAGCGAGAGGAATCGAGTCTTGGATTGAAACTAAATGCAACGTTTCTAAAGATTGGAGTATCATCATGTGTTGTACTCCTATTTCATCTATCCATTAATTATCCAAGAGAAGGTATTGCTTCTTTCTTTTACAGTACATATGCTACTCTTCCCATAGGCAAAACCAAACTTCAGAATCTGTAAAATTGGAAAGGCATATGGTTAGGAATTTAGAAAGGATTCTTAATGACCTGCTTAGAAGGTTTAGAGTTCAAAGATATGTTGCTAGTGCAACTGAACAATAGGAGAGTTAAGCCACAGCAAACGATCAAACCTGTCATTTTATAAAATCTAGGAAACGGGTATATTCTTGTTACATCAAGAAAATAAAAGAGAGAAGAATTACATATTAAAGAATGACTACATATGGACATGATTCATTTATGCTGTGTCATAGAAAAGAATCATATTCACCTTTTATGAACAACCAATTTAAGTATATGTAGACCATGCCCGCAATTGAATCAAGGGGCTTGTATCTAGTCAAACCAGGGAAAGCTGATACCGGAAAACTTCCAGCAAACCAGAGAAAGCTTCCAACGGCAAAACCTCCGGCAAAATTTTGAGAACTCTACAGATTGCTATATAGAATACAAAGTATATTTAAATTGTAGAAATCTGGTTTCATGATAAATTCATCCTTGTCACCTTTGCCTTGTATAGAATGCATATGTTTTGTTTGCTCAAGAAGACGGTGGAAATGTTAACTGGTTTCCAGAAGTCCTGGTAACAAGTAAACTTAAACAATCAGATTAAACCGGCAGTTTGATTTATGATTACTTTTTATAAATAACAATTGATGAAGTTATATCATAAGACTTGCGTATTAAATTTTACCTTAGGTCCAGCCCAGGTTTTCCAGTAAGGCCATTCGGAATTTGACCAGTTAGATTATTATTCTGTAAAAATCTGAGAGACACAAGGACCAAGTCAGGTACATGAATTAAATCAGGAATAACACAATAGCAATCCAATAAATAGATAACATGGGGAAATGTGAAAAATCTGAGACACACAAGGAATCTCACATTAGCAATCCAAGAAATAGATTCTTATTCTGTTATTGTGCTGTCATTCAATGGCATTGTTAGACCGACAATCAAAAAAACATAACTAGATCTTTAGTAAAAATGAAAACAGGTCGACATAGATAATATGGTTATCCGATTTACATCTTAAAGCATAAGCAACAAGCAACAGTAATGAGAGCACAGCTATTTGACTGAAAGCTAATAGAGGAAATAAATGCAATGCAGATTCTGAACTTGAAAAAACCACTCTGTCAAATAAAAAAAGGCAAGAAAATAAATTCATCAAATAGCATTTCTTTCACACCAACACAAAACAGATCACAAGGGGACCCTATCATAATACCTGCTAACTAAACCTACACTCTAAAAAACTAACATAATTTTAGTGGAGATATAATCTTTTATGCAATAAATCAAGGATATGGGTCTAAACCATGAGAATTGGTTGACAATCATACACGTGTACTATATAATGCACAATATCGACTCCTCAAATATGTCACAAATTGCATCCAAGGTGCATGTTTTAATATGAATATTGCAATAGATAGATTGGTCCAATGAACATTGAATATGGAAATATCAAAAGTAAGAAATCAGCAATATGCCAATGTCAATGATTGAATGCTGCTATAGAACATATCTGTAGGTTATGCTAGTGAGAAGTAAAATGCATTAGTACAATCTGTGAGATTATTACTCTACGCGAGAGAAATCAGGAATTTGCAGCCCTAGCTTTCTTAAAGTTGGCCTACTTTTAATTCAAAAAGTCTAATAATCAGGCTGAGATCCAGATAGAGATCAATAATTTCTTAACTTGCTTGCAAATCAGAAAGCCATTATTGCCCCCTTTCTGTGCTGGCTTTTTCAGGACACTACATATTATTTTTTCTATGGCCAGCAGAGTCAAAAGAAATCTATCAGATAAGCCAAGATTTTTATCAGTATAAAACATATGAAAGTTGATTAATCTCCATTTAACTCTATTCTTTGTCCAATACTCAGTTATGGCCTAACTTCAGGTTCACTGAAAAATAATTTTTCAGCCTGTTCACATGAACCATTTCCCCTCAATTTTGTGAGGGCACTTAACTGAGTACCTCATTATTACCAGATTATTTGTTTGTTCATAAAAGATTTTAAATGAGCACCTTAAAATGAAATTTAAAACATACTGCAAATAATGTCATTTAATTGTGCACCTATTTTGATACAGTGAATTTCTACCAGAAAAGAAATCCGATACTTAATGCCTACTTCAAGATGTTTTACTGCTGTGTCAGGAATATTATGGTATGAAATTAGAAATTGAATTCCTGTCACCTTCCTTCCATTTAGAATTTTCCAAAATCCAACGCAGAATATGTACATCTTTCTGCTGTAGGAATTGACTAAATAATAGATACTTGTAACGAGAGCCCCTTGCATACAAACCTAAGCAGCATTGTTGGTGTTATCTTCCTATCTATTATACACACCTTAAGTATAAGAATGTTGGACCAGAAAAACATAACTTTCCAAATTTAAAATATAGATTAGAGATGAATCCAGAACATGCTCTAATAATAATGCAATAAAACAAAACCTGGTTTCTTATCCGAAAAATAATGGACCTGCTTAATGTTTTGATAGAGAAAATTCATAGTGCTGTAACTGAACTATAGTGTTCAATTGATAGGAATTGTAGAAAAGTTGTTAGATTAATATGAAAAAGTCTCAAAATGGTTTTAAAAAAAACATAACACTCTGTTTTTAAGTTTTTTTAATGGTCTAGTTGAACTGATCATAGAAGGACTACGAGATCTCAGAGGCCTAAAAGGTGGAAATTAAAATATTTCGAATGCAACTTATCTCACTTTAAGATGAGACGTATATTAACAAAACTTTACTTTACACGTTTCCTACTCCAAGAGATAAAAATGCATTGGCTTCAGAATAAGTGAGAGCATCTAATCACATGTCATCTTCTATGAGGGTGAAGGAACTTTTGTTTTGAAGAAATGCTCATCCGGATTCCTGGTAAAGGAAGTCAGGAATAATTTGCTAATTTCTTAGTCATATTTCCAAGCACAAGATATCAATGCCAGCAAAATTTGAGCCTTTGGTATGATCCTATACCCTATGCCAACAGTGTTTTGATTCAGAACACCATTCTCAACTTAATGCAAAGCTGATAATCATATGCTCTAATTGTCTGCCAAATGGTTGTAGAAATATGGGAGAAGAAATGGAAGAATTATTCTTCAGGTGATTTTTCCTTCATATTTCAAAGATTTATAACAGTTCTAACCAAAATTCATAAATAAATCATAATACCTAGAAAGAGGAAAAATAAGAAACAGCACAAAATTTGCCCCCAATAATAAAATTTCCAATAAAAATATTGTCTCGAAATCAAATTTATTACATGCTTGTTGTTCAGCTAAGGATGACCAGAGGGAAAAAGATCAAACTCCTTGCATAACACTTTCATATTACAGATGCGATAATGAGATGTATCAGTAAAGTTTTAGCACACCACTCATATTATCATAATGCAATTAGTAAAACTTTCTTGTTTTAACCAAGATTCCAAGCTTAACAAAATCTGATGCCTAGAGCTACATTTATCAGTGGAGGAATATGCTAACCATATCGGCTGCAGTATTTATGCAACATGTAGTGATCCTTGATAACAAATAAGCAATGCATTGAAAAAGAAGCAAACGAAATTGCAGTATGCATATTTACTCTGGTAAATAATACTTACAGTTCTCTGAGATTTGCAATATTTCCAAATGATGAAGGGATTTCTCCAGTAAATTGATTGTTTTCCAAGTGCCTTTAAAAGAAAAATAATGTCAGAAAAGAAGAACCAAAATATATTCCATTATTTCCATTAAGCAGTATTAAAATCATTCCATTCCCCCCACCCCTCCATGTTTCAACAAATTGGATGGTCTAAAAAGGAAATTAATACAGCATAAGCAAAACCCTCAAGGGGTACCCGTAGTAGCTTAGCTTATTACACTAGAAGCATAAGACTAATAGGTTAATTTGAAAAATAATTGAATTGTCCTCTTATATATCGATGTTCTATGCCCATCAAATATTGCATTTTAAGAACAAAAATTAATAGCAGGAAAGAGGGGGAGTAAATCTTACAATGTTTTCAGGAGCTTTAACGAAGAGAGATTGGGTATTGCGCCTGACAAACTATTGTTTCCAAGCCAGCTGTCAAAATAACCGATAGTCAATTCAAAAAATTCATTTTCAATTTCTACTTATAGGTGAGTTTAGGTTTGGCAGCCTACATGTCCGTCAATGCAGTCATTCTAGCAACACTTGGTGAAAATGATCCTGAAAGTCCCATGCTTGTCAGATTCCTGGAAACGACACAGAAAAATGAAGTATATTATATGTGAAACTATGGTAGTCTATGATAGATGATAAATCCACAGAGTAAGTCCAACTAACAGAGCAACTATACGTATCCGAGGCCCATGAGAACATGTAATTCCAGTCCAAGAATATTGATGAGGCATACAGGGATCACCAGTCCAGTCTTGTGGAGGGTTCTGAAGACTGCTTTTAACTTCTTTCAAAGCTAATACTGCAACATAAAATATAAAAACCAATTTAACCAATGCAATGATGAACAATAACAGAATCAGGAGAGGGAGGAAGAGTAAGATCAAATATTTCAAAAAGAAATTGTTTCTAAAGACGCAATATTAAACAAAACTCCAACTCCAACTCCACCTAGCCTAAAACATTAAGTTGAATAACCACTTCACTGAGCTATGGCATGAAAAATATATCTTTTTTCCGAGCATAAATCATACTTCTGTGTTGTCCAAGATGCATTAGATGAGTGTAAAGCAAATAAACAACTCCAACATTTAATAAAAATGAACAGAAAAAAAAAAAAGACGAATTGTCAGTAATCATACCATCTCTAACAAGAGTTCTTCCTCCTAGTTCCAACACCTTAAAAACCTCTCCAGCATTGATGAATGGATTAAAGTCAGAACCAGAAGTCGGAGCTAAACTGATAGTTGTAAGACCACCAAGTGGCCACTGTGTTGCAAACACTGCAGTGCCTGTCTGTGACAAACTCAAATTCTTGTAATAACTTATCCCATTTACGCTCACATTGAGAAACCTTGTAGGAGCGGCAGATGAATTACGATCATCGGCAAAATACAGAGCAATATAGTACCAAGCATTTTCAAGGGGCTCTAAAGGCCACTTCAAATCCATGGGACTAGATTGAGTAGCCTTCAGCTCCGTTTCGAATACCTTTGAAGGAGGGAGATTCCAGATACCAGAAATGGATACAATTTTATTTTTGGATATGGTGGGATCTTTGGCCCCAAATGGCTCCCAGAACCGATCAAATCGATCATCAGGATATCTAGTAATTAAAAACTAAAATTCAGTCCCTAAGCATAATCAATACAAAGTCCATTAATTCAAAACTCTGAAAAGCTATTTTTAACTCACCGAATGATCGATCCATTGTTTCCAAAACTGTGCCTTGCAACCAGGCTAAGGCCAGAGAGCTTAAAATTCGTGGAATTATATAACGAACTCCCCAAAATCACGAACTCCAAGGCCGAAATAAACGGGTCGGAATCCGTGTACGAATTAACTCCGATGCATAAACTCATAGTCTTCCCTTGAGCCAGAAAAACCCCTTCATAATAAGACGACATGCCGTTGGCATAATCCTCCGTCGTATTCACCACGCTCCATAAAGTCCCATCCACAATCTGATCAAACACCGGCGGGACAGCCCTGCCGTTGATCCCGCCGTAGAAGTACGTGGTCCTGATCATGTACTGAGCACCGCGGAAAACCGGAACCACATAGCAGAACTTGTGGTTAAGGTTGCCCTTGAAAGGGAATGATCTGATGGCGGAGAGGATGGGAACGAGGACCGGAATTGTAAGATTCTTAGGAGTCCCCACGGTGATAAACCCCTTGTCGGTAACCCATCGGCGGCCGTCAATTGTGGAAGGTGCGGCGGCGCCACAATTAATTAGAGTACCTGAGAATTGGAATAAAGAAAGGAAAATGAGTATAACAATTAAAAACAGAGAACGAAGTGAAGTGAATGAGAAAACCTTTGGGAGGAGGAGGGGTCTGAGAAATTGAAACAGAGAAAAGAGAAAGGGTGAGGAGGATGAAGATCAAAGAAAGAGAGGAAAGGGCCATGGCGAAGCGATTGGCATGTAAAATTTTAAAAGAAAACTGAAGGAGAGTCAGAAGAAGAAATGGTTTGTTAAAGAGGGTGAGGCTTGAATGGGTGTAAAGAAAGTAAGAGAAGAAAGGAATAGGGGAGTGAGGAGTTGGCGAAGAGGAAAAGAATTTTGATGACGCGGGAAAGGAGAGGAGAGAGCATGGCCAGGTCAAGAAGCAGAGGCGGCAGTTAGTGTTTGTTATTAATTATTTCTTTTTGTTTGTCTCTAGCGTTAGGTAATTCGGCAATTTGATTCAGTTAATCATTTCTTGATTTTGCTTTAGTTTGGTGTGAGGTAACTGCTTTAGCAAAAGAAGGTTATTATTATTTATTTATGTTTGTAAATTAAAATCTGTTAGAAATGTTGTATCTCTGTAAATGATGAAATTATTGCTTGCATAATTGTTATTATATATATATATAATTCTTTCTTTTTAAGATAATTTATAGGTAATATAATATTTGTGTTTTTTTAATTAGAAGGCTCAGTTAGTTGTGTTGTGGGATATACAATAGGGAAACTTATTCTCTTGCTATTATTACAACAATATTGGTGGATGGTAGCGAAAAAATTCTAAGACAATAACTCATTTAATTCTATTAAGTAAAAAATATCAATCAAACATCATTTGATTGACATAATATTTTATTTTTTTACATTCATTCTTAAATATAAAAATTTCATATTTGAATCAGGAGAATTAAATAGCATAAGATAGACAATTGAAATAAATAAATAATAAAGTAATTATTCTATCTTCCAACTTATTTTGGTTTTTAACTAACTTAGTCTAAAATCAGCAGTAATGGCCAAATCCTAAAAGTTATAGCTTCTATGAACTTGACCCAATCCACTTAAAAAAAAAAAAAAGATTTATATAAACTGCAATTTATCAACTCGTGCCTAACTAGCTCAGCAAATTAACAATAAATAATTGTAATTTGCAGTTTGACCTTCCATGAATTTGTAGATAATGGGTTTATTTGTGTGAAAGGGCTGGCTGGAAGAGATCAAAGCTCTTTTACAATTAACAAATTGTTTTGCCTAAAAACAGAAAACAAAAAACAAAACTTGTTCAACAAATTCATAAATGCACAACAAGATGTGCAAGCCATGGTTTGCTTGTTTGACCTTTTCTTAGACCTCATAAGTCATAATTTTATTTGATTTGAAAAATATTGAAAATATTCCAAATAATTATAAAAAATAAAATACGTCGTTTTGTTCACTAATGGGAAATTCATATCTCTCTAGAACAATACATATCCTACTTGACCTACAAAACTCTTGTACTTTAGAAAGTTGAGTTGTTATATCATCTGTATGAGTAACAAGCTTGGGTTCAGGCAGTTGATCAGCATCTGTTTGAGCATCTTGAATTTTCTCAAGTTCAATTTTGCTTCCACTATCTCCTTTTAGAATGAATTCTCTCTCTAAAAATATAGCATGTCTTGAAACAAAAACCTTTTGTTCCAAGGGGTGGTAAAATTGATATTCATATTATGATTTTGGATATCCCACAAACAGACATCAGTCAGACTTAGCTTCTAGCTTATCTGATATTGTCCGCTTCACATAAGCAGGACAACCCCAAATTCTCATGTAAGAAAATGTGGGTCTTTTGTTATACCATATCTCATATGGAGTAACATCAACTGACTTTGAAGGAACTCCATTTAATATACAAATGGCGGTCTCTAGTGCATAACCCCAAAAGGATATAGTCAATTCCGCAAAACTCATCATAAACCTTACCATGTCTAACAAGGTTCGGTTTCTTCTTTCAGCCACACCATTGTGTTGTGGCGTGTAAGGTGGAATCCATTGAGATAAAATCTCATTATCCCTAAGATAATCTAGAAACTCTTGGCTCAAGTATTCACCTCCTCGATCTGATCGAAATGTTTTAATACTTTTCTCAAGTTGTTTCTCTACTTCATTTCTGAATTTTTTTTTTCTTGTAAACATTGTATCTTATTTAGTGCATACTTTAGAAAAATGATTTTTTTTCCCATTCATATTCTATCTAGTGTAATAAATGGAAAAATTATTAATGAAAATTTTGAATAAATATATTTTGTCTGAAATAGAATTTTCAAAAAAAATAAATATTGAATAATTCTAACATATAATTTTTTTGATACTTCGTTTATAGATATTGGAATTAAATATTGAATAATTCCAACCTATAATCACTAGTTGTTTACCCATGCTTTGGGCAAGGATGAAAAAGAAAATTTTTTTAAGTTATTGAATAAATATTGTATCTATGATAAAATAAAATGAAATATTTGATTTATTATCCTTATATCATTATTAAAATAAAAATTAGTTTTGGCTAATATTATTGGTTTAGAAGAAATAATATTATAACATCTTTATAACTTTATCGAAATAAGGATTCATTTCGAGTAGATATTATTCCTTCAAAATTTTCGATTTTCAATAATCTTATTACGAAAAGTCCGTCTAATTGATCGATATTGTAAAGCTTTGATTTGACATGGAATAACTTTTTGCAATTGGAATGGAAAAATTATTGTATGGAGTTTTGTTGAACGAAAAAAAATATTATTAAATGAAGTTCAATCATTCAATCATTATTGTCTATCAAAAATAATGAGTATATTAGTCTCCAATCAAACATCTCTTCCCCCATTTTCATTTTTCAAGCATGAGCTCAATTTACAACTCTTCAACTCATTTCTCTAATTCTATAATCAAAATTAACCAAATGCTTCTTATATTTTTAAATCTCTTAAATACATCATGAGTAAAATCAATTTAAAAAAAATTAAAATGATTTTCCGGAAACAAAAATAATGCCTTTAATATCAAACATTCCTAAATAAAATTCAACATCTATAAAAAAAAATATTTAGTCCAAGAATTTAAATTATAAATATTTTTATTCTAATTAAACACTAAGAATAAAAAATTAATTACTTGCAAGTAATCATTTCAAATATAAAAATGGATAGAAAAATAATACCAAATGGTATGACACATCAATAAGGCAGAAAGATAAGGGCAATTTGGGGTTTAAATACCTTCATTCTTTTAATTTAGCTATGTTTAGAAAAAAAAAATCTGAAAGTTTATTTCTAGTCCAAATGTTCTTGTTTGCCATATTCTCAAAGCTAAATATTATGGTTGTAAACGAGCTGAGCAGAGCTGAATATTGATAAGTTTGAACTCGACTCGTTTAAGTTTATCATAGGCTCAAGCTCAGTTCGTTTTAAAATTATTAAATTCGCAAGCAACTCGAACTTGGTTTATAAAAAAACTCATTTATTATACTTAACGAGTTTAGATCGAGTTCGGCTCATTAACTAATAATGATAAAAATTCGAGTTCAGATTGTTAACTAATAATGAAAAAAGTTTGAGTTTGAGCTCGAGCTCGATAACAAAATATAATATAAACGAGACTTAAATGAACATATTCGTGAGTTTTTAAATGAATACGTTCGCATGTTTTTAAACGATCACGTTCGTGAACTCTAAATGAACATGTTCGCGAGCTAACAAACCAAACAGTATTAAACTCGAGTTTGAGCTCAAAAGGATTGTTAAATTTGAATTTAAGCTCGAGTTCGGCTCGTTAACAATAATAAACGATTTTGAACTATTTTTTTCTGAATTGAGATACGAATAACTCGCAAGCGGTTTGGTTCTTTTATAACCCTACTAAATATTATCCTTATAGGGATTTTTTGTCAACTCAATTAGGGACTAACTCAAGCTTTATTTGAAAGAGTATTTAGAATGATAAATTCATCTTAGAGAAAAAGGTGTAGGAGGCGGATTGGTAATGATAATCGAATTAGAGCTTGGGAGGATCCATGGCTATGCAAATATAATAATTTCAAGATTTCTTCTCCATTTGTTCCTAGTTTGGAGAATATGGTAGCTAGGAATCTTTGGATTCTAGGTACATTAGAATGGAATGTAGAGTTGTTGCAATAATGTTTTTATGATCATGAGGTATATGATATTTTGAAGTTTTTGTCTAGTTCTTTGGGTCATGTTGATGAAATCATTTGACATTATGATAGACGTGGAGTATATACTATTCAATCAATTTATAGAGTGTTAATGAGGACATTTTTTAGGATTTCACAAACAAATTTGACTGGATGCGGTTATAGAAGACTGTGATGCCTTCAAGGGTTAAAATATTTTTGTGGAGGTTGTACATGAATTTACTTCCTACAAGGAATCAACTTTTCTTAAGAGATGTGTCATTCGATAATTTTTGAGCCACTTGTGGTGAACTTGGGGAGCTTCTTTTGCATTTTTCCTTGATTGTTGTTTAACATCTGATTGTTGGGTTGCTTTTGGGTCCAGTTGTTCCTAATGTAAATGTTGTTAGGTTTTTTTACTAGTTTAAGTTTATAATAGAGTTTTATGATGCATCTCGGGTTTGCAATATTTGTAACATATTCGACTTTCCACATATGCATTTTATTTGAACATATGAATTTGTATATATTTCACTTAAATACGTGCATTTCATATGTATTTTTATAAGTACAAATTTATAACATGCAGTAGCTATGTATCCTAATATTTTGATATTGTGTCGAGATGAACGTATCCATTTTATAATTTAGCCGAGTAAGGATGATATAAAATTAATATTTAAGTGAATAAAATAACTAGATCAAATTAATAAAAATATGACATAGTTTGTTAATAGTTTGTTTAATTAAATTGTATTATTGAGTGAATGAAAAATTATATTGTAATTTTTTATCAATAATAATAAAAAAAAACAAAATGAAAATGAAAAATAAAAGGAAAAGTCAAAAAAAAAGGAGAAAGAAAATGGCAATCGATGGAGTTGACTTTTCTTTCCCATAACCCTTTTTTCTTCTTTTACTCTTCATTTCTTTTTCTCTCCATAAATATTCCAACAGTCAGCCTAGAAACTAATTATTTGTAAGTTAACTCTTTATCCTTGTATTTCTAAGCTAAATTTATGGTTAGTAGAATATGATTTATGGTGAGCAACTTATTAAGTTATCATGTTTAAAGCCTATGAATTCTATTTTGATGGAGAATGTTAGGGTTCCATGTTTGTAATCTTATAGGGAAATTTTGATGAAGTTCCAAATATAAAAGTTATAGATATATGTTTTATATTTATGGTTATATAAATATTTTTTCAAGATTAGATGTATATTAAGAGAAATCTTCACTTGATTAGAGTTGGTTCCTGTTCGAACCTCAACTGGATATATCACTGTTTTTACTCGTTTTGATTATGATAGAGCTCGTATTTAAAGATCTCAAAATATAAAATTTGTAGATATATGTTTTATAAAATATACCAAATTTTAGATTCATATGTATTTTTAATGATGAGTTATAGTTAAGAGAACTATGATTCTTCCATAGTAGCTTAATGCTCTAGGCAGATCCATAAATTTTTTTATCATTTTGGACTCCTTATAAATAGAATCTGTAATTTATCAAAACATGAAAGTTATATTATTATGTCTTATTTAAAATTTGGTATAAATATAAACTTAATATGTTATGTATATAATTAGATATAACCTTTATAAATCATACTGGTCTAGAAGCAACTCTATTCTGAACTAATAAAAAAATTCTTATAATTTGAGAACTTTATAGATATAATTGATAAAAGTTATAAATATAAAAAAAAAATATTTCATTTTAACTTATATAAATTACTGTAAAGTTTTACTATGATAGGACTTGTATATTGTAATTTATGAAATACCAAAATTGGTACCCTAAAATTGCCTAAGGGCATAAAACAAAACTTAATTAAAAATTACACAAAAAATTGTTCAATGCTCCAATTGCTATAAAATTTTAATATGTTGTATAATTATATGTTAAATTTAATTAGAAATAAGAATAATACAAATTTGATAAGTTTAAAAAAAGTTATAGGCTAATCAGTCTCATAAGACCACATTGTCTCATAGAAAAAAAAAATCATAACTATGTATATGAACTATGCACATTAATTTGTTTAAACCACATTAAGTTTTTCTAGTTATGAATTAATCAATTATATTTCCAAATTAAACTCACAACAAGTTAAACAATAAGTTAAGGGTTGAAATTAAAGGAAAAATATGAGTTTAATTATCGAATAAATTCTTTAATGCACAGACATTGTTTGCAATGTGAAATGAGAAATGACTTGGTATGTGATTCATATGATTGCCATGATTTGACATTGATAATGAAATGATTGATAATTTGTGGTATATACATATAGTATATGTATGATATATATGAAATATATACGTGGCATATACCATGATTTGACTTTGATAATGAGATTATGGATAATTTGTGGCATATGTAGTATATACATGTGGTATATGTATGATATATATGCATGGTATATATATGGTATATGTAAGACATATGTGTGACATGTAGCGGTTGATGAATGTCTAGTTATAAATGCATATGCATAAGAATTTAAAAAAGCATTGTGACTAGTTAAGCAACATTGCAAAGTCAAAGAAAAAGCTTATGACCTAACAAATGTGTAAATAAAACAAATGATCAAACTAGCTAACAAATGCAAATATTCACGTGAAAATCTGAGACAATGTCTATTTAACTCGATCACAACAAAATGAAATGAGCAAAATATGAGCATAAGTAAAGTATATTGATCATATGCTTTCATTTTACTTGTATCTATAGGATATTAGTAAACTAAATAGAATACATAATATGTATAGTGTATATGTGTGATTTGTTATTATGAGTTGTTTGGTACTTTGGATAATATACATTGAATGTATCTAGAAGTCAGAGATCAAAAGTCGCAGGCTAAGACTCATCACTTTCTCTCCTTGCATTCCACATGAACAAGAGATTATATCATCTATATTATGGACTTATATATTTATACATGTATAATTACTCAGGGTGATGTTAAAATGTGTAAATAAATACAACTCGTAAACCTTTAGATGTAAAGTTTAAGTTTTAAATATGTAATATATTATGTTGTAGTAAAAGCTTCAATATTGATTTGCAAATTTATTGAGTGATGTTATAGGATGTGATAAAAAAAATTACTATTAATGTTAACAAGTTTATTTTACTTGTATGCTATATGTGATTACTAGATATAAAGATAGGTGATACTTAAATGTATAAGGTATGATATTACACCATTTGTATGGTTATTTAGGCTATTTGGAGACCAAGAAATAATTAGATTTGATGCAGGAAAGTGATTTTAATATCTAATATTGTCTCTTTTTATGTCTCTTCTCGCTGGATGGACCAGAGCTAATACATCTCCTACCTCTTTTACTGTTTTAAAAACTAATCATTCTATTAAATGGCAAAGGCCTTATAATCATTGTTCAAAGTGTAATATTGATGCAACTTTATTTCCTGATAATAATTTGATTGGAGTTTGGAGCAGTGATTTGTAATGACAAGGGAGATTTTGTTGCAGACTTTTCTAAGATTGTGTTAGGTTGGTTTCCTCCTTCCTATGCAGAGGCTTTGTGTCTAAGAGAAGTTTTTATCTGGCTTACTCATGAATACTATCAACAATTCTCATCATGATTTTTGAGAGTTTGGAACTATTATTTTGATTTTTTTTTTACTTTTTGTTAATTTTAATTTTTCTGTTAAATTTGTTAAAAGGGAAGCAAATTTGGTAACTCACTATTTGGTTGGAGCTACTAATTCTTATGTTTCGCCTACTTTTTGGATTGTTTCTTCTTTTGTCTTCGAGGAGTCCTTGACTTATGATGTAATGTTTTAGTTTAATAAAAGTTTTTTTCTTCAAAAAAAAATTACGACACATTAACTATGACACATTAACTTCAAATAGGTAATATCAAAGTTGCAACATTTTGTACTTTTTTCTCATTACTATTGTATAGTTTTTCCGTTGATATAGGAGTAATTTTCATTGATAATACTCTAACTATTTAATGCATCGACTCTATACCTGCAGTTTTATTTGTAATAAAAAAAATCACTTTTACTTTAATTTTATAATACAAAATCTCTTCTTTCACTTTTAATTAAATCAATTAATGGAATGCTGACGTTTTGAATGATGGTCCCACATAAAACTTCTAACTGACTTTCTACTTGCTATTTTGTCATTTCTTTCCCATTTTATTTACAATTTTACCTCTTCTTCCTCATTTTTTTTCTTCATATCCATCGTTTACAAGGGTTCCATGGCTGAGATCTTCAACGGTGACGCAAATCTCCAATGGCTGACATATATTCGAGCCACTAAAAGATTGACAGAAAATCCTCAGAAAAAAAAATAGTAGTATTTGAAAAATTCGTCATTTGCACTTATAAACCACTATTCGCCATATACCTCCCCATTTGTTATTCTATATATATGCATGTCTTCTTGGAAAATAGGAAGAAGGAGGATTTTTTTTAAATTCTCATTTATAAATTTTCTGTAATTATAAATCTCTCTTTTGGGTTTTTTTTTTTTTGTTTATCTTGGATTTTGTTTGTTGGGTTATTTTGAGAAAAGAAAGATTTGTGATAAAAATAGAGAGATGAAGAAAGAGAAGAGATGACATGAGGTAGGATTTAGTTGAAGATGATAGAGAACAAGATCAATCCGTAGGTAATGTTTCCAAAATGAGAGCTGAAATGAGTTTCTTTTTTTTTCCATTTTTCAAGATCTGAAATGGGTTTTTTTCTTTTTTTCTTTATTTTTTCCCAACATGATTTTGCAACTTCACTTTTCTTCTTATTTGCTTGTCACCCGAATTCCATGCCATAAGAAGTTTTATCAACAATTCAAGTCATCAACTCCTCTAGCTAACCTAACGGAGAATTTGAATTTCGCCATAAGACGTCTCCTCAAGCGAATCTAACAATGCTTTTCCTTTTTTAAAATTTTTTTTATCTATTACATGTAACATGTCTAGTACTCAATTTAGTATCTAAAATGGTAGGTTTGCTTTCAAATAATATTTATCTTCTTCAATGTCAGACATCAGAGATTTGCATCATCACTGAAGATCTCAGCCATGAAATCTCAGTGCTAACTCAGATTATGGATATGAAGAATAAAAGGAGAATGGGGAAGAAGGAGTATAATTGTAAATAAAAAATTAGAGAGATTTTATGATGAGACTCATCATTCACCACTTTAGTTCTTCATTAATTGATTTAATAGAGAATAATGGTAGGAGTTCTGTAATACAAAATGTAAAATGGATTTTTTTTATTATAAATAAAAATTTAACTACTGAATTGTTACGAGACAAATAATTGAAGTATTGTTGATAAAAATTATCCATTGATATGGCAAGATACGTTAAGAGAAAAAATCAACTCATGAGCACAAATCAAAATTCACTTCTAAAAATTAGAATGGAACTTCCAATACCAACCAAAATCAAATCATCAAATAATAAAACCATCAATTGCAAATGGCATAAAACATATCTGACCCTCTATATTTGTTAAATTTCGCTATTTTGCCCTCTTAAACCGTTTTTGTCTGATTTGCTATCTATATTCCATTTTTTATCCACTTTTCACTTAATAATTTAAAAAAATAATATCGGGCCACCATAAATGTAAAGAATGCACAATAACTAAGCACATGTAATAACGTAGTATATGATTTTATCCACCAATGACCACCTTCCACGAGGATTACAAGTATATAAAAGAAATAATTAAAAAATATTTATTCACAAAAAAAAATCTAATAATAAAAATACTTTGGTCAACATCTCTCCTCTTCAATCTCAAAACCATGACCTTTCTTTTAGATTTCATAAGAGAATTTAAAGATTATACTGTAATCATACTTAATTTAAAATTTTAATTATATATATATATATATATTGACCGTGTGAAGCTCATCCTTTGTAGAAAGCGAGTCTTCCTCATCCCAATTCGCCAACCGTTGCTGTAGCTTTCCAAAACCCAGCAACAGTTGCACGATTTGTGCTTATTCTAGTGGGATATTTCTTGTTTTTGTGACTAAAGAAGTACCGGTCATTTTAAGGAGTGGTTATTATTTTGCTTTTCTCTAAAAATCAATGACTCAATTTAACACCCTATTTTGCATTTTGAGGAGTGGTTCAAGGGGATAGTAGACAAGTAAAGAATATTTCAAAAAATATTCCAAAATAAGGAAAAAGGAAAGCAAAGAGATGAGAAATTTTAGAAAGCATAAAGAGAGTAAAAGATTATTCCAAAAAGATATTCTGATCAGATGGTTTTTCTTTTAAGGAGAAGAGGAAAACCTTTGCCAAGTGTAAACAAACTTTAAGCATAGAGAAAAAAAAAAAAAAAAAAAGGGAAGTAAACAAACTTTTCATGCTCCTGATGATTATTTTGAATTCACTTTCTATGTCACGTCAACAGAAAGTGGTGAAATGTTAACTTTTTTTTTAATAATTATTAAGTGGTAATTTGGACAAAAAAAACAAAATATGAAGAGAACATATTGGACAAAAAATGATTTTAGATAGTAAAATGGCAAAAGGAAACATATACAGAAAGCTGGATATGCCTTATACCATTGCAAATCATTAGAATCCACCCTTAATAATAATAATAGTGGCAGTGGTAGTAGTAGTAGTAGTTTAAATTTGCAGAAATTAGTTGAGTAAAATTTTTGTAATGTTGCAATCTACTGCAGAAGTAGATATTACCACCCAAATCCAAATTGCAAAAAATCTCGCATAAATGAAATTCATGTCCTCAAGAGACCCATGTTAATCCAATTGAGTTAAAAAAATTCTCCCAATTTACAACTTGTGGAAGATGAGGAAATCGATAACAACATTAAATACTCTATTATCTTCCTCTGCAAAACTCATCTCCATTTTATAGTTGAATACTTCTATAACATTTCATATAAATATCATATTCCAATTCCAGAAATTCCAAAGCCAAAAATTTTCTTATTCTGACATAGTGTAGGGAGTAGACCATCTTTTAGCATTTGCCAAATTGAGAAACAAAAAGAGATTGCCTATCAATATCAGCAAAACTGAAGGTTCTGAAAGTTCAAAATATTTTAAAATCTCAAATTTTGGGGTTTTTCTTATTTCATTTCCTTGTCAATCACTGGCTGTATAATAATAATAATAATAATAATAATATCACTCATCCCAAATAAATAATTCAAAAGAAAAATACAAATAGGTACCTTTCCAAACAGTAGGAACAATTGACTTAAATAAAAGCACTTCAAAAGTTTGGTAACAATTGCAAACTTGTCTGACTGAATTGTATGTCCAAAGCCCAGTTGCTCCTTCTGGGCATGAAAGCTAAACTCCATAACACTGACATCGAAAGATAGAACTATAAAAAAACTAAATATGCTAAACAACTTCAAAACTGAGTTCAGTCATACCTCATTGCACCACTGATATTCATACTCAAATAAATAAATTAAATGGAAGAGAAAAGTCCATCAGAGAAACACATTACTTATGAAATTGAGGGAAAATAAAGTGACCAAATGAAAAAAATGCATTGAGAAGCCTAAAATCAATGTATAGAAAAGGAACCGACTAACGCCACATTATTCTTCTCTAATGCATGAATCATCACTGCATGTGACACCCTCTGCTTCAGCATTGTTGCATATCGTCGAGTCCATCCTCACCGTTGTTGCCTTTTGATATGCCCAGTTGTACTAATTGCCAACCATCACCTCATGTTTCTACGCAAAACTATATATTAGTCATGAAAAATCCTTTTTTCCCAAGAAAACAACTTCCATAATTAGAATTAGTAGATAGATAATATAACAAAATGTAAAATAGGCCTAAAAACAAATAATATTTACTCTAGATCAATTATTGTTTAATACAACAGCTACAAAAATATTCTCGTATGTTAAACTAATGAAAATTGGACACGTATTCAAAGATCAAAGAAGAAACTTGAATCAAAAGAAAACACAATTATGAAACAGCCTAATAATAATTTTCAAGATAATACAAATAATTCTTTCATACTGCACTTGTCACTTGACAAAGTTCAAAAAATTCAGTCCCTACCATTTCTAAAATTGTTGAGGTATATTAGGTTCCTTGGCACAATGCATGCTTGTCCTTTCTCTAAAGATATGTTTTCTAAGGGTTTGGTGTGCTTAATACTCCTAAGAAAAAACTTTCATCTTGTGGCACTATGCAACATAAAATAATATCATTTTGGGATGGGTCTCTTCTCAGACTTTGCTTTCCTCTATTTTGATGATATTTTTATCTCTTACACAGTAAGCAAGGGTACCAAGCTTGGAAAGCCATCGCAACTCCTGTAAGATCTAAAAAATTACAGAGCAGATCCTGTAAAGTTATAGATTCAGCAGATCAAATTTAGCTTGATCAATTCTTCGTTTTTGTAAGCTATTTGAACTTCCAAAGCTAGCTAAGTTGGCCAAGTAAAACATATATATGAGAAAATGATTTTGCAGTAGTAATTCAATCCCAGGATCCAAACTAGTAAGTAATTTCCCTACTTCCCTTCATACTCAGTAAAATCAGTAAGATATCTGTCAAGAATGGGTGCCCAAATTTTCCAATCTTATAAAGTTGAAGGGCTCATAAAATTAAACTTGACAAATAAGTTGGCAAATTAACATTGAAGGTCTTCTTTCACTTCAGCAGATTAGTAAAACTAACTTGATAATAGCTAACTAATATCTCATTAGGTATACAAATGATTTCATTATCCTCTACAAAAAGAACTAAATAAATAGATTAAACCAAAAAAAAAGGTGAAAGGACTACCATGCCCATAGTGCATCAAACACATTAAGTTCGCGAATTACATTCTTCTAATGAAAATCTAAAACATTTATTTCATTCTATAAAAAGAGAAAGGAGAGATGAAATCACAATCCAACTCTTAATTGAATTGCATATTATTGGAATTATATAAAATTAAACAGTGAAAATCTAACCATGATTTTAATGATAATCTTCAAATTCTATAACCTCAATCATCATCCTATTCTCTCTTGATAGCAAAATGGGACTTATCTTCTTGTAAATCACTATATTAAATCCAACTGCAACTGCAGCCAAGATCGCTCCAACCAATGCATCAACACCAACCGCAGTCGTTGCCTCAATAATTTCCAATAGCAAAATTATTCACCACATGATTTTAAAAAACCTCATATCTCATACAAATTCTGGAATTTTAACAAATTTAAAGGCTTATCATAATCTTCTTTATTGAAGAAAAGGAAAAGGAAAAAAAGAGTTATAGGTTTACCAGGCTTGTATGTTCAAATCTATCAGTGGCCTTGGTTTTCAGAAGAGTCAAAGTCTCTCTACGGCAACAATAATCAAACAAATAAACTGATATAACTTTGTATAATAGGAAAAAAAAAAAAAGGCAAATTTAGATGCGTATTTATGCTAGAACACAAATGACAAATGGGACGTTAACTAAGGAAAGAAATCGAAAGCATCATCGAGCAAGACTTGAACGAAAATATGATACCTGAAATAAATAAATGGGAAAAACCCAATTAGGAATATCTTCTTCAATTGCAAGCCCTGAAGCAGTGTTATGAGCCCTAATCAACTTCAATTTCTCAAGGATAGATTTTTTTTTTAAAAAATGGAAAATTAAAATGTAAACATTAAACCTAAAATCTTCTAAATAAAACACTAAAAACAAATATGAAATGGGAGAAGTCTCATTTCTATATCTAGTTCTTTCTAATTCTTATGGCTTGCTGTACCCAAAAATAAGCATCAAGAGAGAGACTTTTCAACGAAGATATGCTTAATGCTTACAGATTGGTATTTGCTTTCAGCTTATGTTCATTCTTTATTTTAATTAGATTAGTAAACTAATAAAAAAATTCCAATCACAATGGAATTAGACTAAAGATAAAATCAAAGGTAAGAATTCCCTGATGGTCAATTCAAATGCTCAAAATAACACCATTGTCTGGATTTCCTCCCCAAAGCTTCATTATGCTCCTCCACTGTGCAAGGATACTCGTCACCTTGACTCAACCAAATTCAGTTCATTCCACCCTTTCTGTTATAATCACAAATACCAGAATTAGTTATAAGCACACAAAAGATAAATTGACAAGGAGAAAATCCTATCATTAGAGAAAGAAGAAAATTGTTGTTTCTATTTGGGTAGCCCACAACATGGACGGACATAAAGGGCTGGAACTGGAAGAAAACAACTCGCCTGGTTGTTCGACAATGAGCGGATGCGGCAATAGCCAATAGTGCAAAGATCAATACTGATAGATGATATATCTATACTATATCTAAGAGGATTGGGATTGAGATTGGTAATCTATAAAATATGATTGAAATAATTAGTGTTTTATTAGAACTAAAACATTTTATTTGATACACAACAACTTTTATACTTTTTAAAAAAAAAAAAAACGTAAAGTTGATAGTGATGAAAAGTGATATTATTATACTTTATTATTATTATTATTATTATAGCTAATTACTGACATACTGAATCACTCTCAAAATTTTTAAGTTATACTATTTACTTCATCATTTTTTCCGTCAAGAATATATATAATTTTTATATCAATTTTAATAATTTTACTGTTAATAAAAAATAAATAATTGAAAAGTTCTAAAATTACTCTTAAGTTCGGAAGATAAATAGTATAAATTTTAAAACTTTAACGGAATACTAGTGTAATATTTAATGGAATAAATAGTAATTTTTTATTAAAAAATTACTATAAAAATATTTATTATTATTTCACAATAATTTAATATTTTTTTAATATGAAAACTAACGAAATAATCTATTAATATAATTAAATTAAATTAAATAATTAAATAGTATGATTTTAAAATATCGGAGGTAAATAGTAAATAACCTTTTTTATTATTATTATTATTATTATTATAAGTATTTTTTGGTAGTCTTAAAAAAAATTATAAAAATCTTTTAAAAAAAAGATAAATTCTCGGTTTTATATTGATTGATTTTATTAATAGTAAAAAGATTAGGGCGCCGAAAGAAATCTTACAATTTATTATGGTTTGAAGAAACCAACACTATTCAAAAAAAGAAAAAGTGCCCAAATAGATTTAGTGAGGTTGTTATATCATAAATCTAAATTTATATTGCATTATAAATTTTTTTCTTCATAAAAATGTATATTTTTTTAATTAGATTTTGATAAATTAATGAATATAAAAAAAATTTATAATTTATAATTTTATTTATTATAATTTACAGATTTATCATTTTAAATTTGTAGATTTATCATTTTGAACTTACACGTTAATCGTTTTAAAATTTATTACTTAAAAGTTATATATTTATAAACTACAGATTCATTATTTTTAACTTGAAAGTTCATCATTTACAACTTGTCGTTTACAATTTACATATTCATTATTTCGAAGTTATAGGTTCATCAATTAGAACTTACATGTTAATCATTTTGATTTTACAAATTCATTATTTACAATTTATTATTTTACCACTTATAAATTTATCATTTTGAACTTGCAAGTTAATTTTTTGAAGTTATAGATTAATTGTTTTAAATTTACATGTTCATTATTTGTACCTTATAGCTATAAATTTATCATTTAGAACTTACATGTTAATCGTATTAATTTTACATATTTATCATTTATAATTTACTGTTTCACCACTTATAGGTTTATTGTTTTGAACTTGTAGGTTCATTTTTTAAAGTTACAGATTGATCATTTTAAACTTACAGGTTTATCGTTTGTACCTTATAGATTTATCACTTGCAAGTTCATTATTTTTACCAAACCTATAACATTTAACTTCCAACAACTAAATTTTCTCTAGATATTACTCATTTTTAGTTCAAATATATTCATTTACAACCATTTTATTTTGCAACAAAATATAAATTAAATATTTTTATCTCAAACAATAATAATAATCATTACAATATTCAAGAATATTAAAAATAAAATAGTATATGTAAATTAAAAAATTTTCTTTTTGTAAAAATAAATTTAAAATATACAAAAAAATTATTTTATTTATTTGAATAAGAAGAAAAATAATAATATGCTGAAAATTAATAATAATATAATAATAATAATAATACGATGAATATTAATTAAAAAATAGTATCGTATCAATTAATAATACATAAAATATCTTGTATCCGAATTTATGATATAATTTATGAATTTATTTATCTGTTTTATTTTATATATATATAATATAATATAATATTTTTCAAACTGAATTATATTAGATTCTATAAAGACAAATGAGAGACATATGAAGATGGATAAAATAAATAAATAATAACGCAAAGAGACAGAATTTTCAAAAAAAAAAAAAAGCAGAGATGACATTAGAGGGTGTCCCACTCTCTCGATTTGAAGATGCTGGACCCATTGAAGTGTGGGTGATGCTATCCATATCCATAAGCAGTTGTGACGCACGACTGCAAATTATATGGATTCAGGGCATAATGTTAGGTATACTGTTAATTAGTACGACTTTTTCATCTTATTCTTTTTTAATGTATTATTTTTTTTATTTATAGATATAAAAAAACAAAATTATATATATTTTTATTTTTATTTTTAGAGAGAAATTTTTTTAATTTGTATTTTTTATTTTATTTTTTGTATTTTTAATGATTGTTATTATTGTTTAAAATAAAAATATTTAATTCTGATTTTTTTAAAAGAAAATGATTGAAAATGTATATATTTGAAATAAAAATGAGTAATATAAATAGAGAAAATCAAGTTGTTGGAGGTTGAAAACGATAGATTTGATAAAAATAATAAACCTACAAATGATGAACTTATAAGTTATAAACGATAAATATATAAGTGATCAAATAGTTTCAAAATGATGAAATTGCAAGTTCAAAACAATAAACCGAAAGTTATAAACGTCGAATATATAAGTTATGAGACAATAAGTTGTAAACGATAAATCTGTAAGTTCTAAATAATAAACTTATACCTTCTAAACGATAAACATGTAAGTTGAAAATGATGAACCTGTAAATTATAAATGATAAATTTATAAGTTACAAATGATGAATATGTAACTTCAAAATAATGAACTTCAAAATAATGAACTTCAAAACAATGAACCTATAAGTTTAAAACAATAAATCTATAAGTTTAAAACGATAAAACTATAAGTTATAACTAATAAATTTATAAATTCAAAAATGAATTTGTAAGTTATAACTGATAAATTTGTTTTATGTTTATTAATTTACTAAAAATTAATTATGTAAAAACAAATGTTTTTCTCAATAAATGTAGTGTATGGACTCGAGTCCATGATATAACAACTCACTTTGAACATGCAGAACTTGGTAGAAGAGAGACCATCATACATCACTCGTGTGAAATCACGCACCTTCATTTCTTTTCGTCCGGATTCCGTCTCTTAATATAGCATTAATATATAGTAATATCTTTTAATTTTAATTTATAATATTAAATTTTTTTAATTTTAATTTATATAATATAAATGTCACTTTTACCTATTATTTATGTTATTTTAGGTGAGTATACATTATATCATTATCTATATAAAGTACACTTAACAACTAAACAACTGTAACACCCTTATTACGTTCATAAAATACGTATGTTACGTTGCCTTAAGTAATTACTATGATTATTTAGGATTGTCTATAATATGATTATAGACATATGTGGGTAATTTTTTTTTATCTTGTTAGTCAATAAGTCAATAACATACCACATGAAAATAGATTCATCATTAACTTACATATTTTTAAATCTATTCCAAAACATTACATATATACATATTATTAAGTTTATCATATAAAATTTTTCTTCAGACTGCTACCAAAATGAGGTATGCATTGCTTCAGCGAGTCCTTAGCTAGTACCTACACGCAATCAAAATAAACTATGTACTAAACATTAAAAATGTTCAATGGTGGTTACAAATCAAAAAATTTCTACTAGCCTAAAATAATGTATACACAATCATACAAATTTCATACACTATTTATATTAACATAATAATTATAATTATCATTCTAATCATTATTTTTATTATCATTATTTACTATCAATTACCTTTAATATATTTATTAAATTAACAATCACACTTTGTATTCATTTTATAACTTTTTTTTTCATTTTAATTCTCCATTCTATTTTTCTTTAGTGACAAATTACGTTTTATTTCATAAACTTCCATTTTTTTCATTTTGTTGTTTTTGTCATTTTTGCCATTTTTGTCATTTTTTGTCACTTATTTATTTATTTATTTATTTTTGTCCCTAGAGTCAATCCGATAGAAAATTTTCGGACTGGATACATGGAATGTGGACTCCATAAGTCCACTACACTGAAAAATGACCTTGAATGATCACCCAAATATTGAACTGCACACTGATCACTGAAGTAGACCGTCATTGGCTTATCTAAACAAGTCGTCATGACCCGCACAACAGTTATGATATCCCTATGGCTTGCCAGTTATATTCTAAACTAAATTTAACCACCAGACTACAACCAATGACAATAAAATTTATTCCTTTAACTTCATTCTCATTAAATTTCTAAATTTTATTTATTTTACATTATTAATTACTTAAAATTTTATTTCATCTTTAAAATATTATTTTTCCACAATTTCTAATACAATGCATTAAATATTCAATATTAATATCAATTAAGTCATAAAACTCAATTATACATACTACATTTGTTATGTTCAATTTCATACATAATGTAATCACTAACAATAAAATATTCCAATAAATTCTAATAATTCTCAATTAATTCATATACACTAAATTTCATGTCTATATGTATTTTGTGGCTTAATTCTCGTTAAACTATCAGAGAACACATTTAATTTTTTTTATTTCTTCAATACGGCCATTATAATATTTTTACTATTGAAAATTATTTTATTTTAATTTAAGCATTCTAATCCATATTTTTAGCGACCTTAATTATGATTTTAAACTTACTTTCAATTTATCATGCAAAACACGCATATATATATATATATATATATATATATATATATATATATATAAAACTTAAATTCATACAAAAACAATGAAAATAATTAGATTTTATAACCACTAATCTCAAATTTTTACTATAGTCTTCCTAAACTTCTTTTTCTTTAGCCTTTTTCTTTGAAGTTCCAACTACTCTTTTAATTCCTACAATAGGCTAAATTCATTTATAAATAAGACCACAATCATTTTGCTTTTATAATTCAATAATATTTATAAATGTAACCTATATACCTTAAATTCCTATTAGAACCCTTAAATAAAATTTAAACACCCAATTTCTCTTAAAGGAATATGATCTCTTAGGACTGTTGACTCTATAACTTTTTCTACACTTATCAAATTTACGTGATTCTTATTTTTAATTAAAACTAACATATAATAATATAATATACTAAGATATTAGAATTTTTGAACAATTACATAAATTTTAGTGTAATTTTAATTGTTGCCCTGTTTTCTGTCTTTAAACAGATTTGAAGTACTACATGTAAAAATTCATATATTTAAACGTGTATCTTGATTAATTATGAAACTTTTTATACAATTATATAAGGTAATTTTCATATTTATCATTTTTCCAAATTATGTCTCTAAGGTCCTCAAATATTAGAGAATCTATAATTGAATCAACATAGATTGACATCTAAAGCAGTTCATTTGTTAAGATCATAACTCACAAAATACATAACATTTTAAGGTGATACTTCCACGGGAATTTAGATAAAACATAGAGTTAAAAATTGTATGTTTTGTACTTTGGTAACTTCGATCTTTAAGAATCTCAAAAAAGAAAACGGATTCACTGGAGCTGCACAGATATAAGGAAACAGTTTGATCAAGGGACAACTATGATTAATTTTACTATAACTCAACCTACATAAGAGATATTTATACAAAATTTGGTAAAAACCTAGATCATATATAGGGCTACAACTTTTATGCTTTGAGTTTTCTTAAATTCGTCTTTTAAGATGTTCAAATTAAGAAAATACCATAGGGTACTTTATTAATACTCCTCCATGAACCATTATAATGTCCATTGTATCTAATAGAGATCCACGATTTACTTCACATTTTTGGATGAGTTTACAAGATGCATTGGGAACAAAATTGAACTTCAGCACCGCATTCCACTCACAGACTGATGGACAATCTGAAAGGACTATACAGACATTGGAAGAAATGCTTAAAGCATGTTCTATGGAATCCAGAGGTGCTTGGGATGAATATATAGCATTGATTGAATTTGCTTACAACAACCAATATCATAGCAGTATCCAGATGGCATCATATGAGGCATTGTATAGCAGAAAGTGTCAAAGCCCTATCATATGGGATGAAGAAGGTGCACGTGCATTAGAAGGGCCAGAGATAGTACAAGACACAGTGGATAAAATCAAAATTGTCAAGAATAAGCTAAAGGCAGCACAAGACAGACAGAAAAGTTATGCTGATCAACATAGAAGGGAAATGGAATACGAGTTGGGTGAAAAGGTATTTCTTCGTGTATTTCCATGGAAAGGGATAATCCGATTTGGAAAACAAGGGTAAATTGAGCCCAAGGTATATAGGGCCTTATGAAATTCTTGAGAAGGTTGGTCCACTGGCATACAGATTGGCGTTACCACCAGAGATGGCTCAGATTCATAATGTGTTTCATGTGAGCATGCTTAGAAGATACAGGTCAGATCCTACACATGTACTTAAAGATCAAGCCGTTGAAATTGCAGAGAACATGAGTTATGTTGAGGAACCAGTGGAAATCATTGAATACAAGACTAAACAACTAAGAAACTGAGAAATACCTTTAGTTAAGGTATTATGGCGTAACCATTTACTAGAAGAGGCAACATGGGAAACAGAAGAAAATATGAAAAGACAATATCCACACTTATTTCCATGTATTAAATTTTGAGGACGAAATTTTTAAAAGGATGGGAGAATTGTAACATCCTCGACCTTCCTCACATGTGTATCCACATGCATTTCATTTGAACATATGCAACTTCTCTATAATCCAATTGAACACGTGCATTTCATACGTATTTTCATAGGAACAAGTCCATGAAATGCACTAGCAACATGTCCTAGTACATTGCAATTGTATCGAGTTGCACATATGTATTTATAATCTAAATGAGGATAAAAAGTATTAAAAATAAATGAAATAAGGTGACCAAATTAAAGTATGCAAAATGACTAGATTAAAATTAAATTGCATATTGTGTTGAATTGTGTAATAATAATAAGAATAATTAGAAAAAAAATAAAAAAATAAAAAATAAAAAATAAAAGTCAGAAAAAAAAAATAAAAAGGAAAAGTGGACGGGTGAAACAAAGGAAATGGTGATGCCTTTTAACTTATTAGGCAACCACCATATTCATTTCCTTTCCTCATCATCTTCTTCTTCTTCTTTGCTTCATTCCTTCCATTTTTTTTCAAGTTCCAGCCACGATTTCTTCCTTCTTTCACTCCAAAAATTGCAGCAACAAGATTAGCCAAGAGTGATTATAGGTGAGTAAACATTTATTTTTGTGTTAACCTTGATTATGGTATTTAGGGTTCATTAATAGACAATATTTTGTGCCATGGTTTTGATGATCTTAGAAATCGAATCTAAAAAAGCTTAAAACACAAAAGTTGTTCCTTTATGTCTTAGATTTATGGATATATAAATATTTTTTTCAAGATATGGTGAATAGAATGAGATATCCTCTTTGTACTAAAACTGGTCCGGATGTGAACCCTAAGTAAGTTAGCCACTGTGTTTGTTAGTTTTGAATATGATAAAACCATTATTTGAAGATCTAAAAATATAAAAGTTGTATATATATGTGTTATGTATATGTATACCAAATTTCAGGTTCATATGTCTTGTGGATTTTTAGTTATGGTGAATGCAACTATGACTGTTTCATGGTTTGAACTGTCTGCTTAGTATCCTTTGCAGATCCAGTAACTTATTTGGCCAATATGGGCTCCTTAGAGATCGATTATATAAATTTTCAAAACAGGAAAGTTATTGGTATATATCTTATATAAAATTTGGTACTAATTTCAGCTTGATATGTTATGTATATACTAAGTTATGACCTTTGGAAATTATACTGGTCTGGAAGTCGATCAGTGAAATGTTTGTTATAATTTGAAGACCTTAGAGATATAACTGATAAAAGTTGTAAACATAAAAAATGTTCAATTTGAACCCAAATAATTTTCTGTAAAGTTTCATTAAAATAGGACTTATATATTATAAGTTATGATGAACCAAAATGGGTATCCTGAAACTACCTAAAGGCATAAAACAATTTAGAAAACAGAACACATTTAGAAATTCCACCAAATATTGTACAATGATCCAATTGGTATGAAATTTTAATATTTTATATAATTATATGTTAGTTTTAATTTGGAACAATAATCAGATTAATTGGTTAAGTATAGAAAACGTTATAGGCTAAACAGTCACATAAGCTCACACTGCCTTATAGGAAAAATCTTAACTATTGATATGAATAATGCAAATTAATTTGTTTAAGCCACATTAAGTCTCCCTAATTATGAGTTAATCGATTATGTTTTATATTAGGCTCACAACATATTGGAGACCCACAAGGAGCAGATAGACAATAAGTAAGGTTCGGAATCAAAGGAGAACGGTGAGTCTAATTATTGATTGAATTCTTTAGTGCATATGAATGTTGCTTGCTATGTGATTCATATGATTGTCATGATTTGCCCCTGATAATATGATGATGGATAATCTGTGATATTGTGGTACACATAAGTGGTATACTTGTGAAATATTTGAGGTATATGTTTGACATATGTGATATATATACAGGGTATATGTATAGTATATGCGAGGTATATGCGTGGCATATGAGATATATATGTGGCATATGTATGTTATATGTGATAAGATGCAATGATTGATTAATGCTAAGTACAAGTGCATATGCATATAGACTTAAAAAGTGTTGTGACTAGTTAATCGATATTGTAAAGCAAAAGAAGAGGCTTATGGCCCAACAAATGTGCAAATGAAACAAATGATCAAGCTAGCTAGCAAATGCAAATGTTCACATGACGAATGTTCACATGGAAACCCGGGGCAATGTCTATTTAACTTGGTCATAACAAAATGAAATAAGCAAAGCATTTGCATACATAAAGAGTAATGATTATATGTTTCAACTTTATTAACACTTATATGATACTGATGAATGGAATGGAATGGAATATATGGTATATATTGGATTTGTAATTTATTACTATGAGTTGTTTGGTACTTTAGAGCTCATTGGATGATTATTCTCATTGAGCCGCAACTCATCAATTTGCATCATTTTTCAGGTAAAGAAAAGTGATAGCTCATTTTGAGTAGTGTATAGAAGACATAGAGCACAAGTCATTGGCCGAGCCTCATCACTATCTCTCATTGCATTCCATACAAACATGAAAATATGTCATATGTGTTTTGTATTTACGTGCTTGAATATATATAGTCATTTTGGAATGAGTTTAAAAATGTATAAATAAAAGCAACTCATAAATACTTATGTGTAAAGTTTATATTTTAATATATGTGATATATTATATTGTAGTGAAAACCTCAGTGTTAACTTTGCAAAGTCATTGAATAATATTACAGGATATGAAACTTGCAAGTCATTGAATGAAATTACAGGATATGAGACTTGCAAAGTCATTGAATGATATTACAGGATATAAAAAAAAAATTTACTATCACTATTAACAGGATATTTTGTTTTTCCAGCATGCTATGTGTGATTATTTGATACAGAGATAAGTTATACTTAAATGCATAAGATGTGGTGTTACATGTGATAAAAAAAAGGTTTTGATGATGGTTTTATGATGTTGTAGGAGTTTCTAGCGACAAGGAATAAGTTCAAGGAAATAAAGGCAAAGAGAAAGCTACCTAGAGAAAGTGAAAGAGGTTAAGAAGAGATTTGTGTATAACTTAAGATAATAGTCTATGTTTTATTTTCAAGTTACATGATTTGAGCATTTGGCATATAAGTAATTATAAATTAATATTATTTTATGATAAAATTATGGGTATGCATGTTTGTTAGATTTGAAAATATATTTGGTAAAAATTAAATAAGGTAATTGTGTGTGTTCAATACTGGAATCTATAGAGCAGTCATCACATATATTTTTATAACTTAAACTCTAAAAAACCGATTGATGTGTTCTTGGTTGGGTTTGAAACTCAAGATATAGAGATAAAACTTTTATGAAAAACTTGAACTGTGATTTTAACTGTAACTAGGCTTACTTTGGGCACAAACATTGAACTCGAAAACTGTCCAGAAAATTCTGGACAAATTTATTTATGAGTAGTCAATGTTCAATTAAGCATATCTTTTGCTAAAAAATTTCAAATTTAGTGATTCAAGTTGCATATTAAAGATAATATTCAGTTCTAAAATTCTTAAGAATAATCTTTAATTTAATTCAGACTATAACAAGATCAAAATTGATGTAAAAAAAAGAATATAAAATATGCCAGTAATAAGGTAGAAAACGAATTGAATAATTTGATATGTAAACTAATATAAATCTTATTATATTATGTAAAGAATACTTTTATTGAATAATTATGTGATTAATTGAGTCATTAAACACATGAAATGTATGAATTTAAGAGTTATAAATTTTAATGACATTAATTAAGTTCTAGAATTTTAGATAGTTTGACATGACAATCAGGAGGATTATTAATGTCTATGATGACACGATTAACGAAGTCGATGATGACACTATAATTAAATCCAATAATGACACTATTATTAATGTCGATGGTGATATATATATATATATATATATCAGAGATAATACTTATATGCGCATACCATAAATATTCGGGTGACACTCATAAATATATAGTGACAATCTCGTTATCCTAATTAGTGATTTATAGGTTTTATAGGCATAAATGAGTTAATAAAATTAACAAAAATTGTTATATGTGAAATAATTGATTATGTATAATTATATAATAAAATAGAATAAATATGAGATATAAATAGATGACTTGATGTATTTGCATACTAGAATATAATAAGATAAGAAATTGCATAAAAAGATAATATGATACATAATATACATGACAAAGTATGTTGCAAGAAATAGTGTAATGACTTATTTATATGCACCACTAAATTTATAGTTTAGCGTGAGAGTTTCATTCCACACAGATTTTAGAAATGTAGCTGCAGCTTATAGATAAAGGCGACGGTGATCATAGTACAGTAAAATAGTTGTTTTCTAAAAATTTTGGGTTACAAACTTTTGTATCTTGTATTTTATATTTATATACTTTCTTTTATGGTTTTGTAAAATTAACTTCACGTTTTATAAACATTATATTATATGAATATGTAATATTTTCAATAAATAAGTTAAAAATTTAATAAATCGGTATAACACTTTTTTATCTGGATATATGCTGCGGTGTGTTATAAATAATCTGTCACTAAATACGATAGCTAAATTCTGTGGGTTATTTTGACACCAGATTTAGTAATGAAATAGCGAAAAATTTGCTAATGAATTATTATGATAGAAAAAATCCATCACTAAATGGAATGATGGGCCGCAATCCCTATGTTTAGCGATGAAAAAGTATCCATAGCTAGAATTAGTGAAAGATAATTTTTCATTGCTAAACATAGAGATTTCAGCCCACTTTTAGCAACGGAATTGTTCAATCACTAAAATTTGCGACGAAAATTGTCGTTGCTAATTGGCAAAAAGAAATGGTGTACATTAGCGACGGACAGTGGCCATCACTAAGTTTAGCAATAGCCTTGTTCGTCGCAAATTTTTTTAAGAAATGACATTGGTTTTTCAGCTTGAAACGACGTTACTTTATTGTTAATAACATTTAAACCCTCTTTTTTACAAGGTCTTCTTACCATGCTAGTCCCTCTTTTCCAGCATTTTGTTCCTCTTCTTCTCTCTTCTCCCGTTGTCGATGCACCTCTTCTCTTCCCCATCGCAGATTCGGTCTACAAATATGCTTTTGTTCTCTGTCGGACGCTTGTTTAACACCATGTTGCTTTTTCATATTTTCTTCTGTTTTCCCATGTTGCCTATTTTTGTAAATGGTTACTCCATAATACCTTAACCAAAGGTATTTCTCGATTTCTTAGCTGTTTAGTCTTGTATCCAATGATTTGTACTGGTTCTTCAACATAACTCATGTTCTCTGCAATCTTAATGACTTGATCTTTAAGTACATGTGTAGGATCTGACCTGTATCTTCTAAGCATGCTCACATGAAACACATTATGTATCTGAGCCATCTCGGGTGGTAAAGCCAACCTATAAGCCAATGGACCAATCTTCTCAAGAATTTCATAAGGCCCTATGTATCTTGGGCTCAATTTACCCTTCTTGACAAATCGGATTATCCCTTTCCATGGAGATACACGAAGAAATACCTTTTCACCTATCTCATATTCCATCTCCCTTCTATGCTGATCAGCGTAACTTTTCTGTCTATCTTGGGCTGCCTTTAGCTTGTTCTTGATAACCTTGATCTTATCCACTATGTCTTGCACTATCTCTGGCCCTTCTAATGCACGTGCTCCTTCTTCATCCCAAATGATAGGGCTTCGGCACTTTCTGCCATACAATGCTTCATATGGTGCCATCTGGATACTGCTATGGTACTGGTTGTTGTAAGCAAATTCAATCAATGCTATATATTCATCCCAAGCACCTCTGAATTCCATAGAACATGCCCTAAGCATTTCTTCCAATGTCTGTATAGTCCTTTCTGATTGTCCATCAGTTTGTGGGTGGAATGCAGTGCTAAAGTTCAATTTTGTTCCCAATGCATTCTGTAAACTCACCCAAAAACGCGAAGTAAACCGTGGATCTCTATCAGACACAATTGACACTGGAACGCCATGTAATCTGACTATCTCATTCACATATAATTTGGCCAAACTCTCAAGTGTACAACCCCATCTGATAGGTAGAAAATGTGCTGACTTGGTTAATCTGTCAATAATTACCCATACTGCATCATGTTTCCGTGGAGTTCTTGGCAATCCATAAACAAAATCCATCGTTATTCTTTCCCATTTCCATTCTGGCACTGGCAATGGATGTAACTTACCAATTGGTGCCTGATGTTCAATTTTAATTTGCTGACATGTCAAGCATTTGGAAACATATTCTGCTATATCTTTCTTCATTCTTGGCCACCAGTAATGAGGCCTTAGACTGTGATACATCTTTGTCATCCCTGGGTGCATTGCATATGGTGCATTGTGTGCCTCTTCCATTATTTCCTGATGCAAGTTCTCAGTGTCTGGAACACATATGCGTGATTTTAACATCAGTACACCATCCCGCAATTGAAAATCTTTACTGTTTCCCTGCCTTACTGATTCAATTTTCTCACACAATTTTGGATATTTGGTTTGTGTTTCTTTGATCCTCTCCTTTAGTATAGGTCTGACTCGAAGAGTAGCAATCAGTGATCCTTCATCATGTATATTTAATTCAACATTCATATATCGTAATTGAATCAAATATGGAAAAGAGGATACTTGCAAGTGAGCTACACTGCCACTAGCCTTCCTACTCAATGCATCTGCTACCACATTGGTTTTCCCTGGATGGTATTCAATTGTACAGTCATAATCTTTCAATAGCTCTAACCACCGTCTCTGCCTCATGTTTAATTCTTTCTGTGTCAGCAAATAACCCAAACTTTTATGGTCTGTGAAGATTTGGAATGTCTCACCATACAGATAATGCCTCCAAATCTTCAATGCAAATACGACTGCAGCCAGTTCTAAATCATGCACTGGATATGAGATCTCATGTGATCTCAGTTGTCTGGATGCATAAGCTATCACCTTACCATGTTGCATCAACACACATCCCAAGCCTTGGTGATAAGCATCACTATATACTGTAAACCCACCTGTACCTGTAGGGATGGTTAACACTGGTGCTGAGGTTAGCCTGTGCTTTAGTTCATCGAAACTCCTCTGACATTCTGGAGTCCACTTGAAAGGCACATTCTTTCTCAACAATTTAGTCAAAGGGCTAGCAATTAGGGAGAATCCATCAACAAATCTGCGGTAGTATCCGGCTAATCCCAGAAAACTATGCATTTCTGAAATATTTTTAGGTGCTTCCCAATTTACCATAACCTCAATTTTCTTTGGGTCAACCTCTATGCCCTTACACGACACCACATGTCCAAGAAACACCAAATGATCTAACCAGAATTCACATTTACTCAATTTGGCATATAATTGTTTCTCCCTCAAAGTTTGCAACACAACTTTTAAATGTTGTTCATGTTCTCCCCTGTTCTTTGAGTATACCAATATGTCATCAATAAATATTATCACAAACCTATCCAGATATGGTTGAAATATTTTATTCATCAATGCCATAAATGTAGCTGGAGCATTAGTCAGTCCAAATGGCATTACTAAAAATTCATAATGCCCATACCTGGTTCGAAAGGCAGTCTTTGGAACATCTGCTTCTGCTACCTTCAGCTGGTAATAGCCTAATTTCAAATCGATCTTGGAGAATATTTGGGCTCCTTGCAACTGGTCAAACAAATCATCTATTCTGGGCAACGGATATTTGTTCTTCACTGTCATTTTATTCAGTTGCCTGTAATCGATGCACGATCTCATAGTTCCATCTTTCTTTTTAACAAATAACACTGGAGCTCCCCATGGTGATACACTAGGTCTAATATACCCTTTGTCAAGTAACTCCTGCAATTGGGCCTTTAGTTCTTTCAACTTAACTGGGGCCATTCTATAGGGTGACCTTGATATTGGTGCAGTTCCTGGTACTAGTTCAATAGTAAATTCTATCTCTCTATCTGGCGGTAAACCAGGTAGATCATCTGGGAATACATCAGCAAATTCCCTTACCACTGGTATATTTTCAAGCAAGCTATCAGTGGTTCTAGTATCAGTCACATATGCCAAATATGCTTCACATCCCCCTTTGATCATTCGAAATGCCTGTACAGCTGAAACTAGACATGTAGGCACAAGTTTTCTTTCACCTAGAAATACTACCCTTGGCTGGTTTGGTGATTCCAAAATTACTTCCTTAGTAAAGCAATTCACTATTGCATGATGTCTAGTTAACCAGTCCATTCCCAGTATCACATCAAATTCATATATTGGCAATAAAATCAGATCAGTTATTAACTCAGCTCTGTCAATGCATATCAGGCAATCACGACAGACATTATTCACAACTACCACTGTTCCCAATGGAGTACTCACATTTATGTCAATCCCCAAAGGCTCATGCATTTGATGCAGTTTAGATGCCATGTGCAATGATATAAATGAATGAGTGGAGCCTGGGTCAATCAATGCATATGCTAATATTTCATAAATATAAATATTACCAGTGACTACTTCGGGAGCATCCACTGCCTCTTGTCTAGTCATAGCAAACACCCTGGCCTGAGTAGGAGGTCTAAAACTCTGACCTTCAGATCTGGTCACTCCTCTGCCCAGTGTACCAGTCCTGCCCCTGCCTCTTCCTCTGCCTTGTGTCCCACTAGTAGGGTAGACCCTCGGTGCCTCAACAGTAGTCTCAGATACTCCTCTGCCTCTGCTAGTCTCTGCTAGTTTGGTTCTATTTGGACAGTCTCTATACATGTGCTCCATCGATCCACAGAAATAACATGCTCCTGTGAGCCTTCTATATTCGCCCGTATGTTGTCTGCCACAATGACTACATGTGGGCCTCTGTTCAACATATTGGCTCTGCCCTCTGCCTGGGTAAGAGAAAGTCATTCCTCGACCTCTAGAACTGGAGTACCCACTTCTGTTACTAGATTGTGTAGGCATATATCTACCTCTTTTTCCCGACCTTCTGCTAGACTCACCAAAGAACTCACGTGATGGCCTTGTAATTTGTTGCTCCCCAGCTTCTTTCATTAATCGTTCAGCTCTGATTGCAGCAGCTCTGAGCCTAGCATAACTATCAAGATTAGTAGTTGTGATTCTGTTTCTGATCTTATATTTGAGGCCCTCCTCAAACTTCCTGCATTTGTCTCTTTCAGTAGAGACCATGAAAGTGGCATAATGGGAAAGCTTGTTAAATTGTACTTCATACTCAGCAATAGACATAGTCCCCTGTTTCAGATTCAGGAATTCCTTCCTCTTATCATCTTTATATGCTTCTGGCATGTAATTGTTCTGAAATTCCAGGAGAAAATCATTCCATGTCAACACCGGTGGTTGTGCATCACTGTCAGGAACTGGCTCCCACATTCATAAGCATTTCCTTGCAGTAAGGATACTGCATAATCGAATTTCTCATCCGGAGTACATCTCATCATATTCAGTACCCTCTGTGTCCTTTTCAGCCATGTCTCAGCTTCTGCTGGGTCTGTTGTGCCATTGAAATCAGTTGCACCATGTTTCCTCAGCTTGTCATACCGTCTTTCCTTGTACATTTCAGGACCACATACTTCTTGTTCTAGGTTTTCATGGGGTACTTCTGCATGAGATGACTATGATGCATGTACTGGAGCTCTAGCTCCTAGTGTTGGTTGCTCTCTATGTAAATGAGGTGATGCCTCATGAGAATGCATTTCAGCCGGCCTCTCCCTCCTTGGTGAATTATGTCTTATGATGTCCCTAAAATAAATGAAATTATGTCACTACATAATGTTCAACACATAGGATGCATATGTTATCATGCTCTTAAGCATATGCATGTTCCCATCGAACCTATCCCTGCTCTGATACCAAAAATGTAACGTCACACCTCTTATGCATTTAAGTATAACCTATCCCTGTATCAAATAGTCACATACTGCATACTGAAAAGGCAAAATACCCTGTTAACAATAGTAGTAAAATTTTTTTTCATATCATATCCTGTAAAATCAACTAGCGACTTTACAAGTCTTATATCCTGTAAAATTACTAAATGACTTTTCAAGTCAACATTAAAACCACAATACGATATATCACATATATCAAAATATAAACTTTACACATAAGTATTTCCGAGTTGATTTCATTTATACATATTTAGACTCATTCCAAAATGACTATACATATTTAAGCACCTAAATACAAAACACATATGACATATTTTCATGTTTGTGTGGAATGCAAGGAGAGAGAGAGTGATGAGGCTCGGCCAGTGACCTGTGCTCCATGTCTTTTATACGCTACTCAAAATGAGCTATCACTTTTCTTTACCTGAAAAATGATGCAAATTGATGAGTTGCAGCTCAGTGAGAATAACCATCCAATGAGCTCTAAAGTACCAAACAATTCACAGTAATAAGTCACAATTCCAATATATACCATGTATTCCATTCCATTCATCAGTATCATATAAGTATCAATAAAGTTGGAACATATAATCATTACTCTTTATGTATGCAAATGCTTTGCTTATTTCATTTTGTTGTGACCAAGTTAAACAGACATTGCCCCGGGTTTCCATGTGAATATTTGCCATGTGAACATTTGCATTTGCATTTGCTAGCTAGCTTGATCATTTGTTTCATTTGCACATTTGTTGGGCCATAGGCCTCTTCTTTTGCTTTGCACATTTGTTGGGCCATAGGCCTCTTCTTTTGCTTTACAATATCGATTAACTAGTCACAACGCCTTTTTAGCCCATATGCATATGCACTTGTATTTAAGCATTCATCAACCATTGCATCTTTATCATATGCAACATACATATATTCCATATATACCTCATATGTCAAGCATAGACCTTGCATATATTATACACATACCATGTATATATCACATTTGTCAAACATATACATCAAATATACCACAAGTATACCATTTATATGTACCAAAAGGTCACAAATTATCCATCATTACATTATCAAGGACCAATCATGACAATCACATGAATCACATAGCAAGCAACATTCATTTGCACTAAAGAATTCAATCGATAATTAGACTCACCGTTCTCCTTTGATTCCGACCCCTAACTTATTGTCTATCCACTCCTTGTGGGTCTCCAATATGTTGCAAGCCTAATATGAAAACATTAATCGATTAACTCATGATTAGGGAGACTTAATGTGGCTTAAACAAATTAATATGCATTCTTCATGTCAATAGTTGAGATTTTTCCTATGAGGCAGTGTGACCTTATGAGACTGTTTAGCCTTTAACGTTTTCTATACTTGACAAATTAGTCTGATTCTTGTTCCTAATTAAAACTAACATATAATTATAGAACATATTAAAATTTCAGATCAATTGGATCATTTTAAAATATTTGGTGGAATTTCTAAGAGTGTTCTGTTTCTGCCTTGTTTTCTGCCTTTAGGCAGTTTCAGGGTACTCATTTGGGCTCATCATAACTTACAATATATTAGTCATATTTTTATGAAACTTTACAGAAACTTATATGGGTTCATATGAAACATTTTTCATGTTTTAACCTTTTATCAATTATGCCTCTAAGGTCTTCAAATCATAAGCAACATTTCACTGGTCCAGAACTGAATTGGCTTCCGGACCAGTATTACTTATAAAGACCATAACTTAGTCTATAAATACCCAATTAAGCGGAAATTAGTACCAATATTTAGCTAAGACATATACCTAAAATTTTTATTTTTTTGACCATTTACATAATCTAGCTCTAAAGAGCTCAAATTATCCAAACAAGTTTCTGTCTCTGCCCAGGGCACTCAGTAGGCAGTTCAGACCATGGAGCAGTCATGGTTCCATTCACCATAACTAAATATTTACAAGACCTATGAACCTGAAAGTTGGTATACATATACATAACACATATATCTACAACTTTTATGTTTTGAGATACTTCAAATAATGGCTTTAACATATTCGAAATCAAAGCACACAGTAGCTAACTTGGTTAGGGTTCACACCCTGACCAGTTTCAGTACGAAGAGGATATCTAATTCTATAAACCAAATCATGAAACACTGTTTACATATTCATAAATATAAGACTTAAAGGAACAACGTTTGTGTTTTACACTTTTCCAGAATCAATTTTTATGTGCATCAAAATCGGGTTGCAAAGCAGTGCCTATTAATGAACCTAAGCAGCTCAAATCAACCCTAAAGCAATAAGAATTGATTACTTACCAAGGACGAACTTGCAATGGATCAATTTGGTGCAAAAAATAGGTAAAAAAAAAGGAATATTTGATGTTTGAAATGGAGGAAAATGAAGGAGAAGTCGGGGCTGGAGTGAGGAGGCAGAAATGGGAAAGATGAAGATAAAGGCAGATTTATGTTTTTGTCTTTTTATCTTTTTCTCATCTCATTTCTCATCTCATTTCTCATTTCTCTTATCTTTTCTCTTCTCTTCTCTTCTATTTATCTTTTGGTTCATTTTCATTTTATTTTATCTATATTATTATTATTATTTACATATATATATAATTCGACTAATCTACACAATAATACTGCTTAATCTTTTGTCCCGGTTTAACTAAATTAACAATGCAAAATGTTTACTAATCTTAATCTAATCATTTTTCTTACTTTAATTTAGACACTTTATTCAATTCATTTCTAACACTTTGTTATCCTCATTTAGGTTATAATTACACATGTGCGACTCGATACAAATGCCAAATACTAGGACACATAGCTAGTGCATGCCATGAACTTGTTCCTATGGAAATACGTATGAAATGCACGTGTTCAATTGAATTGTATGCAAGATGCTTATGTTCGATGAAATGGATATGGGGAAGGTCAATGATGTTACAGTTATGAAATAGAATTATAATTAATGCATTAGGCTAGCTTTTGGTGGTAGTAATCTACTAGCTATGATTATAATTGTCTAATATTTTCTTTGATTTAATAAAGGTAATAAGAAATGAATCCAAATCGTTTATGGATATATAAACAGTTAAAAGATGGTATTCTAAATCCGGAGTTCATGATTGACATGAGACAATTCATATAATTTACATACAATTATCCATAATTGATGGACAATGATAAAATAAGGTGTCTATGCAATAATCGAAAGTGTCAGAATCACATGTTTTCATGAAGTGGATACAGTTCAGTTGTATTTGTATAGAAACAATTTTGTATCGGATTATTATGATTGGACTTTACACGGAGAACAAACAGTTGGGGTTAACTTGAATTACGATGTCAATTATATCGATGAACATCCCGGTGTGGAAAATTATGCAGAATCATCCAATTTTTCCAAGGTTATAGATGTTGTTGGTCATGCATTCGATCTCACTTACATGGAAGAAACACGGGATCCAGAGGCCTATAAGTTTTATTATATGTTTAGGGTTGCAGATGAGGACTTGTACCCTAGATGTCAAAGTCATTCACAATTATCATTTGTTTCTCAATTAATGCACATGAAGTCAGAATACCATATGTTAAAACATAATTTTGATAGCATGGTTCGATTAATAAAAGAGATTACTCCTAAAAGAAGTTTGGTATCTAAAAACTTTTATAGAACAAAATAGTTAGTACATGGAATGGGTTTTTCTATTGAAAAGATTCACTGTTATAACAACAGATGCATGATATACTGGGGTGAAGATAGTATATTGACTAATTATAAGTTTTGTTATGATTCTCAATACAAGAGGCAATATCGAGGTAGTAAAATAGATACTCTTAAAAAAGATGTACTATTTTCATCTTACTCCCAAATTACAAAAATTATTTACATCTAACTCTACAACAGTGGAAATAAGCATGAAATTGAAGTTGAGGTTATGTGCCACCCTTCTGATTCCCCGACATGGTAACATTTTAATGATATGCATTCAAATTTTGCATTAAAGACTTGAAATGTTCGATTGTTCCTTTCCATTGATGGTTTTCAACCGTTTGGGCTATCTAGACAACAATATTCATCTTGATCGGTTATTATGACTCCATACAATTTACCACATTGATTGTGTATGAAAGATGTATACATGTTCTTAATTGTATTGATTTTTGGGCCGACTAACCCTAATGATAAGTTGAATGTTTACTTACAACCACTAATATCATAACTTAATCATTTATGGTTTTAAAATGTGTGTTGCTCTTATGTGGATAATTAGTGACTTTTCTGCATATGCAATATTGTCTAGGTGGAGTACTGCTGGAAGGCTAGCTTGTCTTTATTGTATGAATCTAATAGATGTTTTTACTCTTTCAAATAGTAGAAAATAGTCATGGTTTGACAACCACCATAAGTTATTACCTTAAGATCATCCATTCTGTTGGAACATAACATCATTCATGAAGAATAAGATAGTGACTAAAGAAGTACCCTCTATTAGATCCAGAAATGAAATATTGTATGAGATTGATCAGTTGGAGAAGTAACAAAATAGGATGTTGAGACAACTAATGACCTATTTGCAAACAATGTGATTGGAGGAAGAGAAATATCTTTTGAATTTGCCTTATTGGAGTACCTTTCTCATTCGGCACAATTTAGATATAATGTATATTGAGAAAAATGTGTTTAACACTGTAATGAATGTTGATTATTCAAATCTCAAAAAGAGTTTAATTCATGTTATCATCAGCCAAAATTGAAATGAGATTTTGTAAGGAAAAAATCTTATTACGCGCTAAATAAGCAATCAAATTCAGTCTTATGTGAATGGCTAAAAAATTTAAGATTGACTAATGGTTATGTGTCAAATTTGGCTATATGTGTTGATATGAGAAAACTTAAGTTATTCAGGATGAAAATCCATGATTATCATGTATTTATGCAGCGTTTAATACCTATTGTATTTCGTGAACTACTTCTGAGCAATGTTTGAAAGACATTAATAGAATTAAGCCTGTGCTTTAAGGATTTAACATCCACTGTTATAACTAGATGACATGACACTACTTGAAAAAGAGATTCATATGATTCTCTATAAACTTGAGCATATATTCCCTCCAAGCTTCTTTGATTCAATGGAACATCTACCAGCACACTTGTCATATGAAGCAAGAATTGCAGATCCAGTGCAATATCGATGGATGTATCCTTTCGAGAAGTAATATCTAATAACTCATTTATTCTTACCCTTATTATTGGTGTAAGATTTACCTTGTAAATTTTATGTCTTAGGTACTTTCGACGACTGAGAAATAATGTCTAAAATAAAGCTAAAGTTGAATGTTTAATATGTAATACTTACTTGGTATAAGAAGTTTTATTTTTTTATTCTTACTATTTTGAGGATTATATAAATACAAGGCACCGAAAAGTACCGCACAATGATGACAGTGGTCAATATAAGGGATACGTTATCCATATTCACACAATCAGGTTGAGCATTTGGAAAGTGTAAATCCCGATTTCTGACAGAGGAAGAATATATTGCTGCACAATTATACATTCTTCTAAATTGTACTAAAGTGAAATCTTTTATTAAGTAAGTCATAAACTTCTAATAAATGTTAACATTTTCAACTACATTGATTCACATTAATGTTTGTTGTTTTACCTTGAAGAATTTATATTGAAGAGTTGAAGCAAACTCTACCAAACATTACTGCCCAAGAGATTGATGCTAAATTGGAAAAAGAATTTTCATGTTAGGGTAATAAACATGTGAATACTGATCATTTTCTCTCAAATATTTTCTTGTTAGCAATTAACAATTGTCCTACTTTATTGTTATCTTATAAATTCCATGTCATTTATTTTAGGCACACAATCCAATGAACAACATATCAAATCAGTTCATAAAGGATTTAGCAAAAGGTCCATTATCCAAAATTATGTATTACTCAAGCTATTATGTCAATGGATACAAATTTCACACTAAAGTGTACGAATATGGTAAAACTACTATGAATAGTGGTGTTTGCATAAAAGGCTCAAACTATAATGCATATAAAAATGACTATTATGATCGGTTGATTAAAGTTATACAGTTGGAGTACTCTGCATTACCAATTAAGAGAATTGTGATTTTCAAATGCAAGTGGTTTGATCCCAAACCAAATATGGGTACAAAGGCCATCCATAGTATAAGTTTGTTGAGGTGAATCAAAAATATAGATTTAACAGATATGAGCCCTTTGTGATGACGACTCAAGCATATCAAGTGAATTTTATCACATATCCAAGTGTCAAATGTGAAATAAGCGAGTAGTTCGCTATTTGCAAAATTAAATATAGGGTTGAATTTGAAATTCAACAAGCAATAACAGATAGTCAAATTTCCAATGCATCACCAGCCTTCCAAGAAGATAATATTGATGGTCATTATATACATACAGAAAAAAATAAAAGTGACAATTTGATTGATCCAATTGGTGCATATATTGACATCGAATAGGATAATGAAGAAAGAAAATAGCCTAAGCTAGAAATTTGAATCAGATGATGAAGAAGAAGAAATTGACGAAAATGAGTGGGATTTGAAAGATTATGATAGTGATTAGATGTAATGTGCAAATCAATAATGTTATTTTCTTTTTTATATTATGTATTGATCACAATTATTCAATTACTTTAGATTTGTTTGTAAATTATTATATTATGGTCGCTTTTATTATTATTATTCATTTTAACTTGTAATAACATATTTGTATTTATTGTTGTCTTAAATAGTGTTTACTTTGAGTGGTTAATATGCAGACGGGTCACACATCATCTAGTGATATAATGCATGGTAAAGGAATAGGTCCTAAAATCGAGAAGGGTGATTGATGAATAAGAGTAGTATGTCATATTGATTGCCAGTACCACCACTTCGTGTGCCACCACATTCCGCAATAGATAGAGGACAGTTTTAAGCATCACTACATTCATCGCCACCACCACATACATCACCATCGACATCACAACAATGACCACATCCATCAGCACCACCACATACATCGGCACCACATCAGACATCACAATTAACTCATTCTACATCTGTGTGTCTTACATCACCTCCTGCTACATCATCTCCTATAGTTGGTTCATCCCAACCTTTACAATATGAGGCACCAGTGGCAGAGTCAACCAATGGTAGATGACAACTCGATCTCAATTTTCGGAGGTAATGTTATTATCGTATTTCTTGAAAATTTTCAATTATGATTTAGTAAACGTTTGATGTGTTGTTTAATTGTGTTTTATACATATTGGAAGTTTTATTCAGTCTCATATGACTTATGCGGCTATCACTCATAGTTTTTGATTCTGTTTGAGTGAGAAATGATATGTATAGAAGAATGTACCTAATGACGTAAGAGATTTCTATTGGCATTAATTTCAGGTAAAATTCAAATAATTAGGTAAAAAATGTGATGAAGTGCATATAACTTTGTTATTTATTTACAAGTGTTTGATTGGTTATTAGAGACCTCGTAATTAAAGTCAAGTTACATATATTATATATGAAAATCAATTATTTGTGTTTGATTGGTCATTAGTTGGCTTGTAATTGAGGTCAAGTTACTTATGTTATAGATAAAACTCTGTTTCTTGTGTTTGACTGGTTGTTAAATGACTCATAATTGAGGTTAGATCGATTAATTATGTTTATAAGCGGAACTCTACCAAAATTTCAGTATGATATCAAAATTTTAATCTATTTTTATTGATTAGTTGTTACATACCTCATACTTCAGGTCAGATAACTGATATGATAGGTGAAACTTTGCTAAAATTTTAGTTTGATATTAAATATTTCATCTATTTTGATTGATTGATTGTTACATTCTTTGTACTTAAGGTCAGATAACTAATGTTATAGGTAGAACTCTGCCAAAATTTTTGTTTGATATTAAATATTTTATATATTTTGATTGATTGGTTGTTAGAGGCCTCATAATTGAGGTTAGATAACTTATGTTATGTATATAAATCAGTTTTATATTAAATATTTAACCTATTTTTTATTGATCGATTGTTAGAGACCTCATAGTTGAGTTTAGGTAAATTATGTTATAGGCAGAACTCTATTGAATTTTAGTCTGACATTAAATAATTAATCTTATATGTTCAAAAAAATCCAAAAAAAGACTTATATATTGATTTTTTTCTATTTCTGAAGGAATTCACTTGAGATCCAGATCTTAAAAGTGCAATCAAGCATAGATGGTTCTAACAGACTGCATCACGTTATAGTGACATTTTAAGTGGAGAGTATCTAGTAGTAAACCATCACGAGTTCCATATGATGTTTGGAAGAGTTGGTAGAAAGAATGGTTCAGTTTTCAGTTCAGACATCGATCTACCATAGCCTCAAAGAACAAACTCAGTGAGACGGATGACTCATGTTCAAATCCCTCACGATATACAGATGGTTCTATATCTGTGGTAGAGCGTAGCACACATATGGTATATTAATTATGAAAATTTCGTTTTAATTTATTATTCATTTAAATATTAAGTCTATAACATGTATGTTAATATTTTTTTTAATATTTATGTGTTATGCTTATAATATTGTTGTTAATGTGTTTTATTTGCTTTTTCCTATCAGAAAAAATATTTAGGATGTGAACCGGAACTTGTTGAATTTTTTCAGGCGATACACATTAGAAAGACTGCTACAGAAATTGAGTACGTGGACCAGCAATCTAAAACTATTGCAGCAAGTGTTTACTAAACTCATAAATTCTCCCTATGTAAAAATTCTACAGTTTGTCTTTTCAATTAATCTCATGCAATTTGTAATAATTTTGTTTGTCAATATTTAAATTGTAAAATTGAATGTGTGCCCTTAGAGAGACTGTTTCTCAACTAGTGGAGGGATCCAATGAGCCATGCTAGCCATATTTGAGATAATTATTTTTAGAGGCAGCTGACGACCAGAAAAAGCAGTGAATGTATGGGATGACCACTAAGGCACCATATTTCTCTAGTGGTACCACCTCTTTTTGCTCCATTGCTACCTCACCTAACACTAATGATGAGCAACTGCATATTACTATTATGCAAGATATGCAACATATACAGTAAGAGATGCACAAAGAGAATTGTAGAGAGATGTAAATGGAGATTCGGGAAGAGATGCGACAACCTATAACATATATGTCTCGTTCTGTCCAACATTTAGGTCAATCTCCACAGAGAGATCCACCTCACTTTGATAGAATATAGGACACTATATTAATAATATTTTAGAAATTTTAATTATTAAATATTTATTAAGATATGCGACCTAAATTTAAATATAAACTTATAAATTGACTATTTATTTCATGACTCGTTTAAAAAAAAAAGTTGTATTTTATTTTATTAAAATTAAAAACTAAAAAAATTATTGAAAATTAAAAAATATATGTATATAGGTATTAGCGATGGATTGATGTTCCGTTGCTAATTGTTCCATAAAAATTTGTGACAAACAATAAATCTGTCACTATATCTCTAGGAAAATAACGATAGAAAATCATTTCATTGCTAAAATCTTTATGCAAATTAGTGACAGAAAGTTCAATCACTAATTTTTGATGGAATATCTGTCACAAATTTATCTTTAATTTTGTCGCACATTAGTTGCTAAGATTGAAATCTAGTGATGGAATTTCCGTCGCTTATAGTGATGGAACAATAATCTGTCACTAACCATCTTTTGAGGAGCAAAACTGCAATGAAAAAAATCAAACACTAATTCATCACTATCTTGTGAGTAGCAAAACTGCAACGAAAAAAATCAAATGCAAATCCGTCACAAATGTACATTAGTGACAGATTTTTCACTATTAGCGATAAATTTTATCCATCACTAATTTATTATTTTCTTGTAGTGGATGTTGAGTCCCACATTGGAGGATGAATTATAACATTCTTAGGTAAATCCCACATAAACAAAAAATGAAAAAGATTATGGACTAAATGCAAAGAACTTAAACTTGGAGAGGTGCTAACTTTTGAATCCCATATCGAAAAGAATGAGAAAAAAAGAGAAGTTTTTAAGGTTATGCATCAACTACAAGTAATAACTTGATTTAACCATTTTATGTCACATAGTTTGACTATTTGCAAGTTGTTATAAGATAGTTTAATATGATTCGTTATATAATTAGGGATAAAATTGAATCAATGTATGATAAGAAAAAGCAAAAGACATACCTAACTCCCATAGTTGTCCGTTTTCATCATTTTGCTCCCTGAAATCCTTTTTTTGTCCACTTTATCCTTTCTACTATGTTTTTGGTTCACTTTGTTACTTAATAATTTAAACAAAAAATGTTTTGCCACCTGCCAATATAACATGGAAGGTGGATTCAAATAATTTTTTAAACACTTGCATATATATTCATTTTGATTAATTCTTTAATTAATAATAATAATAATAATAATTAATTCATTAATTAAAATTAATTAACTATTAAAAAGTGAACTTTTCCCACTAAAACTAAAATTTTATGGCTTTTCTATAGGCAAACCAATCTTTCCATCATATTTTATGGGTGGTATCGACCACCAACTAGATTTTTTTAATTTTTTTTTTTGTGTTTTAGTCCCCTTTTATGGGGTTTTTCTTTTTTTTTTTGGGGATTTTATTAGGAAAAATATTTCCAAATCAAATTTACTTAGATTAAGGTTCATATCTAAACCAAAATGACTACAAGTATAAGCAATGTAACACATGTAAGTTAGACCCTAAAAATAACATATAACAATGGTATATTAAGGGTATATAAATGATATATAAGTGGTGATAGTTTTGGGAACTTGAAAATAGTTAAAAATGACATGAAAAGTGAAGTTTCTAATGTTAATGCTCATGAAATGTATCATCACGGTCGTGAACAATCAAAAAATAAGAATTTTGAAATTTAGTAGATTTTTGGCTGTGAAGATATAGTCATGCCCATGAAGCCCTGAAGTATAAAATGAACAGTATCGTTTTGTCAAACGTTTTGTGAAATTTTATAACCTTAAACCCTAGCCACTAGACCTTAGCTAAACCATATGTTTTTTTCTTCAATTTTTTTAGCAATTATAACATGAAATCTACCTAGTAACCAAATTAAATTGATTAGAATCAAAGGTTTAAACCTTTCCATTAAGGGCATATTATGGGAGGAGGAAGATTTCAATTTTTAACTCTAACCAACATTTGATTCTTCAAGATTTGGGTAAGAAATCATATTTTTCTTATTCTTTTATTAGTTTAATTCGGTTTTACATGGGAGTTGATGATCAAAGATTTATATTGATTGGTTAAGTTGAGGTTTGGTTAGTTTATGACATATATATGGTTCATAATTTTGAAAAGATGGTAATCTGGTTTTGATATTGTGTTAGGAATCGAAACAGAGGGTAAGTTGACCCAAGTTTAAGCTTGAATTAGAGCGCTCTTGATTATTTAAGAACAAGGTGACTTAAACTTGGGTCAGAGCGTATTTGATCTCATATGCATGAATTATTATATTTATCCAGTCAATATGGCTTAAACTCGGATTAAACCATTCTTGACTTGAAAAACTCAATTGAGCACTGTATAGACAGATACAATTAGTGAGTAGGGTAGTTTAAACTTGGGTCAAAGTGTCCCTATTTCACAATTTACATTTGGATAGTTCGAGTATAGAGTATTGGATAGTAAAATATAATTCAATAATAATGAAAATGAATAAAGGATATGGAAACCATATTCAGTTACATCTTACAAAGAAATAGGAAAAACTAGAAATTTGGTATTTGTAAATAAAACAAATTGTGTTATATATTATAAATGTCAAATGGATTCAATTATGTGTATTATGACATACTTATACTTTAGCTCAATAAATTTAGTGTGTATGAATATACGAAAATATGATAGCATATTGGAGCACTCAGGTACACATTTAGTATACATACATGTGCTAAGATAATATGTGAATGTATATTAGAATTTTTATTCTTATATGTACCATTAAACTTTCAGTAGATTAGCGTGTGAATTTTCTGCAAGTAAATTTGGAACCAATAGACAATTGAGTTGATAATAAGAGGATTTCGAGCCTGTCAGAGCAGTCAAAATTGACTCGAGTTGGGTCAGTTTTCATTTCATTTATTATTTCTCATGTCATGAGATAAAGACAACTAATTATTTATGTTTTTTAATCAATAAAGACTTGTTATTGGAATGTTTAACTTTAATAAGGTTGATTTTGTAATAAATGGATAAATGCTGCTGAACCAATTTAAATATGAATAAGGATTTGTTTTTATTTAGATTCATGATTTTGTTTTATACAATATACAGGATATGGATGTTGTGATTATGCATGTGATACATGTTTTGAACATTATATTGATATAATGAATAAGATATTAAATGTTTTAAACATAACAGATTTACAAGATAGTTATGTGACATCTGCTTGTACAGTACAATTATATCATGTTGTATGGGTAGGTATTGCAAGCAACATTGACAAAACTATCATCTAGGAATCCGATGGCTGACTGCTGCTATTGATATTTTTTCACCATTGTCGCCACCACTAAAGGATGAGGAATTTGAAATACTACAGGAGCTCAGTGGTGATCTATAAAAAATTTCATTGTAGTGTTTGTAGATGAATATTTGCATAAGCGAGTGTAATTTTTAGTGGTATTGGAATATCTTCTAGCAACTCAAAGATTTCAATCTCAATTTTTTTTTATCAATCCATGCCCACAATATCACTAATAATCTTTTAATTTTTTTTCTTCATTTCTAGAAATCATTGGTGGAGTGTAATTTTTTTTTTTTTATCAATTTTGGTTATGGATTCTCAATTTTTTATAATGAGAAGAAAGAACTTAATTTTTTATAATGAAAATAAAGAATTAACTGTTGATTTGTAAATTTAGCAAATTCTTTTTTGTTTTTTAAATAATTATTTCATTACATTATTTAGGTGTCTAATTATTATTTGACTACTGAATTACATCATTGCATTTAAATTTATGTGCATTCTTTTTTTTTTGGGGTTAGAACCGATAAGTGACACAATGTAGCTTAATTTTCATTTTTTAAGGGGCCAATAGCTCAAAAAATAAAGTTCATGAGCTAAAAAAGAAAAAAAAATTAAGAGGATAAATTTGAGAAAGTGAATAACTATAGAGGACTTGGTATGTCTTTTGTCTAACAAAATATTGATATTGGTTTTAAGGGTATTCATAGTTCGGTTTAATTAGTTTAGATAAAAAATTTATAATCAAATTAATAAATGTATTTTTTAAACAATTAATCTTTTTTACCAAACCAAACACTATTAAAAATATATAAATAAATGTTATTTGAATTCAATTGAATAGTCGGTTTAATAAATAAATGAATGAATAAAATAAAATTTTTTAAATATCATAAAAATTTAACAAACATTAACTTAAAACTATGATTAAAATATCAACATAAAAATTATTCAAAATATAAAAATTCAGCATACCGATTTAATTTCTAAAAAAATCAAAATATAATTTATAGATTAGTAAAATAAATTTTTACTTAATCACAATGTTCCAAAGTACTCATCCATAAAAAATAATTTGCTTCAAATTAGATTTAGTAATTGATTTTGAAAATTCTATAAAAACGAAATAAAATAATTAAATTAGAAAAAATTTTATGGAAACCACTCTTACGGTTCTATAATAACTAGTATAAATAAGAATTAATTATATATATTATTTAAAATATAAAATAGTTAAGTTTAATAACAAGTCACTTTCAAACATTTCATTTCTCGAGGTTGGTTGGTTTTGGATGCTGGGTAAATGAGGCAACGGGTCCCACCCTAGGTGCTTCTTCAAAAAATTTCCACCAATAATCTTCTCCAGCTCCTAATTACCTTATGCTTAATATTTTATATATTCATCTTTGGAATTTTCTGTTTTCCCCTCGAGGTTAAAATTTTATTTTATTTTTTATAGGACAGGATTTGATTCTCACCGTCCTACCTCTAATTATTATGTCCACATCTATTCACCCATTGAGTTAAATCTAATTAGGCTTTATGATTATGAACTAAAACGTGTAAAAAAATTATTTCTAAGTATTTTTGAGACATATACTATGCAAATTATATTTGAATTTATCCATATATTTTTATGTAGATCTAATTTATAAACAAAGCAATGTAATAATATTTGCTGAGATTAATAAATTCATGAATGAATTCAATGACAATTTATCATATAAAGAAGGTAATTATTTTGCTTATATGACATGTTATGATTAAAATACATATAAATGTATTTATAAATTTTGTCTAAAAATATTAGATATCATTGAAACGGATGATAGAAGAATTAAAATTATAAAATCACATTGTTCTTATATTCCCATGATATAAAAACGAGTTAATAGCAAAAATCAAGATTGCGATCGACTCTTATTCGAAGTTCAATCATATCGGATCCATATTAATTAATTAATTAATTAATTGTTAGATGCCCCAAACCTTAATTATTTCAAGACATGCTAATTTGCTAATCAAATCACTATTTGCCCCGGGACTGAATAACGTGGAATAAATTAAAGAATCATTGAAAATTTTTTCTTTTATTATAATAAAAAATACTCTTTTTTTTTTGTTTTTACTGTCAAAGTGAAGAAATTATTAGCACCAAGTAAAGTTCTCATAGCCTATTAGACAAACTTACTTATCCAAAATTTGGCTCATCATTTTTAGAAATGAAAATGACAATAAATAAAAATATATTATTCATGCCCAAAATAAATTTAATAAGATTTAGAATTTCAAAATTATTAAATTATTATAATTATTGTTAATAAAATTTAAAACTAATTAAAACTATTAGATTTTGATCAAACGGTTGGAATAATAGTACCAATTGATGAGAAAATTATATATATATATATATATATATATATATATATATATATAAGTGATATTTTAATTGTTATAGTTTGATTAAATACTATTTTTTCAACTGTTAGATTAAAAATTTAATTGTCTGAATTTGTTTTATAATAATTATAAACATTTAATACAACAATATTTAATGATATTTAATACAAAAAATTATAATAGTCACCAATAGAATTGTAACCATTGAAAAATATTATATATATATATATATATATATATATATATTAAAAGAGATTATATTTGTTTTGACTTTATATTTTTAATCCAAAACCAAACTAAAAAATCGGTTTATATAAATTTTAAAATTATAATCACCCATAAAACCACCTAAACTTAATTTTCGGTTTGGAATTGATTAAATCAACTCAATTTGATAAATTTTTGTGGAACCCTAATTGGCTTTATAGATATATTTTAAGGGCAATTTATATCTTACCCTAATAATAATAATAATAATAATAATAATAATAAAATTCATAATAAGAAAAGTGGACCTGTATTCCCCACACTCACCCAGCATGCGCACGTTAGCACATTCTCATTAATTTTCAATCCTTCTCCGGCGACAGTGCATATTAGTCTATTACCTCTTTTAATTTTTAGCCAATCAAAGAATAAGTGCACACTGCTCACCCTTCCCGGACCGGAAAACATCGCAGCCCCTTTAAACCCCACACATTCAATTTTCTCACTGGAAAAAGTAAGAAAAAGAAAAAGGAAAAAGAAACAGAAACGAAGGAAAATTAAAAAAAAAAAAAAGAAAAGAAAAACGAAAGCGACACAGCTTCTATTTTTTTTCTTCTTCCAAATACCCAAAATACCCCCGATCCATCCATCTCTCAAGACTCCAGCTATTCAAAGTTTTCATTTCTTTCTAACAGGGTCTGCATCTGTCGGTCTATCTCATTCTCTGTGTGTTTCGCTGTTGATGGAGCCACAGAGGAACCAAGACCGGGGTCTCCCCGAGAGGAAAGGACATAAGCGGAAACTGGAGGAGGAGATCGAAGAGGAGCAACGAGAGATCTCGACAGCAGTCCCCTTCGATGCGCGGCAAGCGCTGTTATGCGAGGTGTCTGCGCAGGTTAATATCCTTAACTCCACCTTTTCTTGGAACGAGACCGATCGTGCTGCCGCCAAACGCGCCACTCACGTTCTCGCAGAGTTTGCCAAAAACGGTTAGTCCTCTACCTCTGCCCCTTTCTCCTTCTTAATAGATTCATTTTCTGCATATACGGGAGTGTTGCTTTACAAATTTTGTATTTTTTTCCTGCATGTGTTGCATAAAAATTGAGATATGCTGTATTATTTTTCTAGAGGAATTAGTAAACGTAATTGTTGAAGGAGGCGCTGTTCCGGCTCTGGTTAAGCATCTTCAAGCGCCACCGTTGAGCGAAGATGATCGTAATCGGAAGCCGTTTGAGCACGAGGTTGAGAAGGGGAGTGCTTTCGCGCTAGGACTGCTTGCTGTAAAGGTCAAACAGTTATATATTCTTTTCGTGTATTTGGAGTTTAGATACTTGTTTGCATGGCACCTTAAGTTCGAAATTTTATTTTATTTTTTCCGGCGAAGCTCTAGCATGACCGGAATCTTCCTCCTGCTTAACAGTTAAATGTTGATTATCAATTAGTTAAAGATAGTTATTTGAAATAAAAAAGAACTTACATAAGCCTGATATAGCAAGTATGGTCTTTATATTTGGCGAGAAAAATTTGATCTTTATTACAGTGATTGAAAGGGCTAGTGTTGATCCACTTTATTGCATGAAAGCTCTAGCTGCCAGGGAAATACATTAATTTTCTCTGTTTGTAGCATTAGCAAGAGGTAGTATTTGCTTCCTGGCTTTTAAATTCTATCTTAAAATTCTATTCTAGAGTTGAGTAAACCTTCTGGTATAAATCAATTGGCTTGTTTCTCTGTGATGAAGTTTTTAGCTGTCAGAGATTCAAATTTGACCAAATGACACATCTCAAGTAAATTGATCTTATAGAAAAGATTTATTACATAATATCCCTATTCTGTGGTATTTTTTTTTAATCTATAGCCAAGAACAATTAATGGTTTGTGCATCTAACATTTGATATTACATTTTTTATCCTTGCAAATGTTTTTCACTATTTGTACCTCCATATATAGTTTGGATACGATATATATGTTGCCTGCAACTAAAACATTGTAATTTCGTGAATAAATTTGAGAAAAGCAAACAAAGTTGGGATAACAAACATATTTTCTGATATTACAATACTTTTTTGAGAAATTCTTTAAATATAATCTGATTAATAACCTGTTTTTTCTGTCCTCTTCCTTATCTTATTTCTCTTTTTCATCTTTGCTGCTAACAGCCTGAGCATCAGCAACTCATTGTTGATACTGGGGCATTGTCGTATCTTGTGGATTTGTTGAAGAGACACAAGGATGGCTCCAGTTCTCGGGCAGTGAATAGTGTAATTAGAAGGGCAGCTGATGCTATTACCAATCTAGCTCATGAAAACAGCAGCATTAAGACTCGTGTTAGGTTTGCTCATTTAATGGCACTTTTGTTATAGTTTCTAAGCTTATCACCATGTTTTTCTTATATTCATTGATATCTGGTATACAGGACGGAAGGTGGAATTCCTCCTCTTGTTGAATTGCTTGAATTCATTGATACAAAGGTGCAAAGAGCAGCTGCTGGGGCCCTAAGAACCCTGGCTTTTAAGAATGATGAGAATAAAAAACAGGTGACATTCTTGCTTCTAATGTTAGACTTTTAAGGTTGGATTAAATACGAATAAGTGATACAAACTTCTTGATGTTTCAGATTGTTGAATGCAATGCCCTTCCTACCCTCATTCTAATGCTACGGTCAGAGGATGCTGCTATACACTATGAAGCAGTAGGATATTCCAGATTGCCAGTCTTATCAATTATAAAATTTGCTTCTCTCTGGAGTTCTAACTTTTGTATTTGATATTAGCTTTGGCATAAGTAATTTTTTTTTGTTGCAGGTTGGTGTGATTGGAAATCTAGTGCATTCATCGCCAAACATTAAGAAAGAAGTCCTTGCTGCTGGTGCCCTGCAACCTGTTATTGGTTTACTTAGGTTCGTCTAATTCTGTGTTCTTGGCACCCTTAAAATGTCTTTCCACTTATTTTCTGCAGAGTATGAGTTATTCAATTCATAAAGTGTTTATGCAGAATTTTTAAATTTCTCTTTGCAAATTCTTATTTATTTCTTGGAAACAGCTCCTGCTGTTCTGAAAGCCAGAGAGAAGCTGCTTTGTTACTTGGACAATTTGCTGCAACAGATTCAGATTGTAAGGTAGACTCAAGCATGGTTGTTAATTTTTTTCCTTTCATTTCAATTGAGGGAGTTCCTCACTTCATTGCCTAATTGTTGTGAAGATGAATAGAGTGAAAGAAATATTATCTGCGCTGTATGGGTCAAGATTTTCTTTCCTGCAGTTGTCCTAGAAACAAACGCATTCTTAAGTTTTGTAAACTTTAGACTTCTCTGCTATTCAGTCTTTCATGAGTTTTCAGCTATTGTTATCGCTACCTTCCATTCCAGCTCAACCCCAGAAAAGAAAAAGAAAATATCCAGTTTTTAAATTAATGAAGCAATTTGTTTTTTAGGTTCACATTGTGCAAAGGGGTGCAGTTCAACCTTTGATAGAGATGCTTCAGTCTCCTGATGTACAACTGAGGGAAATGTCAGCATTTGCACTGGGGAGGTTGGCGCAGGTTACTATTTTCCTTAACTCTGTTCCATGCTTTATTTGTATTGAAATTTAGATATCCTAATGATGTTATGAAATATGGATTGCCTTCATACTAGTGGATGTTCAATTATTTATGTTTTTTTTTTGTTAAAAATATTTTATTATTACAATAAGTTTAGCTAAAAACATATAGTTTTTTTTATAATGCTTATGTAATTCTCTGTTTGATGGCTCATTTGCATTAAATTTTAGAGTCCTAATGACAGTATGAAATACATAATAACTTTGGGCTAGTGGATGTTTACTTATTTATGTTTTCCACGAAGTGATATTTTATTCAATGGTCTTAGCTAAAAACAAATAATATTTGAGCAGGTTTATATTATACAAGTTAAATGTCCACAAAAGTGTTACCTTTGTGGCCTTTTCTTATTTTTTTAATTTTATCAATTGCACTTATGAAACTTTATATCAGTAAGAAATAGTGACAAATATTGTCAGTGAGAGTTGTAATGTACATGAGGAGCTTTGGAATACCTTTTTGCTAAATATCATGTACCAAACAGGCAAACGCCCCCTTAAAGTTGATAAAGTGGCTAAATAAGTCCATTGGTGAGCCTGTTAATTATATTAGTTCCCTTAAATATATACTTGAAAGTTGAAACATCTTTTAAGCATCTTGTGGATTTAAGTTAATGTGGATTACTTAAGAGATAAAGTCTTTGAGTGATGCAAGTATTTGCATTTGAAGAGAATTTTGGTTGGATCTTTTTTTTTTTTTACTTGAAAAATTATTTAATTTCAGGACTCACACAACCAAGCTGGTATAGCTCACAATGGTGGTTTACTGCCATTATTGAAACTTCTGGATTCAAAAAATGGATCCCTTCAACACAATGCTGCATTTGCTCTGTATGGTCTTGCAGACAATGAGGTATGCTGTAGGTTATTAATCCTTATGAGCTAAAGATCCAAATCCATGTTTTTGAGGGTAGGCTTGTTAACTTATTACAGTGTTGTTGTGTTTGCTCATTTCTCCTATAGGATAATGTGTCCGATTTTATTAGGGTGGGAGGTGTCCAGAAGCTGCAGGATGGAGAGTTTATTGTTCAAGTAAGTTGTTTATCATCTAAGAGGCACCAACTGTTTATGTAAAGTTTCTCTGTATGCTTGTGCTGCTGATACTATCTTGCTTTAGATATGTAGTAGCTTGAATCTCAGGAATTTATGTAGGAACCCTAGATGTTTTATCAGCTCTTCCCTTTTTTGCTGGATCTACCATGGTCAAATATAACTAATAAACACACGTGCAGGCGACAAAAGACTGTGTATCTAAGACTTTGAAGAGACTGGAGGAAAAAATTCATGGACGAGTGAGTTCTCTCCTCTCTCCTTTTTATTGCCTTTGGCAAGATCCAGTCTGGAAATTGTAATAGTGTTATTTTTATTTGAATTTAAGCCTTTTACCTTTGAGTTATTAATGTATAAATTTCTTCTGTAGGTTTTAAGCCACTTGTTATATCTAATGCGTGTAGCTGAGAAGGCTGTCCAACGGCGTGTTGCTTTAGCTCTTGCCCATCTTTGTTCTCCAGATGATCAGAGAACTATATTTATTGATAACAATGGCATGTCTTTTCTCCTTTGATCTTGCTAGTTGGTAGTTTCTTAAACTGAAAAAAAAATCTTTAGTTTGTAACTATGTTGCTTAGATTCGGGTAGAGTATTTGACACGAGTACATATTTATAAGTTCGACTTCTTATTTTTTAAAATTTAGGATACGTAGATATTACTAAAAAATATCAAAAATTAGGATATAGGTACAGAAATACGTCTATACATATAAAAATGTAAATATTTAAATTTTCATATATAATAATTTAAATTAAAAGATAGATCAAATTATAACATTAAATTGCTAAATAAAATAAAATTGGATGAAATATTTCAAATTACAAACTTAAAGTCTAAAATTCAAACTGCAAATAAACAACAAAATGATAATTTTAAGTCCATTTAAATTGCAAATCAACTTTTGTTTGTTATATAGTATGTATTAATCTTCGTCACACTACAAATCTTTGAAGTACCCATTTTTAAAATGAAAGATCCGGTAAGAATCCCATACCCATACCGGTGTCGTACCCGAAGGATATGGATACTTTTTAAAAAATGAAATGTCTAAGTAACATTGGTTTGTAATGTTGTCTGTTGAATTTTAATGATCAAGTTGGTTTGAGATTACTGAATTTTTCTAATGCAGGATTGGAGTTACTTCTTGGGCTTCTTGGCTCTACTAGCCCAAAGCAACAACTTGATGGAGCTGTTGCACTCTTCAAGTTGGCAAACAAAGCAATGACTCTTTCTCCTGTGGATGCAGCCCCACCTTCCCCAACACCACAGGCTAGATTCCTGTCTAATACCAGTTTGTCATGCTGACTACTCATAAACTTGAGTTGAATTGATTTATGAAGTTATTGTATGGATGAATGATGTGTATATTCTTCATACAAGACTTTTGGAGAACCAATTCATTTTTCGTGATGATATGTCTTACCTGCATCTTTTTTCATTTCTTATGTTGTGTTTATGCTTTATATATATAAATTCTCGAAAGAAAAGAGATGTTTGCAATCTGGCACAATGCTATTTTTTCCCTTCATCATTGAAGCCCCTAAGCAATTGCATAGCAACATTATAGATTAATTTGGTTTGTTTACTTTAAACAGTACAATTCATATTCATCATTGACAAGCTGTGGATTTTTATGCATGTACTTAAATTTTTGCTAAAAAAATCACTTATGATCTATTTCTGACTGGTAAGACGGATCTGGACTGAATCAAGGTTTGCCATCTATGGTTTCTCTACCAGCTCTATTCTGTTGACCATAGTGTTTTTTTTTTTTTGGTGCTTTACTTAAAACACTACTCAAGTTAAACAGAGATTTTAAAATGTCAGTATTTTACATATAGTCATGTCCTCTTCCTCTCTCTTTCTCTACCTTTATGAGTGTGCATGTTTCATAGGACAGTGTGACTGATTTTTGGACTTCCATCCTAGCTTTGAAATCGGTGGCACTTTGGAATTGATGCTAGTTTCACTATATCTTATTATGAACAGCACCATTTAAATAACCTTCATATGAGTGTTTTTGAGTATGTTAAATGCTATTCTTTAATTGCCTTTTTTCCCTTCCTGCTGCTTCATTGTTTTAATAAAATAAGAGAGTATATTTTTAAAGTAAAATGTTTTGTTTGCAAATGGAAATTCTTACCAAGGATAACATGTCTCTTTTTGCAGGTATATTTGGGAGAGCAGTATGTAAATAATGCCACATTGTCTGATGTTACATTTCTAGTTGAAGGTTGGTAATAAAAAGTTTTGGATAATTATTGATATGTTGTGATACTTTTGTGTACACTTTTAATTTTGTGATTCTTGCTAGTTTCAATATGAAATTTGTTGGTATTAATGGATTCTTATAAAATTACATCATGTATTACAACAGGTAGACGATTCTATGCCCATAGAATTTGCCTTCTTGCTTCTTCAGATGCATTTCGTGCAATGTTTGATGGGGGTTACCGGGTAAGTGTGTGATTGGTAGTCATGATTGCTGCTTTTTTCTTTCTTTGTTAACATTTACTCTCATCTATTTATTTTGCAACCCCGAGTCTTTTTTATGGATTTGTAGTTTAAGTTGAGGGAGGATGTTTGGGATGACCTTCAATTGTACATATTATCATTTCTTTTTGGCTTGTAACACAGGAGAAAGATGCTAGGGACATCGAAATTCCAAATATTAGATGGGAGGTTTTTGAGCTGATGATGAGGTTTGATGAGTTGCAAAGTTTGTACAAACATGCACACTTTTAAGGAGTCTCTTCAGATTGATGATTTAATGGATTTGGTTTTTACAGATTCATATACACTGGATCAGTAGATGTTTCATTAGATATTGCACAAGATCTTCTAAGGGCTGCAGATCAGTATCTCTTGGAAGGGCTTAAGCGACTTTGTGAGTATACCATTGCACAGGTGAGCTCTGTAGGTTGGTTTATATGTGTGCATCTGATCCCCATTCTGCTTCCAAATTGAAAGTGAAATGGAAAAATCTGAATATTTTTCTCTTTTAAAGGATATATCACTGGAAAATGTTGCAAGCATGTATGAACTCTCAGAAGCTTTCCATGCTATTTCATTGAGGCACACATGCATTTTGTTTATCTTGGAGCAGTTTGATAAATTGAATGCTAAGCCCAGGTACTCGCCTTTTTTGATCTTCCATATTCGTAGTCTTTTCAAAACTTTAGATAAATATTTCTAAGTTTGGGTTCACATGTTACCTTAAGCTGAGGATGTTCGTGATACTGAGGGAAAGTGGTTAATATTTAAAATCATCAGTCGTCCATTCCACATAACAAAAGTTGAATGTTTTCAGTTTCCTCATAGTTTGCAACAACGCTATAATATTTCTTTACATAGAGTGAGGTGAAATATTTATTTTTATGGTTCAAACTCTTCATTGTTGATGAAAATTTTTGTACGCTGAATTTGCAGGCACTCTCATTTAATCCAGCGGATTATTCCAGAGATTCGCAATTATTTTGCCAAAGCACTTACCAAACCTAACCCACATAACTTGCGGCTGTAGATGGCTGGTATTTGATTCTTGATGTCTGACTAGATAATGCTGTACAGAAAGTGGTAGACGTAGATCTTCTCATTGATGTCAAGCCATTTGAGCGTCCTGTGAGGTTAGGTAATATGGCTCATAATCATCCCTGATATCAGGGTGCCGTTGCGTATGCCACATTGTAACATCACTGAATTGATCATTCAGTTTCTCATGGGTGTTGATGGGGGATGGCCTTCACCAACATTGTTGTCGAATATTTCAATGGTTGTGTACTGTCCTGTAACTCTTAGTTGGCATTTAGTGAGAGGTAAGAGTGATTTCTTCTACAAATGTGGGGATTATTTGGGTCCCAGTCTCACGTCTATAATCTAATTTCTCTCTCAAGCACCGGTGCTGGAAGTATTTTAGTGCGAGAAGCATTGATCTCAATGTAAAAGAGACTGGGAAAAATATATATAACAAAAGTTGTTACGAATTCTATTAGCTGCAGAGGTTTACAAATACTTTGCTGGTAAGTCTTTTCCAATATTTGAGCAAATATTAGATAGGTATTGAATTCACGCTCTCTAATCATTTTATTGAATGGGAGTCCGTCGCTAGACAATTTCTTTTTTCATGGGTCAACTTACAAGTTTACGTAATTTTCTCTTGTGCTATTTTGCCAGAGTGAGGTGAATCTAATATGTAGAAGAACAGTAGGTTAGGGTTTTTTACGCAGTTTTTCCTATGTTCTTTTCCCTTGCCCTGCATTACCCTGAAGCGTTAAGTACCTTTCGGTTTTGATTTGTGCATCTTTTAATGTGTTTTCCACTTTTCCGTTTAGCCTGTGAAAATTAATTGAAGAAAAGTTACTTAAATAGGGCAAAAAAAAAAAAATGGAAGGATCTTTACCTTGGCTGGTTGTTTTATTTTCCTCTCAAATAAAAGTTCCCCGTAAAGAAAGGAAAGTAGTATAACCGACTGCAGCCATTAACTGCTTTCACCAGTCTTCTATAGATGGGAGATCGAGAAAAGTCCATTTGGAAAAAAAAAATGGAAATGCATATTTTGGCCCTTGGAAAATTCGTGTATAGTGTATTGTTGGGTTCTTGAAAATTTATTTGTTGATATATAAGCTCCTTCATTTTGAGTTTTTAATTAAACCTTGCAACTTTAATTTTATTTAAATCAAACCCTCCAACTTTGATTTTATTCAACTTTAATTTTGTTTAGTCGATTAAATAAGAACTTAATTGACAAAACAAATACTAAAGATAATTAAAAAGACAAATTAAAATGCATGTCAAAATATACATCTACTTTTATAAATTTATTGTCGGATGACAATTTTTGTCTTGTTTTACTTTGTTTTTTCTTCGCAAGTCAAGTTAAATGCCCTTGTCTTGTTACTATTGGCTGCATGGTTGTCTTGGAGGGTAGTTGTAGTACTTGTCGGTTGTCACATAATCTTTAATGATGACTTCATCCATGAAAAAAATTAATGATAAAATATAATATACATAAAATAATTTTTACTTTATATATAATATTTTATTATCAATTTAATTATAACTAAATGGCGAGAAAATTCCATTAAACTAAAGTGTATTTAGTGTGATGACAAAATGTACTGAAAGCTACTGAAATTGTAATTTTCGTCTACCAGGCTTGCGTCTTAAGCATAAAAACAAGAAAGCCCTGATAAAATACAATAATAATAATAATAAATATTAAAGCAAGAAACCATCTTGACTTACCTCAAGCATACTCTCATTGCTTTACCAAATCTTCAAATAAAAGATCTTTGCTAATTATAAACGTCTCTGCAACTTGCAATAAACCCATCAATCCAGATTTCTTCTCTACTCAGTACTCATTAATGGGTTCCATTAAAAAGGAAGTAGCCATCGACATAGCCCCTTTCGTCCGGATTCTCAAGGATGGATCCGTCGAAAGATTAATGGGATCTCCAATCGTGCCTCCATCATCTCCAGACCCACAAACTGGGGTTTCCTCCAAGGATATCACCATCTCACAAGAACCCCCTATCTCAGCAAGACTCTATCTACCAGATCTCATTCAATTCATCACCCACCACCAGCTGCCTATCTTGGTCTACTTCCATGGTGGAGGCTTCTGCATTGGCTCTGCCTTTTCCATGAACGAAACCAAATACATGAACTGTTTGGTTTCTCAAGCCAAAGTGGTTGCTATCTCAGTTGATTACAGGCTAGCCCCTGAAAACCCTCTCCCCATCGCTTATGAAGACTGCTGGGCCGCCCTGAAATGGGTGGCATCACACTCGGTCGAAAATTGCAGTCACAAAGAACCGTGGATATCAAATCATGGCGACTTGGGTAGGCTTTTTATTGGCGGTGATAGCGCCGGAGCTAATATTGCTCATAATCTAGCAATTCGAGCTAACACTGAAGCCCTTCCTGGAGATGTTAAGCTTTTGGGTGCTTATCTCACTCATCCTTACTTCTGGGGCTCGAAGCCAGTTGGGTCAGAATCTACGGCAGAACACAAGAAAGGGCCGAATTATATGATTTGGGTAGTTGCATATCCGTCGGCAACTGGCGGAATCGACAATCCGATGATCAATCCAGTGGCACCAGGAGCTCCAAGCTTGGGTGGCCTCGGATGCTCTCGGTTGCTAGTCATCGTCGCTGGAAAGGATTCACTGAGGGAAAGGGGTGTTTTGTACTATAACTCGGTGAAGGAAAGTGGGTGGAAAGGACAGGTAGATTTCATTCAAGTACAGGGTGAGGGTCACGCTTTTCATATTCTGAATTGTGTTGAGACTCAGTCTGCTAGGAATTTGATCAAACAATTGGCGTATTTTCTCAATGATTAATTACATTGCGAGTTTCATAGACCCATCTTTCTCACAGTTCAAAAGTAAAGCCTTCGCTGCATGCTTTAGTCTTCATGAAAATTCTATTTTCTCGAAAATCTGAAACTGGCCTTGTATTGTTCTCAGTGCTATTCTAAGAAATAGTACTAGTACTATTTTCTAAGCTGCTGCTCCTGTTCTTCATATATATGGATGCACATGCACCTACTCTAATTTTTCATCATCGTCTGAAATTTTTATTTGTTAAATTCAGTACTGTTGAAAATGATGAAGAAAAGAAAAGGAAAAGTGGAGTGCTGAAAAAGAAAAAGAAAAAGAAAAAGAAAAAGAAAATAAAAAGAAGGGACGGGGGATGGGCTCTTTTATAATTATCATGATAGATGACGGGTTCAGTCCACAAGAAAGGGAGAAAGTGGAATTGCCCTTCTTAAAAGGGCTAGCACTTGCTTGTGACATTTTGGAAAAGGCCGCATGAGCAAATTATATTATGAATACATATATGATATTTATTAATATCATACGATAAAATTTTTTACCAAGGTATTAATATTTTAAACGCATATTTTAGATATAAGAAGTTTATTATATAAAAATTTATCAGCTATAATTTATATATTTATTTTTTTATTTATAATTTATTAGTTATAACTTATACATTTATCTATAATTTAAAAGTTTATCGCTTTTAATTTACAGTTTCATCATCTATAACTTATAAATTCATTATTTATAAATTTATGAATTCAATATATTTTAGATTATGTACATACGTATATATTTCACAAGCATTACAATTAATTCGAAACATCAATTTTTGACTTGTTGATTTTTGGAAAATACTTAACTTATAATTTCCATTATCATATATATTCATTAATGAATTGATATCATTAATTATTATTAATAATATTATTAATTATTACTGATGTAACATTCTTTTTATTTTGATATTCAGTTAGCTCTACATCAGACATGTCATTCTCGTTATTAATACAATGACAATTTTCAGATAAAAGATTAATTAATATTATCAGTTGTTTTTTTATCTTCAAATTTGTTAAGTTAATAAATCCAGGTTCATCATAGACAACTCTTCTTACCATTTAAAAGAAGTAACGTGCTTCTTTGTTTTGCACGTGTGAAGGACTCCAATCCATAATACAAGATGAATTTGGGTCCAGGGTATAACAATCACTCTCATTGTGAAGTGGATTGGATCTATCAATTAACAACATAATATCAGAGCCCAATGATCTTGCAGCCCATGAAGATCCAAGGTTCAAAATGAAAAAATGGCCCTTACGACTTATACATATCTGGCTAGTTGGATTGATAAAATTACAAGTTAAGATCCATTTGAAGACTGATAAAATTACAAGTTAAAACTCATTTGAAGATCTATAGCCTCCGAGGTTCAACGAACATGAACGTGTGGTATAATAAAGGCAAATCTCAACTAGATTAGGTCAGTTGAACTTGAGATAGAGTGTTGAAGATTAAAAAAAAAAAAGTGAGCAACATCCCCCTGTAGCACCATTTGATATAATTAAGAATAAATTCAATTATATCTAAGGATACTACAATGTACAAGAGTTAAAATGAGATAATTTAAAACTTTCATGTACCATGACCATGATGACTTAAATAAAAATAAAACATAATAAAATACTTAACCAAAATAAAAGATTTAAATATAATATCAAATGGGTAGTCACATGCCTAAAGTTTATACAAAACGAGTAGTTATAAAACTACAATAATTGTATCACCCATCCTACTCGTGTATCATTGACTCTGATCCTTGGGCGTCCTCCTCTAGCGATCAACTCCTGGGCTCCGAACATGCGTATGGGAAGCTCATATGCTAAGCAAACTAATGCTTAATGGTATATAACAACATGCAAAGTACACACATATATCATATATATAATATGCATGATATACTTTTCGAGCTACAATAATGACTTACTTTGAAGTCTACACATGAACTAACTCACATACTATATGACATACCATAATAATCCCATATACAATGCACATATCGAACATGGTATATCAAACAACATAACCAGAATCATACAAGTGCATACTACATTTAAAAGTATTTACTTACCATTCTGTTGTCCGTTATACTCATAACTAGACTAAAATAGATACGAATAATCTACGGCTCTCACTAGAGCCCTCATGATACCTACCTGAGTTTTCTAGAACACATGTCTGAAGAAAATGAGAACACATAACAGCTACCGAGGGAAGCACACCTGGCTTAACCTCGAGCCTTCAAAATATCTCGTATATAAACCAATCAAGAAAGCTTTCATTACTTACGCCTTAGCCTTCAAAGTGTCTCAAACACGACCAATCTAGGTCACCCGGTACTGATCTCCCCCCTCAATGATATGACATCTATCTTAACTCTAGTCCTAGTTAGAGTATTGACCTTATAATTTCACAACACATACCATATACGTTTCATATTATTTATAACCATGATTTCTCATAAATCACAACCATAATATGTATTATCATACCATGTTATAACATACAATAGAGGTACTCCGCCTTAGAATAAATCAATTTTGATTCACATGAAAGTATACAAATTTCTTAAGTTAAATAGTTTCATACCTGTGAACACCCTTTTTATAGTCATGAAGAACCTCTTCACAGGTAGTTTATCTATGAACCAAACCGTGATTCATCCTGTAAATCAATACACATTCATGCTTGTGGTTCACGATCACCCCTTCACGGGCGTGAACCACACTATGGACCCAACCGTGAAGCTACTTGTGAATGAGTCTGCTTTAACAACAAAACTCATTTTCACGACATTCATGCCCGTGAACCCTCTTTCACGGTTATGAATCTGGAAATTTTTTAGATTTCATACCAAAATAGAGCACAACTATTTTCATGCAATATTTCTACGATTAACCAATGTTAATCACCTTATCAATATTCCAACACGTATTTGAGACATCTCACATGTTATCTACCGCTTCTAACATCACAATAGTTTGATTTAAACAAATCAAAATCTATCTTAAAATGAATGAAGCATAACAATATCCCAACATGCATTTTAACCCAAAATCATAAGTTTTCAATAACCAACAGACACCCAAACATGCATTCAAGTCACACTAACATACACATGTACAAAATAAGTTTTGAATGTAGTTATATACAAACCTTACAACTAGGATGAAGATTAGATAAAGCTTGAGCTCTTCAAGCTTGTCCTCTCCCTTGAGATGGACTCCCAGCTCCTCTACCAAATCCTAGCAAGATGAAAACATCCTTTTAGCCTTTGGAACTCGAACCACAATGTAGAATATAAAAATTGAGCTTTTCCCTCAAAGCTTACAAGCTTTTTCTCTCACTCTTCTCTATTGAAACAAGGTCTCTCTAAGCTTCAATAATAGAGGAAGAAGGGTTCTAGAGGAAGAAATATATTCAACTGACATGTTTGGTTGGTTAACAAAGAGTGGAAAGTAGATTTAAAAAGATGACAGGGAGAAAAACGTGGCTGCCTCACTTGCCCTGACTGTTTAAGCTTCACGACCATGACTCATATTTCACTAGCTTGAACCACTCTTTAACGGGTGTGAAGAAACTCTTCACAGTCATAAAAAATCTCATCACAACTGCTAACTAAAATCGGATATTCACGGTCGTGACACATATTATCACGAGCGTGAAACAACAGATTTCAGTAACTCTCAAACTTTCAAAATTTCATTTAATCCCCCAACTCTCATTAACTAAGAACATAACTTATAGGTCTCAATTGCGGGTGTTACACCTCCATCGAAAAAATTGAAAAAAATAAAGAGTTTATATGTGTTAAGGGCTACTTACCAATTTTTCTTAAAGGCATGGTTAAGACAATTTGGAGAAGACTAGCCCTTCAATATTAATTAGAAGCCCAATTGCACTCTCCTCCATTTGTGTCAACTAGGTCATTCATTTATTAACAACATGATATTAGAGTCTGTTATCTCATGATCCATGAAGAAATTGGTCTAAATTGGAGAATGGCTCCTACATACGACCTATGAGTTATGACGGGTTGGACTAGCAAATTACAAACCACCCACAAACATTGAAAGACTTGTGGCGTATGAGATTTAAATAACACAAGCCCAAAGTAGAATGAAGGAAAGTCTCAACCAAGATAAACCAATTGGACTCGAGGGAGAATGTTGAAAAATGAAGAAAGAAAACAAAAGAAAGGAAGTGGGTAGAGATCCCACATCAACAATAAGAGTAAAAATGGACAATTTATAATGTTAAAGGGCTACCTAGCAAAAACCCTTAAGGAATTTTGGACAATAGGCTTGCCCATCAATCCCACAAGTCCAAGCAGTTGTTGCACTCTTCCATTTGGAAGTGGATCAACCCCGTCAAATTTCTAACAAAAACTTTCTTCATCTCAAAATAATTGTACATTTTTATTATGAGATTAGAGTTAAAGAACTAATAATGTAAATAATTCATTGTAATATCATTTTAAATTAATTTATCCATCCACTAAAACAATCAACTTTCAACTTTTCACACAGATCAAAAAATGATTAATTTATATAATTCTATAAAATTTTCATTTCAATTTATCTAAATAATATTTTTGTAATTTTATATAATTATAGTGAGATTCAATAAATAAAAAATAAAAAAGTAATAAATTCTCTCTTGAATTTTAAAAAAAATGACACTTGAAGCAAAATAAGAAAAACCTTAAAAAATGACACTTTGAGTGGAATAGAGGAAGTACTAAAATGAATACCATAATTATTTACTTCATTATTTTTCACACAACATAAAATCTCTCACTTTACAATTATTGGTGAGATATTTATTGAAACAAATGGTAGAGTTAGAAAAAAAAAGTTATCTTATTTTTAGAAAATTATTTTGAGATAAAATTTTGTGCAAAATGAATCGTCATTTTAGCACGAAGAGTATAATATACTATTGTATCATAAAATTATTTTTTACTTTATAATTATAAAATAATCACTAAAGTTATTTTTAATTAAAGATTTTATTTTTGACTCAATTAATAAATAAAAGCAACAAGTGTGTTTAAATTAATATGTAAAATTATACAAGGCATAAATCATATATCAACCTTTTGTATCTATCTATTTTGTAATTTTACCCTCTATACTCAATTTTTATTATAAAATACCCCATGTACCTTTCTTTTTATACAAATAGCCTCCTCTAAACTAAACATTTTAATCCATCCAACACCTTTTTGTACATCATGGCAAGAGAGTAAAATTTAAACATGTTGACAAGACTCGTGAAGATTGAATAAAATAGAAACTAAAGATAATTTTTTAGTTATTTATTTTTTTAAACATAACTTTTATACTTTATCAATTTTATTATCCTACAATTTTTTTTCTTTTAACTTTTCACAAACATTTTTGAATCACAAAACATGATTACAATTTTATTCTCTTGTGATTGGTTTTTTTCCCCTTTTTTGAGCTTTTTACACACATCTTTGTACCACAAGAGAGGAGGCAACAATTAAAAAAAAGGGAGGTGGCCAAAAAAAGGATTTAAAAAGAAATTAAATTAAAAAATTCAAAGACAAATGGAGAGAATTGGTTTTGAAAGATGATTTTGAAGAACCAACGAAAAAGAGGCTCTCCACCCTTTTAAACTAAGCGCTAACAATATCTATATTCCAGTAAGACTTTTCTTTGGTGATGATTTTTTACTCCAGTAAGGTCCTACCCCAACAACTTTTTTAGTACATACCACCTCATTCTTTTATCATCGAGACCCAACTCATTTGTCTCATTGCTTTGCTTTATTGCCAACGTCTTTCCTTTACTTTTGCTTCTCATAATTAGTTCTAATAGTTGTTATCGCTATTCATCTCTACCGTAATGGGTAATAGATGAGGAGTAGAAGAAGAAAGAAGGGAAAAAGGGAGAAGAGCTAGGTTCTCAACCAAAGATTTTTCCTTCGGAAGGAAAAAATAATTTTTAGAGAGAGTTTTAAGTTAGAGAGTGATAACTCGAGAACTCCAACCTTGGTTCTACAAAGGCAAAGAAAAAGGTTAAAGAAGGAAGTTGAATCTTTTTCGGTAATCCCACTCTAAAGATTAATCAATTGCGGGATAAAAAAAGGGAAAAAATATGTAAAGTGTTGTTGAAAGCTTAGATTATTCTGCCTTTTACATGGGCATGAGCTGTCCCTTTTATACCTTACCTTGAATGTCTCCTATTGGTTACTGGTGTAACATTAATGGTGATGTGTGTTTATGGCAGAACGTAGCTCGCACGTGTTTGGAGGTAGCACACCTGTAGATATGTTGCTTGAGGCACTCCTGATGTCTTTTTGTCTTGCTTTGTCTTGTAGTGGACATTTGTCTTGTAATAGGTCTTGTCTTTTCTCACCTCCGAAGAAGGCTTCGCGGGCGGTCTTCACCTTCACAAATCACTATTTACTTGTTTCCTCTAATATTGTGTCTACTACCTTTTTTTGTTTTACTCACAGGTCTTATAACACCCCTCATCTACCCGTATATACTACCATATACAGTCAGAAAAGAAATACTATGACATATATTTATTTGAAATAATATATTGTTAAAGTTTATATATATATATATATATATATATATATATATATATATATATATATTGACATAAATAGAACTTAATAAAATAACATATTACATTAACAAAATAAGATAAATTTTTGTTCCCTCACTATTCTCATACCATGGTCTTAATTTACATGTTCATACAAATAACTTATATATATATAGATAAAATACATATATAACAAAAACTCACCTTAGCAGAATGATTGTCACTGCTGTTCGGCTCCATAAATAGGATTTACTAATACCAGAGATTAAACTTTCATATTATACATTTTATTATCATATGAAAATATTTTTTTTCATATTTATTTGTCTGTATTTTGACTTTGATAGGTACACTTCTGTATCAGAGTACAAATGACCGAAATACACGTTTACGGTCATGGTCTATATTGTGGACGTAACAAGTCTCCAACAGTCTCTTGTTCACAAGTCTCCAACAATCTCTGCTTTTTCTTGTGAGATGAGTTCCTACAGACCTATTATGACTGTCAGGTTTCTGAGCGATTAATTATTGGTGATGCTTATCAGAGAAATGTTAAGAAATCTTAATTTTTTTAGGTTTATAAAAGTTAAAGCGAAAAAAACCTTAAAATTTTTGATAGGTGGCATAAAGAGATTGATATTGTCATGTGTTATCTGCTTTTTTAGTAGCATACTGTGTATCAATATGTCCGACACAAAAAAAAAATTTCTAAAAATAAGAGGCAAAATGTCACGATTCTAAAAATTTTGAGGGTGTAATTTGTTGTACCAAAAATTAATTTGCGAAATATTTTATAACAAAAATGTGTATAAAAAGCAAAATGGCAAATTAAAATAAATAAGTACAAACTACTGGGCATGGTTTATGCCATTATGTAATTATCATCTTTTGTGAATGAATTTGTCAAGAAAATGAACCAACACCACACATAAATACGCCACGACAAACTTAAGTTTTAACTTTATTAGTTTAAATAATGTAGTTGACCGATTTACCAATTTTTATTAGTCTTACTGCCTGAGACTCCTTAAATTTATTATTAAAAAATTATGCACGGCAGCAATTTATGATTTAAAAAGAAAATATAAAGAACAAAAAATAGAATCTTTGAAAAAAATAGAATCTTTTAACGACCCAAATCCACGACCAAAAAAAATGTTCGAATCTCGAAGCAAAACTCACCCCAGTTCATATTTACTCAATTATTGACACCACAAAAATTTAACAAATTTCAATTAGAAGTAAATTTTTAAAAAATTAATAATTTATTCATTTGTTATTTGATAAAAATATTATTTGAAATAATAATTAGGAAGACTGAATCTTGAATGTACTGTTGCCCTATAGTTATAGTCGTTAGTAATAAGTAGAAATCCTAAATTCTTATAAAATATAATTAGATTATACATTAAATTCTAAATAACTGATATAAAAATATCTCAAAAATAGAAAACACATATAAGATATTATACTAAAATATTTAAAATTTAAATAGTATCAAATGAATGAGTATTATTTATGAAAATTATATGTTTGGTTTTTAAGTATACTTATACATGTAAGCTATTGACTATCTGCATTTTTCCATTACATTTGAGTTTCATACTGTTCAATCTTAAACGACAAGAGAACAACTATTAATTTTTTTAAAATTTTATTTTTGTTTATAATTTAAAAAACATCAGATAACTTTTCTGTAATTTGTTTAAAAAATAAATCAATGAATCACCAATAACTTAATTGGTTGAAGACTCTAAGAGTCTTCCGAGCGGACCAACCGAAACCACATGATTTTCAGTGTCTATTCCTGCATACACCCGCTCAATTGTTTAGCCTTTCTTCTCTCAATTACCATTTCTCCGCATTAGCTCTGAATGCAAATTTTAGTTTTCAATTTCCAATAGGTAATGTGATTAGTCCCCTTTGTGCCAACTGCTTTGATTATGCTTTAACGTTAGCAAATCCGGATTTGGATTTGGAAAATTAATTATTAGCTTGTTCTTACAAGGCTAAAAATCATCAAAATTCTTATTTTTAATTTTAAAAAAATTAATGTTGATATTATTGTTGAAATAGCGGAAATTAATATTTAATTATATAACAGTCAATTACAAATCATATATTTAGCACTTGAATTTTTTAATGAATTATGCCCGTAATTAAATTTGTGAAAATCATGTTAAAGTGATTAGTAATTCCAACTGAAAAAGGAAGACAAGAAAGAAAAAAAACATACTTGTCATTGTGCAAGCATATATTTGGAAACAAGTAATAATAATAACTCAAGGGTGTACCGTTTAGGCAAACAATAGTAAACAAGTGAATATATATGTAGAACGAACCAACAAATTCCATTAGGCTGGATAAAAATGATGTTTAAACTTGGAGAACTTTGTCTTGTTACCCTGACAATACCTTAACTGTCGCCAAAAGTTACAATATAGTGTAATCCTGACCATAATTTTTAATTTGTCCTATAATATAACTTGTACATAATTTTGTGATAATTTTAAAATATCAATTGAATGATTTTTCCACATTTATCTTCAATTCCAGCCAAATAATTATTAGTTGAATGTATAATTGTCACCTAAATTTTTCTTAAAATATTTTATAATCATATTATTGTATTACTCCCTCCATATTATTTTGATAGGCTTGTTTTTGTTTTCACATCAATAAAGAAAATGTAATTTAAATGATTAAAGATATACATTTTTCCTAATATACTAGCTAATTAGGGGTATTATTAAAAATTAATATAATAACTCATATTTAATGATAATAAGACATATTAAATAGGAATATAATAGAGAATTAATATCATAACTACTTTTTTTTTCCTTAAAAAGGTAGAGTATCTATTTAGAACAAATACAAATATAAACCTATCAAATTGGGACGGAGAGGGTAATTATTATTTCATATAATTTTATATTACAAAAATAACTTGTCAATAAATTTTATTTGAAATTTCTTTTAGTTACAAGAAATAATTATTGTCATAATATTTTCATTATTTAGGCAAAACTTACTTTGAAACTTCTCACATTTTTGAATTTTTTAATTTGAACCTCTTGTTGAGAAAAAATTTAGAATGAACAATTCTAAATTAAATATCTCAAAGAAGAAATTCACTCAAAAAATTGGAGAAACAACAAAAACTTCACGAAGTTAGAAATATTACAAAGAAACCTCTCCACTCTCACAAACACTCAAGACTTGTAGTCTTATTTTTCTTTTTCACTCTAGGATGATTTAAACCTTGGAAGTGTGTCTCTTTATAAGCTCAAAGTTAAATCCATACCATACATTTGTTCAAATCTTCACCATACATTTGGTGGAAAATTTGGTGTGGTAGGTGTACCTAATATGGACTTAATTTTTTAACAAATTAGGTGAAAATGGGTATACTTAATATTTGCTTAATTTTTCAACACAATAAACTTCATTTTTCAACAAATTGGTGGGGAATGTATCTAATATTTGAACAAATTATTTGACATTGATTCTTAATATTTTTTCTCAATGTCAACTCTCATTTTTTGTACTATGTCGAGTTGTCGACGAAACATTTTGAGCTTGCCTGTACCTAGACCTTTTGTGAGCAAGTCTGCAACTTGATCATCCGTCTTGATCTGTCTCATCTCAATTTCTTTTTGCAGAAATTTTTCTCTGATAAAATGATAGTGAATTTCAACATGCTTAGTTTTTGCATGAAAAATCGGATTCTCTGCCAAATGAATTGCTGATTGATTGTCACAATACAATGAAACTGCATAATCTACTTGTTGATGTAGATTATTCATTAGTTGTATCAACCATATACTCTCTTGAGCTGCCATTGCCGCTGCTCAATACTCAGCTTCAATGATTGATAATGATACTATTGGTTGTCTCTTGCTATACCAAGAAATTATTCTAGAACCAAGCTTAAACAAGTACCCAGTTGTTGATCTCCTGCATAGTTAACATCGCAATAATCAATTAACTTGCAGTCTTCACCTTTCTTGTACAAAATACCATAGTCAATTGTACTTTTCACATATCTCAATATTCGTCGAACTGTTTCTAAATGAGGCTTCTTTGGATTTTGCATGTACTGACTCATCACATTAACTGCATAAGAAATGTCAGGGCGAGTCAAGGTTAAGTAAATTAGTCTGCCTACCAATTGTCGATACATCGTCGTATCTTCCAAATCTTTTCCTTCATGTGTACACATTTTAGCATTTGGTTCCATCAGTGTCGAAATTGGCTTGCATTCGAGCATTCTGAACCTCTTCAACAAATCTTTAGAATATTTTTGTTGACAAATAAATATTCATTTTTGTGTGCGATCAACCTCTAAACTAAGGAAGTACTTGAGTTGTCCAAGTCCTTTCATCTGGAAATGAACTAATAAATTATCTTTCGTCTGAAGAATTTCTGGCTCATCATCACCGGTTATGATTAAGTCATCAACATACACTAGCACAATAGCTAGCTTTCCTTCATTATCTTTGGCAAACAATCTGGAATTCGTAGGTGTTACTGAATAACCACTAGGTGTTACTGAATAACCACTAGGTGTTAGAAATTTAGCAATCTTATCATACCACGCTCTGGGTGCTTGTTTCAATCCATAGAGTGCTTTCCGAAGCTTACACACATATTTATGATGATATTGGCTCTGAAAACCCATTAGTTGGATCATGTAGATTTCCCGATCCAACTCTCCATGAAGAAAATCATTATTCACATCCATCTGCCACAAATTCCAATCTTTGTTGGCTGCAAGTGCAAGTAGAACCCGTACTGTTGTAAGTTTCACCACTGGACTAAATGTTTCATCATAATCTAGTCCATACTGTTGAGAGAAATCACGAGCTACCAATCATGCCTTGTACCTCTCGATTGACCCATATGGACAACACTTTATCTTGTAAACCCATTTACAGGATATGGGTTTCACATCTCTTGGCTTTGACACCTGATCCCAAGTTTGATTTTGCTCAATTGCATCGATCTCTTCTTTCATAGCTGTCATCCACTCAGAAATTTGCGATGCTTCTTCAAATGTTTCAGGTTCTATTATAGTGTCTTCTGTGACTATGGCTGCATTTGTGTATTTGGGATTTGGCCTTCGTGTTCTTGTTGACCTTCGAAGTCGAGATTGCAGAGTTGATTCTTCAGTTTCACTGGGCTCACCTTCATCATTTGGTTGTTGATACACGTCAGTTTTCCAAGGACTCTAAGTCACCATTTGTTCGACATCATTGCTGTTTTGATCTTCTGATTCATTTGAACTTGCTTGAAGTTGAACAATATGCTGCTCCATCTTTTGTTTTAGTTTATCTCCAAATTCTTTAGAGCCTGACAACACTTCATTCTCTAAAGACCACCAAGAAGAGGCTTCATCGAATACCACATCTCATGAAGTGTAGCATCTTCCACTCGTTGGATCGCAACATTTCCACCCTTTTTTTGGCTGTCGTATCCCACAAAGATACATCTAACACATTTCTTGTCACACTTGTTCTGTAGATGATTAGGAACAAATACATAACATACACAGCCAAATACTTGAAAGTAACTAACTGTAGGTTTCATATTCCACAGTTTCTCAAAGGGAGAAACAAATTCTAACCTTGGTTGAGGAAGTCTGTTGATCACAAAAGCTGCAGTCCTCATTGCTTCAGCCTAAAACCTTTCTGGTACATTCTTTGCATGTATCATACTTCGACAGACTTCTGCAAGATATCGGTTTTTTCTCTCAACTACACCATTTTTTTACAGTGTGTTGGCAGAAGTGTATTAATGACGTATTCCACATTGCCTTAGGTATTGAGAGAAATCACTTGAGCTATATTCTCCCCCGTTGTTTGTGCGTAAGCAACGAATCTTGTTTCCCACTTCTCCTTCAGCTGACTCTCTAAACTCTTTAAATTTTGAGAATGTGTCAGATTTTTCTTTCATAAAAAAAAACCCACACATGCCTTAAGAAGTCATCAGTGAATGTCACCTTGTATCACATACCACTAATTGACGGTTGCTTAATTGGTCCGAATACATCAGAGTGAACTAACTCTAATGATTCTTTTGCTCTAAACTTCAATTCTTTTACCATATTGACATCTCGCACAAACTGTGTTTGTTCGCACATCAAGTTGAGAAAGCCCTTTACGCATCGACTTATTCATCATCACACTTAGTGTAACATCACATCATATGCATTTAAGTATAACCTATCCCTGTATCAAATAATCTCATACTGCATGTTGAAAAGAGAAAATACCCTGATAACAATAGTAGTAAATTTTTTTCATATCATATCCTGTAAAATCAACTAACGACTTTGCAAGTCTCACATCCTATAATTTCATTCAATTACTTGCAAGTCTCATATCATGTAATATTATTCACTGACTTTGCAAATCAACATTAAAACCACAACACGATATATCACATATATTAAAACATAAACTTCCCATCCGAAAGATTACGGGTTGTTTCCATTTGTACATCTCAAAACTAATCTAGAGTGATAATATATATTCAAGCATATAAGTCCAAAATACATATGACATGTTTTTATGCTTGTGTGGAATGCAAGGAGAGAGAGTGATGAGGCTCGACCAATGACCTGTGCTCCATGTCTTCTATACACTACTCAAAATGAGCTATCACTTTTCTTTACCTGAAAAATGATGCAAATTGATGAGTTGCGGCTCAGTGAGAATAACCATCCAATGAGCTCTAAAGTACCAAACAACTCATAGTAATAAATCACCAATCCAATATATACCATGTATTCCATTCCATTCATCAGTATCATATAAGTATCAATAAAGTTGAAACATATAATCATTACTCTTTATGTATGCAAATGCTTTGCTTATTTCATTTCATTGTGACTAAGTTAAATAGACATTGCCTCGGGTTTCCATGTGAACATTTTTCATGTGAACATTTGCATTTGCATTTGCATTTGCTAGCTAGCTTGATCATTTGTTTCATTTGCACATTTGTTGGGCCATATGCCTCTTCTTTTGCTTTAAAATATCGATTAACTAGTCACAACGCCCTTTTAGTCCATATGCATATGCACTTGTATTTAAGCATTCATCAACCATTGTATCTTATCACATATAATATACATATACCACATATATACCTCATATGACACACATATACCTTGCAAATACTATACATATACCATGTATATATATCACATATGTCAAACATATACTTCAAATATACCACAAGTATACCATTTATATGTACCACAATGTCACAAATTATCCATCATTACATTATCAAGGACCAATCATGACAATCATATGAATCACATAGCAAGCAACATTCATTTGTACTAAAGAATTCAATCGATAATTAGACACACCGTTCTCCTTTGATTCCGACCCCTAACTTATTATCTATCCGCTCCTTGTGGGTCTCCAATATGTTGCGAGCCTAATATGAAAACATTAATCAATTAACTCATGATTAGGGAGACTTAATGTGGCTTAAACAAATTAATATGCATTGTTCATGTCAATAGTTAAGAGTTTTCCTATGAGGCAGTGTGACCTTATGAGACTGTTTAGCCTATAAATTTTTCTATACTTGACAAATTTATCTGATTATTATTCCTAATTACAACTGACATATAATTATATAACATATTAAAATTTCAGACCAATTGGATCATTGTACAATATTTTGTGGAATTTCTAAGTGTGTTATGTTTTATGCCTTTAGGTAGTTTCAGGGTACCAAATTTGATTCATCATAACTTATATTATATAAGCAATATTTTAATTAAACTTTACAGAAACTTATTTGGGTTAAAATGTAACATTTTTCATGTTTGAAACTTTCATCAATTATGCTTCTAAGGTCTTCAAATCATAAGCAACATTTTACTGGTACAGAATAGAATTGGCTTCCGGACCAGTATGACTTCCAAAGAACATAACTTAGTCTATAAATAACCAATGAAGCTGAAATTAGTACCCAAATTTAGATAAGACATATAACTATTAGTGTTATGTTTTGATAATTTACAGAATTTGGCTCTAACAAGTTCAATTTATCCAAACATATTACTAGATCTGCCCAGAGCACTCAGTAGGCAGTTCAAACCATGGAACAGTCATGGTTCCATTCACCATAAATCACAATTTACAAGACCTATGAACCTGAAATTTGGTCTACAGATACAAAACACATATATATACAAATTTTATGTTTTGAGATACTTCACATAATGGCTTTAACATATTCGAAATCAAATCACACAGTAGTTAACTTGGTTAGGGTTCACACCTTGACCAGTTTCAATACAAAGAGGATATCTCATTCTATACACTAAATAATGCAAAACCGTTTACATATCCATAAATATAAGACATAAAGGAACAACGTTTGTGTTTTACGCTTTTCCATAATAAATTTCTATGTGCATCAAAATTGGGTTGCAAAGCAGTGCCTATTAATGAATCTAAGCAACTCAAATCAACCCTAAAGCAATAAGAATTGATTACTTACCAAGGAAGAACTTTCAAGGGATCAATTTGATGCAAAAACTAGGTAAAACAAGGAATATTTAAAGTCTGAAATGGAGGAAAATGAAGGAGAAGTCGGGGCTGAAGTGAGGAGGCAGAAATGGGGAAGATGAAGATAAAGGCAGATTTATGTTTTTGTCTTTTTATCTTTTTCTCATTTCTCATTTCTCTTCTCATTTCTCATTTCTCTTATCTTTTCTTTTCTCTTCTCTTCTATTTCTCTTTTGTTTCATTTTCATTTTATTTTACCTATATTATTATTATTATTATTTACATATATATAATTCGACTAATCTACACAATAATACCGCTTAATCATTTGACCCGGTTTAACTAAATTAACAATGCAAAATGTTTACTAATCTTAATCTAATCATTTTGATTACTTTAATTTGGTCACTTATTCAATTCATTTCTAATACTTCATAATCCTCATATAGGTTATAAGTACACACGTGCTACTTGATACAAGTGTCAAATGCTAGGACACGTAGCTAGTGCGTGTCATAAACTTGTTCCTACGAAAATACGTATGAAATGCATTTGTTCAATTGAATTGTATGCAAGATGCTTATGTTCAATGAAATGCATGTGGGGAAGGTTAAGGATGTTACACTTAGCTTGGTATAGCTAACGTGACCTAACCGCATGTGCCATAGATCTGATGTCTCATTTTTCCTCATCCTATCTACATATGCAGATTCTATTGACATCATAGACAGACTCTAATTGTCACCCCTCCATTGTTGGTGTTTCTGAGATTTTTAGGTCATGATACACCTTCACATCTTGAGGACCGAACAAGACATAGTGGCATGATGATGTCAATTGAGCCACAAACAATACATTTTTCTTCATTCCCAGGATATGGTAAACATCTTGAAGTGGCACCTGGTTAGAATTATATCGAGGTGTAACTATCATCTTACCGATGTGAGCTATCGGTAAATTTGAGTTATCGATTGTCATTACCACACAACCTCCTTTATACTCAGACAAGTTTTGCAACTTTTATTTGTCACCCGTCATATAATTTGAGCAACCGAAATCTACGATCCAGTCATTTTTGTAGTCAATATGTTCTGATATTGTTATCGTGAGAGCTAATTATTTTTCCTTCATAGTGAATAACACTTCGGCATCCTAACCATCTTCGTTATTCTCCTTAGAACTGGAAGTAGTAGTGTTACTTTCAATAGATTTTTTCTTAGTCTAACAATCTTTCGCCATGTGACTCATCTTCCCGCAATTGTAACACTTTTCATTGAACTTTCTACAATTACAGCGATTCTTTGAAGCTCCCTCTAGACGAGAGTCTCCCTTGTCATTATACTTTTTAGATCCACTGCCAATGTACCACTTCAAAGTGTCTTTGCTTTTGCTGGTAAAGAGTGCTTCCTCCTCACCCTTCAGCGAGACTCCTCCCATTTGCTTAGTCATAGCTTACTGACTTGCAAGCAAATTTTCAAACTCAACAAGTGATGGTTGTGTTGGTCACCCTTGTACAACGACAATGAACCCATGGTATTCGGGTCTCAAACCATGGATAATTATTCTTTTTATCCTGATTTTTCCAATATGAGTTGTCGGATCTAGCTCTGAAATTTCGTGGCATATTGCTTTCACCTTGTGAAAATATTGGGCAATCATCATGTCACGTTGCACCATTGATAGTAAATCGTTCTCGAAAAGTTGCAGTCTTGTATCATTCTTCTTTGAGAAGAGTGTAACAAAAGTGTCTCATGCTTCCTTTGGTGTTTTGGCATCTCAAATGTGCTCCAACATTTCTTCTTCAATTGTGGTTTTTAAAGCAAACATCATTTTGCTTGCTTTAATCTTCCACTTTCGTAAGACATCTTCTGTCATTGGTTATGTAACTTCACTACCACCGACAATCTCCCAAAGGTCTTGACCTTGTAGGTAAGATTCCATCCATGTTTTCCATGTGTTGTAGTTTTTGTTGTTGAGTTTCCTGATTCCTCCGACTGCTTGAAGGTCATCCATCATGTCGATATAATTTCGACTATCCTGAACAAGCTTGATCAACAAACTTTTAGTGTGCCAAACTTCTCACGACTCAAGATACCTCTACTAAGAACGATATCTTACCATTCCACTTTGATACCAATCTTCAAGAGTGAATAATAATTTAACTTATTTTCTGATGTGGAGGATCCACTTATTAGTAGCAATCATAGAGCATACGATAAGTAAATATTAGCACTAAAGTTAAACTCTGATACCAATTGTTGAGAAAAAATTTAGAATGAACAATTCTAAATTAAATATCTCAAAAAAGAAATTCACTCAAAAAATTGGAGACACAACAAAAACTTAAATAAGCTAGAAATATTACAAAGAAAGCTCTCAACTCTTGCAAACACTCAAGACTTGTAGTCATATTTTTCTTCTTCACTCTAGAATGATTTAAATCTTGGAAGTGTGCCTATTTATAAGCTCAAAGTTAAATCCATACCATACATTTGTTCAAATCTTCACTATACATTTAGTTGAAAATTTGGTGTGGTAGGTGTACCTAATATGAACTTAATTTTTCAACAAATTAGGTGAAGATGGGTGTACCTAATATTTGCTTAATTTTTCAACACAATAAATTTCATTTTTCAACAAATTGGTGGTGGGAGTACCTAATATTTGAACAAATTATTTGACATTAATTCTTAACACCTTTCACGTTCTATTTCCTTTAATTCACTCCTTACGTTTTATTTTTGCCTAACATTAAACCCTTCCATTAATAAATTAATTTTTTTTAATATTATCATATATTAAACTCGTCAAATATATAAATAAAAATAATAATTATAAGTCTTGATTCAAAAGCAAGAGAGTTCCATTAAATCGATTCCACTTTAATTGAAGAGCACTGAGCTGGTACATATGTATGATTCCGTTATCTCTCACTTGAATTCACACAATGATTGTTTTCTCTCAAAAACATGTATAGTGGTGCTATTCTTTCTGACTTACTCATTGCAAAGAAAAGCAGGCCGTTGACGACATAATATTTTTGGTGACAGCTTGATCTTTTCTCTATTTCTTTTAGCTTTGATTTTCATAGTAGTAATGGTTGGAAAGAACACTTATCTCCCCTTTGAGCTTAAACACTTTCTCAAAAGCCAAACTAACTTATTTTCAATATGGGTACCCTTTTTTTTCTTTCAATTAATTTGGGTTTACATTTTTTTTAATTTTGTATTTTTTGATGATAGATTTGTCTATTTCAATGGAAATAATAGTTTTAGAGAAAGAAAGAGAGAAATGAATAAAAGAAAAACAAAACTAGAAAGAAAGAAAAAAAGAGATGAAAGAAAAAAAAACCTAGCTAATTGATAATTTTTTTAATTTTCACCCAAGATTTTGTGCCATTGGCCATAGGTTTCTTCCTCATTGGTAGATCAGGTCGACTGAGCTCTTAGTTTTTGAACTTTGAACTAAAGTTAATGGATTATTTTAATATTTACTATTTTGATAGGTGCAAATTTTAAGGAAAGTGAGTCGTGCACCATTATGTTCATAATAGAATGGACAAACATCATGTAAAATAAAATGTGAAGGGCTCAAATAAAAAATATGAAAATGTGAGGGACTTCAGAGTGGATTTTTTCCAATATTGATTACAACTATATTTTAAATATTATATTATTTTAAGAAATTAATAACATTTTAAAATTAGCTTTGTATCTTTTTATTTCCCTCTTTTTCTTTTTCCTTAAACATTTAGAAAAGTTGGATATACTCGTCTTCTATCAATATTATGCATCTTATTTATTTTTTATATATAACATTGTTAATTCATCTAAAACTACAAAAATTTCATCTGTCATCTATATTATTCCTTTTTGTTAGGAACAACATGTTTGAGGAAGCGAAAATAAAAAATCAAAACAAGTAAGAGATTAAATTAAATCAAGCAAGAAAAACAATAAAATAGACAAAGATTTATGTGATTTCCCCAATATGGGCTACATCCACGGATGATGAAGAACAAAATAATTTTACTATGATGGAAATGAGTAGAACAATTTTCAAGTGGGCTTAAAGGCACAATGAGAAGAAAAATGGTCTTGTGTTTGTTATAAGATAAAAAAAAACTCAATCTATCTGAAAACTCTTCTTATTTCATTCTTGGTAAGATGAATAATACTTTGGCTATCTGAGAACACAATGGTTGAACCCTGTAAAACACCAAGTTCAATAAACAAATCTCGCAACCATGTAACTTCCTTCACACCTTTTGAAGTTGCAATATATTCAACCTCTTCAGTAGATAATGCAGCAATATATTGCAAAGATGTTTTCCAACTGATAGCACTAGAATATAAAGTGAAGATGTAGCTAGAGAGATCTTCGCATATCAAGGTCACTGCCATAATCACAGTCCATAAAACCAACAACATCATAAGATGTTACTTTGTTGTTATTAAATACCAAGTCAAGATCAAGAGAACTTTTCAAATACCGAAGAATCCATTTAACTGCACCCCAATAAACTTTTCTAAGATTATGTATGTAGTGACTTACTATGCTAACTGCATAAGTTATATCAGGTCTAGTGCAAACTATGACATACATGAAGCTTTCAACTACATTAGAATAAGGAACATTGGCCATATACTCTTTCTCTTCTTCAATTTTTGGACAAAGGTTTGATGATAATTTAAATTGAGCGCAATAGGAGTGAAGACAGGGTTGTATGAGCTCATGTTGAATTTTTCAAGAACTTTTCCAATGTATTTCTTTTGAGATAGAAAAAATGTCCCGACTTGATGATCTCTGTATATTTCCATGCCAAGGATATTCTTTACTATACCAAGATCCTTTATCTCAAACTCATTTTTGAGTTAAACTTCAACTTGTAGATCAAAGATTTGTCACTTGAAGGTATTAACATATCATCAATATGAAGCAATAAGTAGACAAAGACATCATTAGAAAGTTTCATGAAATATACACAATTGTCATATTTACTCCTTGAGTAATCTTGCCTAATCATGAAAGAGTCATATCTTTTATACCACTGTTTTGGAGCTTGTTTCAAACTATATAAAGTTTTTTTCAATCTACAAACACAACGTTCCTTTCTAGGAACCATAAACCCCTTAGGTTGATGCATATAAATTTCTTATTCCAGTTCACCATGAAGAAAAATTGTTTTGACATCAAGTTGGTCCAATTTCCAATCAAATAGAGCAACAAATGCAAGAAGAACATGAATGGAGGTATGACGAACAACAAGTGAGAAAAGTTCATTAAAGTCAATACATTCTCTTTGATTGAAGCCTTTGACAATAAAGTGTGCCTTCCATCTTGCATTCTCAACCCTGGGAATACCATCCTTTCACTTGTATATCCATTTGCAACCTAATGGTCGATGATCCTTTGGTAGCTTAACCAATTTCCAAGTATCATTTTTGTGGAGGCCTTCAATTTCTTCATACATAGCCATTAGCCATTGAGATGAATTAGGACCAAAAACTGCCTCAGAATAAGAAGAAGTCTCGACACCTATAGGAATTTCTTGTGCAACTGACAAAGTATAAGCAATCAAGCTATCATCATATCTGGCTGACTTTCTAATCTCCCTTCTTAGACGATCTTGGGCAATAGAATAACTATCCTGTTGTGACTTGATAGAACTAGTGGTACCTGACACTGGATCTTCACCATGATCATCATTGTTAGGTTGTGCATCTGAGGAAGAAGTAACAATTTTGCTTGGGCCTGATGATTTCAACTTAACCTCCACCTTTTCACTAGTACTTTGATTATCTACACCAGAAGTAGAAATAAAATATTATATTCCAGAAGAAAGAAATGCATCTTCATTAAAAGTAACATCCTTCCTAAGTTAACTTTTTGGGACATAGGATTGGAACACCATAACAGATATCCTTTAGACTCACAAGTATAGCCAAGAAAAATGCATTTGATAGCTTTAGGAGCCAACTTGTCATCATTAACATGAGCATAAACAAGACAATCAAATATTCTAAGATTAAAGTAATCAACAAAGTTACCTGCCCAAACTTCTTCTGAAATTTTGAAGTTAATGGACGAATATGGAGATCTGTTCACTAGATAACATGTTGTAAAAGCTGTTTTAGCCCAAAACTTATGATGATTCCACAACATAGCATTTGAGAGCATACACCGAGTTCTCTCAAGTAAAGTTCTATTTATTTGTTATGCGACTCCATTTTGTTGGGGCTTTCCAAAATGTGTCTTTTGTCTTGCAATACCTTGTTCAACACATAACTCATTAAAATCTGATTCACAAAACTCTAAGCCATTGTCAATTTCAAGGTTTTTTTTACTTTTTTCTCGGTTTGGTTTTCAACAAGAGATTTTCACTTTTTAAAAGTGGAAAATGCCTCATTTTTGTGCCTTAATAAGTAAACTCAAACCTTTCGAGAGAAATCATTAACCAAAGATATCATGTAATGTTTACCTCCAAAATAAGGAACTTTATAAGGTCCCTAAAAATTCGAATGGATGTAATTAAGGATACCTTGAGTATGATGTATTACAGTGGAGAAACCAACACTTTTCTGCTTCCCAAATATTTAGTATTCACATATCACCATTGAAAAGACCTTTTTTGCTTAGCAAATTCATGCCTTTTTCACTCTTATGGCCCACATGCATATGCCTTAATCTGTGAGATCATCATCCGATAATGAAGATGTGGACACAATGACTGAGCTTGTCACAGTAGAACCTTGCAAGATATATAGGCTACCATGCCTATTATGTAACACCCGGTCATTTAGACATTGATTGCACGTGACTGAGTCAGGTACGCTGAATCGATTGAAGTCTAAATCCGAACGCACAGAAAAATAACAATATTTAAGGGAGATTTATTAAAGATATTATTGATTGAAAATTTAAAAAGTTTAATGATAGAATTAGATAAAATAAAATCATTATATGGATTAAATAATGATTTATAGAATTGTTTGGGGTTATTTTGTAAAAAGGAAAAATTGTAGGCTAAAGGAAAAATTATTCAAAGATTAAAATTAATTATTATTAATAAATTAAATTGACCAATATAAAAAAAATATTAATGAGAAGTGGGGGTCACAAATATCTAGCTAATTAGGAAAAAAATTTTGAATCTAGAATTTTCTTCATTAATGAGAAAAATAAAACTATGAACTAATAATTGTTTGATGCATGTTATGATCATAACAAAATTTAAAGAGATTACTTGAATAAATTATGATAAAACAATTAAGTCCTAAAACACCTAGCTCAGAACTAGGGTAAAAGATAGATTGACATGCCAATAAGGGGTAGAAAAGACATAGTTCTTTAATACATAGGCGTAAAATGTCGAGTTGATTTACATAGACACTATTAGTGCCAAGTTGATTATATATGTAGGTATTAAATATGTCGAGTTGATTTATGTAGGCAACCTATTGTGCCGAGTTGATTTATGTAGATGTCATACGCCAAGTTAAAATTTACCGGTAGATAATACTCCGTATCCTATATGACAGTTCTAGTATTGGTGTTAGGGGCATAAATTTAAGTAAACAATGTATAATAAAATTTACTTATTATGATTAACCATAGAATAAATAAAATGAGTAGAATATAGTGATATTAATATTAATGGCTATAGCTACGATTAGAATAATATCCTGCAATAATATTAGCAATTAATATAATTATTATATGTAAAAGAAAAAAAATATGTATAGAAAATCAAAAGAGTGCATTTTTGGTTGAATTTATTTCTAATAAATTTGTGATATTTCTTTTACTTGATATTAAATGTATGAATGCATGAGACATTATCAATTACGTGTTAAGTTTTTGCCGTATAAAATACCACTAATCTAGTAGCTTAGCGCGTGTAGTTTTTTTCACGCGCAGGTACTAAGTAGTCACTAAATAAAGATTGTAGTTGCTAGAAAGAGAAAAATGCCAAAAACAGAAGAACGCCAAATAATGGATAACAGCATTTAAAGATCTTTTTGTTTCAATGTATTAACTTTTGTAAAATATATTAGCAAGTTTTATTTTCATGTTGTGTGATATTTATATTTTGAAGTTTGTAAATAAATAATAATTAGTAGAATTTTTTATATAATATTTTAGAAAATGAAATATTTTATAATGGATGAATTTCATTAATTGGTAGAAAATATTTATATATCGAAAAAAGTGGAAGACTATATTTTAAATTTTATCGAGATATTTTAAAACGAGAATATACAAAATAATTGTATTAAGCAAATTAGATAGAAAATTGAGAGTTGAGTAGTATTTCTTTGGTTTGCTATTATTAGTAAGATAAGGAGTGCTACATATTACCCTTGAAAAGAACTAAAACACTTTTAGAAATCTTTAAAACTCCACCTTCAGGTGAATACTTGCACCCAAAAAAGTCAAAAGTGTCCAAAGAAATAAGGTTATATTTCAAATCAAGAATATGATGTACATTTGTCAATGTCCTGAGAAAACCATCATGGGTCTTGATATGCATATTGCCTATACCAGCCACCTTGCATTGAATATTATTACCCATCATAACAACTCCATAATCCATTGATTCATACGTGGCAAACTAGTCCCTATGAGGACACATGTGGTAGGTACATCTATAATCTAAAACCCACTCAGTATTGCTTATCTTTTCAGAAGAAGTAACTAATAAAATATCACATTTATATTCAGATTCAACAACATCAGCTTCGGTAGTAGCTTTTTGAGGTTGTTTGCCTTTTTCTTCTTATTCTTAGACTTAAAGCAATCAGAAATTTCATACTCGATTTTCTTGCAATAACGACATGTTATATTAGAATTATGTCTAGAATTTAATCTAATTTTTTTACCACTGACACTCTTTTTTTCATTTGATTTACCTCTGACCAACAAGCCCTCGACTTTATTTTCATAATGAACTTCAAGAATAAAATTTTTTTGGACAACAAGTTAGACTTGACATCCTCAAAAGACAATGTATCAGTGTTCCCATATAATATAATTTCCTTGAAATGTTTGTAGGTAGATATAATATAATTTCCTTGAAGTGTACCAATAAAATAACCTTTTCCTCATCATCAATTTTAACATATAAATTCTCTATATCAACAATGATTAAATTGACTTCATCAAGATGAGATGAATAGGAGTACCTTTGGCCATACGAAGCATGTGTAAATGCTCTTTGAGATGAAGCTTGTTCACTAGACTTTTAGTCATGTAGAGAGACTCCAGCCTAAGCCAAAGTTCTACAACAGTAGTTTCATGAACCACTTCTTGAAGCACCTCTTTTGTTAAGACAAAGTTGGATTGCCAAAAATGCCTTTTCATCCAACTATGCTCATCAGCCATAGAATCGCTTATTCGACTTCTATTGTAAAGCCTTTTTGAGACCATTTTATTTGAGAATGACTATCATTTGAACTCTCCATATGCTGAAGCTAATATTGTCATCAAACTTCTCAATGTCAAACTTGGTAACAGTAGACATCTTGAATCTTAAGCTATGATACCACTCGTAAGGAACAACACGTTTGAGAAAGCGGAAATAAAGGATCAAAACAAGTAAGAGAGTAAATTAAATTAAGAAAGAAAAATAATAAAAGATACACAAAAATTTATGTGGTTCACCCAATATGGGCCACATTTACAGATGACAATGAGAAAAATAATTTCACTATGATGGAGATAAGTACAACAATCTAGTGAGCTCAAAGGCATAACGAGAAGAAAAATGGTATTGTGTAAAAGCAATAAAAGAGATAAAGATTTATGTAGTTCACCCAATATGGGCTATATCCATGGATGACGATGAGTAAAATAATTTCACTATGATAGAGATGAGTACAACAATTTTCAAGTGGGCTCAAAGGCACAACGAGAAGAAAAATGATCTCGTGTTTGTTACAAGATATAAAAACTCAAACTCTTTCAAAACTCTTATTCTCTCATACTTGAACCAAGGCTAAAAAATGCTATTTATAAGACATCCAACTTGTTGTTAAAGAATAATATTAATTGGTCATAGAAAATGACAAATATTAATTAGATGATAGCCTTAAAAATAATGCTAAAATTTGAAGAGTTGCCTTAGAAGAATGCAAAGTCGGGGAATACGAAAAGATAAAGAATTATGAGTCATATAACACTTATCCCAACACTTATTGACATGTATGTTAATTTTATTTATTTTTTTGGAATATAAATTATTTCATACATATTAATGTTCGTAAATAATTTCATTGTTTTCTTATTCGATATATATTATATCTTCAATAATATAAAGAGAAAAGAAATAACTATCTCTAAATTGTTGTTGGAGTTAAGTTTTATCTAGTATGAAACTGAGATCTCTTGTTCTTCTTTTTTTTTTAAAAAAAAAAATTATCTTTTGGTATTTCTTTATGAACTCATGGACCATTGCAAGGAAAAGGAAACCCAAAATACTGTTTGAACCAAATTAAAACAACATTGAAACAATGATGTAATAGTTGAGCTATAAGTGCTATACATAGTTGATGATATTTTGGAACATACTAAAATTTTTCTCAAATTATCTCTAAGGACTCGTTTGGTTCAAATGAGGGAATATGAATGAAAACAAAGAGAAATAATAATGAGAATAATTGATTTTAGTATGTTGTTTGATTCATTTTATTTATTAAGAAATAAGAATAAAATTTTACTTTTCGTATGTTTGTTTAAATATTGGAATAAAAACATGAATCAATTTCATGTCTTATATTTATTTTTAATATGTATACTTTTAAAAATTATAATAATTGAAAGAAATACAATTTATTAAAAGATAATCAAACATATGAAATTAACATTGTTAATCAATTTTGCTAATAAATAATAATTCATAAATGTATTAATAATAAAAAAATTAAAAGTTACAATTAAAATAATAATTAAAAAATAAAATTACATTGTTTTTTTTCTTTTTTTTGGAAAATCCTTATCTAATGTAGATTTTTATTGCAATTTAATAATAAAATTATATATTCGGTTCTACATTTAAAATAAAAAAATAAATGTAAAAAAATATTTATAAAGATAAAATAAGGTAATTTGTTTGTAAATAAAAATTAAATTTCAAATATATTAAAAAATATGTGTGGAGAAGAGGGGAACGAGTGATTCCCGATAGGGAAATCTCATTCCCATTCCATTTAATTTTTGCACTAACCAAAAATTAATAATAACAATCACTTATTCTGATTTTCATTTCCACTTCCATTTTTTCATGAACAAAACACCCTAATTTCATAATAGTGCAACAAATAAAGCTGTTGATTTCGGAGTATATTTGGTTAAAGCCTTTAAGGAGAGAATGCCTTCCTGATTGATTTCTTCTTATTCCTCCTCTCCTTTAGAGGTTACTTCACCTGTTGACTTTAGTGCTTCTTAATTAAATTATTGTTTGTTAAAAGAGATAATAAATGAAGGGTTAAGTATTGAACATTTGTAATTTTCATCCATAATATTGATATAAGTAGTAATTAAGCTAAATCAATTATTATATGTAACACCTTCTCCTTATGTAAGATATATACAATATTTTATCTTTACCAAATAATCAAATAAATAAGAAAATCAAATACATAAAATATAGACTTAATACTCATGGACCTCTCTGTACTTGTCACAATTAGTCACTTTGTCATTCGGCATTCATTTTTCGTACAATCACTATTTATACTATTTTTTTTCTTTTATTCTATAATCAACCTTTTAATTATTCAATTTCAGATTTAATTAGCCTAATTAATATGATATGATGCTGATGTTTGTAAATAATTAAATCCGAAATTGAAAATTTAGGAGACTGATTATAATGAAAAAAAATGAATCTATGGAACAAAGTGACTCCATAAGTTACCACATGTATTAGGCGTAAAATATATCAACACAAATAGGCAGGCGCATGTGAGTTGGGAAGAGCCCAACATTGAGCCCAAAACCTGATTATATCAATCAAACCCCTTTTCTTTTCAGTGGAAGTCCATCTCCCTCCACTTCCACACAGAGCTTCGTTATCAAAGCCAAATCGACGGGTCGAGACGGAGCAGGTAGTAGCTTTCACTTTTTCTCTTTTTCTCGCCTGTTAAATGTTTATTTTTTAAAATTTCTAGGGTTTCAATTCCGCTTTCTACCATTACCTCTTGTTTTTTAATAGATAAAATAATCGATCTTGTGAAATGTGTGTTATTATACTTGTAGATCTGTTATATAATCACTTACTTTGCTGATATTGATTAGTATGTCTCAATCATTAGGTCTTTAAGCTTTCTGTGTTGTGTTGTTTGTATTATCTCTTGGGCTATATTTTCTTGGGGCAAATGATTCTGCACTGTTGTATAATGGTGAACTTTTCGGTGAAACAGTGGGCGAGACCTATCTTAATTCGTTTGTAGCCGTAGCTTACAGGTTGGGGAGCTAATAATTTTTTTTTCTTTTGTGAATTATAAAGAACAGTCTTTTGATGGAATTAGGCGCAAGTGTGATAAATTCATGGTGGCACAAAATGGCTTTTAAAGTAATTCTAAGGATCTTATCTTTGAGCATGGAAAGACCTTTAATTAGTTGTGGCTGTGTGGCATGGGGGGCCAATCATAAAGATAATGCTGTGTATTAAAGGAACTTGGGATAGTTGAGATGGGATTGCAGACTAAATATGCGAGACCGTTTTTGTTTGAAGATAGTTAATTCCCTTTTTAAGAATGATATTAAACTCATAATGACCTGACCCTTTTTTTTTGGTTAGAACTTATTTATCCTTTTGTATAAAATGAATTAGACTTCTGATTGAACTTTATTTGGTTGTCAAGAATTAAAAGTTTTGTTGAAGTAGATTATAGATGTTTACAATCATGAATCCAATTTCAAGAATTTTCTTTCCCTTAAGTGACTTTTCTTTAGAACCGATTATGGTCAACATAATTCATCTTCACTGTGAACTCCTGGTTGCAAAATAACCAAATATAGGGGTGGTCCTTATCCCCACCCCTAATTTTCCCTCTCCCCTCGGAAAAGTTCTTTAAAACAAGGTCTGCTCCTGAATTGGGCATTTTTCATTTGTAGTTACAAATAACATAAATTTAGAATAGTCTTGATTGGTAATCTTTTCAAATACAAAAATGTTTGCCTCTTTTTCTTTCTTTCCTTCTTTCTGTTATTCTGCTGAAATGTTTTTACTCCTCTGCATCTCCTGTGTTCCTGAGCATTATTTTTTTATGATTTCATCCGTCTTGACTCTTGAGCTATTTACTTCTACTGGAAGTTTGAGAATTAGATTGAGTATTTTATAATAACAATCGAGGATAACATTCTATACACCCAGCATCAACTTGGTTGGAAGTAAGGATTATTTGTATAGAATTTTAAGGGCATTCATTATCATTTTCATCTACTTCTTTATTTTTTTTTATTTTTTTTTATTTTTTTACATGCATAGGTATGTTGAGTTACCGGAAAAAAAAAGTTAAACTGCAAATATTAATGTATGAGTTGCCTCCATCTGTAGGTTTCTTATGATGGATGATACAACACTGAAGTCCCAACACCGCCCATTTTCAGTCAAACTATGGCCACCTAGCCAAAACACAAGGACAATGCTTGTGGCACGCATTACTGAGAATCTCACTAGTAAGTCAATTTTCACCCAGAAGTATGGCAACCTGAGTAAACAGGAGGCTGAGGAGAATGCTCAAAGAATTGAAGATGCAGCTTTTGTCTCTGCAAATCAACATTATGAAAAGGAGCCAGATGGTGATGGAGGTTCTGCTGTGCAGTTTTATGCAAAGGAATGTAGTAAGCAAATACTGGAAGTCCTCAAAAGAGGTCCTGCGAGGAAGGAAGAGAGAGAAGTCCTTTCATCTGAAGAAGTTGCTGTATCCCATGAGGTTGTTGTGTCCCGTGATATTGTTCCAGAAAAGGAAAGAGAAGTCTTCTCATCTGAAGAAGTTGCTGTGTCCCGTGACACTGTTTTTGATATATCTAAAGGTCCACGGGCCTTTATTGAGGCAAAGGAGGCTGAAGATATACTGAGGCCATTAAAGGAGTCGGGTAATTCTTACACTAAGATATGCTTCAGCAATAGAAGCTTCAGTATAGCTGCAGCTCGCATTGCCGAACCCATTTTAGTTTCCATCAAGCATCAATTGAAGGAAGTTGACTTGTCAGATTTCATTGCTGGAAGACCAGAGGCAGAAGCTCTTGATGTTATGAATATATTCTCTGCTGCTCTAGAAGGAAGCATTCTCAAGTCATTGGATCTCTCAAACAATGCATTAGGTGAGAAGGGTGTAAGGGCATTTGGGGCACTCCTTAAGTCGCAGAGTTGCTTGGAGGAGCTTTATCTAATGAATGATGGCATTTCAGAGGATGCCGCGCGAGCTGTTTATGAATTGATTCCTTGTACAGAGCATTTTAGGATCCTTCACTTCCATAATAATATGACGGGAGATCAAGGGGCACTTGCCATATCTGAGGTTCTGAAACGGTCTCCCTTATTGGAAGATTTTCGATGCTCCTCTACAAGGATAGGCACTGAAGGAGGAATTGCCTTGTCAGAAGCACTTGAGACTTGCACTCATTTGAAGAAGCTTGACCTGCGAGACAACATGTTTGGTGTAGAAGCTGGAGTTGCTCTGAGTAGAGCTCTTTCGAAACATGCATGTCTGACTGAGGTTTATTTAAGTTATCTAAATCTGGAAGATGAAGGTGCCATTGCCATTACCAATTCTCTCAAGGAATCAGCCCCTGCGCTTGAAGTATTGGATATGGCTGGGAATGACATAACAGCTGACGCTGCTCCTGTTGTGTCTGCTTGTATCGCAGTAAAGCAGAATCTGACCAAGTTGAACCTGGCAGAAAATGAACTGAAGGATGAAGGTGCTATCCAGATTAGCAAGGCCTTGGAAGAGAACCATCATCAGTTGAAGGAAGTTGATTTCAGCAGCAATTCTATAGGAAGGGCTGGGGCTCGGGTCTTGGCGCAAGTTGTGATGCAAAAGCCTGAGTTCAAATTGCTGAATATCAACGGGAATTGTATATCTGATAAAGGCATTGATGAAGTGAGGGAGATTTTTAAGAAACACCCTGATATTCTTGGGCCCTTGGATGAGAATTATCCTGAAGGAGGTGATGGTGACGAAGATGAATCTGGAGAGGGTGATGATAATGATCATGACTTGGAGTCCAAACTAAAGAGCCTCGACGTTAGTAAGGAATAGAGTTTCTTTTACAATGGAGTAGCTTTTGTTAGTTGTACTGCATTAGTAACAACTGGGACCTAGTTAGTGCAGGAAACACTAACAGCATTTTGGATTGACTGTTCTGTACAACCTTAGAGTGCTGAGCAAAGTGGTGGCTGTGAGCTGCAATTTATATCGAAGGATATTTTAATGTTCTGGCAGTAGGGCAGGCATAGTGGGATCTTTCCATCCTGTTTCCTTATTATCCTTTATCTTATTTGGGTTGGTGGGATAATAAGATTATGTAGTACATTACTAAATAATGCCGAGACATTTTTTATCGGGAAGATAAAATTGCTGCTGCTGCTGCTTGATTTTTACATATTATATTATATCTCTGCGCACCTTATTTCATCGTTTGACGCTTGACAGGTGACGGTGCAAGATTATATCCTATCGAGTTAGGGAATTTTGAGTTAGGTATAATGGTTGTTTTTATTCGTTAACACTATGGTTATTGACTTGATCTCAGAAAACTAGCAAAAGTTTTAGTAGGATCAGAAGTTCCAAATAGCAAAAGTAACTCCATCTAAGTTTTAATTCCATGTAATTAGATCAGTTACATGAATTCTCTATTTTCGAATCTTTCTATGCGAAGTCTAGTCTGTCTTAATATCTAGTAAATGTAGATCCTCAGCTTACTTCTATTATTCTTCCTATTTACTATAGTTAATCTATCACATCTTTAAATTGGGGCATCTGAGAGTAGACATAATACATGTCTATACCATCTAAAATGTTCTTTCCTTATTTTGTCTTCAAAATGTATTACATATACATTCTGTTGGATGCATTTATTTCTTATCATGTTCAATCTTGTATGCCTATATATCCATCTTAGCATTTGTATTTCTACCACACTCATCCTATGGATATATTAAGCTTTAGTTGCCAACACTCGCTCTCGTGTAACATAACTAGCTTAACCATTTTTCTATAGAAGTTTTCCTTTATTTTGTTTGGTATCATCTTATCACATATCACTCCTATAGCACTTCTTCACTCAAGTCATCTTGCTTCAGTTCTATAGGTTACATCCTTATCTACCATCTCATTATCTTGGAGAATAAAACCTAGATATTTAAATGGCTACACCTTGGCACCATTACCCTCCAATCTCATTTCCATATCATTCCTCTTGATTAGGCTAAAATTACAATACATATACTTTGCATTGCTTGCATAGCCTAAAACAATTACTTTCAAGAGTATTAATTTCTCCACACTTCTAACTTTTAGTTAACTTCCACTTTAGTTTGATCAACTAAGACAATATCATATGCAAATAACATATACTAAGAGATATCATATTGTATGCTACTATTTAACTCATCTACAAGTAGAGTAAATAAGTATGGAATGTAGTAGATCCTTAATGCACACCCATAGTTATAGGAAACTCCTTTATATATCCTTTTATAGTCTATACTTGTAATTACTCTTTTATACATATCCTTAATAGTATTTATATATTTAACATGAATACCTTTCTTTTCCAAAGCCTAATAAAAACTTCTCTTGACACTCTTATTATATTCTTTCTCTAGATCAATGAAAACTATATGGAGATCATTCTTCTTCTCTCTATAGATCTCCATCAAACTCTTTAACAAAAAAAATAGTTTCTATTGTAGATCTACTGGACTTGAAGTCAAATGGGTTCTCTGAAATTTTTGCAATATTCTTAGGTCGATGCTTTATTATCCTATCTCAAAGTTTCATCGTATGGCTTATTAGTTTAATGTCATGATAGTTGTTACAACTCTTAATATCCCTTTATTATTATATATAGGAACCTAAATGTCATTCCTCCGATCGTTTGACATTCTCCCCCCCCCCTCAAGATTGTGTTAAAAAATTTAGTTAACTATGACTCCCCTTTCTCCTAAACATTTTCAAACTTTAATAAGGATACCGTTTGAGCCATATGTTTTTCTTATTCGTTTTAGTGCTTCACTGACCTCATGAGATCTAATTGTACATGTGTGGCTAAGGTTCCTTTTCATGGTGGATTTATAGAGAAATTTGTGAGGTTATCTTCATGACTTACATTAAAGAGGTGATCAAAATAGTTTCTCCGTCTCTTTCAGATCTACTTATCTCCAGGCAAAACATGTTGAGACCTATTTTTAATGCATTTAACTTGATTCAAGTGCTTCCCTTTTTCTCCTAGTCATACTAGCTTGTATATATATCCATCTCTTTTATGTGTCCCTAACTTTTAAAATAGATTCGCTAGGGATTTACTCAGGCCTCATTAACAACCTTCTTAGCTTTTTTTTTTGTCCTTTCATCAAAGGCTTTTCCATCTGCAGTTGTGGATAACTTCCTATACCAATATCTTTTCCCTTAAATAGCATTTTTCACCTCTTCATTCCACCAACATGATTTTTGTGGTCAAAGTCCTAATCCTTTAGACTTCTCTAACATATCCCTCACTACTTCCTTAATGCACTTCATCTTCTCTTTCCATAAGGTGTTAGCAATCCATGTTTCTAACTCCTTCTGCCCAGAGTTTATTCTTGAATGTTATTTGGTTGGTCCCCTTTAAAGTTTATCATTTAATCATAGGTTGCCTAGTATTCCTTTCCTTTTTCACTTTGTCCTTTTTCTTCACATCTAAGGCCACCTACTTATATTAGACAGTTATGTCTTCTCTAAGTATAACCTTACAATTTTTACATATGGACTTGTCTCTTCTCATAGTAAGAAGGAAGTTTATTTGTCTATGATTACCTTCGCTTTTAAAGGTAATCAAGTGATGCAGTAACCCCCTAGAATTCCGAGTCTAGACGATCTAAAAATCAATTCATAATCAAATTTTCAATTCAAACCAATTATTAATTGAACCCTTCACCTTTAAATTAATGAGGAATTGCTAACAAAAAGTATAAGAAAAAATTAGAACACGCCATAAGTCATTATTATCCTGATAAGTGAAATAATCATTAACATACTAGGATGAAGAACATGCCTCATTTGAAGAATTCTCTCGAATTTCATTAATTCAGCAAAAGAACCTTCATTGCACGCCTAAAATGGTTTATATAGGTTTAAAGTTATTAAATCCCCTTAGAAAAAAGGACTTATAATCATTCTCTTATTCTAATCCCTTAAAGATAGGGATTCGCATCAAAAATCAAAGTCTAATTAATGAGGTGGGGGCATGACCTTCACTCTTATTGGCCCACACACCCAACTAACTTATTTAAGGACCATATGACTTGTTTAAGATGTCATATGCCCATTACATAAAGATAACTAATGACCCATACTTGTTTTAGCCCTTAAATGGATAGATAAACTCACATTGTTTGAATCCACATGATATACATGTCTCATTTTGCAAGTGTCTCTTGCACATGACTTCCACATGATTTTGAAGCTTGAAAATGGATTTGTTGGCTAGCCCATTATCCTAGTTGTCTTGTTCTTCACATGCCCAAATGAATGTTATAAGTTTTGGGCCGCCCAATGATGATGTCTCCTAAAGTTTAATCCATTCCATTTCTTTGATGTCTTTTGTCATCAATCTCTAAACATATGTTTTCAAGACTACTTTAAGTTTATTTGTTCTTGATCTTGTGATTGGTCCAAGTGGTATAACTAATTTCCCATCTCCTTAGCGTGAAAAACCACGATCCATGCCTTGGCTCCCGTATTATCATGTGCGATTCCTTTTTCTTAAAGTAAGTGTTAGTTAATACTAAGTTATATGCTAAAGCAATTCTAAGATAGCATTACCTCCCTCATTCCTACTACCATATCCATATCTTTCATGCACTTTTTCATATCTATCATTAAGTTTGGCCACATGCCTATTAAGATATCCCTCGATTAAAAGCTCTTGCTTAGTTGGGATTTCTTGAATAACTGTCCAAAACTATATCTTCCCAAATTTAATCTTCTCTTCCTCACCTAAGCCTGCTTGAATGGCATTTGCACTATGTTGGCTGTCACTTTTTCCAATAGTAGTCTCAAATGGATAATCTTATCTCCAATTCTTTTCACTTTAACCACTTTGTCTTAAAGTCTTCGTTTCTTGATAATACCAACATCGTTTATATATCTATCACCACTGGCATGTGTTACCAATTTCTCCAGACTAGTATCTTGTTAATTTAGTCTCTTACAAGCACATAATATATATTTTCATATCATTTTCTTACTCTGTAGACTTATGAGTCAAAGACCCTATGTTTCAACTACCTATTTTGATTCTACTTTTTTGGACTATCTTCTTTACCTTAGCTCTTCCATAACAATGTGAGGGCCATTTTGCATTTCAAACCACATTAGGGCCATGATGTGGTGGGGCTAACTTCTTTACTCGCACTCATCATGATGTGGAACCCTTGCATATACTCCCCCATACTCAGACGACAACATTATGGAACTTCTTACTCATTTAACACTATATTTAGGTGTCGATGTAGTGAATACCTAAGTAAGCATGTCCTAATGTTATATATTAAAGAATCCATAAAATGAGAGTTGACTAATTAGAGTTGACTAAGTTTTACACTAATTGTTAACCTATTGCAACCCTCCTCTTTTACTCGAGCTTAAGATTGTCTACCTTTATCACACATATGAAGTTTAATTTGATGGTCAAACAACTTAAAAAAAAATTCTAATCCTAATTATATCTAATGTTTATTTCAGAGTCAAATGATCTTATTCCTTAAAAATACCCATTTACGTTTTTATTTTAGCTTTGATTGTAGAATTGAAGATATAATTTATTGTAAAATTAACGAACTTTCACAATATGCAAGAATTTCAAGAAAGAAAAATACTAAAGATATTATTATTAAGGATAAAAGGGAATAATTTGACCCAATTGAAATGATATGCAATGCAATTGAACTTTCATTCCTAAATAAGCACTTCTCACGTACTAAATAGGCTTATGTCAAATCCCATTGTGTTGTCATATCTCAAGGGCAAACAACTATTATTTAGACCATAAATCCTTCAAATTTCTACTTATATTTATATTGTTTTCAAAAATTAAAAAAACTATTAGCATATCTTTCCATGGATAACAACCCAACATATATCAATGTTGTCTACCAATACCTTTCCTCATCTACTAAATATTGTTGTTTAAATAAATCTGTTTGGTTGGAATCCAACTTCAAATAATTGGCACTCGAAAAGCCATAATATAACTGAAGATACATATCACAAATTAGGAAAGCATTCTTGATTCATAAATATTAGGCAAAATTCATTGCAAGTCCCTAAACTATGAGTTATTTGACTTAGTATCTGACCTTTTATTGTTTTTAATTGGATCTTTGAACTATTATTTTTATTTAAATATATCCTTAAGCATTTATTTACATAACCTCTAGATCCAATTATAACGGAACAGATGATGATAACACACACGTCATCAATTTGAGCATTCGTATTATAATTTAATAATTTTTTAATACATAAATTATTTTATTTATTAAAAATACAAAAACAAAAGTAAAAAATTTAAAAATCCTATAAGAACCTAAAATCACCTTTACCCAAATCTTTGTACATCACTACACATAATGTCTTGCTTGATCCTTGCCAAAACCATGAATCTGAGAGTCTAGCCTTGATTGTCTTCAATTGTGTAAATCATGACCGATCTAATTGGTGCTAGTAAGGTAGCAGAAACCAGTGTAGATGGAACAGTAGAAACTGTAGCCACTAATGGAGCAGAAACAAAGGTAGGGGAAGAGGGTTGAGAAGCTAAAACATAAGAAGGCTGAAGTGTAGGAGAAGACTTGGGAGCTAGAGTTGAAATTACCACAAACATTATCATCAATTTTTGACTAGCAACACAACGACCATTAAAAAAAATGCAAATGAAATAAAATTCACTGGTTCCATTAGTGATGATATTTTCATACCCAGATAAAATATTTTTTAAATAAAATATTATTATTTTTAACACTGATTATTGAAAATATTAATATTTTATTTTTTCCGTTTAAATTTAACTTAGAGATAAAGTAAATAAATATTTAAAAATGAAATTAAATAAAAATAAAAATTTAAAGATTTAATTAAATGCAATAAAAAGTTAGGAATTGACTTAAATTACTCGTTATAATTTGGTGACTTAGAAATGAGTTTTGTTTAAAGATTAGAATAAACATACATAGAAGCAGCACAGCTTTGCATTCCCTTTCCAATCTGAAGCAGGCCCTGCGAAACCAATAAAAATGAGAAGGGCACATTTCAAAATTTTGTTTCCTGTTATATTAGTTGCTGATTTGTCCGAGGCAAGTTTTAGATTCTAGCATGACGAGCAACGCGTTAAAAGGGTTAATTCCACAGGCCACCACTGACAGCAGCCTCGTTCAAGCTTCCCATAATATATCAGCAACAAATAACGCCTCAAGGATCTCCCAGGATCCTGCCTCACCAGAAGTTTCTTAGAATCGACAAGTCAAGCCCAGCCATTTCCTCTTCCGTTGAAATTTTGCCCCCTGGAATCAGATGATGAACTCTGGACAATATAGCTAGATCTCTTCCTCTTATGAGTATTCCATGTGAACATATGCCCACTCCAGCAGCTTCCTCTGACACCACGTTCAGACTTTTCTACAGCCTGATATTCAGGTGTTTCAGCTCCTTCATCAGGCTTGAATCTCTTCGGAGCTGAACCAAAAGTATCTTCACTTGTTCCTTCACTTGCCGATGGCATGATATCCTTCCTCATTTCCAGAGCCTTTTTTTCCGTTCCAGCACTATTACTAGCTGATTCATTGCCCTCAGATGGAGCATGCTCTCGTCTCCTTCCTTTAGTTGACAACTTTGATATGTCTAGCCCACTTTCCACAGCCTTCATCCATTGTAAATCACTCAATGAATCAGCATAAGTGACCTCCTTTCTTCTACGCTTACCCCGAACAGCAATGTTATTCTGCTCAAAACTTTTGGCCATATCTTCCTTATCGGGGGCATGATATACCCATTCAGGTACCTCTTGCTCTTCCATGAGACGGGATCTATAATTCTCTTTTTGCCTCCTCTCCTTATCCATCTCCTCAAAAATACGAAACTCATCTGGAGATCGGGCTGCAAGGCGATTAATTTCTCTCTCACTTGGCACATCTGTTCCAAGAGAGCTTGTTCCTCTACGCATGATCTCTTTTAACATTTCTCTTCTGTCCTCAGCTGCACAGGAAATGACATGTTACTTTAATCCGGTGCTCAAGTCATCAAGAGATGGAGGAAAAACCCTAGCAAGGACTACATGAGATGTATGATTACAAGCAAGCATAATTAAGAAGAATTCTGTCAACATGAGATGTCAAAGTAACTGATTCTGTAAACATACAATGATGAAAGTGCAAATGCTGAGAAGGATACACTTATAGACGACAAATTCCTTTGATGAATTCTTCCAATATTACATTGTAATTTGGAGAATAATTGAATTGATATTTCTAATTAATTGAGTGACACCTACATACCTGTGGATGTTGTATTAAAAAGTCCTGCCTGGATAACTTTTGCATCAATCCCCATCTTCTGTTTTGCACGCTCCAATATTACTTCTTCTATTGAACCAACACTAACCAACACAAAGACCCTAACTTCCTTCTTTTGTCCAATGCGATGTGCACGATCCTCTGCTTGTTGGTCCATTTGAGGGTTCCAATCACTATCAAATATTATTACTGTATCGGCAGTTTGTAAATTAAGACCGAGCCCTCCAGCACGAGTGCTCAAGAGAAATATGAAATAAGGTGAATCCGGAGCATTGAATTTCTTAAGTAAAGTTCCTCTCTCCTCAGTTTTTGTTGAACCATCAAGTCTAAGATACTTGTAATCATTTACTTGCAAATAAACTTCTAGAATATCAAGAATATGGGTCATTTGCGAGAAAAGGAGAATTCTATGGTCCGTTGCTCGAAGCTTTGGGAGCAAACGATCAAGTAGTTCAAACTTTCCTGATGCCCTCATGATTCCTTCTGTTTGCCACATATGTTTTCCAATAAAGAGGTATGGATGGTTGCAACACTTTCTGAGCTGCATGGTCAGGTTCTGTAGACTTTTTGATTTTCCAGAGCCTACAAATCATTGTTTTCATCGCAAAGTTACATTCAATAAATTGGCCATTGCTAAGGCTAACTAATCACTAGCTAATTCACCAATCTAGAAGACAAGAAATCAATGGAGAAAACAATGTTGAGTCCAATTAAAGCTAAATCGAACAAGAGAAGCAAGCAAATTATATTCTAAATTAGAACAACAGAAAAAAGCAAATAATATTTTAAGCAAGTAAAACTGGCAGTTCAGATCTAGAAAAATATTGAACCTATGACAATTGATTTAACACTTCTATATGTCAACCAAACAGTGGTTTGGAATAAGCTGTTAGTATCTGATTTTGAGCATATATGCATTTTTCAGAATCTCATGTTTAGATGAATTTAATACTACCGTCTCTCAATGTTGCACTTTAAATCATTATATATTTTTCACTCTTAATACATTTTCAAACTGAAATTAAAAATCATTTCCATTACCTACAATATTTTAGCAATGAAATCCATGTTTTTGTTCAAAAACAACATCCTTTCATTTATATAAGATTTTATAATTGTTCCTTCCATCTTGAGAGAATAAGCTTCACCTAGCAATATCACAATGACAAAAGGATTTATCTTATGATATTATTATTTCTATTTTACTTGTTTGCATTCTCAGCACATTTTGAAGGAACTATTGCTTCTGAGTCGACGAATAAAATTGTGTAACCAATTACCAGAAAAGCCAACTAAACCAAGCACATAATGACAATACTTCAAAATTGGCACCCATAAATATAAATGTAAAATTTGGTTCACAATATGACAGTTGAAACAAAGATAACATATAGAAAAATTGCATATTGGACCAAAAAGCTACACACCAGTATGTAGGCCAACTCTGCCTATTTCTGTGATTTGTTGGTAATACACCTTCTGCCATGCTGACATATCACACTTCAGTATGACCTGTGATTTCCCAGGAAGGTATTTCTCCACCTCATCCTTTTTCCTCCTCAATATAAATGGCCTGATAACCTGTCAATCAAGTAGATAAACATAACACTATACTAGAAGAATTCTAGACAATTAAAAAGATGACAAGCAAAACCTACATGATGCAAACGCCGAATTATCAACAGTTGCTCTTCATCAGTAAGAGAAATGTTGCCCCTGTCCGCGAAAGGAGCATTGAACCACTCCTCGAAGTTCTGAACTGAATTAAAGATATTTGGAAGGAGAAAATTAAGCAAGGACCATAGTTCCTGTAAGCTATTCTGTATTGGAGTTCCAGTTAGCAAAAGTCTACGCTGAATCTGGTAGCTGCATAGAGGTTAAAAATCAATAAGAAAGCCTCATTATTCTTATTGCAAAAACACATCGGGAATATAATTGGGCCCTGAGATAATTAAGAACATAAGTAACCTTAGAGCTAAGGTTGTACAAGAAAGGAACAACTATCTTAAAAGTACAATTGGCAAAAAGAAGAAACAAATCGAACAAAGATAAAAAGAAAATCAACTAGACAAAGTACAAGGAAAAGGTTGGACTCTTCATGAAAACACTGAGAAAATTAAAATGAGGAGGAGAAGAAGAAGGAAAGAAAGAAAAAGAAGTTGTTCAAATATCATACCCAGATACAAGAGTTCGCGCAAGAGCACACTCATGATTCTTTAGTCGATGACCTTCATCAACTATCATGTAATGCCAGGGAATCTTTTTCAAAAATGCTTTATCTCTCATGATTAGATCATAGTGAGTGATTAACACTTCAAAGTTCCCATCTCTTGATAACTGTTCTCTTAATGCCTTTCTCTCATCTAGACGCCCATCATAAAGAATAGTCTTAATCCTGGATCAGAATGAAAAAATATGAGCAATTTCGGAGATAACTCTACGTGGAAATCAGGTGTGTACAGCACATCCTGAGAAAGAAAAACATAAAATCAAGTGAGCTTTCCACATACTCATCTTCAGGAACCCATGTTGAGAATTCATTGATCCAGTTGGGAAGCACAGCCTTTGGAGCCACTATCAAGTGTGGTCCACAAACACCCTTTTTCTCCTTCAAATATGCAATCAACGAAATAGTCTGAATTGTTTTCCCCAACCCCATCTCATCAGCTAAAATTCCATTTAAATTGTTATTGAACAAAGAAAGCATCCACTGAAGCCCTTCTAATTGATAAGGTCTTAGTCGTCCACCTTGAAGCATCGTTGGCTGTTCAGTTACCTGTTGTAGAATGTGAAGTTCAAGTATATGCTCTTATTACCAGTGTTATCAGGGCAAAAAGAAAAAATAAACAAGAAAAAAAGCACAGAAATTTTACATAAAACAAAATAAAGCAGGCCTTCAGAGCTCAAGCTAGACCACCTGGTGAAGTAGACTGAAGCAGCCAAATGGAACTGTCAATAAAGGGTTTAATTCATAAATATTCAAATGGCTTGGACCTGTTACGTCTCATTCCCATGAGTGTTTTTTCTGACTAAATACTATGCTAAATGTTCAATTATTGCATAGCCAATAAGTAAAAGTAAATCATGGAAATCAACTAAAGATTATGGATCAAATTGCTTGCACCTATACCTTTTATTCCCACGAGTGTTCTGCACACTAAATACTATCCTAAATGTTCAATTATTGCATAGCCAAATAAGTAAACATAAACCATGGAACAGAAGATCAGCACAAAAAGTTTAAGAATGAAATTGCGGAGAATAAAGCTTTGCTTTATTTATTTATTTTACTTTACCTTCTCCTGAATTGAATGAATGGCTGAGTTATACTGTCGTTGACCTTCTAGTAAATCATTACTGTCATCATTTCGATCAGAATCAATGATGTCTGTGTCTTCCTCAGGAGGTGTTTCCTCTGGGCTTTCATTCCTTGAAGGATCCAACTCTGGAGAATCAGCTTCAGAATCCTTTAGAGGTTCAATGCCATCTGAATGCTTAGCATCTTTCTGACGCTGAACAGCAGCCCCCAAATTAACAAGGAGTTTATTGGTTTCCTCAAGAAGCATTGTAAGTCGTTCATTCTTACTCTCCTTTACTAATCTCATATAAGCTTCTTGATCATCAGCCTTCAGGGCTTGGAACCTCAGTTTTTCAGCCCGAGTAGCACGCTGCCTTTGCCTTCCATGCCATGCCTACAATACCCACAGATTCATGACTTCATTCATCACATGCTATGCTAAGAACAGTAATGACTAATCAAGCTAGTATATCATTAGTGAATATCCTGATTTATGGCATTACAGAAGAAATCTGAACAGTTGCATTACATTATTTCCCCTAGCCTTTTGCAACTTTTGAGAATGCTTCAAAATACTGTATGTATCCTATTCATTCCTTTCCTTTTTATCTAATCCTTAACATCCAAGTAACTAAAAGTGTATATACATCTTATTCAAGTACTGATTACCAGCAGACCATCCCATAAATTCACAATAAACTTCAGATAAATGTTTTGGCATACCTTTCCTATGTAAAGCATTCCCTCCACTCATATGCAAATATAATGAGAAATGAAACATAAAGAAGGACAAATGGAATTATGGAAAGGCAACAACACACCTGGACTCCATCATTCCTTTGCTTCCTGCGTTTAAGAGAAGCCTGAACTTGCAATTGGAACTCTCGGACTGCATTAAGTATTTCTGCAAAAAATTTTCTTTTTCTTGTTTCTATATGGTTCTTTTCTTCCTCTTCTAACCTTGAGAGCCTCTGCACCAAAAAAAATTTCACTACATCAGCATCATGCAATACAAAATAGCACGTTTAACAAAATAATTTTTTCCCAAGCTAATCATGTCATAAGTATTATTATTCAATGCTTTTAGACTGCCGCAAATCCAAATTATGACCTGAAAATATGAAGAACACATCTAGAAAGGTCAGGAAGATGTGTGTATGCATCTCCATCTGCATAAAGAGAAGAAAGAATAAGAATAAGAATAACCTCTGCATCCCGTTTCTTCCTGAACTGATCATCGGATTCTGTGGCAAAAGCATCTCCTACACCATATAAAGGATGGCGCAACCTCATCATACCCCAGTCAAACAATTGCTTGTCTGGTGATGCACAATTCAAGCGAAGCCAGTACTCTGAACTGACTTCTTTCCGTACTTTTCTTTGCAACTCTGCTAGCTGCCAGAAACAAGTCCTTGCCCACAAGGACAAAACAAATGTCATCCCTCAACTCTAAAAGAAAGCAAACAATCACACTTATCTACCACTGTCAATAAATATTCTTTAGCAGTGACTAGTAAAATATCATATAGCAAATAAGTGACTAATGATTTAACTTAATTTAGTTTTTTTTGCTGGCTTTAAAGAATTTTTCCACAAGACCATTCCAAGGAAATAGCAAAACGTTCATTTTTTTGTAAGAATTGAAAAAAAAAAATCTATTTGTAATTATAGAATTGTTCCTCACTTAATGGACACTAAATTTCTTAGAGAAGTATCATTCCACTGTTAAAAATAATAATGCTATCTTATTATCAATTGAAACGACAGCATTTACTCAGTCAGATAAACACTTACGAGCAAGCATGGATTTAATTTACAGTTAGCACCGGCAAAATCAAGTTTACCTTTAGTCCATAAAGTTCAAGTAAGCACTTGGTCTGCAGGTCCTCACCTCTGGTTGATGGCAATTCTGACACAAAACACATATCATTTAAGCAATCTTTTCCAAAAAAAGTGTCTATTCCATAATCTAAATAAATATAAAAGATACATCAACATAGAAGTAAATTGCCAAAGCAGCTAACCAAAATTATCATAACCCCATTAAAACTGTATTGTTAGCACATAACGGCCACAAATATATGAATTTTTAGCTAAAACAAGCATCAAGATCATTTTCCTTAATCACAACCATGGGCAAACAGAATCAATTCAGATTTCCCATGGCTAAAAATGCTGCAACAGAATAACATGAATGGCAAGGAGAGATTCTTGACACAAGATGGCAACCTTCCAATTCATGTAAGCGATGCAAAATATGGCCTTGATATCGCTTTTCCCTTGATTCTCCCAGTACAAAACCTGACATGCAGTTAGGCCTTTGCTTTGATAGTGCATCCTCAAGATTGTTCATCAAATTTCCTCCAATAGGGTCTCTAGGGTCATCCTTCTGAGTCAATGTTAAATTGGCATTCCAAAAGATTCAGCAAAGATGAAAACTAAAAAACAGAAGGTAAATCTCCAAGCAAGAAAAAAAAAATAGAGAAACGCATCTAGAAACAAAAAGGAGAGGCATTCTGCAATTTGGTCTACATAGAAAATTGGTATATATTTTCTCACTTCAAAATTTCTATAAATATATCATCAATAGATCTCAAGCAGAATTTATTCCATCCAAGAAAAAAGAATCAACAAATAAGAAACCCTTAGTCTACTATGTCACAATGTTGTTTCATAAGGAAATAACACAAGAAGAAAATTATACAACTGACAAAGAAAGAGACTTTCCAAAATAATTATAAAGAAAACGAGAAAAGCAAACTTCAAAGGCTTAATAACCACAAGCACACTAGGATCAACGGTAAAAAAACACTTCAATTTTACAAACTCCATTAACTCATAAATATTGAAGTTATATAATTATGGTGGCAAAATTTTGAAAGGGATGTAACAAAACTTATATAACTCCATAAATCCCTAAACCATCACATGTGACCGCAAGCAAGAATTGATATGAAGAATTCACACATAAACAATCCGAACCCAATAATTAACGAGAACCCATCTTCCTAACAAACCTAACCTCAAAATTTCACTGAAAAAACACGAAATCTCAGCACCGAACTCCTAAAATTCTCTAAAGAACACAGTAGCCAAAGACAGAAACACAATTCACAAAAGGGAATCCCAACTATACCACCAAAGCCCTAAAATTGATAATTATCCATATATTAAACCTGAAAACCCCCTGCAACAAACAAATATCCGCACCAAGAACCCCAAAAGAAACAAAAGGGTATCTGAAGCACACGTACCAATCCGTTTTCTTCGGGGGCGGCAGCGTCGAGACCGTCATCGTCAGCCTTAGGACCATCGGAATAGATGGAGTAGACGGTGTTGAAGAGGTCGGTAGGAAGAGGGAGGTCACGAGAGACGAGGTTAAGGGCACAAATCAAGGACTTCGTCTTCTCTAAGTGGTCTGAAGAGGGTTGTGGATCCTGGCGGTGTTGATGGCGCTCTAGCTGAGCTACCATGGCGGGAATGATTTCAACGGTCGTTTTTTTCTTAACTATATTTGATTTGAATAGGGATTAAAAGGATAAATAATATAAGACTTCACTTGCTGCCTCTCACTCTCTATAATTCGCTTCTTTCTTTTAGCTTTGGCAAAAACCTTCTCTTCGGCGTTTTCTCTCTCTCTTGATTTTGAGTTAAGGGAGATAGAATTACGACGGGGTATTGTCTCTTTATATTTATTTGTTTTCACCAAACACGCCTCTAAAATTTATGAAATGACAAAAGTACCCATAGCTATCTATATATTTTTAAACCAATTTCCCCCTCCGTTCTTTGCCAATTTTCTTCTCATCCTTTTCCCATATATAGGAGTGGCAACAAGACGGGTGGAGATCACCATTCTCGTTTTCGATCCCAAAAATTTTCATTACGTTCCTGATTTTGTCATATTCTTGGATAGAAAAAAATTACGAATCTTTATTCCCATACTATACGGAAATAGGGATCTTCAATTATGATATAATTATTGACTTTATTATTTTATTATTAAAAAAATATTTTTATTTTTATTATTTTTAGAAATGAATTATGTTATCTTTTTTTTTTTAACGGGGTATATACATATCGTCTCTGCCACAAAAATTTCAGGATCGAATAGAGTTTGGGTCAAAACATGAAAATAATTGGCCTCATACTTAATTTCATATGAGATTATAAAGTTTTTATTCTAATCAAGTGGTTTTTATTATTTTTTCAAAAATTAACGAAATAATATTTGATATTTAATTTTATTACTATAGTTAATTAGAGATTAATAATGTATATTAAAATTCTTAACATTTTAGCATATTCATATTTATATCTCAATTTTCCTTAAGCCAACTAATACATATTTTATATTTTTATTGTGTTAATGATATAATCTTTTCCTTAGTCTTACTCAAAAATTCAATATTTTTTTAAGATAATCAAATGCTTAAATTATTATTATTTGTCTAAAACTGCATTGTCCTACATACATACACCAACTTATAGCGTTCTTATATCATACACGAGCGTTCATATTGTATTATGCACATCATTTTTTCACAAAAATAAATATTTTTTATTTTGGTAAATTAATAAATATAAAACAGATTTATCAGTTATAATTTACAGGTTTATCATTTTTAAATTTATAAGTTTATCAGTTATAACTTATAAATTTATCATTTTGAAGTTCATTGTTTAGAAGTTACATGTTCATTGTTTATAAACTACAGTAACATCGTTTAGATTTTACAGGTTCATTATTTACAACTTGCTGTCTTATCACTTACAAATTTATCATTTACAACTTACAGATTCATCATTTTGAACTTGCATGTTTATCATTTTAAAGTTATAGGTTTATCATTTAGATTTTAGAGGTTCATCATTTTATAATTTACTGTTGCATCATTTATGGGTTAATCATTTATAATTTGTAGGTTTACGTTTTGAACTTAAAGATTCATCTTTTTAAAACTACAGATTAATTATTTTAAATTCACAGGTTAATCTTTTAAAGGTTTATCGTTTATAACTTATAGATTCATGACTTACATGTTCATTATTTTTACCAAATCAATTATTTTCAATCTCCACCAACTTGATTTTTTTTCTCTATATTATTTTTTTAATTCAAATATATTTATTTTCAACTATTTTTTTAAAAAAATTAAAATTAAATATTTTTATCTCAAACAATAATAACATTCATTACAATATTAAAAAATACTAAAAATAAAATCAAATATGCAAATTAAAAAAATTATCTCTAAAAATAAACTTAAAATATAAATATTTTTTCATCTTTGTGAATAATAATAATAATAATAATAATAATAAGAAAAAAATAAGAAAAAAAATACGTTGAAAAAGAAGAACATAATAAATAAGAATATAATAAATAAAATGAAGAAAAAAATAGTGTCGTATCAATTAATGACACATGAAATATTATATACCCGGATCCATGGTATAATTTGCGCTAACTTGTAGGTTTGAATTTTTTTTCTATTTTATACTTACCATTGATTTATATGTAAATTTATACATACCTACGTACTCTAACACAATTTTATTTCATAAAAATATTTATATTTAACATTGACAGTATATATATATATATATATATATATATATATATATATATATATATATATATATATATATATATATATATATATATATATCAAGCATGCTTGTCTGTAGAAAAAAAATGTTATTAATATATAGATATCTTTCAAAATAATTAACATACAAAATATCAAGCTTGTTTAACTTCAAGGAAAAAATAGCTAAAATATAAAATATCAAACTCATTCACTTGTACAGGAAAAATAACTAAAATATTAAATATTAAACTCATTCAACATTATGTAAAAATAATTGAAATACAAAATATTAAGTTCACTCGTTTGCGCAGGAAAACTCTAATTATTGCAATTACTAAAATAGTGATGCTTAGCCAATGTCATTCATTAACAACTAAAGAAGGCAAAAAAGACTTACCGAGCTTTTTGTAATTGTTCCTTTTTGCCATTTTATTTTTAAAACTGTTTTTGGTCCACTTAACTCTCTGTATTCTGTTTTTGATCAACCTTGAAGCTTATTATTTTTTTAAAAAAAAAATATCTCACTACTTATCATTTCAAGCCCAAAAAATGAAGGTGTATGAATTCAAACGTGCTGAAATAATTTAGTGGTCCAATATTAATTGGATATATGGAATAATGTAATAAAATAATTATTTAAAAAATAAAAAGAATGCCAAATTTACAAATTAAAAGAAACGGCCCCATATTTATAGTTTCTCTCTTAATGAAGGGCAATATTGGTCATTTATCTTAAGAAGATCAATCACCAACTCATCATCATCCTATCTCACATGTTATGTAACACGTTATCATCTTACTGTATTGACAGCTAGGCAAGATGATGTTATAAATTTCCTCTCAAATATATTTTTATTTTTAAATATTTATACCATTCAAACCAACATAGGTGTTTAAAATAGTTAGCCCAAATTATTGCCTATATTTAAAATAATATTTATACAATTCTTACAAAAAATTGGATGTACTAAAACATGTTACAAACTGTTATATAAATAATTAAATTCATATCACACAAAAATACAAATCATAAAAGCCAAATGTATGAATAGAATATTACCCACTTTTGGGGATTCTTGGTTACTTCAATGACACAAACTCTCACTTAAGATCATAATGTCGCTATATCATATAATAAATTTTCATTCTATGTCTTATATAGAAATTATGTATTTTACTCCATTTGAATCTTTTTCCTCTAATTATTTCATATTTCCTTGCAACAATTACTATTCATTTCTTAATGCATTACCTATGATGTTGTCATATAATAACATTTATTACCTGTAGTATTTTGTCCCGCCAACTTTCCTTATACATTTGTTTTCAGACAATGTATACATATATACCCATATTCTAGAATTCAAGCACATTGACAATATTTATGTATATGTGAAATTATTTCTTTAGTTATTCTTCATTCAAATTATGCATTTCATTTTTTATATACTACATTATCTTTATCGTATATATTTTATTACATGTAACTCATATCTCATCATATCGCATACTAATATTATGTATTTCATCAGACATATTGAATTATAATTGCTCTCATATTTAATAATAATAACATTTAATATGCATTGTCATTTATCTTAAATTTAACTTGTTCGCTCATATCACTTTAAATAAGACTAAATTGGATACAGATTGTGGATTAGGATGCTCTTAGAGCTTAAGTCATTCTCTCTACTAACTATGCTCATCCGAGCTTCTCAAGTTAAGAGCTCTCTCAGAGCTAAAACTATATTGACTGAGTAATATATCCTCATGTAAGAATTATTGGACTAGGTGCGCTTTCAAAGCTAAAACCACCTTATCCTCTATCTATATATATTCAACCAAGCTTCTCAAGTCAATAACACTCATAGAATTTAAGCTACATTGATTGAACTTCTCAAATCATAAGTGCTCCTAGAGCTTAAGTTACTCTGATTGAGGAATATATCTCATATTCTACGGTATTGTTCGCCCCTATAATGACATGTCATCTATCCTGATTTTAGTCCTAGGTTAGAGCATTGAACTTATCCATTTTCAATATTTATTCCATATCTCACATCATCACATTTTTTTCCTTATTTTTCACACAATGCATAATTTCAAACATTCCTTACGATAATTTTGTTATAAACACATTATATAATTCATCAAATCTATGTTCACAACATTTCATGACATCATAAGTCAAAGCATCATAATCATATATCATTGATGTCATTTCCTCATACAAGCATGCATTCTCTTCGGTTATTACATTTATCCCTTTATAGCATAATCATATTATTGTCATTCATATCATATAATCAAATATTTACTATGTCATATTATTCATATGAATTATAATACAAACTCCAATTCATGATATATAGATAGATTTATTTGATTTTATTTCCAAAATTTAATCTATAATTATAGGAAAATAAACATACGTTACTATTTATTTTATTATCTTAATCATAAAAATATTCAACCATGATTTTAGCTACCACAAAATATAATAATTTAAATATAACATTAATCCACTTAAATTTTTGGGTAGCATATTGTTTCATTTTGTCTTGTATTTTTATCCATAAACATAAAGTGGTCTCTACAATTTAAGATATTAGCTAATCAATGTCACCAGAATCACCTAAATCCGACCTAAAATGAAAAAGTTATGATAATTTTTCCTTTGAATGTTCCAATCAATTTTACCCAAATTTTATTTAGTTTGCACCCTAGTCCTAATTTAATATTCAAATTAAGCATATCTATGTTTAAAATATGAAATCATGGTATCATGAAAGTTTTAGTTCATGATGTCTAGTTTTTAACCCAACTAAAATCATATAAATCCAAAATTTCAAGACAAAATTATGACCAATTATATACAAATTGTTCACCCACCTTTTACCCATGAGTTCCAGGCAACTTTCTAAGTTATATATTTTGAGGTTTTTTAGGCCTAGCTAAATTTTGAATTTCAATTGATGTCTTTATAACAATTATAAGTCCAAAAGTTAGCTTTCTAACCAAATTAAAATAAAAAAATTAATTTTTACAACTCAAAATATATCAAATTTCCTATCAGTTGTTCATAAATCATTAATATCAACAATAACATAACAATTAATCACATTCATCCCTAGTTAACCCACTAACATGACATCAAACATACATAGTCAAGTTTAACACAAGCAAATTCATCACCAAACATACAAATTTCACAAACAAAACTATAGAGTATTGCCTTAAAAGTACGTACTAACCCTTTTACTTTCATCTTTGGCCTTTAAGAATCTTTTTTCTTTTCTTGTCTTTATTTCTTTCTCAAAGAGCACCATCTTTCACCTTACTTCCACCATGGTTGAACCAATGAGAGCTTATCTCTCTTCTTTTTATGCTCTTTCCCTCTTCTCTTGCGTTCCTTTAACTTCCCTAAGCTTCCTTGTGCATGAAAATACCATTTTCTATGTTTTTCTCTCTCTTTTCCTCACTTTCTCTCTCTAAAATTGAAGTTTATCTATGGAGATTATCTTGAATGTATGAAGGCTAGAAGAATGCAGAAAATTCTAGTATTTTTAAGATAAAAATGGAAGAAGAAGAAGAAAAAATAGAAGAAATAAACAAAGGTAAAAAATAGGTTCCATTATAAGTTAAAAATCTTGATATTTTAATTTTAATCTTATCTTAATCTATTCTTTCTCTCTTCCTTAGTTATATCATTGGACATCATGTGCAAATTGTGTTTCAAATTTAGTTAGATGGCAAATATCACAATTGATCTTTCAATTTTTGATAAATTACAAATTTACCCCAAAACTTTCTAAACCTTACACTTGGTCCTTCTTCATAATTTATCATTCTTACACCCATTATATACTTTATTGGACATTTTTTTTATAATTTTATCATTATTTTAATTTTTCTCTAGTCAAAATATGAATTTAGACTCTAGTTACTCTGACATGTTGATTTCGCAATATGCATGACTTGGATTCTAAATTAGCAGATGTAATATGATATCATTCTCATATAAATATTTTTCACTATTAAGATCACAATCACTCTCGAGTAATACTTGTTTATTGTTGAATTCTTCATCCTTCTCTCTTATATTGGATGATCTGATATGGAAATAAAGTGGTGTATGTTTGGATTTTAATGAAGAAGAAATAGCTTTAAGAATGAGAAAATTGAACCATGATTATGATCGTAATCTTTATCTATGAAGAAGAACGAGGAAACACGGAGAAATAAGAAAATGACAATGATGAATTTGAGGATATGAAAAAAAAACAATGGCAGCATCGTAGGCATCTTTAGTGCCAAAATCATGTTTGTGATACAAAATTGGTAGGGCTAGAGATCTACCAAAGTATTTCACATATGCAAGTAGGATGATGATGAGAGAATCTTATAGTTCTTGCATATAGAAATGGTGAAGGTTACTTAGATCAAAAGGCCTCTACTACATATTGGTCCTTCATTATTCATTTAATGACCATTGTTTAAAAAACAAAAACCAGAGCTTTCACGCGCCACACACTTTGTTTAGTTTTCCATTCTATGTCATGTCAGCACTAAATGGAGAGATGTTGCTTCTTTTTTAGTTACTAAGTGGCAATATGGATAAAATACGGAATACATGGGTCAAAGTGGATCAAAAAGGGCTTGATGGGGTAAAATGAGAATCTTCAGTGCCAAAATCATATTTGGAGTACGTAATTGAAAGGGTTAGAGATCTACCAAAGTGTTTCACATATGTAGGTAGGATGATGATGTGGGAATCTTATGTTTTTTGCACACAGAAATGATGAAGGTTACTTGGATCAAATGGCTTCTACTGCTTCTTTGCCCTTTATTGTTCCCAATGACCATATGTTGCACCTTGTTTGGTTTCCTATTCTATGCCATGTGTAACATCCTTCGATATAATTAAGTCTAAACTCAATTATACCAAAAGATGCTACAATGCACATGAGTTAAAACGTCAAAATTTTCAAAAACATTTCATGCACCATGGTCATGATGACTTAACAAAGTAAAAGAATTCTTAAATCATGAAATAAATCTTAATAAAATAAAAGTTTACTACAAATTATACGAGCATACACAAACACAAAGTTTTACAAAATCAATAGTTATAAAACTACATGTCTCTGAAATACATGTAAAACTATAACTACCTAACTCATGTCAAAAAACCAAAAATAAGATATAATAGTATACCACCCACCCCAATGAATATCCTCGACTCTGATCATTAGGTGTATTCTTCTGTCGGTCCTCTACTAACCTCCAAACCTGTGCATGAAAAATTCATACTCTAAGTAACTCGTGCCTAGTGGTACATAACAATATGCAAGACATACAACAATATATACATAACATGCATAATATACTCACTGAGCTACTATAATAACTTACCTCTGTTCGCACATGTACTAGCTCATATACTACATGACATGTCATTAGGATTATATATATAATGCACAACACTACATGACATCTCAAACAATCTCTTAATGTTATACACATATTTATCACACATAATAATTTATTAATTAACTTACATTTTCCCACCTTACTCATAACTAGACTAAAATAGATACAGTTATTCTACAGCTCTCACTAGAGCCAAAATAATTCACTGAAAATAAACGAGTGCATGGAATAGCTACAAAACAAGCACATCTGGCTAAACTCCAAGTTTTTCAAACACCTTGTAAATCTTCAAAATATCATAATCATAAGTCCACCGAAGAAAACGAGTGCACCGAATTGCTGCAAGGGAAGCCCATCTAGTTAGACCCCGAGCCTTTTAAACACCTCATAATTTTTCAAAATATCACAATCATAAGTCCACCGAAAAAAAATGAGTGCACAGAATAGCTGTGAGGGAAGCCCACCTAGCTAGACCCCGAGCTTTCTGAACACCTCGTAATTCTTCAAAATATCACAATCATAAGTTCATCGAAAAAAATGAGTACACGAAATAGTTGTGAGGGAAGCCCCACCTAACTAGACCCCGAGCCTTCTAAATACCTCGTAATTCTTCAAAATACCTTAATCATGACCAACATACGTCACCCGATATCAATCTCCTCCCTTAATGGCATGACATGCCATTTATCCTAGCTCTAATCATAGTCAGAGTATTGGACTTACAATATCACCATGCATATATTCATATTATCCATTACCATAATTTATATAATTTTCATGATTTCCATGATTATGTTCACAACATATATTCTCATACCATTCTATAAGCATGCAACCGAGATCTTCCGCCTCACAACGAATCAATTTTGATTCAAAATCAAATACATAAAATTTTCATCATAAATAGTTTCACGCCCATGAATAACCATTCACGACCGTGAAGCACCACTTCACAGGTAGCCTTTCCGTGAAACAAGCTGTGAATCAATACACGTTTACGACCGTGATTACACGTTCATGACCATGATCACCATTTCATCGGCGTGAACCCAACCGTAAAATTGCCCCTGCTTCAATACCAAGAATGCATCTCACAACATTCACGGCTGTGAACCTCACGCTCATGAACCTACCCTTCACGACCGTGAATTTAGAAATTTTTTCAGAAAAATAGAGCATTATCTACTCATTTATCATAATATGCATTCAAGTTATCTATCACAACTATATTATCTCTAATTATTAATATTAATCTGAATTATTCCTCAAACATGTCAATATAATCAATTTCATATAAAATTTTCATAATGCATATTAACCTCACATTTCACCATTTATCTACTCATTTATCATTTAAATCATGCATCTAAAACAACTAACACAGAAACATAGAGTATTTGCCTTAAGTGTTGTTATGTACAAACCTTACACCTAGGATGAAAATTGACTAAAACTTGATCTCTTCAAACTTCTCCTCTCCCTTGAGATGAACTTCCAACACTTTTTTCAGGTCCTAGCAAGATGAATAAATGTCTTTTTAGATTCTAGAAAACGAACCAATGGTCTAGAAAAGAAAAATCAAGCTTTCCCTTTATAACCCACAACTCTCTCCTTCTCACTCTTTAACTTACTTTACTTATAGAAACAAACTCTCTCAAAGCTTCAACAATGGAAGAAAAAGAGCTTTGGAGGAAGGAAAAGATGCATATGACATGTTAGGTTGGTTAACAGGGAGTAGAAAATGGATTTAAAGGGAATGATAGAGAGAAAAATGTGACTGTCTCACCAGCTCTATCTGTCCAGGTTTCACGGTCGTGACTCCTCTTTTAAGGCCGTGAGCATCTCATTCACAGTCATGAAATAACTATTTACGGTCCTAAAGAACCTCATCACGGTTGTGCACTAAAATTCGATATTCACTGTCGTAACACTCATTATCGTGAGATGAAATATAGGTCATAATTATAGACGTTACACCATGTCAGTAATAGGTGGTGAGATGTTACTTCTTTTTTAGTTACTAAATGACAATTTGGACAAAAAAATAGAATACATGTGACAAAGTGGATCAAAAACGGCATGAACAATTATAAGGGAATGGGTATGTCTTTTGCCAATAAAAAAATGAGACTTTCAATATAATCAATGACACATCTATGTTTGTCATCATTTAATAATAAAAGTATATATATATATATATCCATAACGGCGCCGTTTATTTTGGTCACACCAATAGCATCTCACCCATGGTTTTCTCCTTTACACTGTTTTGGGTCTCCTCTGCAAGTTCTTCTCTGGTTTCTCCACTCCCATTTCCTCTTCCTTTCCTCCTCCATCGAACCCTACCTATCACTCTGCAGTCCTCATTGACAAGGGCACCGACTATTCTTCGTTCTTCCCTTTTCCTTCAAACATGATGGGGCGTTGAATGCGCTTGATGAATTTCTCCAATTGGGATTTTGCTCAATTATGAGGATCATTACTTTCTTAAGCAAATTCAAATTTTGGGTGTTATTTTTCTTTGCTGCCAGGTTTGTTCAAAAGTTAGAGGGTATTGGTTTTATTTTTATTTTTCCTTGCTTAAATTTATAAATTTGGGTTATATTTTTTTTGGTTTTGTTTATGTTGGCTTAAATTTGACTCAATTTTAATTTTGGATAAATGAGACGACGGAGATTAGAGAATGATTATAATGAATTTGTGGTCTATTAATACAATGAATAATCAAGATTATGCTAAGAAAAGATTGGATTTCGTTGACTGGAACAAGAGAAAAGAAAATAAAATTTTCAAACTTGAGTTTAGTTTAAAGCTAAAAGTAAAAATTTTAGTGTATTTTTCCTAAAATGTTAATTATACACTAACAAGATGATACTTGCCTAAAATTTTGAGAAATGTTAATTATAACTCTCTCAAATCTCAATGTCAATGAAATTCAATTTCTTTTCTTATTTTAAAATTATTTTCCTCACCATATGATACTTGCAGTGGAGGTTTGTTTCGCTATTTTCCCGGAAAATATTCATAAATTTTCTTTTCCAAATTGCTTACGAACTAAGAACACAATATTAGGTGATGATAAATTCTACAGGATGGGCCAACGAATTATTTTTTTTTAATATTACTTTTTTCTCTTTGATCGGAGACTGTAGTCTTTAATTTATTTTAATTAAATGAAAACTTAATTGCGCATAGACGATTACTAATATAAATTAGATTGCAATTTTCATGTTGAATTAATTGATTATATATGAGTAAAATTAAAAAATAATTTTATATAATAAAGTGACTGACATATATGTATACCTTCTTATTTGGATTGTGTTTCCTCAACATAAAAATAAAATAAATTTAATGATATGATTATTAATATTATATATTATATTGTTAAGTATTTTGCACTGCTCATTTGTTTAATAAATATCATATTTATTATATATTATTTATAATGCGTTAAATTAATTTTTATAGCCACACATTATACTTCCCGATGCGAAGTACACACATTAAGATTAACATGCACACTGTTTCTAGAGCAGTGTAATTCCTAAAAAACCATCTCAATAAAACGACACCGTTTAGTTATTCTACTTTGCTCACTAATTGTTTTAAAACGACGTCATTTTATACTAACTCAATACTTAATTTGGTCATTTTACATACCAACAGCTAAACCCTAATCGAGTGCCTTTCTTCTTTTCTATTTTGCAGAGCTCAATCCATCCTTCTCTAGAAAGAAGAAACTTCCCATCCTTCTTTCTACTGTCTCTCCAAAGAAGCTAAAGCTTTCCTTGCTCAGTGCAGATACAATGAAGGAGATTCGTCAGGTGTGAAATATATTTGAGGAGTCAAGGATTTGTTGGGAATTCTGAATCGAAAAATAGGTAGATTTGAAGGTCAAAGGATACAAAATTGGCCAACAGTACGAATTTTTTCTATTTCTTCTTCAGTTTTTTTCCATTTCTTTTTCTAAAACCTTAGCCCTATGCTCTGGTAACAGACAGAAGACACTGCGGCCATGATCTCTCTGCCATCGTCATCAGTGGCCAAGACGTAAATGTTTGGGTCTAGAGCTTTAACTTTCCTCAAGTCTATCTCTACTACATGTTCCTTTTTATTTCGAGAATGAACCCTTTTGTTTCTTTGGATTCATCCAATTTAATTCTCACTCTTAGTCGGTTCGTTGCTTGAGATGTGATCTGCTCGACTTCCATTTTGATTCATTCATTTTCATTTTCACTTTCGTTTTTTATTTTTTGATTAATTATCTGATGGGATGTGCTGGAAAGAAATTGATCTTGGTCAGCTATGCTTTGTCATTGATTCTTGGTTTCGTTTGATTTGATTTATTTGATGTTTTATCACTGTTTATTCATTTTCTTTTTAGCATATAGAATCCAAGTTTGTCTTCTAGGTTAACTGACCTTATTGTTTATTTTTCCCCATTTTTCCGTTTAATATTCCATAGGGGAAACCATTTGATTTCTATCATGTATGAATATGTTAATGTGTCAATTAGTTTTGATTCTTTGTTTCTTTTGTAGCCTTTAGTGAAGTCATAAAATAAGCTATGCTATTTTTTCTATTGTAAATTGGTTGCCACAGCTAATTGGGTGGATATAGATTAGGGAAAGGCTTGTCCTTGGAAAGCATGTTAAGGTTTGATCCTGAAGTAGCTGTGCTACTTGATGATAGCGATTTAATTCGGTTTGGTTATGATGTTGAGGAATTGAAGGAGGATCTTGTTGTTTGTGCAAATTTTCCATAGGAAGGAGCAGATTTGGATATTGATAAGAAGTTGAATTTGATTGGTGAACCCAATGATTACTTGACCTATGGCAAGCCAAAAATTGCAGTGGGAAATGGTAGTGTTGAGAAATAAGCAGAAATAGGAAGTAATTTTGCCAATGAGAAGCCACAAGTTTGTCGTTTGCTGGACGAGATATTTGATTTGGTGACTCTCCTCTTTTGACATGTTACTTAATTTGTCACTTCTTCCACCTTTTTCTTCATTATGGATTTTATATTATATGATTGTTTTTTTTAGTCTAGGTTGTTAGGTTCTGAAAAATTACGAGACTGAGTAGAATGCTTAGTGCTTTTATGTGTGTGTTCTCAACATGAATTTGGTTCTATTTTGAGAATGTTATGTCACTTGCAGAGATTCATTATCAAGAACTACCGGAGAGCTACTTTGGTAAGTTCAAAAAGAACTGAGCTTTGCATTGTGGATTCTTGATCTTGATTTATGGGTTCATGATTTCTTCTTCTTTTGTGATTATTTGTTATTAGGATGATGGACTAATTGAATTGTATTTCATTTAACATTAGCATTGCAAAACTCTTGGATTAGATTTCAATGCCAATCCGTTTACTGATTTGGGTATTAAAGTTTTTTTTTTTAATTAGATTTCAATTGGGTTATAGTTATTATGAGAAAGTGTGCATGTGGAAATGAAATAAAATAATAATGACAAAGCAAAAAATGGATGTGAAAATTGCAAATGATATTACCTATCAATTTGGAGCAAGATTCATGCTTAATTCATTTCAATAATTCAAGTTTAATTGCCTCTTTAAAATTTATGGGATGATTTATGCTTTATCTGAAATATTTTTTTTTAATTGAAAATTTATGAGAATAGGAAAGAAAATACTTATCATCGGATTTGAAATAGCATCTACTTATTTATTTAGAAAAAATCAGACAGGAGAAAATGAAAAGTAAAATATTTTCAAGCAATTTTACCTTTTTGTAGATTAATTAATTTTCTTTTATATGCTATGTATTTCACGATTCAATTATGAACAATTGATGATTTTACGAACTATGATTATTATTGTTAAATTCAAATGAAAAGAGTTGCTCACTAGTATATATATAACTTATCATTATAATATCTAAAATATACAAAATATTAAGCTCGTTCATTTGGGCAAGAAAAATAATTAATTATCAAATTCATCAATTTATGTGGGAAAATACTAATTATTACATTAAATACACTCAAATAGTGACGCTTATTCAATGAGATTCATTAATAATTAAGGAAAAAATTAGGCTTTCAATACAACCAATGACACATTTATGTTTATTATTTAATAAAAGTATCTATATCTTTTATAAACAACTTATCTTTATATCTAGATTCATGGAAAAAAAAATAAAACATTAAGCTAGTTTATTTGCGCCGGAAAAATAACTAAATATCAAGTTTGTTCATTTAAATGGAATAAAATAACTAAATGTCAATCTCATTCATTTGATTGGGAAAATACTATTTATTAAAATAAATACTCAAATAGTGATGGTTAGTCAATATCATTCATTAACAATTAAGGGAAAATGAGGCTTTCAACACAGCTAATAACACATTTATGTTAATTTGTTATTTAATAAAAGTATCTATATCTTTTATAAACAACTTATCTTTTTATCCAACATAGCTGATATCTAGATTCATAAAAGAAAAAGAAAAAATTTTGTTCATTTGTATGAAAAATAACTAAATATATATCAAACTTATTCATTTGGGCAGGAAAAATAATGAAATATAAATTCACCACGTGGAGAAAATGCTAATTATTACATTAATTACTCAAATAAATGATATTTAGTAACATATCCATGAGAGATGAGTAACGATCTTTATCTGTGACTATAATTTGAATATAATTAGTTTCAAACCATAAAATGGATAATAATACATGCAGTATAAACACCAAAAATTAAGGAAAAATGAGACTTTCAATACAACCAATAACACGTTTATGTTTGTTATTTAATAAAAGTACTTACATTTTTTATAAACAACTTATCTTTATATCTAACATGAATAATATCTAGATTCATTAAAAAAAAAAAGAAATGTAAAATATTAAGCTCCTTCATTTCAGCGGGAAAAATAACTAATTATCAAGTTTGTTCATTTAAATGGAAAAAATAACTAAATATCAAGCGCATTCATTTGATCGGAAAAATACTAATTATTAAAATAAATACTCAAATAATGATAGATAGTTAATGTCATTTAGTAACAAATAAGGGAAAATGAGGCTTTCCATAGAGCCAATAACACATTTAAGTTTGTTATTTAATAAAAGTGTCTATATTTTTTATATCCAATATATATAGATAACATCTAGATTTCATAAAAGAAAATAAAATACGAAATATTGAGTTCGTTTATTTGTAAGGAAAAATAACTAAATATCAAACTCGTTCACTTGGGCACGAAAAATAATTAAATATCAAATTCATTCATTTATGAGGGAAAAATACTAATTACTGAACGAGACACATTTTTTATAATTTCTCTTTCCCACTCCGATCCCAAAATTTTTTGTGACGAAAATGGAGATGAGACGGTATATACATTCCCGGCCCCAATTTCCGTCCCGAAAAATATATTTATATATTTTTGTATATAATAATAATAATAATAATAATAATAACAATTATTATTATTATTTTAATATAATTAATATTTTTTTAAAAATAATAAAATAAAAATATAACACTTATTTAAAGTAAACAATATTTTTTATTTAATAAATAATATAATTAACTAATTAATTAAAATAAAAAATAGAAAATTATTTTTAATATTAAAATAAAATAATAAATTTTAATAAATTTTAGAGATCAAAGAGGGGTCAAGGATCCTTGTTACTATGTGGTGCAAGAATGGAAATTCAAAAAAAAAATACCGCAAAATACAGGGTTGGGTCGGAGAACATAACAGAATTTCGGAGTCGAGAATGAAAAACTCTGCCCTAAACCTATCAAGTTGTCATTCATAATTACTACGCTAAATATTCAAATAGTGATGCTTCATCAGTGTCATTCATTAACAACTAAGGAAAATGAGGTTTTTAATACAACCAATGACACATTTATGTTTGTTATTTAATAAAAGTATTTATATCTTACCGTCAAGAGATGACTATGAGATAAAATTATAAGAGTTGCTTCTCTTGTAACTAAAAATCTCAAGTTTGCACTGTGCATGAAGTATTTTTAAAATTTGAGAATAATTATTTTATTCTTTTAATGGATTTATTGCCCACAAATTCAGATTGCTGGATAAATTGAAAAAAAGTATATATGATCTCGTTTGAATTAATTGTTGAATGTAACTGATAGTTGGTGGTTGATGGTTGGTAACAGTTTGGTATTTGTTATTTGGTAAAAATAATTGAATTATTACTGTCGAAATATAAAATTATCAATAGAGATATCATTTATTTTATTCAAAATATATATTATTTTATAATATATAAATAAATACATAAAATATATTGCTTATTTGATATAATTGTTTATTTTAAAAAAATATAATAATAATAATAATAATAATAATAATAATAATAATAATAATAATAATAATAAATGAATAAAGAATTTAAAAAAAAAGAATTCAAAATTTGTTATTTCTTTATATATAAAGATAGTTTATATAAAAGTAATTTAATATTTGTATTTAAAAAAGTTTCATATGTACGAAAAAAAGTTTCGTAATAGAGCTTTTCAATTAATATTTGTTTGAAATTTCAAACAATTAACAACTGTGATTTAGAAAAATTTACTAAACACCTATCTATTAACTATTTGATAAGAAAAAATTATATAATTATCTTTAACAGGTGAACTAAATAATCTCTATATCTTTTATAAACAGCTGCCCAAGAAAATATTTATGTTTGTTGTTTAATAAAAGTTTCTACATCTTTGACAAACAACTTCTCTTAATATTTAATATTGATAACATGGATTCATAATAAGATAAAAACAGAAATACAAAATACCATCCTCGCTTATCTGCGCGAGAAAACAAACTAATTATTATTATAAATACTAAAAAGGTGATGCTCAGTCCACGCCATTCATCCTCCTAACGGCCAACGGGGAAACGAGGCTTCCGGTACAGACAACTGCCTTACAAAATCGGTCATTATCTTGAAGGCCATGAACATGGAGATCTTCATATCTGATCCCATCAAACAACACAAACCACTTGCTACTAACAGAGACAAGAAGCTTGCCAGTCTTGGTAAAGCATTTTGGCTGCAACCTACAATAGAGTAGATAATGAGATTCTCGGTTTGAGATTTTTGGCAAATTCATCATTTTTTGCCAAGTATCTCTGATCACACCATTTTCATCCTTCTCCTCCTTCATCACCCACATTGATTGATCATACTGCCGATACATACACAGAGAATCACCCAAAGCCAACAAGTTGAATTCAGTCATTACAGTAAACTCTTGTTCTCCATGAATCCAATCGGGTCGAATAAATGATAAATCATTAGGCGGCAGAGAAACTTCCCTTAAATTGTAATCTGAAAGATTCAGACGTAAGATTGTCTCTGAAAATCCCTCAGTCTTGCTAGCTGCCCAATACAGACAACCATTGACAGGAACTCCCTCACTGAAAAGGTTGTAAGGAAATTCCCCAAGATTTTTCCAGAAGTTTCTCTTCACTGAGAAAGCATAAAACTGTTTTTCCCATAAGCTCATAACTATATAATCATCTGTGCTCGAATCGAAGCCAAGCCCACATACTCCATCACAGAAACCTGATATTTGGTCAGGAAAAGGCAGCGTTTTATAGTCCCCAATTGATGGATTCCACAGAACAAGAGATTGAGAATTATCATCTTGTACAGTTAAACAAAGCATGCCATGGCAGCAAGCCGATTTGAACTCGAAAGATTTGCCTCTAATCAGAGGAAAATTAAACTCAGAAGCAACCCTGAAGGCATTTTCTTCCATTCCACCGCCCAAAAGAAAGAGTTCACACCGTGCGGACCCATCAGCTTCATCGCGACTGACATAGCAGAGAAGCAGACCACTCTGGTTATGAGGGCAGCCCACCAGAGGATCACAAGAGAGATGGAGATGGAGGAGCCAGTAAGGGAAATTGGAGTAGGTAATCAAGTGAAGCCATGGCTTGGAAACAGCCCTGAATCGAACCAGAGATTTGAGAGGCAATTTTGAGAGAATATCAACGACGACATCAAAAGGAAGATGTGGGGTTGAGAGAGCCATAGCTGATGAAAAAGCCGAGAGAATTAAACACAGAAAAACAAATGAAGAATATGGGTTAATTGAGTGATGATGGTGAAATTGATGGAGCTGCGTATGGATATATATATATATATATATATATATATATATATATATATATATATATATATATATATATATATATATATATATATATATAGGGAAAGCAAAGAAGAGAAGTGGGGATGGCAGCTTGGTAATTTGGATCGGGGGTGGTGAAAGTCCTAAGCCTGTCGATATGCAAATGTTGGACTTAGGAAAACTCATTTAAGGAAGAGAAAAAAAAAGCATGTACAGGTCAGTGTAACGGTTTAATCAAATTTAAAATTAGAATTAATTTAAGTAAAATAAGTAATTGACCTCTAGATGTATATATGTCAACTTCTGAATTATCACCTACTATTACTGGCTTTATGCCAACTTTTCAGGTTTGTTCTTTTCAAATTTGTTGCATATTATTTAATGATCAAATACTGTCTCGAAAATGTTTTCATTTTTTTTAAATATTTTCCTTCTATTAGGCATGATAACTCGACCTATTCCAATTTTGAAATTTTTTGTAACGGAGACAAGACATATATCTTCCGTCCCAACCCACAATATATATATATATATATAACATTTATTTAAAGTAATATTTTTTATTTAAATATTGGAAATCGGGGATTTCTATTTCTATGTCGTACGAAATCAGAAAATTTCTTTTGGTTGTCATTTCTAATTATTTTTTACTCAATTTTTTTTAATTGTTTTAAAGTTACTATTCTCAACAAATTTAAATTTATGAAATTGAATAAAAAATGAGTAAATTTAAATTCATGAAGGAATTATTATTCATTCTATCTTGCATTTATCATTTTTTTAATTATTTGAAAAAGGATTTTACTTTTATTTGACAAAATATAATTTTTTTCTTATATATCAAAATGCAATATAACAAACTTATTTCTTATAATAAGGAAATTTAACGAACGTATTTTTATAATGAAAAAAATATAACAAACTTGTTTCTTATAATAAGGAAATTTAACGAGCCTAATGAACGTATTTTCTATAATGAAAAAATATAACGAACTTATTTCTTATAATAAGAAAATTTAACGAACTTAACGAAATTATTTTCTATAATTAAAAATTTTAGTGAACTTATCTAGCTTATATGTAAAAATATTTATTTTATAAATGTTAATATATTTAAACCCCACTTGATGTGACCATAATATATAATAATATAGTAATAATTAATACTTTTTATTTATTTTAAATATCTATTTGGAGATTATTTTATTTTATTTTAAATCTCTATTTCAGAAATTAAGATAATATTTAATATATATTTTCTCATTTTCCCTTTATCTTCAAAACATTTAAATTGATGAAGATATTGACATTTGGGAAATAAGTTGGTCAATTTTCTTAAGATTTTATGCCAATTAATTATAAAGGTATTATTGTCCATTCAATCTTGCAGTTATCATTTCTATAATTATTTAGAAAAGGATCAATTTACTTTTATTTGATCAACCCTAGACACAGACCAGAAAGACCAAAAATAGTTTCCCCTTCAATTCTTAACCTTAATAGCTTGAAAATCTGCCCATTAACAAAGTTTTATTGTTAGAATCAAGGGAATTGCACCTGTTCCTACAAGGGCAGATTTGGGGAGAGAAGAGAATTCAGTTATGAAATCAGTTTATGTGAATTGTTGGTAACAGGTGATGTTTTCTTTAGTCTCTTTACAAGTTTATTCGGTTTTATAAGGGAATATAGTAATTAAGAACCCATAATAGTAGATTAAGTTAGGGTTTTCATTATTAATGGCATATAGATGGTATACACTCATTTAGATAGTGATATTTGGATATTAACATGGTGTTAGGAGATAGAAAAGGAAAGTGGAGAAACTCACTAGAGGGATTAGAGATGCTATAAAGGCTGATAGTATATGCTCCAATTTTGTATATATAAGTATCTAAATTCAAAATTTGCCATATTGTGCGAATATTGTGCTATGGGTATGTTATTTGGCATGTGTTGATACCTTAGATGTTATACTAAAAGTTGGTGAAATGATACGATCGAGTTGTATAAGGAATAATGACAATTGAGTATGTATTGATTTTATGGTATTGATAAATAAAGTATTAAATCTAGATTAATTGATTAAATATGATAATATGCATGTTCATAACTTGTAAAATATTGTAATATATTGAAAAGTGTTGATAGAATTGGCTAATATTGATTAGCCTTAAAGCTATTGTGTGGGGTGTGCTTAATTGCCTTGAATTGGTGTTGGAAATGTTGTAGATTGCAAATTCATGACTGTAACATGATGTTCATGCTTGTAATTAATGCCTTAGAAAATGATCATGGCTTGAATCATGGGTAGACCACCCATGAAAAGGGGTCCTCGCAGCTGTAAAACCCTGAAATAAATTTTTTTTTTATTGATTTTTATGATGAATTAACATAGAATTAGTATGCACACACACCTATATGATAAGATAAAAACTGTATATAGTATGAATATATGAATATTGATATGATTGCATAGGTATTAGAAGAGTAGGTTGAAGTGATAAGTATACAGATAAAGGTGTCGTTGACAAATGAATTCCACTGAATTGAGTTGATGATAATAAAATTTTTTAATTAAATATCAAAATGCAATATAACCAACTTAGCCAACTTATTTTTAAAATAAGAAAATTTAAGGAACTTGAGAACATATTTTCTATAATGGGAATGGGAAAATTTAATGAACTTATGTAGTTTATTCGTGAAAATATTTGTTTTACAAATGTCAATATATTAAAAATATTAAAATGCAACATAAGGAACTTATTTCTTATAATACTTAAATTTAATGAACTTAAATAATGAAAAAATTTAATGAACTTATCGAGTTTATTTGTTAAAATATTTGTTTTATAAATGTCAATATATTAGAAGCCCATTTGATGGGACCCATAATATATAATAATGTAGTAATAATTAGCACTCTATTTCAAATATCAATTTTGATATTCGTTTTATTTTACTTTAAATGTTTATTTCATAAATTCATATAGTATTTAATGCATATTTTCCCATTTTACCTTAATTCTCCACAAATTTAAATTCAATGAAATAGAATAGAGAATGAAGAGATTGACATTTGGGAAATAAGTTGGTTAAATTTCTTAAAATTTTATGCCAATTGATTATAAAGGTATTATTGACTATTGTTCATTCAATCTTAAATTTATCATTTTTGAAATTATTTGAAAAAGGATTTTACTTTTATTTGACAAAATATGATATTTTGTTTTTAAATATCACAATTAACGAACTTATTTTTTATAATAAGAAAATTTAATGAACTTAATAAACATATTTTCTATAATGGAAAATTTAAATAAACTTATTGAGTTTATTTGTAAGAATATTTATTTTATAAATGTCAATATATTAAAAACTCACTTAATAGGACTCATAATATATAATAATGTAGTAATAATTAAAACTCTTTCTAATTCATGTCAAAAGTCTTATTTGAGATTTTCTTTTTATATTTTACTTCAAATATATATTTCAGAAATTAAAGTAATATTTATGTATATTTTTTCATTTTACCTTATCTTCAACAAATTTAAATTCAAGAAGCGAGTGACATCTGGAAAATAAGTTGGTCAACTTTTTTAAGATTTTATAGCCAATTGATTATAAAGGTATTATTGACTATTGGTCATTCAATCTTAAATTTATCATTTTTGTAATTATTTGAAAAAGGACTTTACTTTTATTTGAGAAAATATAGTTTTTGTTATTAAATATCAAAATGCAATATAACGAACTTATTTCTTGGAATAAGAAAATTTAAAGGACTTAAATGAAAGTATTTTTTATAAGGTGAAAATTTAATTAACTTATCAAGCATATTCTCAAAAATATTTGTTTTATAAATGTCAATATATTAAAAACCCACTTGATGGGACCCATAATATATAATAATACAGTAATAATATTATTCTTTCTTATTCATTCCAAATGTCTATTTTGAATGTTTTTATTTTACTTCAAATGTCTTTTTCAAAAATTAAAATAGTATTTAACGCATATTTTTTCATTTTACCTCTATCATCCACAAATTTAAATTCATGAAATTGAATAGAGAATGAAGAGATTGACGTTTGGAAAGTAAGTTAACTTTCTTAAAATTTTATGCCAATTAATCATAAATGAATTATTGTTCACTCAATCTTGCATTTATAATTTTTGTCATTATTTAAAAAAGGAATTTTCTTTTATTTGGCAAAATATAATTTTTATTAAATATGAAAATGAATATAACGAACTTAACAAACTTATTTTCTATAATAGAAAATTTTAATGAACTTATCGAGTTTATTCATTAAAATATTTGTTTTATAAATCAATATATTAAAAGCCCACTTGATAGGACCTATAATATATAACTAATATATACAACTCTCGTGCCGTGTGAGAAGTAAAAAATTTAAATAATATATAAATGTTTACAATATATATATATATATATATATATATATATATATATATATATATATATATATATATATATATATTTTAAAATTTAAGCCAATATTACGAATAGTTATTGGATTTTTTGATAAATGCATTAATCGTTAATATAAATACACATTATAAGGTAATTATAGAGAATATCACAAATAAGTTTTACATAAAGCATACTTATAGAATTCAAAACAACATCTAAAGTTAGGGTAAGCTGAACTCATATGGACATCTGACCAAAAAAAATAGTCAGATGATTGCTAGAGATGTAACTAAAAAGAGAAGAAAAATTGAGAGGTCTAAATTGCGTGGGTTGGAAGGAAAAAATTGATAATTCATTTATTATGAACAACCTACAACATCAATAATTAGACAATTCATTATAGAGCATCCGACTTGCGTGTGTGTTTTGAGATCGGATGTATCAAATTGACTAGAGTTTAAATTTGGACCGAAAAAAATGAGAAATAAAAAATAAATTTTTTAATTTGGAATTTAATTGAAAAATTGGAAGATTCATATTAAATTGGAGGAAAAGCGGAATTATATTGGGAGTGAAATTGAAGCTGTGAAAAAAATTGATAGAATGAATATTATTTGGGGAAATTAATGAAGATGTATTGGAGAAAATTATTTAATTTGGTGCTTAAATTATAAAAATACATTTTCTATGATCTAAATTGAAAAGAATAAAAATTTGAGGGGTCAATTAATGAAAATTAAAAAAAATAAGGGGATTTAATAAGATATTTGCTAAAATAGTCAATTTAATTATGGATTAGCTGCCCTACTTAGCCAATTGGAAAACTAAACATTAGGATTTAAGACATAGATTGATGAATATGTGATATTTTTGTTATGCCAAGGAAGTGAGCAACCTTTGGGCAACAATAAAAAGAAAAATAGAGGCAAGGAGAAAGCCACATAGAGATAAAATAAGGAAGAAAAATAAATGATTTTTGACGTATGTATTTTTAGCAAAAATTCAATATGGCAAATGGATGTCAAATGTGATTGAATGTGACAATATTGTTGATTATGTGTTGTTGTGTTTGAAGTAAGATGTTATGTATGATTATATAGATAATTATTGACATTTTAATTGAATGATGATATTGGTCATTCGATGTATAAAATAGTAATGAAGTGGTGTTATAAATATGAAAATAAAGTGAATTTAGATTGATGATACATGAAGGTAACAATTGGTATGATAAGTAGAAGTTGTTGGATATTTATCATATGAACAATGTTTTACGTTTTAATTCGTAACTTGAGCTCTAAATGTGATTTCTGAGCGATTTTTATTGGAATGGAAAGTTAACACATATAGCTTTAACTTTTATTAGACCATCAAATCTAAAAATATTTATATTTTCTAGAAAAATACTTAAAATTTGGACTTGTAAATTGTTCAAAAAATACTAAGCAAAATGAACTTAAACGCAACCATTTGTAAAACCTACAACTTTTGATACAAAATTCGGATTGCTGTGATTTAAGTTGATAATTAAATATAAGATATTAAGCTACAATTTCTTAGTGATCATTTGTCCTGATTCCATGTAAAAATATATTAAAAAGGCAGTGCAATATGATACATCAATTCTATTTAGAACAAGACAATTTGTTAAATGGTTGAACTGTTTAGTTTTAAATACAGAAAAATGTTTATTTAATTTTTCTCATTTTTGTGATGATTGAATGAGTGAATATGATGTTGAAGTGTATTTAATGAATATTAATTCTACTTATATAAATTTATATTAACATTTAATATATGGCTAGTGCAACTAATATTAAATGGAAAAATTATAATTAAGCCCTAAAATATATAATCGAGAACTAAAAATTAGGATAAGTTGGTATGACAATAAAGTGATAGAGATGTAGGCATTAGAAAATAGTGTAAAACTTAAAAATTATGTAGACGTTAAATGTCAAGTTAACAACATAATTATTTTAGGGCCAAGTATAACGATGAAGAGCAAACATCCCATATCTGTGTTTAATTCAGGTCTATGTTGTTGTGGACTATTAATTTATTTATACAAAGAAAAATAAATAAATAATTTATATGCCATTATGATTTTTATGACTTGTCATTTAATTGTAAATTATATTATGCATTGATGAATGAAATTGTACAATGATGAATTATTTTATGCTATATGACTTAAATGATAATTGATGTTATTGGATAGTTATCAAAAGTATTACTAAGCTACATTTGCGGGTTAGTAAAAGTTGTTGTCTGTGATAGTACTGATTGAAGAAAGGGAATCCAAAGATTATATTGCAATATATCTTTTTTGTATTTTGGGTACAATTTTGAAATAATAAAAATTTTAAGATTTTATTGTAAATATTGGATATGTAGAATTTCTTAAAATGTAAAATTGCAATTAATATAATTAGCAATATTTTGTAACATATCTCTAAAAATTTTAATTTATAGAATAAATGCATTTTAATTATGAGATTTTATGATCATAAATATTTTATCATTATATATATATATATATATATTTCGCAAACAACATTCTCGAAGTTTCAAAATAAAATAAATAGAGTATCGGTTTCCAAACATTAGGCTAGATGACACTCTCTTATACTATTATGGCTATTAGGTAGGGGGCATTACAATTTTATTGTTATCAGAGCATAGACTAAATATATCATATCCGTTAATTTAGGCACCGAGTCGCATATGTCTTTAAGTTGGTACGTTGAACTGATCAGAGTCTAAATTTGAATTTTGACCAAAATTAATCAATATAATGATTAATAATTATGATATATACCTAATAAAGTGTTAAAAAATCTTAAATAAGTTGATTTACGGTAAATAACTAAATTAAAAAATTTGATAAGTTTTGGAGTCAATTTGCAATTTACTGAAAATTTAATGATTTAATGAGATATTTACTATTTAAAATATTAAATTGGACATCTAATATACATGTTGGCTGGACATTCCATGAAAAATAAGATTAAGATGATAATTAAGCCTAAATATCAAGATTTTGGTCAAATTATGGTGGATCCAATGTGAGACTTTTGGCCATTTTTTTTTATTCTTCTTTCTTTTTCCTTATCTCTTCTTCTTAATTTATTTTTCTACCTTCATGAACCAATCCATGCCAGCCCCTCCATTCCCACCATAAGCAAAGCTTTATCTAGAGAGAGAAAGAGAGGAAGTAGAGGGAAAAGAACAAGGCGAAGCTATTTTCATGGTCAACAAGTCTTAAGGAAGCTAGAGGAAGCTAGAAAGGAGAAAGAAAATCAAGAAAAGATGAGAGAGAAAACCTTCAAATGTTGATTAAGAAGAGAAAGAAGTATAGGTAAGAAGATCTCCTTCTCCTCTTTAACTTTCATTAAAGGAAATTATGGTTTGAACTCATTTAGACCTTGTTTAAGTAGAAAGAGAATTTAGGGTTTCATGAGAGAGAGTTTAGGGTTTAGAGTGTTTTGACACGGTAAAGTTTTGATGTTGATTTTGTGTGTTTTAGGAGTTCAAAGAGATAAAAAGCAAGCTCAAGCTAGCAAAGGTAAGGAGAAAGCTACCTAGAGAAAGTGAAAGAGAAAAAGAAAATGTTTGTGCATAACTTAAGATAATAGCCTATGTTTTATCCTTAAGTTGCATGATTTGATTATTTAGCATGTAAATTATTATAAATTAATAGTATTTTATAATAAAATTCTAAGGATGCACGTTTGCTAGATTTAGGTGTATATTTAGTAAAAATTGAATTAGGTGATGTGGTGTTCTTTGCTAGAATTTATGGAGCAGTGTATACATAAACTGTTATAATTTAAGTTTGAAAGCTAAGACATAGAGTTTTAACTTTTATTTACACCATAAAATCTAAATATGTCTGCATTTGTTCAGAAAAATATATAAATTTCAGAACTATAATCTATCTAGAAAATCTTGGACAAAATTATTAGTGATCAGTCAATGATCAATTGATAATATATTTTTATACAGAACTCCAAATTTAGTGATTGAAGTTACTTATTAAAGAAGATTCAGGTCTAAAATTATTAAAAAGACTTTATAATTTAATTTAGACTATAACATGACCAAAATTGATGTCAGATATTGAACATAAAATCTACCAGTAACAGGACAGAAAATAAATTGAAAATTTTGATGTCTAAACCAATGTGAATCTTGTTATATTATGCAAATAATACTTTCATTGAGTAATTATGTGATTAATTGAGTTATTAAATATATGAAATATATGAATTTAAGAGTTATGAAATTTAATGACATTAATTAAGCCCTAAAATACCTAGTTTAGAACTAAAATTCTAGATAGTTTGACATGCCAATTAAGGGGATTATTAATACTTATGGCGACATGATTAATGAAACCTATGATGATACTATAATTAAAGTCAGTAACGACATTATTATTAATATCTGTGATAATACCTATATATATAAGTAAATACCAGTTATGACACTCATAAATATCTGGATGACAATCTTGTTATCCTTGTTAGTAGTTTCTAGGTGTTATAGGCATAAATGAGTTAATGAAATTAAAAGAATTAATGATATGTGAAATTGTTGATTATGTAATGATAGAATGATAGAGTAAAATGAATATGAGATATAAATATATGAAATATATATATATATATATATATGCTAGTGAATAATGAGACAATACATTGTATGAAAAGTGTATACCATTAAAGCATGATAAAATATGTTGCATGAATTTTTATATATTATAAACATATGACAATGCATGTTGTATGATATAGTATATTGTTTTATCTTCATGCATCACTAAGTTTAGAGTTTAACATAAGAGTTTCATTTCACGCAGATTTAGAAAGGTAGTTGAAACTTGTAAATAAAGTTAATTGTGGCCTAATTCAGTAAAGCAATCGACAGTAAAAACTGTGGGTCACAACTCTTTTGTATTTTGTATTTATATATTTTTTTATTTTGAATTTATAAATTATCTTCTATGGATTTGTAATTAACTTGAAATTTTGCAAATATTATCTTATATAAATAAAATCTACATTATCTTTTTTATATCATTGAACTTTGAGTTAAAAAAATGTATGATTTTCTAGCATTTATTAAAATAATAATTTGAAAAAGTCAGTGTAGTGCTCCCTTATATAGGCACTTGAGGCTGGAATGAGGTAGTGTTATAAAATGATTCTAAAATAGTGGGTGTTAAATAAAAAGTGTCTCGTGTATATGTATAAAATATTACAAAGATCTAATATGGGTCACTTTTTCTGGTTTATAGGTAGACATAGACACATAATTCCAATAAAATTACTCAGAAGATGAAGAGAGTAATGATCTTTTTGACTCCGCTGAATAGGGACAACCCTGGGTGTCCTGGTTTGCTGGTTTGGGTCAAAACTCGGCTCTACACCTCATTTTCCCAATTTGTCTCAGTTGCTTCATTCATATTCTCGCATCCAAAATCACAATCACTCTTCTCCATAAGGATATTCATTTTTTTATCTGTATTTTTTTACTTTTTGGGCCTTTGATACTGCAAAATAAACAAAAAAAATTAGATTTAATAATTGTAAATTTATCACTATTTTAAAATTATTTAAGCCGATTTAAAATTAGTTCCATCAAAATTATAAACATTCATTCTATGTCTTAAACTTTGGAGGTGAAATTATTTTTTTAACACCGATTCCATTAAGTGGATGATTGCTGCCATTGTTGTAATGCGCTTGAGTCTATTCTTGACATGCTTTTCTTCTGTTCTCACATTTCTTCTTTATATAGCAAACATGAAATTGCCTTCCAGCGCATTATTTTGCCTAGTCAATCTTTATGGGATTGCTGGAATAGTATTTCCTCCCATCTCCCCCACCTATCTTTAGCTGGCATTTCTGGAAGGCCAGTAACAGTCATATTTTTACCAATGTTGTCTCTCCTCCTAATGAAATTTGGCTTCTGGCTTTAAAGAATATATTTAAAAAAAAAGTTAAAAACCCTGAAAAGGAAAAGACATCTACAGCTGTACCTTTTCACCTTTTGCTCAATATTTGTCAATTCATCAATTCTTTCACTTCTAAATTCTTAGATACGAATTTTAATTTCTTCTTTTTTTTATTTAGCAACTTTTTTTTCAATATATTATAAAGTTATATGAAAAAGTAAATTAATCTTCATAAGTTTCACTATATATAAAATTTCCAGTTTATGTTTATTGTTTATATTTATCTTTTGTCTGTAGTATATCAGTAGCAAGTTAGCAACTCATGTGCCTTTACATTATAGTTTGCATTTAGAGATTTAATTTACTTTTATATTTATTATTATGTTTTAACCTACAAAATTTGGTATTGATTTTAGTGTGGATGATGAATGACTATTAAAATTAATTTTTGTATATTGATATTTGACGATGAATGGTTTGAAAAAAAAATTCTAGATATTTAATTTCTATTTTTTTGTGCAGGCTTTGAAATAACATTTTACAAGTATTTAATTAATTAAAAACTCATGAACCAATCATCAAACCAGTTAGCTGCTCGATCCAGTTTTAACAATATTCTCATCACTTAACCAACTTCTTTTTTTTTTTTTGGGCTAGCTCCATTTGACAAAAGCTGACATTAAAAAAAAATCAGGGTTATTTATGCAAGAAAATTTTGTTTAAGATTCAGATACGTGTAATTTTACCTAATCTCTTATAGCATTACACTCATGAAATATTTAATTTTACATAATCTCTTTTAGAGCATTGCACTTTCTAAATTATTATAATAACTAAATAAGTTAGCAAGTTACTACTTATTTCATTTAATCTATTCTTACACCACAATACTGTTATGCCCAAAAATCTCTATTCTATGTACATTAAAAAGATGAGATAACAGCCAGGTCTTGTAAGGCATAGTTGTTGTCCTGCTGTTTCTTCTTCCGTTGAATAAAAAAATGATGAAAAAACAGATAGATTTTCCTCCCATATACGTTGGAATTGCTTATCCCCATTCTCATACTTGCATAACTCACTTCTGCATCGACGAGATTGGGAACCTTTTAGCCAAAAAAAAAAAAAACAGAGAGAGAGAGAGAGAGAGTAGGAATATATTTAATACCCATCTCATATGATGCAGCTTAAAAGGGGAAATATTCAATTTAGAATTGCAAAATATATCAACAATTTTGCTAATTCTCCATTTTAATCATATATCATAAAGCATTAGCCTTTTCGTTTTCTTTTTTTTTTCAATAATTGAAAGATTATGTCATTAAATTACATACTAAGTTATTCTTGTCTTGAATGCTTTTGTTTAACCCAGTATGTGAGGCCTACTACAACAGCAATCAACAAATGCCTAGACCCGAACCTATTTAAGGCATCAAGCAAATAGAGAAGAGGACAGATTCACTGGCAAAATAAGAAGTTGCTATAGAATTTGGCGTTTCGGGATTGGGATTTGGATTTAACAACTGATATTGTGTCTATTTTTATTAACAGGTTGCAGAAGTCCAGCAACAGATCAACTATACGTTCTAAGTGATTAAATTGGGAAGAGTGATCAGCAGATTGGTCTAGGAATTCCTTCTGTTCGCCCAGCCAGACTTTCAAAATATCAACTATGAACAAAACCTTATTTTCTATTTAGATTCAACCCATAATGATAGGATATGAGATGCAGAGAAAATAGCACTGTGATTTTAATGGGGCTTCCCTTGCAGCTGACTGATTTTGTACAAGACAAACCTACAAGTGATGGATACTACAGGTTCACCCACTAGGCACTAGTTATAGAACTGATGATGTTAGGCGCAGAGGCAAGCGGAAAGGACCACAAAGAAAAGCCAACTAGCCATTCCTGATGTTCTCAACATCCTCCCCACATGAATACTATAGAGTACAAACCTAAAGTTCCTTCCAGCATGTTTTAGATCCAGATTGATGAATCGATAACCTTGCATGCAGTAATATTGGTTCAAATGTTGGATCTATTTGTTACCAAATTTCCCCAGAAATATATTTAAAAAATATTGAGAAAGAAAATCCCTTTCAAAATTTTTAAAAATTCAGCATAATCATATTGATATAGTGAGGGAAAAAATCCTACAAAACATTCATTTTTGAACAAATATCAATGAATCTGTCTTCCCTATTGTCAGCAATCAGCTCCACAATCTCTGCAAATCATTACTAGAGACAGACTCCGAGTACCAGGACCAGATTTGCTATTAATTTTAGGCTACTGTAGGCTAACTTCAACTTTGAATTCTTTGCAAAGCTCGGCTAATTGGTTCTTGGAAATATTGAAGTGATATGAAAATTGCTTCCTATTACAAAAGACAAAATTTGAATCACATTCACATCTTTTAACAGATAAGATTTGTCTAAATAGACAAGAAAATAATCTAAAATGTATACCTCAGTTCGAATTGTTCTACTTCCTTGATGAGGACAGGTATTCAAGTATAAATGGAAAATTTCCTGAACATTTTTACCCTTCACCAGGAAGAAACACCAGTGTCATTATTCAATAATTCTTTTTGCTTGTCTCTTAAGCAGCTTTTAAAGCTCAAGTAATTACACTATGCTAATTCATTCACAAACAACATGGATGCACATTGCTCACATGCGTGCGAGCAAGAAAGTGTCAATGATTTTATTCCAACTCCAAGTAATTATACTGTCAAAATCACATAGCATGAAAAAAGTACGACTTGCATTTTTTCAAGAGGAAAACCAGGGAAAAAGAAGAGGAAAGAAATAGTTGCATTTTTTCTCTAAATTGTTACACCTAAAAAATGCAAAAAAGAAATGAAGTATTTTCAATAATAACAACATATCCTTTCTTTTTGAACCAAAAGAAATAGTACCTTTAAATTACTGTCTTCTTCAATACTTTCTTCCAATCCCGCAAGTCCGCCGAAAGCAATCAGCAAATGCCTTGCCAATTATACATACAATCAGAAGACTAAAGTTCCAACAAAGTGCTTTACATTACCACTTCTTACCCAATAAAAGTGCTTAAAATTAAAGTTTACAATTATGCCAAGACAAAAAATATCAATCAGCCAAATAGTCAAATATCAGAACACTACTGAGAGCCCCTTGCTATAATAATTGAGTGCAACCACTTATAGCAGACAAGGAGTTAAATGAAAACAAAGACATACCTGAAAGTTGGCAAAGAAAGCTCTGATGCTTTAATAGTCTCACCATGCTCTGAGGTACCAATCAAATGATCGTAGCCACCCTATATTAACACAACTGAAATTGATTAAGACATTTTGTAAATTGTCAGCTCTACAAGTGGTTCTTAAAAAGAGAATAAGAAAACTATCAATACCTTGTATGGGCAATCATTAAACACTGAACTAATATTAGAAGCATAACGCACTCTATATCCCCAATACATTCCTGCATCCTCCCTTGGCTTGGATGATGAGACAACCTGGCGTGGGAAATCTAGATAAATCCAATATAAGATCATGAATTTCACATGCGGATTTCTTTTCAGTATGCATATGCTTCATTAAAAGTGAACCAAAAAGACTAACATAAAAAAGAAAAAAGAAAGCTTGGGCCCAGAGTCTCAAGAAATTGAAAAGCAGTATAGTGCAGTCAATTTATCTAACATCAAAAAACCTGTTGACTCGAAAATAAAAATCAGTATTCACTAAAAAAGACTGGTGAACAAATCAGCAAGGTTCAAAACTTTATCAATTGAAAGAAACAAAAACCCATTACCAGAATCCAAGTTCCGGTTGTTCCCCATTGCCACAGTTACTCTTATGCCAGGTTGAAGTGCTTGATCAACTACAACATTCTGCATAATTTAGCTTCAAAACTGTGAAGCATTACATTTACAATAAAATTGGTTCTGATCTGGACTTCAAAGGGAAAATCATAAAATTGAATTAACATCAGACATAAATTTCCAACAGGCATGATGCTTGGGAGAGAGAGACAATATGTATTATATAAAATTAAGCAGTGGCATGGTACTGGAAACTTAAAAAAACTTCAACCGAACAAAATGATTGCGATCAGCACAGAAATACATGAAAACATATTATGCAGTGCAAATAATATAAAACTGTGATGCAGGTTTTTTTAACTTGTTTTAAGTTTAGTTCTGTGGACACCATTTCCACAAACTAAAAATGTGAAAAGTCAACAGAGATTCAAGCTATTAGAAGGCTGTAGGACCTATATTCTCATCTAACAGAATTAAGTTCTAACTCAAATCAATTCAAGGAATAGAGGGTCACAGAAAAGGAGAAATATAACTACTAGTATCTGACTTGCAAAATCAACAGGGGAACTGACTCTTATGAAAGAAGATTGTTGCCAAGAAACTGTTCAACTCTTGTTATTTTTTGAATGAGGAAAAACTGATGGGCAGCAGCAATTAGCCAAAGCAATTTCCTATGATTCACATGCAACAGCAAGATAACTATAATTCTTCAGGAAAAATAAAGGAGGCCAAAATCAGATAAAGAACAAAATTCAATTGACAGTTACCTTCCTCAAACCCACATCGACTTGTGTCCCTAAAGAATTCGGAGCTTTTTCATTTAGCGTGACACCTGTAAAATTAACATGAGGAATCCACTGGTTAAGACGAAATGAAGGGAAAAACAACAGAACAAATGCCAGAGATGAAGTTATTAGTTCAACATGAGATATCTAGAGATACAAAAAGTTGGTGTACCAAAATCAACAACCTACCATCTTTGAACAACAATAATATTTCTAGCTAATGATCATGAAAATTGTGTGCCATTAGTCTGAAATTTTTCATACACCATAATCTACAAATGGGGGGAAAAAATAAAGGCAATCCTGGATCAAGTGGAAAAAAACAATATAAAAAACTTACCTTCTCGAAATAAAGCCCACTCATGTTTGCGCAAATGGTGTGGAGCATCAAGTGGAGGCAATAGACCCTTGGAAAAAAAATATCAGAGTAAAAAATTATGAACACCTTCAGTTCATACTACGCACAATCAACAAAAGAAACAGTCTTAAAAAAAATGAAACAACATAGAAGTTAGTAGCTCACCACAAATCTCAGACTATTAAGCTTTGGAAAGAGAGCTTTTCTTAAATACTGTGGAGTCTCGAGGTACCGCAAGATCCTTATGAGAAATGCTGCACCACTTTCATTCTCATCATAATTATTGCCTGTGTTTATGGCAGGATCTCCATTCACCGAACCAGTCTTATTATCAAACACGACCACCTGCTCACATGATGAAGATTAAAGTCCTATATAATAACACCGTTCAAAGGGGAAAGCCATGTGATTAATCTTAGCAATAGACCAGAGCATTAAGGAAGAGAAGTAGAGGCACGGACCTCATCAATACGAAAAATGGTGGCTGCGCGAGCAATCTGACCAGCTAACTGAAAAATAATGAAGAAAAATTGAAAAGAAAAGGGAGAACTCAGAAGAAACAATATACGAAAAACGGGGTAAATGAATGATTGCAAGCTGCGGAAAGATAGAGAGAACTGAGAAGTACTCGGGTAGCGAGTTCGAGAGACTGCGCGTTGTCGATGATAGAACCAGGCACGGCTATACTCACTGTAGGTATCCCCTTCACTTCCTTCTCTTCTTTCTCTGTCTCGTTTTTTTCATTGTTTTTCTTCTTCTTCGTCTTTATCTTTTTGTGAGAAACGCCCTCAAGCTCATTTGTCACTCTCTCTGCTTCTGCATCTGATTCCGCTCTCTTCTTCTTCCCCATTCCTTTTCGATTCTAGAGGGTTTTGTAGTTTGTCAAAACTTAAAACTAGAAGCTCAAGCTGCTCAAGCAATGGCATGTCGGGTCGCCCATTTTAACCGACCCGGAACCCCGATTCTAACTTCCGGTCCAGGAAAAATTAAAAGAAACATTTTTGGCTCTTGTTGTTGAATTTTTCTTAATTTAGTAACTGAAATTTTTATTTAATCCATTCAATTTATGTATTTTTATTTCCACCACATATAAATTTTTCTAATTTCCATTTTACTTTAAATCAAGATAATAATTAATACATATTTCTCTACTTTACTCTTATTCATTAAAATTATACACTCTTATTTTATATAATTTTGAGAAAAAGTAAAAAAAATATTGAAATGAATTACATTGAGATTCTTATAAACTTCAAGGAAATTAATTATTTTTAATATGTTTAAAGATTTTAAAATGAACATTGAAAGTGAAACATATGAATATTTAACATATAATCTCTATGTGACGAACTTCATTATTTATTATAAAGTATAAATGCCATTAAAAGAAAGTAGGAAAAAAAAAGCCTTCTATTGCAATCATGAAATGTAATTTCATGAAGAGAACAAAAATATATGAAGATTATATAAGAAAAACAGTTTGATGGTTAGGATTAAAAGTAATCTAATTTACCCTAAAATCATCAGAGCAAGAAATTTTATTTTTAGTTTTATCATCTAGACTCCACTTTAAATGCATAAAATATGAAATTGTATGCGGATAAAATTAAAAAAAATAATAATTTGAGAATTAAATATAAAAAGTAGAAGTTTTAAAAACTAAATTTAAAAGAAACACAAAATATAAATTGCAAATAGTGCTTTTTTTCAATTCAAAATGATAAAGAAAAAACTTTTGAATTTAAATAAGTTAAATGTCTAAAAATTAAATTTCCCACTTGTAGAAATAAAAATAAATAAATTATAAAGTAAAATCCCATATGAATTTCAAAAAAATTAGATAGATTTTTTTTTTTTTTTTGAGATAATAGAAGTTGAAAAGAAGGGGGGGGGGGGGGGGGGTAGAGGGGAGGGAATATAAATAGTTTTCCTTTCAAACGAATCAATTTCCCATCACCAACCTCTCACAAGATTGCCACCCACCAAAATTTTTTTTCAGTGGTATCCATTACAAAAATTTCCATCAAGTTATTTTTCATTTTCACATGGCTTTGTATGGTCATATAACAAAATACTTTTACTATTCATTAAATGTAATTAACTTTCTTAATCCATACTTTTTCTTTTATGATTAGCATGTCCCCCACAATTAGGAATATTTAGGACCCAAAATTGCAACAAAGCTCAACTTTTTGTTTTTATCAGCTACAATTTCTGCAATTTTAGTTTGTAAATTACTAATTACCGCAATCTCGAATTTAAAATCAAATAACAATAATTTCCTTTCTTAGTTCCTCAGTTTTTGAACTAAAAAATAACATTTTTTTTATCCTTAAAATCTAAGACTTCTCGAGAATCAAATTAGTGGCAGCTGTCATTCTGAGTACAAGTTTTGAGATGAATTGAAGAATGATGCATGCAATTCCCCGGAATGATATTACAAATCATGAAAAGTATATCAAGCCATTTCCCCAAGTTCTCAAATACTCGATCGTGTTGCATTCTGATTTAAGCAGTGATGATGACAAACAAATTTAAAATTTTGGGCAAACTTTTTATTCAACCAATTCTTTTGTCTTAGTATTATTAATTTTATTCATTCCCATTTAAATAACAACATTATATTTAATAGTTATAATATAAACTTTATTGCTAAGTCAACAAGTAACACCAATGTGAAAGTTTACTCAAAATCAAAAGATAATGACAAAAATTACAAAAAGAGAAATAGAGGGTAGAAGTTTAGATTTTTTCAGTTAATTAGGCTATTCTATTTATTTTTGGAGCTTGATGACTACAATTGATATAAACATTAAAGTAGTACCAACTAATTGATAACACTTAGAATTTACTACAACAAAAAATTAGCACAAATATTTGAAATGTGTTGGTGATTTGACCTGATTTATATATAACTTTTATAAGGGGGAAAAGAGGTCAGACATTGAATGTAATTTTCACAAATTCAGTATAAAACTTTATTATTTCACAACTATATGCTAACGCTTTGCATCTCTTTATACTCTGAAAAGCTAATCCCCAGAATTTGCATTGCTAGTTCAAATCCTACCTAACTATCGTATCCTTCTCCCTCCATGCATGCGCTTCAAGCTCTTAAAAGGTAATCTGCATCTCTCATCTTTTCCAACCCCAAGATGAGACGCCAGACCTCTTCAGAACACATCTTCGATGCATACTTCCATTATGATTTGGCTCAAGTATGCACATGATTAATGCCCACAACATACAACTCCAAAAAGGTTGGAAAAGTAAAATCATAATTGCACAATATAAACTCATGTATTTATATTAAGATACAACTTTACAAGATGTCGTCCTAGACTTGCTGTCAAAATCCAAGAAAATTATGGAGGTGTTATCCTTTGTCCGCAGTGTTCTAGCCTCGCTCAATAAGAAATTAGCAACCTTCTCGGCAGGGTTATCTCCATCTTTCAGGTATCTCTCCCGCGTCTGTGTAGGTCAAAACCTCATATTATGTCATGGAAAAAGAAATTCCCAAGGAAAACATCAAATGTTAATTATTTTAACAGAAGAAGATTCACCTGAACCACAAGCTGAACTGCCTTTTTAAGGCTAATGACATCCCAAAAGCCATCACTGCAGTTTTGCATGATCCACATTAGCAATTCTGAGAATAATATAGATAACCAACTACAGAACAAATGGTCGTATTCAAGTAACAAAATTTTTATCAACTAGAATTTCCAAAGATCACTCAAATAAATCACGAGTTAGAGAACATTTAGACTTTAGTTAATGCAATTTACGGCTGAAGCAAACAAAATCACCTTGCCAACAGTGCAAAGGCACTACTAGCTCGATCTATAAGCACCACATCACTTATATAGGGCTCAGAACTGAATCGGGCCTCCTCTTGTTTGAGAAATTTATCTCCAAGCATTCGAGCAAGATTCAATCCTGAACCACAGCAAAAGGAGAAAATATGAACCAAATGACATTGATCCAAAATGTTTCAGTATAATTAGTCATTCGAAGTCATTTTTATCTTACCACAAAGACGTGTTTCTCCATCTTTCAATGGTTCCCCTGAATCATTGATTCTCTGTCTCTCTGAATAACTAGTTATTCTATGGTCTTCCGTCATTTTAATCTGCTTCCCATCAACACTGAAAATCATATCTAGCTGTAAATATGGTATTATAGGCATACTTGGAGAAACAATATCATTTTAGATCACAGAAAAATTAAACGCGGGGGGGGGGGGGGGGGGGGGGGGGGGTTGGTGAAGGGGTTGGTTGGTGGGGGAACATTCAACAAATTAGAGCTAGGACATCAACATTACCACATGTCAGAGCGTAATAGTAGTCCTATAATAGTCATGCTTTTAAGCACCATCTGTAGATGCAACTCAAACTCATAGCTGCCTATATTTTCCACAAAAAATAATCTGAAAAAAATTGAAGTGCACCTCTCTGACACAGAAGTAGATGTCTGAGATTGTGTACTATCTTTATTTTTGTAGTCATTTCAGTAATTATCCAAAGAAAGTTCTTTTAGAATGAAGATATAAAACACAGTTTTTGTAATTTTTTATTACTTATTAAGTTAATTAATTTAATAAAATTAATAAAACAATGCAATTTTGTTCACAATTTTTTATAATATTTAGTATAATATTATTTATTTTAATATAACTTGTACAAGGTGTTATTACAAGAGGGCCTTTGTAATAGCATATGCTTTAAGAGGAAAAACACTATGTTGGTAGTTTTAATGGCTATTCCTGGAAAGAAAAATATCCTAGAACCAATGTCTGCCAGTTTGTCAACTGAAGATTCTCTCTCAAAACTCCATTTTGGTACCTTGTTTTTTTCATGATATAATTACGCAAAAAAAAAAAGGAAAAAGAGATGAAAGATAAAACCTACTTCATAATACAAGCTGAATCCCCAACATTGGCACACTGAGCAAAGAAATTTTCATCACCATCAGCCCAAACTAAAAGCAATGTTGCAGTACAACCCTGGAGGACATAGATTGTTATTATATAAAACTGCATACTTTCTATAACAATAGTTTATTAAAATTAATCAGAATTAAAATAATCTGCTCCATGGTAGTGCTTGTAAAAAATTTATGATATTCAAGTAGGATATTAAAATGAATGCGCAGTAGCATTCTTAAAAAACATAAATTGACAGGCTATAGCAGTCGTGTGAACATGGATATCCTGGTCATCTGAATCCAAGAAGCAATACCAGCCTGATTGAAGAATTTCCACAATACAAAATATTTGCATATTTTTAGCTAATTATTCATGTTAACTGACCAATCTAAAGTATATAGAAAGACATAGCCCTAAGGTATTTTTCAGAGAACTGTGGAATTCAATGCATCAAAAGAGAACCATTATGATTCTGTCAATGACAGTGAACGATTGAAATAAATTTGAATTAAAAATTTCATTTCAACTCTCATGCCTGAAAAATTATAAAAGACAGCAGGACAAAAAAAGGAATTAAAAAAATATCTTAGAGATTGATGTTTGGACCCAACTGAGCTATGCAAATACTTTTACATGTCAATTCTAAGGTTGTATAAAAAAACAAAAAGTTCTTATTATTTGCATTCTGAATAATTAATCAATGACATGTGTAGCTTGGTGGGGTTGCATAGGCTCGAGTCCATGCTCCCACATCTTCAACTTTTAAAGGAATTAGAACACCATTTCAACTACAGGTCCGCAGCTCGTTTTTTGTCCAGTTAACTGAATCAAAACCATCAATCAGCTCAATTCTGGACTGAGCTCAATGGCTCTTAAACTGACCAAAACAGAAAAGAACACCTTGTTTTGGCCAAACTTTTTCCAACTATCCACGTCCAAAAAGCTTGTTAATAATCATTCAATCTCACAACATCTACTGAAAAAAAAAACATGAAACTGTAATTGCCAAATGCATCTAGACATATAAAAGCAGCAGAAAGGTAACAAACAATTTGGAGCCTTCAGCATCAAAGAACTCTTCTCATCTCCCGTTTAATCCACCACTTAATAGGTTCGGTACAAACAAGAGTGGCCACTATATATCTTTCCAAAGCGCCCCATAAGAATTTTAGATCCATATCACAATTCCCAAAAAAAAGACAACTACAAAGAGAAGAAGAAAAGCAAGGAAAACCTCATAATAATTATTCATGGAAGCTTCTGTCTGAGAAAATGCAATTCTGAGAACTTCTGAAGCATCGCATTGTGATAAAACCCTCTCCCTTGTTAGTGAATCAGATAAAATATGAGCAACCTTCTCAGGAAGCATCCTGGAGTAAAGAAGACAGTCAAACAACGATTACAAAATTACTGATTAAAGCATAAGCAGCCAAGAAATGGATATTAGATCCTCATTGAAAATGACACTAGCGTATACACAGGAAATGTTTCCAATGTTGGATATTAGATTCTCATTTAAAAGCAAGATTGATGAAGCTAATGCATGAGCAACTATGGATAACACAAATAATTACCAAGTACATCTGGATGCACATGGTAGAAAGTATGCGTCCCACCTATTATGCACAGGGGTAGAGTTTCCATAAGAACTAAACTTAAACCAGTCACAATCAAATGACAAACTTGACAAGTGACCCTTTGAAAAATAGCAAAAAATGCTTCAAATCTTAGTTCCCATTGTTAACGACAAAGGAGTAAGATTCAATCCATAGGAATCAGCAAACAAAAACTAAAATAAGAATACTAACTTGCTGGCAGAGTTGGCAGCTGCTTCTCCACCATGCCCATCACATATACCAAACACTCCAAACTGCAAGACAAGTAATTAGGTTGTCTAGCTTTTTCATTACATTTCCATTCCTATTCATTTTATAAGAAACATGCAACAACAGTTAAATGAAAAATTAATAAATCTTAAACCTGGTGAATTCCAGGAAGGGGCCATTGATAATAGCACACATCTTCCATTGCAAGCTTCTTTCCTCCTCGACGCAAAGCCATGGGATCTGATGCAATACCTATACCAAAAGGCGTGTCGTTCTCAGATTTAGAAGTAATATGAACCTGCCAGAAACAATATATACACAAAGGTATTGATTAGCAATTGAGATACTCACTGTACTTTAACAAAAAGGTTAAATATCCTGTCATAGTTCTGCTAGCTTTAGGTACAAATTTTACATATCAAGATATGTGTAACATTTGAGGAGAAGAAACTCATAAAAGCATTTGAGTATAAATGCATGAAAATAGATGACGAAAAGCCACAAGCATATGCACAATTGTGAAACATTACAAAAGATTATTTGAGGAAAAGAAAATTATACATCTGGAATTCAGCGGAAAGATATGTTGAATTTTTGCAATGCAGGAAAGCTTTATTGAAGTTTCTAAAGAATTCAAAATCCTAGAAAAGAAATGACTTGACTATGGACAATTAAATTTCATAAGGAAATTTGCCGCCATCATTCAAATGCATAAATTCACAATATAACTAGAGGGCAAAAAAAAAGAAAAAGACAAAAGAGAAGCTTGAGTTACATATATATTTGAGGTTGTGCCAAGTGTTATTATGTCTCCATTGGACAGAACAACAGGATCACCCCAGTGCCTACTTCCAGAATCAGGATGATTGATCGGCTGTGAATTCAATAGTGTTCCATTTAGGCTACCCATGTCTACTAGCTCCCATTTTTTCTTCTGAAATGACATATGTCCATTAAATCAATGCAGAGGGAGAAGCAAAGATCATATAGTGTAACCAAAATGATGCAATTATCAAGAAGTTACATCCACATTCCAGTTAATCATTGCATGCTTTCCTGACACCTCTGAGTCTTTCAACAATAAATTATTTGATACCCTTCCAAGGGTCAGTGGAAGCCTTGAAGCACTTGTTGACTGTACAGAACACCGAAGCCCACGAGAAGGACCTGAGATGATCTCCAAAGAGAGGCAGCTTCCTGCACTTCTAACAGAAAAATATGATGACATGCTTTTTCACATTTATACAAATAAAAGTAACTATCCAGAATTAGCATGTTTCGTACAAATGAAGTATAAGAAATTACTTTGATCAGTGATAACCTTGGACACTGATTCCTGAAAGGTGTCACTATCCAGACCAGATATTAAGACAGGACTTTGATTTTCCCATGCAGCATGTGTCTGCACTTCAGCTAGGCGTTCAGTTACATGTACATGCCTAAGTGTTTGACCAAGTGAAACATCCTCTGTAGTTTCTGATACTACATCTACAACCAAGATATCTCCTGAAATGAAAATGAAAATAATAATAACATTCAGAAGAGGAGCCAAAGCTTTTTTTTTGCCCTGAGTAGTAGAATGCAAGTTAAAATTATACTACGATGAGAAGTACACAAGATGTCAAATAAAATACCTTGGCTCAAATGGGGTGATGCAGGAAGCCTCTGCTTATGAACAAGTCGATGCAGTTGACCTTCATTTTGATGACATGATCCTTCTAAATCATAATTTCTCGACAGTTCATTGCTTTCCACATCATCTGAAACTAAGGGCCTCTCTAAGTCACCAACCTGAAAATGGAGTTGTTAGGAGGTGTGAAAAATAGCGCACCAGACGTGAGTCCAGTAATTTATTCAATTGTTGTATGCATTTAAAGAGTATGAACCATGACTTTGCATTCACAGGGATTAAGAGATTAGGAACTTAGGTAAGATACAAATGTTAAAAACCCTTTATTCATTTTTACACAGATTTATTCAATGTATGTCCATTAATTGTCGAAAGTATCTTCGAAGAAGCATGGACACGCCTCAGATAATTAAAGCATTAAATAAAAGTCAGAAAGATTCTGAGAGATACTGTGCTCGATACAAGATGCATTACTGCAGAAAACATTCAACAATACTGCTGTTTGACTAATGCTGAGCTATTAACATGTATGTTGAACATATTTTATAAATGTTACTAAGGTATAAAATTTGTTAAGCCCTAGCCATATATGGCTGAAATTTTAAACTCCACCACCCACGTAACCTTTTATTACCAAATAAAATCAACTGCCATAAGGTCCTCCAAAAAAAAAAAGTTTTTAAGTGCCATCAGATAGTTGCAAAGTTTCTGAAGTATTCTCTTTGCAAAAAACACTTCCATGAACAAAAAGAGCTGCCATATATAATAAGAAACAAGTTTATTCACAGGTTATGATACATCAAACAACGCCTATCCTAAATCATATGCATTTAATCAATCTTTAATATCCTTCAGGCCCAAAACTACAAAACAAACTGTATAATGCATAAATTCTTCCTACAATGCTTTGATGCAATTAAGTAATTAAATGAATGAAAATAATATCAATCATCATCAATTTATCTATGCTTCTTAAAGTAGTGATCGTGTAGAAATACAAGTGGCAGTGTCAAACAAACCCGTAGTTGTTAAACAGCAACGCAAAAACCAAAAAGATAAATCTATGTGACACCAAATTGTCCACCTCAACAATAAACATACAATAAAGATCAACCGATCAAAATTAAAAATAAATTAAACGAATAAAAAAGCTAAAATAAACTCAATGCCAAGCTTCCGACGCAATTATTTAAATGATTCAACAAAAATTAAAATTCATGCCCTGCCTCACGCTTTAGCTTTGTAATTTTCAAATGATATAAATATGCAATAGAACAGAAAACAAATCGGCCATTAAATAAACCCGAGCTTTGATCAGTCTCTCCATTCCTATGATTTCCTACCAACCAAACAGGACAATCACATTATGTCCAATGATATAATACAATAAAAACTAGAGGATCAAAAACCTAAGAGCAGAAAAAAGAAAAGAAAAAAAAAAGATGAAGAAGAGGAAATGGAATTGGATATAAAGAGGAAAGATTAAGGAAAAGAAACCGTGAGAGTGCGAGAGCGGGAAGGGAATAAGAAGTGCCATGGTTTGCAGGCAAGGAGGAGGAGGAGGAGGATCACAAGCAGCATAAGGAGGAGGAGGACAGCGACAATGCTCTCTCGCAGCATCATCACCACCGTCGTCTCTTTCTCTCTCTTGTTGTCTCTCTACAGATTAGAGATTGGGTCCTGAATTGCGAAAAACTCGCTTTGAAATGGTCGCATTTCGCAATTTTTTTTTTTTTATCCTATCACTTCCTTCGTAATTTAATTTCGTTAATGTTGTATAGTACAAACCACGGTTTTAAAAATTGTACCAGTCCATCCGGTTCGACCGATTTAACTGGAAACCAGACTTTAGGCCGGTGGATTTTACATCATGGACCCCGGAAAAGATAATGTTCAGTAACAAAATCAGCGACCCGGCCGGGTTGATAAGGAACTGGTTGACCCAGTGCAGGTGGATTTGAATTCAGAACAATATGGAATGGCAACATTTTTGTGTTGTAAAACGGTGTCATTTAATTACTTCAAAAACGTCGCCATTTTATAGCAAAAAAACGATGTCATTTTTAGCTATTTAATTGAAAAAAAAAAACTAAACCGAAATTTGGTAGCTCCCTATCCCTACCTTCTCTAGTTATCTTTCATGTCAGTTGTCGTACAACTAGTTCCCTCATGCCAATCACCGATCACTACGTCGCTCGCAACTTGTAGTTTGTCGGTCGCTGCTCCCGTACCAGGTATTTTCTTTATTGTTTTTCCCCTTTTGAACTTTTTTTTTATATTGATTTAACTTATTTTGTTTTTTATATATTGGTTTTGTTTTTTTATAGCATTTGCCTTACTGACAGAAAATTAACTTATTTTGTTTTATATATATATATATATATTGAATTTTTTTTAATAGTATTTGCCTTAGTAACAGAAAATTAACAGATTATATATATATATAGAGAGAGAGATTCATTGAATTAACTTAGTTAGAATCAAATTAACTACTTGTTTGCTTTCAAATTTGCTTATTGATTGAATTAACTTATTTAAAAAATATTCAGAAAATTAACTTATTGATTTTAATTGAATTGTTTTTTTTTTCTATTAACCACATCATTCTTTATTTGATTCTAACTAGTATGTTTAATTTATTGATGAGTTGCATGTGATTTATCTTCATGTCATCCTTCTTTTGCTTGTTTTGTGGACATTGGCTTGTTTTGTAAAGTATATTGCCTATGTAGTTTTGTACCAATGGGCATGCATATTGTGTTCTTACCGTTATGCAAATGAAAGTTATTTTTATTTTTTGCTACTCTTTTTTATTTTTCAGAAAACATGTTATACTTATTCATAATCAGTATCTGAAGACTCAGTTGCTCCTAATCTCTATAAGTGGCCATAATATTACTAAGTTCTAGTTAGTTAGAACATTAAATTCATACGAATAAAAAGTCTTCTTTTAATATAGTTTTAGTCAGTTTTATTTATTTTATTTTAGGTACTCAAATAATATGGATTCTATAAGTATTTAATCTTATGAGAAGCAATCCATGGCTTCGACACCTTTTGCTCGTAGAAACAGAAATCATTGTTGTGAACATTTAAACAAAACAAGATCAAAAACTAGAAGATTCGTATATATTTGTCTCTATTGTAGATCTTTTTTTAAAGGTGATAGAATAAATTGAATGAAATATCATTTAGCTAGCATTCAAAGTTAAATAGAGAAATATAAAAAAGTTTATCATGATGTCCGTGTCAAAATTGAAGAGATTATCAAGGAAAATGCTGATAAACAAAATCAAAGTAAAATGACATATAAGCAAGCATATGAAGTTGAAGATGATGATGATTCAATTCAGGTTACTCTAACAGAGCAAGAAATGCAAGAGAAATCCATCAAATAAGCAATCAAAGGAGAAAGAAAAACAAAGTATTGGGATTGGTGATTATTTTGTTTTAAGAACTTCCATAAGTTCTCAACCTAGTATTAGGAGTGCCCTTACTGGGCAAGGCGCACATGACCGTTGTAAAATGATTTTATGATGCTTGTATATCTTTCAATGTTGTCAATTCACATTTTTATCAATCTATTGTGGGTGCTATTATTATTGTTAGTTCTGTATATAAAGCTCCACCTTATTATGTTTGTTAAGCAAGAGAAAACAAGAATGTATATTACTCATTGAGAGTTACAAAAAACATTGGGTAGAAAATGGTTATACCATAATGGCAGATGGGTGAACTGATTAACGACAAAAAATTTTAATCAACTTTTTAGTGTATTGCTATCTAGTCTTTGTTTTATAAAGTTTGTTGATACTTTAGATGATATTAAAAATAAAACAACACTTATGGATTTATTTTATGAAGTTGTTGAATGGGTTGGGTCAGTTACTATGGTGCATTTGGTTATAGATAATGTCACTATTTGTGTAGATGCAAGAAGATTAATACATGAAAGACATATAAATATACTTTGGTCACCTTGTACAACTCATTGTATTAATTTGATTTTAAAAAAATTTAGTAGCATGGATCATGTGGCTGACTTGGCATTTCGTGCTTCTAAATTGATAATATTTGTTTATAATCATATTGCGATATTGACAAGGTTAAAAAAGATAAAAGATTGGAAAGAAATAATGTATTAAATAATGACACATTTTGCTACAACTTTTATAACTTTGAAAATCATTGAAAACCATAAATTTGGTTTGCAAGCCTTAGTCACAAAGTAAGTTCTTCACCAGTCACAAACTTTTAAAAGTCCGGGCGGAAAGCTTTTTGTATATATTATTTTAGATAAAAAGTGTTTAGATGGTTGCTCAATTATGGTGAAGATTGTTGTCTTATTTGTGAAATTGATGCGATTGATGGATTCTAATGAAAAATTTTTCTTAGGATATGGATGCGTATGACACACAAGTCTATCAAATACATGTTCAAAAAAATTGAAAAAAGTATGAACCTTATATTAAGATCATTGATAAGCGATATGACAAACATTTTCAGGACAATCTCCATAGAGTTGCATATTTTTTTAAATTTGGCTCTCTTTCATAGTCCAAATTTCTTTAGGAAGCATAATGTTATTAGTGGTTTTATGAATTTGCTTGAAAATAAAGTCATAAACCCAATAGGATGATAACAATCGAGGAGATAAAAATTTATCAAGATAAGATTAGAAGCTTTAGTCAAGAATCAGCTGTAATAACTGCTTAAGAATTTCAACCATGTAAAAAAAATTCTTATCTCATAATACTATTTTAGATAAATTTTCAATTTTTATACTTATGAAAAATGTTATGATTGTGAAAATCCTTTTGTCATTTGATTTTATTTTAATATATAAATGAGTTGTGAAATTTATATGGACATAGTGCACTAAATTTGATAAGATTGACTATTAGCATTCTTAGCTAAATTATTGATTCTTCTAGATATGAAAGAAATTAGAGTTTATTTGAATGCATTCATACGAAAAAGAGAAATAAATTGGAGCATAAAAGACTTAATGACCTTTGTGTATGTGAATTATAATTTAAGATTGAAGAACAAATGCGCAACTATAATCATTTGTATTTTTTATATTTATTAAATTTTATGCACATTAGGAATAATCCTAATTTTAATTATTATTATTTAGGTTGCAAAAAAAAATGGAACTATGATCCTATTGATTATAAGTGCAATTGATAAAACTAAATTTTGGATCGAGGAAGATGATACACCTACTGAGTTGGATGTTGAGAAAATAGATATTGCTCTTTATAAAAATAATGCACATTTAGTTGTTGGAAAAGACATTCATACTCAATATTATTTTTGCTATTTGGTTTATGATTTCAAATTATTCATTTTTTTAAATTTTATATTAGTATCATGAAATTTTAATTGATACAAGAGAAGTTGATGATCCAGTACATCAATATTTAGATGATATCAATTTTAATTCGTTTTGTCCGATTGGTAGAAGCAATTATTCTCAGTTAAATATGCATAAAAGTAGAATTTCTGCAAATTAGTTTGTTTTAAAAGATGAGACCAATGATGATGAATTTCAAATATAATATTGATTTTATTATATTTTAATTTGGATGTGATTATGTATTAATTAAATTATGGGCATTACCTTTTTAAATATATTATTATGTATGGAACAAGTCTTGTATTAGTTATTTTCATATTTTATTATGTATAAGTTAAGTTATATTTTATTAAATATGAAATAAATTATATTTTAAAAAAATTCACATAGACCGGTTCCGTCTCGGTTGAATCTTAAACTCTCAATTCGCCGTCTTTTCTAGTTCGTTGGTCGAGCTGGGTCTGAAAACCTTGGCATATACTTTTTTTCTCCATTTTCTAAAAAAACAAATGTGTTTATTTAGATCATTTGATCTTAATGTTTAAATAAAAATTATAAAATTATTTAGTCTAACAAAAAAAAATTAAAAATTATAAAACAATTAAAAGTTAAAATTAATGCTTTTAAAAAAAATTTGGTCGACTGGATATTTGAAATTAATATCTTATGACTCTAGTTGCCATACCAATACCATTAAATTAAAACTTATTAATATGCTTTTAAAATAAATAAAATTAGTATTAATACTTCCAAAATATTTTCAAAAATTATTACTGTTATTTTTGGAATTAAATGTAATTTAAGGTCCCGCAAAATACATATGATGGAAAAATAATATATGGAAACCTCTAAATATTTTTTATATTTTGATTATTTTTTATTGGCATAAGGCATAAAGTGCCCTTTGTATTTTTTTCCGTTTTGCCATTTAACTTTCTAAAATATTTTTTTGATCCAGTTTGCCTTTTAAATTTAGTTTTTAGTTAATATTATCCCTCTATATTTTAGAAAGATATAATATTCTCCTTCTAATATTGATATGTTACCATGTCATGTTAGTATTCGATATGACAATAATGTTAATATGAAATGGTAACATGTCAGGGTTGAAGGTTATATCTTTATAAAATACAAGAGGTCAATATATATCAAAAACTTAATTCAAAAGCCAAAATGGATAGAGAAAATATTTTAGGGGGCGAAAGTACAAAAATGACAAATACAAAGGGCCAAAGACTTAACGTTTTTTATTTTTTTGAATTGTTTTCTATATAAAGACTAATCAAATGTCAATAACACAAATAAAAGGACTGTTATGTTAGAAAATATTTAAAATTTTCAGGTGAAAAACTAAACTAAAAAACAGAAATGGATAGATTATTTCAGTCTAACAATTAAATAGTGTCCAATATTTAAACTAAATTTATCATCTAATATGAATGTAATATGAATAATAAAAATTATTTAGAGGTGAATTCAAATTTTTAAAATATGAAAAATTAATATATATTAAAATTAATATGATGTGTCTAAAATATTGTTCTAACTTGATTTCTAACACAAAATCTATTCAACATATACTAATCATAATAGAAAAAAAATTCTCTAATCGATAATGAAGAAAATGTTTTCTTGTGCATGAATGATACGTGTAAGTGAGCATTGCCACTTATCTCTGTCTTGTCTTTCTTTCAATCCTTTTTTTCCTTTCTCTTTTCCCCTAATATTTTCTTTTTCCTCTTTCTCTCTCTATTATCTTTGTTCTTGTCTATTTCCATCTCCTTTTAAACTTTTTTCATTTGTTTTATAAGATTCGTTTTGCATCTTTTTCAAATGTTATAGGGTTTCTCTGATCATTGGTAATATGGGAAGAAAGACTTCAATTGAGTTTCAAAATATGAAGCTTCCATGTAAGAAGAATGAATGTGCAGAGAAGCTTATGAGACGTAGATATGATCATGAGACGAGAAAGAACCGAACGAGGGTGGGCATTGTCGGCTATTTGGTTTATGTCGATTTGCTTGTAAGTATTAGCGAAATGTCGTAAATTATACGTGTATCCATGATATATTATATGTTGACGAAATATTTTATTTTTTTAAAATATATAAAAAATAGAAAACGTACATTACATTTGTAAAATAAGTTTGACTCATAATACAATATGAATCTGTATTCATAATACATGATATAAGAATGATAAATTTTCAAAAATAGAAAAAAATGTTTTTTTTTTCGAATTTACGTTCACTTAAAAGTTCTTTAAAAAAACCAAAACCAACTTTTTAAAATTTCAAAAATAACAAAAACTAAAATCTCATTTTAATGAAATAATAAATATGTTACATAAATTTTACCAAAAGTTTACTCAATATTTACCCCATATTTATGTTTTTTATATATGATATATTTTTATTTTTTGATAACTAATATATTTATACAATATTTACTCAATATTTGTCTAACGTTTATCTAATATTAATTTACACTTATAGATATCAAAATATTTACCCATAAGTTTATTTAATATTTATACAATGTCTACCTAACGTTTACTTAATATTGACTCATACTTATAGATATTCATCATTTATCCAAATATTTACTAAATATTTATCCAATATACATTCAAAGTTTACTTAAAATTTATCTAATATTTATCTAACATTTATCTATTATTTTTTTTATATATAATATAATTTTTTAATAAATAATATATTTACACAATATTTACCTAATGCTTACATCACATCTTTAAAAAAATAAGATGTAATAAACCACATAAAAAATTCAGACAAATATTGAGTGAATAATATTTATATTTTATTTGAAAAATAAAAATACATGTTATATATAAAAAAATGACAAAAAATAATAAATTTCAAGTAAAATTCAGAAAAATATATAAAAAAGAAAAACATAAATACAAGGAAGTAAAGGAAAAAAAAATAAGAAATCAATTTGAAAATGAAATTACAGAAAAATAGAAATATAAAAAAACTAAAAGAAATGGAAAGTTAAAAAATACAATGATTAAGTGGGAAGTTATAATAAAAAATCACGTCATGATATACAAAAATAAATTTTTATTAAGAAATAGAAAAATGATAAAAATTTTGATTTGAAAAAAATGATAAAAATCTGTTGGTCAAAGAAAAAAATATAGTTGTGCAATGAATTGAGAAAAAAATGCATGAAAAAAAATAAGAAAAATTAATATGTTATAAAAGAAATTGAAAAAATAAAATAAAATGATAAATTTAAAATTAAAAAATAATTAAAATGGTAAAATTAAAAAAATATTTTGGTAAAAAAGAAAAAAAATTGTAGATATTTTTGAAATAAAAACTTAAAAAACTGTAAATCGTGAAATTTCTTCTATAAAAATTGGTGAAAGGCGGTGATAAAATTTAAAATTCTAGTCTCTCTTAGGCTTAGCCCATTCCAAATTTTTACCCTTTTCTATTCCTGAAGGCATAATTATTGGGTTGATTAGATTAATTGCCAACAACAATACAATGGTACCCATTTGAGGAAAGTACACTCCAGACGCCATTTTCTTCATGAACGACTTTTTTACCCTCTTTTTGTATTTTTGGACTTTTTTACCCTCTCCTTAAATTAAAAGACATTTTTACTCAGTTTTTGCCTTATATCTCTCTATTCATTTGAACCCTATTTTTTCTCCCAATTTTTAGGGTTTCTGATTCTTCTTCAGCCATTGAAACCGTTTGCCCTATTTTTGAAACCGCTTGCTCTAGTTTTCCTTTTTTACCAATGTGAACTGGATTTTGTGTCAATTTCCTATTATTTCATGAGGAAGAGGTTGATTTGTTCTTATTTCTGGATGAAGAGGCAGTCACTCACATATTTCTCAAGGAATAGGCTATCAAAGGGTTTTTTTCCTACTTGGTCTGTCACGGTATGTCCCATACATATATCTATGCATATGCCACATTTTTCCGTTCTTATATACCCTTGTGTATTTACTAAAAGATTCTAGATTTGTGGAGAGAAGAAATAGATATGGTAGGAAGTGGGTATCCTTAGACAAATATCTCAAAGGCCTCTGCTTCTGGTTTGGACTATCCATAGACGAATATCTCGATGGATACTTAGTGGAGAGGAGAAATAGATATTTTAGGCTATTCTTGCTATCCTCAGTTCTGTTGTTGTTTATATTATGTTTTAGAATTTCAAATAGCAAGTCTAAGAGACCTATTGTTTCAACAATAACCCTCTAACTTCGTATCTTGAACTGTACACTATAAACGAAAGAAAAAGATAGGGGAAGTTGTATCTTACATTCTTCAGAAATCATATTTTAATTTGTGTAATTAATTTCATATGGGACAAAATTTTCCCACAGTGGTGTGTGTTTTAACGAATTGCAACATCAAGTTTTGCTCCTTTATAAAGGAATTAATTTTATTGTGCGTACCAACTGTTTGATAAAATGTGTTATAGAAGGGTGTTTTCTTAGCTTTGTCTGTAGCTTATAATTCCAATTATTTATTTTCCATTTTGGTTGAATTTTCTTATCATATTATGCCATTAGAAGTTTCTTTGTATTTCTTTGTCATTATTTACAAGTCATGGTTGTGGCTATAAATATATTTTTTTTCTCCTTTTTTTACAATACCTCATATTTTATTTCAAAAAATTCACGGGGCTTGAACAATACATTACTAAATTGTTTGTTGGCTAAAGTAATTGAATTTTCTAAACAACTTTGATTGAAATTAGTTTAAAGGTTTACGTTGGTTATCAGTTAACATAAAATGAGCTATGTGATTGAGATGCATCGAAGGTTAGAAGCTCAAAATTGTGGTGGATTCATCTTCAAGAATTTTGAGTATTGTGGCAGAATTTCAGGGCGAAAAGGGTGATTCAAGAATACTCGAGTCAATAACTTTTGTACAAGGAAATTAAAGGAGGAAGGCTACTTTTTTTAATGTTGTTAAAGTTTAACTAGTTTAGTCTTAATGATATTACTAAAAGGTATATTTTTTTATGGTACATTCTATTTTATGAATAAAGGAATAATATTTACTAAAAAAAATCATTTGTTAGTAGGGATTGCAATTTCCATCCGCCCTGATCCCGTCCCGAATGGGACGGGTTTTTGAAATTTTTTTTCCCTCTGCCCCGATCCCAATTTTTTTTTGCCGGGTATATATATCCTCCGCCCCGAAAATATATTTATATTATTTATATATATAATAATTATTTATATTTTAATATAATTAATATTTTAAAAATAATAATAATATAAAAATATAACACTTATTTTAAGTAAAAAATATTTTTTTTATTTAAAAAATTATATAATTAACTAATTAATTAAAATAAAAAAATAAATTTAACATTAAAAAAATAAAAAAATTTAATAAAATTCGGGAGATCGGGTTCGGAGGTGGGAGTCGGGGACGGGGAACTCCGCCTTGAACCTGCTCCATTGCCATCCCTGTTTGTTAGTGAATTTGACTAAATTATATATATATATATATACTGAAATTATTAAATAAATGTACATAAAAAAATATATACGAAATATATGAAGAAAGTGGATCCTACTAAATAATTTGACAATTACGTCTCAACCCTTCATTAACTAACTTTAAAGCTAGAGGAGAAGACACTCTAGGGATATTATTGAAAATGAAAAAAATAAAAAGAGGTTGAATTTTAAATAAGTTTCCGTTGGGCTTTCACTTTCCAAAAAGCCACATTAGCTGTCCACCCAATATCCCCCAACTCTCATCTTATTTTCTTTTAGATTTTAAATGCCTCATTAACTGTCTAAAAAAGTGTCGGAATGGAAATTGGAAAAGTGAAAAATACCAACTCGTGGACAATGTAAGAATTCGTAGACAATGTGCCATTTGCGTCCAATTCCCCCACTAAAGGAAATATCAAAGAAGGCCCAAAGGCCGAATCTCAGGGCAAAAAAAGAAGAAGAAAAAAAAGAAAGAGAGAAAGAGACTAATGTGTTCTGCCAGTTCTGGATTATAACCAATGTAAAAAAAATTAAATAAAATATAGTATAAAAATTCAAATTTTTTAGAATTATTATTATTATTATTATTTTGTTAAAAGACCTTTGTTCTTTTTTAATTTTATTTATTTTTAAAAAAATGTTAAACTCGTTATATTGTGATATTTTGAGTTAAAGCAACGTGTCTACTTAATTTTGAATTCCGGATGGGACTTCCTTGTTATCTCCTCTGCATTTATGTATTTGTTTTATTATATTTATGTATTTTAATTAACAAAAGCATGATTCAGTGTTTACAATGATATTTTTATATAGAATTGAAGTGGTTGAGATCCTCTTCTTGATTTTTATTTAATTATTTTGAGAGACACTTGACAGGAAATGAAGTGTCTATGCCCAAACTTAAATTCTGATATAACTGCACATTATATAGTCAACTATTTAAACCAATGAATCATTCTTACATATTTTGCTCTTTTTTTTTTTGTAAAAAAAAAGGCAAATATTTAATAGCATATTATATATACAATAACTTGCCATTAGCTACAAGGTTTTTAACATATTAAATTTATCCCTTTTTAAATTAGTAAAAATATAGGTCATACAATATATATAAAAGATCCCTATAGATAATAAAGGCTTAAAGAGTTTAAGATATATAAAAAAAAATTTATTCATATTTTTAAAATACCAAAATAATCAAGTTATTCGCTTTTCAAATAATGCTACACAAGGATCTTCTCAATATATTCCGTCTTCTTCTTCAACAAGAAAGTGTTTGAGATTATTGTTGAATGTAAAAATATATATATTTTTTTAATTTTTGAATCAGAATTCAACAAAAAATATATATTTATTAGTTTTTAAAAAATTAAAAAATAATTTTTGTTGCAAAACGTTTTTTCTAAACGCAATTTCAAACAAATCATAAGATTAAAAGATTCAAGTTATATATATAGGCAAATACTGTTGCATATAAAATGGATAATCTTGCGTTTTATTAATATGACTGTTTTATTTCATATTCATTTGGTGGGCTGGATGTTTTGGTTCATCTTCTTAGATATTCAGTAAGAGCTGAATTTCTATGCTCTATTTTAGCTTTTAAGTATTTTTCTTTCCTTTAAAAAAATATGTAAATTCTGTCTGGACAATTTTTTTTTCATATGATTGGGTATTGCTAGTCTGAGTCAGTAAATCATATTAATATCGGCTCTCTCTCTCGATTTTTTTTCAATGAAAATGAAACGATTAAAAATTTCAGGGGACACTTCTGTCTCACTCCCCACCAATTGGGGATATAGATAGGCAACATGCTGACTATGTGTGTGCTTACATGGTCATCAGCAATGTCGTTTTCTGCCATAATAAACTAAAAAGACAGTAACCTAATTTGTACAATTAATGTCTTAACTCTGCCGCTCACCAAGAATATTCAAAAACTGTCCCCATGAGGCCAATACCTATATTATCACTTTTAGAGTTAAACTTTGCCCAACTTTTGAGTGAAATTTTTACTTTTAATTCAATTTAAAATAAAAAAATGCCTTATATTATTGTTACAAATTTCCCTTTAATTAACATGGATAAAAAGTAGAGAATGTGTTAAATTCTGCCAAGTCTAATATATATATATTTTGATACATTTATAAAGGTTGAATATTGAACACACACCAATATATTATATATAACTGTTGTCATTTGTTGATATTTGATCAATAAGTTTTCTCTAATTTTTTTAAGTATAAAAACTCCGATTGGAGATTCAAATTTAAAATTTCACAGATCTAATTACCAAACCAATAACATTCTCCGGTTCTTATATAACTAATTAAATTTCCGCATGTTCAATAAGCTAATCCATTAATGAGCTATTCCCTTTGTCCATTCACCTTTACCAAATAGAATCGTTATTCTCAATTAAATAGTGATTCAAACGTCATTTTAAAATAAGAAATTAAATTATTAACAGAGCATATATATATATATATGCAAAAATTATCATTATCTTCATTCAACAGTCATTCTTTTTATTCTAATAAAATTTTAGAAAAAGGCGATGCAGAAACTTTCAACATCAAGTGTATTAATATTGGAGCATGAAAATGATGGATTAATTATTTAATTACTTTAATTAGTACTGATTAATCATCAAAATATATATTATAGCAATTAGTGCAGCTGCAAGTAGCAGCACTAATCAAGCATGCCAGTTGAGACTAGACTCATGTCATATGTTAAGTCACTGTCATTCAATTACCAATCTTCAACTTGATGTTAACAAACTAGCTGCTGTCATTCTAATTAAAGTTAATGTTTTCGTGGGCTCGATGCACAATTTTACCTTCGAGTTATAATTAGAAAAAGAAAAAAAAACCATTAATTTGAAGACAAGTTTGCATGGATAACGTATGCCTTCTTTATACTGATTTTATTGCTATAAATTGATTAAAAAAATTAATAATATAATAATGGAAATTAAAAATATAAAAGGTGACAATAAAAATGGTCAAAAAGCATGCTTATGTAAGCCATGAACTGGATTCTTTTGTCTTTCTCAACAAAGTCGGCATTAAAATATATATATTAAGTAAATATGATGGAGAAAGGCTAAAAGGCTAACTTTTATGTTCACTGAAGGCCAAAGTGGCATGACGAATACTTAGTTAAAGATTCCTCCATTACTTAATTCATAATCAAACAAAAGTTGATGGATTCTGATGCAAAAATTCATTCTCTCTTTAATTCTCACTAGCTAATTAATTAGTGGGTTCACGGCTTCAATATTAAACAAATTAAATCAAAGGAACACACAGATTTATTATTATACGAAATAAACTTTGATGCTACTTCTCTTGGTCATGATCAGAGTTAGCACCCTTAATTATAGATTTATTGTTGGCTCTCACTTATAATTTTTTTTGCATAGGAAATTATTTGGAAAAGTATGCTCGTTTAGAGTTGCCAAGGGTTACTAGTAGGGTTTCTTTTCTTATTTTTCTAGAACGATTTTAAGATTAGTTAGGACCACTTTGCATATAATGTTTAAGGTTTCCACTTTCCACTTTCCACATGCATATATTTATCTCAAAATCTTTCCCATAATAAACTCATCAATATATTCCAAATCCAGAACTTGCATGTGAAGAAACACTGGTACAAAATTGTTTGTGGTTTCGGAATTTATGTATCTATTAAATGGTAGATGCCTATGAGTTGGATTTTATATCTTTACTAATTAAAGTGACAGATGCATATAATTTTGTTTTATGTGTCTATTATTTCGTTAAAACATATGCATAAAGTTTTTTTTAAAAAAAATATAGAGCATAGGTGTCTATTAAAACAAAATGAGATGTATATAGCTTTAATTTTTTTTTTAAACAAAAATAGAGTATAGGTGACTCTTAAAACATATTGACATACACATATAGTCAAATTTTTTAAAAATATTTTGTTGAATTCTAGTTGAATTTCTTTACTACTAGCTAGGTTTTGAACTCTAAACATACGTTGAATAAGTTTTGGATCCCAAATTACTAACCATCAAAGAAAAATATTGGCAAATTATTTAAAATGCATTGTGAAATCTAAAATAATAAACTAAGGTTTCATGAAAATGATATGTCCTACAAAAATATCAAATAAATTTAATAAGTAGAGTCAAACAGCAAATAATAATTTTCTATGATTAAGATCTTCAATAGTTGGAAAATACTAAAGCAACAACCAAACATGAAAAATAAACAAAAATTAAAATAACCAAATAAAATTAAAAGTGCAGAGAATAACTTAATAAAGAAAACAACTAAATATGAAAAATAAGAATCATATTGAATTAGAGAAACTAGAATGGAAATGAAAACCTAAAAGAAATATAAAAAATAAAACTTCATGAATTTACGAAAACGAGAGTCTTTGGGATCTGTAATAGAATCATAAATGGTAGTCAAGTCGATGTTGGATCACCAGCTAATATGAGGCTTTCGTATGACAACCCTACTCTTTCCATAATTCTAGAAGAGAGAACACCAGTTGCAGTGATAAGAGGGGAGAATGGTGTGGTGCGTTGATAAGAGTGGAGAATGGAGAGGTAACAAGAGGGGAAGGAAGAACAAAGTAGGACTGGAAAACATATAGGATTTGAGTTTTTTTTTTTTTTAAATGAATGAGTCTAACATGCTTTAAATTTTTTTAAAAAAATACAATATATATCTATCATTGAAAAATAACAGACACATAAAAGTTAACAATATGTGTCTATCAATTAAAATAGTAGACACCTATAATTTAAAAATAATACGTATATGTTATTATAAAATAGCAGGTATATAAAATTTAAAAATATGTATATATTTTTATTTATAACTAATGTTTATAATTTAGTTGAATTATATATGTCTGTCATTAAAAAATAATAAACATATATAATCTATATTTTCAATATTTATTTACAATTATACCACTCCATTTTCTATATGCATCTAGTGTTTTTAAAGTCGATGCATATGACTTTCAATCTAAAGTATTTTTTGTACTAGTAAAATTCTAATATCAAATTGAATATATCAGAATTGTGTGTATCTAAACAGTCGGATTTGATAATTATAAATTTATTATTGAATCAAAAATGATTTAAGTCAATGTAAAATTAGCTCTATTATAATTATAAATCTTTATTTTATCCCATAAACTTCAAATGAGAGATATAATTAATACTCCTCAAGTGCAATTGGGTTTAACCCAATTTTCTGACATTTTCTATTTCCCTAATTATTCTTTAATTTGGATTTTTCTACCTCTTATGCCTTAGCTTTTCACCCTCAAAGGCATCAGTTATACGGCGGTTAATCATCTTATGATTTTGAGTGTATAATAAAATTGTGTGAGTTTAGAGAATCCGATTTGATAAATGTAGATTTATCATTGTTTCAAAATATATTAAGTCAATTTGAAATTAACTTTACCATAATTATAAGTATTATTCTATCATTTAAACCTTTGATATGAGATTGTAAATGTATAACTATTTTAATAACTTAATTACTAATCGAGTCTCTATTTTTAGTTCAGCAGATAAAAAGTTCAATCCTCATAAATTTTACTAATTAGTTCATAGACGAATTTATAACAAATTATAGAGTCTACAGAGTTAGTCTAGTTGGTAAGAGAATGGGTTCCTTTTTTTTCTTTTTTTGTGTGTCAATCTAAGATTTGAATGCAGTAGATCCATATAAGAAAATTTTATTTTATTCTTAAAATCAGCCGGAGAGAGGACTTGGTCTAATATATATGTACTCATAATATATATATTAAAAAAATCAATTTTAGTATATGAAAGGAGATAAGAATTTAAAATAATGTATATAAACAATTTAAAATAATGTATATAAACAATCAATTTTATTTTACAAATATAATTAAAATTTAATATATAAAAATTACTTTTTTATTTTGACATCATATCAATAATTTATTAGCTTGATTTATAAATGAAAAATGTGAAGAATAAAAATTTTTCATTTGCAAAAAAAAAAAATGTTTTATCTCTAGGGTACGTTCTAGTTGCTATTAATTTGATATTTGATTCAAAAATAAATTAATAATAAATCATCATATTATATTTTTTTTTTTACTTTGCGTATATTTGAAGCCTTAAATTCTGGGAGAAAGCTCTTGTATGGAGGTTGAATAAATGGGATTTTAATTATGTATACATCATTTTCCTAAAAATTAGAATTTATGTAATTTAGAAGGGTGATGGTGCATGTAAACAATTTTTGACCTAAAAAGGTTCTTTGGTTGGGATAGATATTGGTTCATTCATCAAATTTTCTCCTACCTGATAATGGTCTTAATATCCGTTGATATTTATAAAATTTAAATTTGAAAAATAGAAAGAAATACGACAGCTTGATTAATTATGCAAATGATCTTTCTGGAAAGCATATTCGCTTAAGCCTGATTGGGGAAAATCCCATCGATAAGCTTCAACAAAGTAAGCATATATCAATCATTATCTAAAGAAAGAAAGAAAGAAATTACCATAAACATATAGAATTTAATTAAGTGCGTACATAATTCTCCTATTTAAAGAAATTTAAAAAAAAAACTAATTGTAACAATTTGGAAAAGTTTACAATTAGTTGTCTTTTATTAGGCTCACATATTTAAAAGAAGTTACACATGGATAACGCTATAATTTCTGTTATCGCAATGAAAAAAACTAGAAAACTGATGCTGAAGAGAACTATCAGGTCAATAAACCATCTGCAATTCAAATTATTAGCAGATAACATTTATCACCTTTTATCCATTTTATCTCTCACCGTTGGCCTCGGATTTTAAAATCTATGAATTTTAAAATATTGATAGATTTTAAATCAATAGATTATGAAATTTATAAATTATAAGAATTTTATCGTTTGGTTTAAATAAAAAAATTATAGATTGGTAAAATAATTTTTTTTATATTTGTGTTTGGTTCAATGACCACATTAATTTGCAATTTTATCACTTACTAAATATTGATAATTTATCATTAATTAAACAATTTATAGTCTTTTTTATTATGTTTATATTTAACAGTGACTAATATAATTTAGAGTAAATTTTCTAAACAATACAATTGATGAAATTATTATTATTGTCAATTTTGAAATAGTTACAAATTTTTTGTTCAAAATTATACATAAACATATTATCTATTATATATTTATGAATAAATTAATATTTTTTTCTTTTTCGAAGGAATTCATTAATTTTTTAATTGATATTCAAACCAATAGAGATAAAATAAGTGAAAATAAAATAAAAAAAATTGACAAATGATTTTTGTTGTATTTTTAGGCTTAATGATAGTTTTGAAATACTATTAATTTAATAGGGACAATATTGGAATAAAAAAATCTGACAACAATCTCTCATAGACAAAAAATGATAGATTTTGTACTTTCCCACATAGAATGTGGAAAATCAAATCCTTCAAAAATGAAGAATTTTGGTGGATGAAATATTTTTCAAAATCCATTGATTTTAACATTCTTTTTTAATTAAAATAATGGATTGACATAAATTCGTGAATTATTCTAATTCACTCATTCAAAATATTTTAATCCAAATATAACATTTATATTTGTAATTTAAATAGTTTGCCACTCTTATCTCAATCTTGTTGTAAATGAATTTTATAGATCTTATAAATAATTTTGTTGGAAATCAAGTGAAATAAAATTCATTCATGATATAAGAGTCTAAACATAGCAACTTCATCAAACTGCTCTACCTCCTCCACATCATCTCACTCTGTTCCAATCACTTCCAGCCAATCCTTCACTACCGTCACATCCTCCACAACTGCTTTCCACTCTTTTGCAATCAAATTTAAATTTTAATAATTATTTAGTTTGGAAAACTCATTTTCTTCCCTTAATTATCAAAACTTGATGGATTTTGTTGATCACAAAAATAAGCAACCACCACCAAAAGAAATCTTCACCAACACTTCCCATTGTCGTCCCAAACCCAACATATATTGAATGATTCAAAAAACAACAAATGCTTATATCATTGATTTTTTTCTCCCTTTTTGAAAAAATGTTCTCATGTTATTGACTTATCAACATCTGCCCAAGTTTGGCATACACTTGCAAATGTCTTCGGTCCTGTTTCTCAAAATAGACAACTTTAATTACATATTGACTTTCAAAAATTCAAGTGTAATGATTTCTCTCTTTCCTAATACCTTAAAAAAGTAAAAAAGCCCTCGCTGATGAGTTATCTGCCATTGGTCGTCCCTTGTCTCCCTCAAAATTCAACACACCATCATCTACCAAAACATTGGACCATAATTTTATGTCATCATTATTGCTCTCAAATTGCAACCAAACCTTGTCTTATTTTATGAATTGTGGCACATGAAATCTTGCTTATATGCGATCAAGAATCTCCTTTCGTTAACAATATTCAAGCCCACAACATTGCCTCTTTTCTGACTCCTAATCACAAATCTTAATGGCAACACAATGGAGTATCTTTTATTAAGTACAATAATCGTGGTCCATGCCAAATCTATGAACTTCAAAACCATACAACTGAAAGATGCTACAAACGCTACTATGGTCGACCTTCCTTCACCACTAATTCTTATTCACACAGACTATCCTACACACAGGCAAATATGACATACTCTGTTGGCTCTCCTCTTTCTTCCTTTCATCCCAACTCAACACTATCATATTTTTCAGATACATGCTTCCTATCATGTGGTTTTCGATCAAGCCAATTTGAATATTAACAATGAGTATGTAGGTAATAATCGGTTGCATCTTGCCAATGGCCAAATTTTGAATTTCTTAACATTGGGAATTCTATTATTTCCTCTTGCAACCATCCTTTATTTTTAAACAATATTTTGCATATTTCTTAACTTAACAAATATCTATTATTTGTTCAACAATTCACCCAAGACAATAATTGTTTTTTTGAATTTCATATATTGCCTAAACAATAACTAAAAATGGAGGTTGGATTGGTTGGTAATTAAAATTTTTTGCTAAAACAAATACCAAAAAATTAATAGAGAAGAAATAAAATATATGAGAGACACAAAATTTATAGAGGTTCGGATATTAACGAACCATACGTCATCTCCCAAATCGCAATTGAGTATTTTACTAACCCAAAGTGTTACAATAGAGTTTTTTCTAACTCATTCTCAACTATATTGTTTGACTCTCTTGGCTAACATTTAATCTAGAAAACTCTTGTATTTTAATAGCTAATACAACAATCAAATTTTTTGTATTTTAATGACTCATATAAAAATCTTTACAAGTGATTCACTAACAATTCAATTCATTCAATCTTACTATCGAGCAATTGATTATAAAAATGAATACACTCAATAACTAGAAAATCTCAACAAACTAAACAATAATGAATTAAAGAAGTTGTTGGAAAATAATGAATGTACAAGGCTTTACAAAGGTTAAAAGTTTCATAATTGTTTTTTTTTCTATTATCTGGAAGTCATAAATATGTTATATATATATATTTCCTATGAATTATAGTCATTTGGAGTACATTCAACGCGAAAATAGTCATTCAACCGCATTTCCGTTCACGCCTGACATTTTCTCTTTCTATATTCACTAGTATGAATATTCGTGACTGAAGTAGTAAAGCTGGTCGTAAACTTTTCTATCCAGATTTGCACCATCATTCATGGACATGACAATTTGTGTTTCACAGGTAGGCTAATACTTCACAACCGTGAACAATTGAATTTTAATTGAGTATTTCACTAACACAAACAAATACCAAAATTATAATCATTTATTAAAATAAAAATTTTATCAAACTCATATATTAAGAAACCAAAGAATTATCCCTAGGGAAATAAAGAATACTATCAAATGATAAAAATCTCAGGGTCTAAGATAACCACAAGATCAGGATTAAAGATAATCACACAACTTCAAATAATATTATCTGATCCAAAATTATTACAAGACCAACCTCAATCTAAAATAATTATTGGATCAATAATTAAATAATATATATGGTCCAAGATAATTAGATGAGCCATATAATACATCTCATGACCAAAATAACCACAAACCATGGAGTTCATACCCTATTGGCATGCCAACAATTTTCTACCTTACTGTTTAAGCTAATATATGAGTTTATCGATATATATACAATGTTAAAGTATTTATCTCACAAAAATTGTTTATAGATAAAATAGTTATCAATTTCTCATAATTGACAAAATTTTTATTTTAATTTAATTTCATACAATTACTTAATAGCATCAAATTCACCATATGGAAAAAATAAATTACTTTCATTAAAATCCCATGTCAATGTATTTATTTCATACCAATACAATTTCTTTATCAAAATATTTTATTTTTATCATAAAATATATTTTCAATAACTTTCCAAACATTTCATATTTTCATAAATGTTATATATAATTATTTTCTAAAATGTAAATTCATTTTATGCCAAAAAATATATAAAAATCAATTTAAATCGTAATTACCCTATATTATAAATTAATACACAAATCTCTATTGAAATCTGCAGGAAGCTGTCGGCTCATTTTCTTTATTTAGTCTCGATGCCTGTCTAGATGGTGCACATGAATCTATTACATTTCTAATTAATTACTGAACCAATAAAAAATATTAAATTTAAATAGAAATTAAATTATTCATTTAATTTCCATAGCTCTCACATTTACGAGTGTTTTTCTATGGGTCTTATTTCACGCTACGCACTACTAACGCGAAATTTCTAATTATTTTCAAATATTTCAAATTAATTAAAATTTTCTCTTCTCTTCTAATTTTTCTCTTCAATTTATTTAATTTTTTCTTCATATTTTTATTTTCTATTTTTTCTCTAAAAATCTATTTTCAACTCAAAAATTTCTATTAATTCAATAAATGGTCTAAAAATTCCAATTAAATTCCTATAATTACTTTGACTCATTATCTTCTATTTTTCATTTACCAATTTCACCAAAATTATATTCAATAATATCTAATAAAATTTTCAATAATTATGCCAAAAATCCACAAAATTCATTTCTTTTCAATTATCATCACGATTACTCTTCCCAACCTCCAATTAACTAATTTCTTAATTTTATTCCATAAATTTTCCATTTTTCCGTAAAACTCTAACGTAATGGTTTATCCAAAATCCTACCAATTTTTTCTAATTTCTAGCAAAATCATCAAGGAAGCAAGCTCAACAACATCATGCCATGAAGAAAAATAAGAAAATATAAAAATTTCTCACTTCCCCACAAGCTAGAGAATTTGATCAAGCTTTTCAATTTTTCCACCAATTTTGCTTCACCTAAATCTAATTTCTCTTGCTCGTTAATCTTGGATTATGGTAATTATGGGAGGAAAATGGAAGAAATCAAGGGAAAAGAGGAGTTATGGGTTTGGCCATGGAGAGGAAAGAAGAAGAAGAAGAAGAAGAAGATTTTGTCTTTTTTTTTTTAAAAAAAAATTGAAAATGAGAGATAAATCAAATTTTGGCTTTATATACCTCAATTAGTGACTAATTAGTCTTGATTAAGCTTAATCTAAGCTCCTATTGGCCAATTAAAATTTAATTAATTTTTTAAGTTGACAAATGACCCAATCAAATCTTAATTAGCCTTAAATTTTCTTAATTTCAACCAATCACAATTTTTCCTCTAAATTAATTCATGAAATAATTTAATTCACTAAAATTCAACCTCAAAATAACTTAATTCTATTAAATTGAATATACCAAAAATTATAAAATAAATTTCTCTTATAAATGATCTTTTTAATTTCACAACAGTTTTCAGTGTGAAAATCGTATTTTTACAGTATAGTGATTTTTTTTAATCAGACCCGTAAAAATTCTTTCACGGTCCGATTATAATTTATCATTTTTAAAAATCTTATAATTTCTTTGTGATCACACCATTGCGATCATGAACACATCTCTCAAACTTTCGATCAGAAAAATCTGGTTGTAAACCCCCACTAAGGACCGTATTTCCACAATTCGATCCCTTAACTTTAAATCTCACCTTATAACTCAATCTATGACCTTAAAATAATATTGACTATATTTTGATATGCTTAAATCACATTTTAACTGCCAAAAAAATATCGTATTTCAAGTATGATTTGTTGGCTCGATTTTCATGCCAAGGATGAATCAAAATGATTCTTCAATTCAATTAAATTTTTATATTATACATTTTTATTTTTATATGAAAGTAGTTTTCTCATACTTATTTGTTCGTATTTAGACTCTGATTGATACGTTTCTATACTGGGGTACAAATGATCACAATATGCATTTACGAATCAGGGTCTAAATTGCGGACATGATATTTAATAGCTAACATAAATCCAACTCACTCAATCTCATTATTGAGCAATTGATTATAAGAATGATTACACTTAATAACTAAAAAATTTCAACAAACTGAGTAATAATGGTTTACAATAATGAATTAAAAAGCTTATTGGAAAATAATGAATGCACAAGACTTTACAAAGATTAGAGCTTGATAATTGGTTTTTCTAACATCTTAAACTTATAACTATATAGTATTTATATTTTTCCTAAGAATTATAGTTGTTTGGGCTGCATTCAATGCAAAAATAGTTGTTCAACCACTTTCTCATTTGCACCTAACATTTTCTCTTTCTAGATTCATAGGCGTGAATATTCGTGATAAAGTCGTGATTGAAGTAGTGAAGCTGGTCGTAAACTTTTATATCTAAATTTGAACCATCATTCATGGACGTGACAATTTGTACTTCATAGGTAGGCCAATGCTTCACAACCGTGAACAATTGAGTATACAATTTTAGTGCCATAAGTCTCTACGAGCATGACTAATTCTTCCACAAGTATGAAAATCCAATTTCATGAGTGTCGCTGTTTGTATTAACTGGCATGAATATATTCACGGACATTACCATTGTGCCATAGGCATGAATGTCTTTTGAATTTAATTTTTCGAACTTCAATTTACTTGATTTAACTGGCTTTAGTGGTTTAAGGAACATTTAACTTGTCTAATCATTTAGAATACAAAATATGGTTAATTTTTCTATTACACAATTATTTGTTATCATCAAAATTACAAGAATACCTCTCAAGGTCTAACAATCTCCCATTTTTTATAGTGATGAATAATTGTGCAATATGTGGCTTAAGGAGAAATAATTTTCTCCCTTTCAAAAGATGCTTAGAAAAAATTTAATATAAATAACTTAAGCATGCCACAAACTCAACCCATAAACATAAATTTAATGAAGTTCAAAGAAGTTCACTTCGTTTATAAGCAATAATTATGTATGTTTCAATCAAAAGCTATATGCATACTATATGATAGCTATATGCATATCATACACCATTAGAACATAACAAATGCATATAAAACATAACATATGCACAATAAAAAGCATACATAAAGCCTAGATATTGCATATTCTTCTTCCTTTTTTTGTCACTATTAAAAAGAGAATAAAAACTTCTTACAAGCTAAGGTTCCTAACAAAAGCTAAAAAATATCGATATTTGTCTTCATCAAACTGAGCTTAAAGCCGAGTCATCTCCTTTTTAAGACTGTCAACATGAGACTCCATGTAATCTTTAAGATCCTTCATCTTTTTATCGATGAACTACTGAAAGGAATCCATGCTCACCTAAAGTAAGTCAAAATGAGCGCTAAAAAATACCATTAACTACTCTGTCAAGCCTAGTGTAGAGGAAGAATCCTCGCCAACTGTTGGAGTCTCAGTATCTCCTGTTGGGGCCTCAGAAAGCTCCACTTTAGCTCTTTTCTTTGATTGATTTCCTTGAAGACCAGTCTTGAACTCTTCGGTGTCATTGGCCTCCAAAGCAACTTCATCCCCAGATATCTTGAGCCGGTAGTAGACATCATCCTTATAGAGGATTCTAACAGTAGCTCCCATTTTAATGAAGGACTCAACAATGAATCGATCTATAAGGGATGTCGGGATGATAGTGTAAACATAATTCTAGAGGTCTAGAACTCCAAGCTTCATCACTAGGTGAGTAACATAGCTCCCAATGATAATGTCACCAACAGGCTTCATGGCAATAAGGAGAAAGTGCGAGGCAAACACCTTAACAGGCCTATTAGCTCATCCTTCTGAGCCAACTCTAACAAAAGCAATTCCGACTTTCGTATCAAGCCATTGCTATCACCTCTGCTAAAGATACTAAAGGTAACAAAGATGTAACAGTGAATTAAAGACATGAGATGTGTACTTTTTGTGTTCTTGACATCCCAATTGCAATGGCCTCCAAAACTATGCCATATGGAACGAGGTTTGAAGCTATTTGTTTCACTTTTATAAGGCAGCTTGAATATTTAACCAAATTAAGAGGTTGTGAGAGTGTGCACATGTTTGCATACCTGAAAGGTAACTTTACCTATTGAAGAGACTTCTAAGGTACTTAAAAACTCCAATGTAGGATCTTTGAAAATAGGAAGGTAAATGTTGACAAATTTGAGCAAACCACATTTCTTGAGCTAGACCTTCATATCATTCTCTAAGTCTAGAATTTTGATACAATCCTAGTCAAAGGTTCTGATAGACAGGATAGGACATTTCTTAATGACACAATACCTTTGATGGAATTGTCTATGCAAAATGGTGAACATGGAATTTGTAGAAAGACTTGGAGTTGTGCTCTTTTTTTTCCCTTCAAATAACTGACTCCTTAAGCCATGGTGATAATAAAAAAATGATGAAAAAAACTAAGAAGATGAATGAAAGACCAATATATACCGTCAACCGGAGGATTTCAAGCTTAAGGTTTTGGCAGACCATTCAAAAACACGAGAGAATGTTAAACAAAATTGTGAAAAAAGGTGTATGAGATGTTCAAAGAAAAACTAGTGAATATTTTATATAATGGTGTGGAAAAGGTAAAAAAAGTTTGGATTGGGTGAGGAATCGCAATTGTCGGTGATATAAGAGAGAGAAAATAAAAGAGAATAGTGAAATTTTTGATTTTATATGTCACAATTCACGACCGTGAAGATACTTTCATGAGCGTGAATATTGAACATTCATGGGTAGAAGAAAATGTGATGCATACCATGAACTAATGTGTGAGTATTTATGCCTCTTAAGAGTATTTATTCATGGCTATGAAAAATGTTTCATGGGCGTGAACAATAACTGTCACAGTTTCAAAGTCGTGACATGAATTGTGAACTAAAACGTGAATATTTTTACAGTTTTTGGTTCAAAACTTTCATGGCCATGACTCACTAGTTATGGGCATGAATCCCAAAAAAATAGCAAAAATAAAAACAAGTTCTAAAAATAATTTTTGAGCTTCAAAACTTCTTCCTAAGCAAATAAAGCATTTTTTCATGGTATACAAACATGTATCACATTATTTGAACAATTATATAATAAAAAATATGGTATAATACTCAAGGTTCACAGTGAAAACAAATGTAACACATATGAAGCATATAAGCACCAAAAAACATATCATTCCTAATATCTATGTGTTTGCTCATAGAATGTTGAATGAAATTTTTAGAAAGATTTATAACATTTGTATTGTCACATTTTATGGAAATATGATCAATCATTTGACCATAGTCCTTGAGTTGTTTTCTCATCAAAATAACTTGAGTGTAACAACAACTCGTCGCCATACCCGAAAAATTAGTTTTTACTAAACTAAGAAACTATACATTCACCAATGAAGTGATAAGTTCTAGAAGTATTTTTTTTATCTAGAAGACTACCAAAATAGTTAGCATTCGAAAAACTAATAATATGAAATGAAATATTCCTAAGATACTATAAACCTAGGTTCACTCTGCCATGAAGATATTTTAAAATCCTTTTTACAATATTCAAATGTGATTCCTTAGGACATTATTGAAATCTAGTACACAAATATGTACTAAGCATTATATCGGATCTAGAAGCGGTAAGGTATAAAATGGATCTGATCATACTTCTATAGAGCTTTTTATCTATAGCTTTACCCTTCTTATCTTTGTCCAATTTTATTGAAGTGCTCATTGGAGTTTTGACACTCTTGCATCCTTCCATTCCAAACTTTTTCAATAACTCTCTGGTGTACTTAGATTGATTGATGAAAATATCCTCATTGCTTTGCTTGATTTGAAGACCAAGGAAGAATTTGAGTTATCCCATCATGCTCATTTCAAACTCCCTAGTCATACACTTAGCAAAATTTTGACAAAGTAATTCATTAGTAAACTTAAAGATAATATCATCAACATAAATTTGAACAAGTTAAATGTCGTGCTTGTACTTTTTAATAAAAAAAGTAGTATTAACATGTCCCTTTAAAAATCAATTTTCTAAAAAATATGTACTAACTATTTCATACTAAGCTTTTGAAACTTGTTTCAAACTATATAAGGTCTTAGTGAGTTTGAAAACATGATTTGACAATGCATGACATTCAAAACCAAGAGGTTGCTCAATATAAACTTTCTCCTCTATGAAACCATTTAGAAATGCACTTTTAACATCAATTTGAAAAAGGTTAAAATTCATATGATATGCAAATACTAAATGAATCCTAATGACTTCTAATCTTACAACCAAAGTATAGGTCTCATCATAATTTATGCCTTCCTTTTGGTTATACCCTTTGGTAACCAATCCAGTTTTCTCTCGAGTGATTTGACCTTGCTCATCTAACTTTTCCTAAACACCCATTTACTACCAATAATTGGATAATCTTTAGGTCTTAGAACTAAAGTCCAAACTTTATTTCTCTTAAATTGGTTGAGTTCATCTTGTATAACAATTACTCAACTCTCTTCACTAAAAGTCTTCTCAATGATCATTGGCTCAATTTAAGAGACAAAAATAAGATTATAATCTAATAACTTAAGATGAAATTGAGTACTTACACCATTGGTGGGATCACCAATGATTTTCTTTGTGGGGTTGTTTCTTATGAACTTCCACTCATTTGGTAGCTCTTGAGTGTCTTGCTCTTGAGCTTAAGGTAAATGTTCCTCTTGATGATTCTTTTGTTGTTGCATTTCTTGATCATCATTATCTTCTTTCTTTGAGGTCTCACTATCCTTTTCATGATTAAGATCAAACTTTTCTATTGAACCTATAACATCATCAAGAACAATACATTTCCCAATATCAAGTTTACTAGATTCATAAAAAAATAACATGCATAAACTTTACTACAACTCATGATATTTTATTAAAGACTATAAGTTTTGCTAGTTGTGGAGTATCCTAAAACGATACCCTTATTGGATTTAGAGATTTCTAAAGTTGTCATTGGTGTTCAATATAAAACACTTACATCTAAATACCTATGAAATCTTGGGTTTTCTTCCATCCCATAGCTCAAAAGAGGTTTTATTTAAAATAGGCCTTTTGAAAACACAATCAGAAATATAACACACAGTACTGGTGGCTTCAGCTCAAAAGTAGATTGGTAAACCATACTCATTGAGCATTGTTGTAGCCATATTTACCAAAGTTCTATTTTTTTTCTTTTAACAATCCCATTTTGTTAAGGTGTTATAGGAGTAGAAAATTTATGTGAAATACCATATTCTAAACAAAAATTTTCAAAATACTAATTTTAAAATTATTTGCCATGATCACTTCTTATTTTTGAAATAAAATATTCTCTTTCATTTTGAATTCTTTTGACAAAGTTTTTAAATGATTCAAAAACATCAATTTTATGAGCTAAGAAAACTATCCAAGTAAACCTAGAGTAATCATCAATGATTACAAAAATATAGTGTTTACCTCTTAAACTGACAATTATATTATGTAGGTCCAAAAAGATCTAGATGTAAAAGTTGTTGAAGTCTAGAAGTACTTACTACATTCTTAGATTTGAAAGAAGTTTTGCATTGTTTTCCTTTTTGGCAAGTCTCACATATCATATCTTTTGCAAATTTAACTTTAGGTAGCCTATCCACCAGTTTTTCTTTGCTCAGGCTTTGAATTAATTCCATGTTTGCATGCTTAAGCCTTCTATGACTTAGCCAAGACTCATCACTAGACATAAAACACTTGGAGAAAAGATTAGTTAACTTGTGTAAGTATTGTTATCTCTATTTCCTTTGAATATCTTTTGGCCACTTAGGGTGGTTACAAGACATTCATTAGAGTCAAAGGTGACTTGGTTTCCTTTATCACATTATTGACTTACACTCCAAATATCGTGCTTTAAACCATCAACAAGTAAAATATCTTTAATCAAAGAAGCATTACTTAAACCAATTGAACCAATGCCAATTTCCATAACCTTGCCATTGTTTTCAAAGGTTATCTTACCACCATCAATCTTTTTGATTTGAGAGAAAATGTTCATATTTTTGATTATGTGCATTGAGCGTCCACTATCCACTAGCCAAATATTTTCTTTTGATGTGGACTTGAGGCACACTTACAAAACAATAATTTAGGTTTAGTTCTTAGGTACCCAAATGAATTTAGGTAATTGAGGGTTAGTTTTTAAAGGTTTCCAATAAGCCTTCCTTATAAAATAATGAATGTTTATGTGCCCAACCTTATGCAATAGTGGCATTATTTAGATTTAAACTGATTTTGCCATTTTACATAAGGTTTAGTCCTTACTACCTTTCTAGAGGTAACATATGCACATGAACATGAACAAGCATGTGTAGTGAATGCTTTCCTATGTGCATGCCTTTTATATGAGAAGACATGTTTTAAGGTTTCTCTCTTGATCCATATGACCCTTCATTACTTTTCTTTTGAGTAAGAGGGTTTGTGTGTATTTTTCCTTTAACCTTTGAGGCTATTACCTCAATAAAAGAGATTTGTGAAGTATTAGACTTAACAAACATAGTTCTAGATGAGGAGGATGATGATGTTCCATTGAAGCCTAAGTCATATCTTACCAAGTAAGGTCTTTGAGATACAATTAAGGTATCCAAACTCTTATTCCTTTGAAAAATTTAGAGATAGAGTTCTTAAACTCTTCCACATTTTTCAAAAGCATTTTTTCTTTTAATAAAGAATTGGTTGATGGTTTTGATGAAAATTCAACTAATGAATTCTTTAAAGAATCATTAAAGGTTTTTAGCTCTCGAACTACCTTCTGAAGGTCATTGAAATCATTCTTAAGCTTAGAGCTATTTATCTTGTAAAGTTCAATTTTCTTTTTATATCTTTCAATCTTTTGGTTTAAAACTTCAACAATATCATCATCATCATCATCAATTAAATCACACAATTCATCATAAGGTGGAGATGTAAGATATATCTCATTAATGAAGTTGTTTTTAATAGTCATGAAGCACAAGTTAGCCATCTCATCTTCTTCAACTTCAAGAAATATTGATGAGTTACCATCCCATATGGCTTTTTAACTTTTTTTATTTTTATTTTTATCTTCCTTATTAGGTATTTTCTTGTACTTATTGAGCTTAGGGCACTCCATTTTGATATATCTCTTCTTCCCACTCTCATAACACTTTCCTTCCTCCTTACTTTTGTGGGATGAGGAGTTTCTATGAGTGAATCTTAAGGCTTTTTGTTTATAATTTATAATTGAGTCATACTTGTTGATGATCAATGTCTTGATCCTCATTGAGAGTAAGGTTATTTGTTCATCTCCTTCATCACTCATTTCCTCATCACTAAAAAGATTTACATATTGAGGCATAGAGGTTAAAACTTTGAGTGTTAGGGGATTTCTCCTTTTCTTTTCTCCTTTAAGCTTTTTGTCTCTTGCTAGAACCATCTCATGAGTAAGAAGCTTGCCATTGAGCACATTGATAGGGATAACACTCACGTCCTTATTAGCTTTTTCAATACCTGTAATCTTTGAGCCATAATCCTTTACTGGAAGATTCTTTAAAATTTTATTATTTATATCTTCCAAATTATAATACTTTCCAAGCTTCCTCATACTATCGACGATGACAAGAAGACAATTGGTCATCTTGGTTATAGTTTCATTGGGCTTCATCTTAAGAGTTCATATTCAGTGACAATGTAACACCCTTTGATATAATTAAGAATAAACTCAATTATACTGAAGAATATTACGATACATAGGATTTCAAAATGCCATAACTTAAAAAGTTGATGCACCATGACCATGATGATATGTTGAAATCATAAAACATTATTACAAGACCTAGATACAATAAAAGATTTAATACAATAAACAAACGGGCAAATCACTAGCCCAACAGTTTTACAAAATGAATAGTTATAAAATTACATATCTCTGAAAATAAATGTATATACTTCTATAACTAACCAACCCAACAAAAATAAAAAAATACAACAATTATATCACCCACCCCAAATATGTATCCTTGAATTTGCTTTTAGGCTTCATCTATCGATCAAAACCTATGCTCTGAAGTTGTGCATGGGAACACCCATATGCTAAGCAACATAATGCTTAGTGGTATATAATAATATGCAAAACACAATATACATATACAAATGCATGATACACTTACCATCATACCAATATGACTTACCTCACCGTCCGCACATACAACATACCATGTATTTATGATGTTATGCCTTAATGTTCTCAATGCAATACTCAAGTATGCATGACATAACAATATAAACAACCATCAAATATACAAGTGTATACCACATATAGAAATTATTAACTAGACTAAATTAGATACGGATAATTTACGGCTCTCACCCGAGCTCTTAGGACACTTGCTTGAGCCTTTCAAAATATATGTCTGAGTAAAAAGAGTGCACATATCAAGCACTGAAGGAAACACACTTGGTCTTAAAGAATCTCGAACGTAACCAACCTAGGTCATCTGGTATCATTCTCCCCTCAATGGCATGCAATCTGTCATAGCTCTAATCCTAATCAGAGTATTGGACTTAACCGTTTATCACATACATACCATTTTCATAGCGTATATCATCCATGATTCTCATAATCATAACCATAACATGCATTCTCATAACATGGTATAACCATAAAACAAAGGTACTCAGCCTCAAATCGAATTATGCCATTTAACACCCTATTGACCACTAACAACATGCATTTAAGGAAAATAACACATAGTCATACAACTTAAGTCTTTGAATGTGGTTATGTACAAACCTTTCACCTAGGATAGAGCCTAACCAAATCTTTAGCTCTCTAAGCTTGTCCTCTCCCTTGAGATGGACTTCCAGCACCTCTACCAGCTCTTAGCAACAAGAAAATGTCTCCTTAAGCTTTCTAGAACTATAACCAAAAGCAAAAACACCAAAAACAACTATTTCTTTGCAACTCACAACCCTTTTTTTCTCACTCTTCTCTCTAACTTTACTTTCATAAAACTAGGTCTTTGAGCACATCGATAAGGATAACACTCAAATCCTCATTAGCTTTTTCAATACTTGTAACCTTTAAGCCATAATCCTTCATTTTCCATTTATTGTTTACATTTTCCAAATTATAATACTTTCCAAGCTTCCTCATACTATTGACGATGGCAAGAAGACAATTGGTCATATTGGTTATTGTCTCATTGGGCTTCATCTTAAATAGTTCATATTAAATAAAAATGTAACACATTTCGATATAATTAAGAAAAAATCCAATTATACCAAAGAATGTTACAATGCATACGATTTCAAAATGTCATAAATTAAAATATTGATGCACCATGACCATGATGACTTGTTAAAATCATAAAACGTCATTACAAGACTTCAATACAATAAAATATTTAATACAATAAGCAAATGGGAAATCACTAGCCCAACAGTTTTCTAAAATGGATAGTTATAAAATTATATGTCTTTGAAAATAAAAGCATGTACATTTATAACTATCCAATCTAACAAAAATAGCAAAATACAATAATTATATCACCCACCCCAAGGATGCATCATTGACTCTGCTCTTGGGCATCCTCATCCGTTGATAAAGACTTAGGCTCTGAACCTGCACATAGGAACACTCATACGCTAAGTAACCTAATATTTAATGGTACATAACAACATATAAAGCATAACATACATATACAAAATGCATGATATACTTATCGTCATACCAATATAACTTACCTTACCGTTCGCACATACAACATACCATGTATTTATGATGTCATGCCTCAATGTTCTCAATGCAATACTCAAGCATGCATGCCATAACGATATAAATAACTATCAAACATACAAGTATATACCACATATAGAAATTATTAATTACCTTTTTCTTGTCCGCTTTACTCTTAACTAAACTAAATTGGATATGAGTAATCTATGACTCTCACCTGAGCCTTTAGGGCACCTGTCTGAGCTTTCCAGAATATCCGTTTGAGAAAAAAGTGTGCACATATCAAGCATCGAGGGAAGTACACCTGACTTAACCTTGGCCTCAAAAAATCTCAAACGTGTCCAACCTAGGTCACTTGGCACTAGTTTTCCCTCAATGACATGCTATCTCTCCTAGCTCTAGTCTTAGTCAAAGTATTGGGCTTAACCGTTTATCACATCATATACTATTTTCATAATGAACATCATCCATGATTTTCATAGTCATAACCATAACATACATTCTCATAACATGGTATAACCATAAAACAGAGGTACTCCGCCTCAAACCGAATCATGCTATTTAACACCCTATTGACTACTAACAACATGTTATATTCATGCAACTTAGGTCTTTGAATGTGGTTATGTACAAAATATTCATCTAGGATGAAGCCTAACCAAAGCTTTATCTCTCTAAAATTGTCCTCTCCATTGAGATGGACTTCTAGCACCTCTATCAACTCCTAACAAAAAGAAAAAGTCTCCTTAAGCTTTCTGGAACTGGAACCAAAAGTAGAAATACCAAAACCAATTTTTTCCTTGTAACTCATAACCCCCTCTTTCTCACTCTTATCTCTAACTTTACTCTCATAAACCTAGGTCTTTGAAGTTTAAAAAATGGAGAATAAGGGTTTATAATGATAAAAGGGAATGGAGGTGGTATATTTGGTTGGTTAATAGGGAGTGGAGAGTGGATTTTAAGGGGATGGTAGTAGAGAAAATTGCAGCTATCTTACCTACCCTATCTGCCCAGGATTCACAGCCGTGACTCATCCTTCACAGGCGTGAACCACCCATTCACAGTTTGTTTATTGAAGACCCGACATTCATGACCATGAAACGACTTGTCACGGGTGTGAAATAACAAAATCAATAACTTTTAAACCTTTTATTACTCTTCTTATCTCCTAGCTCTGACTAACCATTAACATAACTTATAAACTTTATATACAAACGTTACATTTCTTTCCTCCTAAAAAACATTTCGTCCTCAAAATTTACTCGGTTATTCGAGTTGAATAATTGGGAAAAAATGTAACTATGAAGAGAAAACATACCATCATAAGCACTCATAGGCTCTTGATCTTCTATGACTCTCATGACATAGACTTTTATCGGCATCATATTTGATCTTGACATTTTCACCGTCTCAAAAATGGTTTGGCTTGATCGACCTCTATCAAAACGGGTTTGACCCTATCCTTCAACCTGAGTCACCACTGAGCTTTGAGTATGAGTGGGAGCCTCCACTATCTGCAAAGGACAATCTCTCTTGTAATGGTCTTGAGACCCATACCTATAGCAAATCCCTGAGGGTCCCCAACATTTTTCTCTATATTTTCGACCATATGATGCACACTTTGGTGTTGCCTCTCTCTGTGTCTATGTCTGACTACCAATAGCTATAGTAATGGCTATAGACAATGGTGCATGTCCTGTAAATCTCGACTGACTCTGATTTTGTTCTGCCCTCTAGATTGGAATTGCCCAGAACTGGTATGACCCTTCTTGCTCGAGGTCTGTGCAACATTGAAAGATTGTCCTCTGAAGTTTTTCCTAGATGACTCATGTGATCTCTTCAGATTAAACCTCTTTTCTATCACAATAGCAGATGATACCAACTTCATAAAGTCCTCAAGCTGTTGTGAAATCACGTGAAATCCAATCTCATCTCTCAGAACATTCTCAAACTAGCAATATTTGTCTGCCTCATCCCTAATAGTACCGGTCGCATTCTTGTTCAATCGGATAAACTCTCTTTCATACACTATCACAGTCATGGTCGCCTAATATAAGTTCAAAAACTCTCATTTCTTCTCATTTGTATATGCCATTGGTACATACTGTTTCTTGAACTCAGTTGTGAAGAAATCCTAGGAAAGCACCTCAAGAATCTGGGGATTCTATAGAACCAACTTACAGTAATCGTAGGCATGCTTTTAGAGGAGTGACACAACATACCTAGCCCTGTTCTCCTCAGCACAATCCAGTTCTTTAAAGATCCTTTCGATCTTCTCCAACCAAAACTTTGCGATTGCTAGGTCATTTTCAATCTTGCTTGTGAAGTTTGTGGCTCCATACTTCCTTAACCTATTAATCTGAACTCTAGGATTCAGTGGTGAAAAAGGAGGAGGTGTCAGTGGCATGGTGGTGAATGTGGCAGCATAGCTTGTACTAAATGATGCAAAAGAGTTGTTAAACATCAAATGATCTTGAGCCAGATTTGCTGGACTAGCCATTGGCTGTTATGGAGGAGGAACAACATTGGGCCCACGAATAATATGTTGGTTCTGTGGATTCTGAACCTCTAAATTGGGAGGAATATTACTCCTAGCCTCATTGTGAGGTTTGATCTTTATTCTTAATCTCTAATCTATACATCGACAGAGAATAACCCACATTAGAGTCATATAGGATAACACTTGCACATGTGATACAACCCTTCCCATTGAGGTTCAAAACTACCTAAAACTAATATATGATACCACTAAATATAATACCATTCGATATAATTAATAATAAACTCAATTATACAATGTTATGATGCACATAATTTCAAAATGTCATAAATTAAAATGTTGATGCATTATGACCATGATGACTTGTTAAAATCATAAAACATCATTACAAGATTTAGATACAATAAAAGATTTAATACAATAAAAAAGGCAAATTACTAGCCCAACGGTTTTACAAAATGGATAGTTATAAAAATATATGTCTCTAAAAATAAAAGCATGTATATCTATAACTACCCAACATAATAAAATATAACAAAATACAACAATTATATCATCCATCCCAAGTATGTATCTTTGACTTTGCTTTTGGACATCCTTCTCTATTGATCAAGACATAGGCTCTGAACCTATACATGGGAACACTCATACGCTAAGCAACCTAATGTTTAGTGGTACATAACAACATGCAAAATACAACATACATATACAAAATGTATGATACACTTACCGTCATACTAATATGACTTTCCTCAATGTCCGCACATACAACATACCATATATTTATGATATCATATCTCAATGTTCTCAATGCAATACTCAAGTACGCATGACATAACAATATAAATAACCATTAAATATACAAGTGTATACCACACATATAAATTATGAATTACATTTTTCCTTGCCCACTTTACTCTTAACTAGACTAAATTAGGTACGATTAATCTACGACTCTCACCTGAGCCCTCAGAACACCATCCTGAGCTTCTCAGAATACATGTCTGAGGAAAAAGAGTGTGCACATATCAAACATCAAGGGAAACACACCTGGCTTAACCCTAACCTCAAAGAATCTTGAACATGACCAATCTAGGTCACCTGATATCATTCTCCCCTTAATGACATATCATCTCTCTTAGCTCTAGTCCTAGTTAGAGTATTGGACTTAACTGTATATCACATCACATACCATATTCATAATGTACTTTATCCATGATTTCTCATAATCATAATCATAACATGCATTTTCATAACATTGTATAACCATAATACAAAGGTACTTCGCCTCAGACCGAATCATGCCATTTGATGCCCTATTGACTACTAATAGCACGTATTTAAGACAAATAATACATTCATGCAACTTAAATCTTTGAATGTGGTTATGTATAAACCTTTCACCTAGAATGGAGTCTAACCAAACCTTTATCTCTCTAAGTCTATACTCTCTATTAAGATGGACTTCCAACACCTCTACCAACTATTAACAATAAGAAATCGTCTCTTTAAGCTTTTTGGAACTTAAACCAAAAGCAAGAACACCAAAATTAACTTTTTTCTTACAACTTACAACCATATCTTTCTCACTTTTCTCTTTATTTTACTCTTATAAAAGTAGGCATTTGAAGATTTAAAAATGGAGAAGGGTTTCTGATGATAAAAGAGAAAGGATGTGGCGTGTTTGGTTGGTTATAGGGAGTGGGGAATGGATTTTAAGGGGATGGCAATAGAAGAAATCACAAGTGTCTCACCTATCCTGTCTACCCATAATTCACGGTTGTGACTCATCCTTTACGGACGTGAACTACCCATTCACGGTCATGATTAACCTTCACAGTTTGTTTATTGAAGACTCGACATTCACAATTGTGACACTACTTATCATAGGCATGAAATAGCAAAATCAACGATTTTAAAACCTTTTAATACTCTTTTTAACTCCTAACTCTCACCAACCTTTAACACAACTTATAGACCCTATATACGAGCATTATAGGCAAGAAGTTGAATCTTCTTGAACGTCACTTGCTTTGTACCCTTATGGTAGTTCTTCAATATCTTCCAAATTGAGTAGACAGTTAGACAATGTTGAATTATACCACACTTTTTAACAGATAGAGAGTTTATTAGAATTATCATAACTTACTTATTTTTGTCATTTGCTTTCTTTTAAGATTTTGTCTAATCATCTATTGGGATGATTTCATCTTTGCCTTCATTATTTGTTCTTGTTGGAGGTGTCTATTCCTTTTGAACGATATCCTAGACATCTATTCCTTCACTATCAAAGTAAGCCTCCATCCTAAACTTTCAGTTAGCATAACTTGCTCGATCAAAGAAAAGCTTGAGACTTTGGAATCATTCGTTGGCTATAATTCGATTTATACTAGCACTTGTTAGGCTTAAATGCTAGACTTAGCTCTGATACCAATTGTTACCCAAAAAATAACCAAGAAATGGGGTTGAATTGGTTGGTAATTGAAATTTTTTGCTAAAGCAAATAACAAAGAATTAATAGAGAAGGAAAAAATATATGAGAAACACAAGATTTATAAAAGTTTGGAAATTAATGAACTTTATGTCCTCTCCCTAATTGCAATTGGGTATTTTACTAACACAAAGTGTTACAATGCAGTTTTTCTTATCTCACTCCCAACTATAGTGTTTTACTCTCTTAGCTAATTCTTAACCCAAAAAACTCTTGTGTTTTAATGGCTAATACACCGACTAAATTCTTGTATTTTAATAGTTCACAAAAAATCTTACAAGTGATTCACTCACAATCCAACGCACTTAATCTCACTATTGAGCAATTGATTATAAGAATGAATACACTCAACAACTAGAAAAGCTCAACAAACTAAGCAATAATGGTTTACAATAATGAGTTAAAGAAGTTGTTGGAAAATAATAAATGCATAAAGGCTTTAGAAATATTAGAAGCTTGATAATTGGTTTTTATAACCTTTGGAAGTTATAAATATATTATATTTATACTTACCCTAAGAATTATAGCCGTTTGGAGTGAATTAAATACGATAATAGTTGTTTAACCACTTTTCTATTTGCCTTTGACATTTTCTCTTTTTAGATTCATAGGCGTAACTAAACCTTCACAGACGTGAATATTCAAAATAAAACTGTAACTGAAATAGTGAAACTGATCGTGATCCTTCTATTCAGATATGCACTATCATTTACGGGCGAGACAATTTGTGCTTTACAAGTAGACTAATATTTCACAACTGTGAACAATTAAATATAAAAGTTTGCCGCCATAAGTCTTCATAAACATGACTAATTCTTCTATAGGTGTGAAAATCTAGTTTGATGAGTGTAATTATTTACATTAACGGGTGTGAACTATATTCATGGGGGTGAATGCCTTCTGAATTTTATTATTTGAACTCCAATTTACATGCTTCAAGTATATTTAATTGTTTAAGAAACGTTTAACTTGTCTAAGCACTTAGAATAAAAATATGGTTAAATTTTCTATTGTCTAATTATTTACAGAAATATCCCTAATATCCAACAAAGAAGAGTGGACGACAAGAAGAGTGGACGACAAAGAAAGATGGAAATAAATGGGGTAGGTGGCTTTTAACCTATTAGGCTCCATTATATTCCTTTTTTCTGATTTTCTTCTTCTTCTTTGCTTCATTTCTTCAATCTATTTTCTCTCAAGTTTCAGCCACAAATTCTTCCTTGTTTCACTTGATTTTTGAGGCAAATTGATCCCTTGCAAATTTGTTCTTGGTAAGTAATCAATTCTTATTGTTATAAGGTTGATTTGAGTTGCTAAGGTTCATTAATAGGCACTAATTTGAACCCCGATTTTGATATTCATAGAAATTGATTCTGGAAAATCTTAAAACACAAACATTGTTCCTTTATGTCTTAGATTTATGGATATGTAAATATTTTTGCAATATGTGGTGTATAGAATGATATATCCTCTTCGTACTAAAACTGGTCCGGATGTGAATCTTAAGTAAGTTAGCTACTGTATTTATTAGTTTTGGATATATTAAAACCGATATTTGAAGTACCGCAAAACATAAAAATTGTATATATATGTGTTATGGATCTGTATACCAAATTTCAGGTTCATAGATCTTGTAATTTTTGAGTTATGGTGAATGGAACCATGACTGTTCCATGATTTAAACTGCCTATTGAGTGCCCTGTACAGGTCCCGAACCTTGTTTAATTATTTTGAGCTTCTTAAAGATCGATTCTATAATTGATCAAAACAGGAACGTTATAGGTATATGTTTTAGCGAACTTTTGGTACTAATTGCAGCTTAATATGTTATGTAAAGAATAGGTTATGACCTTTGAAAATTATACTAGTCCGAAAGCCATTTCTATTCTAGACCAGTAAAATGTTTGTTATAATTTGAAGACCTTAGAGACATAATTGATAAAAGTTGTAAACATGAAAAATGTTCCATATGAACTCATATAAGTATATGTAAATGTTCATTAAAATATTACTATAGATTATAAGTTATGATGAATCCAAATGAGTACCCTGAAACTGCCTAAAGGCAGAAAACAAGGCAGAAATCAGAATATAATTAGAAATTCCACCAAAAATTGTACATTGCTTCAATTGGTCTGAAATTTTAATATGTTATAGATAAATATGTTAATTTTAATTAGGAATAATAATCAGTTTAATTGGTCAAGTACAAAAAACTTATAGTCAAAACAGTCCCATAAGTTCACACTGCCTCATAGGAAAAATTTTAATTATTGATATGAATAATGTATATTAATTTGTTTAAGCCACATTAAGTTTCTCTAGTCATAAATTAACCAATTATATTTCAATATTAGGCTCAAGACAAATTGGAGATATACAAGAAGGGGGTAGACAATAAGTTAAAGGTTGGAATCAAAGGAAAAAGGTGAGTCTAATTATCAATTGAATTCTTTAGTGCATATGAATGTTGCTTACTATGTGATTTATATGATTGTGATGATTTTTTCTTGAAAATATGATGATGAATAATTTGTGACATTGTGGTACATATAAGTTTATTTACTTGTGGTATATTTGAGGTATATGTTTGATATAATATCTATATATACATGATATATGTATAGTATATGCAAGGTATATGTGTTGACATATGAGGTATATATGTGGTATATGTATGATATATGTGTTGCATATGAAGTATATATGTGGTATATGTATGATATATGTATTGCATATGAAGTATATATGTGGTATATGTGTTGACATATGAGGTATATATGTGGTATATATTTGGTATATGTGATAAGATACAATGGTTGATGAATATGTAAGTACAAGTGCATATGCATAATGACTTAAAAGGTGTTGTGACTAGTCAATCAACATTGCAAAGCAAAAGAAGAGGCCTTTGGCCCAACAAATATGCAAAACAAAAGAAGAGGCCTATGACCCAACAAATGTGCAAATGAAACAAATGATCAAGCTAGCTAGCAAATGCAAATGTTCACATGGAAATCCGGGGCAATGTTCGTTTAACTTGGTCACAACAAAATAAAATATATAAGCATAAGCATAAGTAAAGAGCAATTATTGAATACTTGATTTTATCTATATTTATATGTTATTGACTGATGAAATGGACTATAAAGTGTGTATTAATTATACTTGTTATTTGCTATTATGAAATGCTTAGTGTTTTAGAACTCATTTGATGGTTATTCTCACTGAGTCGCAACTCACCAAATTGCATCATTTTTCAGGTAGAGAATATTAGTAGTTCATATTGAGGTACATATAAAAGTCATGAATCAAAGGTCACCGGCCGAACCTCATCACTCTTTCTTCTTGCATTCCACATAAGCATAAAAACATATCATTTATATTTGGGGATTGAATACTTGCATATTTACTAATTTTTTAAACGTAATGTTTAAGTTATTAATATATGTGATGTTATAGGCTATAATTAAATCTTCCGCGTTGATTGTGAAATTATTATTGATAATATGAGATGAGTAAAAAAAAAAAATACTCTCGCCGTAAACATGAATTTTATTTAATTTTGTTCCATACGGGATAACAATATAAAATCAGTATATGCGGTATATAGATGTATAAGGTGTTAGGTGTTACAGATTTAAAATTTCAATGTTTTTCTTGTTATCTAGGTAAGTTAGCTAAATTTCCTTTACCTTCAATTTTGTATTCTACTGTTAAAGACCTTTGGAATTAATTTTTTTTTCATATCTAGGGGGTCCCTCGCCTCCTGTCTCTCATTATGGCCATCACTATTTCGTAGTTTTTATTGACGATTACATACGGTTTACTTGGTTCCACCCATTAAAGCAATACAATAAATTAGCTTCCATTTTTATGCAATTTAAAAAACTAGTTAAAAATCAGCTTAACACTATAATAAAGGCCTTGTAAACCAATTGGGGTGGGGAATACTACAAATTGAACTCTTTTCTCAATAAAAATGTGATTGCCCATAGACTTGCTTGCCCACATACTAATGAGCAAAATGACATTGTTGAACGCAAAATACACAACATAGTAGACACTTTCCTTTCAATGATCGCTCATAGTAAAGTTCCATTAAAATTATGGGTTCATGCATTTGACAATGCCACCTTAATTTTCAATTATTTGCCCACTCCTATTTTGAAAAATTAGTATCTCCTTCACTATCTCTTTTAAAAAAATCCAAAGAAATTTTGGGCATTTGGTTGCTTGGTTTTCCTTTGTTGCGACCATATAATAAGCACAAATTTAATTTTATAACCTCACCATGTGCAAATCTTGGTCCCTTTTCTCATCATTTTAGTTGGAAGTGTTTAGACTTTACCATAAGTTGCGTTTATGTTGCTTGACACTTGAAATTTAATGAAACTTTTTTCCCTTTTACATGTAATGCTTTTTGGTAGGACCGTCGATCCTTATCCCAATTGAATCCCAACTGGCTTACTATAACTTGTATAAAGCAATCTAATTCTTATCCCAATTGGATTCCTAACACTCCCATCTCTACTGAAATACCTCATGGGTCTTATCCTAACCTTCATTCAACCAGTTTACAAATAATCCCATCCACATATATTCCCACATCCATATTTGATCACACTACAACTGATCCTTCATCCCCTTCGCCACTTAACTTAGTGGTAGACCTTACCTAATACAACAACCTCCATCTCATCCAATAACCCTAGTAGCCTATCACTCACTCCCACAATATGACACTCTGCTCCATCATCATGCATAAAAGACAAGCCAATGTAGCTCACAAATCAACCTCCACCGCTCCACCCAACTACCTACATGTTGAACCCACTACCTTTAAACAGGCTAATAAGCTTGAGGAATGAAGTCATGCTATGCAAGATGAGTATCAGGCTTTGGTTAAGAGTTGCACTTGGTTACTGGTTCCATGCCCCCTAGGTAAAAATATTATGGGCAACAAGGGATTTATCGCATCAAACGAAATCTGATGGTTCTGTTGCTAGATACAAGGTGTGACTTGTCGCTAAGGCCTTTCATCAATACGTCGATTTGGATTACATAAAAACATTTAGTCCAGTTATTAAATCAACTACCATTTATATTAAGCTTGGGATTTCAATTTCAATGGCCTCTTCATCAAATTCATATCTCCTATGTCTTCTTACATGGAAAATTTGATGAAGAAATTTATATGGCATAACCAATTGGATTTACTAACCCCACTAAATCTAACTTTGTTAGTAGATTATTAGGTCATTATATGGTCTTAAGCAGGTGCCATGTGCGTGGAATCTCTGACTAAGTCAATTCCTTCAATCTCTTGGTTTCCAAAACTCAGAGGCAGACAACTCTTTTTTTATACTCACATGTAGTGCTCATAAGGTTTAATCTCTTTTTATAATTACTAGCAACAATTCCCTGATCGATAAATCTTATCACCAAAATGCAGCAAGTATTTCCAGTTAAAGACATGGATCAACTCCAGTATTTCCTGGGTATTGAAGTTCATCATCAACTTGATGGTCTTCTTCTATCTCAACATAAATATATTATGGATTTACTTCACCGTACCGATATGGAGAATGCCAAACTGCAACTCACTCCCATGGTTATTGCTTCGCCATTATCCAAATAAATGGGTCAATTGCTTTCCTCTGATGATCTTTATCATCAGACTACAGGTGCTCTCCAGCATGTTCCACTTACACACCCAGATATAACATTTTCAGTTAATTGGTTATGTCTAGTTATGCATTGTTTGATTGATATTCACTTTGCTGCTATTAAAAGAGTTATTCACTATCTTAAAGGTACTGCCTCTTATGGTTTTAAACTGGTGTCATCTCCAGAATTAAGTATAATTTGCTTTACTCATAACGACTGGGGTGGACACCCTAATGATAGGTGTTCCACCAATGGATATGATAACTTTTTCGGTAAAAATTTAGTCTCATGGGTAGTCAAAAAACAACCCACCATCACTAGATCATCCACTGAGAGTGAGTATAAAGCTCTTATCAATGCAACAGCTGAGGCTTTCTGGTTTCGTTCTTTACTTGATGAATTGGGATTTAATTTTTCTTCACCTATGACTATCTGATTATTTGGGAGTTGTTTATATGTCATCTAATCCGGTTTTTCATGCTAGAACAAAGTAGCTGGAACTCGATTATCATTTTATAAAAGAACGAGCCACCTTCAAGGATTTTCAGGTTCGATTTCTTTCCTAAGAGCAAATAGCAGAACACTTACCAAGTCGCTGCCATCACCATATTTTCTTCTTCTTTGACCGCTACTTTGTGTTCACCCTAGTCTTGGCATTGACTTGAAGGGGGTATTAGCAGATAACATTTATCACCTTTTATCCCTTCTATTTCTCATCTTTATGTTTGTAACTTAAATAGTTTGTTACCACTCTTATCTCAATCTTGTTGTAAATGGAGTCTATATAACTTGTGAATTCTTTTGTTGGAAATCAAGTGAATTCATTCACAAATTAACAGCCACAAATTTAAGGAAAAGACGAGAAATTAAAAACTTATTAGGTTAGAAAGCAGAAATTGAGATCAGATCATAAGCATATTACTCATTCAATTATTTTTAGGTTTACAACAGTCACTCAAAAACTTTTATTCCTACGTTGTCCATGAATAAAATTAGAGCATCTCCATAATTTGCTTCAATCTTGCTACTCTGATCTTGTTCATGGCTTTGAGAAAGGGGACTTCTAATTTAAAGATGAATGATGAGCATTCTTTTTTTTTTATTATTTCTCATTAGGTTTAAGCCTCAATTAAAAAAAATCTACTTAAATTCACCGCTTTAATTTAATAATAAGCGGCCAATTAAGAGTGAAAAGAAAAAATATGCTATATTTTAATTAATAAAATAATATTATAAATGTTATAATATTTAGTATAACCCTAATTCTAATTAAAAATAATATAGTGATGCCTAATTTTTTATATTTTTATTTCAATTTTTCAAAATTTATGAAAAAATTAATTAAGAAGAAATTAATAAAAATACTTTGAAATGAAAATAATAAAAACTAAGCATCACTGTAATATTTTCCTAATTAGAATTAGAGTTATATTAAATATTAGAATACATATAATTTCATATTTATCTTATTAATTGAAGTACCATATAGGAAGAAGTTTAAAAACAAAAACCAAGTCTTCTTATTTTTCACATAGAACCTGCAATTTGATCGTACCACTTAAATTTTTCGTTAGGGATTGGCAGAAAAGTAGATGTCCAATTTGATCATGCCACATTGGCTTTTCGTGAGTGATTGATGAAAAGTAGACGGTGCTAATTGAAAAAATAAATAAATAAATTGGATTATATTCAATTGACAAAAAAGTAGGAGGCATCCAATTAAAAAAACAATGAAGCGCTGAGGTAAATTTAAAATTTTCCAATAACTTTATAAAATTTCCAATTGTTTGTATAAAAAATTAAATTTATAAATTTTATTAGGGTACATGGTGTGTTTTTTTTTTATTCCATCCATTAAACGAATAAAACGGAGCAAATAAAGAATTTTTTGAGGTTCTACTGAATGCAAAAAAAATGCTTACTACCTTTTTCATATTATATTTCTTATTACCTTATTCATATTTTGAGTAATACACACCACTTATTTTATTACATATAAATTTTATATATTTAAAGTCAAGATATGTGTCATTCAAAAAATAAAAAAATATATAGCAAAAAATATTTAACATTTATTCTGGACTCAAATATAAGAATGGGAAGAAGCATAATTTTTCCCTTTTTTGCATTTTCTTTTAATTAACCTTACCGTCCTTGTTTGTTATTATAAAATAGAGGTGAAGAAAAGTATTGTACATGGTGATGCTGTATAATCAATCCAGCTATTCATATATTTTTTTTAATTTATGAATTTGACTAATAATTTTTATTAATTATCATATTAAAAAATGAATGAATTTTGTACAATTAGGTTTGTATTATAAAATAAAATAAAAATAAAATATCGTATATAATATTAATATATTATTAACAAATTCAGCGGGAATAATTTTGACATAGTTTGATGCATGTGTAAGAAGACAAGGAAGACGTGGAAAAGGTTTCTTTGTAGAGATGGTGGCTGGAGCCAGTTGCCCTAATTTACTCAAAATGGTGCAACGGACTCTGCATTTCTAAACATGGAAATCTAAAACCCATAACCCCTTCTTTTTCTCCATGAAATATATGAATTTTTAGTGACCAACTTTTTGTAAGCTAATTAAAAGTTGAGGCATTAAATTAAGCATTTAAGAGTAGCCCATTAATTTGTTGTCTATCCACATGGGTTTAGGGGTGAAGGTGTTGCTTTTTATTTTTTATTCCAAGAATTTAAAACTACTCTTCATTTTTTAAAATATTTTTTAATATTTGTTTTTTAGTTGGTTGGTAAAAAAAATCTAAAAATAAAGAAAACAATTTCCTCATAAATTAATCAAAAAATGGAAGGAATCCTTAACATTTCTCTTTTTATTTTTAAACTTTTTAATTTATAACCCTTGAACATCATTATCTTGAATTTAAAGAGAGTAGGATTCATAGGGTAGCACCTAGCCGACAAAGCTAAAGGATGAATTAGTGGACGATCACTTGTTTCTCAAAGGGCTTTCTAACATGTCTTCATAAAAAGAGTGTCCGTACAATTAGTGATTGTTTTCTTTTTGGGTTAATGGAAGGCCATAACCAACAACATCATTGACGTTAACACAAACCAAAACCATATATATATATATATATATATATATATATATATATATATATATATATATATATATATATATATATATATATATATATATACTTTAATTATTTATTTCAGAAATTGAGGGTATTATTCAATATATATATATATATATATATATATATATATATATATATATATATATATATATATATATATATATATTTAAATTATTTCACTTTAATTATTTATTTCAGAAATTGAGGGTATTATTCAATATATATATATATATATATATATATATATATATTCACTTTAAATGACCTATTTATTAAAATTACACAATATATTCTAGAAAATTCATAAAAAGATATTTAAGTAAATTATAATAACAAATTTATAGAATTAATGACAATTATCATTTGTTTAATATGTATGAAGATTTTAGAATAAATATTTGAAATAGAACGAAAAGAATACTTATCATTCACAAAATAAAAAATAAAAAAAATAAAAAGAGAACATTTTTAGCATTTCTTTTATAAGGAATTTTACCTCGCTAGTTAGGACTAATTTTTTATTTGAAAAAAATGAATTTAAATACATGAAATTTATTACATTTTTGAAAGGTACAAGTCTTCGGTCAAACTGAATCTAGTGGGCAAAAGAAGAGAAATGGTGGTTTTTTATATATATTGGGAGTGTTTATTAAATTTTTAATTTAACGGTTAAAAATTAAAATTATATATATAAGTGGATTTACATATAGGGACAAAAGACACAGTTGCTCCCACCACCCAATTAAAATTTGGGATTGATTATATATTATATATATTTTTTGCACTCATACCACCGTTACATAAAAAATATAATAGTTGTAATAAATTTTATAATAATTATGATCATTTAATATTAATGATTATAATGATTACGAAAAATCTCTTATACATATATATATATATAAGCGGATTTACATAAAAAGGCGAAAGAACATTACTCCTATTATCCAATCAAAATTTGGAAGTGATTATATATTATATATATTTTTTGTCCCTATATTAAAGTTTGTCCTTGCTCCACATAATTAATATATTAAATATTTTATTCAATTAAATTTTACCATTTGGAAAATTTTTCTTGAAGTGAAATTTTAAAAACTTTCATGAATGAATAATCCGGATGGAAAAGATTAGGCTTGATGAGAGTTTCACTAGGTTTTCTTATTGCATCATACTGATAATGAGTATCTTATCTTTTTGTTATTCCTTGGTCATTGTTTTATGAGAGATCATCAAGGAGGAAATATTGGATTTTCAGCTGGTCCAACCACGAAGATAAGAGGAATAAATGTTACTTAAGTGATAAGATTTAGGGGTTTTTGTAACGGTGGTCTTGATTAGAAGTTGAGATCAAATTCTTATCTCCTTTTATATATTTTACATTAAAACTGTATTTAGAAAACCAATAAATTCACCTAAACAATTGAGTTCTTTATGTCATACTTACAGCCAATAACTCTTCGAAAGTATAATGATCATGTTATTCTAACTCATTGAATTTCCCACTAATAGAATTTATTGGCAGTTATGGAGATCCAACATAAACTGCACGAATTGGGTCCTTTCAATTGAAATGTTGTTCCCTCAAAATAAAAAAATCTTGATAAACACTATATGAGGATATTTGCTTGATATTACCAGTTAGGTGGAATAGGTGATGTCAATTTAAAACAACAATTTGATGCTTATGTTTCTAAAGAATTGAGAGATGCCACTCTTCATCATTTTCGAAAACAAGACATAGTCTTAAAGGATTTATCATTAATTAATTTGATATGTATATATATCATGATTCTCATGTTTTTCATTCGTTGTGTGAATGATAAATTCTGTGAATTTGAATTAGTTGCAATTTCCAGAGCAAAAATATTATGTTGATGTTTGAATAACTGGTAAGTTAACATGGAAGGTGGGACTCACCATATATATATATATACTGCCTTTTTCTCTGAATCCATGGTGGGGTATGGAGCCCTTAGTCCGGTGGGGTTTGCTTTATTTTTCCTCAAACATAATCATATAGCCATCAACTATGCATTCATTCCTAAACATTGATTTTTCTTTTTCTTCGACACAGATAATTTTTTCTTATCTGTATTTATCTATTCATTTATGAATTAAATTAATTATATATGAGAAAGGATAATATAATGTTGAAAAAAACAAATAATAATATTGGTGGTTAATTCGGAAAATTGGGTGGGCAACTGGGCATGAATGGTGTGGATTAATGGGATAAAGGGTGTGGATTAAATTAAGATTGATGTTTTTATTCCTTGCCTTGGTTTTGACTCTCAGGACAAGAATCATACATTAAAACAATGGATGCTATGTTTTCTATTTACAGAAAAGTTGAAAAAGAGAAAATTCGAATAAATAAATAAATAAATAAAAGCCATCGCTATCAAAGAATCAAGAAATATATGAGAGAATCCTTTATTTTCCTGGGCTTTTGTTGGTTTTCTTTTGGAAGGAAAGAAAATGGAATAGCAAAGCTGGTAATTTTTGGAGCATTGTTATTCCCCTATCTGTCTCTCTCTTTTAACTACATTCATGTCATGCTCTTGTGAGGACATTTTTAACAATACTTTAATTAAAAAAATTAATAAAATTGCAAGTCAAAAACAAGAATCATAGTAATTGTTAATGTAATTATAGGAATTACATTCCTATTTAAGCATTATATTCCTATTTGAATATTCTATCACCAAGATAGGAATATATATATATATATATATATAATGCTATAAATTCATTATAAGAATTTGAAAAATACTTATTATTTTTTTAATTATTTTCTCTATTATTTTCTCCATAGTATTAGTGACATATACTCCCATTTATATTACTCAAAGATGTAGAAGACAATAAGTTATTCCTCTGAGAACTTTTACAAAAAAATAAAAAGATAGCTTTTATCATAAGAAATTTTGATAGTTTAAAGGCATAAATATTGCCAAAATTCAGCCCATATAAGGATTTTTTTTCTGAATTATAATTCTTAAATTCTTAAAATATTAAGACAAAACAAGAATAATAATAATTGTTAATGTATATAGTAAATATATTCCTATTTGACTATTCTATCACCAACATAGGAATATAATATAGGAAGATTATAGGCATATTATTTAAACTAATTCCTATTTTATTTGACCCTTTTATATATTTTTTTCTCAATTTTCTACTACTACAACTAATAATAATAATAATAAATTAATAATAATAATAATAATAATAATAATAAAAGGACCTCCTTTAGCTGCCCACACATTTTATTTCTTCGTTTTCCTTTTCAGTGTGTGGCAGATTAAGAATTGAATTTTCAATTGATTCAAAAAAAGGCCCCCCCCCCCTACCCCCCACCCTATACCTCACAGAGCACTTTTTGGGCACTACAAATTCTCACCCCAACCCTCACTCATATCATATGTTCAGTCTCTTCTCCTCATCCCCTTTCTCTCTGTCAATACTCCAAAATCCCTCTACCATTTTACCCTCATAATTAAACCTTCATCCTCTGTTTTTGCTCTGTTTTTGGATTTAATTTTCTTTTTTCCCTTTAATTTCCCATTCAATATTTTGTATCATATAATAACTATTTATAATGGCAACTATAGTTTGCCAAGGTTTACAATCTTGCCTTGAATCCCAGCTTGTAGAGTCAAGAACACTGAGACTCAAATTATCTTCACCAAAGCCTCCATTCTCTCAATCCCTTGAATTAGCCTTAAAACCCTGTTCCTTGGATTCTGAAACTAAGGAATTAAACACCAAACAGACATCTTCAGTCCCAAATCCTGATATCGGTGGATGGAGCTTCCTTGAGATTTTACAGAGAGAATCTACAATGGAGAAAGTAGAGAATGCATATGAATATGTTAATCCTGTAATGAAGCGTTACCCGTCAACTCTTAGTGAGAAGAGCTTGGAATTATGTACAGAGAATTTAGGTTGCGAAACTGGAAGCGATGTATTAGAGAATATGATTGTCACTTCAGTTGGGAATTCTCCAACGGGGGAGCAACAGAAACCTTGTCAACTTTTGGGAGCGAAGCGCGAGTGTAAGACTAATTGTCATAGTTTTCCGCCTCCCTTGACAACGATGAGTGGATCGGAATCTCTTCAAGTTAGGTCCCACCGCGAAGACGGGAGGTTGGTAATCAAAGCTGTCAAGGCCCCAACAACTCTTTCTTGTTTCCATGCTGAAAGAAGCCATGGCCGCCTTCGACTCGCTTTTGTCAAAGATTCTGCTTCAAAATTTGACTATCCCAACGCGGAAGAAAATGAAGAAGAGACTGAAAATGACATAATTTATGATGATGATGATGATGATGGTGATGAAGATGATGAAGAAGAGGAAGAAAGTGCAGAGGAGGATGAATTTGAAATAGAGTTTGATGGGAAGGATACAGAGGGAAACAATTTAGAAGTTGGGGGTGAATTGGGAATAGAAGAGTTTCAAAGACCAAGCAGGTGCAAAGAAGGTGAACTAGAGAACAAAGGATTGTTAAGTTGGGAGCCTTTTTGGGTGGCTACATAACATCCTAAAGTTTCATTTTGGATCTCTCTTATTAATAATTTAAGATTTTTAAAATTTTGAGTTTGTCCTTTTTTCCATTTTTGTTTCTCTTTCTTTCTAATGAAATTACTCTCTCCCATTATCTATTCTCTTTGTTAATATGTAAAAAACATGCTTGTAGTAGGTAGTTATTATCGTTATTTGAACAATATGCTTTCTCACTCTAAACAAACAAAACAAGTTTATATTATATTAATCTTACATTTTTTTTTCTTTGTTTCATTAAATTTCCCACAAACTAAATATGAATGTGTTAGCCAATTTAGCAATCCCTTGTTTATACAATAAACTATTGTCAAACTATGGCAATAACATACTGGAGTGAGAGTAGATTGGTTCTAGATCTACCCTAGAACATGAAACATAAATTGTTGTGATTTGTGAACACTTGCATAAAAATAAGGTACATTAGTTTAGTAGTTTCCTTCAAATCCTAACATCAATTTCTATAGTAGATGATGATGATGATGATGAAGGGAAAAAGAAGCACAAAATATAAACATATTGTAACATCAATCTCTAAACTACCTGACTTTTTTGTTCTTTTGGGCACAAGTAGTTAGTATGTTTTGTCTGAAAAATATTTTAACAATGATAACCACTCAAGAATTTAGAGAAACATGATGTTTTGTTGATAAAAATAATGTTTTAGTGAAGTCACGATGCGTGTTTGACATTACATTAAGCTTTCATTTTCAATCAGTAGCAAGAATCAAATTAAAGATTTCATATTAATTAAATTCTTGTCGTTAATCTTTAAACTTAGAATATTCTTGTTGTACAACTACTATTACTGTCTGCATTTTTTCCCTCTGATAAAATAAATAAAAACAAAGAAAAAAGAAAAACAATCGCTATTAAAGCAATTGACAAAAATCTAGTATCCCATTTGTTGTTTGATTAAATTAAAAAAAAAAAAGACAATTTTGAGAGGAAGTGATTTACCTCTTTAGTGGGTCTGTTTCGCGGGAATTCATATTGAATAAACTTGGAAAAAAAAAAAGGAAAATCATATTCATGTTTTTTTTTTTATTATATATCAAAAACAATAAAATTTGTCGGATTGTGAGCTCTTGAAGAATTATGATTTTCAGCATTATATTCTTATTGGACAACAAAGTCGAAATAAAATATCACTCATTATTTATTGTTACTTAAATTCTGAACTATATGTTTTTGTTTTGTTTTTTTTTTAATTTTTTTATGCTTTAAAGCATTAAAGGTGAGATTTAAAAAAAGGTTAATATATAAATAAGTTTTTGCCTAAAAGAACTCCTATTATTTAACATAATTCCCACCTCTTTTGTTTGCGACATGAACATTCAATTCCATTTTTATCTTCCAGTAAGAGCTTGACGCATAAACAAAAATTATTCAAAAAATCAATATAACAAACTTAAAATTCAAGCAATTAATATCCAAAATATAAAAACTTAAGGTGTCTTAATTAGAATATGATTTTCCCTTCCTAAACAAATATAACACTAACATTGTAATATTATAAATATATAATTTTAATCTAAATTTTATAATCAATTTTGTATGTGTAAAATAAGAATATTTTTTTATGATAATATATTATTAAATTGGTTTATAAATAAATACTTAAACTTAATTTGAACAAGATATTTTTATCTTACAAAAAAACAACATATTTTTTTGGTAGAAATTTTGTGAGTAAGATCTTTGAATATAACTCGTTCAAAAGAAGATTTTCAAAACCATTATAAATAGTAATTTAATGGTATAATAACGCGGGATAATAATTATTTATCTGTTTATTATTATTATAATTATTATTATTTTCTATCAAATAGAGTATGAAGAAACATGTAACACACTACCCATGTGAAATGTAGAAATCTTCTGGAATCATCAAAACATATTGTTAGATATTCATCGTGAATGATAATTGCTGGAATTAAAATTGGTCAAATCATACGAAAATCATGCAATTTAGTAAAATGGTAATAAATTAAAAAACAAAACAATTAGTATCTTATGAGGTATATGTTTGGGAGAGGGGAGCATGAATTCAAAGCTGAACATCCACAGACGTGAAGTCATATTCTTGATTTTGAACTCTGTTTAGGGTGTTTAGGATATTATTATATGTATTTTGTTTTTATTTTTTATATTTTAAAAATTATTTCAAAAAATTCATAAAGATATACATGTGGGGTGATAAATATAAAAAGTTAAAATTGGTAATTTTTAATCAAATTAAAATTTCTAAATTGAAACTAAATAAGTGAATGTAAATTTAGTAAGTTTTCATATTGTTGAGAGAGTCGAAGCTATTCTATCTAATTATTTTTATAGATAGTTTTTTCTAAATATCTAAATAAAAAAAAAAAGAAATCAATGGGAGAGTTTTCGTTCGTTCATATGGGTTGATACTATCTGTTTCGGTAGTTCTCGCCGTTAGAATATTAGATTCTTAGAATATATTAGTATTAGAATATTAGATTCTTAGAATAGAAATTTGTAATATATATTAATATATATATCTATTAAATTAATATATATCTATTAAATTATAATTTTTAATCAAATTAAAATTTCTAAATTGAAACTAAATAAGTGAATGTAAATTTAGTAAGTTTTTAAATATGAAAAAATTTATTAATTTAAATGAGTATATTAGAAATAAAATAAGAAATTGTATTTTGATCATTTCATATTTTTTTTATTATAAAAATATTTTCATTTAAATTAATAAAACTAAAAAAAAAGCCCAATGAAATAAGTTTTTTAATTATTTTTTTTTTAAAAATAAAACTAAAAACCTTGACAGCTGACACAGATATTATCCCGAGTACGCCCTAGATATTCATTTATGAATTAAATTAATAAATTATTATATTAAAATGACATATTTTATTAATAATTTTATATTTATAATATAAATATTAATTCAATTTATAAAAATAAATAAATAAATATATTCTAATTAAAATAGTTAAATCAAATATGTCACGAACCATTACAATTACAATTTTTATCATACATATAAAAATAAAAATTATTTTAAATATATAATAACTCATTTTAGAGATGAAAAATTTTACTTTAATTTAATGTTTAATATAAAGTTTTAAAAGTCTTATCCTTTTCTAGATCGCAAAGCAGCAGTGGTATGGTGGTACAGATACGCATCCGTACAATAAGAGTCTGACAAAATCTTGACATAAAAACAACCCATGCACTGTTACTGTAATAAAAAGGAAAAAAAATGACAGGCGAAGTGTTCGCCTCCTCTTATATATGACCACTCTATTTTTCAGTGAAATATATTGATAGATCATGTAAATGTATTGCAAATTAGGGAAAAAAAAACTATAATCTCCTCTCAAAATGAAGGTATTTTTGGAGGAATATATATGTTGATCATGTAATTAATTAATTAATAGAGGGTGTTTGAAAGTTTTTCTATATCAAAAGATTAAGAGATATAATAGAAGCCGTTAAATTTTTAATAAAAAATATGTTAAATCCAACAAGAATTGAAAAAAAAAATGATTCTAGCAAATATAGTCAAATTTGGTTCTTAAAATCTACTGATGAATCAAATTATAAAAATAACATAGGCAAATTTAAATAGAAAGTGTAAATAATATTAACTTTCCTAATTTATTAGAATTTGACTAAATCTCTCTTGATTTCAATTTTGCAGCAGTTGGATCAAAATTTTTTATATATTTGGTATCATAAATTTTGGAATAAAAATAAAATTTTCAATTTCTCATTATAAATTTGAGTTTTGTAGCTAAAATATTTGAGAATATGATTATGTATAAGAATTTTTAATATTTTAGATTTATTGATATTTAATTTTTTTTTTCTTATTTTTAAATAAAATATTTTATATTCTTAAAAATACTTTAAATCGAACATAAAAATATGATTTTAATTTCTATATAACAAAACAAAATACTAAAATCTTAAAATGCCAATTTAGTATTAAAATTTATTCTATTGATGTTTTAGTATATTATAAACATGGTATAAGAGTTTATAATTACAATAAAACTAATTTTTTAAGTTATTTTGAGGGTCTATTCAACTCTAATAATGGGCAGCTAAAAACAACCCAAAATATCATGGACATGTTCTTTGATCAGATGATTAAAAAAAAGGGAAAAAGAAAAAGGAAAAGGAAAAAAGAAAAGGAAAAGTGCAAGTTGGGGATTGGTTTTATATGAATCACTGGCAAAACCAGATGTGGATGGATTTGTTATGTGCAGTAGCTATCAGGGCTCAAGCTATTTTATACCTTATAGAGTGTGCCTCTGCAGATATATCATCATCATCATCTACTATATATATATATATATGGTAAATTTATAGGAAAATATTGCAAAGAATCTTAGGTTATTCTTTCTAGCAGTATATAGGTTAAATTCCAAGGTTATATGGTCCTCATTTTAACACGTTTGTACCTTACTAGCTACTTGTTAGTCAACTTTTTCAAGGAAAATAACTTCAAGAATTAGATCTGCCACAGTATCAGAAAAAAAAAAATCCATGGGGATGATTGTTTTCAAGAGTGTCGGTTTGCTTTCGCCTTCAATTATAAGATCAATGGCAACAAAAGTTCTCTACTTATTTTTATTTTCTCCTATGTTTTGATGACATGTGACCATTTTTTTTTTCCATTTTTAACTTCGTAAATTTTTTCAAAAGAGACCCACCCACCTTAAGAAAAAAAAATTATGTTGTTGTCAACATATAGAAGATGATAAGTTTTCTTAATTTTTCAAGATATGTTGTTGTCAAAATTATGTTGTAGTAACCAATGGTTTATAAGCAACCAAATTTATGAAGGAAATTGTTTTTTTTTTTTCAATTCAATTATATGGGACAAAAAAAAGTTCCCTGTATTTTCATCTAGTACTATTAAAAGTGCAGTTATTTTTTAATAAAAAAAAGCTTTCGTTTCAAATTTTATTAAATAAAATCAAATTTATGATTTTTGAGATGTTTCATATTATATTAAATGGTATATATTTTTTCACAAAGTATAAGGAATATACTATAAACAAATGATAAAATTCAATATGCATGAACATAAAAGAAAACTCAAATGTTTAATTGGTCTAGATTTTTAGATAATTTTTAAATATTTTTATAATCATAATTTTGTGAATTTTAATAAATCTGACAAAATCACAAAAACCAAAAAGAAAAGAAAAAAAGAAAAAGAAAAAGAAAGAAAGAACAACTGCATTGTATAAATCAGATATATAGCAATTAAGTGAGTCAGATCTGAATCGATAAATAAAACAATTACATGTAACAACATGTTTTAGACTGTGGACAACACTATATCCTTCCTTCATGTCAAATTTGAGGCACGTGCTTAAATAAATATAAAAAAAGAAAAAAAAAATCTCTCTGTCCACAAAACTTGTAAGTGGATAAAAAAGATAGTAAAATTATAAATTATAAACCCTATAAAAAAATATAAAAGAAAAAATCAATGAGGAAATGGTTATGAAAAGCCATATAATTTAGGGTTTTAAAAATATGAATTAATGGATTCTCTTTTTATTTATTTATTTTTCTTCTCAAGCATATCCACTCACTCAGGTATGCAATCCACATAGTTATCAAGTTGATGGAATCCATAACTATGTTTTAAAACAACTAAAACTATAGCATTTGTGAGAAATTAGGTAAAGTCAGTTTTAATCTAATTAGGACCATTTGCTTAAAAGTCTCATTTTTCTTTTAACTTTATATTATTTAGGATTTCTTGGCAATTAAGGACTTAAAAAAGTTGGCTTTCTTCCCCTCTTTTTGTATTCCTTTTTTATTTTTTCTCTTTTTCCCCTTTCTCCCCCCTTTTTTATGGTTTGCATTTCTAAAAATTTTGATTTAATTAATTGCATGAAATTTTTAAGTTTCAAAAATGTTTTGAAAATCACATTATTATATTAAAAAAAGAATATTTTTCTTTATATATATAGGAATTGGCTGTCAATAAAGGACTGGAAATAAGTCGATCGACAATTTGATGAAAATTTTTATATGCCATATATATATATATTTTTAATTTTCTATTAGAAATTAATTTTTATGTGGCAAATTATATCCTACATTTCAATTCCTTTTAGCCATGTATTTCATTCGATCACACATATAGTTTTAGCAACTTTGTCCAACATCTAAAGAGAACCACAGTACTATTAATAGAAGAATGTGTGGTTTTAATTACAGATCCCAAAATCAAAACAATAAAAATGCTTATTTGTTAATAACTATATAAAAAGAAAAAGGAATAAACCAAAAAGAGATCCCAATAGTAAAATTCAATTCAATCATGAAAAGAAAAGAGTGAGTACAATGACTTGAGCAATTAATAATGCAATTTCAAAGCAAAAATCAATAGGTTTATTAGTTCTTTAAACATATATATTTTAATATTTGTAAATTCTAAATTTTTGACAACATCTAAAGAGAAGCACGTTAAGTAGAAGAACTTGTGGTTTTAGTTACATATTTATGTAAATCATAATAATAATTTTTTTTTGCAAATATTAAATGTATTTATTTTGTATTCACATTATTAATAATATGATACATGTATATAATTACATAAAATCCAATTAGTTGAAAATTCTAAAAGCGTTTTAAGCAGCGCAGGTTCGAATTCCACCATCTCCTCCTTTAAATTTGTACTTGATCAAAAAAGAAAAAATTATTGCAAAACTATGAATAATTTGTTAAATACATTAGATAATAAATATAAGTTAATATTTTTAATTATAAATTGAAACATTTCTACATTTGATAAGTGTTTTTTATTTCTTAGTAAAGTGAATTAAATTTATTAGCAAATATATATTTTTTCAAAAAAATTAAAATTTCTTCAACAAAAATAAATATGCATAAAATATAAAAATTTTATGTATAATTATAAATTAATAATTTCATAAGACAATTTAAAATAAACCTTAAATTCTACCACTTCGAATTAATTTTTTCTCACATAAATTAAAGTTAATTAGTTCAAAAATAATGAAAATTCATATGAAGGAAACAACTAGCAATTAAATTTTGCAGGGAAATAAATAATAGAAAGTGAAAAAACAAAAATGAAAAAAATAAAATAAAAGGGCACATATTTATGCCGCCACCAACAAAAGGATTTCAGCCTAGTCACGAAAAGCTACCCATCATCCACCATAGTCCCCACTCCTCACACCCATATATCCAATATCCAATCTTTTACAAAAATAAAATAATTCCATTCCTAAGCAAACAATGCATAAAAATTGACTAATTCATTCTCTGTATATGGATAATACAGTAGGTCCCTTCTTCTTCTTCTCAATCATAAACATAGACGGTAATATCAATTATCACAATATGTTTTTTTTTCCTTTTTTATCCCTTGAAGAAAATTATTATTATTATTATTATTATTATTATTATTATTATTATTATTGTTATTGTTGTTGTTGTTGATGATTTCCTTTGGAGGAAACGAACTAAATATATATGAAACTTATTACTCCCACAATCTACTTACATTTTCCGTACGGGTTCTAACATAAATATTAGATAATATTTTCATCCTAAGATAATCATTTTATATATTTTTTTAACCCAACAAACTTGTGACCAATATGCTAATTTATTAAAAAAAACATCATTCATTAAAACGGATATACCATATGATACTATTAAAATTGGATGAACATAATAAAACAGTTGGACTTGACAATTGTGGATTTATCATTATTTCAAAATAAATTAAATCAATTTAAAATTAGTTGCACTATAATTATAAGTCATTCTTTTAACTTTTAAAATTCCAATGTGAAATTATCTTCAACAAATATAAACACAACTATATTACAACATAATTTTCTGTATATATATACTTATTTTGATTTCTTATATTCAATAAAATTTAAATTTATGTAGTGTATTATAAAGAACGTGTACACATACACATGCACATATATAAATATATATGGGATTTGTGCGAAAAAATATTGATAGGAATTGCCAGTGTATGTGGTTGAAAAATGGTTTTGTCACATATCCTCTTATTATTATTAATATGGGATGAAAGTGATGCTGCACTCCACATATAAAGCAATTGAAGCTCCTCCAACTCTTTTGATATACTTTCATTAAATGGCCATCCATATCATCCACCTCACCCTGTTGTCCTTTCCTTTCAATGCAAATCCAAATTTTTTTTTCATTCTATTATTTTTTTTATATTATTTGAATGATACAAATGACGGCTCTCTATTCGACTCTCACTTTTAATAGTATAAAACTCACGTGAAAAAAAAATAAAGAGGTATATATCACTCAAAAAAATAAAAAATAAAAGTAATAGCTTAACAATTTCTTTTTCATGAATAATTTCGTAAATAAAATTATTAATAAACAACATTTATGATTAGTTATATATTTATAAATTATAATTTATAAATTCGGGTTAGATAAATAATTTCCATTGCTAGCACATTACACACATAAAAAAAGTCATATATATTTGATTAATTAGTGTGGCTTTGTACTTAATTTGTGTGTGTGTGTGTCTTGAATATACATATATTCAAAGGGTAGAGAAGAAGTTTACCGAACGAAGAAAGATTAAGATAAGGACTATACATGCATATGAGTCATTGAAAGAATCCATAAAGTTGGTTTTCAACTACGACCACTAGAGTTTCTATGTGCTTATCCATTTAATTTGATTTCTTGGTGTGGGGGAATTCATAGACATGAAATATGGAATAGACTGCTCTCATCCCTTTTGAACTCAATAAAATTTATTAATTTGATAAACTTATGCATGAGGTTTTAATTTTATATTTTTAGTATTTTTTTTCTCTGAATACTCATAATTCAATTAGAGAGAGTTGATTTTAAAAAAATGGTTATCGTGTATATAGTGTTTATAATCTAACCGTATTAATTAATAATCAATATCATATATTGTGTCTGAGATTACTTTAATTGTGAAAACATAGGTTATATTTAATTTTCCAGAAAGAAATTATCTAATTTACAGACCACAATAGAAAAAATATATGAATAAGAGATACTGTAATCAAGATTATAAGATTTGAAGTTGAAATCTACGGTCGGATTCTTTATACTAAAAATAAGATACGGATCTGACATGGAAAAGAACGAAAAATAATAATAGTAAGAAATATTCAAATGTTTGTAATGAATAGTCCTCATATTTATTGTTAATCCAAGCTGAGCTGTGGATTCAAATGACTTTTCCCAATTGCAAAACATAAAGTATTTTAGAGGTTTAATAATAATAATAATAATAATAATAATAATAATAATAAGCTGAGATCTCTATTTTGGATCTCATGTTATGGGAGTAGCCCACCATCATTCCAAATTTATTATGCAATTTAAATAGCAATCACATTTAGATTATTGATTGAATTATATCTCTAATTAACTGTGAGATTATGAATTTAAAGCCCTTCTGAAAATTATATAATATATTGGGAGATTTCCGAAGACATACTTTAGTAAAAACAACCCAAAAGCGCATCAATCTACCGGTCCAAAATCTCAAATAGATAGCATAACACAATGAAAAAAAAAAAAGAGATGTTTTCACTTTAATTCTTCTTCTTTTTCATGATGATTTTTTTTTTTTTGTGTCTGATATTTTCTTTCATCCTTTTCATGATGCAAAATTGATGTCCCAGAATCCAGGTCTTTCACGTTTAGGGATTCTCTTTATATATTTTTACTTAAACACAAACAAAAGACATACCAACTCATCCCACACAAACATCTTTTCGATCACTTTACACGGTCTCCTTTCAATAAAAAGATTTCTATTTTATTTTGAAAATTAGTATTAATAAACCCAAAAAAAACTTTTTTTCTCCATGCAATAAGGAAAAAGAAAAACAGAAAGAAAATTCAACCTTACTTTTCTTGTTAGTTTTTTGACTTAATGTACCAAAATTGATAAACACATGTAGTAAGTAGATTACAATGAATTTAGAATGGGGAACAAGAAGAATTTTTATGGAGATTTTTTTATGATTGTTTTGATGGGTAAATCTTGGAAAGACAGGTGCCATCCTGTGTACATTTACATAGGAAACATGAGCTGAATTCAGGGGGTGGGTGTGGGCAGCCATTAGTGAGTTGATATTTACCTGCTTCTACAAATACATTTCCTAATTATCTTTATTAAGCATACTCTACTATTCAAATCATTCTTTACCAAACTCATGTTCCTTTGACTTTTTATTTTTGACTAAATTTAAAATTTTGTATGAATAAAGGCTCCTTTGGCATCCCGTTTCAGAACATGTTTTCCCTTGTGAAAATGTTAGCCATTTTCATTCATTAAAAGGAAATATCTTTAAAATAAAAAATATATATATCAAAGAAATTGGAATCAGTGCATGCGAGAAAAGCAAGTTTGGAAGTAAATTGTAATACAATGGATGGATAGACAATTACCGCTTTTATAAATAGTAGATATTAGAGTTGAGAAATAAATAAAAATGAACCCAGAAAAAAAAAAAAAAAAAAGAGAAGAATCGCTTGGTATATATATATTTTTTTCATTTTTTGTACAATTGTTTCTTCAAAATTAAAACTCAAATTATTATTTTGGTATATCAATAGAAAATAAAACTTTTTTTGTAATAAATTTGGTAAAGATTAGGTACTAAATTGATGACTATTTCATGATAAATGCAACTAGTCGGAATTGATAGAAGATAAAACTTGATAAGCCATATTAATGAGTCTTTGCATTGTCAATTATATGTGCTTACATTTGAAAAATTAAAAATAATAAATTTCATTAAATTTATAATGAAGATAATTTAATTTTAAATTCTTTCACTCCTTATATATGTATATATTTTTTAAATATCATAAACCTTCCACCAAACATCAAATTTTTTATTTGGCATCCACACTTCAATATATATTTCTTTTTCTTTTTTCTTTTTCAAATCACTTTAATATATACTTTTCTAAAGAAAAAGCTAAGTGAAGTAGAATGTTATGAAACTATACGAGCTAACAAGCAAATAAAATGATAAGTATTGAATATTTACTTAAATTGATAATTTAGGACTAAATAGAAAAAAAAAATTAAATTGAATGATCTGAAAAAAAAAAAAGGCAAAGAAACTCTAGGATGTATTTTGCCAAAATAAAAAATTATAAACAAAAATGGGTAAGTAGAATCATAAATATTAGGTGAAATAAGTCAAAAATTTATGTGGTGGAAACTTGAATCTCGTGACTACACTTCCACGAATCTCGGCCTGGTTTTGTTCAATCTGTAAATTTGTTTTTGTCGGTTGCCTTTTTTTTATTGGTTCAGTCTGATTCAAATTCTTCCATTGCAAGAAATTTGACATTTTTTGACCAAAATCCACGAAGGCAACAAAAGTTAGCATTTTTTTTTTCATAAGATACATTATGTGGCCTACTAGGCTCTACTTAATGCTTTTGGCATTAAAAAACAAAGAAAAAACCTCACCGTTAGATTAGTATTTTCATTTATAAAAATTAAAAGAGATTTTGTTTTTGAAACTATTAACTCACTAATATTAATAAAATATCTACATTTTTTCATGATTTATTATAGGTGGAAAGAAAAGAGAGATTTTTAACAATATGTTTGAGACAAATTTTCACTTAAATATGGGTAAAATTCTAACAAATAGGTTGAATTTGAAAAAGAAAAAAAATGGTGAAACATAAGATTAGAATTGTTAAAGGGGGAGAGGAAAAAAATGAAAAAGAAAAAAAACTCAAAGAGTCAATAATTCACATGTATTCATTATGTATCATATAGAAACAATTATTGTATCAATAATTTTTTTCATTATTATCATTATATTCTTCTTTTTCTTCAAAAAATAAAAAAAATTATTTATTCATTGCATAATTGTTTTTGAGAGAGAAAATTTTTAATTTGCATATTTAATTTTATTTTTAGTATTTTTGAATGTTTTAGTTATTTTTTTATTGTTTGTAATGAAAAATATTAGTTTTAATATATTTGTAGAATAAAATGATTGAAAAAGAAAATAATTGAACTGACAATAGAGAGAAAATCGTATTACTGAGGTCGAAGATAATGTATTTGGTAGAAATAATAAATCTATAAGTGATGAACTTGTAAGTTATAAATGATAAATCCATAAATAATGAAAAACACAAGTTTTAAACGATAAACTTATAGTTTATATACAATAAATCTATAAATTCAAAATAATAAAACGATAAACTTATAAGTTCTAAATAATGAATCTGTAAGTTGTATTTGTAAGTAATGAAATAACAATTTATAAACAATAAATCTATAAGTTTTAAACGATGAACCTGTAGTTTCTAAATAATAAATCTGCAAATTGTAAATGATGAACTTGTAGTTTATAAACTATAAACATGCAATTTTTAAATAATGAACTTCTAAATTCAAAATAATAAACCTATGAGTTTAAAAGATAAAATTGTAAGTTATAACTAATAAATCTATAAATTTTAAAACGATAAACCTATAATTTATAACTGATAAACTTGTTTTATATTCATTAGTTTATTAAAATTCAATTCTAAAAAAAATGTTCATTTTTTGCTTTTATTTCACATGTGTAAATGAAAGAGGTTCATAATATAACATAGATATAGATTCATCATATAATAACTTGTATCCAGCAGCAGCCCTATAACAATGGATGTGGAATTAGTTCATGGGCCTTAATTAAAGGGGAATTGCTCATAAAGAGAAGACAATTATTCATGTTGGATTATGGATCTATATGTTCTATTATGAATCGATAATTTTCACAAGTGCAATATATATATATAATTTTTTTTAAAAATATTTATCATTTAAATAAATGACACATAATATATTATGAATACACATTCTAATATAATTTACAAGAAAAAAAAAACCTTTAAAGAAAGGTGACAAATTTTAATCATGTGATTAGTTTAATGGGAGAAATTATTAAGCAATGGTAAAAATTATGATGTTTAAGTCTCACAATTGCTTGAAACGATAAAAATAAGATTTGAAAGAGTGAGTTGTTTATGTTGAAGAACAAGGTACTTGCACATGTTAGTAGAAAATGTATCTGATATTTAATCTCCGTCTCCAACAAAATACTTAAAACGTTAAAAATAAGATTTGAAAAAGTATGTAATATCTGTTATCTTTTTGTATACACCACTATATATAAGACAGATAAAAAATATTATAGTTTTGTAATTTTTTTTAAAACATGCACATAAATAATAATAATTTTTTTATGAAACATACACATAAACTAAAATTAAATAACAAACAATAAGTATATAAAAATTATCACACTTTACACACCCTACTTATATAATTTATATATCTTATCCCACATAAATTTAAAATTTTATTTATATAAAATTAGTTTTAAAATTGTAAAATATCAATTCACTCGGAGTGACTACTATTGATACTCAACTTCAAACTATGGGGTCTACTATTAGCGATTATATATTAACAAAATTCGTTGTTCCATTTTCACTTCAAATCTGCACAAGAGAAAAATAAACTCTCGCGCTGAGTTATATAACTCAGTGATACAGTAATTTATAATAACAGTCATTTATAGACAATAGAAAATATAATTTCATTATCAATATTCAATCATAATATCATATAAAATTTATTTCGTTAATGTTATCGTAACCTCGTAAAATTTTCTTATTATGCTCATATATTAAATTATCATAGACTAACTCCAAGAAAATGATGTGTATATATCATCTCATGATACCAGAAAATCCACCAGATCAGAAAGAAATAATGTAAATAAATGATATCGTACGGTTCCAGAAAATCTACCAGACCAAATATATGTATCATACTATTATAGAAAATTTACTGAGCCGTAAAACATATCAAATAGCCACAGGAGACTCATCGGGCTAATAAACCCTATTGATATGGGTATAACTTTCTAAACCATTGTCTATGCTAATTAATATATGAGCTAAAATATCAAATTCTCAACAAGGCATATAAAAATGTTATACTAAAATTTATTTCCTAAAAATATGTCACAATAAGTATTTAAACCTTTGAAAAATAATAACATGTTATAAAAAATTACGCATTTATCATATAAATCAATTTAATTCAAAACTCATTTAAAATCATAATTTAAACAATAATGACTAAAATTATAAATTCATGTACATATCTTAACTATTGCTTGTCTGTGTTTGCAGGCTCATTTTTCTGGTCTGTCCTTAGTACCGATTTTGTTGCTACGTCTGAACATCATATAATTTCTAATTAACTATTGAATTATATTTAACTTAAATTCTATTGAAAATAAAGCATTCCGTTAATTTTCTCTCTAATATCTCATCGGTATTATTTCTCGTTACGCGAATTTAACGCATAATTTGAGACTCTGGTTGTCTTACATGCTCCCCGGTGCGATCAAAATTTCAAACATTATTTTTTTTTGCAATATTTTCTTTTTCTTATTATTCTGCCACCAAAACTAATTTTCTCCATTTATTTCTAATTTCTATTTTTCTCCGAAAAATCCAATTTTCATTAAAAAATTCATATTAATTCAACAAATGCTTCAAAAATTTCAAATATATTCTTATAATCACTTTAATCCATTCTCTTTCATTTTTCATTACCAATTTAACTAAAATTATATTCAATAATTCCCAATAATATTTTTCAACAATTAGGTTAAAAATCCAAAAATTTACCAAAAATTATATTAAATATATCTTCAACTCATAAAAATTATTTTCACTTTCAAACACTCCATTTAACTCAATTTTCATCATTTTAAGACATAAAATTCTTTAAAATAAGTTTTCAAATATTTGACCATAAGTATAAAAAATTCATAAAAATTTCACAAAAATTCATAAAAATCATTTTCATCAAATTTTCACCATATCTATCATTCTCAAGTCTTATTCAACTCATTTTCTATTTTTATCTAATTTTTCTACAAAATTCTAATTTTTCCATAATACTAATTCAACTCCAAATCATCATCATCAAACCTAAAATCTACCCACAAGAATTATTCAAATCAATTTATATTCATAAAAATTTGAAATAAAAGTGAAAAAATCTTACCTCTAATTTTCTTGAAATTTTTGCCAATTTTTTTAGCTCCAAATAATTTTTTTTTCACTTAAAATCGTTCCTCCTTAATGCTTGAATATTGTGATTTAAGGAAATAAAATGAAAGAAATAAAGAAAAGTGAGGGAGAAGGTTCGGACATGAAGAAAGAAGAAGAAAAAGATAGGTTTTTTTTATGACATTACTGACTTTTTTTTTATTTTTTATTTTACTTTTATATTTGATTAATACTGGATTAATCTCAATTGAGTTTAATCTAAGCTCCTAATGGTCAATTAAAATTAATCAATAAGACATTTTAGATTTTATCCAAATTAATTCAAAAGAAATTTTGATTTTAGATTTTTGAATTTTCAAATTTTCAATTTAATATTTGAATAAATTTATTTTCTTAAATTTCATATCTCAAATGACATTATTTTCTCAAGGTAAACATACCAATATTCTCATAAATTGTTTTTCTTGAAATGATTTTCTCGATTTTGCAAAACGATCACCGGTATGAAAATTATATTTTTGTAATTTAATCATTTTTCTAAATCACGTATGTAAAAAAGTCATTTGTAATCAAATTTATAAATTATCACTTTTAAAAATTTTAGAATTCAATTGCAATCGTATCGACATAATTATAATCGTAAACACATATCTTTAGTTTCTTATCAGAAAATCAGACTCTAAATACGGACTAGGAACCGTATTTCTGTAAATATGAGCTCTTAGCTTTAAAATCTTTCCATATAACTTCACATATGACCTCAAAAATATAATTATATATATTTTGATATACTTAACTTGAATTTTCATCGCTGGACAAAAACCCTACATTTTCGATTCGGTTTGTTGTTTCGATTTGTGTGTCCAGCAAAAAATCGCAACAATATATCAATTCAATTCAGTATTCATATTAAACATCATATTAAAGTAATTTTTTTATACTCATACGTCCGTAATTAGATTTTGATCAATATACATCTGTACTGCGATGCAAATGATCACAATATGCATATACGATTAGGGTCTAGATTAGGGGTGTCAAAATGGGTTCGCATGTCATAAATGAGTCGTGTCAATCTGCTTTGGTGACACGATTAGAGTTGACACGAACACGATCTATTTATTAATCGTGTCAACACGAACACAATACGAAAATTAAATGAGTTACACGACACGACACGTATGACACGTTTAATTTTTATCCACTTAATCCGACATGATTCATTTAATCCAACACGATCCACTTAACCCATTTAACCCGATACAACCCACTTAACCCATTTAACCTGTATATCAATTATAACCTAAAAATTAACAAATATTTCTAAAATAATTGAAAATATGTCTAAAGCAAGACCCAAATTAAGTTATTACAATACCAAAATTCAAATATTTTTGCAAATAAACACAAATATACAAGTTTAATATTTTAATTTGTTATTTGACCCATTTATATTTTGATAATCTTATTTAATTCCAATTTTTTTTAATTGATGCATTTAAATTTGCTCAATATATGTATTAATTTGTATTAAATTTTATTCTCACAATAACATTCACATTATGATCAATGAAAGATAGTTCAACCACCAAAATTTTACATGATATAACATATAATTTTAGGCATTTTATATATCAGTATACATTATTAAATTAAGTTTATTATAATTTTTTTTGATAAATTTTTTAAATAAATATCCTTATATATAAATAATAAATAAATGCATAACTATTAAAAATTGAAAATAAGAAAAAAAATTATCCATTAATATATATATACGAGTTACTTACTAATCTAATTAATTTGAGAATTTTATGGTTTGAGTTTTGGTTAATTAATTAAATGAGTTTGAAAAAATAATAGATTTAACTAATTAATCTTAAAAAAATAAATAGAATTAAATATTATTTAATAAAATTATGAGATGTTGATAATCAAATAGTAATTTATATCACACAACTTGTATTATATTCAAATATTTGATATATTTAAATATTTATTTTTTATAAAATTACAGTATTAATTTTAATATTTAGTATAAATTATGCGTGTCATAAATGGGTCGTGTCGGGTTGACACGACACGAAAATTTAAGCGGGTTGTAACGGGTTTACGTATCAATTCGTGACACGATTCATTTAAACCGTGTCATAAACGGATCGACTTGTTTATGACACGAACCCATATAAATTTAACATTAATTCACTAAATTTACGTGTTATGCATGTCGAGTTCACGTGTTATGACCCATTTTAACACCCCTAGTCTAGATCACAAATGTGACAGAATGAGTTGTTTATGCTGAAGAACTAGGTACTTGCACATGTTAGCAGAAAATTTATCTCTTATTTAATCTCCATCTCCAACAAAATATCTACATATATAATAAAATATCCAACAACAATAATAAATTAATAATAGTTTTAGTTATTGTTTGGTTACTTCGTCTATTGTAATGATTATATTATTTGGCTATTATCTTTCTAAGCATTGAGAAAAATGGAATTCTTAAAAATCTAATACCACATAATATTCATTCAGTCTCATTGAGTTTATCCATTTTTAGTATTGCACAAGAATTATAAAAATGTTTAGTAATTTAAGTAATTGACTGAATACCCTTTGAAATTAATAGAGATTGAGAATTTATGGAGTTAGAGAACTGTTAAGTATTTATAACCAATGCATGTATCTTTGTCTTTGATAATCAAATTAAAAGTTGAGTTAGATATTTAGTTAGTTCAACTCTTAGGATTCATACAAGCTGAATTGAGTGTATTCTGAATATCACTGTCGATTGCCATTGCTAAATGTTGATAATTGATTACTACTACTCAACTAAATAGACACTTAATTACATTCTTTGTACTCCTTAAACTATACATCAGATTTAATTAGTATTACAGCCATTATTTATGAGTTATTTATTACGATATTATTATTTGTTAAGATAAAACACTGTAAAATGCGATTGGATATTAATAGCATGCATATGCCAATTGAATCATTCTCTTTGAATTACAATAGAATAGCTTCTGCTTCATCTCCTAATCCACTGTATCAAAACAATTTCATTCACTGAATAATTCAATTTTGCAACAGATAACAATAAAGGGTTATGGGAAAAAATCAATCAACTTATCTTGTTTTCCCTTCCAGTTTTAATGAAGAGTCTAATCTTATGGTTTCTCTACTCTTTTTTTTTTTTTTTTTTTTGTGCGTCTTTCAAAATCTCCCCCAATTGCAGGCAAGGCAATAATAAAAGGGGTTTTAACCAAAAATAAAAAAATAAAAAAAAAGGTTATTCATAAACCATTTTGCTCATAATTGCCTTTTACTCATGCCAACCATATCTATAGTACTGACAATTCTTATACTACTTCGGATTTATAAATAAATTTATGGATCACATCAATTTTAATATGTAAAATAGTTATTATTTTGCATGCATAATAATTGTAACATGAATTTATTTATATGCCGGTTTGGACAAAAATCCAATAAGCATATTTGCTTACTGTTATGGAATAATTTTCACATTGAACAGCTCATATATATATATATATATATATATATAATCTCGCAACAACTTGTAACTTAAACGCTCCCAAATAGGTGGAGAAAAAGCATAAATAGCTCGATTCTTTTTTTTTTTTCTTTGGCTGAACGACAAGATGGCTGTTATATTTTATTAGACATCATTTTTTACCAGATAAAAATACATACATTGAAAACTCACCATGGAAAAGGATTTTTTTTTTTTTTTTTTTTTGGCAATAAGGCAAATAAACACAAGTGATAACGTATGTCTATTTGGTAGGAAACACAAACCGTAATCTATCTCTGTGTCGAAATAGAATCTGATTCTTTGGAGATGATGTCTTCCCAACTATGCCGGCCTGGCGCATCATCTCTACAATGGAGAAGAGATAAATATAATCAAATTCATGCAACTCAAACAAACAGAACCAAAACCATGCTATGTCAAAACTTTAAATTGTTTCCATTATCCAAAATTGGTGTCAGGCATACATGTTATGTGATTTTAGCTTGCAAGTACTTCAATCACACCCATATTTTCTGCTCGTCATTTCTTTTCAACTAAAATAGCTCTTATTTTATGTGGATCAAGCACCTTATCTGTTTTAACGGAATTTGAAACTTTAGGAATGAAATATAACTTTTAGAGTTTGAAACTTTAGGAATGATAGAGATACTCTTAGAGTTCACAGTTCAGCAAAATAACTTGCCTCGTTTTCTTTCAAGTTCTTCATCGAGCTCCTCTTTCCATTTCTTTTGCCTCTCGGAGAAGCTTGCACTGCAAATTAAACCAATGTCATTTTCAGGTAATGAGCAAAAACTAGATTCTTCAGCAAACATAACTAAAATCAACAAAAAGTCATGGTAAACAAACCTAGGAGTAATAGTTTCCTGGTGAGCATCATGAAGCATCTCTTCCCAGTCGTTAAGTTGAGGCGGTTGAATTTCTTGCAAAGCTTGATAATGAATGCTGTTCCCGTTTGTTACATGGTTATTGATACTACCATGACTAGCGGTGCTGGGGGCATCAACTACAGAGAGTCTTCTGCTTGGTAACCTTTTAGGTGATCTGCTTTTAGGGGGTAAATTTGGTAAGTGTGTAACATTTTCATTATTTGCAATTCCAGTTGCACTCGAGGGACCTGCTGCATTCAATGTGTTGTAGAACTCCTCATATAGAGGTGTTTGCAGCTTCTTCAAATCTGAAGCCTGTTGTAGATCAAACAAGCATCTAGTCAAATCTCTCCAAAACAATAGCACCAACAAGAAGAGGAAAAAGAAAAAAGTTATTTTTTAGTTCTGCACGAGTTATGAAGGGCTAAATAAGAATCTGTCAAATACAAGAAGCCTAAGCAAAAATGGAAACATTAACATCGACAGAAAATGGAACACAAGAAAACGAGGAAGCTTGGTTTAAGGTGCTAAACATTTTTGTGCTTTCTTTGGCCTATTGGTGCAAGAGTAAAGAGACAGAGGACACGAAGTCCGTGGTATAAAGGGTAACTATTTCCACAACATCAACTACTATGGCCACAACTTCCATTTTATGCAAAAATTAAAAACACTGAAACACCTCTAATCTACAAGAGAAATTCAGTATCTCAAAATTTTACTCAACAATTTCTGTTCTAATCTTGCTCCTATAGTGACCACATTTCTTCGTTCATCCAATTCAAAGGAGAATGTTTTATGGTAGATTATAGAACATAAAAAGTTCTTATAGCTTTTGCAAAGACACAGTATTGTTCTTGGATTTGCGTTTCAAGTAAACTTCTCATCCTCTCTCTCCCCCTCTATTTCAACTATTTTAGTTAAAAAATGGAGTAATGAATTTTATGTGATTTTTTCCATCGCAATGAGCATTTTTGGACTTAAGGGCTTATATTCTTGTTGTGCTTGATTAATATAGAATATCTTGCTCCTGCATGGTTATGTTCTTCAATCCAAATTCAAAGGATGAAACAGGTGGTCACTGAATTTGAGTCCCTGGAAATGAGCTTTTTCCATTTGACATCTGATCAAAATGAAAATAAGGGAAACACTCCAGCAGAGTAAGGTACTATGAAATGAACAAGGTTGTTGTGGCACTTGTAATCAAGGTTGTGAAAGATAGGTTCACCCTAAAAAAATAATTACAATTTTCAGTTGTGTTTCAAATTGGCATAACAATGACAAAATTACATTTAACTCGAAGAAGGAGCGCAGAGTGAGATTCAGCATGAGCAAAACACTACATCAAGATAAGAAATGTGAAAGATTTGAATATTGACATTATTGACCCTCCCTCAATGAGGTATTCGAAAGTTGAGGATCATTTTGTTACCAATAGGCTGGATTCAATTAAATTTAGGGTTTTGTACCGCTAGCCCCAAGCACCACTCACCTTAGCCAAGGCACTTTCCTAGGCACTATATGTTAATGCTATAGTGAAGTTGGCAAAGTTGCCTTGAGGATCCCAGGCTACTCCATGAACTTGCAGGCACACAGTTAAACACACCTGGCTCTTTATGTCTATTTCATCGTTGTCCTAATGATCATGCAAAATAACAACAAAGTGGACATTCCATTTTTTGGTTCAAAAGAAAAGGTTTGTTGGAAAAAAAGGGTACCTTCTCATCCAAAAAGGCTCTAATTTTTGACTCTGTAACTTCATCATCATCCTCAGCTGCTACTGACCCACATGGAAATGTGAAGTTGTTATCCCCTTTACCAGATTCTAAAGGGTTGCTAGCAACGTCACAGACTGATTGGCTAGAAGAGAAGTAAATTCCTCCACCCCTCTCTGATGCTGGACTTTCATCAAACTTGCATGGCCAGTCATCATTTGGTTCACACATGGGATTGAAACTCTGATTTAAACAAAGAATTGTGCTCATAGTTATTTAAGGAAAATATGAAATTCTGAACTGCGTGGTCATTGATCAAACCCAGAAGAGATCCTCACCTTATTCAAATCAGCAGAAGCAAATGCTGAATTGAACCTAGCTGATGCCCTAACCACAAAATCATCTTTGTCATCAATCTGACACATATCGTCATCCAAATTGGCTCCACCCCAGTAGGGTCCTGATCCAGATATATTCTCAGGATATACATTTGAGCACCTCACATTACCCATTTCACAAGTATCTTTTAAACCTGTGCAGGTTGACCTTCTAATCATAAAGTTCATGCTGCACGATACATTTTCACAAGTCGAACTTAGCACACAACTCAACTGAAAAACAAATGAAAAAGTCAAGTAACTTACGAGTTCTTAACATTCATCCCAGTATTAACCATCAGACCCCCAGATTCCTGAAGAAACAAAAATACAATGGTTAGAAAATGTAAGATCAAAAAAACGAAGCAGTCGAACAATATATGTATACTTACCCTAACAGAATTGCGGAATACTAAATGAGGTTCTAGATACTCTCCAGTGACAAATGGATGCTGCATACATCATATGAAAAATTACCAATATGAGAAAATCTCTTCTCTCAGTTCAGCAAAACATTATAGTAATTTTTATAAAATGACATTTATCCAAACAATTCTATAAAGATCCATATGTCTAAGAATATTTCATGCAGATTTAAATTAATAGAACAATTTTGTAACAGAATTAAAATTTATAACTTATACAAGCTCTCATAGTCCACACTATTCTGCATGACTTTTCATTTAGCAAAGTGCTAACCCCCTTTTTTCCACTCTCCTCCATTCTCTCCTCTTTCATCTTTGAGAACACAATTTAACAATTCTTATTATGAAAGAGACACAATTCCAGTATATATTTCAAAACATATCTTCATACATTTGCCCGGCTAATTCAACCAAAAGGTTTGACATGAAAGTTAAACTTCATATAAGTTACCTGTAACAAGTCAGATGCATCAGGCCTTAAGTTCGGCTCCCTGTCACCATACCATGATTTATATGAGATTATGACAATGAAAATGTTAAAGGTTTCACCAGGATTTATCTTTAGCTAGGTTTCCACTTAAAATTTTAGGTAAAATCCATAATGTGGCCCCTTTACTTTTTTACTTTTAAAGATGTGGCCCCCTGTACTTTTATTTCTACGTTTTGAGCCCCTATACTATTATTTTATTAATAATTGAGTCCATTATATACAGTTTTGAAAATTACACTAATGCCGTAAGTATTCTAATATAAAATTGATTTTTTCTCCAGCTTGGACTGAATATAATATGCATTGAAATGTGTAATTTAAGTGTGCTTGCAATCCAACTTACAGTTGCCAATAAATTACACACTTCAATTCAAATTATATTCAATCAAATTGGACAAAAAATACAATTTTATATTAGCAAACTAACAACTTTAGTTTAATTTTCAAAAAATTTGTCGCGAAGGACTCCATTGTAAATAAAATAATAGCGTAGGGCTCAAATCATAGAACTAAAAATACCCAAAATTTTGAAATTAACTCCCAATTAAACTCAGCTAATTAGTAGCCCCTTTCGCTAAGGCATGAAACAAGTGAATACATGAGTAAAAAGAAGTAAATAAATAGAGATCATGACTGTACTTCTGTAAACACTTCAACAGAAAAGCCTTTGCCTCAGAGGAGAGGTGCTCGGGGATCGGAGGATGAGATTTTGTTGTCCCAATATGAAAGAGGGCAGCAACCTGAAAGGATAAGTCTTTTTAAGTAGCCAGATAATGGGGAAAAAACAAATCAAATTTTATTTTACTATCAGTCTTTCCATAAAATTCAATTTTGACAATAGTATTCAAAATTTCATCAAAGAACTACCTCTTGATACTGCTGGCTCCATGGAGGTTTTCCGGTAGCCATCTCAATCACAGTACATCCAACACTCCATATATCAGCAGAGCTAAGAAATTGAATGAGAAAGTTAATGAACTCCAAAACTGAAAGTTCGTATAGCCAAAAAATTTGCTCTAAACAACAGAAAGGTGTGCAAGCATGTAATGCATGAATACAAGAATTACGTTTTGCAAAATCTTACACTGACAAAATTTTAAATTGGACCTATATAGCATCTAGAAATAACAGAATAATCTCATGTTAATAAAGACCTGGAAGGTTCGCTTACTTTGAACTTCAATGTGTTGTCCACAAGCATGACATTTTCAACATTGTACTATTGTCATTATCAACTATAAATTCAAAACAACAATTAAGCATCTAATTTCTATGAGGTTCTTTTGGGACAGAAATAAAACCTCTATTAAATGCAATAGTCAAGAAAAGTATTGGGTTTGATTATCCATGAGAAGAAATCAGAAAATGCTCTTACAAGCTATGCCCAATCTGGAGAATAACTTCAGGAGCCATCCAGTATGCAGTACCCTTCATTGACTTGGCACCATTTATAGTTGCCTGTATTAATAGACACCTAAATAATGAAACCCACGAAAAATTCACAAGGAATACCAAAACCTTTGTAAAAGAAAAAATTCATATAGATACCAGTTCAACTACTTTCTTGGATGCTCCAAAGTCAGCAAGTTTAATGCATCCCTTGTTATCAACCAGAATGTTTGCCCCCTGCAGTAAAACATTACGAATATTAAAAATTAAAAAAGAGAGAACAAGTGAAAGAGAATATTCTAACGATTGCCAGCTTAGCAAAACAAAGCAAATAAGCAATACCTTGATGTCCCTGTGCATGATTCCATTCTTATGAAGGTATTCTAGTCCCAGTAGCAGCTGTTTTGTATACATTCTTATAACCTGTTTGTTAAACCATTTTAAAAAGAGAGATCAGCATTTCAAATACTCGCATTTCAAAAATTCAGAGTAAAATCTTCAAAAAAAAAAGTAGAGTGAAGGAAAGAAACTCGGAGTTAACAGTCACTTACTGACTCGGGGAAAGATCCAAATTTCCCCAAAAGCGATGATATGGATCCACCAGGAACAAATTCCAGCAGAATGTTTAAAGAGTCATCCTCTCTAGCAGTTCCCAAGTATCTCTAACAAGCAACGGGAATAAAAATTAATTAAGCAATTACCCAACCAAAATTACTAGCAAAATAAACTTGAATATCATACTGACAACAATATTTGGATGTGAAAGATTCTTGAGAAGCTTCACTTCTTCCTCAAGCTCCTTCATGTGAGCCTGTTTCAAATCCAAAAAGAGGCATAACCAAGCTACTGTTTAGCATACGATTCTCATGCTAAAAGCCAAAAGGAAAAGCAAATTAATTGTAAGCTAATAGCCAAACACTTAAGTTTCAATACTAAAATTAACCATCAATTATACCAAAACATAATCCGCATGCAATTAAAATCAAAATCCACTCCATACCTGTGTTTTCTCCTTGGAAGCACTATTGGCCGCAATCAAAACCTATAAGAAAAATAAAATGCAAGTTTTAACAGCAAATCTATATAAATTCAAACATAAAAAGAACTATTTGTCCGAACAAGAATCAGCAAACCTGTTTAACAGCAATAAGCTCTCCAGAATCCAGATTCATTCCCATATAAACCCTACCGAACGCACCGCATCCAATCAACTCTCCTTTTCGCCATCGGATCGGCGGTGTGTCATCCTTTTTAGAAGGAGTAAGTGCTGGAAGAGGTGACGGCTTAGATAATAGACCGATTCGGGATTTGCGAATGCTGGAGCCGATCTTCTCCACAAAACCACTGAATCTTCCTTCCTCTCCAGTAGTGGATTTAAATACCAGGGATCGGCGAACCGATCCAAAGAGATCTTGCATTTGATGTATTAGGAGTTTTGGATTGGATTAGCTGTAGCCGGTGAGGCTAAGTGTGTGTTGTTTGAATGAAAGAAATGAAGAAAAAGAGACGTTGGAGAGAGGGAGAGAGATGTTTGTGAAAATTTGAAGCGCATAGGGTCCAGCATCGGATCGGTTCGGTTTAAAATCGAACCGAATTCAAATAAATCAAGTTAAATTAATTCATTTATAAAAAAATTGATCCGAATCAAAATATATTTAGAATTAAATTTAACTGAACTGAAATATTTCGATTTGATTCAGTTTAACCGATTTTATAAATTAATTTATTAATCACTATAAAACTATAATATTTATTAATTATAAAAATTAAAAACAATCATAACAAATTTATCAATTATCATAATCTTATAAATTATTATAAATAAAATCAAAATTTTGTAAATTAGTATAAAAAGTAATCATAAATTTATTAATTACTATGAATTAAATTTAGTTATTAAAAATTAAAAGAAATTATTATAGTTAATAATTTTATCAACTATTATATATCTAAATTAATTATAATAAAATATAATTAATTACAATAAAATTAATAATATATATATATATAATTCGATCGGTTCATTCAAATTGATTTTTTAATTATTTTCAATCAAACCGAATAAATAGAAATTTTTAAAAATAACCGAACTGAATAAACTGAAATTAATTCGGTTCAATTTACAATTTTGATTCGGTTTTGCGCAGCCGGAAGGCAGAGAAAAAGGCCAGGTGGGATATCTACTTTCAAAAATAAACAGTTATGATAAAATGATGGTTGTGTTATTTGCGTTTTGGCCTTTTGGATCAAATAGTTTATTTTACGCATTACCATATTAACTCTAAATCCTAAATTCAAAATTAATTTAGTAGTAGTATATTTTTTGATAGATTTTATATAAATTAGATATTAAACACATAATGTATCGTCATCGTCTAAATTATTGTTATTATTATATGGTAGGTATACTAATTGATTTTAGTTTAAATTCAACTCGGAGTGATAATAAATTTTAGCAAAATAACATTTTATATATATATATATATATATATATATATATATTAATACAATTTAATTAAAAGATAATTAAATTAAATCTTTTATATTTATGATTCGTCATTCCAAGGATAAGATAAATAGGAAATAAATTTAAAAATAAATGATTTTACTCTTATTCACCTATGGTGAAGTTCCAAGGGAAAAGGACCAAATATCTACTAGAAAAAAAAAAGTATTTTTATATGTAAGAAAAAAATAAAAAAATGTGTGAAATAATTTTGAGAATCTCAAGGACATTGAAAATACAAAATTTTTGAGAAGTGTTCATGTTAGCTCTCACATTTAATGTTAAGGTAATTTTTAAAAACTGATGAAATTTCACAGTAGAATAATTAATGATTCTTATAGAAATTATTTTTTTAATATTGTATAATTTGTAATTATAATTTTTATTTAATAAGTAATTTCTTATATTTTTCTTTGGATTATCGCAAAATGATAGAAAGGTTCTTGCACAATATAATAATCTTCCATATAAATTTACATTAGTTCTAGGTCATATAAAATTTAATAATATGAAAATTTAAATTTGATTTCAATTATGGTCAAACTCGATATCCAATTGATAAGAAGAATGATTAAAAATAAAAATATTAACTTGATACCATAAATTGTTAGGTGGTTGCTTTGGATTACGATACTCTAGTTGAAATAAAAAAAGTTTGTTTAATTTTGGTTTCTTATGAACAGGTTCAATTCTTAGTTGGAAAATAAGTTTTTTTGTTCAACTATCCAGTAATCTGAATTCGTGTCCTATTTGTTAAATAAAAAATATTTTTATTTAACAAATTAAGTGTTTTATATATATTTAAAAATACTTTGTTATTTTATATGTGTGAGTGAGAGCTACTCTCTTATGTAAAAAATATGTAGAACAAATTGTGAGAGTTTATTATGAAGAGTACAAGATTTGTATTTTATGTTTTGATGAAGCTTGTGATGAAATTTTTATTTGACTTTATTTTGTAATAGAATTAGATTGTTTGGGAATAATTGAATTTTAAGGTTTTCAGAAATATTCTCTTATTTTGTATCCCTTCAATTTATTAGTGATTTTTTTTTGCTCTTTTTGTCCATAGATGTAAGTTTATGTCAAACTATATAAACTCTGATTATTTTTTTCTTCCCTTATTTTTTTTATTGCATTCATTTTGTCCAAACAAAATTTTGTTCAGCTGGGATTTCCCTATTTTAAAAATAGTGACTTAGAAAATAATATAATCCGTTTGGCAAAAAAAAACACTGAATTTATCTATTTTTTAAAAAAAATATGTATTATCAATAAATTAAGATAATCATACAATATCTACAATAAAAATTCAATTTGATAAGAGAGTGTTAAAATTTAATAATTAAAATTTTAAAAAAAACTACATATAACATCTTCTACATACTTTTCGAAGAGTTTTGATATCTAAGTATATTTTAAAAATGGAACTCCCATCAATATTAATTGAATCTGTTCATAAATCGCTTTTATTTTATATTGTAGATCAATAATAATTTGAATCAACAAATACAAATTTATATGAGAAATCTTACAAAAAATTCTATTAAAGGAATAATTACCACAAAAGAGAAGAAAATACCCGATGAGAAGAAAAAAGCTTCCTAAAAGGAGAAATAAACTAGATCTATAAAGATGTAAAGTTATTAAAGGTAAAAAAATAAAATAAAACACATAAAATGCAGAATTTGGAGACTGCCGTTGGTCTGAAATGAAGAAGGAGAAGATGAGCTGATAGAGTGACAGAGAGAAAAAGAGGGGAGAGAGGGGAATGTTCAATATAAAATTTTTGAATCTATCTTTTTAAAATGGAATAAGTATACATTTTTTTTAAAAAAAAAAAGAAAAAATAAATCAAAAAGTTCTTGGTCCAGTCCACACCGTTTAGCAGGATCAAATACCAGGAGAGAAGCCCATTCACGCTTCCGGTTCCCAAGAGGATTCGCCTTTTTTGCTTGCCAAACTAAACTTCATAATTTGATTTATTTGTACCCATATGTAAGATGCATCTGTTTCTCTCTGCGTCACTTTCAGAGAGGCCTTTTTACTACATTAGCAGCACCTACAGTTTTAGCTCTGCTAAATTTCTAGATATTTTATCACCTTCTTAATCTCTTCCTCCCTCTTCTTGTGTTAGCTTCTCTGTCTATTTGGACATATAAAGCATGGCTTTTGATCTGGAATCCTTGTCAGAGGCAACTTCAGGAGCCATTGGTGCTTTGGTTAGCACCACTGTCCTGTACCCTCTTGATACCTGCAAGAGTAAATATCAAGCTGAACTCAAAGCTCACCATCAACAAAAGTATAGGTAAGATATTTTGTCGGGTCCCACTTACGAATCTCCTTCAGATATTTTTGCTGTTTTAGTTCTGCAAGTTGGGGATGGCTTCGGATTTCTTGTGCAGTTTTTGTTTTTGGAATTGTCTTAGTCATTTATCACAAGAATCAGTTGCATGATGAGTTGTTTTCTGTATGAATTAGTCAGCTGGGTTATATTGATTGGTACTTGATTAATTTTTATGGGAGGATTAAAGTTTTTAAATTTTCATGTTAATTCATGTGACTAAGAGGAGAATCTTAATTCCTTGAATTTAGCATAGAAATTGTTTAACGCATTGCTTGAAAGTCATTAACTTGAGCAAGGATTTATTTAGGGAAGATTAACGAATAACAAAAACCTGCGACTTTTGCAGGAATATTTCTGATGTTTTTTGGGAGGCAATTTCTTCCGGTCGTGTTCTTTCATTGTACCAGGGCCTTGGTACTAAGAATTTGCAGTCTTTTATTTCACAGTTCATATATTTCTATGGGTACAGCTTCTTTAAGAGGTTGTACTTAGAGAAAAGTGGTAACAAAAGGATTGGAACAAAGGCAAACTTGATAGTTGCTGCTGCTGCTGGAGCTTGTAATGTCATAATCACTCAAGTCAGTCATATCTCAGATTTATTATTTTTGTGCTTTATAAGAATAATTCATAATTGATGAGTGTATATATATATATATTTGTTTCTTTTTTTTTTCATATTTCTGGGTTTCTTTGTGTGATATGGTATTCGAAATCTGAATCATGTTATGAAAAAAAAGGGACAGTGAATTTTTTGAATCCTAATATGAGGCATCCCGGTCTATGCTTTTGTTATACAGCCCTTGGATACAGCTTCATCGAGGATGCAAACAAGTGCATTTGGGAAATCAAAAGGGCTTTGGAAAACTCTTTCAGAAGGCACATGGAGTGAGGCATTTGATGGTCTTGGCATATCTCTTCTTCTGACATCAAACCCATCCATTCAGGTATCTTGACTCTGCTTTTAGTATCAGGTTGTCTTTGTAGCTTGTATGGAGGACTAGATTTAATGTTGCTGCTTTTCTCAAATCTCTAAAGTGGAAAACAACTCCAATTCTGTACCAATGTCTTTTGAAAAATAGCGTATGCATCTTGTATGAAGTGAAGGATGCAGGTTTAAGCAGTAGGGATAGTGCCTATAGCTGAAAAGGCCAGGGACATTATTTGGTTTTTGAAAGCACTGGTTAGTATTTGGAACAGGGAATGAAAAACTTTTTTTTATTTTTTGGATTGCTATATATGTTGGAGGGGAGAGGAGCATTCTTCATTTGGAACAAATTCCTAGAAAGATTATTAGCTTTACCCATTTTTTGTGCTCTAGATTTCTGGTTTGCATTTTGGGGCGAGCCCAAGTAAGTTTGACAAGAGTTCAAGAATTTGTCTATTAAGCTGATGGGATAATTCTTTATTCAGTACACAGTATTTGATCAGTTGAAACATAGACTATTGAAGCAGCAGCTCAGCAGATCTGATACAGATTCATCACCAGAAACACTTTCTGCCTTTTCTGCTTTTGTTTTGGGTGCAGTTTCAAAATGTATTGCGACATGCATAACATACCCAGCTATCAGGCATGTGGACGATTCAATCCTAAGCATTTTACAATGTTCTTTTAACTTCCCTTCATTATACTTCAAATTGCAATAATCAATAAATTCTATTTTAAAAGATTAACAAAAATGGATGTGAAGATCATTTCTTTCAATCCCTCTTATTTTAAGCATTGATCGACCCTTTGACCTGTAAGATTTGTAATCTTGGCAGGTGTAAAGTGATGCTTCAAGCAGCACATTCAGAAGAGGATGGGATTGACAAGAAAGAAAAACCAAAAGCAGTTTCAAGTGCAATATACGCCATTTGGAAAAGGGAAGGCATGCCCGGTTTCTTCAAAGGATTGCCGGTCCAGAACCTGAAGACAGTGCTAAGTGCAGCTTTGCTTCTGATGATAAAAGAGAAGATTGCAAAGACTGTATGGATCCTAATGCTTGCTATTAGAAGGTATTTGCAATGCAGATGTTACAGGACTTGAGCTCTGTCGCATTCTAAATATGTGCAAAACGAGAAACAATTCAAACCACTTCAGATACCTCAGAAGATGCAGCGACTGAGCAGACTTCGGTTCACTTTTCTTTAGCTCTTCTGAATAGGAACACTAAAAAAAGGAAAGGAAAACAAGCAGTATGAAGTCAACAGAAGTAGTAACGAAGTGAACACATTTTGTTTGCTAAAAATGAAGCAAGTGTAATTGGCAATTTTTTTCTCTTCCCTCACTGAACTACAGTATATAATAACATCAGAGAAAATTGACTACCACTAAATTTAATAGATATTTCAGAAATTAATCTAATTTATTAATATAAAATAGTTGTGATTATTGGATATACTTACGTTTTCCTATTCAGTACTTTCTCTTCTGACGCTCTCTTAGAATCAAATGGTATGCCACATTTAGAAGTTTAATTACCCAGTTTTAATAGCCGTATATTAATGAATTCATGTATGCTTTTTGCATCTATTTTATTTTATTCTTGATGAATAGATTTCTGCTTTTAGTGGAATTTAATTCTTAATTGCTATCCGAGCCTTTTAAGTCAATTCATCAGGAATTTAGTTTTTATATTATCTGGATTCTCTAATTTGTGTGCAATAGCAGATCTAGGAGCCTAAATGCAAAAATTTATGTATTATTTTTTTTCACAATGTATGGTTTTTTAGAAATATATTAATTATTATTAAATAAAATATTTTTTAAAAAAATATTTATATTTTGACTAAGCTTATTTATTTTTTAAATAACTAATTAGAACTTATTTAAATTATTTTTTTACCCTTGCAGTATAAATTTATATATTATCACATGCATTTTTTAAAAGTTAACGGTGCGATTATCTAGTCGAAAGTGAACTTGGCGCCGCCAGTGTGCCATGTTTTTGGTTGAACATATTGTCTGGCTTTTATTGGACCGAGAAAAGCCTAATTAATTAAACAAAACAACCACCCAAACTAATTAAATAAAAGAAACCACCTTTGCCTCCAAAGTCACCATCCTTCTGGATTTTTGTTTCCGTGGTCACCGCCCCGATGGAAGAGACTCCAATTCTCTGATTTTCCGGTGGTTTTTTCTTCGTCTTTCCATTTCTAGGTCCTTGGTTTGGGGTCATCTCGACATGTTTTGGGACCAATAGAGTGCGACGGCTACACTAGGCCGCGGAGAAGAAACGGCCAACGGTGGTCTCCATGTTGAAGGCGGTCAGCAGCGGTTTGCCATGGCCACTGCACTTCAGTTATTTTATTAAATAATAATTAAAAAAAAAAAAGGGGATGAGAAGAAGGTGCAGAACTTGGAGAACACGAGAATGGGAGTGGAGATCATGGTGGGAGTGGCGGGAGCAACTTTTAGTTATTAGAATCTAGATTTTAATTTTTGGGTCTTTGTTTTCAAAGGGTCATGGGCTAGGCTACATTTGGACTTGTCATTTAGGGTCACGGGTTTCGGTTCTTTTCTAAAGTTTTATTTTTGGGTCAAAGGGAATAAATGGTTACGGGCCTGGGTAAACAAATTACGGGTCCAAGATAATCTATTACGTACGCCTTAAATTTTTTGTTTTATTTTAAGACAATAAGTAGGGCTGGCTCATTGGTTTTGGGCTTCTTTTATTTATGGACTAGCCCATTTTGGTTTAATAGAATGTGCTCTATTAAATTTTGGGCCTTTTTTCTTTATTTATGGGCTAGCTTTAATAATAACTATTATCTATAATAATAATAATAAAGGGGCCCATTAAGTGGTGCAGGATCCGGATTGGGTCAACCCGACCCGGTCCAACATTTAGGATCAAGCCAATGTTGACTTTGACTATTGACCAATGGACAAATTTTGATTATGTTGACCTATTTTGATCATTTTGACCCGCCGTTCATCGAAGTTGACCATAGGTTAACGTTCACCAATATTAAAATAAATAAATAAAATTTAGATGGAAAATTATAAATGCAATGTTTGGTTTGACTACATGTAAATAAGAATTTTATTTTATAACAATTTTAAAATTGTTTTAACGAGCATTTTTGGTAGTTTATTAATAACCTGGTTGAAGTAGCAACCTGGCAAAGTGAGCACTCTTATAAAAAAACTTAAGTGGAACTATTAAAGTATTGTGGTTAATGTTTCATACGGGTAGTTATCGACCCAAAGAAAGATTTCTACCGTCAAGTAGAATCTCATAATCATATGCGCTGGTGAACTTAACAATTATTAGGTGTTTGTTGTGAGTGTTTTGTAGTAAATGCAATTATTCCTACTCAATTAGCTGCCAATGTAAATAACATTCCTGAGTCGAATGGAACTAATTTCATAGTTTGGAAACAAAAGATCTTGATTTATCTAGGTTGTATGGATCTTGACTTGGCACTTAGGGAGTCATGCCCACCTAAGTTGACAGATGATAGTTGTAACACTTATAACCCTTTCGTATATACCGTCGTATACCAAATAGATAAAAAGTATTATTTTTCCGTAATTTTTTTATACATAATAATAATAGTAATAATAATTTTTGAAATATACATACAAACTAAAATTTATTAATAAGCAGAAGTATATATAAAAAAATTCTCACACTTACTCACTTATACAATATATGATACATCATACATGACTTGTAAATTTTTATTTGCATAAAATTAATTCCAAATAGTAAAATATGATTAAAATAATCAACCCGCTCATGGTGACTTCTACTGCTACTTGACTCTATACTGTGAGGCTTACTTTTAGCGATACTATACTTACAAGGCTTGTCGCTCTATCTTCATTTCAAATTTACGCGAGAGAAAAATAAACTTCAGCATTGAGTTACACAACTCAGTGGTACAATAATTTATAATAACAATAATTTATAGGCAACAACAATTATAAATTCCTTTATCAAGATCAAGCCATAATATCATATAAAATTCATTTCATTAATGTTATTGTATTCTCATAAAAAATTATTATCATGCCCATATATTAAATCACCATAGACTAACTTTAGGAAAAAGAGGGATACATATCATCTCATAATCCTAGAAAATCCATCGGATCAAAGGAACATAATGTGAATAAATTATTTTGCTCGGTTCCAGGAAACCTAGTAGACTAACTATATGTATCATACAACCATAGAAAATCCATCAGGCTGTAAAATATATCATTTAACCACAAGAAACCCATTGGACCAATAAACCCTATTGACATGTCAATAACTCACTAAATCGTTGTTTATACTAATATATGAGCTAAAATATCAAATATTATTTTCATATACTTATTCAAAATATCATATCCATCAAATCCTCAATAAAGCATATAAAAATGCTATAATAAAATTTCTTTCATAAAACATGTCATAACAAGTATTTAAAAATAATTTGTTGTTATCGAAAATTTTACACTTATCATATAAATTAATTTGAAAAAAAACTTATTTAATATCATACTTTAATTATTTTATAGCTAAAATTATAAATTACTGTACAGACCTTAATTAACGCTTGCTGGTATCCGCCGACTCTTTTTTCTAGTCTGCCCTTGGCGCCGATTCTGCTGTCACTCATGAACAACATATAATCTCTAATTAACTACATAACTATACTTAATTTATGATATATTAAAAATAAAGTCCAATGATCATTTTCGGCTCTCACGCATACTGAAAAGTTTTATTAGAGTTAAATCTCGTTATGAGCTTTCAACACATAATTCGAGATTTCAGTCGTTTGACATGCTTTCCAAAGTGACCGAAAATTTTCTATATTATTTTCTTTTATAATATTGTATTTCACTTATTTTTTTCTCATCCATAACTATTTTTCTCCATTTATTTCCCTTTTTTTCTCTTAAAAATTCATATTAATCCAACAAAATCTTCAAAGAAATTTCAAATATATTCGTATAATTACTTTAACTCATCTCAATATAATTCAATACTTTTAGGTTTCTAAATATATAATACACCTGATCAACATATAAAATAACTCCATAATTAATAATCCTTAATTATTAATTTAATTACTTAATATATTAATATTTTAACTTAACTGATAATCAGCTCCATTTAATAATATAAAATCCAATTATTTACCAAATAATCTCCAATAAACTTCAATAATTATGCAATTCAACTAAACTAATTAATCACCTTAATAATAAAAATATATTTAAACTTCACAAATAAATTTATATCTCACTATCTAAAAACAACTAGGAGGTGTGCTTTGTACCAGATGACTTGGTTTAACGAGCTGAAGATTCTGTCCAAAATACTCGATCAGTGGTCGTCGGACTTTGATAATTGGAAAATTTTCGATGACGGAGGATTGATTCGGATGGTACCAAAAGAAATCTTGAGGTGTGAATAGTCCAAATATATAAGTTTTGTGGCCTGAAAGTGGCTGAAAAAGTATAGATCTGCAAAAATTTGCGGCAGCTTAGACGAGAGATTCTGATTCCGATTAGCCTTCAAATTGTGGTTTTCGGAGCTTAAATTATACAGACCAAGGTTTTTCGGCATTTTGACTCCATTTCCACTGTTAGATTTGAGAAAAGAAGCCATAAAATATGAAAAATGGAAGAGCAACCTTGAAATTCGATCAATTTTTAGAAAATCAGATGTTGCTGGAGTGATAAGAACGTGGAGAGTTACTTCTAATTCGAATTTGGTGAATATCGGATGTCGTTTGGTTAATGAATGAAGATAATAATGGTATAGAGAGAATGAGAGAAAATATGAATTTTTTTCACTTGGATCTTTGAAACCTCTATATTTATATACTTAGAGACAATTTTGTAATTTTCTATAAATTTCTAATTTTTAATAAAATTTTACTCAAATAAAATTATTAAGTCTCAAAATAAATTAAGAAAAATCTTAATTAAGCAAAATTAAAAAAAAAAGGTGTTACAATAGTACCCCGGAACAACGAAAGACAATGATTAACTGGGAATGCTTTAGCTGCATGAGTTTGATGATCTTGCAGAGTTCAATCCTAGAGACTTTTCTTAAAGCCATGATAAAAGAAGAATATGCCTTGAAGTTTATTAAACAATTGGAATAGGGCTTTGTAAAAATCCATAAGGCAAAGACAATTGCATTTTTACATAGATTAACTTCCATGAGGTATAGTGGTTTAGGGGATATTCGGGAGTATATTCTCGAGATGTCTATATAATCTCAAAGTTGAGGGTATTGAAGTTAGATCTTCAGATGATCTATTGGTATACTTTGTTTTAATGTCCTTGCCTCCTCATTTTAGTCAGTTTGAGGTGAGCTACAATTGTCAAAATAAAAAGTGAATAGTTAATGAGCTCATCTCACACCTTGCGCAAAAGGATGATAAGAAGAGACATAAGAAAGTTGAGAGTGCACATTTTGCATCTTCTTCCAAGGGCAACATGAAAAGGAAGAACAATAAGATTGTGGAAAACAATGAGAAAAAAAGAAGCAAAAGTCTAAGGATTTCAAGGACAATAAGTGTTTTTTTTTGTAAGGACCATTCTCATGTGAAGAAGGATAACCCTAAATATCATGTTTGGCAGGTGAAGAAAGGTATGCCTTTAACTCTTATTTATTTAAAGGTTAATATTCTTTCAGTGCCTAGGTATACTTAGTGGTTAGATTAGAGAGCCACTACTCATCTAAGTATATCTATGCAGGGTTGCGATTAATATCGTTTGCCAATTAATGATGAAAGATTCATTTACATAGGAGACAATAATAAGGTTAAAGTTGAATCAATAGGAATATTTAGGTTATCTTTAAAGTCTAGTTTTGTGTTAGAATTAAATGAGACATTTGTTGTACTGTCATTTAGACAAAATTTGATTACAGTTTCTATTTTGGACAAAAAAAAGTTATTTTTTGTTCATTTGGTAACAGACATATTGATAGATAATTTGTATCTGTTTAATACGTTAACTTTAAATTAAATCTTGCATGTTAGTATGTGTGGCATTAAACAAAAAATTAACCATTTAGAATTCCTATTCATTTTGACACAAATGTTTAGGTCATATATCTAAAAAGAGAATTGAAAGGCTTGTGTCACAAAGAATACTCAATACATTTGACACTTTAACCAAAAATGAAGTTTGTGTTTAGTGCATAAAAGGTAAAATAACAAATAAACAAAAACATGGGAGCTGACAAAACTAAAGAGGTCTTAGAACTGGTGTATACAGATATATGTGGGTCATTCCTTACAGCTTTTTGGAATAGTCAACAATATTTTATTACATTCATAGACGATTGCTGTCGTTATGGTTACCTATACTTGATATATGAAAAGTGAAAGGAATTGGACATGCTTAAAGTTTTTAAGGTTGAAGTTGAAAACCAACTGGACAAAATGATAAAATTTGTTAGATCTGATTGTGGTAGTGAATATTACGGTAGAAATGACAATACCAGTGAACAATGTCTATATCCATTTGCTTGATTCCTAGAAGAGTGTGAGATCGTCCCTCAATATACTATGTCAGGGTCTCTTAGCATAAATGGGATGGCTAAGAGATGAAATATGACCCTTAAGTATATGGTAAGAAGTATGATTAGTCATACAACCTTGCCTCACTCATTCTAAGGAGTATGCTCCTCTTCCTATAGTTATTCCTGGTTTTTGTCCATGATTTATTCATGGGAAAATTTCAAAACGAGAACAATATTTGATTCCATAAGACAATGTTGAGCTTATCCAAATCTAAATATTTAAGACTCTGATCAACAAGCCATTGAGCAAGCTCAGCAACCTTAACAGGTAGTGTTGTTAAAAAGGTCTACTAAAGAGTCAAGAAGTGCAATTCCATATAATTACATTGTGGAATCCCATCACTCTCTTGGTTGCAATCCAATGTTGCCTACCCGGATTGTTATGGTATCTGCCTAGCATCCCAACAATGAACACATCACTCTCTTGGGATGCCAAGATAACAGACAATTTACTTAAGGTTATGTGTTTACATTAGCCGGATGAGCAATATCTTGGAAGAGTGTTAAGTAATCACTCATTGCTTCTTCCACTATGAAAGCAGAGATTATGATTGCTTCTTCCACTATGAAAGCAGAGATTATGGTGTGCTATCAGATATTTAATCAAGTAATCTTGCTACAAAATTTTATATCAGGGATGGAAGTGGTTAATGAGATAAAAAGACCACTCAAGTTGTTCCGTGATAGTAGAGCCGCAGTCCTTTTTTCAAATAACAATATGAGTTCATCAAAGTCCAAACAAATTGACATCAAGTTCCTGGTTGTGAAAGAAAGAGTTCAGAGTGGTCAAATTAATATTAAGCATGTTCATATAGATTCTATGATTGCGAATCCATTAACTAAAATATTAGCTTTGAAGGTCTCTATAGAGCATAGGGCTCATATGGGTTTTAATGCATTAGATGATGTTTGAGTTCAGTGGGAGTTTATACTTTTACATTTGTGCTCTGTTGACTGTGTCATGACACCTGTAATTATTTGATTTGATTAATTCAACATTCAATTTTATTTCAATCTAATTACCTCTTTCATTCAATTTTAAGCTATACAATCTCATTAGTTAGGATCATTTGGAAGTAAGCATGTAATAATCACATTGACATATAACTTCCATACTACACATTCACACCCAATCCAGATCGTTTAGTTAAGTTGATGCATATGATCAATGGTGGGTCGAGCTAACAATTGGATTCAGCGAACACTCATTTGGTTTATGTATTAATAAGGCTAATGACCAAAACTGGTTAAGAATGGCAGTACTTTATCAGCTAGCTACTAAATATATAGTGTAATTTGCGTCAACTTTTTCGCACAACCATTAGTCTAGTGTTAATACATATGAATATATAGTCCAAGTGGGATATTGTTAGATACATGGACTTAATTCAAGTGCAATTTGCACGTTGAACATTTAGATATGTGAATGCATATGCAATTGCTTAATTAATTATGTGATTATAGTCAAATTATAATTATTAATAGCTCGATTAAATGATCATATAATTTAATAATGGGTTAAGTTATTTTAATTAAAATTAAAGTGTGGTATGCCTTCAAAGTATATGTAGAAATTCGAGAACTATTACTAAATTTGATGGACATTTTAGTAATTAGTCTAATTTATTAATATAAAAGGACTATGATCCCTATATGAACGTATATTTTCCTATTCAGTTACTTTTTCTCTGAGAATCAAATGGTAAGTAGCATTTAGAAGTTCAATTATCCAGTTTCAATAGTTGCATATCAATGGATCCAAGTATTTCGCATTTGTTCTATTTTATTTTTGATGAATGTAACATGATATTTTTGTTTTTAATAAAATTTAATTCCTTAAGTTTAGAACAAGAAGAAAGAGCCCCATCAGTAGAAATAGCAAGTGAGAAACAAAACTGAGGTTGTTTGTCAGGTTGGCTACGTTGTGAGTCACAAAACTTCCCTTAGGAGTGCTAGTAGTCAGAACAACGACAATCCAGTTACCATCAGATCCAATCCCAGCTCCTGTATAATTGGAGTCATAGAGAAAACCCGAGTATTGGGTCTCTCTGAAGTTCGCAAACACAAGGCTTGGCTCCAAGTTAGGAACACAAGCGAGCAGTGGATTTCCATCTCGTGTTGGAGACATTTAGTGAGAGTGTTTTTATAATATTTGATTGAGTTTGAATAAAAGTTGTTTGTGTGAGTATTTTATTTCAATGCAGGTAGAGAGAGATGTGAATAAAGTACTACAAAGCAGGTTTTGCCGCTATAACGCTCTACAGTAGTTTTATCTAGTCTAAGTTTCAGCTGAAGGAGGTAACACAGAAATCAATGTTTATTAATTGCTACTTTAAGGAAAAAGAAATTCAGAGAAACACAGCAAACTTCGATGAGAATAATATGAGCCCACTTTATTTTGCAGTCTGAACTTGCAGCAAAACTAGCTTGTTCTATCATCTATGAAACTATTATGAACTCAAGTCAACTTTTTTTATAAACATAATTTAACTGGTTCTTGTCCCTGCACGACGACTAATGACATACCAGCACACAAGACAATATCAAAAGAAAACAGATAAACAGAAACAGCAACAGTGTAAACTTGCGGTAACCTTTAACAACTTAAATACACAAGAAGAAAACAAACAGCCAACCAGGAAAGACGCGTTGGATGATATTTTCCCTTCGTAAAATGTGGTTAATAGAAATGCCCTAAACTTGCGGTAACCTTTAAAAACTTAAATACACAAGAAGAAAACAAACAGCCAACCAGGAAAGACGCGTTGGATGATATTTTCCCTTCGGAAAATGTGGTTAATAGAAATGCCCTAATTCCTCCTCAATTAACACTTGGATTTGAACTGCATGAAGCACTCGTGTTAGTCTGGCGGAATTAGCCATATGGGGCCAGATGAAGCTGGCATTTTTGAGGTCCTAGTTCATCATCTGGACGCTTTAATTCTGACTTATCAATAGTTTTAAAGAAGTATAGCACAAGATACATAGGTTCAAAATATGTGGGATTGGGGATTAGATCTGCATTGATCCTTGGATTAGGAACAGATTCCACAGTGTATATGTAACTAGACTTGGATGACAAGAAAAAGTGACTTGGATGTAAACTGCAGGTTCATGGTTATCTTAAAATATGTTCTAATAATCCTCCATCAAATGACATCAATTACCGGACAATTAAAGTTCGTCATACATAATCAGAAATAAGGCAGGTGGTGTCTTAAATGCTGATGAGACAAAACACGAGGAATACAAGTCACTGAATGCATAACATTGGTGATTATGGATGCTGCCTTTTTTTTTTTTTTCCATTGCCAGCCTTAACATAGAAGATATGAGTGATTTGGATTTATCACCTTTTTGTTTGGTAGATATGGTAGCCATCCATTTGAACTACTATTATCACTAATTAATGCATCTGGTACATAAGATGCTCCTATATTTAAACTTGTGGGGCAGCAAAAAAAAGAGTTCCAATCAACTACCATAATGCTGCAATATGCGAAGAAGATTGAATTAGCTAGCCCTGAAAGACATAAGTTGGATTGACTTCAGCCAAACAAACAATCTTGTTAATTATATAACCCTAGCCTTAGATCTCTTATCTTAGTAATCACGTAGCTCACATTATTATGAAATGTATCCAGTTGTACAAAATGCATATATGTACAAGAGCATCAGATTAATTGGCAAGAAAGAAAAAATCACCTATTAGCAATCGGATCTCATCTAAAGAATCAAAATATAGAAAAGGAAAGAGTGTTCATGAAAATCTACAAGTGAATGAACTTGTAGAGAGAATCTGCAAGTGAATGAACTTAAATTAGAAAAAAAAAAAAAAAAAGCTTTAATGCTTACCACCACATCTGACATAAACAAAGGATGGAGAAGAGAAAGAATGGAAGCAGAACACGGAGTCTTGAGGATGCCATTGTGGTTAGAAATGGTGTTGCTGCAGAACCAAGGAGAGAGAGAAGGTGATGGGTCTTAAAAAAGAGCAAGTAGGAAGACTGTTAGTTTCTTACAGTCATCGGTTGGGCTGGGTGTTAGTTACGGTCCATCTGCCTCCATTTCTTTATTTAGAAGCATTGGCCCACTGAAATAAACGACATCGTTTGAATACACAACCATGGCCCCTAAAATTTTGACAAAATTCTTACATTTTTGAATTCTATTTACTCTCCACGTAATGTGAATCTTTTCAAGGTTTTGAGTAAATAAAAAAATTATTAATAATAATTTAATAAGATTTTAGGGATATATTTGCATCTTATTTTTATTTGTTTAATTTAAATATAATAATTTTATATCATTATATATTTACATGAGACAATTTGGTTCGAGAGTGGATAAAAAAAAGTAAACTTCCGACCTTTTTTTGGTACAAAAAGGTGAGAAAATCTCACAAGAAGAAAAAATTAACGAGAATAAGTAACTCTGTAGACATCATGTATAAGCCAAAACATCATGCTCAAAGGAGGATGTGAAAGAAAAAGGATTCCCATATTAAAGGATTGAGCTTTGATAGCCAAAAAATTAGCTACAAAATTTGCTTTCCTATACATATGTCTGATACGAATGTCTTCAAAATGGGAAAACAATTATTTCACAACACTAACCAAAGAGTAACAATCAGTTTGAACTCTCTAGTTCCGTTAAAGCAACTCCACAACATATTTGTTATTCGTTTCTACCACCAACTTTCTAATATTCAAGGAATAAGCAAGTTTAATGCCTTTATAGAAAGTCCATAATTCAACTTTATTAATGCCACATGATCCCAAGTTCATGTCATAACTTTGAATGTAAGAGCCATCCTCATGCCTCAAGAGACTTCCTCCATAAGCTCGACCATCAAAGCAAAGAAAAAAAGTTATTTGTGTCATATCTGCTAATTTAGATTTTGAGTCGCACGGGTCGCTAAGTTAACGTGTTGGACCGACTGGTGTCTAAATTCAAATTTTGAATGGAAATTAATCAAAATAATTATTAGTAGTTATTAGAAATCATAAATCAAGCATATTAAAATTGTGAAGATGTTAAATTACAGTAAAAGACCTAAGTGAAAATTTTAGAAAGTTTTGGGATCAAATTGTAATTTATCAAAATTTGGAGGATCAATGAGATATTTACTACTTAAATATATGATTTTAGACTAAAAAATATGAGATGACTGGCTACCTTAAGGAAAAGAAGAGATTGATATGTTGATTAACATAAAAATCAAGTACTAGTCAAGATATAAGGGTCTCATATGCAGACTTTTAGTTTTCTTTTCTTTTCTTCTTTATTCCATTAAGCCTAGAATTTTTTACAATTCATCTCCCTAACTTGTTTCACCATCTTTCCTCCATAGCCAAAACTTGTTTTTAGAGAAAGAAAGAGAGAGAGAGAGAGAGAGTAAAGAGAGAAAGACAAGATAAAGTCATATTCATGCACAACTAAGCTTGGGGAAGCTAGAGGGTACAACAAAAAAGGAAGATAAGCAAGATAAAAGGAAAGAGAAATCTCTAGAGTTTTGACCAATAGGAGAAAAGAGTAAAGGTAAGATGCTCTTTTTCTTTTCTACAATTTTCTCTAAAAGAATATAAGGTTTTGAGCTCTTTTAGAGCATGTTTTAGAGGAGAAAGAGTTTAAGGTTTTAAAAAAGAGAAAATAGGGTTTAGAGTGAGATAAGATAAGGTAAGGTTCTTTTATGATATTTTTATGTATTTTAGGAAAACAAGTTGAGAAGGAACAAACAGAAAGGAACAAAGAAAAAAAGTAGAAAGTAAAGAGTTAGAGTGAAAAGAAATAAGAGATTAGTGCATAACTTAAAGTAATAGTCTATATTTTAACATAAAATTATATGACATAAACATTTGGCATATTAGTTAGTGCTTATAATGCATTTGATAATAAATTGTTGTATGAAAACTTTAGATTGATATGAGAAAAGTGATGTTATGTGAATTGTTGATTTGCTTATCACATGTTAGGAATTTGAGCATGTTATAAACCTGTAAATGGTGGTAAAATCATTGTATGATAAGTTAAGAATCTTATGGATGCATGTTGTGGAATTTTTACGGCTTTAAAAAATTTAGAATGAGATTTTCTAGTAGCTAGTCACGGATGTGAAGCTTCAGTCATGAACGTGACTTTTGCATGGAAAATGATACTATTCATTCCAAATTCATTCAAGGCTTGAAACACTGTTTGGACTACGAATGTGAACCTTTCAACCATGGTCATAAGGCAACACACTTTAACTTATTCATGGGCGTGAACAATGAGTCCCAGTTGTGAATGTCGTGTTTTCTATAAATTATATATTTGTTATTTTAGTAAGGAATTTAAATTAAAAGGATCAAGCTATGTTAGTTATTCAATGAATTTTGAATATGTATATGTTGATAAAAGTGAAATTATAACATTTTGTGATTCACCTTAAATGAAAAGAATGTGTAAAAAGAAATCAAAAGAAAATTATGAAATTGACAAAAAGAAAGTGTTTTAACTTGATAATGACATGTATTAAGCTTTAGAATACCTAACCTAAAACTAGAGTCTTGGATAGCTTGACATGTTAATCAGGAGTTTATTAATACCGATGATGATACATATATTAATATCGGTGATGACATATATATATTAATATCGGTGATGACACATATATTAATGTCGGTAATAACACATATCTTAATATCGATGATAACACTCATATTAATGCTGATGATGATATTTATGTATTACGCTGGTGATGATACTTGTATACATATACCATTATGCCCATGTAATAACTTTATTATATCTGGATGACCAATTTCGTTATCTTGATTATTGGTTTTTAGGTATTATGGATATAAATAAGTTAATAATAGTACAAAGAATCTTATATAAATTATATTTGATAATTTTTTTATATATGCTAGTTAATCTAATATAACAATATGTAAGTATGAGATGTTAAGTAGTAGAAAATGTATGAAAACTTAGACATGTTATAAGTGCATGATATTGTAAGTTGCATGATATAGTATATTGTTTTACTTTTATGCATCACTAAGCCTAAAGATTAGTGTGAGAGTTTCTTTCACTCAAATATAATAAGGTTAGAGTAAAGAAGTGTATATAAAGCTAGCGGTAAGCTAGTCCAGTAAAGCAACATGTTTCAAACACTGTGGGTCATATTCTTTTGTATTTTTATTTTGAATTTTGTTTTGTAGCATTTATAATGTATCTTTATGTTTTGTATAACCACCAATGCTTTGTAAATAATACTTTTTTATATATAAAGTGTTTATTATTTCATTTATAATGTGTAAAGTTTTGGTATTGGAAAAAAAATGCAACTTCCATTATTTATAAAATGACAATTTTGACTAAAGTTAGCTTAACACTCTTTTATCCAGACAGGTGTTGCTTGGGTAAAGGGGTGTTACAACCTGAGTTTAGCTTGGCATATCCCTAAAGAGGTACCTTACAAGAAATATAAGTACTTTGTTTGACAGAAGGATAAAGATTGCTTGTAAGTTTAGCATGAATGTGTTCAATAGAATGGACCGTCATACAAATTTCATTGATAGTATTCTCAAAAGTGAGAACCTCTTCATTAAAGATGAAATTGTTACATCTTTGCCAAAGCCACCAATAGATCACATCAAAAACAAGGCTCCATAAAAAGTTTTACTTTTGTCATTATGAAGAAAGTTATCCTTTAACCAGTCTTGCAATAAGGAATTATGACATAAAAATACTGGCCATATAGGATGAAAGACAAAATGGCACCAGATAGGGTGGGACCAATTCCAGTCATGGATGGCATGAATAAAAGTCTCATTATCAGCTCCATATATATTGCAATGATCGTCTACAATTAGATGTCTTCGTTTTCTTTCAGCATTTGTAAGGAGATGATTATGATATAGCAGCCAAATAAACATTCTAATAAGTTGAGGCCCACCATCTCCAAATCTTGTCCCACAAATTAAAAAAAAACAGAATCATATTCCATGAGACCGAGGTAGGCAGATTTGATGGAAAAATCACTTGAAGGAGTCCACAGCCAAAATATTTCATCTTCACATATGGTTATTGATGAGGATAAATTGAAGCAATGTGTAAGAGAAGGCTAAAAGGTAATTTGTCCTCCAACAATCCCCAATTCCAAAAACTATTAAGCATCACATAGCTTGAGATTGGAAGAGTGTTTTCATCTGGCTCAATAATAATGTTGGCATAGTTTAGCAAGCTACGAAAGCCAAATACCCAACAGTCCTTCCAAAACCTAATGTGAAGACCATTTCCAATAGCCCAAACCATATTCCTATTTATCTCTATAATTGCCCCACAATTATTTTTCCAAAATAAAGAACAAATTTTAGGAGCTGATAAAGGCATTCTGATCGCCTTATAAACCTTATACTTAGAGGATAAAACCCTGACCTAAAGTAGATATTTTCTAGTCTTAAAGGGCCATGCAAGTTTCATAAATTGAGCTTTATTTAGTTCCACCATCGAACGTAAACCAAACACGCCTTTATTCTTTATACAAGTTATAGTTTCCCACGAGACCAAGGAAATCTTTTTTTTTTATTATGAGATCCACCCCAAAAAAAATTTCTAGCTACCTTTTCGATCCCATCACAAACAAATACAGAAAACTTTGAACATTCCAACTAGTAAGCTTCTATCTAACTTTATCAACTAAATACAGATAAACTTTCCTTCCTCTCTACGGATGTAAGAAGGGCACACCCAAATACCTGCTTAAGTCTTCAGTTTGTTTGAAACTTAGACCAATACTGATTTCTTTTCAAAGTGATTTAGAAACATTTTTGGAAATTGTTTTGAGTTTTCTCACCGCTCCCAATCTAATCAGAATAAGAGTTAAAATACTTCAGGATTTCTTTTATAACTTCAACCTTCTCAACTATCCCCCGCTCTCACATATATCGAGATCCAATAACTAAAATTTTTCTTATTATGCGTGTTTAACGCATAATTCGAGATTCCAATGGCCAAAATACTATAAAAAAATTCAAAATTTATTTGCTTTATTTTTCCTCATCCAAAACTATTTTTCTCTATTTATTTTCATTATTCTTCTATTTTTCATTTCCAACTCAAAAATTCTATTAATTCAATAAATGCTCTAAAAATTCTATATAAATTCTTATAATCACTTTAACTCATTTTTTTTATTTTTCATTATCAATTTCACCAAAACCACACTCAATTATTCCCAATAATTTTTTTCATAATTAGGCTAATGATCTAAAAATTTACCAAAATTTCTATTAAATATTTCTTCCACTCCAAAAACTATTTTCCATCTCTAAACACTCCATTTAACACAATTTTACCATTTTAAGGACAAATCCTCCCAAAATATTTTCTCAAAAAATTGGCAATAATTATGAAAATTTTCAAAAAATTCCACAAAAATTCCTAAAAATTATTTCCTTCCAATTTTTAGTTTTACCATCATCAACAACCTTCAATCCATTCATTTCAAAATTTTATTCAATTATTCAACATTTTTTCCATAAATCCTAACTCAACTTTTTCACCAAATTAATTTTCATTACAACATAACTTCAATTTCTACTTTAAATAAGCATCAAATACAATATAAATCTATATAAATTTGAAGAAAAAATGAAAAAAACTCACTTCCAATTTTTCTTGAAATTTTTGGCCAAAGGAAGAATGTTTTTCAAGTTTATTCCCCTTGGCTCCCAAAAATAATTTTTTTCTTGCTCCAAATACTTGGAATGTTGAAATATTATGAGATGGAAGTGAGAGAAGAGCTTAATCATGCTCCCATGGTGAACGGCGCAAAGAAAAAGAAGAAGAGAGGAATTTTGATGATTTTGGTAGATAATTCTAGATAATTATGAAAATTTTCTATTTATACCCCAATTAAATCTAATTAATCATAATTAATTCTTAATCTCACACCCTATTTCCCATTATAAAAATTAATTAACCCATAATTTTGATACATGACCCAATCTAAAACTTAATTAATTTTGACTTAAACAAATTTTTACCAATCACAAAATTTTCTTCTAATTAATTCATAATTAAATTTAATTCTCTAAAATTCAATCTCCAAACAACTTAATTCCATCAAATTAAATATTTCAAAATTATAAAATAATTTTCTCTACGATTTCGCCTAATGACCACCGATGCAAAAATCACATTTTTACTGTTTAATCAATTTTCTTAATTTGGTCCGTAAAAATTCATTTGTCATCCAATTTCTAAATTATCAGTTTTAAAAATTTTAGAATTCAATTGCGATCACATCGGCACCATTATAATCGTGAACGCATCTCTTTAACTTTCTCTATGAAAAATCAGGTTGTAAACTTGCACTAAAGATCATATTTTCACAATTTGAGCCCTTAGCCTTAAAATCTCACCTTATAACTTCACATATGACCTTAAATTATTATTTTATATATTTTGATATGTTTAAATCACATTTTCACAATCGGACAAAAAATCTAAAATTCAGCCCGCTCTAATGCCTCGATTTTGCGTGCATAACACGATATTGCATTATTTCATTTAATTAACTTCATATTCATATTATCATATTAATATAAAATTTTATATTTATTTATCCGTATTTAGACTTTGATTGGTACGCCTCTAATTTGCAGTATACATGACCGCAATACACATATACAGTTAAGGTCTAAATCGTGCATGACAATAAAGGTGACCCATATTCACTTAAACAAATAGCTTTCCAAGAACCTTTCAGGATCACTCGTTGAATACCTTGAGAGAGCTTTTCAAGACATAGGACAAATAAATATTGAGAGAAGAGATCACCCTGTCTAAGCCTCTTGTTGGATAGAAAATATTAGATCGAAAGCCATTCTATATAATCCTCATGGAGTTAGACTTAACACATCTCATAATAACATTTGCCAAGGAGAAAGGAATATTGGCATCCAAAAGAGTATATAACAGAAAATTGTAGTTGACTTTATCATGAGCCTTGGCTAGATCAACTTTAATAGCCATGAAACCTGTTTTTTCTTTTCTTAATTCTCATGTTATGCATCACTTTTTGGGCCACCATGATACTATCAACAAATTTTCTTCTTAGCACAAAGCTTAACTAACAATCAGAAATCAAGGTAGGCATAATAGTTTTTAGCTTATTGGCCAATTCCTTTGCAATGATTTTATAAGAAATATTACAAATAGAGATGGGGCAAAATTGTGATAAGCTCATTTGATTCTCCACTTTAGGAATGAGATAGAGCAAGGTACTATTCATTCTAAGATCAATATCACACCCTCCCAAGACCCATTCCATCTCAGTGCAAATAAAAGATCCCAAGATATTCCATTAATTTTGAAAAAATCCAGCATGGAAACCATCACTCCCTGACATTTTCCACGGTTTCATTTCAAATAAAGTATTATTGATTTCCTCGTTTCCCATTAGTTGTAATAAAAGAGACGAGGCATCTTCAGATAAGGGATGAAAAACATTTCTGATACAATAAATTGGTTGGACTAAGGTCTCTTCCATATATAGAGAGGAAAATAAAGAGAGCCATATCACAAAGAATGTGCTGATCCTCCACCCAATTTCCAGAGGTATCTTGTAGTTTGATTATTTTGGTTCTTCTCCTTTTAGTCATGGTCCTTTAATGAAAGAACTCAATATTACGATCTCTAGAAGCCAAATAATAACTTTTAGACTTTTGGTACCACAATAACTCTTCCTATAAAAGAGTTAAGTCTAACTCTTGTTTCAGATCTTTTTCTAGCTTCAATAGATTAGAATAGGGTTTCATTTGGCTTTCCATGACATTTTGAATCATTTGTAATATTGTAAGAAGATTTTTTTTCCTCTAGAAAATATTACAAAAGATATCATGATTCCATTTGTTTAGCGCCATTGCACTGTGGGTCATTAGGGAATTGTTGCTTCTCCAATTATTTGCAATGAAGGAACTGAAATTGTCATTAGTTATCCAAATTGATTGAAATTGAAAAGGTCTGTCAATTGTAAAAGGAACAAAACCACATATTTTCAAAAGGAGAGGTTTATAATTAGAGTGTAATTATTGGGGGGAGAGGGGGAATGGGTTGTCAACTCACTAGTTTTGATTTAGAATCGTCAGTTTATGGTTCATGGTTAGGTTGAACTGGCCATAAATCATCATTGTTCAAAACCAGCTGATTTTAATTCATGAATCACAAATATAGATGATTCAAATACACACACGCACACATATATATAATCCAATAACTATGAGCCTTAAATGACTATTTACCACTTAAATATTACTAATATATACAAATAAATAAATATTTATAAATATATAAAATAAAGCTTAACTAATACATAAGCCCAAAAATAATAGGCTTATGTTAAATAGTTTTTGCTACATGAATGACATCAAAAGGAGGAGTACTCTCCACTTTTATAAGAAAGAAGAACACAACTACTTTGCATTTAAGCAATGTAGGATAAATAAATACTTTTTGTGCATTTAATATGAGTGTATTATTCTTGGACTTGTATATATGAGTTAAGATGTATATATATATATATATATATATATATATATATATATATATATATATATATATATATATATACATGATTTGGGAAACGTTGGCTCTAGTTCCACAAAATGTGGAATCAACCCGAAATTAGCTCCTTGACGGGTTTAGACCGGTTCAAACCCAAAATCAACGTTGATTGGTTCTAGTTCAGATTTGATTGGATCGATTTCGGTCTAGTTCACAAGCTAAATCGGCTCGTTACTAGCCCTATCTTTAGAAACAAACTAGATTATATATCGGATCCCGTCCATGATGAATTTGTTAAAGCTTTTCTTTATTTGTTACAAATGTTTTTGGCATCATCAAATGTTTGTTATTTATATAGATTGAATCTATATAGATCAAATTAATAAATGCATACTATATAAATAAGATAATTTACATGATGCTATATCTCATTAATTAATTTAAAGAAATTAAATTAAGAAGTTTTAAAAAGTGTTTTTTTAAACCCCGATAATAAAATATTATTCGACATTAAAAATAAGAAGGGTATAGTAAAATTGAGAGGAAAAACCTAAACTTAAAACTAGCATAAGAATTAGAAGTCCTTGCTAACCGATGAACAACTGAATTTGGTTGCCTTCTAATTGAAATATTCCTAATGTGAGAGGAAATTTCTGGCAATTATGAACAATAACACCAAATTAAGTAAGATCTTCCTCGATAGAGTTTAGAGCTGTGATAATTTTTAGTGCATGGATTCGACAATACATGGCCATGACAATTATCTTCTATTTAGTTGAGAGAATGCCTAAGATCTAAAGCTTCGACAATATTAGTAAACAACCAGCAAAACTTGGCCAAAAGGGCAAATCAACCATTGAATTATACTTCAAAGTAAAACTGAGACCTTATTCAGTATAATCAAACATTTACTGCCAATTTGGTTTGCGGATTACTTAAACAATAAGATTAGTGTTAATATTGGATTTAATTAAGTCATAGGATTAGTTAAACTAACCCTTATTTGGTATAAATATTTTAATTCTAGTATTAACTAATACAAATTTGTAATATAATGTTTGGTACGAGAGTAAAAGTAATTGGATAAATTAGTAAAATAAGTAAATTATTTAAATATTATTTGTCTTATACTAAAATAAAACTATTTTTCGAAGAAAAAAGTAAAATAGTAAGACTAATTTAGGGTTTTCAATTTTATAAATATAGGATTAATTCTCATCAGAAAGAGACCAGTAAAAATATGGGGGAGGTGAATATTAGTTAAGATTTATTTTATGGATTTAGTAAGCCTTTCGGATTACTACGTCATGATTTTTTGAATCAAACACGAGTTTAATAAATAATTTTATAACTTAACTAAACAATTATATGTATGAAACGGGCTGTTAAAGTTTAACCCAAGTAAATATTGGTCATTTGAAGTCTCCCCATCATAATTTCCTACAGACGAAACCATTAATGCAACTCAGTTTGTATACATGAATTATTGATCCATCTGATAAACAGTGTAATTTATTCAAACCGCAGACGCAAGGTTGAAGGGCACGAGACCGCGGTCTTACGACACAAGCGAGCAAGGCACAAGTGCAATTCGTTGGATGCGACTGCGAGTTGAGTGCGGATGCAAATGATTGGCGCGATTGCAACCAGCAACCTCTGAATCTACTGAAAGATATTGAACGACATTGTTTTCTTTTAGTTAGACGGTAGCATTTTGTGCTTTGTTAGCTTTGTTTTAGTTGTTGGCGGAAAATGTTTCAATTTACTGTTAGCTAGTTGTTAGGGGAGTCCGTCATTTTCCTATTTTTTAGAGAGTAACATATATATATATATATATATATATATATATATATATAGTATTATTTTCTTCTTATCATTAGATGATTTTCATGAAATTACATAAATTTCTTAAGATTTGAACACCATTCGTATTTACTCTTACACTCCTACTTAAGTTGAAGTGGTTGAAAAGGAAATATTAATTGTTTTGTGTTGCAAAACTCATGAAAAGGTTTATTTTCAAAAAGATAACTTTATTTTTATCAAAAATAATAATAGTATTATATTTTAACTACTTTCTAGTAGGTCACGGATCTTCATGAAAGTATGAAAGAACCATGACCTCCCAAAAGTAAAAAAAAAAAACAAACTTTTAAGTAGATATTAATAATATAATGTGACTTCTTTAAAAAAATTATACCTTGTATATATAATATATGTGGCCTCCTAAATATTTTAGTCAAACTCCATTACTTGTGGTCGCCTTTTCTCTGTCAATATATAAAAGTTTTGTACATCATTTCACTGCCTCATGGTCGCTCCTTCAAATTTCTTTGACTGGCTTTCTTGTAGATAAAAAATCTTGGAGCAGTAAGCTATAGAATATTCCTAGATTCGTAATAAATTACAGAAACTGTGGACTTTATAGGAATTACACCATTTATTCACAAATACAAACAAATAAAAATTGGTGGATGAAATTAAAATTGGATAACGTGGCATCACTCCACCAATAGCGTAGATTCCATGTAAGCAACCAAAAATATCATCTCTCTACTCTCTACACTACCATACATAAATATCACTTTGCATTCCCATTTTCTCCTCGGATTTCCAAGAATATGGCAGTATCGGCGGATTGCCGGTTCTCCGTCACAGCCGCCGGCCAGCTGCGCGGCGCTGCTGGATTGGCCGGAAGGAACTCAAGACTTGTCAAGTATGGAAATGGAGAAATTATGGGTAGTAAGCTGAAGCTAAGTCAACTTCATCAAAGTAATAAGATTATGAAGCAGTATTTTTCCATTTCTATGTGTCTTACTACAAGTGCAGCTGGAGAATCCAGGGTCGATCAGCTTCTGTTTTCTTCTTTGTTTTTATGCTTGAAAACATTAAATATATCATGTACTAAAATCATATATCTATATGTGCAGCTAAGGGACTTAGAAATGGAAAAAAGGGACCCAAGAACAGTTGTGGCAGTTATTCTAGGTGGAGGAGCTGGTACTCGTCTTTTCCCTCTTACCAAACGCCGCGCTAAACCTGCTGTAAGTTGTTCTTCTGTCGACATGATTATCAGATTACAACTGAAATCTAATTTATTCTTGTATTCAATACTTTAGGTTCCAATTGGAGGGGCATACAGGCTGATTGATGTTCCAATGAGCAACTGCATTAACAGTGGAATCAACAAGGTCTACATTCTCACTCAGTTCAACTCAGCATCACTCAACAGGCATCTCGCTCGCGCTTATAACTTTGGCAATGGTGTCAATTTTGGCGATGGGTACGTTGAGGTATGGTTTCATAAATCATCAATAGGAAAAGAAAAATGAGAAAATAAACGCGATATCAAAGACCAATCTCAATATGTTGGTCTGTATTATTAGGTTCTAGCAGCCACTCAAACTCCTGGAGAGGCAGGCAAGAGGTGGTTTCAGGGCACTGCTGATGCTGTCAGACAGTTCCACTGGCTTTTCGAGGTATTCAAATATCTATATAAAAATTTTCTGAGATACGACGATATGTTTTAACAATGCATTTCTGTGTCACAGGATGCAAGAAGTAAGGAGATTGAGGATGTGTTGATTCTATCTGGAGATCACTTGTATCGAATGGACTATATGGACTTTGTGCAGGTAACATGCCTCAAACATATTTTAGTTGAGTGGATTGGTCTTACATAATCGAATTGTGCTCAAATACTCAATCTTTTTGCTGGCAGAATCATCGGCAGAGTGGTGCAGATATCACCATCTCTTGTTTACCAATGGATGACAGGTATGTCAAAATGCTTATCAGAATTTAGGCTTCATGCAGTTCATTTCCAAAATTTATTTGTTTTTCCTGTTACTAGTCCTGGTTTTTGAATTTCCATCTCATTTCTTGGTCTCACAGTTGAATGACAACATATGTATATATATGGGATTGTGTTTTTTGAGAATTTCCTCTGCATGTTCTCTTGATAGCCGTGCCTCAGATTTTGGTCTCATGAAGATAGACAATAAGGGAAGAGTCCTTTCTTTTAGTGAAAAGCCAAAAGGACGTGACTTGAAGGCAATGGTGAGTTTCTCTCTTTTTTTTTTTTGTTTAAATTTTGGACAGAAGAAAATCAGAGGTTTTTATGCTGACTTCACTACATATTTTAGGCAGTTAATACAACAGTACTGGGGCTCTCAAAGGATGAAGCTGTGAAGAAACCATATATTGCTTCGATGGGAGTATATGTTTTCAAGAAAGAGATACTTTTGAATCTCTTAAGGTAGCAATCATTTGACATAAATTTATAATTTTCAATCAACATACAGATAAATATGATTAAATGACTTCTGGGTGCTACAAATAGATGGCGTTTTCCAACTGCAAATGACTTCGGATCGGAGATAATCCCAGCCTCAGCAAAAGAATTTTACATTAAGGTCTGTTTTTGTTGCTTCTGGATTTTCATATTATACTTTCTCTTTGCATAAAATTAGAACTAACATGATTTTAACAATGGAATTTCTGAAAAAGGCTTATCTCTTTAATGATTACTGGGAAGACATAGGAACTATCAGATCCTTCTTCGAGGCAAACCTGGCCCTCACTGAGCATGTGAGCAGCTAAATATTTATGATTTTTCTTTGGTTTTATTCACATGAGTCACAAAGTAAAAAGGTTTCAGCATTGTTGAATGAATGATCTTTATCAATGCACATGGTTGAGACTTTCAGCCACCAAGGTTTAGTTTCTACGATGCATCAAAGACCATGTATACATCAAGACGAAATCTCCCGCCAACGAAGATTGACAACAGCAAGGTCAATAACCTACTTACTATAGCTCTTCAAGCTCTACAACCTTTGGTTTGTTTGATTTTTGCTTCTGACTCCACCTTGTGTTCTTGAAAATGAGCATCTTTATATACTTGACAATTCCCTGTGCAGATAGTTGATTCCATCATATCTCATGGAAGTTTCTTAACCAATAGCTTTATAGAACACAGCGTTGTTGGTATCAGATCTCGAATAAATTCTAATGTTCACTTAAAGGTTTGCCAACTGACTCTAATTCACATCTAATATAAAATGAGATTCATTTTGTTATCAGTTATAATAACAAAATATCATTTTTGTAGTTTCATGATTTATCATTCTATGTCTTGGAGTTTCTTTCTGTATTGTAAATTGAGATTAACATCTACGATCATAAGAAATGCAGGACACAGTGATGCTAGGAGCTGACTTCTACGAAACTGAAGCCGAAGTGGCAGCACTAGTAGCTGAAGGAAGAGTTCCCATTGGAATAGGAGAAAATACAAGAATCAAGTATGGAAAGCTTAAATCTCTCTGCCATGTCTTCTAATTACACTAGATTAAATTCTCTCATGGCATCTTGTATCATGTTTTACAGGGACTGCATCATTGACAAGAATGCTAGAATTGGGAAGAACGTTGTTATTGTCAACTCAGAGGTATGGTTCTGCAATCCACTCAATTTTGTACTTTTCAGTAAATAATGGAGTAAAACATGCAGAAGCCTTTATTTATTTATTGAAGCTGAGACCTCCATTAGTACTCAAACAGAGCTTGTCATTAGACCAAAACTTGATTGACCTTTCACTTCTATGATCTTAATTTCCTAGCCTGTGTGATTTTGCCAACCTCATTAAGAGAAAGGAAAATACCAGGTTAATCCTTTTATGGATACATCAAGACTGTTCTCTGCCTGAAATGCTGTTAATATTTGCTTATGTATTGGATTTGTAGGGTATACAAGAGGCTGACAGATCTTCAGAAGGCTTCTACATTCGAGCTGGTGTTACTATCATATTAAAAAATTCCACCATTGAACATGGATTTGCAATTTAAAATCAATTTATTTATCATTTCATCATTTTTTTTGTTGGTCATGATAAAAATCAATAAAAAAAGTGTGAAATGTGAACCAATAATGATACTAATAACAGCAGTTTTAATGCATGAAGCCAAAGGATAATCAAGACTTGCTTGCTGGGAGAATATGCAAAATCCTTGAGTGAAAATGTCGCTAAATTGGATCAAAGCCAGGTTCAAAATGTATTGAAACATGAAAACTTAAAATGTTTTTTCCTGAATGAAATTCTAAAAGTGGTATCTCATCCCTTAAAATTCATCTCACTTCCACCGCCCCACGCTCTTCCGGGATTTGGCCTCTAACACATTACATAAATGCCACTCACAATTCAACTTCCAGAAAGATTTCTTTATCCCATATAACTTTATTGAATGCAATTTAGCATTAATTTTTTCAAGAGCTTTTAACTGAAGAAATTCTCATTAATGCATCATGTTAGAAAAAAGAAGGCATTGGAAAGGAGAAAAGAGAAGCAAGCAGTCATTTAACTATAAAATAAGCTCTTCACAGTTGAATATCAGCTCATTTTCATATATTTGCAGTACAAAACGCTCCTCTGGGGTAATAACATTCGTAACATAGCACTTTTCATCTGAAAAAGGTTTCCCACCTGTTCTTCCAGCTCGATGAAGATAATCTGCAGCAGTTTTTGGCAGATCAAAATTGTAAATGTGAGTGGTTTCTGGAAGGACCACTCCTCCGGCAGCTATATCTGTTGCTACAAGAAGATAGCCTCCTCCCCGCTTAAATTCTTGAGTGTAAAAATGTAAAAGATAAATAAATAAAATAAAAAGAAAAGAAGAAAATATGGACTTGGGAAAAGTTTTTCCACAGAAAAATCCAGATTCACTGCCTTGTCTTCCCTAGAACTCTTTTTTGCAGTTTCCTTTTAATGCTGAGCAGCATGACACAATGGACCACAAGGAGAATAGAATCTTTAGAGAAGTTCATATTACTCGTAGTAGTTTGAAACAAATCAACAAACAATTTGGACTGAAATAAAAAAAAATTAAAGAATTTATCCCAAGAGACAAGATGGAATGGTAAGGTTTCTTTTTCAGAGGTATTAAATTTGATTCAGGAGTACGGACCACTTTCAAAACTTTTGATGGAGTGTTTTACTCTTAATTGGCCTAATCCAAATTACCGAAAGGTTGAAATCAAAAAAAGAAAAGTTAAAAGAATTTTTTTTTTCATTTGAATGGCATAAAATAGTATATTGAATATATAATAATAATAATAAAAGCTCTCAAATTATTTTCTCCTAGTATCTGAAGACAAGGTATGGATGCAATTATCAATTCATTATTTTTAGACACAAAGAAAGTAGAAGAACTTAATGATAGTGAAGCAGCTCGTAAATTAAAATTCATGTCTTCCTCCGGAAGAAGAATATCTCTGGACAATCCCCATATGAAGTTTACCAAGTACTCAATCAAAAGTATAGTAGGTGGAGCATTTCCAACATTTTTTTTGACTTCTCAGACAGCATAAATAAAATAAAATGAATTAATTCATTGCAGAAGCCTGTGCCTTTGCATAAAAAATGATGTTATTCCACCAAATAATGGGTGGACGAGGATGACATCGATAACCATCAAGGTGTATAGTCTATATGCTAAGTTACACCTCATATGGTCAAGAACTCCATTACGAGGGCAAACGATTGAGTCATCTATCCCAAATCAATGAGCCTTCAAACTAGATTCAATGAATTTACCACAATCTATTTGTGATGTTTCTGCATGCTACTATTTCATGCCATACATCAGACAATTTAATTATGTGAATGATACAGCAGACAAGTGCCCTATTGGTCCAAAAAACATCAAATTAGAACTTATGCCTGGGGAACCACCCAATTGTTGGTAAGGCAAGATTACTGAATGACTTACATTCTCACAATCATATATAATGTTTTCATACAATGACAGAACTGCCCAATTGTTGGTAAAGCCTGATTACTAAATTACATACATTCTTAAAAAAAACACCACTGTCAATCACTATAATTTAATTTATTTTTTTATTTGTTTTGAAACATTTAGAGTAAACAGTTCTCATGAATCAAAGTGTTGAATCAGTTTCAACAGGATATCACTTTATAAGTATGGGATAAGTGTTGAAAAGAAATAAAAAAACAAAATGTCACAGGATTCACACCCGTTACTGCTCTTTTACAATCGTGAACCATTATGAGATAGAATTCTAGAATTTAATATACTCACGGTCGTGACACGAGTTGTCACGCTTGTGAACGTTGTCAGATATAAAATCGTATCAGTTGTTTTTTCTTCTATCCACAACCTAAAACTCAAAAGGGAATCTTAGAATTTGAGGTTTTCTCATACTAGAGACCAATAGTTGATGTTTCTCTTTAATTCCCAATCCTAGATATCTAAACCAAAGAAAAAGATCAAAATTTCATCAAGTTCTTGGAAAAAAAGAGTACAATGTGGTGTTCTTGAGAAGGATGGACCCTAGGAGAAAGATAAAAGTCGAATATTCCATCTCATCTTTGTTTCCTTTGATTAATGTAAGGAATCATGTTTTTCTTTAGTTTTTACAAGTTTCCATAGTTTTGATCATGTTTAGTTTATTTTTGGGTTCAGACCCATTTCAAAATGGGTTAGGTTATGGTATGATCGTGAGAGTTTATTCTTAAAGACCTCTCCTTAAGTGTTCTAAAGCCATAACATATGTTAAACAAGTTATAAGAATTTAAAATTGTTTAAGGTTTTATGCTTTATGACTTTAAAGGCAATGTCTATGGGTTATAAATTTTGATATAGCTATATTATATGTGATAAAAGTTGAAATAGGAGGTGGAAGAATCTACCATTAGGATAAACAAGTTTAAGAGAAATTTGGTTTTTGAGACTCCATTAGAGGTACGTTTATATATGCATTTAAATTACAAAATATGACATGTTGTGTGATAAATGAATTGAAAGCTTAAAATGCTAGTTGATGACTATGGTAAAATGAAAAGTAGTAATGAATGTCATAATAATATAATTGAATAAATGTTATGAGCATGAATGCTAAGTTAGGTAAGAATTGCCTTGATAAAGAAGGTTAATGTATATGTAATAAATGTGCCTAAAGATGCATTTATGAGATAATAAATGATGATGCCTAATGGGTGAAGGAGGTAAGTAAGAAATGATTAAATGTATATGAAAACAAAAATGCTTGAAAGAATTAATTGATGAATAATAAAATGTTAAGTGTAGTGATTATGTATATTGAATGTTCTTTTAACATGTTTTAATGTCCGTGACTATTTATGTCACGTTTGTGAATGTAGCTTAGCGCCAACTCTCCAACATTCAAAATTTACGGTCATGAAAGATCAAACCAATTGTGAATAATCAAGCAGTCATTTCTGTGAAATATAGTCACGTCTGTGACCAAACATGTCAAAATTCTTTCAGAGATTTTCACGGCCAGAATGACCACTTAGACCATGGCTTGGAAGAATATTCAAGCCCGTGAAAGTATTATTCACACCCATAATCAAACACTTCAAATTCTTCTAGAGAACTTCACGACCAGAGTCATCACTTGGACCACGACTTGGAAAAACATTTTACGACCGTGATACATATATTCACGTCTGTGAATGAGGAAAGAGAATTATGTCAGACGCTAGATTAAGAGTTGGTTCAAGGTTATCTTCACATTAAATGCACTCAACGTTCACAAAGGAATTATAAATGGAAATCATTTTATGAATCATAAACAAGAGAAACAATAACAACAATTACTTTCTATCAATTAATTTTTTTGTAGTTTTATGCATTAATTATTTTTTCTTAACAAACCTCTATTTTTTGTAAAAATCTAATTGCTCATAGTTTTTGAGTATTGTAGGTTGGCGAGTGTTTTCATTGTAATCAATTATTCAAGTAAGTTTGGATATATTAGGTTAAGAGTGAAACACTTATAAGGATTTATTGTGTGAGATATAAAACATAAGAAATTGATTTTTGTGTGAGCCATTGAAAAACACAAGAAAATTTCTGGATTATGTGTTAACCATTAAGAGAAATATCATAGTTGAAAGTGAGCTTGTAAAACTCCATTATAACACTTAGTGTGTTAGTAAAATATCAATATTGGGAAAAGGATTAGACTTTATTAATAACTGAACCCGTATAAATCTTACGTGTGATATTTTTCTTTCTATATTCTATTTAATTTTATTCCGCACCTTAAAATTAAGAAAATTTTATTTATTAATCAATTCAATCTCCTTCTTGATTTATTGTTTGGGCAACAAATTAGATGTAAAGTGTTTCATAAATAAGGACTAAATTAATTAAAATTGAGATTTAAAGAATTCAATTGAAAAAATTAACAGTTAAAAGAGTCAATTAAACAAAATTAATAATTAAAAGAAATAATTGAATAAACTTTAAGTTGAACAACTTAATTATATAAATTCATAAAATTAATAAAAAACAAAATATACTTTTTTTTTCTTAATTAAATATATACACGCAATAGTATGTGTTGCACATTCTATTCAAATATAATTATTTATTGAAATTTGATTATTTTCATAAATGTAAAATATAAATAATGTTGATTTAAAAGAATTCAACTTTGATATTCTTTCATATAAGATGAATCGTGTTAATCTAATATATATCATTTCTTATAATTAAATAAATAATATTAAATTTGATTAACGCTTGTATTAATATTAAACGACAAAACCAAGTAGAGCACATAGAGTAAACCGGCAAAAATACTAATATAATTATGGGATGGGACGATAATTACAATTTAATAAAACCCCGCCGGTGGGGAGCCATTTATAAGAAAACAGTCCAAAATCAGGTTTGATTAAATTAATCTAATCTGAAAACGTAATTAATATTTAATATAATCAGATTGATTCCATCAAATCAAACCGTCTGAATCGGATTGCTCCCTGCTTTTTCTCCCTTTTCTTCCTCTCCATAAATTCTTTGCTTTGACCATTTACTTCTCCCCCATTCTATACTCTACACTTTTTTTCTTTTAAAATAATTCTATTAGGGTGCTTTTCTTGTATCCCTTCTGATTATTCTTCTGCTTCTCTCTACAAAGTTCTCTGACCGCTTCCTTCTGTATCAGCTTATCAGATGGCGGATTTCACTTTCTCTTCCCCTTCATTACCTAAAAATCTGATTACTTCCTCCGCCGGCGGCGATTCTTCTTCTGGTGCTGCTTTTGACGATGCTTTCGATGATGCCTGCAGTATCTGCCTTGAGCCTTTTACTGCTCAGGACCCTTCCATTGTATGATACTATTACTGTTCTAAGTATACTGTCACTCTCTGATTCATGATTTTTTTACTCCTTTTTTGAATTTTTATTTTATCTTTCCTGTTACTCTGTTAATTTAGTGGTAGTCTTTTGCGAGATCATTATCTTTTTAACGACATAAGGTTTAAAAGAGCCGAACGTATATTACTCGGAACAAGATGATATTGCGATCTAGTTTTTCTTTTCTCGCTCTTAAAAGTCAGATTATCTTTGAAAATTATGCAATAATATTTTGCAGTAGAGTAGGCTTTGCACTGATCGCTGAGTTGGGATCTTGATTATTTAATTCCAATAAAATGCTACATTCGTATGCACTATCGTTTTTTTTTTTAATGCAATTACTATTTGAAGTATTTTAAATTTTATATGGAATGTATACATTGTGTTTTTTAGTTAATTTCTGATTACTATTATGCATATTTTAATTTGATCTCCACATATATTATGCTGGAATTTTCTTTTTTAGCTAAGTTTTGGCTGAGTGATAATATGTTCTTGTTTACTTGAAAAATGGAGGTGTTTGCTGAAAATCTGTTGTAAGATCACGTTGATTGACTGATAAGTAATTTAACAAGAAATACTAGAATTGAACTTGGGATGACAAAAACCTTATTTTATTTTATGTAATGGTTTACTGTTACTTGTAACGCAAGTGGTGAGTAGTAACTTTTTTTTAATATATATTATTTATTTTATATAATGTTTTGCTGTCACCTATAATGCAAGTGGTGAATAATATTTTGGGTTATATGTGATGAGCAATTTTGGGTTCTCAGAAAAAAAAAATCTAAAAGCTTGTGAACTGAATTTAATAGAAAAATCCTTGGAGATGATCCTAGTTCGGGTTTAGCCAAAATGCACTTGACTTGAATTTGAAAATTTTTAACTTTTGCATGGACTCACAATACTAGGGTTAGCAACTGAGCAGCAAAAGCAATCAAGGAATTTCACAATTTACTAATAATATATCATATATAGAATCGTGAATTGTGGGTGTGTAATTAAACTATGTGGGGGGTTTTTTTTGCTTTAAAATTCTTGCGCTTTAAGGTATTTGATTAACATGCAGTTTGTTCTTTTATGTTCTGTGCTTGTTCTTCTTTGATGAGCATTTGAGTTCTTTCTCCATGTAATTCCAGTTATAGAGTGCCAACCTTTTGTATTTTGTTTCTTGTTTCAGGCCACAAGCTGCAAACATGAATATCATCTTCAATGTATTCTTGAATGGTAGGCTCCCTGAATTTTATTTTCATTTAAGAGGGATTAGAGACTAGTACTTTGTTATGCACTGTGAGGCACATTCATATATTGCATTAAGTTATGATACTCGTGACCTGTATTAATTGAACTTATCTCTCAATTAGGTCACAAAGAAGCATAGAATGTCCAATTTGTTGGCGGCTACTTGTCCTGGAGGACCCTGCCAGGTATATATCTTGAAAAATGCTATCTTTAATAGTGTCTATTTGTGGACTAGCATAATGTGCATTCACAAACTGTTGCTGGCATTCCTTTGTTTATTTTTGGTTTTTATGCTGATGAAATCAAATTAATTCCCTAATGCTTTGAATTTGTGTCTTTAATTACACTTTGTAGCCAAGAACTTTTAGCTGCTGTTGAGCCTGCGAGGCGTTTAAGTTCAAGGACCTATTCATCTTCTGCATCCATCAACCGTATGCATTTTCATGAGGATTTCGATGTAGAGCAGGTTTTCCTTTTTTTTTCTTTTTCTGATTTTCTTTCAAAAACTCACCAACAATTCTGTGTCCTGCATAGTTGGTTTGTACAGTTCTTCATTGTTCACTATCATGGTATGTTTCAGGATTCTTACTCCGATGACTCTGACAATGATGAACATATTATGCAGCATCTAGCTGCTGTTGCAAGCAGAGTTCAGTATATTTGCAGAAGGGAGAGGCAGAGATCTCCTGGACAGGGTCCTTCCCAGGTTCTCAATTTCCCATCGACAGAAAATGTACCAAGTGCTCAGCAAATGCACAGTTCTACAGAAGAAGGCCATGATGTGTATAATGGGTCGTCATGGGATAATTCACCAACTACTCTCATAGAATCACAAACTCTGCCATCTGTGGTGCCCCCTGTTGTGAATGTTGTCCCTAGTATTGCTGTCAGTAGAGATGTTCCTTCCAAACCCAGGTATTAGTCTAGAATTGTAAGGCTTGTTCATTGTTTTTTTATGTGTTAACTAATGATTTGTGGTATACATTCTAAGATCAATTCACATATCTGAGTTTCCATTTGTGTAATTGACTGCATGCTCATAACATCATAAATGGGTCTGGAAGTCATGAAATATCTGGGTGTTAGACTAAAATGATGATCCTAAAAATTGCAGTTTCCATTCAATTCTTTTTCAGTCATCTTTTTTTTTTTTTTGGGGTCATCTTGGAGCACCATGTATATTTGCTTTTTTCTGATGGCTCCCATGGGCGATTGGCATTTATTGCACACATTACTTCATTGAATCTCTTGCATTTTTATATTTCTCCATCTTACATTGTGATGGTTCATTATCCAGGGTTTTCTTTAGTCAGCCACCAATTGATGCTCAAACACCATCTGACATATTATCTCTCTCAGAGTCTATTAAATCTAAATGGGTTGCTGCTTCAGCCAGGTTAATATATGCAATTTATTTATTCAGGACTGAGTTTTGCCTGCCATCATCAACTGAAGCTGAATTTTCTTAATGTACCCTAACAGATACAAAGAATCCATATCTAAAAGCACACAAGGTATAAAGGAAAAACTACTTGCCCACAATACTTCTGTTAAAGAGCTTAGCCAAGGATTTCAGCGGGAGATGAGCGCAGGAATTGCTGGTGTTGCACGGATGATTGAGCGTCTAGATCTTGCCTCAAAATGGACAGGAGCCTCCAATCCAGTTTCTGGTTGTAGGGTGGGAACATCAGACCACGCTGTGAAGGGAAAGAGCATGGAAGAGAATGTTATTGCGCAGGCACTTAACAGAAAAAGTGAGGAAATTACATGTCCTGCTAATGTCTCCTCTATACCAGGCCAACTTGAAGTTCCTCATGTACAGGTTGAGAAACCTTAAAACCCTTGCAGCTAAAGTATAACTCACACTGTTTTAATAGTCACTGAATTAGTTGATAATGTTCCACATCCATGATGAGTATAATATAGTGGCACAAAAGGGTTGGTAAGTTTACTTTGATGACGAGGAGGGCATTTGCTTAGATATTTGAATCAAAGCGCTTTGTTTCCAAAGTGGAAAAAGAAAAAAGAAAAAAAAAAAGAAAAGCTGACATATCTAATTCCTTTTTGTATTTCAGGGAGGTAATTGATTCTGTAGAGAAACTTGGGTGCTTAACTGTTGCTTTTCGGTTCCAAGAAGAGAGCGAAGGATGCAAGTGACGTATTGTGAAGAAGCCAATTTCCCTGTTGGTTCCGCGTCCTGCATTTCCTATCTATGCACAGTGAGGATCTTAGTTTATATTAGGAATTGCTGTCCTGGCAAACAAAATAATTAACTACCGTCTTCTGTTGCGAAGAAAGCGAAGGAATTCTTCTCTTACATTTGTTTTTTTATGGTTTGCGTTTCTATTGCAAAAGATACATAGAGGTCGTGCTTTGACATGTCCGCTGGTGCTCAAATTACTGAGGTCACTATTAGCAATGATGCATCTTCTATTTATATTACTATTTGATTTTGTGGCCTTACTAATTCCTGTGAATAGAACGTCTCGAGTTTCTGGCCAGCAGTTTGTGATATAAGGTGAATGTAGATTTAAATATTGATTGATGTAGTTTTCGTACTTGAAAAGGTAGTTAAATATGTGAATTTATCTGCCTGGAGAATGCCAATAATTTTGTTTAAGGCAGCGTAAACCGACAATTTTCTATTCTGATCCAAATTTTGATTCCAAAGAAGTTTTAGAGTCAAATCTGAAATCAGAGTAATTTGCCCCAAAATTTTGATTCAATCGTGATTTAATTTTTTAAATTAAGTTTTAAAATCACAAAAACTAAACTTATATTTTATATTTTTATTTTAACATTTTATTTGTGTTTTTAATTTTAGTTGACAACAAGCTATGTTTAATTTAATTTCATTTGAAAATTTGTAAATTTTTAAAATTTTGAAAATATTTAAAATCGTATTAAATCTTGGGAATTTTAAAAAATATATTAATGTGACACTTAGAATCTAAGTAGAGGTGGTAATTTTGATCCATCCAAATCTGTATGAAAAAAAAATCGATCAAACCCCGACTCAAATTCTGAGAGAATCTAAATAGCTCGATTTAAAATAATCTGCAAATTTATAAGCTTGATCTAAATTAATCCGTAAATTTATAGATCGAATTAGAATTTAAGCTATAGATGAACTCGTATTTTATTTATTTTTTTGTTACAAAATCACTCTTTCTAACCTTTCCATTTTTATGTCAATTTGCTTGCAAATCTTGGCTTGGGATTTCAAAATGAGAAATTGAAATTATAGCACTTGATGTGCATTACTAATTCTTTGCAATTTGAACTTAATTTAATTAAAAATTTAATTGAGAATTTCCTCTCTTAAGCAGCTCATTTATAGATCTCGTACGTAAACGCATTGTGAGTATGATAAATTAAGAATTTCAAATTTCAAGGGCTCATGATAGCCACTGTTTGGTAATAATATGCATACAAGCCGTGATAAAAGCCACGAATATTTATTTATTTTTATATTAATAAAAAATTATATTAATCTCAATATTAGTTGTTGACTTGCTTAATATTCTGAGACACAGATACTGTTTGATAACATAAAATTAGATTATAATCTAGCGTGACTATATAAATAATTTAATTTGACTAATGTGTTTGGTAAAGTAGTTTATTTGAAAAAAAACTAAATTATAAACTCTCAAAAAATAAACTAGTAGAACTAGTTTTATTTTAAAAAAACTAGTAGATTATGATTTTTGTTTTCCCTTATACCCTTATTTTTTTAATATCAAATTACATATTTTAATAATAATATAATTATTAAATTATATAATAATAATAATAATAATAATAATAATAAAATATTAGATGATAATTATGTGTTTATTATATTGAGATGAGATATTTAATATAATTTTTATACTGTTTAATATGCATATATATTATATAATTTATTTTTATTAGGTATTAAATAAATTTTATATAATATTTTGATTAATATAGATATATAATTTTATGTCATTTTATATTTTTTAACTAATTTTACTATATATTTTAATTGAATAGTTAGATTTTTAATAAGCAGTTATATTATCAGCTAATTAAAAAAAAAAAAGCCACAAGTTTCAATGGCATTCTTTATTTATCAAAGCACAATCACCATTTATTATTCAAACAGACAGAAATTAAGAACCCATGACCAGAACCAGATCAAGCATTCACAATCGAGCCACCTGCAGTATCAACAAGATCAGACATTTAATTGCAATTGTAAAACTAACAAGAAAAAAATATGTTAATCATAGAAAAAGCAAGTGCACTAAAGCATATACCATTAGGATGCACAACTTGGCCAGTGATGTAGGAGGCACAATCATTGGAAGCCAAGAAGACATAAGAAGGTGCAATCTCGTGTGGCTCAGCTGCCCTGTTCATGGGTACTTCACTTCCCAATTGTGCAATCTTTTCTGCTGGCATAGATGCCGGTTGCAGTGGCGTCCAGACCGGCCCCGGTGCGATAGCATTCACACGAATTCCTCTGTTAATAAGCTGCTGAGACAAGCTCCTTGTGAATGCCACAATGGCTCCCTTCGTCGAGCTGTAGTCCAGCAACCCTGAATTCCCAGCGTATGCTGCTAGAGATGCAGTATTTATGATACAGCTCCCTTCTTTCATGTGCCTTAAAGCATACCTGGCTCATTAATTAGGATTAGGACCCAAAATTTCCTCAACAATCATAAAAGCAAAATTAAAGTCTGTTTACCTGGACATAAAAAAGTGTGCAAATATGTTGGTTCTAAAGACCCTTTCTAGTCTAGGCTCAGTAATATCTTCAATAGTTGTAGAGTAGTATTGTTCAGCTGCATTATTTACCAGAATATCAATCTGCCCATATTCACTCATAACTTGATCTACAACCTGTTTGCAATTTTCTTCAAATCCAACATCTGTAGGTATGGCGATTGGGTCCTTTACACCTTGTGCCTTAATGCCATGTAACACCTTGAGAGTGTGGTCCTTATCTTCATCCTCTTGGCCTTTCACATATGTGAAGGCCACAGTTGCACCCTCCAATGTAAAATAGCAGGCAACAGCTCTTCCAATACCGGAATCAATCCCTGTTATCAGAGCTACCTTTCCCTGCAATATATATATATATATATATATATATATATATATATATATATATATATATATATATATATATATATATATATATACACACACACACACACATATTCATCATAAAGAACAAGAAGTAAGAAGAGAAGAAGCCAAAACACACCAACACAACTTTACATTCTTGTAGATTTTTCATATATAGAGGCTTATGTACCAGCTGCAATTACAAAGCCAAAAGAATCTATATCGACAATTAACACATCAAATTGACATATACTTTTTTTTTACATGAATTAAATTAATTTCAACAAAAATCCACAAACAAAAAGGGAATGGCTTACTTGGAGCTTGGAAGAGGGTTTGTAGTTAGGATTAATGGATTGGGGAAGTGGGTGCATCAGATATTCTTTGCCTGGCTGCTTGTCTTGAGTCTGAGGGGGAAACCTGTAGCCAGGTGGCAATTGGGTGGCCATGGAAACTGTATTGTTTTAATTCTTACCTCTTTTGGTAATGCTATAAAGTGCAATTGCTGAAAGGAGAAGTGGGATGAGCAAGTGTGAGCCTAGAGAAGGGTTTATATACTTTTTATCTTCTATTCATGGATGCAGTAGGATGGTGTTGAAACATCCACGTGTCATTAGTGTTGTGGAAAGTATCTGGTTGTTAGGTCGTGGAAAGTTACTGAATTTGTGTCTGTATTCTCTGATTTTGTTAGCCACGCCGCATGCGTACCAATAGAGATTCTCCGATGAAGCACGTCTCATATTTTGTCAAAGCTCTTAAGTTTTTGCTTGGCACATTAAAATACGCAAGATGTTCTCTCGCATGGTTTTTTATACAAAGGCTCCGACCATATATTCAAATTGCAGATCTTGTCACCAACAGGATTATTAAGCTAAAATTATTGGTTTAAACATTTAACTTGTATATATTTGTATTTAGGGGCAGATGTACATTGTATAGTTGACACCCCAAACAAAAAAAATAATTAGAAGTTCCATTTTATATATAATAGTAAAAAAAATATAAATATATAAAATTGTATCCTCAAATTCCAAACGTGTCAATTGTCAGCGTATAGTTAAAGATTTCTCTCATTTACTGAACATAGCTTTTTCTCTTTGACCAAGTAAAATTTCTAAATTCTAGGACTTATATGAATCAATTTCTTTTGATAGTTATCATTTTTTAATTTGTCTCTCTATAATCTAGGTAAGCAAAAGTTGAAACAAATCAAATTAATATATATTTAACTATAGTTGTCAATTGTAACTTTTATTATTGATGTTCAAAGTGATGTGATATTTTGAATGGTGATCAATATCAATGAGTTACTCATAAAATTTATGAGGACAAATAAGTATATAGTGCATCAAAAAGTCTATCTACTTTTGAACCTATTATTAGTTCTTCTTGTAGCAACTATAAGTGTAGAAAAAAAATATTTTCTATCATGATTTACATTAAAAAAAAAAAGTATGCAATAGTATGGGATCAATTGTTGATTGTTTAATTACTTTTATAAAAAGATATTTATTTTTAAATGTTAGAGATGATGATATTATAAATCGCTTTTAAAATATGAAAACTCTCAATTATAGTTTTTTTTAGCTTTATTCCTTATATCAATAAATTGTAATTTAGAATTTTATGGATTATGATAAAAAAAAATCTAATTGTTTTATTTTATAAATTTGCCACCTCATCAAAAAAATTTCTGGATCCACCACTGTTTGTATTAGTAAAAAAAAAAAGAATTTAGCATTTCTTAGTAATTTCACTTCAAAATGAATAATTTCTAAGTAATTATATAAACATTTTTTTAACAATAACGCTTATATAATTTATTAAACTACAAATATGACTTCTTATACTTGTGACAAGCTAAGACAATACTCGTTGATCTGTCTTTGAAAATATTCAGGAGGGTTAGCTCAACTTAGAAATGGCAACTGGGTAGATTATTTTAGGATATCTAATTCGATCCGTTCCATTTATGGAGTATCTGAGATAGGTATATATAAATATTAATTTTATTATCCATAACAGATTTAGGTAAATTACGAATTTAATTCTTTGAATACTTAGCTATCCAAGCTCAATTAGATAATTATATGATTTTTTTAATTGTATTGCACTAAAATTTATTATAAAACATTTTAATTTAATTCACATTTATTGAATTTAAACCTTAATTATATAATTCTATTTATATATTTATTTAATTTTAAATTTTGTAAGAATATGATGTATAATTTATACTATATTACATTTGATATTTAATTATTGAAGTTGTTTTTATGTGTTGGATTTTCCGGTATAGGTAAAAAATTGACAGCCCTAATCACATTTCAATTATTTATTGCTTGTCATATTGAATTATATCTTTTAAAGCTCTTTCAAATGGGATGGTCTAATACAGCAGAATTTTAGAGAAAAAAAAGGGGAAAAAAAGAGAAAGGAGAAAGAAAAGAAAAGAAAAGAAAAGAAAGGGGAGTGGTTGCAAGAAGCAAATAATTTAGAGATTATAATTTAGGTCTTTACCTCTATGTTCATTTAAAAAATTGTCATAATAGAAATGTGGATATTCAAAATCTGTTATCTTCCATGTTGAAAGCAATGTTTTAAAATTCGGATACCATCTAATGGAAAATGTATCAACCATTTGGTTCAATTCATGGAAATCTGGTCAACCAAGGTTCAGGCTGGACTTCAATTACACCTCTAATTCGTAATTCTCTATCTTTATTAGTTCTTTGAAAGAACCAACTCTCAAAAACCTTGATACCCTCAAGTGATTTTCAACCAAGATAAGTTCAAATACATGTGTAAGAAATTGGCATAACATTTTTGTTCTTTTATGGACCTTAATTACACTGCTAAATTTAAAATTTTAAATACAGTAAACATTTGACTATAGATCATACAACACATATATATGATTGATCCTTTTATCAAGCATATATATAAAAAAAAGGCCAACTAATTATATGCATAGATATTTTAAACTTATTCATTGAGGGGTCACTCTTAAATAGGGTAACAAAATTACCCATACCCATTTATCCACCCACTTAAATAAGGGTATGAGTGATAAATGAGTAGTTAAAATATAAATGGATCTTAAATGGGTTCAACCTATTTTGACCCATTAATATATGGATATTAAAGGGTTGGATATAAGTATCCATTTTAATTCATTTAATTTTTTTTAGTCCACAAAACAGATTATTTGACACGTTTCAAAAATTTATAACTTTATTGGTCCGACATCATTTTTTCTGTAAAAAAAGTTGTCATGGATCTTATAACTGGATTATGCTCTCGCTTACTTGCAATTTTTTTGGGAACCTCTGTGGGATTTATTGTGATCATTCAACTTTGATTTTTTTAAAAACTATTTCTAAAATTTTATTATTATTTCTTTTTTTAGATTATTATTTCTCTTAATTGTTTTTTTAAATTTTTTCTTAATTCTTCTATATGTATATATGTTTTTTGCACGGCAAGCAATCAATAAAATATTTAATATTTATATATATATAAAATTAAAAATAAGTTTAAAAAATTATGAAGAATAACTTCATAAAATTGATTAGTTGTTGAATTAATATATGACCTGATATTTTAATATTACGATAAAATTACAATTATAAGACATAGTTAATTTTAAAGAAAAATCTTAAATAATGAAATGAAAATCTGAAAATTATATACTTAACAATTATGATACAATGAAAACCTCAATTAAAAACTGAATTAAATATTCACATAAAAAAATTAAATCAAATATAAAATAAAATTAAAATCAATATTTCAATAACACAACTCCATTATTGAAGTAATTAAAAGTGGTTTCGTTGAGGATAAAGAAAAACTAGATTATATTCATCTTTGTAATAATCTCAAGTGGCATAATCAAAATCAATATTTATATAAATAAATAAATTTAATTGTTTGATTTTTTATTTTTACATGTAACATTTTTTTAAAATATCAATAGAAATATTATTGGTAAAATCAATGAAATTTTTAATTAATAATAATAACAATTTATTCAAAATATTTAATTATTAAAAATATTTTCATAATATTTTAATATTTAATGAGGAAAAAGTCAAAATTTGAAATAAATTTGAGATTTATTATTATTATTATTATATAATAAATGGATAAATGGATGAGTTATAATCAATTAGGATTAAATGGATATGGATACCTATATGATAATTAAATGGGTCATAAATGGATAAATGGATGATAAGCAATCTAACCCATACACATTCCATACCCACCCATTTTCCACCCCTTGCTCTCAAATAATATATACATTATTGAAAGTTCTTCAACTCAACTTGTGGCCATTAGATTAGTAGTTCAAAGATATTAGAAGCTCGAACTCTATTGTCTTTAAAAGAAGATTCTTGGCCAACTTATGTATGGTCAGAAAATTATTTAATTATAAGAAATTATTGAATGCATGTGTAATAATAATAATAATAATAATAATAATAATAATAATAACTTTTTATAAAGTTGATCTAATATCATAATGATCTTGAATATGTAGAGATATAATTCAAAAGTACGTTGTGTCGAGTGATCATCAACGTTTGGTGCATGGATAATGGGACGCATCTATTTACATGAATTAATCTCGACTTAGATGTACATTGTAATTTCTTTTGACGGTCACCACAAAGAAGTTCCTCATACAGTTACCGGCTAATGTTCGATTTCAAATTTCGCAACCCTTTCTCGGCCTAGGTCTCACGTCCCTACAAAACCAGTCATGTACAAATCAGTTTTTTTCAGTTGATGTCTCACAATCTTATTAATAGTGGAATGTTGACCCTAGCTCCATTATCAATCAAGTTTCTATTTACTGGTATCCCATTGAGGTCGGTGTTCCAGTGGAATTTCTTCGCTCAATAAACCAACACATAGACAACTGGAACGAAGTGATCATCAAGTACATATCTCAGAAACCAGTAACAAAACCTGAAGTTAGAGATAGAAGAACTCAGGAAAAGAATAGGAGCTTCCTCAATGGCTTAAAGTCTTAAAACCTGGTTCACAATGCACTTTCATCGAGAGTACATGACTATTAAGAACTTAGCAGATGGCTATGCATTGGTGCAGATTAAATGCAAGTGCAGCCCCCTTGTGAAATACTCACCACATCATTTCGTTATTCATAAATTTAAATCCTGTAAATGTATAAATGTAAAAGGACATGGTATGATAGCTCTTGAATCAACATCCTTAACATAAGCAGCAACGCAATTTTATTAACCGTGTTCTCTCATCCACCATGCAGTTATTTGTATAGTCATGGCTTCCAAAATGTTGCGCATAGATTGAAACGAAACTAAAGCAGAATCAGATCTGTCCCAAAATAACCTCCGCACCTGAAACTTGAAGTCAGATCGATCTTCCTCCACGTTAAGAACCTTCACCTTTCCATCTTCCACATATGCTGATCATCTACACAAATCATAGAAATGGGAACTAAGCACAGGAGATAGAGATAAACTCGTACGTTTGAGTGCGAAGTCCTATCCAATAAAGAGCGAAGAGCTTGTCCAGCCCCAAGCTTTTGTGGAAGCTCCAATCATAGTCCCCGTAAAATTCAATCTATAATATAAAATTGTTGGAGGGGGAAAAACAGAAAATGACAAAACATTATTTAAGTTATCGGCATAAATCTGCAGCTTTTATGTAATAATGTAATCATAATCCCAGTATTTCATTCAAAAAACAATGTTCTCTCAGCAACACAGCTGTGTCTCAGGTGATCATATGCAGAATATTTGAAAGCTATATGGACTCAATTGCAAGTATAAGATATGGGTAAATGTGGGGGAGTTGGACAAGCTTTTTGTCTGAAATAGTTTTATCATTTTTTCGGGTTAATTTCACACATGCTCGTTGGACTTAACATCATTTATTGCAAAATCAATATTAAGTTTTTTGTAAAAAAGGTAACAAGACAATTTTTTTTCCATCAAAATAATTTTTAGTGAGGTTGGTTGAGTTAATAGCTAGAAAATCTGACATGTCGCATGATATGGTACCAAATTTTACCGTCACATTCCATGTCACATCATGTAGAATAACATATAAATACAATCCTAAACATCATATATCCATATTGCAATGCCATTTGGACAATAAATTATATCTCATTCATGCTCTATGGTAATTTTCTCTACTATTATTGAACTTATACCTTAATTTTTTTCATTATAAAAGAAAATTTATTTTTTAATTTCTTTTCATTGTATTCAAAATGTACAAAATACTTTTTTATTACAAAAATTTATTTTTTAACTGAATTTCAATTAGAATATAAATTTAGTTAGTATAGATGAAATTAACTAAAGCGTGAATTGCCGACAACTTTTTATTATTACAACAATTAAAGTTAGAGTTTGCTTATATGTCATCCTACGAGGTATTGCTAATTCAACTAAACTCGCCATAAATTATTTTTATGAAAAAAATAGATTTTTTTACCTTTTTAGGACAAAATTTAATATTAATTTTTCAGCAAATGATATAAAGTCGAGTGACTATTCGTAAAATTAACGCATTTATCTGCCTACTGTTTAAGTGTTGAACAAGTAATCTTAATTAATCACTTATTCTCAAAACATGTGATTCGCATTAAGTTAACCTCAAAACATCCGATTCAACATGGGTACCTTGTTTCACAATAAAATTAGTTCTATTATATTGAGATCAAAGAATTGGTGATGCTGAATTCAATGGCTAGAAATCATAAGTAAAACACTGACATATGGTCAAAGTAAATATGCACACAATAAAGGGAAGAAACATAAGGAAAACAATCTATTAAAATTTCGTTTGACATTACGTTTGAAAAAAATATTTTTAAATAAAAAAAATTTTATTTTTAGTTTTGAAAACTGTTTTTGGAGAGAAACAGATAAATAGATGATTTTTCTAAAAGCATGTTTGAGAAAACAGTATATAAAAAATTTTAAAAAATCAGTCAATTAAATAAAAAGATTATAAACTTATTTTTTAGACACCCAACAGTAATTTCAAATACCTATTAAGTGTTCAGACTGGAATATCATATTCAAAAATTAAGTGCATATTTAGCCTGAAATTTCTCTGCCCAGTCATTGAAATCTAGAAAATCGTTATTGGATACACAAATCACCGAATCAATTCCTTTTGCCTAATTGAACTTATCAATATTGTTCTTGTAACTAGGTACATTCATCCAAAAAGAAGTCCACTATCTCCACCCTAAAGGTACCAAATGCAAATCCATCACATTAGAAATTGGACATTGTCTTCAGCAACTGACTTTTATCATCTCAAAACTAAGTTTATCATACAACATCATGGATAACACACATGTGACTCTGATCATAATCGACAATTACCAATTCACGATGAAACAAATCTAACAAAAAAGCAAATTAAAAGAATTAGCAAACAGTAACAAATAAATAAGAGTAACTCACAGAGTGACCAAAAACGACAACTTTCTTTCCCTGCAAACATCAAATTAGAGAAAAATAAGCAAAAACATATATTGCTACTAAAATGAAAGAGAAACAGAAGTTTTTTTTTTCTGTTTTGGATGATTAACAGACCTCGAGAATATCCTTTACAGAAATAGTGGAAATCTTAGAGGGGACACCCTCATCCTATCTCTGCAAGGAAACATCCGATGCAGCGGAGATAATGTCGGTGCCTACTGCAATCTTGCATAGGACCTCGATGACCCTCCGATTCGAAGAGCATCCACCATTAATTGGCTTGAAAGCCCAAGAGCCTGTTCGCCTCAGGAACGTAGAAGGCGTATCTTACTCTGCACTTGCTATCACTAGATTCCTTGCTGCTTCCGCTGTTCTGGTTTAGGAGTGTAAACCAGCTAAATTTCTCGTCAACTACTCGAGCTCTCGAAATTTAATTGAATCGAATTCGAATATCATAATATCCGATATATAAAATTCACGAGTTTAATTGAGTAATTATTTTTTTATTATTTACTAAATTATTTTTATACTCTCAGTATATAAATATATTCAAATTTAATCGAGTTGAGTTAGCTCGAGTTGATTTTAAATATAGTCGATTATACTATTTATTAAATTTTTTAGTTGATTTGAGATTTTATTGAGTCGAACTCAAATATTTTTTGAGTCGAATTTCGAACAATTAAAAATAAACTTAATCAATTTTGATTTTTTAATCGATTTGAACTTGAATCTGACACTGTATTGACTCAAGTCGATTACATCTCTATTCTGATTAGGTTTCCAATTTCAGCTGATTCTAGAGGATTGACAATGATCGATCTATAGTGGGGTAAAAGCCGTCGATTAAATCTTCCTTGATGGGTCGATTTTCTGGGTGCCCAACCCGATAGTCAGTTAATCAAGTTTTGACTTTTAATAAAAATGTTACGATGATTGATTCAAAACTTGCATACCTATAACAGCATTACTATATATAAATAGAAAACTGGGCTACCCTCTTTTAAAAGACTATAAGTTTTTGTTTGAATGACTTATGAGCCTTATAATATATAAATCAAAGTTTTAATATTAGAATCTATTAGATGCAAACTTAATTTGTTATATTGTGATTTTCATTATATTATATTTAAAAAAAGAAATAGATAATAAATATGTAAAATAACATTATAGATATAAATATACATTTTATCATATATGTTCTAATTTAATAGTTTATTCTCATATAATTTAAAAAAAATAATTGATGCAATTGTACTATAATTATCATTAAACTCAAAATTATATACAGATTTTAGTGTTTGAAATTTTCCTTTTTTTATTTGTATGTAAATTGTGATATATAAGTAATCAAAAGAGTTTATATTATATATAGCTAGAATAAATTATGTGAACTGTGACTTTTTTTTCTTGTTAATCAAATTATAAAAAATATACGGAGAGAGAAAACAAAATAAAAAAAGTAATTAGAAACAAAATATATATTTATATTCCAGCAGCCAAACATAAGGTAAATCCCTTATAATACACAAAGTTATGTGGCAAAATTTTATGCAGTGAAGATTTAATTTTTTTTTTTTTTACAGGTAAAATTTTGAGAATAAGATTTCTCAAGAGAAATATTACATCCATTAATTTTGGTACGGATTCATGTAAACCTAACATTGAGTGAGCTAAATTAGATGAAGTCTAAATTCGTAAAAAAAAATAATTATTATAAAAGAGAATTTAAATTAAGGGTAAATTGAATTAAATAAAATAATTTTGAGTGAACTAAGGTAAAATAATGAGGTTGAAAATAAGATTAGAAAAAATAAAAAATTAATTTATGGACTAAATTTCCAAGAGTGGAAAGTATAAGAGTGAAAAGAAAGAAAAAGTCAAGGATTTTAATATATAAAATAATATATTGCCCCATAAATCCAATATATTTATGCAATTATGATTTTTCATTGAAATTTATTCAATTAATTAATATTAAATATATTATAAATATAAATTAAATTAATTAAAAATTAAATAAGAACATTTAATATTTAATTAAATCAACTGTTTAAAATTAATTAAATAGATTTTTTTGTTAAGAAATTAATATTAATTAATTGAGATAATATATATTTACACATGATAAAATTTAAGTTAAATTATATAATTGTTTTACATTAATTTTGGCTCTATATTTGCATAACCGCATTTCTACCTCTTTCAGTAAGTAGCTAATTAGTAATTAAATGAAGTCAAATATCCAAACCCTTTTATATTTATAATTTTATTTAAACTTTTAAAAATTTTAATGATTAACTGCAGGATTTTTTGATAATTAATTTCAGAGAAATTAATTAATTAAAACCTAAATTCACGCAAATACTCTTTTACTATTAATTATAAATTTAACACTCTCCAGAGAAAAAATCATTTAGTATTGCATAATGACAAAAACTAAGCTATTGTCTTCAACCCATTAACCAATAGGCAATAAACTTATCCTGAACCTCTCTTTCTCAACATGCCACCATTACTGCTCTTACAGCTTCTTCAATATCTTTTTTCCCAAAATACCCATCTTCATCTCTCCTATTTATTTCCATGCCAACCTTCAAATCCCCAGCCATAAGCTTCGTGGTCAAGAATTGATTGCCCTTTAATGGTAGCAGAACAAGTTGACGCTCGTTCACCATGGCTTCAACCAGAGAGCTAAATCCTGAAGGGCACAAGAAGCAGCCCACATTTTCATGGGCTATAAGCGGTAGGAGGTTCAGGGACTAGTGGGCCTGATAAAAGACCCTTTTTGCCAAATTGGGCATCGAGGAAATTCACATAAGGCCATTCCATTTCATTGCAGGTTTTGATCAGAATAGCATCATAACTACAGGGTCCTTCCACTGCTCTTTCGTATAATACACTTGGACCTCCATTGAAATTCTTGAAAACATAAAAACAATCTTCAGCTTCATATTTTTTCAGGGATTCGATAGATGTGGTAGGAAATCCAGTTGGTGGTTTTAACATGTCATCATCAATTGGAGTTTGAGATCTACTAGGAACCATATTGTAAGCACCAGAAATGGCAGAAAAAACATAAAAACCAATAGTTTTGATGCCTAAATTTAATGCAGAAACTAAACTTGTAATCCAGCTTAGAATAAAATGAAACATAACAAAATGGAGTTTGAGTTGGGATAAAAGGGTTTTGATGTGTGGTTTTCTTGAGAAGTTCAGCCATAAATGGAGTCATTTCTGCAGTGGAATCAAGGCCGGGGCAGACCATCAACAGGAGGGATAGTAATGGGGATGATGATTTGGGCAGTAGGAGTAAGTGAGAGGACTTAATGTGAGGAATATTACCAGGAGCAGAAAGAAAAAGAAACTTTAACTCCATGGAAAGAGAGCTTGTTAGCAACCTGAACAAATGGGCTGATGTGACCGTATGCAAACCATGAAAACATCAGTATGTGAAGCTTAGATTGAGTTTCTGAAGCTGCCATCTCTGTAAGGATTAATTTTACTCTTACTTTATTATTATTAAAGATTCTAAAATCTTAATATCTTGATGCATGTTTGTTATCTCGCAACGAAACATAATATAATTGTTGTGATATGCCTTAGATGTTGCATCTTATCTAGAAATTAGTTATGTAATCAGATTGCATTATATCAGCAATCTGAATACTTTTCTTTAGAAATTAGTTTTTATTTTTTTACTATTTTTTAGCTAAGTTATCTAGTATTCTTAGAATCTTGTTTTTCAGTTATAACTAGATGTATTTATATGAGTTTTGATCAATAAAATTCTGTGTGAGTGTTTTTCATCAAAATTCAGTAACTTTTACAATTGGTATCAGAGCCCTCTTCTTAAGGGATCTGTGCAGCCCGAGTGTGAGTTGAGTATGAAAGTCATTTCCTCTTCAAATCTCATAACTCAAGTGAATGACTTCAAAAAGCTTTACATCAGCTTCACCTCCTGTCTTCACTGGTGAAAATTACCAAGTGTGGGCTATAAAAATGAAAGCTTACTTACAAGCTTGGGATCTTTGGGAAGTAGTGGTACAAGAACTTGAAATATCACCACTTCCTGAAAATCCCACAATGCAGCAAATTAATAGTCATCAGGAGGGAACCTCAAAGAAGTTTAAAGCCAAAATCTGTTTATTTTCAGCTGTGTCTGAAAATTTGTTCATCAAAATAATGAATTTGGAAACAGCTTTCCAAATTTGAGATTATTTAAAAACTGAATTTCAAGACAATGCAAGAACAAGAAATATGCATGTCTTGAATTTGAAAAGAGAATTTTAGTAGCATAGAATGAAGGATTCTGAATCTGTCAAAGAATATGCCGATAAGTTGCTGGAAACTGTAAACAAGCTCAGACTTCTTGGGGAGAACATGCCTGACAGCAGAGTGGTGGAGAAGCTTCTTGTGACTTTGCCAGAGAGATTTGAAGCCAAGGTTTCTGTATTAGAAGAAATCAGAGATCTTATAGAAATTTCACTTGCAAAACTTCTCAATGCACTGGAAGCTCATGAGCAAAGAAGACAACTTAGAGAAGTAGTTGTTGTTGAGGGTGCTATACAGGCAAAGCAACAGACTCATGATATTATCAAGGGAAAGAAGAAAATGTGGAAAAGGAATAAAGGGAATTCTGGAGCTGATAACAACAAAGGAACTTATCATCCTCCTTGTCAACACTGTGGCAGATCAAACCATCATCACTTCAAATGTTGGAGCAGACCTGATGCAAAATGTAACAAATGTAATCAAATGAGTCATGTGGATAGAATCTGCAGAGCCAAAGTGAAACAACAAGTAAATGAAGCTCAAGTTGTGAATCAAGAGGAGGAGGAGCAATTGTTTGCAGCTTCTTGCTATGTTAACAGTAGCAAGGGGGAGATTTGGTTGGTTGACAATGGGTGCACAAATCATATGACCAACAATGCTGAACTCTTCACAAGGTTTGATAAGTCAGCACTCTCCAAGGTAAAAATTGGAAATGGAGAATATATTATTGTCAAAGGTAAAGGTTCTATTGCAATAGAAACTCTCTCTAGAACTAAAATTATTTCTGATGTTTTATATGTTCCTGAGATTGATCAAAACTTGCTAAGTGTTGGACAACTATTTGAGAAAGGTTTTAAAGTTCATTTTGAAAACATGACATGTTTGATCAAAGATTCACAAGGAGAAGAGATGTTCGCTGTCAAAATGAAGGATAAAGGATTTTCACTTGATCTTATGAATAGTAAGCATGCTGCATATCTAAGTTTGGTGATGACTACCGACTTATGGCACAAAAGGTTGGGTCACTGCCATCATTCAGCCATTCTCTCAATACAGAAACAAAACATGGTACAAGGAATGGACACTTTGGAGGAAAAATTATTAGTATGCAAAACATGTCAATTTGGCAAGCAAACAAGACTTCCTTTTCCTCACAAAACTTAGAGAGCCACACGAAAGCTCCAACTAATACATACTGATATTGGAGGGCCCTAAAGAATGTCATCTCTCAATAGCAGCAAATATTATATTATTTTTATAGATAACCTAACCAAAATGTGTTGAATCTATTTTCTCAGGTTAAAATCAGAAGTTACAGCAGTATATTAGAGGTTCAAAGACTGGGTAGAAAATCAAAGTAGCTGCAAAATTGTTGTCCTAAGGTTTAACAATGGAAAAAAATATACATCAGACCAGTTCAACAATTTTTGTGTAGAAGCAGGCATTGAGCATCAATTTATAGCACCCTATACTTCACAACAAAATGGAGTTAGTGAGAGAAAAAATAGAATCATTATGGAGATGACTCGATGTCTACTATATGAGAAGAATTTACCTAAAAGTTTTTAGGCAGAAGCAGCCAATACATTTGTTTTTTTATTGAACAGATTACCAACACGGGCTCTTCAAAATCAAACTCCCTATGAAGCTTGGTTTGGTCACAAACCTTCTCTAACAAATTTAAGGGTTTTTGGTTGCTTGTGTTTCTCTTATATTCCATAGGTTAAGAGAGACAAGTTGGATAAAAAATCAGAACCTGGAATCTTTATAGGCTACAACAGCACCTCTAAAGCCTATAGGATTTTTCAGCCCCAAACTGAGAAAATCATCATCAGTAGAGATGTTGTCTTCATGGAGGAAGAACAATGGGACTGTAGTGCAAGTGGAGAAGATCAACTTGGTGGATTTCATCCAAAAAATGAAGATATTGATGACCCACCAGTTAGAGGAACAAGGTTGTTGACTGATATTTATGCAAAATGCAATGTTGCAGTTCTTGAACCAGCTAATGTTAATGAAGCTATACAGGAACAAAAGTGGAAAAGTGTCATAATAAAAATCAGACTTGGCAACTAGTTGAAAAACCACAAAACAGAAAGGTTATAGGAGTGAAATGGGTCTTTAAAACTAAACTCAATGTTGATGGCTCAATTAACAAGCACAAAACAAGGCTTGTGGTGAAGGGATATGCACAAGTATTTGGAGTGGACTTTTCAAAAACATTTGCACTGGTAGTAAGGCTAGATACCATTTGTTTGTTATTTGTTGTTACAACTTAAAAGGGTTGGAAGGTATTTCATTTAGATGTTAAATCTGCATTTCTAAATGGTTTCCTCGAAGAAGAAATCTATGTTGAACAGCCTGAAGGATTTGTTGTGCAAGGGCAAGAGGAGAAGGTGTATTTGCTAAAGAAAGCCTTGTATGGTTTTAAGCAGACTCCAAGAGCCTGGTATAGCCGAATTGATCATCATTTGTTAAGTTTAGGCTTTGTTAAAAGTCTAAATGAAACAACTTTATATGTAAAACATGATGAAAATAATTTAATTATTGTTTCAGTGTATGTTGATGATCTTTTAGTGACAGGGGGCAATCAAATTCTTATTGAAGATTTCAAAGTTGAAATGATGAAGGAATTTGACATGACTGACTTAAGATTAATGTCATACTTCCTTAGGTTAGAGGTGAAGCAGATGAAGAATGAAGTTTTTATTAGTCAGCTCAAATATGCCAAGGAAATTCTGAAGAAATTTCATCTCAAAAGTTGTAAGTCCACTAATACTCCCATGCAAGCTAGAGTTAAGCTTTGCAAAGATGATGGTGCTGCCAAAGTGAGTGAAAGTCATTACAAAAGTCTAATTGGATGTATTATGTACCTCACTGCATCTAGACCAGACATAATGCAAGTTGTGAGTCTCTTGTCAAGGTTTATGCATTATCCAAATGAGAAGCATTTGCAAGCTACAAAAGAGTTGTGAGATATATTAAAAGAACTGTTGAATATGGTATTAAGTATACAAATGGTCAGAATTTCAAGTTAATGGGATTTTCTGACAGTGATTGGGCTAGATCTGTTGATGATATGAAAAGTATAACAGGTTATTGTTTTAGTCTTGGTTCTGGTATGATTAATTGGATTTCAAGCAAGCAATAGATCATTGCACAAAGCACAGCATAAGCTGAGTTTGTGGCTGCAAATGTTGCCTCAAATCATGCAATCTAGTTAAGAAAGTTACTTAAAGATTTGGAGCTAGCTCAAGAAGATTCAACTCAGATTTTTGTTGATAATCAAACAGCTATCTCAATCTCCTCAAATTCTGTGTTTCATGGTAAGACTAAACATTTTAAGCTTAAGTTTTATTATCTAAGAGAAATTCAAAAAGAATGTGAAATTTTTTTAGTTTACTGCAAGACTGAGGAACAAGTGGCTAACATTTTTACAAAAGTTTTATCTAAAGCTAAATTTGAATTGTTGAGGCAGAAGTTGGGAGTTTGCAGCATCAAATCCAAGGAGGAGTGTTGTGATATAACTTAGATGTTGCATCTTATCTAGGAATTAGTTATGTAATTAGATTGCATTATGTCAGCAATCTGAATATTTTTCTTTAGAAATTAGTTTTGATTTTTTTACTGTTTTTTAGCTAAGTTATCTAGTATTTCTATAATCTTGTTTTTCAATTACAACTAAATGTATTTATATGAGTTTTGATCAATATAATTCTGTGTAAGTGTTCTTTATTAAAATTCATTAACTTCTATAATAATTATAATAGAATTTGGTTGAACACCCACTCCTTTATTATTATTATTTGTACATAAAGGTAAGCAAAAACTCACAATAAACAAATGCAACTAATAAAGTAGGTAGTTCCCACCAAATCATCTTCAAACTAAGAAAGAATTTCTAGAGGAGGAATTCCATTGTTATTATTATTGTTATTATTTGAACACCAAGATATTCATAGTCCCAAAATCCAAAAATACAACATTGGAAGTTTCTCGGCGATGATTAGTGGATTCATAAGACACTGAATTAATAATAGACCATTCAGGTCAACTGTTGCTGCTCTTTTCTACCATAGTTGTATAAAGTGATGAACCATAAATCTTGAAACATTTTGAAGATGAACTATCTAGCTAAATGTTGTATAATTTTTTTTTTCTCTTTCTCAAAACTTATATTGAAATTAGGTCCGAAAATAATTAAAATGAAATCAACAATTACAAACAAGAAAATTTATACATATGGTAACCTATTACTTGAAATTAATTTAATTTCAATATTCAATTTTCAAAATAGAGAAAATTTAAGAGTCCAAAATGAGTGAATTTTTAAGATTAATATTATGTTGTAAGTTGTAACCTTTAGAACTAATACTTAATATAATATATTATTTAGAATTGAAATCTCAAATATAAATGGAAATATTTAATTATTATGATAAAAAAATCAAAATTTCAAAATTAAATCAATATTTTAATTAATTTTTTTGGACACAAAGAGACTGATTGGAGATTCAAACTCGAGATTTTACAGTTCTGATCACCAAACCAATACCATTGAGCTAAAACTTATTGCTAAATTAATAATTTAATTAATCTAATTTCATGAAAATCTGGAGGGAAAAGAAATAAATAAATGCTTTACTTTGCTGGTGAATGCAATTATTTAAAAAAAAAGTATTTCTGTACTAGTTTGATCCAAACATTAAGGCAAACCTCAGTTCCAGAAGAGTAGAATGATGAATAAGGAAATAGATTCATCTTGGACCTGATAACTCAATAGCAGAGAGATGCTCTGTTGAGTCAAGAACATAGTAAGTGATAGGCGGAAAGCATAGCCCCAACCTTTGATCACAACTCTCCATCTGCTCCCATTCATTCCATCTCTCACCCAATCCATACCCTTCCAACATTCTCATCACTTCCCTCATTTTAGGTCTGTACAGTGGGGAGCTTTGTGTGCAAATCAACACTACTTTAATTAACTGCTCCATCTCACCTTCTTCATAGTTGCCCTGCAGATCAGGATCAGCCAGCACTTGTATATTCTTCTCTTTCAGAATAATTTTCACCTGTTCCAACACTCAATTCCCTCAAAATTTTCACAAACAATTCAAGGCACTAATGCATTTTCAAAAACTAAGAAAATAATCAAGCAGTATTGCATACCCAATCAAGCAGTAGATGATCACCTTCTGCTGCAATCCAGGAGAGATCAACAGCCCTCTGACCGGTGATTAGCTCGAGAAGCATAATCCCAAATCCATAAACATCGGTTTTCTCTGAGCATAACCCGGTATAGAGGTATTCAGGAGCTATATGGCCAGCTGTGCCACAAACATCAGTGATAACATGGTTATCATTATAGTCCATCAATTTAGCCAGGCCAAAGTCCCCAACAACAGCTTCAAACTCATCATCCAACAGAATATTCGCTGCTTTAACATCCCGGTGAATGATCTTCGGATTACAATGATCATGCAAATAACAAATACCCCTTGCAGCTCCCAGTGCAATCCTCTTCCTGGTAGCCCAGTCAAGTGTAGGCTGTGATTGCTGTCGCTCTATAACAATGCTCTATCAGTAAGATGATTTCTTCGACAACCACAAGCTTATATATATAATTGAGCAGCAAGCAAAGAATTACCTCTTAAGTGCGAGGCTACACTCCCATTAGGCATGTAAGGGTAAACAAGAAGCTTTTCGGTAGGTGTGAGACAAAAGCCGCTTAATCTAAGGACATTCCTATGCAGAGCCATGTTGATGATCTCAGTTGTTTGAAACTGAAATTCTCCAGCAAACGTAGGCCCTCTTTCCAGTCTTTTTATAGCAACCAGCGAACCATCGTCCAGTTGCCCCCGATAAACCTTGCTGAAACCACCTCTACCTAGCATGTTATCATTGCTGAAATAGTTTGTTGCAAGTTGTAGTTCTTCCAGTGAATACCTGCCAAGTTGGCTCGTATCAGGATCCTGGTTTGGATGAACTTTTGGATCACCTTGAGCTGCAAAATAGCATAAAGGAAGTGAAAATCAATCATCAAATATTATACACCATTTCATAATTCAGGTGAAAAACTAACCGAAGGATAGTATTCGAGGTTGCCTGCAGCACCAATATGACAAGACCATTGCTGAAACTTCAAACTAAGACCGAACCACTGTCAACAAAATTCCAGCAAAATCCGAAAAATTATGACAGTAAAAAGGATGTTTCAGAAATCACCAAATTAGACCAATGGGATTGTTAAGAAAGAATTTTGCGTGTAAGAAAATTAACATCACCACAACTCTTTATTGCATATAGCAGCTCTAATGTTACTTTGGAATTTTGATTTTTAAGCGCAATTTGAATTTATATTCACAGTTGACCCAAAGTCTACGGTCCTGGTGTATATTGTTTATTAGCGTATTGGCTTTAAAGTCTATGAAAAACCATGAAGCACGAAAACTTGAAATGTGAATGGTGGGAACATGAAGACTCGAACTAGACTTTGACCCACAGAGTTTATTAACATCGATTCATTTTCTTCTGCATCATCTTTCTTTCTTCCTGCAATTGTTTTCCTTTTTCTTTTCTTTTTTTTTTCTTTTGCATCTTTTTCTCTTCTTTTGACCGTTGCATTCTCACCCAACAAATAGCATACATTAGTCAAAATTTATGCCAATCTCTGTCCATGAACAAGCAATCTATTCCTTTGGCTTTTTGTTAGAAACTAAACATTTTGTGAATACTAATTATAATTTTATAACTCTTCTTCATTTCAAACAAAAATTTCCTGCTTTCTGATCCCCTTCGGGACTCAGTTTTATATTGCCTCATGAAGAAAAGGACATTGGTATTTTCCACAAGAAATATGTTCTTTATTTGAGTGACAGATAAGATCACTCTTATTTAAATATTACATATATGTGAACTTTGATCTTCTATTTTATTAGTCTTCTATCCAACATTCCTTCATATTATATTGTATATCCTAAGAAAAAAAACAAAAAGGAACATTTCTTCCTGTTCTTTTACTGTGTAAGGGTTCATTTTCTTTCTGATAAGAAGGAAATCATGGTCACATGGTCCTGATCTAAAGGATGGTAGTAAATATGTTCACAAGTGAAAGGAGTCATCTTGGACCAGACAACTCAACTGCAGGTAAATACTGTGTAGAGTCGAAAGCTGCACGATAATTAAGGACTAGTCCTAACTCATGGTGAGAAATATCCATGTTTTGCCACTGATCCCATCTATCTGCCAATCCAATACTTTCAACCATTCTCACTACTTCTGACATCTTAGGCCGGTACTCCGGTGAAGCTTGTGTGCATAATATTGCAACCTGAATCAGCTGCTCCATCTCAGCTTCTACATAATTGGTCTGGAGATTGGGATCAACCAGCATCTCCAACTTATTCTCTTTTACAACTCTTTCGACCTGCGATGATACTCTTTTGCATCAAACTTAGAAAGCTACAGATACAAATACTAACAACAAGAAGTGAGGTTTTTTACTGATGAAATCAGGTATAAGAACATATTAGAGTATGCGTACCCAATCAATCAGCATAATATCATCATCATTTGAAAGCCGGGATATATCAAATGCCTTCTGACCAGTAATTAGCTCTAGAAGCATAATTCCATAACCATAAATATCAATCTTTTCTGAACATTTTCCATTAGAGAGGAATTCTGGAGCTATATACCCAATTGTGCCACGTACAGCAGAAGTGATATGGGTGTCCTTGTTGTCTATGAGTTTTGCTAATGCAAAGCCCCCAATGAACACATCAAAATTCTCATTCAAGAAGACATTTGCTGCCTTGACATCACCATGAATGATCTTGATATTATAGTGTTCATGCAAAAAGGAAACACCCTTCGCAGATTCCAATGCAATTCGCTTTCTGATTGACCAATCAAGTGAAGGTTGCAATGGAGATCGATCTACAAGAAAACATTAGTTAAATAAATAATGGATAATTGAGAACTTTATTATATTATAAGTTCACATCAACAAGATTCTCAAACAAAGACAGCCATAATCTTTAAAAAAATACATTGGAAGGAATGAGAAAAAGATTCTTATAAGTTCAGCAAAACAAGCAAACATGTTTCGAAATTACAGCAGGGTTCACCTCTTAAGAGTGATGCAACACTTCCATTAACAAGGTAGGGATAAACCAGCAGTCGTTCTTCTGATGTTATGCAAACGCCGAGTAATTTGAGGAGATTCTGGTGCACAGCCATGCTGACCATTGTCATTACTTTCTGGAACTGAAGCTCTCCGCCAGGAATCTGGTCTCTTTTCAGTCTTTTTATAGCCCCCAGAGAACCATCTTGCAGAATTCCTTTGTAAGTTTTACCAAATGGTCCATATCCATCACTACTGAGCATGTTTTCATTGCTAAAACCATCTGTTGCCACTTGTAATTCCTGCAATGAGAACTTCTTTAGCTGACCCTGAAGATTAAGTTCTGTATCATCTGCCACTACAAGGAGAAACGATCAAGTAATGACCAAACCATAAAACATGTTTGAAATCAATCAACTTCTAGTTTAAATACCAACCAGAGCACAATTTTCGGAAGTTCCTAGGACACCAACATACAAAAATCATCTTAGAGATATTAGCAAAGTTGAATCTTCTACAGCAATAGCTTTGTAGCCACCCTTTTCAAGTTTGCCACAACAGAAAATGTACAATAATTAAACTTATGAGTAAGAGAAATCAACAATCAGTATCACTGACAAGTGATCAGTATTAGAATAGAAAGGGTTGTAAAATAAGAACTCAAAGTAGTATTACTGTTTACACCAATTTGTGTTGTGGCTACTGGCTGTAGTTTCTGAGAAGTGATCAAATTCACAGTCAATGCCGTATGGCGGACTTAAAAAATCTCTGGAAATTTCGTGCCTTAACCTACTACTTGAGTTGTTCTAATAATATTTCTCTTTCGGTTGTGCTGTTCCCCAACTGGATGTGCATGGAAAAAAATATGTTGCAAATTTGACTACTGCACCGTTTCCTTTAAGACCTAATGTAGAATTTGAAGGGTCACATTTTTCCACAGCTTAGATTAGGGTTAAGGAAAAACTAAAAGAAAAAAAAATTCTTCATCCACGAAGCATCAGATACATTCTACTAGTTGGAATGAGATTTTAAAGTTCAGAAAAATAATAAAATAAACCTGAAATGAGATTCGAACATACTTTGAGTTCCCACTTACAGCCTCAAATTCCTCTTCCAAATAATAATAATAACAATAAAAAACTGCAGCTTGCTTACAGCTAGATCCACAGGAATGCATATGCAATAGCAATATAATTTATGGACAATTACGATTATTAATCACCCAAATACATCACTGCTTCTGAATTCTCTGGTGTTTAAAATTACAAATTTACAGTTTAAAAATGGAAACTTTCTTGGCTATGGAGACTGGAGCTTCGTGCTTGTAGTACCAAAAGCATGGTGAGTGATGGCCCAATCCAGTGATTTACTTTTGTTTTTTTTGTTAAACAGTTATTTCCGGTAAAAAAATAAGATACGTGTCAGTCAAAATGTATAGTTATGGAAATTGACTCCAGATGCCATATTACAATATTTGGAAAACTTTTGTCATTGATCAGTAATCATTAAAAAATTTAATACCAATTTGTAACAAATTATTTATGTTATTAATCCACTTATTAACGAACAAGTTAATGAACAATAAATATAGATTTGATGGCTTCATAAAAATCCTTTTTTTTTTTTTGTTATTTTCGTTTGGGGGCAATATCTTGTAGAGCCCCCCATCCATGATCCTTCATTTCGAACTATAAATTTCATAGCATCTTCCATGATGAATTTCATAGCAAATCTCTTAATTATGCCCCTCTCAAATTGCAGTTAGATGCATAATCCAAATTGCAAATTCTAGATTGACTTACACGACCAAACTTTTTTCTTAGTTTTATGGTAAGTTTACAGGTATCAACTACATCCATTTTAAGGGAAAGGCAACTGACAGGCAAAATATAATTTATGTACTACAAAATGCCCGAACTCAAAAAATCTTTAGGTAGCTGCAACATGCCGTTATCTAAAAAATAAAAATACCAATCCAGCTAGCTCCATCAAACGTTCAATATGAGCATAGTTAGTTCCAGATCAATAAAGTTGGGAGAGTCCTCTCAGTTTCCATCTTCATAGCCCTCATGAATTGGTAATATAATAAACTTACCGTCTGAGCCTAAATTGGCTTTGGACTCCTTTCCTAAATGCCAATAGAGGCAAAATCAAAAGAGGAGAGAGCCCTTCGGTCACAAAAAACCAAGGCTGAAAATTTTCAGTGGCCAAAAACATGCGTTCCAGAGCTATAAGAGCTCAAATTTAGGAATTCTGACCAAAAATATACAATGGGTTCCATAAAAATAAGTTTGCTCTATCAGGCACCAAGTGCTTCTGGGTTCCTGGGATAAAGATATCGCAGGAAATATTACAACATCATATTTGCATAGAGAGGTATTAACAGCTAACGGATAACCACATTTGATTTTACAGTAAATTCAAAGATCATCGAAGTTCCTAAACTAAAATATTATCTGATTATTATGCAACTACAAGGATTTTTATAGCTCCAAAAATATACTGCTGGAGAATAGATTGTGCTGGGAAAAGGAAATAGTCTCAAGAATCATGAAGCAAAAATTATGACTCGCTTATATACAAGCAACCAGAATATGGCATTATATCAATACTTTAGTTTACTTCTCGAGTAAATTGGGGTGTTGAGATTGCTGAGATTTGTGGTAAAACTAATGAGATTTTAGATATTGAAAGCTGTTAGGTGCAGGATATGGTGTTTGTACTAGTTTGAGTGTTAGGTGAATAAACTATGATTTTCTTGACTTTGTATTTGCTGCTATATAAGCAGCCTCTATGCAGCAAGTTGCATTTTGCAGAAAATGAAAAAAAAAATGCTTTTTTTTAGCTAAAAACTCTATTTTCCTTTGCAGCATCTTTTGCAGAAATCGTCCTTGTTTCTTTTGCTTTCTTTTCTTTGTTTTCTCCTCTCAAACTCCAATAGCCGTATCAGAGCTAAAATGATATTAGAGGGCCTGTTTTAAGAAGTTTTTGAAGGACATGGCATGTACTTAAACTGCTCAAACTTGTTTTAAGAAAAATTGTGTTTAAGTTGCAGAACCTTTGTTTTTGAGTTTGTTCTCAGTTGTAAAAGGTGAAGGAACCTGTGTAAGTCCGTAAACTGCAAAGTGTACTTAAAAAATTGAGTAGCAGAAAATTTGAGTTTTCAAGCATGAAATTTTTGTGTGAAGAGAATGTGTTCCTTTGATTTGTAGAAATTGCTTGGAGATGAAAAGATTTGCATGTCTCTAAACCGAAAAAGACGAAATAAGTAAAAGAAAGATGATTTCTTTTAAGCCAAGAGCCATGTTTTTATGTTCATGTTGTTTAATTTGTTGTCTACAAAGCAGTAGTAAGAAGATGCAACATCTAAAGAGAAGAATCACTTTTAAGTAGAAGAATGATGATCAACAGGCTTGGAGATAGAGTTGTTCCAAGAAGATAAACTAATAAGTCGCCGCAAGAATGAAGAAAAGATGGCAGTGCTCCATGAAAAGGCAAGGAAAAAAAAAAGAATTTGGAGAGATTTGGAAAAATCTCAGATTTCTGCAGAAATCTCAACAAGAGAGTGTTGTGATTGCTTAGACTTTGGTAAAACTAATGAGAGTTTGTCAGATATTGAAAGATGCTAGGTGCAGAGCATGGTGTTTGTACTCCTTGAGTGTTAGGTGAAAAAACTATGATTTTCTTGACTTTGCCTTTGCTACTATATAAGCAGCCTTTGTGCAGTAAAAATGTGCGAGTTTAGAGGATAATTGTAAGTCGTATTTTGCAGAAAATGAAAAAGAAAAAGAAAATGAAGTCTCTGTTTTCTTTTGCTGCATATTTTGCAGAAATTGTTCTTGTTTCTTTTGCTTTCTTTTCTTAGTTTTCTCCTCTCAAAATCCAACATAGAGAATAAATCAGTTAACACAGCATCAAACACGAAGAAACCAGAAAATGTATTATGAAATGAATGAAGAATTAAAAGGTATTAAACGGAGCAACCCTACAATAAATTTTGAAGAATTTAAGGCAATCTAAGTACTGATGTGTCCTAGACTACTAAGCAGGTCAGATAAATGTCCCATAATATTAAGTATTGGTGTTAGCAAAACTTTTGATATATTGTGAAGTTTTGTTTGGTTTCCCTCAACATCTATACAGACAGGTGTTTTCAATCATCACACAGGGAAAAAAAACAGTTACTCAAGGCAAGAAGTTGTTGCATACGTACTACTTTTCTCTGTGCCACTTCTCTATACTTCTATATCAAGTCCACTGGAAACAAAGAGCTACAAGACCTATTATACCTGCGGCAACCACCTCAACAAATGCCATTAAGAATGATCTCTCTGAGGAGATAAACCAGCAGTTGCTATGCTCAGTAAGATTCCTTCAAAGTTGCAAGGGACAAAAAAACTACCAGATTTTATGCCATCTAAAGCTCTTTTGGCAACTTCATTCACTTTCATCGCACCAGAGGAGCCTGCATGATACTTGTGAGTTGTGGCCTTGCCTTGTTTTCTGCAATTGATAGGCATATCTTAGTTAAAGGAACCAATAAACTCATCAAAGGATGAAGCTCCTACAAAGTTGTAAGCAGATGCATATTTGAAATGTAGAGCTTAGACAAAGCAGCCATAAATGTGAACCATTTATTAAAATTTACATATTAATGACATATTTAAATATCTCACATCACAACCAAATGTTATATGAAGGCAAGATGAAGTGTCAACTGTCAAAAGTTCCGTTTCCGTGGATGCAAATAGCCAAAATTATCTCTATTTATCAATCATCACACTAAAGTAAGAACCCACATCATATGAAGTGACCAGAATAAATTCAAAAATGACATGAGACTCTAATCATAATGACTTAAGCAGTGTTCAAGCATGTAATGAGTGCATACATTTCAAATCCCCATAAACGAAACCCAATTTGTCAAGACTGAGAAACAATACCATCTCATAATTCTAAGAAAAGCTATCAATCTTCAGTAACTTCATTTTTAATTTGGTTCTCAGACCTGAGACATAATTCATACCTTCAACAAAGCTGGGGGTCTCAGTGTCCGGAGGGAATATAAAGGAGACACGGATATTCTCTGCAATAACCTCCTGTTGCAACGCTTCTGCTAAGCCCCGGGGGGCCAAACTTGCTTTATAAGCAGTGTAGCCATAAATACCAACCTAAAAATTATTTCACTTCACCATGATTAAGAAGAATCAATAGCTTCAACATTTGAATCCCCAAAAGGTAACAGAAAAATATTATCAATTCGCTAAAGAAAGAATAAAAACTTGCTAATATTCATAGCAATGAAAAACATAAACCAATAACAAACACAATTAGGATAAGATGCTTAGGTACACATTTCAATAACATTAATCATAGATAAAAATACCATATACCTGACCAGCTTGCGATGGCACGAGAGCAATAGAGGCAGGCGAACGTTCTTTCCTTGTCTTCATTCCACGTAAAACAGCTTTGATCATGTTAAAACTGCCCATTAAATTAACGTCTATCATAAACTTGACCTCATTCAATTCCTGCTTGTCCAGCTCCTGAGGCACAAATACACCTTGGTTCACCACCAACACATCGATGAGGCCAGACCTAGCCACCGCTTTTTGTACGGAATCGAAATCCCTTACATCAGCTGCAAAGATTGCCACTTCAATTCCAGTGGCGATCCGGATTGAATGAGCGGGGCCAGGATGGACTCTCGGGCACCTTCCTCGGCGGCTCGATGGGCCAAGGGTAGCCCGATACCACTGGATCCACCGGTGATGAAAACATGACGGTTTTTTTTTTATTGTTATCTTGACGGGTCGGGGCCTGACAATTAGGACTAGGATAGCAAACAGCCAGAAGGGGAGAAGAGAAAAAGAAGGCAAAGGTATGCAAGATTAGGAACCGCCATTGATGAAGCTTAAAAAATGTGGACCAGAACCAGCATAGTTGGGCCACCGTGCACTTCATTCCATTTTTCTCTTACGGGAAAATGCCGACGAGATCCACATCGCCAAGATTATAAATAAACCAAACTATTTCCAAACTATTCTGATTTCAATTAAGTAAAAAATTGTTTTGAACTCGAACTCAAATTTAAATCTTTCAAATTTAAATTTTATATTGTTTGGTTCGTTAATTCGCAAATATATTCATTTATTAACTTGTAAATATGTTCGTTTAAATACTCACAAACGTATTCATTTAAATGATCACGAATGTATTTGTTTAAGACATCATTTATATTATATTTTATTATCAAACTAGAATTCGAATTTGAACTTTTTTCATTATTAGTTAACAAACTGAAGTCCAATTTTTATAATTATTAGTTAATGAGTTAAATTTAAGTTAAATTCATTAAGTAAAACCCTAAATCCTAAACTCTAATAAATGAATTTTTTTACGAACTTAATAATTTTCAAACAAATCGAAATCGAGTTTAAATATAGAAGTCTAAATCAAGCACGAGTTTACCAATATTTGGTTTGACTTGGCTCATTTATAGTCTTATACTTATCGCTTCGGGTTCACTCCTCCTCGATATTGACTTAGAAAAACAACATGCACTTGAAAATTTGAAAATAGTTGGAGCAAAGATCCAAGTTTCAAATGAAAATTACTTCATTTAAAATTAAATATATATTAAATTACATAACCAAGTTTATACGAAACATTATCCCAAAAACCATGTCATATATAAAAAGAATATGAAGATGACATGCAATATTGACTCTCGCGATATGAGCGCTTCTTCTCTACGAGTCAACTTTTATTATCCCTTAAGTTCCAACTTCTGTGCACGAAACTCACACGCTAAACTAATAAAAGCTTAATGGTACATATAGACATAAAAATTCAAGTATGCAACCATACAAATTATATCATGACATATTATGCATGTTCATATTATGTTATCATATCGTAAACAACTATCCTAATGCATGGCAATGTAAGTATCTTATTTTTTATTCATTTCATCTCAACAAATCATATAACAAACATTCATATATAACACCAATTCATTAAATCATTACCTCTTCCCTTAGTTCACTTTATTTTGCTCACGACTTACCATTATCTTGTTTCCATTTTCTTTTTATAATTGTTTTGTCCAAGACTCTAAGCTGGACTATCCGGATGCAGGTTATAAAACAAGTGCACTCAAACTCGAGCTTCAGCTACCCTGTCCACTAACTGTAAGTATGCTCGTCCAAACTCCTCAAGTCAATGGCGCTCTCACCTGAGCTTTAGCCATCTTGACTAAGTATAACTAGGAACAAAAGTGTTCTTAACTGAGCTGCAACCACTTTATCCTTATAATCGCATGGAACCAAGAAATAAGGACGTTTTAATCTGAGTTTCAACTACCTTGTTCTCAATATCATATATTTTATAGTACCATAAACCCCTCAATGACATTTTATCTATCCTAGGTCAAGTCCTAAATTAGAGAATATGGTATTTAACTACCTTTATGCCATTTCTTTCTCTTTTTTTAATATTGTTATCACATATAACCATGTTCTCAAGCATTTATCATTCATGAATCCTCATATTGTATCACATGACATTTCCCATATCAATAAGTTCTTCACATATAATTATTCATATATCAATAACCTATCATAAGTTGCATATGTAGAATAACAAAAAGTTCATAAGAGTGAACTACATGTTCACGGCCGTGAAGGCCATTCATGGGTATCTCTTACCCGTGAACCAAACATTAACTGTTAACATTAAAGCTTCTGTCCACAAAACATAATACATTTATGATCGTGACTATATGTTTACGGGCGTGAAATCACACATTCATGATTGTGGATCAAACTATAAGAACTGAGGACAAAACTGGATATTAACGTTTACGATCGTAACTATATGTTCACGGGTGTGATCCCATGCATTCATGATATTTTTTAGTAGTGATGCAAGGCATGAAAGCTTCAGCCTGTTCTGGATATTTTATGGGTTCATATTTTGTGGGTATGACTATCGTGTTACGCATGTAAATTTTTGGATTTTTATAACATAAAAATAGAGTATCATCATTTCAGATGCAAAGGTATCTAAGATTGACCAATGTCAATCACCCCTATCAACATTTCATAACCAAAATATCCAAGTTTTTGGTCAAATTAAGGGACCAACAATGAGACTTTTGCTTATTTCTTCTTCCTTCTTCTTTTCTTCTTCCTCTTCTCATTTATTTGACCAATTTTCTGCACACAAAAGCCAGCCCAACATTTTTCTTCAAACCTTCATAGCCAAACTTTGCTTCTAAAGAGATAAAGTGAGGAAAATAGTGAGAAAAATATGGAAAAGTGAATATTTGATCAAGAAGAAGCTAGAGAAAGTAAAAAAAAAAGAAATAAGCAAGAAAATAGGAGAGAGAAACCCCCAAAGTTTCAATTATAGAAGGAAAAATCTTGATGTAAAGTGTTCTTCATCTTCTTTTTAGGTTTCTCCAAAAGAAAATAAGATTTTTAGCTCTTTTGGAGCATATTTTGGAGGGGGAGAGTTTAGAATTTTAAGATAGAGAAAATAGGGTTTAGAAAAATATGATGAAAGAGTGGTATTTTATAATATTTTTATGTATTTTAGAAGCTCAATTGGACAAGAACAAGCTCAAATGAGTAAAGAAAAAGACAAAGAAAAGGGAAAAGAAAGGAAAGGAAGAAAGACAAAGAAGTAAGTGCATAACTTCAGGCAATAGTCTATATTTTATCATCAAGTTGCATGATTTAAGCATTTATCATGTAAATGATTGTAAAATAATAGTATTTTATATTAAAATTTCAAGGATACATATTTGATATAATTAGGATGATATTTGGTAAAATATGAGTTATGTTGATTGTGTGTGTTTGGTTGAATTTTGTAGAACAATCAGTACATATATTTCCATAACTTAAGTTATGAAATTTGGATTAATTTTTTCTTTGTTAGGTTTAAAACCTAAGATATAGGGCTAAGACTTTCATGAATGACATTAAACATAATTCTAATTTTAACTATGCTTAATTTGGGTACAAATATTGGATTAGAAAACTGTCTAGAAAATTATGTGCAACATTTTTTAATGAGTAGTCAATATTTAAACGAGCATATCTTTTACTATAGAATTTCAAATTAAGTGATTCAAATTGCATATTAAAGCTACGATTTAAGGATAAAATTCTTAAAAATACCTTGTAATTTAATTCTAATGATAATAAGTCCAACATGAAAATCCAAAATAAAGCACAAAATCTGTCAATAATAGGTTAAATTGAGGGATTTAATGTGTAAATTACATTGAACTTTTTATTATATTATGTGAATGATATATACATTGAGTAATTATGTGATTAATTAAGTCATTAAAACCATGAAGTGTATGAATTAAAGAGTTATGAATTTTATAACGATAAAAGTAAGCCCTAGACACTTAATCTAGAACTAAAGTCTTAGATAGCTTGACATGTCAATTAGATATCTATTTATTATGTCGGTGATAACACTCATATTATGTCGATGATGATACATTTATATTATGTTGATGATGATACATTTATATTATGCTGATGATGATACACTTATATTATGCTGGTGATGACATTTGTATACACATACTATTATGCGTGGATGACAATTTTATTATCCTTGGATGATCAACCTCGTTATTCTGATTATTTGTTCAGTTATAAGTGTTATGAGTAAAATTTAATTGAGAACAAAATGAAGGATATTATATGTGTGTTATATATGTTATTTACTTATATCTACAAATGAATATGATAAAATAAAGTCTTTATATGAGATTATTACATGAAGCATGCAAGTAGAGAAAGAAAAAAATGCTTAATAGTATTGTAACATCCTTTTATCCTCCTACGTAATAGTCAGGTAAGTTAATATCACAATCTACTTACTTGGTCAAACCTGTAAAATATATATCATCATATATACATATATATCTATATACGCATTTTTATTCACAAATTCTTATATAATACAATATATACATTTCATATATGCACGAGTTAAACCTTTAATTTATATATTTATATTTGTACAGAATTTCATACAATCAAAATGTGTCATAAATATTTACAAACTATTTAAGTATACATATATAATTGGTATATAAAAAAAATCAATCTTATCTAGGTGGCTGTCACTGCTACTCTACTCCATAAGTAGGGTTTAATGGTCTAACGACTCTTTCAGCTAACTAGTCACTCTCGACCCTTATCCTGATACATACGCGAAAGAAAAATAAACTTTTGCTCTGAGTTTTATCTCAGTGGTGCAATAACTTATAATAATGGTCATTTTGAAAAAATATATAAAGCTGAAAATTAATGAAGTTATTTTCCCATGAAACAAAATCATTAATAAATTTTTATGTTTATGTACAAAAATAGGCATAAAACTTTTCTAGTAAATGGATGTAACAATAAAAATTTTCAAAGCTAAATCCATTAGTGTGTTATATAACAAGTATATAATAAAAAAAATTATATCCATTTAATAAATAATATTTTTTGTCTAGCTTATATATTAAGATACCATAGACTTAATCCTAGGAAAACAAGTGATATTGTTAATCAATGGAAATATCAAGATCCAAGAAAACTACAAGACCAATGTTAAAGGTAACCACATGACTCAAAATAATATTATATGATCAAAGATAATTATATGATCGGTAATTAAATAATATGTATGGTTCAAGATAACCACAAAAAGTCACACAATAACTTTTGTGATCAAGATAACCACAGGTTATAAAGTTTCTACCCTATTGGCATACCAACAAATCTCAGAGCAAATTCTAGACTAATACGTGAGCTAAAATATAATTTATCAATGAACATTTAAATTTTTATAAATGTTGCACAATACTATTTTCATTCTAATTTATTTTTTTATTTCAAATGTTATACTAAAATCAAACTCATTCTATTAATAGTTAACATTATAAGTAATTATATAAACTTGTTTAGTCCTTTACTGGGTCTGTCGGCCATTTTTCTTTATCCGACACGGACACTTGTATCAAAGATACGCCTAATAAAATTTATGTAATTAAATATCAGGTATTTTGAGAAATAATAATTCTTGTAATAATTAAAAAAAGTTTCTTATTAGAATTAACCCGACGTCTCTCTCGATAATTCGAAGTCTCATGATTTCGGTCAATTAGTAGTTCACATACTCATGTCTAATATTCATCACAAATACATTATAATTTATATGTATTGAAACATATCCAACATTCAAAATAAATTCATAAACTTAATTATTCTCCATATAAATTATTTTCTATCTCAAATCTCTTTCTAGTCTGGTTAATATATTAAAATTGTATGATTGACTTTGTCTTAATACTGGATCCCAAAATATTAGCATTAAAAATATGTGTTTAGCCCTACTATCTTGGTCCAATTCTCTACTTTAATCAAGTTTCAAATTTTATATTACAAATCCATTTAATAGACCAGTCCATTTTAATGCACCAAAATTCCATTTTGGGTTTTAATTTCTTCATCCAAATTAAATTTAACATGCCCATTTTGGGTCTTCATTACTCTCGGCTAGCCTTCCAATTCCATCTCCACCTTGTGTTTGGCTCGTTACAACCACAACAATTTTTTTATATGTTTCGGTCATCCTTCAAAACAATTACAACTTTCATCTTAAATTTGATTTTGAAAGATGAGTGCAATAAGGAATCACATGGAAGAGAGAGGAGAAAGATAAAAAGAAGAAAATAAAAATAATGGATTTAGGGGTCTCGGTCACAAGAGGGAAATGATTTAAATTTATGCTTTGACAAAATCCTTGGAACTCTGACTTCCATAAACCTCTTTTTGATGTTTTCCTTCAACAAACACAACAACTAACACAAAGAATGGCCAAGTCAAGAACTTTATAATAAGCATATGAATGAGAAAGTAAAACAAACAAAAAAAATGAAAAAGAAACAAGGAAAACAAAATTGGAAGGAAGAAAAAAATTATATATGTATATATATATATATATATATATAGAATTCAAACCTCCTCTCTTCAAGTCTTTGTTTCTTCTAACGTAATTAATGTTTAATTTAGCAAGATTTCAAGAGAGATAGACGAAAATTGTCAGAAGTAGAAGATGAGGTTTCGGTTTAGGAAGAAGAATTGATGAACGCCAATGATAAGTAGAAAAGAAAGAAATGGCAAAAGAAAAAAGAAAGGCAAAATGGGAGGAATTGGTCTTCTATGAATATATTTATATAAACATTAAAATAGTCTTAAAATTGCTTGTTGGCCATGTGGACAACAACCATGATACATTTCCCTTAATTAATCTTGGTTTAAATCAGATTAATCCCCCATTAAGGTTAATCAAAGCAAAATCATAATTTTTCCTTCAATTTTCTACTATTTATACTTCAGTCATATCGCAAATCTTTATTTCTTTAATTTGAAGCCCTAAACGATTTAGTCTTTTACAATTAAATATACTAAAATTTATGAAATAATTCATTCTACACATTGGTATTTTTGGTTTTGCGATTAAGGCATTGGAGCAAAATTGTGTTTTTCAATATTTTTGAGGAACCAAGCCTCAAAATTTATTTTTTTAGTTTCATGCCCTAAACATTAGAGTTTTGGCCCCAAATTATACCAACAATTTCATCTCAATATTCTCTATGTCATGGTGTCATCCGTTCATGATTCGCTGATAGTGCGAAAATAATGTATTTTATTGTCGAACCTCTCTTTCTTAGTTTTTGTGAAAAATTTAACATCATATGTTCATAATTAATTTTTTTACTTATTATCAATTTGAATTTAAATTTTAGTCTATACCACTCGTGAATACACTTGATTTTTTATCAGTCCGACGTAAATGTTTGCAAAACACACGTATCAGTCAAAGCCTAAACTAGTGGACGTGACAAGCATGACACATATTTAAATAGCATATAGTTGCATATTGCATGTGCACCACTAAGTCTAGTACTTAGCATAAGAGTTTCTCTCACACAGATATAGTGAAAAATAGTCAAAAGATAGTGAAAAAACTGAGAGAGACCTAATCTAGTACAATAGTTATATCCTGATACCATGGGTTCCGTGTTTTTGTTTCTTTTCCATATATTTTATTTTATGATGTATGTAAACTAAACTCAGTTTTTCAAGCAAAGATGAGCATTTTTTTATAAATAATACTTTTTTATATAAAGTATGTAGTTATCTTTTATTATAATATTATGATATGGTTGATATATATATATATATATATGTTCAATTTACTTTAATTTATAAATATTTTATATAAAAAGCCAGTATAGTACCCCTTTATCCAGGCACTAACTGCTGGGGTAAGGGGGGTGTTACAAAATTTTTAGTTCTGAACTCGATTTGGGCAGTTTTGGATTTTAAAAAATGAGTTTTAAAAATATTTTATGACACGTGTGTACCCATATTTGAATATATGAGTTATTCCTTGCTAATTATGGTCATTATGTTTTTTATATAAGTAGGTTATGACTTCTAGATCACGACAGATAATGGTTGAAGAGGTTGAAAGTAATGAGCCTATAGAGATAGAGGCTTCATCACAACAAAGTTATTGCCAAACTACTGTATCAAGATCAGGTGCTAGTTCATCATATGGGCTATTAATTACTGGCATGGGACAAACTGAGCTTTTACAAAACATGGTCGATTTGCTAAAGAGAGATCATAACCAACCTTATCAATGTTACAATTTGAGAGGTTGTGGAAGTTAGGGGCACTCGATTTTTATGGTAAATGGGAGGATGACCCTTTTGTGGCAGAATTCTAGTTAAAGCGAGCTGAAAGGGTTTTTTTACCAGCCACACTGTATGAATGAATAAAAATATGAATATGTAGTCTCCTTATTGCAAGGTCATGCATATGACTGGTGGCGGTTTGAGTCACAAAGTTCAGAGGCATCTTATCCTTTGACTTGGAAATTCTTTGTGGAGAAATTCAAGTAATAGTGTATTCCTCTTATTTTATACAAATGACAAGAAAAGATAGTTTCGAGGTTGAAACAAGGGGACATGTTAGTATCAGAATATGAGAGACTTACATATCTATGCAAGTATGTTGGCGACATTGTATTCATAGAGGCTGATAAATGCTAATGATTTGAAAATGGGTTAAGGGATTCGAATAAGCTACAAGTCTCGGCCCTACGTTTGATGAACTTTTCTAGTTTATTAGCATCTTCTATAATAGTTGAAAGAGTCTTAGCAACACAACAACGAACACAAGATAAAGGGTTCAGGAGATCTATGCCACAACTGAGTGGGGGACCATAAAGTGGAAAAAGGGCAAGATCTTTTAGTGGCCAATTTCAGGCTGGGGTTCTAACAAGCCTTTTTCTTTTAGGCAGGGACAACCTGTGAGATATATTTCTTTAACAGCTAGTGTACCAACCTAGTCATCACGTAGAACTATAACCTTACCTTTATGTCAATATTATGGTCATCCTTACCTCGGTAAATGTTGATGGATGAAATTAGCTTGTTTAAGATGCGACTCCAAAGATCATCTGAAGAGAGATTATCCCCTGTTACAGTTTAGCAGAGGTTCGAAGAGCACCAAGCCAGTATAGATGAAGACTTATGAACAAGGCATAGGCCAAGGAAAATGACAAGGTAAACAAGGCCGAGTAGGGCCTGACTAGTTCATATCAGAGACAGTAGAGAGACCGAAAGCTAGTAGAGCTGCACTAGCCAAGGCATACACCATGCGAGGCTGAAAAGATCATGATACACTAAACATCATAGTGGGTAAAATCCTTTTCTTTGACTTTGATATTCATACATTAATAGATTTGGAGTTAATGCATTCTTACATATGCACACCACCATCAGGTCAAAAGGGTTTAGTACCAGAGGCTTTATAATTTGAGATTTTTGTGGCTAACCTATTAGGGCACAATGTGAGGGTTAGTAAGGTATTCAAAAGTTGCCCAATTGAAATACAAGGCAGAAAATTTCCGGCAGAACTGATAGAGCTACTATTATACGAATTTGATATGATATTAAGAATGGATTAGTTGGCTTGTCATGGAGTGATAGTGGATTGTGGAAAAAGACATATGATTATCAAAATTTTAGAACAGGAAGAGATAATGGTGATGGATGAGAATAGAGGATATCCAGATAATGTGATATTGGTACTGAAAGCCTGAAAACTCATTAGTAAGGGATGTGAAATATTTAGCGTATGTGATCAATATGAAAAAAACGCTTTGAAGTTGGTTGACATTTCTACAATTTGTGAGTTTCTTGATGTATTTCCAAAAGAGATGTTAGGGTTACCACCAGACTAAGAGATAGAGTTTGCTATCGATTTGGTACATAGCACTGCTCCTATTTCAATCACACCATACAGGATGGCACATGTGGAGTTGAAATAGCTAAAGGTGCTCCGGTGTTATTTGTGAAAAATAAAGATGACATCTTACATTTGTGCATCGATTACTGGCAACTCAATAGGGTGACTATTAAGAATAAGTACCTATATCCTAGGATCAATGACCTTTTTGATCAGTTGAAAGGAGCATACATATTTTCAAAGATATATCTTTCATCATAGTATCATCAACAGAAGATTAAAAAGTCAGATATATGTAAGACAACATTCATGACTCGTTATGGTCATTATGAGTTCCTGATAATGCCATTTGGTTTGACGAATGCACCAGAGATATTTATTGACCTAATGAATTGAGTTTTTAGGTCATATCTTGATGAATTCGGAGTGGTGTTCATTGATGATATCCTTGTGTATTTTAAAAATAGTGAAAAATATGATCAACACCTAAGTACAATACTTAATATTATAAGCTATTGTACCACTGAGCTAAAACTCAGCGTGAGAGTTGTTTATCTCTCGCGTAGTTATAAGAACGAGGGCCGAAAGCGACGAGTTAGCTGAAAGTGTCTCTACAGTAGTGGACCCTACATATGAAACAGAGCAGCAGTGGTAGTAATCCGGATAAGGTTGGTTTTTTTTGTAATACTATATATGTGTATATAAATAGTCTGTAAATATTTATGACCAGTTGTGGTTATATGGATTATATGTATACAAATAAATATGTAAATTAATGTTTTCTCTATGCATATTAGAGATGTGATTATATTGTACTATACAAGGGGATTGTGAGTAGAGATGAATATATAGATATACTCATATGATGATAGATACAACTATATTTATTTTTATAGGGTTTATATGTGAATACATATATATGTATCATGAATGATAAATAAATATAAATATATGTACAGGTATATGAGATTGTGATATACAGGTTTGACCCAATAGGTGGACAGTGACATCAACTTACCTGACTATGACATAGGAGGGTAAGGGGGTGTGACATGTGGAACTCTCATCTATTGCTTGCTACTCTGCACTAGAAAGCTTTCTCAAGGCTATTGATATTCTCCTCTTATGATTTAATTCCCTAATCCTTCCCACATTTGAAACTCTGGCTTGCAATTAATCTTATGCTTTCATATGTAGTGAGCCTCTCTTCATAATAGAAAATTTTGATCATCATCTGTAACAATTGAAAGATGAGTTCGTCTAATCAATTTTATTTTTCTAATTATCCAGTCCAACAAACTTCACATTCTAGATTTTATGCATGTATTCAATATTAGGCGTGAGAGAGTGTGTTGAGATATTTTACATCGATTAATTAAAAGATTTCAAGTGCTCCTTATAATGACTTGACATCTTTCCTCCCTTAAACTCATTTTTTGGATAGTTATGTTCAAGACTCATTTATCTAATATGGTATCAAAGTCACATTGTCTTTCTATATTGGGCCACCTGCAGATATCAAGTCTTGGAAACTTTACTATCCAGATTTTCTGCATGTATTGAGATATCTCACGTTAACTAATTTAAAGATCTAAATACTCATTATAATGACTTGAATATTTTCTCTCCTGAGCTAGCTTTGGGAATGAGCTATATCCAAAACTCATTTGTCCATTACTAACAAAAATTCCTAGAAATGGCTAATAGAAATAGTTGATGGTTCAAGAGATTTCTCAATAAACAAACCAAAGCCATGTTAAACAAATCCATAAGAGGAATGGTAACTAGAAATGCAATCCACTATATCTCTAAATTGATAGACAAATAATTTAGATAATCACTCAAACTTTACATAATTATATCTAATTTCTCCATCTATGGCTTATATAAAATGCAATGATGAAAAACTAACCAAAATATGGAAATGTCATGCCCTGAATAAGCTTTTGGTCCAAACTCAAATTGAGAAAGCACAATCTTTTGAAGTCAAATATGAATTATCTTTAGATTTCCCAATTTAAGAAAAATAAAATGCTAAATCATCATCAACAAAATTACCATTCTAAGATCTAGATTTATAAAGACACAGTAATTAACAACTTCACTAAAAAAATGTACCCAAATCTTTCCTTGAACAACAACGACACAATCTTTACAACCTTAAGCCCATTCATTGCCGATGAGTGGTATGACATGAATAGTAATTTTAATACAACAATCCTCTATTTTGAGATATGAATCTCGAATGGAACGACCTCAGTTCAAATTCTGGGAATCCAACCAAGCGGAGGCCATAATATGATTATTTGGGTGAGAATGAGGCATATTGATTCTTTTATTATGATTATGACTAAGACTGGAAGAAGAATATCAACCCCTATTTGAAAACACCAAAAGCACTTAATGATTGAAGTATTTGAGTACCACCACTTTGGCTGCCACCGTCCATCTGTGTACTATCATTAGGAAAACGAAAAATAAAAAATAAAAATCCACCTGAATTGAAAATTTTGAAATTTGAAACCCTAAAAAACTAGGATGAGAATGAAGAATGAGGAAGAATGAGATGGAGGAGAGAAAGTGCATTAAAGTTTTTTTTTTTCTTTTTTAAACTTAATCCTTCATTTATATTTAAATTATAGATTTGTTTCAATATTTTGATAATTGTGTAAAATTAAGTTGATTCATCTTTTCCGACAACCAAATAGAATAAAACTACCATTTTTCTAACCGAAAGCTTTTTTAAAAAAAATGAAAGATTGTATATTATTTTGCAAATTTTGATAGAATATATCAAAATTATTAAACAACTAATAGTTTGGATAGTTTTTGGTAATTAATCCTAATCAAAATTAATAATTATAATACTAGTGTGAAACACATGTCTTGACTTAGTCCATAAAAAATTTAAGATTCAATTCCATATTGAAACATGGCTTTCTATTAAAAAAAGAAAAAAAATAAACAACTAGTCGTCCACAATCTCATCCATTGTTTTTCTTCTCTATATCATGTACTTTTTTTTGGATATCTTAAAACAACATTTAAGTTTCACTGTTTTTTAAATTATATACTTATCGTACCTCTTTATTAATTGAACACTTAATGTTTGAAGTTTTTTTTCAATCGATCATCTCTGTTTTTTTTTTATCCATATTCTAAGGGTGAATAATTTAGAAATTTTTGTTAAAATTTTAATTAATTTAAAAAATAATAATAATAATAATTTTGTTTTTTTTTAACTCAAATTAGGTAAGATATAAATGCTACAATAAGTAAATGATATACATTCGAGGACTTATAGAGCAAAATTTATTAATTTTTTAAACTACTAAAGTTTTTTACCTATAGATTTTCTTGGAAAAATCTGCGGCAAAATTTTTTTAATTGTTCATCTTATATTTTGTACGGAAAATAGACAAAGGTGTCCAATTAAAAAAAAGACAAATGTTCAATTGAAAAAACAGTAAAATCCTGGGTATTTTTTTGAAGTTGTCCTTTTTTTTTAAATTTCTCTTTTGATTTTTATGATTTATTCAAGAAAATTTTCCGTACTTCAAAAACGATGATAATCCATATTTTCACATAATCAAATAAAATAAAAAGGCAAAAAAAATGCAAATTGCATTATATGGTACGGATCCAAAATTAAATAGCACCTTGGCTCAATTAAGCCTTCAATATTTAATTAGTGAACAAATTGCCCCATCACCATCTATTTTCGTCCACTCTTAATATTATATGCTGACTGTATTATTAAAAATCAACTGTATCTTGACACGTGGTAGCCCATTAAAAATATTGTTTTTCTTTCCTATCTCTTTCTTCTCCCTTTTCCCCCCTCTCTCTCTTCGTACTTATATTTTTCTCATTCTATAATTGTTAACTGAAGACATAATGTTGAAATATTTTTCAAAGAATAAAATAAATAAAATCCTTTGAAAAAAATAAATAATTAAAAGATTCCCAAAATTAATGGGAGATTGAGGGAAATGGTGAAGTCAATGCACTCTAGGCTTCATTTATTTCTTTAATTTCTTAATGACAGTTCCTATCTATGGATATTGAGAAGTGAGTTATGCATACAAAATGCTAAAAAAAAAAAATTGACAAATTTGATTTTGTTCCTTGAACATAAAAATGTCAAACAAATAGGAAATTATGCCATTTATTTATTTTGTGAAATGTCAATAGATGCTAAATGGTGGGTCAAGTATTCATTTCCAATATAAGAATAGTGCTTAAAACATAAATGTATAGCTCTAAGAATTCAATGCACCTGAAGGAAGAAAAAGATGAAGAAGAAGAAAAAGGAGAGAGGAAAAAGAGAAAACTGACAGGGTCGCCACATGTCAAATTTTCATTAATCCAGCAGCAAATGTTAAGGGGTGGGACAACACGGACTAATTTGTTCGGAAATTAAATCATGGGGTTGATTGATCTAAATTTAACCTTTTTGAGCTCATGCATAAGGTGTAATTGTAATTTACACCTTTTGCCTAAAATAAAATCAAATAAAATAGGAGTTCTTGGTTTTTGAAAAATAAACAAGAAAGAAAACTCTAATTACCAATGACGTTGGGCAATGTATGATGAGTCTAAAGATGTAAACGAGTCAAGCTACTCGTAACATATTCGAAATCGACTCGAAAAATACTCGAATTCGATTCGGAGTTAATCGAGTCGAGCTCGAGTAGTTAGTCGAGTCGAGTTCAAGTATTATAATACTCAGCTCGTAATACTCGCGAGGTTAATCGAGCTCAATTAAATTATATTTATACCTTTATATTCGAATTTAATCGAGTCGAGTCAATTGCGAGTCAAGTATATTATTTATTAATTTTTTATTGATTCGAGTTTTATCGAGTCGAGTTCAAATAATTCGAATTTTTATTGAATCGAGTTTCGAACATTTAAAAAAAACTCGATCTAGTTCGAATCGAGTTCGAGTTTCGAGTATTTTAATCGAGTCGAGCTCGAGACTGACACTGTATCGACTCGATTCGACTCGATTACACCCCTTGACGAGCCTAATTTAAAATAGATCTCAAATATCATATTCCCTTTGTGCTCTATTATTTTTTTTCCCCCTTCTTCTTGTCTTCTTTCAAATCATTATGCCAAGATCATTATGAAGATGAATGGCATCCAACATTTTTTGTTCTCAATGACACCCCTTGGGGCTCATTTAGATAGAGGAATTTTAATATTCATGAATTGTAAAATTTATAAATTATAAGAATTTTATTATTTGGTTTGAATATAAAATTTATAAATTGGTAATTTAATTTAATTTGTATTTATATTTTGTTCAATTACTGCAATCCATTGATTTAACAATAAATTTTTCAAGTTTATCATTTATTAAATATTGATAAATTATCATTAATTAAGTATTTTCTAGTCTTTTTTATTACATTTATATTTAATTATGAAATAATATAATTTAGAGTAAATTTTCTAAAAAATACAATTGATGAAATTATCATTATTGTCAAATTTGAAATATATTAAAATTTTTTTACTCAAAATTCTATATAAACTTATTATTTGTACCATGTTTATAAATAAATTATCCATTAATATTTTTTCTTTTTTGAAGAAACTCATTAACATTTTTTTTAATTTATATTCAAATAAATATAGATAAAATAAGTGAAAATAAAACAAAAAAAAAAGACAAATGGTTTTTGTTGTTTTTTTAGGCTTAATAATAGTTTTGGAATACTATAATTTATTAGGGATAATTTTGGAATAAAATTTTTTATAATAATTCCTTATGAATAAAAAATAGTAGATTTTGGATTTTCTCATCTAAGATGTGGACAATTAAATTCTTAAAAAATGATGGATTTTAACATTTTTTAAGTAAGAAAACAATGAATTTGATATAAATACATGTATTGTTTTAATTCACTTATTTAAAATCTGTCCATCCAAATATAATTTTAATTCCTTCAAGAGTTGCTAAGATACTGATTTTTGGTTTCATTTTGTATTCAATATAGCTTCTAATTGAGTTATTTTTTACAGTATATGCAACATACTATACCAATTTTAATAAGCTAGTAAAAATTAAATCAGAATTCGAAATTTGGGAGGGATCACTCTAACTCTTTAATGAGTTGACACAAACTCAAATTACCGGATAGTTGAAATAAAAAAAATAAATTTAGAAATGAAAAAAACAACATTATTCTTATGGGATTCGATATGTTTTTCGGCCTACATAAATTATTTAGAAGTACAGCAAATGCAGAAGAGAAAAATAAGAAAAGACCTATAATTTTGAAATACTTGACTCTATATCATATAAAGGAATGATCAGAATTTTTTATTTTATTTTATGATACGTTTTAATATTTATTTTTTAATTAGTTTGGGATAAAGAAAAAAAAAACTAAAGAAAAAGAATATTTTTAAAAATTTTTCTATCTTTATCGATGAATTAGAAAGTAATTATCGGATATGATGTATAATGGGTTCACAGTGGCAACTAGTTTTTCACTTCTCTTCCATGTTGTGATTAGATTAGACATGGTGATAAGAATGCAGAGCTAGCTAGCTAGCTGTCATATGCCAAGTAAGCTTTATCTCTTCGAAAATTTTCAACACTTTGGATTACTTTCAATATGAGCTGGTGCACATGTGCCCATAGGTCTTCTCTTTTTGAAGCAAAATGTATTTCACCAAGTGGTCTGCCTCATATATCAGAACAAATGTGTGGTAACCCACAAGATCCATTATATTTTTTAATTCTATAATTCACCGAATGTTTGAGAGTATAAATATATAAATAATACATACAAGTTGGCAAAGTACTAGATTTCAATATCACTTGTTATTTTTCTTTAGAAAAAATCAAAGGGAAAGATTCCCATACCCATATCTATTTATGGACCCCTTAACCTTAAGGTTTGAAGGCTTAAAAAAATCTTTATTTGTGGACAATACATATAGAATCCCATCTAATCAAAATTTGGGTTTTACCCATCAAGAAAGGACTAATTAAGGTCATGGGATAAGTAGAGTTTCTAATTCAGGAATATTCAAATGACAACTGAATATAAAAGTTTATTATTATTTTTTAACTGATTTCAAGGTTATTCCAATTTCAAATTTATATTACTAGAATAGAATTGATCGTGCATAACTAAAGTTGAAAAGAATTTTAATGAAAAAAATTGAATATTGCAATTAGATCAATAAAACAGATAGATTGGATTTACATTTGATCAGTTTTATCATTTCATGTATCTTTTTATTCCTTTCAATTCTTCCAATCCTCCTCCTTCAATCAGTAAATTCTTTGAAGTAGAGGATAAATGATCACTTTACCTTAATTGTATATTAAGATAATATTGAAAAATGAGTGCATATATTGTTGTAATTGAAACTTAAATGCTAATTCACTTGGAATTTTTTTTCCTAATAAAGCTGTTAAATCTTGGAAGTGCATATAGGATAGTTGATAGGAGCATGAAAATTCACATGGAGTAAAATAAATTTTAATTTTTGGGACAGAAAATGTTTAATGAATAAAAAATAAATTAAATGCTGAATATCTTTAAAAATTACACATTTGTAAGATATGAAATAATCAATCACAATAATTAGTTTAGCAAGGAGCAACACAACCTCTAAACAATACTTGTAATAGCAACCATAGACTTCCATTATTGGAGAGGCAAAATCCTTAGGTTTACCTCACTAACACCTACTAGCTAAGCTAGAAAAAAACAGAGTAAAACAGCAATTCCCTGTACATTTTTCAACAATTATGGATCATATATAAGTGAAGAAGACCCCATAGCAATTGCCTCAGTACCCATTTTGGCAATAAGATTAATTAGTAAAATTTATTTAAAAGATGGCCTTAATTCATAGTTAATTAGGCTTTCTTGGGGTATAAAGAATTATTGTGAGGAAGTTGATGGGAAATAGTTCTTGTATTTTCATTCTGCCTACGAGACTTTGAGTTGAATGAATTATATCTTCCTTGCCTGTGTTTCCTTCTTGGCTCTGAAGACCTTGGAATGAAAACTCCTGTTCCTTTGCTTTCTCTTCTGTAAGTCTGTTCATATATAAACGGAGATGGTGCTGTTGGATAATTCCCTCTTGAAAAATTCTGCAAATTTTTTATGAAAACTAAGAGTATTTGGATCAACTCTTATGGTGCTTAACATTGTATAGAAAAAGGGCATGGAGTGAGTGAAGCAAACCTGGAAAGAGACAGAAGGATAACTTGAAACAGGATCTTGGTCATCATCATCATCCATGATTAGAAGAGAAATTTGCTTGCTCAGGTCGGCAAAGAACAAATCATCTTCTAATTCCATAGCTACTTCTATGGCTACTTCAAGTAGACAGTGTCTCTTATTCTCTTTGGCAGGCTACTTAAAAGAAGACAATGAAGTTTGGGTTTCCCTTTTATTCCAGTCAAGTGGGGGATGTATGGGTTATATAAATAGGAAAGGGAAATTAATAAGATTTCAATTTATGATATTGTGATTAGAGATCTCGAATTTAAATTTAGATTCTATCTATGTAAAACTGGAAAGGGGGAGGAGTGAGATGGGTGAGATAAAAGCAAAATGAGGTGGACATGTGGAATTGTGGGACCAGAGTGGCAGTTGGCCAATCTGGCTAAAGCCCCACAAATCCTGTTGGGGGGAAAGAGATGAGGAGCAAGCAACAGCCCACACCCAGATATCTAATCCGAGATAGGCTCAATCTCTAAATCTCTAACATCTATACTTGGTTGTAAATTGATGGTGGAGTTCTCTCTCTCTCTGTCTCCCACACATGCATTTACAGCAAGCCAATAAGGTATGGTTCTAAATTCATAGTCAATCCATATGGGTTATTACTTTTCAAAACTAAAGCCCCCTTGTCCAAAATATAGTCTTTCTATACCTGAATTTTTATCTTGCTTGAGGTTAAGAATTGAACAAGTCAGTTAAACAAGTTTCCCATATGTGTTTTATCTTTATTTGCTGCAGACTTTAGAATGGGACCAATATTCATGAAAAGAATTGAGACCTTTTGCTCCACCGCTACATCATTGTCAAAGGTCGTGTACCATTAATTCCAGCTGTGTGTGATGGCCTGTGGTTAAAAGATCACAATATAAAACAACTATCTACACTTATCGTTGTCTTGGCTCTTTTGAATGTGAGTACATTCATTTGCTAAGGGGATCAATTCTGAAATTCAATTAAAGTTATCAAATCACATATTATACTCTCTATACTTTACTGAATTGTTCTATTGAGTTCCTTTTTTTTTTGTTCTATAAATTTTCAAACTATTTTTTTCAAAAGATTGATTCTCTAACTATTATTTCATAATAATTTAATCCTTATTTTTTAATTAGAAGCATAATTGCTTCAAACAATATGTAGTATAATTTAAATTTGAGCCTAGATGTGCTTTATATCTGAAACTCGAATTCGAAACATCACTTCAAAAGATAAGAGACCCTTACCATCTCATTTCATCTCTTAGGGTGGGAATTTTCTTTTTTTTTTTTATCTTAATAAAAAAATTTTGAGAATGAATAAAATAAATCATTCAAATATATGGACCAAAATTTGTATATTGCATTTAAAGTTATGGATATTTAAACTTTTTACTTCATAGTACAGCCACTTACTATCTAATTCATCTATAAGATTGGCTAAAAATAGTCAAGGGCAGAAGCTGGCCTGGTCCAATATGATCGACTATAGAATTGTGGAATTTATGGCCAAGATAGATAGAATAAGACTCGAGAAGAGAGATACTGATGTGCAGCTCATTAATTGGATGAACTGATATGTACAAAGTTTCTGTTTTTCAATTTCATAATTAGTCTTTAGATTCCATAGCTGACTGAGTTATACTATCCTTGGAGGAGGGCAAAATATCTAAAGAAATAGAGGAAGGCATTTGGTCCACACGGTTTGTTGGGCCCTCCTTTAACTGCAAAATTATAAATCTTCAGGACCCTCCAGAAATATGTTTCCTTTTACATTTTGACCTTAATTAGAACCTCATCCCAAAACGTTTAAGAGCAGAGTGGGATATTGATCTGCAAATTAGGAGTGCGACATGAATATTAATTTATAAGCTAATTAACCTCCTCAACTGAACTGCTGGTTTGCTGGAAACATGTACATTAGTTTCACCAAGTTACAAATTTAGAGTGCTCAAATGACAATGAAAACTGAATGGATTTTAGACTCAGTATGAAACGAGTTTTTTTTTCTCTTTTTACCAACTATCTTCAGGACATGGTATTGGAATTGTGCTGAAACCAGACGAAGCTGTTAATAGCCTCCCAACAAGGGGTAAGCTCATGGATTCAAGTCATTTTTATAACTCATTTTACATTGGGCTGCTGAAACATAATGATAAATCCATCACACGGTGAAATTTTGGATCAATAACATTACTCATATAAATATTATATTAAAGCATTATTTTAATTGGCTAAAGAAGCCACATAAGAAATTATATTGATAAGAAGACTTTTTTATGGCCTTGAGAAATGACCCGTCTCACTATGCATACTTTGTTTAAGGAAAAGAGAGAATTATCTTTTTTTCTGTGGAACCCGCATGTGATGGAAAACACATTAACATGATTGCTACAGAGTAGGATTGCAGTTGCCCACAAAGATTCTTTACATAGACTAACTGTACATAAATCTACTCTGATTGCCAAAGAACAAAACTTAATATCTTCGTTAAATAAAGTTCTCTTGGTAATCATGTCACACCAACTGCTTATTTGATGAACTGTATCTTGAGAATTGTTTACACATAAAATTGTAGTTTACATTGCTCACCAATTTCTGCTTTTAGAAGAAAATTTCTCAAAGTATCTGGGTTTGATAAGTTCTCCAACTAGGTCGAAGTGGTGCTTGCAAATTTATGTCCCACCAGCCATGTCCACGTCTGTACTGCGTCAATTCCTTTGAATGCAACAAGTAATTTTCTTAGACGAGGTTTTCTTGTCATTTTCAGTGGTTACACCAGTTGCATGCACTACGTCCCTAGGAACTTTACCCATAAGTTCAAATGGTGGCAAACTTAGGTTTCAGCGAGTCATCTCTACTAGAGCTGGAGGTGCCTGTATGTACAAATTATTCCCTCTCTGTCTGATGCTTGCTTTTGATAACAACAGCTTAGGATGCTCTTCCAGCAAATCAATAAACTGTTTACACCATCATAGCAATCATTACGAATGAAATACAGCAAACAATACCAACTAGAAATTAATAATTACGCATGAAAGTGGAAATGTTTAGATCAAGCAGAAATTAGATTTTTCCTTTCCAGATGAAAAAAAGTAACCCGGCAAAGGAAACAGAATTAACCAAAAATGAGATTAAAGAAGTTGATATAAAGTGAGAAAGCCCATAAATTATTGTTGAAGACCAGAAAAAGATGCAAAAGACGTGCAAATTCTGCTTGCATGCCAGACAATAATATTTTTGAAAAGGAAATGAGAGCGGAGGAAACACTTATTTCTTCCCACCTGGAGATATGGATTTTTCTTTGAAGTGCCACTTTAAAATGCCAACTATCATGAATCTTCCTGGACTTACTGATATTTCAAACCAAGTGGATCACGCTGGACCAATGTGTCCAGACTACAGCACATGAAATGGCACAATGAGTCATCTTGGGACACAAGTGATTAACCAAGCATATCATCACGCCCAACTGTTTATTATCAGCCAACTACTGGAATAATGGTTGTAAATACCAGAAATAACCTTTTGCAAAGTAATTGAAGTATCCAGCTCAATAAGAACACCAGGACCACAAACAAGACAGTCCTAGTCCTTCACAAATTCAGCCACTTTAATGTGGAGACCTTCCACGCCATTACACCTACAAAAGATTCCAAACACTCTTAGTTATATTAGAAAAACAGATCAAATCACATACACTGGTGCAGAAAAGTAGGAGACTTGTCCGCCAGTAATTGTGAAGCTAAAAAATATTCTAGAACAACCTCCGGACAATAAGGATGTTAGTCTTGTACAGCCCAAGTTGGACATGATCCAATCATGAAACTCAGATGCCCATTTGGCTACAAACAATTGAGTGATCAAACTAGTTAACTTAAGCAAAACTGCTGACTTGACTACAAATTGTTCCATTCAGTCAATTAGGATGAAGCAGGACACTTAAGTAACATGACATGGTAACTCAAAAATACATTCCATTAGTACTACGCTGGCATGGCCCAAATCCTAGTTCAAGCAATTCAAATCCCAAGTTTCACGCTACCAAGCAAAGATCACTCCTGATATACACTAGGTTATTAGAATGAATATATATGAAGGAGGTCAAACAATTCCAGTAATGAAATACTATTTAAACACATTAACAACAAAACCAGATATTATTGGTTACTTTTGAAATATTTAAGGTCAATTCAAGAACAGTTTTGTGTACAAAATGGCCACAGGCTCCAGCACATCAAATTTTGATTAACTTAGTATTTCACTTTAAGCTGCAATAGAAGTGTGCATGTATGTGGACATAAGACATATTTAAAACTTGTCATTCCAGTTTCTTTACCATTATGAATTTTTGCAATAATACTCTTAATATAAATAATTAAAAAATATAAATGGCCAATCGGATTTGACTGAGACGTCTCTCTCAATATGGTAAGACAGGCAATAATGCTGGAGCATGACGGACTTGGTCAAACTTGAATTGGGAGAGTGAGGACCAAATTGTAACTTGGGCATGCATTGGAGGACTTGTTTTCAAAATGGCTTGGGCCAATTTTGGATATTGTCCTCATTTGCTTATAAGTTGGCTGTCTTTTTGCTTTCCCACAGATGTCGGATTTGGTTCTTCAATAAATATTAAGGTCCTAGGAATTTGTACCCCACACTCAATCAAGCTCGAAGTACAATACCACTGGAGCAGTATTAAGTTCCAGGAAATTGGATAAAACAGCAAGCATAAAATTACTAGATAACAACATGTCAAGGCCTAAGCATAACCATAATAGAGGAGCAACATGTAGCCAACACTCTCTATGGAGAGAGAGAGGGAGGGGGAGAGAGAGAGAGAGAGAGATCCGTAAGAAAGATCCCAAAAATTTCTTATTTGCAGTACAGCAAAGTGAAGTGTGAAAGAAATTCAAGTCATTATATACTACCATTTCAATAATCAATCATTACAAATACATTTACTGGCTATTTTGAACCTAATTAAAGCAATCAAAATATCATATGCTTCATTGCTGCAGAAGGACATGACCAAGTCAAACACTGAGAAACAATCAAAAAAGAGAATTGCACTCACGTTAGATAGTTAGACAGAGTTTTGCTGCATCCAGATGCAATCTTCAGAGTTTCTAGCGCACATGCAGCTGAAATAATTGCGTTGGTGGAAGTAATAGCTGGTATGATGTTTTTCACAACACCCTGTAAAGAAGATAGAAAAATGGGCATTGAAACAATGCGCTGAACATGCAGCTGAAATAATTGCATTGGTGGAAGCAATAGCTGGTATGATGTTTTTCACAACACTCTATAAAGAAGATAGAAAAATAGGCATTGAAACAATGAGCTGAAGCCAATAATATCCCACCTGGCATGCGCCGTGCATCCCAATGAAACTACAGATGCAAAAGATAAAAGGCTGGGGATGCCCCACTGGTTGTCACAGGGAAGGTGTTCCAAAGATTAAACTAGATGATATCGGCTAACAGATAAATTATTTGTTTGGAGTCAGTTAAGCATACAGTGCAAGCACATAAGAAAGCAAAACAGAGTTATCAGGCAGTTACATGGGTTGAAAATTTTAACTTCCAGTAAAAGTAAGAGAAAATGTAACTCCTTGAACGCCAAAAAGCTCAGCTCTCTTCACAGCCTATAGGATACAGTTAGAACACATGATTAAAAGATCAGAATAAAACCAAATGAAGAAAATCATTTAATAACTCCACTTTTTACCTCCTTGTAAACCCACTTCATATGTTCTGGTCATCTGGATCAAAAGACTTTCCACTATGAACCTAAAAAAATAATGATCATAAAATTGCAGCAATAGGGAAATTATCACTTTAAAAATGAGAAAGGATTGTTAATGCACTACCTCATTCCATTTAATTAAGTGAGCATATTCAATACAATGAGCAGGACTTGTAAGAGTTTCTGCAAGAGTGCAAAGAGGAAACTTTACTTGAGGGGGGAAAAGCCAGATGATACACTCAAAGCATGGTGTGATCCCTGGCAAAATAACTCTAGCATGGCCCTTGAAACCTTCAGTGCCACCATCTACCATGGGTTTCATTGTTTTTTCCTGAGGATTGTCATCAGAATCATACTCTAGTTTTCCAAATAAAACATAAAACATAAGCACAAGATAGCAAGGGAAGCCACTTTAAGAGGGAGAAGGCTTTTGGTTCTTCAAAATCACAGCATATTATAAATAAAACTTAGATACAGTGTATCACAGAGAAGAATCAAAGCAGAAGATTCAAATTTTGGAGACTTGCATAAACCTTCCAAAACAGAATGGTGCACATTTTTAAGCACCTGTTTCCAAAACTAATGCAACAATTTGCCCCATCCAAAAGCTTGTACCTAACATAGTAATGATTGAGCAAATATGAAAGGAATATGAAACAAGTGCCACATTATAAGACAATAAAAAGAAGCTTCTCCTGCCCATCTATCGAAAGAACTTACAATCTTGATGTCTACTTCATCATAATACTCAAGGATGTCAGCAAGAACTGAGGCCTTAATTTCATAAGGTTTTTTCCACATATGGGGCATTCATCGTTTATAAACCTTTTGTCATGGATCATGAATTTATTTTTCTAAAAAAAGATAAAAAAAAAAAATATAAGCCCAATGCCATAAAGCTTGAAAGAAATGCAAGGTCTCATCTCATTTGTAAGTTAAAACTGTGCAAACAAATCTCTTTTTCACGGTCGCACACAGTCCTTATAAGGTATATATTGTTTGCCATGATGAAGGGACACTGTCCTCATCTTCATGGCAAGTAAGCTTTATTTAAGTTTCATGGCAAGTAAACTTTATTTAAGTTGGAATTGGCATTATATACCTCTCAACAGCATATGCACAATTGTTGCTTTGTCCCATTCGACAATAGTAATTTTAAACCATTTCAAAAATAAATTACAACAATAAAGTGATGATGGGCACAATAGCAGGATACCATTTATATGAAAGTTAAGCCAGATACTATTCCTCCAGGAAAAGAAATTTAAAAAAAAAAAAACTACCTTTCAGGTGGTACCAAGAAAACTGAAGCTACGGCATTTATGTAGCTCCAAGCTTCAATGGAATCAAGACCAAGTAATATAATACTAAAATCATTAAAACACTCAATTTCTTTGTCCTCAATACAGCAAAAATGAGGAACAATGTTCACACCGCTAACTCTTTCCATCACATGTTTGGCTGCCACTTCAGCCTTTGGCTTACCAACATCTTCTAGCCTGCAATTAGCAAACTAGATTTATAGAGATCTTATAAGTAGAAATGAAATGACAAGTGCAATTTATGAACAAAGCATGCACATGCCAAAGCGGAAATTTGTTTCTAGGATGCTATCACCATAGCAAACATTAATGATGAGAAAACAGCAAATACCTATTACCTTGACAAGCAAGGTGGAAATTGTCCACCAAACACAATTTTTCTTATTTCACGTTTACAAGAATTTCGTGAATGCAATTCTTTGTATCAAAATCTACTTCATTGAGAAGTGACTTATTTAAATTTTTGTCCTCCATAATCAACATTGTAAAAGTTTTTTGAAAGGATTATCTAGTCAATTTATGTTATAAACAAAAAAATAAGCAGCACTCTATGCTGATACTCTAATTTTCTTACACCAGTCAAAAGATATACTAAATGAAACTGAATGATGAAAACACCAAACAAGAGATACTAAGGCATAATAAAAAATCGAGACAACCTAGGGATTAAGTTTCGAAATAAAAAACCTGAAAAGAAGTTGGCGATTGAGATTAGAAACCTCGACACGGTCCATGTCAATGGCCTCTATATTCTTAAAACCCGACAGAGGCAAGTCCTTCAATAGCTCACAGCCCAATCCACCGGCTCCAACAACCAGAATTCGAACATACTCTTGAAGACCATCTCTCAGCTGCCATAACAAATAAATCCAAAGAAATAGCGATAAGAACACCAAAACCTAAGATGATTGAAAGCCAAGTGCATGACAAATTGCCGCAAAGAAAAAGTAACTTAAGCTCACTTGGATGCCGGGTTCGAAAGTAGCAGCGACGAGATTGCCAGGCCCAAGAAACAGCTTATCCAGGTCTCTCAATTGGCTCGGCTGCACCGTCGAGTCTGCCATTGTTCAGCGCTTTCTCTCTTATGAGGTCACTATAATGCCGTCAAGCTCAAGACCAACAGCTGAAACATAAAAATGGCTTATATTTTACGCTTTGTTAGAGGTTTGATAAATGCCCGTTAGTTGCATTTAATTAATTAATTAATTCTTTTAAATAACTAATTTGCCTTAATGTCAAAATATAAGCCATAATTTTGTGATCAAAATAGGCTTTTTGAGAAATGACAACTGAGTAAATAACTGCAAAAATTGTAACATTCATTTCCAAATCTAATTAATTTTGAATTACTTGCATCCTTTCCAAATTCATTTATAATTATATGTCTATCATCTAAATCCATTGTGAACTCTATTAATATCATCCTTTTATTACCTTAAATAAATATAATATAAATTACAAATTATAATCTTATAAATCTTAAAATCAAATAAATATCTACACAGAATTATATAATTAAAATTTAAACTAAGTAAATATTAATTAAACTTAAATATTACACTATAAATTTTAATGTAATATAATTAAAATTATATATATATAATAGAGTTCAGATAACGGATATATAAAGGACTATACACGTATTTTATCTAAATTTGTCACAGATAAAAAAAATTTAAATATTTATATCTATCTTAAATCCGTTTATCATTACTTAAAACTTGATATAAATGAAACAGATTACCCTAAAATGCCTATCAGTTGCCATTCCCATTATTTGAAATTATTTTTTGTTGAAGCTCCTTTTCTTTTCCTTTTTTTTTTAAATTATCAATAAAATTATCTTCTTTGGATAACAGAAAATTAAATACTTTTAACAATTAAATAATATTATTTTCCAGCTTTCCCACATCTTTCATTATTTAATCAATTCATCAATAACTTTTTTGAGGGAAATTTATAATTGAATTTTGATGATAATACCATAAAGAGGCTATAGCAATAGATGAACTAGATAATAAGGCCCAACCAAAAAATGAAATAAGCCATAAACGTACTATTATAGTAATCTGCTTAAAATTGATTTGTTGACCCCCGGCATTAAATGCATTCTGAAAAATCTCATATAATTGTTGATTACAATTTTCTTTAAGAAATTACCCCATTTGATTATAATCATAACCAACCTATACGTTGATGTATTTCTATTTCCTACACTTCTATAATTTTATTCCAAAAGCCTTCTGCACGACCATCAATACCCTTTACCCAGTATAACAATCCAGTCTTCTTCATGAGTATGATCTCTCTATCAACAAAATTGATACACCTTGTTTTTGATGCTTTCATTGAAACTATATAAAATAATTCAAAATATACACTTTCTTTTGATCCTCGCCTCCTGGGCCAGAAAGTTGGAGTCAGTTCTAAGCATCTAACTCCTATCTTCGTTGCTGGGAGCATAAATAAGAGCTTTAATCAAAACTGTGCTGTATATGAGGATAAGTTATATGTCTTTTGAGCTTCGTGCTTCATGAACAGTGCATATAGGAGCTCATTCCATGAGTCGGGCACTCCCGGCAGACACCAATGACTGCAGTCTTGCCTACGTAGTGGTGCAGTATATGAGTGCAGGTAGTACACAGATGAATGCCCATCTTTTCTTTGTGCAGTCATACGGGTTATATTCAATATAGCAAATTTTGTTGTCAGGTTTGCGTATGCTGATAAAACATCAGTTACTATTTTGTAGTGTGTCCATGCCTCAGATGGCACCAATGAGAACCCGAGCTCAGGCAATGTCTCAAAGTGGCAGCTTCCCCCAGTCCTCCAGTCTCCACCTCTGCAGAATAGAGGTTGTTAGGTACTCCCAGTTGAAAGAATATATCATGCAAGGACAGAACTCATAGCGGTTGCACATTTACATTTACCCACAAAAAAAATTTCAGAAATAACTAATGGATCTAATATTTGGTCTACTGATCCTCTGTTTTCTGCAAGTGTCGCTTCAATGGAAAAGAAAGTGTCTATTAGGAATATGAAATTTCCAGCAGGTCTAGATGAACATTGGCACTAATGCAGCACTCGGACAAGCAAAGTTCTCCCCTGCGGTAAAATTCTTTAGCAGTCATGACAACTTACTGTATATTCAATGTCAACAGAAAGCCAACATTCAATGAAGCAACTCCAAAGCAATACAACTTTCAAGAATTTGACAAATTTTAGGAGGATGCATTATGTTCAGAAAAGGAGGATAAAAAGGTTCATCTACAAAACAAGACAAGGGAAAGTGCAAAAGCATACCTGAAATGCACAGGGGCAAATGTACGAAAGAAAACTCGGGTCTTGCTTGTATTCACCTTATTCTGTATCCACCACATCACAGTCTCAAGGGACCTCTTGTATGCTTCTTCAACACTCAGATCCAATTTCACCTCTTCCCCTTCTTGAAAGTAAGTACCCCTAAGAAGTAAATTGAAAAATTATGGTCAGTGAATTCTGACAGAATCCAAAATTAGAAAATTTACATTGCAGAGAATGAATTTTCCTGCAAGTGCTACTAAATTTTCTTCAAGCTACTTATTGCCCTTGCATGGAAAATACTTGAACAAAAATGCTATGTCCGCTAGATACTGATTGAACAATATGAATTAAAATGACATAAAGGTCCATTTTTGATGAATTTGCATTTGAAAAGAACACAAGCAAGCCACCAATGTAAAATTAAAGGAATTCAACTAGCATATCTCTTCAATCAAAACAAAAATTGATGGGACATGCATCCACATCTAAGACCGAAATCATACTAGCCATTAGAGATTTCACAGAGATAACCTATACTGTAGCTATTCTGAAACCAGATTTGGTTTATAAAAAGCTTTGTTGGTGGGCCATCAAGACAAGTATATCCTAATATTCAAACCACTACCTATAATTTCAAATGACCAGCACCACTCAAGATGGCTTTAAATGATCCAAATTCATTATACTGAAGAGATTCCTCATATGAAGCAATTGATCATGCTATTTGTCTCTTGCCACAATGAAATCACATCATGTGAACCCACAATACCTTTTGCATTCAAATTCCTTAAGTATGAACATCTTAATCAATGGAGTGTGGTATAAAATTCAACTTCTCACTCATGAGTTGATAGTTTCCAAGTATTTTTCTCCACTGAAATATTATATAATCATCAGAACCAGATAAGTAAAAGCTCAAACAACATAAATGAACATCATGAAAAACATGAATGAAAGTCTATAAGAATAGAAAAAATTCAATTTACCCTCTAATGGTCTTCTCGTAATTATACCAATGCCCCATGTTGAGGACCAGCATGTCAGCATCTTTCCACTTGACAGAATTCCAATCCATTTTATCCAATTTTAGGGTTAATCTAATATCTTTCCGAACATTAGCAGGAGGCCGGCTCTGCAACACGAGAAATGGAGCCCGATAGTACTCCACAGTACAATTATACTCCTTGAACTTGAATACCAAGAATCCTTTATGCTTGGTAATTGGACTGCCATTCACTTCATAAATGGAATCCTCGTTAGTAACTGCAGAAGACAGCATGCACAGCAGGGACTCCCATTGATTTCTTCCAATTGAATCTCCTGCAAACACCAGCCGTTTGTTGCGTAGTTTCTCCAACATCATTTTGGCATCAAATCTGTTAACACAAGAAATTTTGGTTTCTTACTATGAATAAATTTCCCTGCAATTATAGTTTTATTAAAAGAAAATTCATTTAAACAAAATCAACCACGCCTAGAAGTTGAAGATCGTGAGTTCTAAATGAAATAAAGGAACGAAATTAGAAGTTTCTTTTTTTCTTTGGAAAAAAAAAAATTCTTCATTAAATAGCCAAGTAAAAAAGAAACATGAAAAAACAATTCATCACGGAGGAAAACATAGTTGACAAATTTTCGTTCATTAGAAGTTACCAGGAATTGAAAGGGAAATTCAAAATATACTAAAATAAAATAAAAACAACGACGAGGTTTTCGTCGTTGTCATGCAAGGAATAAATTAAAAAAGCTTGAAAGTTAATCATCCAGCAAACCAAAAGGTTCAAAGCCAGCAGAAAATTCCAAACTTGAATTAATAAAAAAAAATGGTATGGTTTGCTTTTGCTTAGAAATGTGAAACAAATTTACAAGATACTTCATTCAGGCCATGCTAAAAAGCTAAACAAATATTACTTCTTTCTTCTTCCTCTGCTTTTTTTTTGGATCTAGAACAAGTACGCAAGACAATTGATCGAACTTTCTTGATTATCAGTTCTTTTGCCATGGTTCTTCAAGTTAATGTCCATAATAAATGAAAAAAGAAATACACAAAGGATTCTTAATCAATTTCATTTTTTTCCCACACTTTCCCAGTATTTAAATGATCCAAAGAAAGAATAGGAGATGAATAAGAACCTGGGCAAGTTGCAGAGCTTGGGTTGCCATCTCCAATTGGTGTAGAACAAATCAGGCCTGCCATTTTCAGAGCACCTAAACCCCTCATCCAAGAACCTGCAATCTTTAGATTGATACAGTGGGTAACTCTCATCATATACCCATTCCCCATCAAACACATCACACCCATCACCCTTTTCACCCAAAAAATCGACTCTTCTATTTGGACCCGACGAATTAAACTGTAACCACACAAACTTCTCTGATTTACCAGGAACCGTATACCCTTTAGCAATTACAGCTCTAAAATCCAAGTAATAGAAGCAGAAAATCACACAAGCTGTAACCAAAAAGAAGCCCAAAACCCCTACAGAGGGCTCAACGAGTCTTAGACGCTTGAATTTCTTGAAAATTTCAAAGAATTGCATGGCTTCATGGTCTTGCTGAGATGGGTTCTTGGACATTTGAACTAGAGACGATTTTGAAATCTGGGTACGGTTACTGTGGTAAAAAAAGAGACTTTACTATAGAAGACGAGTGGAGAATGCAAAGGAAGACGAAATTCATAGCAAATGGAATTGGACCATATATGAGCGTGTATTAAATCGTTCTTGAGCTTCTTTGCTTGGTGGGTCAGTTATGTGATAAGAAGCAAGGAAGCATTCATGGCAGAATCATCAATTATAAAATAGTCTCTTTTTCTCTCTTTTCCGTTACCACTTTATAATTTATATCATTAGATATACTGACATAGATACAGAGAGAGAGAGAAGACAAGTTTTTGCATTTTTCTTTCTTTTTTGTTTTTTTTGGATTTTGGTGGTAATTAGCGAATAAGTTGCCGGTTGAGGGTATGCTATTGGTAATTAACGAGTAATCAGTTTTCAAAACCAAACTGCAATTTCTAAATTCTAATAACGAATAGTAAGGATATCTGATACTTAAAATATCAGATGCTCTCCCTCTCATCATAAGCAACAATATCACATGTTTCGTTATTTTCAAGTTTAATGTGATATAAAATAGTTTCAATAAAATAAATTTATTCAGATTAATACGCAGTTCAAATAATTTTATAATGAAATTTAAATATTTAAAGGTATAAAATTCAAAGACGGCTTCATTAAGTGCATTCTATCAAGTAAAAATTTTACAATACGAAACTGGAAATTTCTTATCTAAATCAAATTTAAGCATCTACTTTTATGACATGAGCTAATAACATAGTACAAAATAGAATATGCAAAGAGCACATATAAAAACAGTTACAGTTACAAACTAACAGCTTTCCCTCCACCTCATGTGTAACAATTAACATGAGCCAGAATTTACTTAAAATTTAAGAAAAAAAAACATGAAAAGAGAAAAATATGAAAAAATTTTAAATCGATTCAATTTATGACGATATATATAAACTAATAAAATTACACTGCAATATATAAACAAATTCATTAATTGTCAACCAATGGATTAATAAAGCTTTACATATTATATATTATATACTATAACTAAATGATGTTCAAGTAAATTATTCCACCACTGAAAATAAACTTTTGGCATTTGTATTTTTTTTAGATAAATTTAGATCTTAGAATCCAAGGTAGACCATATAGCTTTAAAATACATTTTAACCAAACCAAATGCAAAACCTAAATTTATTAGGTGGGTATTTGTATTGCAGGAATTTAATATAGAAATAAAGGATAAAAAAAAAGATAGTAAAAACTTAGTAGTCGACCATTTATTTAGATTAATTTCTAATTTTGATGTATTAGCTTCATGAAAGTCAATTGTTGAAACATAAGCATTTGTTTGTTGTTACTCATCTCATGGTATACTGAAATTAATAATTATTTGATATATAATACTGTAAAATTGAATTAGTTAGAAATGATATTAAATTTAGTATATTTAAGAATTTTTTGGATAAAGAGATATTGACATTTGGCAATAGGGAAACGTGGGTCCGAGTGACAGTTCACCTGTGGCTCAGTGGTTTGAAGTTTAAAACCGAAAACGACTTACAATGGACAAAGTCTGAAGTGTCTAACGGATAGGAAAATGCAATACTATTCCTCAGGGCTTTGCTATTGGAAAACGAAATTAGCTAATAACCTCTATTTTACTATTTTTAACTCCTTTTTTCTTTTACTCCGTAAGCCTTTATTAAATTCATTTAGAAAACTACGTTGGACAACAGGCATGATTTTGGTTTGCGTTTCACTCTCGAGATATTGCTAATTTTAGCTACACGAAAACTTTTCATCTAAATCGAATCGAGCCAAAAAAAAATTACTGCATGCAAGTAAAAAATATTTTTTTATTTACAAAATAAAAGTTAATTTACTTACATACTAACATATTGTTAGTTCTATCAATAAAAAGATTTATATAATTAGTTTTTTATATAAAAAAAACCCTGAATGTTAAATTTAATTATTCTCACATATAACTATGTGGTGCTTGAGATGTGGTCTTTGTCATTATTATGTTCTGAGCATAACGTTATTCAGACTCTATTCTAAATATAGGTGAGATCAGAATCGGACCTGAAATAAAACATCGCATTTCATTTTTAAAATTCATTAAAAATAAAATGTAAGAGTTTTTTTTTTTTTTAATTTAGAAAGGAGTTGTTTCATCCTACAACAATGCAATCGAAAAGTGGGGGGTTGGATCTCCAACTCGAGACTTTTTATCGGGTATAAAACTTCATATACCGATAGGGTATAAACTTTTGGTAAAATATAAGAATTTAAATAAAAATAAGTTGTAAATAATTAAATATCAAACCCCAACTTTAAAATTAATGATCCTGGTTGTTGTGATATCAGGATTTTTTTTAACTTTTTTTTTATAAAAAAAAAAATTGAATGTGAAATCAGGAAATATAATATTTTAAATTGTGAGGGAATTCCAATCCCAAGCAAGAAATCTAAGGTATCATCCAAAACCAAAATTCACGCAATTAAGACAGGCAGATTTAAAAATTTAATTGATTGGGAGATTGATAGCTCCAAATTCAGGAGTTGAATACAAAGTTAATAATGTGTAGTTTTTATGATTGGATCTTTTCTAAAGAGACAAAAACTTTCTCAGCTTGTAAAATGGTTCAACAAGATAATGCCAAACACATTGCAACCCCAAATCCAACCCCTTGTGTTTTGGTTCACTCAATACCACATAAGCAAAGCTATTGAATTTTTGTTGAGGAGAGAAAGGAACATTAAATACAAATACATTAGGATGCAAATTTTGGGATTGTTTATTTTTTGGTGCATATTGTTTTATCTCATTAAACTAATTTACAATAAATAGTTTGCTTTGATTTTATTAATAAGAAAACAATGCATATTTTGACCCCTTGAATTTATTGAAATTATTTTATTGAGCCCCATCAATTGAATTTTTATTTTATTGAGCTTTTTGGATGTCTAAATCTTGTGCTATTTAGGACTTATTTGATAAAATAAAAAAAAAAGGTAAAATATGAAAAAAAAAATTGATATTTTCAGGCTCAATACAACAAATTTTGAAAATTGAGAAGCAACTAAAAAATTCAATTAAGGAACTCAATAGTACAATTTCAAAATTTCAACAAATTATGGTGTCAAAAAAAATATATTTAAAAAAAATTGATTTGAATTTTTTTTTAAAAATAGTAAAATACCGTATCATTTCAGTTTTTTTTAACATAAACAAATATGGAAATAATATATTTTTATTGTTAAAATTTGAAAAAAAAACTTCATCAAAAAATATCATTACTACAAATAAATAGTATATTTTTCTCAGTAATAAAGAAAATCACGATATATACCTATTATAATTAAATAATATTCTAGTCATTTTATATATATTACAATAGGCAAAAAAAAAATAAAAATATATATCCCAATTAAATGAATTAATTGATTTAAAAATCACACTAGACCGTACTGTATCGGTACATTTTCACTATTAATTTAAATTTTGACATTTTATTTTACTTTCAATTTGCATCAGCTTCATTCATTTGTTGTCCAATTAAAAGACACATACTGACTAAGATTAAAATGTCATGTTGGCTCATTGACTGCATTATACATTGGCTCCTTCTTTATTAAGATTCATAGAATAAATTTTTTCAGTACTATTATATATTATATAAAAAATTTTGGGAGAAAACTCTTGTTAATTTTATAGTATGCCAATTCAACCTTTTGGGAGAAGAAATTAGCATATTGCACATTCAGTGGCTCAACATGGTGTTTCAATCCTAATAAGCATGATTGGACAACAAATGAATGGAGAGGCTGCAAATTGAAAGTAAAATAAAATTTTAGAGTTCATAACGATAATAAAAAAATGTGCACCCATATATATAGTCTAGTGAAATGTGCATTTTCACCTGAGTCATAAGTTTCAGTGGCGGATACAGAAATTTTGGACAATGTAGCCTATATCCACAACATAAATTTCAATTATAAAAATATGCATATAATAATAAAACAACAAAATTCTTTTATAACATTCATCAATGGGTTTTCATATTTTGATAATAATATATAATCACATCATTACTAACACCATTAAATACATTCTTTTGTAATCAGTGTCTTTTATTTTTGTTAGAGAAAAAAGTAGAGTTTTATAAATTTTATTGGAATTCACTTTATATATTGTCTACATATTATACAGATAACTTTCATTACACTTATGTGGAAATCATTATAATTTAAAACAGCAATAAATAGAAAGATAAAAGCTGGTGATTGGTAAAACAGTGTGTCTGTGCTTATAATTTGGCCACTCTCCGTAATCTGGAAGGAGGTCTCGATGATGCAATGATGAGAAAGAAGGTGAATGCCGTATTGGACTATTTCTCAAATCGATTGCTTAATTTGAGTTGTTGAATGCAGTAATGGAGATGGGACCTAAGATTGCAAGAAATAATTAAAAAAATTAAGAAAAAATTATGGTTATTATCATGATGGTGGTTGCTGCGATTATTATCAATATCATCATTTTGCTGTAGGACGATGGAGGGAAGTGGACGTGTGTGTTGAAATTAGACTTTGATTTATGCATTTTAGACATAAACAACAATTGCAATTACTTGGAAATCATAATCCTTATCATATCCCATGGGCGGATCTAGGTAGAGAACGGTGGGGTCATCAGACTCCATAGTTTTTTTTTTTTTTTTAAATTATTATTATAGTTAAAAATATAATGAAATGAATCTCATTATTTTTAACAAGTGGATTCCAATAAAATGGATGATTAGTTGTTAAAAGATTGTTTAGTGATATATATTGAAAAAAAAATAATAATTTGATAGTGTCTGTATCGATACAATTATGTATTATTTTCAAAATATGAAAATTCATCGAGGATTATTATAAATATATTTTCTTTTGTTGTTTTAGTATTTTCATATGTATTTTTATAATTGAAATTTATATTATATATATAAACCTACTGTAAAAAATTTCTAAATCCGCCACTAAATATATCCATATCAAGTGCATTTTATAATACGTTTTCAAAACAAAAATTGCATTTTATAATATATATAATAGATTAATAGAGAGAGAATTACTTGTGAGAGAGAAAAGGGATAAAAACTACACCATAATACATCTAAAGAATATTACTCTTGTAGCATCACCTAATAAAATAAAAACAACTAAACCTTCATTCCCTGTTAGATGTGGTCGACTATATGAAGTTTCTATCTCTAAATCCTTCCGAATAAGACTAAGTCTGCCTCAGTATTGAGTGATTGTAGATTCTTACACACTAATAGACTTAAAAATTAATTTTAAAGTGATTTGATTATGTTAAGCGACAAATTAGTCATTCATCTATTTTTCATTCAAATAGTACAATTTACGATATTAAGAGTGAATTTTTATAAGTGGTATTAAATTAAGCTTTATCTTAACAATTAGATTAATAAATCATTAAAAAAATCATTATACAGGGATGTTTGATATATTATTGGATGTTAAAAAAATATATTTAATTTTATTTTTATTTTTATGAATTTCTTTTTTCAAACATATTTATAGAAAAAAAATTATTATATTATTACTTTTTAAAAGCAGTTTTCAAAATTCAAAAAAAATATGAAATGGAGGCCATAACAAGGAATGCATAGCAGGATAAAAATATCACATGGCAAGATGGCAGTTGTGTGGGGCGCGACCAGGCAAACGCCATGACCAAATTTATGGGTTCGCAGTTTTCGGATGCCCAAATTTGAAAATAATTTTATGAGGGATTCATTCTTGAGATTAAAAAGAATGGAGATGTGTAATTGCTCCTTGTAATTAGGAATACTACTGTTATCATGCGTATTAAACTAATAAAACTATGGATTTAATTGAAAATAAAGCACTAAGAGCCATGAATGATACTGCACAGCACTTCATAATAACAAAACTGAACCTGCCAGAGCAAGAATTCATCCTTCTTATTTAACAGTATTCGTTTAACTTCCCTGAATCCCACTATGGATCTTTGTCCTTGCTTCAAAATAAATTTTTTTAGAAATCGTACTTGCTCAGATGGATCGAGAGAAGCCTGATTTTAAGTATCTAATGACTTCATGCTTATTTAAAATTATCAAGAACAAAAAGACATAAGCAAGAAATGGAATTGGTAATCAAATTATAATTACAAATTTACGAAATTTGCATCGATTAAATTTAGAGGACTCGCCAAAAAAAAAAAGCAGCTACAGAGTTAACATATACTTCTCTCATATCAAATTTCAAAGCTGTAACATTTAGGCATAGCGACACCAATAAATCGAGAACAAGAAGAAAGTGTTATCAAATTCTACACTGTTCTACGGATGTAGGTGAAGCAAAGAAGAAAACTTTCTCATGCACATGAGAAGAACTGATGGGCGGGACATCGACCATGACATTACCAGAGTAATTTTTCCTGAATAACTAATTGAGTTTCAAATGTCTGCAATCAATAAATTGTCAGAGATGATATGGGAGGCAGGCATGAGTTTCCTGTAGTGACACAGAGGAAGTGTTAAGGCAAGAAACCAGCTAATTCAGAAAGAAAAAACCTAGTGACCAGAATAGCAGCATTAAGTTCCACAAATATAATTATATGAGATAAGTTGCATAACAAATGGCAAACGTCAGTTCCATAGTCAATTAAATGACAGAAAAACACAAAGGTTGGAGCCACCAACAAGATTAGATATCTAAAGCAACATCTAAAATCAGCAAAAAGCACTTCCATCAAGCTATATTAACCAAATCCCAAATTCAATAAAGGTTCTCAGGACCTTACATCATCTGTAGCAAAAAATCCTTACGCTCATTAACTGGGTAACCAAAAATGCCCTCACCCTTGTGGGATCTTAAGTTAGGAAAGTGTAGGCAGTGTACCGTAAGTGCCGGTGAACTCCAATCTTCACAAGTTCTGTATAAACTCCTCTCTCTGAGTATATGCATCACTGGGATTTCTCCATAATAGCATTTCCCTCTCTGATTGCCTTTGCTATGTCATTAATTGCTTCCTTGATGTTTTCGAATTTCCTCTCCCATGTACAGGCCTTTCTTTTTCTGTCTTTCTTTAACATTACAGAGTCTTTGCACTGTTCTTCATAATATGCACGGAGCATATAGATGGTATATAGAACATAACAAAGAACTTGAGCTACAGCCATTTGTCGCCTTCGATCCCAGAGTTCCCTCCAATCTCCTTCTTCATCCCCTTGTCTATCTTCTTGTCTATCGATCTATCAAAAAATCCTCTGCTAAAATCAATCTTTACCCTGATGTAGCTCACCATAAAAAAAATACGCAACTTCAATCTAACTCAGGCTATCTCTCTATCACAAAACTCTCTGCTAAAAACCAATCTTTACCTTGATGGGACGCAACTCACCCATATTATGCAAAATGCACTAAGAATCAAATGGGACGCAACTCCAATATAAGTAAGGCTCAGTAAAAAAAAAAAAAAAAAAGCAAAAGAAAATGCAGATTCAATATGTTCTATAGGGCAATCTTAAGCTCAAAAAATTAGTCCTTCAACCAGTGTGTATCAAGAACTGAATCCAAAAGAGATAGTTCAACTAAATTCACCAAAAACTAAACCACAACCACGCGACAAGTCTATTTCAAGACCATACGCAGCAATGCTTGAAGGAAAACTCAAATGGATTTTGTTGTAAAGCCAAATATGACATAAAAGCAAAAGCGAATTAACTTCTTACTTCCTGTGCATATACGTGATCAAATTTTTTGTGAGTAAACTAAAAAGGCTCATATAACTGTTAGATCCTGAATGTTATATTGAAATTAAAAAGAAAAAAATTAGAAAGGAAGAGGATTGCATTAAAAAGAAGAAGGACCTAACCTGGAAATGACTGGGAGTCATGGCTTAGGGTATTTTCTGTACGGACAGATTCTTGTTGTTGATGGTGCAGTTGAGCTTCAAGGAGAAAGGGCTTGAACCCAACTTGAAAGCTTAGATATCCGAAAGCTAAGGCCCCGATTACTACTATACCTGATCTTATCGCATTCAACCTAGTCTCTCGCTTCATTGTCTTCCCTCTTCTCTGCCATTGAGCGGCAAACCCACTCGCTAACCTAAAAACAACAGCAGGGTGAGCATTTCATCGAATCGGTTAACTTTAAAATCGAACCGAATTTATAAAATGGGATAAATCAAAGTTTAGGTTAATAACACAAATGTTATAAATTTTGTCTCAAACTTTTTAATTATTTCATATTTGTATTAAAATTTTTGAAAATATTGCAAATTTAGTATTTAAAACTAATTTCCGTAAAAAGAAAATGACGCAACAATTGAAATGTATAATTGATATATTATCACATCATTTTTTTTACTAAAAACTGATTTAGGTATTATATTGCAATATTTTTAAATTTTTTTTTTTACCAAGTAAGGGCTAAAAGGTTTAATATCAATTTATAATAAAGTGATAAATTTTAATATTATTTATGTTATTAACCTGAAAATTTATATTGAAACTATCCAGCCAAATCATTATATATATAGTATCTAAATTAAATCTTGATTTGGTTTAATGGATTTTAAGAATCAATTAATTAATTAGTATAATTTTATTAATTATCAAAATTTTATCTACTACCATAAAATTTTATAAATTATTATAAATTAATTATCATAAATTAAAATAAATTTTGAAAATTAATCATAAAGATTGGTTAAAGACTTAAAAGTTTTAAAGTATCTTCAATAAATTCTTTATTTTAAAAAGTTATTCAATCAAAAAATTTAGAATGAACTTTTTATCTTTAAAATTTAAAGTGATAGTTTAACTCTTTATATCTACAAAATCAAATTTCACTTTATATTGTAATTATAATTAATATATCATCATTTTTTATGCATGTTATATCTTTTTATTACTATGTTTCTTTAAAAATATTTTTCTTTTTTCTTATAATAAAAAAATTTACTTTTTTTTAGAAATATTAATTTGTATGAGATAAAATAAAATCAAGAGTAAAATATATGAAAAATCTATTGGATTTGTAAAAAAAATTTACTCTCTATATTTAAAGGTATTTTTTATTATATTAAAGATACTCTTTAAAATAAAGAATATTATTGGAAATGCTTTTAAAGACAACAAAGATCTTGTTTTAAAAGATTTTATATTTGATTTATTTCCATTATCACAGTTTTTCTTTTTATATTTATTTTAATTTTTCTCTAGCAAATCTGTTTTTCTCTTCATAATTGATGCCAAATTTTAGTTTCTAAATCAAATATAATATGAGGAAATCTCTATACTATTCAAAAATATAAAATTATTAGTTTCTGAATATGTTTTCAAAGTGAGTTAATTACATTATTGTTCAAAAGAAAAATAACGTTGATTATCTTAATTCTAACTTATCATCCGCTATACCTCTAAATTGTCTTCATTAACACTCAAAATTAAACTAATTAATGATTTATTTATTAAAAGTAGAAGTGTCAAACTAATAGTAATACATAAAAATTTTAGGAGGAATACTAACAATACTTTACAATTTATTTATTTTAGTTTTTTGCTTGAATTAATTTTTAATATAAAATTATACATTTGTCATATTTCTTCTAATTAATTTTACTAATAATCTACTATCTCATTTTCATTTCACGTTTCTTGTCAATTTTTTTGGGCAAGGTGAATGTTCTACTACTTTAATTGAAATTGAAGAAAAAAAAAAGTAAAAAGGGTGAATCTATCAACTAAATATTTTTATGATAATCAATTTGTATTAAAAAATAATTTTTGGGTATAAATTTACCTAATTTCATTTTTTAAATACTTTTTTGGTCTTTTTTTTTTTTGCTTTTGTTTGTAGATGAATTCTTAATTCATTTAAAATTATGTAAAAATTTGATGCAATTAAATATTTTAGAGGTACCTAGAAGGAGTGTTATTAAAGATGAAATATGATAAACGTTTCGTAAAATTAAAAATTACATATTAATTAAATTCAAAATTTGATCTTAAGAAAATGAGACTGCCAGAAGAAAAAAAATCTGCTACATCAACCGAAAAAATCAATATTAAATAAAGTTGTTTAGAATATTGTTAAAAAATATGACAAATTTATAATTTTATATTAAAAATTAATTCAATTAAACGGTAAAATTGTAGTTTTAAAATGCTAGTAAATAAAAAAACTTGAATAGTAAATAATAAATTATTTTTTTTAAGTGGAGATAAAAATGTATTAGAAACGTAGAATGAAAAGTGTACGATCAAGTTTTGTAGAATTCATCGAATTTTAGTTTTCGATTTTATTATTCACTGAACTGAAATTATTTAGCCAATCGATCAACACTAGACCAGTTTTTTTTTTTTATTCAAAATTAGTCTCTATTTTTTTTTTCATTTTTCAAGACATTACCTCTATTTAAATTTATATATTATTATTTTATCAATAACATAGTTTTTTTTATAATTATTTAAAAAAATAGACTTATGTTATGATTTTGCTAATACAAAATTATTATTTTGTACATTTTAAATGGAATATGATATAAATTGAAATATCTGTAATTTACATAATATTATTGTTAGTTGTATTATAGACATATTATCATTCACACATTATAATTCAATCCAATTTGGATAAAATAAATAATTTGCCCTTAGCATACAAATAATATTAATTTATTTTTTGAAAAACTAATAAAAATATATTAATAAAATGATAATATAGAGGTTTAAACATTAAGAGTGAAAATACCGAAAGTCAAAAAGTCTGAGGGCCAAATAATTTTGAATTTTACTTTTTTTCGTTTTCAATTTTGATTATCTTACGATTTCAGCGATGTCGTTTTGCAAAACCTGACTTTCTCAAATTCGGTGCTGACCAAAGATCTGCCATCGGGTTCACAAATCCAACGGCGGAAAAATCTGAAGAAAACGTACTCCTCAGTTCTCAGCCCAAAAACATTTGGCTTCTCTTCTCAATTTGTCATATCCAAAGGCCAAGACGATCGTTCATGTTTGTCAGTTGATCAAATCCAGCGGCATTTCTTATTTCTCATTTGTAAATTTGATGGAATTTCTATGATTTATGTTTATTGTAAATTTGAAATTCGGTGATTCCCAATTCAGTTTTGAAGAAATGTTTGGCTTTTTGTTTTCAAAGGTGTGAAGTGGGTTGGTGATGTTAATTAAACAGGGCGTGAATCAGCTAACTTCGCTAAACATAGGTAGAACTTGGACGGTAGCAGCTTCGTCGGCTGTTTTGAGAAGGCAACAATTCTTGATAAGGTCTCTGGGAGCTGGAGGAGTTCACAGTAATTACAGCACTGAAAACAGAATGCAAGAATCAAATCCTTTCAGTGGAACCAATTTAGAGGCTGATGCTGAAAATATCTTGAGGGCTATTACTCCAACTCTTGACCCAACTAGACATAAAGGCCAGGCAGGTTAGCCTCATGAAAATTGCCGCCTCTTATTTATTATCTTGTTCCCTCTATGTATGCTATTAATTGTTGATTGAGGAATGTGGAATTGTGGATTACCCTTTTTCCTTTATGATGTTTTTGTATGATTTTTTCAGGGAAAATTGCTGTTATTGGTGGATGTAGGGAGTACACTGGTGCTCCTTATTTTGCTGCTATTTCAGCTTTGAAAATTGTTAGTGTTTGATCTCCTTTCCATGTTATTATGAATTCTTACAATCTCATACAGATTGAACATGATTGTGTTATTTCCTTTGCAGGGTGCAGATTTGTCCCATGTTTTCTGTACCAAAGATGCTGCTCCGGTTATAAAAAGCTACAGTCCTGAATTAATTGTGCACCCTATACTGGAAGAATCTTATAGCATTGCGTATTTTCTTTGTCTTTTCTCTCTCTCTTTTTCAAAAGAAAACGAAAAATGTATCTCCACTTATTCATTATGATATACTAAACCTTGTTGCCGAGCGGAGTGCTAATTTTTTGTGGGAATAAACGTGCTTTTAGGGATGGAAATGAAAAATGCATATCGGCAAAAGTTGTTGCGGAGGTTGATAAATGGATGGAGAGATTTGATTGTCTTGTAGTTGGCCCTGGCCTCGGAAGGGACCCATTCCTTTTGGTGTGTTCTCTTGCCTAATTTTAAGCTTACATACAGAATTTGCTATTGTTAATTTTTCAATCTCTGAGTTTTGCGTGAGGCATGTAGTTATAAGTTAATGATTGATGTTGAAGTGTTGAGCTGTTTTCCTTTTCATGTTTGTCTGCATGTTTCTGAGCTTGGTCATACATCGCATTCTTTGCTTCTCATGATAGGCCTGAAAAATGCCCATGTATATGTGAACTCTATGCAGACATGATTCAGCCACTTCTTTCAAAATAAATTTATTTTTAGTTTTTTCCTTTTAAATGGTATTAATGAAATCCTATGCGTCAAGCAAACGATTTGGATGCTATTCCTATTATCTGGCATTACTTTTCATGCTAAGTGCAGTCCCTAGCTTTATATGTTGATATGTTCTCCGTAAGGTTTTGTCTCAAAACTTCAGTATTTGCTGCTTTCTTCAACTTTACAATGCTAAACTCTTTCAGTCTTTTCCTTGTGCCTCAAAATTTCTTTTGCAGGTTCTCATCTGCATTTTTTTGGCAGTCTGACCTTTTCACTTTCAGTCCATCATCACTTTTACTGCCACTATCATGAAGACTCATGCATGCCCTTCTGTTTCAGTTCTACCTCATTATTCTTAATTCCACAATGTCTTCTACCTAATTCTGCAATTCTCTTATAACTGCTTATTATCTGCAGGACTGCGTCAGTGAAATAATGAAGCAGGCAAGAAAGTTAAATGTTCCAATTGTTATAGATGGGGTATGTGGTCTTCGGTCATGTGTTGGATCTTGTTAAGATGTGTGCTTTATTCATTGCTTGCCCTTACCCTTTACAATAGGCATTTAACTGTGCTTTCATGTAAAATGTTATCCCCAGGATGGACTCTTTCTTGTAACAAACAGTCTTGATCTTGTTAGTGGTTATCCCTTAGCTGTCCTGACCCCAAATGTGAATGAATACAAGCGCCTGATTCAAAAAGTTCTGAATTGTGAAGTAAAAGACCAGGATGCTCATCAGCAATTGCTAACTCTTGCCAAAAGGTAAAATTTTGATTTAATTGAAATTGAGTTAGAATGTTTCTCAAGCACTTGATTTATGTGCTTCATCCAGCACAACAATCTTCTTATCAGTGTAGGCTCAGTATTAATCCGTTGATGAGCAGATAGTTGAATTAGGTTTTGTTTGACCTGTGCAAGCATTTAGGGGGCCAGTGTAAATATCATTCTAAGGAGTATGTCATAGAAATGTACCCAACAGTTTATAGTTGCAAAACTTTGTTTCTCTGTTCTGCATCTAGCACCATTCTTGGATCATACACTGCAAGTACAGCGCTGGGCTGTATCTTTTCAATTCTAGATTTCTTTGACTTTCTGATGTGCAGTATCTTTATTGGTCAGGATTGGTGGTGTAACTATCTTACGAAAAGGAAAGTCTGACATCATAAGTGATGGTGAGATAGGTACGGAATGAATAATATGATTATCGCATGATGTGTGATTTAACAATTTCTTGTTTTCTAGATATTCATTCGCTTAATTTGCCAAGTTACTTGCTCAAACTGGATTTGAGTTGGAATATTATATTGCCTTTTAGCCCAATTTTTGAATTAATTATTTATTACTTCCTCATTGGCTTAAAAAATCACAACTAATTTGATGTTAATTATTATTAACTTGTGCAGTCAAATCAGTGAGCATCTACGGTTCACCTAGGCGTTGTGGGGGCCAGGGTGATATCCTTTCTGGAAGGTAACTGATTATTTCACTTTTTTTCTGTTGCATAAGGAATTCAAACAACCATTCCAGATATTAGATTTACAGTTTTTTTTTTCTGACATAGTTTTTCAATTCATAATTTTCCTTTGGAATATTATGTATCCATTTTCTAGCATAGTTTTTCTATTCATAATTTTTTCTTTGGAATGCCATCTGTTGGTCTTTTGATAACATTTTTACCATAATCTTTCTGTACCGTGTCTATGTTATGATTTCAAATAGCTTGTTATGTTGCCAAACTAATGGCATGATCATTTTCTCGTAAAATAACTCTTAAAAGAATTTGATGGCTATCCTTATTTTGAAAAAAAAAAATGAATTCAAAATATGCATTATTGTATTCAATTAAATATATATAGTATACTTTTCCTCGGTGGCAGTGTTGCAGTATTTTTAGCCTGGGCACGCCAACATATCTTAGCCGCTGAAGGGAATCTGAGCATCAAGTAATGCTAAATACGCTCTATCACAATCCATCAACTTGTGTACTTTGATGTTCCTAGTTATGTTTGAGAGCTTATATTCCTTTGAAATTGCTGCAGTCCCGCAAATCCAACAATGCTGGGGTGCATTGCTGGATCTGCTTTGTTGAGGAAGGCTGCCTCACTTGCATTTGAGAATAGGAAAAGATCAACTCTAACTGGTGACATCATTGAGTGCTTGGGAAGAAGGTAATGACTCAGAATAGAAGATGGTTTTCCAAAGAATTTAATCTAATCATTGTCGCTATATCCTGCAGTTTAGAGGACATTTGTCCAGCCTGTTGATATTGTTGAAAATTCTGCATGGCCTGACCTTCTCCAGAAAGCTTTTCCACCAGCCTGATGGCTTATGCTTGTTGAGTTTTTATAATCTCTAGTTTTGCACAATATTTGTACTCCAAAGGGTTACTTTCATGGTATGTCTATATTTGGCGATTTTTCAAGGTGGATGCATGTAAAAACTCTACTGTCCCGTAGGAATATTTGGTTTCAGCTGAAAATTCAGTTTTTAAGAACTGAAACATTTAGACACTTGACATTCACGTAAATTGGAAAAAAAGGAGAAACTGGAGATGTGATGTCTTTGTAACTGATCTCTTTATTCCATTAATGCAAATTATGCAAGTAACATATGCATGGTAGTTCAATGGAATATCTGTTCCAACAGATAACAAGCATGGAAAAGGAATAACTACGCCTTCCTCCTTCACAGCCAAGTAAGCTAGCTCAAAATGCTTTTAATAAAATTAAGAAATAAAACAGAAGGAACCATGAAATCTTGATTTTTCATTCAACAAACAAAATTATCTACAACACCTGAATCCATATCCTTGAGTATATGACTTGACTAAAACGACAAAAGAAATTCTAAACTATAGAATCAAGCTCCAACATGTTGTGACTTCCATCATCAGACTAAGAATTTCTATCTTTAAGATTCAAAATGGAAACTATGATAGCCAATTTACTTCCCATCTGCTTCAGGTTTTAACTACAGCAACTGCACGGTTGGCTTGCTCTCAAGAATCTGCAGGTGGCTGCTGTTGTTGCTGTGGCCAAATCGGCTGTGCAGTGTAAGGATCCGACTGCTGTCCATAAAGAGCTTGATCCACCATAGGCCTACCGACGCTCATGCCTGGAGCAGCAACCTGTGGGGCATGCTGAGGTGGCATATAATAGTAAGGAATAGCTTCAGCTGGGCCTCCAAGTCTCGGAACAGATGCAAGCACTTCATCTTTCAAATCCTCCCTAGGCACAATATCAACTAAAAAATCAAAAATGTCAGTCCTAGTAATGGCTGCAGCAATGTCATTCTTTTGGAGGGTTCTCCTTTTGTTCTCCTCTGTATGATTCCAAGATCGTAATGTCAATTCGAGAATGAACATCTCACAGGCCCTGGCAAATATGACCGGAGCTTCAGCTGATATCATCCTTACATCCTCATCTGCCTTCATAATCTTCTTGATCCTAGCCAATGGCAGGCTGTGGTTCTTAAAATCAGTAGTGTGCTCAATCTCTTGGTATTGATTTGCCCAAAAGCTCTGGAGTTGTTGCTGTAGTTGCTGTTGCTGTTGCTGGTGGATATGCTGATAAGCGAGGTGGTGCTGCGCAAGCTGTGCTTGAGATGCACCAATATTCGCAGGCTGAGCAGCAGTAGCAGAAGCTCCCATCATCTGGCTCGGTTGATAGGACGATATGCCATACGGAACCGGAGCTGCATTGCCAGCCACATCCGCTGCAGAAGGCTGTCCATGCCCTTGCTGATCCATACTGGCGTTGGCTATCAAGGAAACAATTCTTTATGCTACCACTTCTACAGCAATATGCAGACAAACATTCAATTACATAAGCAAATTCAATTTCGAACTTCTTTCTTACATAAAACCATAAAAAATAAATTCATCAACTTCTTGAATTAAAACCCAAATAAAAGGTGCAAGCTGCCAACAATCTAAGCCAATTACAAACAAAACCCCATCATCATCCTCACATGGGTTTGAACTTTGAAAGGTTAAAAACTTGAATGGAAAATTGCACAAACACAAGTTATCTAAGCCAAAATTGCTGAGATAAAATGCCATAATTTGCAATTGCACATTCCGACAACTTATCCATTTTTTGCATGACATAAGGGGTAAGAAACAGAAATTTTAAAAAAAACCCTTAAAAACTCATAGAACTAAGCTTGTAAGTAGGAACGTCAAGGAAGTCCATTATACGAAACATGCGTATATGATCTTGAATTACTATAAACGACAAATATTTTTTTTAACCTAATCAAACTGTACTTTTTCGGCGCCCTAGAAAACAAACGAAACTCACTGCCCACAAAAAAGAAAAAAAAATCAGAAATTGCTATAAAAGCTAAAACGACTACATATAATTATCGTTTAATCATAAACATAAATAAAAAGTAAATAAATACCTTTGCTGGTTGGGTTGATTATTGTTTCTTGATCTTCTTGAAACGCTTAAACCTAATAGAAAGTAGAGAAGAAGGGGGAGAAAGTAAATTACTGCCTGAGACTTGCACACACAAAGAACAAGAAAGATTCAATTTTTTTTTCAAACAAAGGACAATGAATAAATTTAAAATCGAACCTTGTTTTCTTTGAGAATTAGAAAATCGTAATAACTAAGAAAAAAGAAGGGATCGAAGTGGAGAAAGAGTGGAAGACGAAGCTGAACTTAATGTTTGGCATAATTTTTCTTTCCTTCTCCCTCTCTCTCTCCACTTTAAGAAAGGGTAGAAAGATTCAAGTCTCAGACTAACTCCCCTTTAAGAAGCGCCAGTATGATACCTGGTCTCCTGCCATTAGCTTTCCGTTTGATCTTTCTTATTGACTACTGTACCCTTACTCTTCTACAGAATTTACAAATATATGTTAGTGAAATTACTTATAATTCTATTTAAATAATTTATAAAATTACCTTACTTCGACTAAATTTATTTATCTTCAAAAAAAATATATTTGATTCAATTATTTGGAACAACTGATAATAGCTTTTTAAAGTCACAAATAGTTACCTATTAAAAAACTTCATATCATAACTTTTTCTGAATAGTTAAAAAAAATTTAAATATAAAAATCAAATTACTTTTACACTAAATTATTTTCATATATAAAAAATAATATTTTTAAATTTATTTTTTATTTAATTACTCTTATATCATATACTTTTTTAAATTTTTTATTAATTTATTATTATTGTTGTTGTGATTTTTAATTATTTAAATAAACAATTATATTAAATAAGAAATATATTATACCTTTATTTGTTTATTTATTATGAAATAATGTATATCTTGAATTATATTATATTGGTAATTTTATATCATAACAGTAACCGTTCAATTATTTTTATCAAATAAAAAATATCAAACTAATATCAGTCACCACCTAACTTTAACAATTAAATCAAATAGGGTATAAATTTATTTGGTAATTTTGTTGTTATTTTACTCTATTTCTCGTTTTATTGGTTTTTTCTAATTATCAAAATCTTCTCATATAGCAGCCAACTATATCTTATTTTCAAAGAAATGGAAAATGCTATCAAAGTGAAGACAACCTCATCTAAGAGGTGGATAGAGTGACGAAGAAGGTGAAACTAAGGTTAAATTATGCACCCGCTATGGATTATCGGGACATGCTTTTGAGCAGGACAACTATGGAGAATGTGTTGGACTCATCTCATATTATCGTGGGACCTGAAGATGTGGTTATTGATAAATATGATAAAACTTTATTGATATCATTATCATTGGATTTGAATAGTAAATTGGAAATGACCCTAGACAAAGCTGTGGTGGTGAACCTGCTGGAAAAAGTATTGGGTACAAGATCCTTTGTAATAGGAACATAAGTATGTGGGATATTTCAGATGCCAAGGTACTGGATATTAGGAGAGGCTTCTTCTTGATACAATTTTCTAATGATAAGGATTATCAGTATGTTCTCCTGAATAGGCCTTGGATTTTCAATGGAACATATCTTTAGTGCAAAAATGCATCCCTGAATTTCGAGTAATGAATAAAAGGGTGAGTTGCACAACAGTTTGGATCTGACTCCCTAAACTTTTCCTTAATTATTACTTAAACAATGTGATATGGAATTTTTAGAAGTAGTTGGTATTGTGGTTAAGATTGACTAAAATAAGAATGGCTTCCATAGGGAAAGGTTTGCCATAATGGTAATGCGAATGGATTTAGATAAACATTTTATCTCTCAATTTATCATTAATGAAGAGGTGCAGAAGGTTGAATATGAAAATATCCCTGAAATCTATTATAATTGTGGATTTTTATGGTCATCTAGAATCTTTTCACCCATCTAAGATTGCAACATAGAAGGAACAAGAGACAAATAAGCAAAAATCTATAGATTCTAGCTATGGTTAGGGTATATATAGTCATTGGATGGTAGTATCAGGTAGAGATGTAAACGAGTCAAATTACTCGTGAGTTATTCAAGCTCAACTCATAAAATATTCAAATTCGACTTAAAGTTAATCGAGTTAAGCTGAAGTAGTTTGTTGAGTTGAACTCGAATATCATAATATCTGACTCGTAAATCTCACGAGTTTAATTGAGTAGTTATTTTTTATTATTTAATAAATTATTTTTATTCCTTTAGTATTTAAATATATTCGAGTTTAATCGAGTTGAATATACTATTTATTAAAAAATTTAGTTGATTCAAGCTTTATCGAGTCTAGCTTGAATAGATTAAATATTTTTCAAGTTGAGTTTTGAACAATTAAAAATAAGTTTGATTGAGTTCAAAATTTGAGTTTTTTAATCGAGTCGAGCTCGAGTCTGACACTATATTGACTCGACTTAACTCGATTACACCTATAATATTAGGTCAAATGAGTTGTAAGAGAAATCAGGATTTTTCGGAGAAGAACGAGATAGATAGTTTTGGGGCCTTAGAAGGCTCTAGGGCCAAATGGGTACTAGGCAGGATTTTATCTATCGTAATGGCAAGTGGTAGGTTTAGATTTTTGTAAAGAGGTCAGACAAGTTGTAGATGTTGGAAGCTTAAGGAATGGGGTGAATAAAACTTTTATTTGTCTGATCCTAAAATTCGACGTCCCTAAAAAAATTTCCAATTCAGGCCAATCTCATTTTACAATTATATATAAGACCATCACCAAAGTGATAGCAAATCACTTTAAACATGTTATGATTTGGGTATTGGGGGCTGAATCAAACTAGTTTTATTCTTAGCAAACATTATTGAAAATATTGTAGTAGTTCAAGAAGTCATTTTTACTATTATGGGAATTTATGGTTCGATTTTGTGAGTTTATACTAAAAATTTATTGTCAAATCAATAAAATCGATTTTTAAATATTTCAACATTTAACCAAACTAAGTATTATTAAAAATATCCAAATCAATGCTATTTGGATTCAGTTTGGATAGTCAATTTGGTCAGTTTAATAAATTAATTAATTAATAAAATTTAAAATATCATAAAAATTCAATAAATATTAACTTAAAATCATGATCAAAATAACAACACAAATATCATCTAAAATATAAAAATTCAGTACACTACTTTAACTTTTAAAAAATTCAAAACATAATTTATAGATTAGTAAAGTAAATTTTGTTCAATCATGGTGTTCCAAAGCATTCATCTCTCAAAAGTAGTTTGTTCCAAATTGAATTTAACACTTGATCCTAAAAATTCTACAAGCAAAAGAAAATATTTTAATTAGATAAAATTTTATACAAATATTATATATATTAAAAGACACCTGTATTATTGGTTTAGTTTAGTTTTATTAAATTTACATTTTTTCAATCCAAAATCAAACAAAAAATCGATTTATAAAAATTTTAAAATCATAACTAACCATGAAACCACATAAATCATGACTTTTCCGGTTTAGACTGAATTAGATCTATTCGGTTTGGTTAATTGTTGTGCAGTTCTACTTACTATGAAGAAGAGAACAAGAAATATAGGTTTCATGGCTCTTAAAGTGGACCTTAAAAAAGCATACAACATGATTAAATGAGACTTTTTGTGTAATGCCTATAAATAGGGTCTATAAGTTATATATCTATTTAGAGTGGAAAAAGATGGGGTTTAAGGTGTGTTAAAGTTTAAGTTAAAATTTTATAAAGGGAAGTTTTTCATATCCGTGAATAATTGTTCACGCCCATGAAAGGTCATACTGTGGTTCAAATGGTAGGGTTTTGGACATGACGAGAGTGTTTGAGAAGAGAGAACTTTCACACCCATGAATAGTTTAGTAATGGTCATGAAAGGTGTTTTACACCTATGAAGTAAAGGTCACGCCTATGAAATGCAGGTTGGTTGACCATGACCAATCATATTTTTCTCTTTTCTCTGCACTAAATCTTGTTTTAAAAACTATTTTCATTGCCTTTTATCACTTATGACACACTCCATGACGTCTTAGTCATCTTCTTCAGACTTGAAAATTCTAAACACCATTGTTGAAGTTTGGAAGCTTAAGAAACATAAAGTTTTATTAGAGTTTTACCAAAGTTGAAGTAGAACTCGATTATTAGGGTTTGTTTTAGATTGTTTATAGTTAGAATATTCTAATAAGAATATGTTTGTGATGTTAGGTTCGGCTAGAGGGCAAGAGAACACACCACAAAGAGGAAATCAAGCTTTAAAAGCTTGAAGGGATAATGAAGACTCCATTTTGGTGAAAGGTATGTACATATAGTCATATTAATTTGATTTTCACGCATATTAATATGTGTTGTATTTCTGAAAATGAGAATGAATGATAAATGCATGTTATGGTTGATGATAACATGGTTAAATAGGTTATAAAGGTGATAATGGAATATATGAGATATTATGCTTTTAATGACCATAAATGATGTTTGTATGAGAAAAATGATACTTAAATGTGTTGTAAACTTGGTATGAATATAGAAGTGTTGATAGGAATGATTAACACTGGTTAATCTTAGAGTTTTTGTATAAAATGCTCGATTTTTAGGGTTGTTGAAAATGCATGTTTCACACCCATAAGCAAAAATGTCATAGCCGTGAATGTCGAACTCAGAAAAACTACATGAACCCAAAATTTCACGGGTCGATTTCACGGTTGAGAAGCCATAACAATATGGTGTCACAACCGTGAATAAGTAATTCATGCCAGTAATGATTATGTGTGATTCATGAGATGGTTCACGGGTAAAGTAACTGTAAAAGATTCTTTCATGATTGTGAATAAATAGTTCACGCCTATAAAATTGTGTGAATGTATAATATGTACAATTGTGATTTTAGGATCTATTTGTTAAGGGGATTAATGACATGTTGTAGAATGTGTATACATGGTAAATAATGTGTGAATGGTATGATATGATATTTATGTATTGGATATGATAATGCATAAATGAAAAAGTAAATACTGGTAATAACACGTGATAAAGTGAATGATGGTAATAACATGTGTTTTAAAATGAATCGAAAGATAAATAGTTATGAGATAAAAAAAAACTCATTCTCTAGGCTTGGACTTAACATAAGATAGATGATATACCATTGAGGGAGGTAAACGGTACCATATGAGATACTTTTATATGAGGACAAGGTGACTCATGTATTATGAGCATTTTATCATAGATATGCTACCATGTATTATTATACTCAGTCAATGTGGTTTAAGCTCAGATTATGGAGTGTCATTGACTTGAGGAGTTTGGTGTGAGCAGTTACAAGTTATAAGTTGGGTGGCTTGACCTCGACTATAAGCGCTCTTGACTTATGTCCCGCATCTGAATAGTCAAGTATAGAGAATCTTGGACCAAAAAAAAGTAACAAGCTTAAAGAGGCTTAGGTGGTAAATATATTGACATATAATTGTTTATAATGCTAATATCAGGTAATATGATATGATAATATGTAGGAGATATATGTATATGTGTATAATATATATGGTAATATCATATGATGTCTATGATATTAATAGACATGTAAACTTGCATTGAGGCATGAAACAACTAGAATGTATGATTCTAGGAATGATCATGAAGTAAATTATATGACATGGTATGACACGATTAAATATAGAATTTTTATGCACATATGTACCACTAAACATTAGTTTGCTTAGCGTGAGAGTTTTCTGCATACAAGTTCGGAGTCGGTAGATAGGAGTTGACCGGTAAAGTAACAAGCCACTAGAGTTCAGCCAAAGTGGCTTATTTGAATGTGTTATCATTCATGACATGTTTATGTTTTGTTTATATCATGAGACATTTTAGGATAACATTTTATATGTCTCTTGAGTTTTAAGAATATATAATATTATCTTATAATGTATTTTTATAATATGAGGCTAGTGAAGTCAAAAATATATTTTATATTATTGTATCGATCGTTGGATCGATGTCTTATTTATGTGGATTCTATGCATTAGTCATATTATAATATTTAAATAAATTTTAAATATGAACATTTTAATTTAATGAGTTTTTCTGCAAAACAACAAAATGTCGTTCATCGGTACAGTTGGTGAAGGTTTCCTTGCTATATCGGTGGGTGCTATATTTTACATGATACTTTAGTTGAGATTTGAGTCCTTAATAATTAATCTCAATTATTATGACTTGTATTAGTTCCAGTCAAATGCAGATTTTATGCAATAGGGAGCTTATAAATGATTATCGTTTGAATGGTGGTTAAGGCAGGGTTGTCTACTCTCTTCCTATCTATCTGTACTTTGTATAGAGAGATTGACACATGATATTCAATATGCAATTGATGATAAGCTATGGAGACCTATTCAGTTAAATCGCAATGGTTATCTTCTTACTCACTTATTTTTTATATACGACTTAATTTTATTTGCAAAAGTTAAGTACTCACAAGTAGATTTAATTATCAAGTCCTCAATGTATTTTGTGAAAGCTCAAGGCAAAAAGTCAGTACCTAAAAAATATTTGTTTCCCTAAGAATGGTTCGAGGCAAACTCATCAAATACTGAAATAAATTAGGTTTTAAGGAAACTCATGATTTGGGCAGATATTTGTGTGTTCCGTTGTTGCATTCTCGAATTTTGAATAATATGTATGAATGTGTTTTTAATAGGACGAGTGTTAAATTGGTTGGCTAGAATGCTAGTCATTTGCCTTTTGTTGGAAGAATCACTCTTTCACAATTGATTTTGCTTTTAAGCCTATGTTATGCAAACAACTAAATCCTAAAAACTATTCATAAAGACATGGAGAAAAATGTACAAAATTTCATTTGGTGTGGTAATGATGATACCATGAAAATTTCTTTACTAAAATGGGATAAAATGCAGCAAAATAAGAATGTTGGAGGGTTGGCATTGAAGAGTCTGACCCATCTAAATTCAGCATTTCAAATAAAATTAGCTTAGGGTGTTCCTATATTTTCAAACTCTTTATGGGTTAAAGTTCCCCCATTCTAAGCGTAAATTCAAAAATAAGAGGATGGAAGTCTTTAAGGCCAATACTGCTTATTTGGTTATATGGAAAGGAATATACAGAAAATGGAATAATATAAAATACAATATGATCTAGTCAGTAGGTGATGGTTAAAATGCCAATTTTTTGCTGGATAGTTGGATGCTAGAGATAGGTAGTAATATGATAATATTTATGGTTGCGCTAGTGGATAATTGGCTGGTTGATAAGTCAGTGGTATATTTTGTGGATGGCCAGGGGAACTAGAGGTCAAATCTTTTTTAATATTTTCATTCTCAAACAATTCTCTTGAAATTACAATTACTTGTCCTCTTTTGAATATGCAAGGTGAGGATATAGCTTTATGGAAGCTTTCTCCTTTTGATGAATTTTCTATTAAAAGTACATATTTCTTTCTTATGGGGTGATACTAGAGGTGTAGTTGATTTTTCGTGGTCCACATTTTTGAAATGGAGTCTACCTCAGTGAATAAAAGTTTTCTTTTGGCAGATTGTTAATAGGTATTTAATTATTAATTTCATACATTATATCAAACATATTAGTGATACCTTATTGTATCCTATTTATTATTACCATAAAGAAACAAGTTTGCATGTTCTTAGAGTTACTAGAAAGTAGTTTAGTTCTAGTCTAGAAATGACAATGGATGAGTTTGGGGCAGAGTTCTTTGTCTTCGTTTTTAAAACTATGCCCTGTTCTTAGCCGAAAAAGAAAATTTGATCCTCTTCCTCTCACTGTATGGGAATGAGAATTTCCGACATAATCTCCTATTTTTATTTTAATTAATTAGTTAATTATATAATTATTTAAATAAAAAAATATTTTTTACTTTAATTGAATGTTATATTTTATTTTATCATTTTTAAAAACATTAATTATGATAAAATATAAATAATTAATATATATATATATATATATATAATATTCAGGTCGGGAAGGGGGATGTATGCCCTATCTCTAATAAAAAAAATGAAATCGGGGCGGGGGATAAAAATTATAAAAAATCGTCCCGTTCGGGGCGGAATAGGGACAAGGCACCACGGGAGCGGGTTCAATTGTCATCTCTATTCTAGTCATTGATTGCTCCTTCCATGAGTTTGAATGTTGTTTTTACTCGCTCTATTTGTGTTAAGAAATGGATTGCGGGGAACTTTAGAATTAAGGATTCAACACATTATGGTGTTAGTTGATTGTTTTGAAAGAGATAGAATGATGTGATCTTTAATGGGAATTTCAGACTAATTCTCACCATGGTATCAAAGTTATTATCAAGCTCACGTCATTAAAGATGCCTTCAAATAGCTTTCGTTTTTGAAGGAGAGGGAGGTAGAAGAGAAATTAGTGTTCTGAAAATGTCCATTGTTCAATTTTCATAAGATTAATACACATGCGTCCTTTAATTTTTCTGATAGTTTAGCTATAGATGGCGATTTGGTTAGAGACCACATGGGGAGATGGGTTATTAGTTTAATTATTACAAAGTTTAGATGTTGTCTGATCTCCCTAGCAGTATAGGGATTTATTCAGTCTTTGTGAAATGTGACAATCAAATTGTTGTTTGGATGGTTCAAGGGGATTGTGGTTTAGATATTCATAGCTTGCCTATTGTGAAGCATATTCAAACTTTGGTAGCCTCCTTCATGTCTTTTTCTATTGCTCATTTGCATCGTGAAACTAATTTTGAGACTGATTTTTTTTTTTTTTCTTGACATGGCTTATAAGTGTTATCTGGGTACTCACATTCTGGATCGGTCTCCCCAAGATGTTATTCCTTGGCTAAATCATGATTTTACTGGTGTTATTTATGTTGGTTAGTCTTTATTTTTGTTATGAGCTTTGTTCATCTTCATGTACCAAAAAAATCTTCTCATACATAGAGAAGTCTGATCAACAAAAAAAATTAGCCACTTTGTCAATGATAAAGTTTTCTTGTCCTTAAACAACTATTATCATGAGATTACCTTCAGTTTAGTCTTTTTAGTTTTCTTAAAATTGATTGAGTTAATTATGAATCAATCCAATTATATATTGTCCTATTATATAATGTCTAGGAGAATTTTTTTTTTTAAATCTTAGTAAACATGAATTTTAGCTCTGACTTATGAAGATGTTTCAATGTCATTATAAGATTAAATTATTAATTCATTAATTTAAATTTAAATAATCAATTAGTAGACATATATCAATGAAAATTTGATTGAAATACATAGGCATAAATTTTAATTTTGTCTAATCTAACTAATAGTGTTAGGTTTTTTTCATTTTAAATTTTGGATCCTAACTAAATCTGATTTGAGCTAAATGGAACAGTAAAAATATTTTTTTAAACTTGAAATTTTATTTAAGAAAATTAAGGGTCGAATTGCTTAAACCAATCCGCATCGATAGTATTAAGGCAGTTTTGATAATGTTGGATTAAGCAAATAACAGCCTTCGAATTGGTAGGTTATACATAAGTAAATGATGGATAATGTTACTTTTTCTTTTAAGTAATAATAAGGTAGAGAGTTAATTAATCAATTTATAATTTAATGATATAGTAGTTGGATCTTAATATTATAAGATAGACGTGGATTAAATTTTATTTGAGGTAATAGATAGGAAGAGTTGCCATCATTAGCAAACATGTTTGATTAGGACTGGCACTTGCTAGATCTTAGCCACTATATAACATGTTTGATGTTTCCAGAAGGCAAAACTCATTTTTAAGTTTTTAAATTATAACGAATTATATGATTAGTTTTAAACTATTTATTGCGTTTAAGGAAACCCTTAAACTATTATTTTATTTAATTTTATCCTTAAATATTTATTTATTTTATTTCTAATTACAATTTAAATGATACAAATAAAATATTAATATTTTTGATAGAATGTATTAAAAATTAATAATATTTTATTCAAAATATATTTGATTCAACTTCCAAAAAATCGTCACACCAACAAACATTATTTTATAAAGTTAAAAAATTGATAATCAATATTAATGCAATAACTTAAACTTCAATTCCTCAGTCTTTTTTTCTTGCACTTTAATTTTTTTTTTTTTGTTCTAACTCTTCAACTCGTCACTTCTACTTTTGTTTCTGCCCCATCAGTGGCTGTGGTTTATATTACTCCATATATTCTGGTTTCTGCTACCTCACCAACATCAGCTAGACCAGTTATGATTTACATAGTTAGAGGCAATCAATTCATGGTTTTGGCAAGGATTGAATATGGTGATGGATAAAAATTAGAGTTAAAATGATTTTAGGTTTTTTAATTTTTTTTATAGTTTTTGTTTGATTATTTTTAATAAATAAATAATTTATGTATTAAAAAATTATTAAATTAAAAAAAGACGTGCAAATTGATAACACATGGATGTCACTATTGTTTGTCATGGTATAATTGAACCTAAAATTGATGCAAATAAATATTTAAATATTTAATTAAATAAAAATAATAATTGATTCAGATATCCAATTAAATACAATAATTATCTCTTCTTTATTGATATCACTATTCTTGAAAAGAAAATTTAAAATAAATTTAGTGTTTCCAATTAGAATTAAGGTATGCCTTAAAATAAAAAAATATCAAAGTTTTGAATTACAATTTGATAATTACAAAATCAAGAGCTCATCCCAGCTCTCAAACCAACATAAACGAATCGACTGATCCATTGAAGATTTTCACTAACTAATCCATATACATTAATTTTTCAAATTTATTAATTAATCATTAGCTAGTACATTAAAATTGATTAATCAGTTAATCAATTTTTTTTTTTTTTTTGCTCATTCCTAAAGTTGGCGATGATGCTGGTATTGATAAGGGTGAAGTTCGCCGGAATAAGAATTTCGCCGCTAGTCGCCGTAAAGTCCTCCCAGGACTACCCAATTCTCAGAAGGTGAAGCTCGATACCTTAGCTCACTAATGGCAATGCTTGTAAAACCAATCTGCCTTGAAACTCCAACTCAGTTTAGCATTTTTGAGTGGTAAGACTTGAAGTTTTTGCAATTTCTCTATATAATTAGCGAAATCTTGCAAATTTGCTCTAGTAATTATTGCATTGTTAGTATTATTAATGTAACTTTACCTGTAAGTAGACAAAGCATTTGAAACAAGCTCTACTAGTTAAGCACCGGCCATCTCCAGCAACTCAAGCTGATGTTGAGAAATTAGAAGAGCAAACTTCCAATCTGAGAATAAGTAATTCTTAGTTAACTATGATTCATCTCTTTCATTCATTGGTAAGGATTGCTAGTTTTTCAGGTTTTGTTGGGTTTTTGATTGTCATATTCATAGATAGAGGGCCTAATAACATGAATCAACCCAACCATATTGGCCCAAGCCGAAGTTAATTGAGAAAAGTACATAAAAAAAATATTCAAATATTTCATTTAGTATCCAACTTCATATTTTTACCTAAAAAAAAACTCTTTCCAAAACTACATTTTCCGTAAATCCAAATTTTATTTATAAGATTTTTCATTTAAAGTCAAAACGTCAAAACTACAAAATATTAGGTAAAAAAGAAAAAAAAAAAAAAAGGAAAAAGAGTAAAGCTGAAAATTAAAAATGAAAATATAAATAAAAATGAAAGGGAGTAAATTATATATATATATATAAATAGTATGTAACTTCTTCTAAATACTATCAAAAAGAGATAGTACATAAAAAAAATACATCCTTTTTTACTCTAAGATACATTTTTTTTAAAAATACACTTTTTTTTTACACTTTACCTTTTTAACTTGACATTATTATGTCTTTGTTTTTTTTTCTTTAACTCTACACAACTCTTTGCCTAAGGCTACATGCCCAGTTCATAATCCGGGTTGCTTAATCTCAATAATGGAACATTGAAATTGTTTGAAATGCTTCATTTTGTGTTTGGTTAGTTGATAAATCAAATATAGGGGTTTTTTTTTTTCCTTGGTTTTCTATTAAACCATAAAATACTTTCATTTCATCTTTCTTCCTCTAATAATCTAATCTTGTGAAGAGATTCATGGGCAGAGATACCAATTTCACGATAAGGAAATGTTTAGTGTTGGGTCAATGAATGGTGAGGGTTTAATGAAGGAATTGGGTATAAAGAGGAGAAGAGCCTATGACGAGAGGGGAAGATGGGTTGAGTCTGACCATGTTGGTTTGCGGGTGGAAAGAAAGCTTACGACAAAAGGAGGTGGCTGTAAGGAACAACATCCATCATGCCATGATGGTGAGATTTTCAAGTAATATATAATGTTTGAACTTTGAAGATAATGGTGGTCTATTCTGCTGGAAAGAGAGAGACAGAGAGAGGAGCAGCTGTTTTGCTGCTTAAGAATATCATTGGCATAGAACAAAAATATAAATTATAAATAAATAAATTATGATGGTTCAAAATAAATAAAATAAAATTTATTTGTAGGCTTTTTAAGCCTCAATTAAACTTTGTGGTTTCTACATAAATAATGAAGAAAAGATAAATTATTTGTTGCCTACTAGCGATGAGAAAAATGCAACAATATTAGAGGAGCAGAGAACTACTAGAAAAATTGAACATTTCTTCTTTTATACAATTTCATGCAGCAGTATTACAGGAAAAGAGAACTACTAGAGAAATACAACTTGTAACTTCAACATTTCTTCTTTTATACAATTTCATGAAGCCTAAGCTGCTATTCAGTTATCCGTAGGATTGCCATCCCCAACATTGATTTGCCCTTGAATATAGTCAACCACAACTCCCTTTGTATACTTCAAGAGCTTAGCAAATAAAGAGAAGAAAAGAAAAAAAAGATGATAAAGATGAAACTTATTGGTATAACTTGTTCAAGGGACTCTAAAACCAAAATAAAATAACAAAAAGCTTAAAATTCGTTGCTAGAAAATATCCCTATAGAATTATCTTCCTACATACCCCCTCAAAGTTAAAATTGGACATCAAACACCAATGTCTGAAAATTTTATAATGCTTCATTGATTCGGCATACCATAAGCCTAGGTAAAGTTGAATGGACAAAGAGTTTTTTTTTTCTTTAGCTATAATGCAAAAACATAACTAGCTAAGAGTATAAATGTATTGAGTATACATATAGTATATCAATAGTATACTAAAAGCAAACCAAGCGAATACCAATAACTAAATCAAAAAATTCTTGATTTGGCATACCATGAGCCTAGATAGAGTTGAATGGACAAAAAGTTTTTTCTTTCAACTATAATGCTAAAGCATAACCAACTAAGAGTATAAAATGTATTGAGTATACATCTAGTATATCAATAGTATACCAGTATACATCTTTTTATTCAAATTGTATATCTTAACATTTTCTTTCTTAAAATAAAAGAACATGATGAATATGTAATTTTATTCATACAAAAACTTATTATAGAACTATATGAAATCTTTATTTTTAAGATTGAGGCAACTTGTGCTTATTGATTGACAATGCATAAAGGTGTAGAAAATAAAGCGAATGATAAATTAATAGGTGGAAATGTGAACTGGAGTGTTAAGTGAGCTAAATTTGAGAATCATAACTCATAAGCAACCTAGCTTTCCAATCATCAAGAATAACATTAGTTGCCAGAAGCCATTTAAGTCCTGTGGCTCTACAAAAGGAAAAAAAGTAATAGTTTAGTATATTGTTGGTATCACTTAGGTATTCAAATTGTAGATTAGTTGGTATATTGTTTGTATAGCAAACGCATATCATTAGCATATAGCCAAAAAATATATATATAAATAATAAACAAATATCTTTCTACATACTCAAAGTTAAAATTGGACATCAAACACTAATGTTCAAAAATTTCTTAGTGCTTCATTCATTTAGCAGATCATAAGCCAAATATGGACAAAAAAATTTTCCTTGCTCGAGCATAACCAACTAAGAATATAAAGATACTGAGTATACATGTAGTAATACTACGCTGGAGTAGATCCTAAAGAAATCCCACTTCCTCATGAATTTATCTTGAATCGGGATCTTTTAGCTCAACTTTATCCCAGTTTTGCTGAGGGAGCAACCCCATTTTTCATAGTATATCATTATGAATATAGTATATAAATAGCATATTAGTAGCACATATAGTATACTAATAGTATACCAAAAGTAAACCAGCCAAATATGTGCGCTAAGCCTTCTTGCATTAAAACCACAACCAGATCAACACTTGCACCAGGATCTGAAATTATAGGGAGAGAAGTATTGGTCAATTTGTCATTGATTTTCTAAGCATATTTTCACCAATAAGAGTATATTAAGCAACCAAAAAGTGCTATGGTAGAAAATACCTTTTTTTTTTTTAATTCATTACTCCTATGGGAATATATATCCTAATCGAAATGTTATAAATAAATAAAAAAATATGATATATTGATAGTGAATTCTGTCAGTACGTGAGATTTACAGCAACTTTCAAGTGCATTTTTATTATCATCCAATTTGATTTCTTTTTTTTTTTTTGGAGAATTATTGGGTAGATTTATTATTGGTTTATTAGACATTGTCTACCTAATAATCTCTTCTCTTCTTTAATGCATAAAAATTATAAGATCCCCACATGATCATGTGGCTATGAAAGCAAAGGAACATTTTTTATTTAACTCAGTTGAAAAGAACTGAAGAAACATAGCTGTACATAAGAGGGAACGGCGCTTAGGACAAAGCTACTCCACACTGCCTACAAAGAAGTTGCAACTAAAATTCACATTCATTACATTCTATTTTACTTGTACATTCTACCAAAGAGTCATACTCTGGTATTCCCATCTTTGTGCCTGATTGTGATTGCACATCCTCTCCTCCTTATTAGACAAAACCTCCTCTACTCTCTGGCTGCAAGAACTGCTGGCCCTTCCACCTGAAATTCCATCCATGGCCACCGAAGTTTACGATTACTACTATGGATTGAAGAAGACATGCTAATGGACCATAGTATAGAAATTCATAGCTACTAGTATACCAATAAACTTTAGCTTGTGATCAGAACTGTAAGTTCCAACTCCAACCTGCATAATAGCAGTAGTAGTAGTAGTATATTACCTTGAAAGTTGCACCCCAGATTTCTTCCTCCTTAGCAGGAACAGCCGTGATTTTGTTCTTAGGATTCTCAAAGCTTCTCAGTTCTCCAACTGCTGTTGAGTAGAAGCATCCTGAAAATTCAGATGGCATTGTCAGCAATTTTTTCCTTTTATTGGGAACTGACCGACCAACTTTCATTGGTTGAGTTTGCTTGTTTGTGAAAAAAAAAGTTACTAGAATTTAAAAAATATACAATTTTTACGCATATTTTTAATCAGCAAACCTACCTTGGGGAAAAGAAGCAAGTGACTTGCCACATGCGCCTTTAAGCAATTCAATATTGTCAGCAAAGGCGACGTATCCATCAGCAGTGATTCCCCAATATAAAGGAACCTTGCCAAATTGGTCCTGTCAACAAAAGTACCAAAACCAATTATTGTAGTTAGAGAATAGAAATTAACTAAAAGTAAAATCTCTAGTAGCAAGGAATATGGTTGGTGAAAAGAGAACTTACAGAAGCCACAAACAAGGTGGAAGTAGAATTGTCAAAGACAATAAAAGCAAACCTTCCACTGAGGTGACCAACCACATGGTTAGGAGGGTAGGGTGCCCTATCACGAAGAGCCTTATAAGCCTCAATCACCAAAATCACTTCATTTGCAGACTTGGCTAGCCCATATTGCTGCCTTAGACTTCCTAAGTTGTCCAGTGCTCCCTCAAACAAGCAGAATATGTTATCCTTCACTCCGAATGATCTGCCATTTTTTTTTAACATCCAACAACTACTTAGCTCTTAGCTGTCCCAAATTAATTTCCGTTCACAAATGAATATTTTATTTTCATAACTAACTAAACAAAAATTATTAGCCCAAAACGATATCTTATCCAATATCATCCAACCCTAATGGCATGGAACTTTCTTTTTAATTTAATAAATGCTTGCAAGGGTGGGACCAACTTGGGTCTCCATTCAATTACTAATTTAGTATTTACTATTGTCGTTGTTTAAATAAATCAAAACTATTACAGTACTCTCACTTTAAGAATATTCATTATATCGAAAAATAAAATAAATGAAAAAGAAAAACAATCTTGTGGGATTTCCACTCTCAAGTCTCAACTATTCCACCAAACTCTCCAAACCCATTGAAATTCAACACCCAATATTCCTTCTCAATGAAAAATAAACTGAAATGAGAAATTAGAAGTTTAAGTTAAACCCAACTGCTTGCACTTTATTATATCGTTCGATACGATGAAGTAATTATATCAGGGCGAACTAAAGTCATTTTTTTATATGAAATTAAATTCTTAAAAAAATAACATTTTCCCAATTAAGAGATTTCAAATATATTTTTCTTTTTTTTCCTTTTACCAGACACTTTCGGAGTAAAAATCAGTAAGTATGACGATAATTTGGATCGTAAATAAGCATAGACTACGAACTAGCGAATTGATTTAACTCTTTTTTTTTTTTTATAGAGTACTAGTGGTTGCCCTGAGGATTGGGTGCTTCGTTCTCCTCTTACTCTTAACATTTTCCTTTTAGGAACCAATCGATCATATAAAAAAAGATAATATATATTTTAAAAATCAATATTTTGAAATAATCAAATTATATATAAATAATAATTTACATAAAATGATTCAGATTAGGTAAAAATATATGATACAATTAAACATAAATTCTATAACATTTTTCTCTTAGCTCTATTTTAAATCTATTTATAAGTATTTAAATCCTACATAAAATTGATAGCCTCAGATATATAAACCGTAATTCTTCCTTTGGACAAGAATTTTCCATGTAATTATGACACACTGTTGTGCTAACAGTGTTTGACTTATTGACTAAATAAATATTAAGAATATTTTCTATTTTTAGAGAGAAATAAATAAGAGAAAAAAGAAATTTTTAAAATTTTTTTTTTGAAAACTACCAACAAATAAAAAAATAAATATTGGAGAGTTTTAAAAAACTGCATTCCTGCACATTGAAACAGTATCCAAAACAAATGAAGTTACCGTTAAATATGGTCTAACCGTCCACCTGTTTGACTTCTAAAATACCAAAAATTTCCTCAATAATATCAGCCACGTGTAGGGCTCAGTTTCAGTAATGAATATCTCGCGTCCCGCCGTGCAAAAATCATGATGCATCTCACCCGCAAAATAACAATACTTGCTTTCATAACGGCTTCAGTATACCCAACATATTTTGATTGTAATTGCGGCCCAAATTAAAATGAGTTTTTGAAAATAAAATAATAATTAATAAATCGCAGTATTTTAAAAATAAAAAAGAATAAAAATTGAGGAAATAAATATATTTTCGGGAAAAAAAAAGAGAAAAAAGTACTAAATAAACCTAAAAGGAGTTGTAATAATCGGAAACTGGGACTTCCCTTTGATTAAATAAAAAAAAAAAGGCGCCACCGTATGAGACTACAATTCCTAGCTCAGCCTCAGACCTTTCCGATCAACTGATCATCAGATTTTTCTTTATTAATTATTTCTTTTATCAGAAGTTTTATAGATCTACAGTTAATAATTTCTTATTTAAATTTGAGACCACTGAATTAATCATTTATTTAGTTTTTATTTAGCCAGAAAAGTAGGTAATGGTGTACTAATATGCCTAGACACTAAACCGCCATGATCAGGCATTAAAAGACACGTGGCGGAGGCTGTGATAAGGAGTCCATTGTTCGGTGATGGAATTTACCTGGGGTGGAGCAAGGACTCGCCGTGGTGGGTGTAGGCCAACTGTGCGTTGTCTCCGATCTGTAAGGATACGGCGGAGGGGTTGGTGTCAAGAAAGCGTTTCACCAGCGCGTCAGAACTTATCTTCGGAGATGGTGTCCGGCAACCCGCAGCCACCAGCTCGTCCGGTGGAGAAACGATGGCGCTGCTGAAAACTCCCAACATCCCTAAACTGACAGGACCCCAAAAAAAGAAAAATAATAAAATGAAATGAAAATTTGCTTTAGCTTCAGCTGCAATAGTTGAGACACATCGAACATAGGAATGGAAAGGCAGAGCAGGGGTATCGTTTTATAAGAAAATCAACGAGGGTATTTTCGTCATTAAATGGATTTTTCTTTCTTTCTTTTTTTTTTCTTTTAATGGTCATGTCATGTGGAGTGTGGGGTCCACTGGATGGCGATGATTCTCGAGCGTTATCGACAGAGAGTGGAGGGACGAGGTTGTAGGGTCCACGCAACACTTTTGTCTGTATATTACGTTATTACATGTCAAGCCGCTTTAAAGAAATAATGAACTATATACGGTTGCGGAGGAGATACTATTTGGTGTGGATGTGAACAGAACTCTGTAAGCCTGTGGTGTAAAGATGATCACTCTAGAACCGTTAGATCAACTTGGTAAGCGAAGTTAATCACATCATCAATTTGCTTCGTTATCCGACGTGTTTGTATTTATTGGTAGATTCACTTTAACTTTTAATAATCGAAATTCTTATGCAAGTATCCTATCCTACTTCTAAAAATTTTCTTTTGATTTTTTTAATTTAATTTTTAAAAAATCTTTTTGATTCTATACATATTGATTTTTTTTTTCTATTTAATAAAACATCCACCTGAAAAAAGAAAATTCAATCCTCAAAGGGAAAATATATATATATATATAGACGGTTTGGTAAATTTTGTCAATTTAACTTTTTTTTTCTCGAATAAAATATTTTAATGCTTCACTTAAGCTAGATTTGAGCTAAATTAACTAAATTGATTATAAATGTCATGTTGCATGATAACTTGAATTAAAAAAAAAAAAATTGATTTTAGATGGGTCTCTCCCTTCCTTCTTATCTAAAAAAAATTGACTTTAGATTAAATAGTCACATGGCCAATAAATTTAAATTTTAAATTGGCTTTTAAAACAAAAATTAATATTCCATATTTTTTCCACAATATCATCGAATTATATTTTTTTTATTTAAATATTAAACCATTTAAAGGTATGAGCATGTAGAAGATGCAATAGATTGGTTGTAGCATATAGAAGAAGTAGGTCTAATATTTTTTTGATATGGAAGCGGAGAGATTTTGAAAGAAAAAATTCATACAGCCATCCCATTTAATATGAGATTAAGCTTAGTTGTTGATGTTATTAAATATTAAATTATAAATTAAATACATATAGACAGGATATTCTTACTGATTTCATCTCTAGCGACATGTGAATTGTGAAGCATTGCTTATAAACTGGCGGAGGTGGCAAAGTGCAGAAATAGTACCACACTCTGTCACATCCTTAATTTAATGCAAATAAATTCCATTTATTTTGAATGTGAAAGGGAAAAATTATTGAATTCCATTTTATGTATCCATTAATATTTTTAAGAATTAATGTATTTGCCTTAATGATATTTTAAAATCCTTTTCGGTTTGGAAAAAAAAAATAAATAGAAAAAATTCTTATATATTTGGATTTAAATATTTTAAATGAAAAATTTAGAACAATTTATAAATTTATACTAAATCAACCGTTTAACTATTTAAAAAATATCAAAATCGATAGATTTTAGAAAAAAAAAATTACCTATTAAAATCTCTCATTTTTTAAGGATTTGACTTATCATCTCCAATATAGAACAATTCAAAATCTATTATTTTTTTTTTTAAAGAATTGCTGTCAAATTTTTTTTTGTTCCAAAATTATTCATAATAATTTAATAGTATTATCAATTTGAGTTAGATTCAAATTGAATTCTCCCTTCCTGCATATGTAAACCAGAAAAAAGGTATGAATAGATAAGATCAATAACATATTTATATATTGTGGGAAAGTTGATATGAGAAAAAGAAAATTTTATTTGACTTGAATTTTGACGGATCTGAATACCGCAAAAGCTTAGTAAAGGGCTAAAAAATGGGAGATCTATGTTAGAATGAGAGGACACAAGCTGATATATATATATATATATATATATATATATATATATATATATATATATATATATAGTGAAAAACTATTCTCTGTCATAGGGTGTGGATGTAGTGATCATCGATTGAATTATGTAAATTTTGTCTTCATTTCTCTTTTCTTGCTCTTTACTTTTATGATTGTGTATGCAATTGAATTATTTTCACAATAAATACATGGAAAACACATATTAAAAATATAAAATTTATAAATAAAATGAGTTATTATGGGAAATATTGAGTCACCTTTATGATTGGCCTTAATTAAATTTGCCAGTTATTTGAGTTAATTGATAATCCGGCCTTAATCATAATCTGTTCAACTAACTAGCTAATATTGAGGGCTCCATCAAGTCATTAACACAGTAAATCTTCACTATTTTAAGATATTAAGATTTTGGAAAAAGCTATATGTACAAATAAATACTATTGTTCAGAATTTGTACAAACTATGTGCAAAAACTATCACACCCTTTACATAATAGAAGGGTTATTTTTCTGTAGATTTTCTGCTTTCTTTTTTTATTCAATCTTGCATTTAATACACAGGAATTACTTGCAGTTAATTAATTTATCCTTTTTAATAATATCGATTTCAATGAAAAAATAGCTGCTAATTTGAATTTTATACTATGTTAATATGCCATTAAATTGATTGTTATACAAATTTATGTTATAATTTATTTATATCTATAATTTACTTATATATGAAATGAATAAAAATTAACAAATTAAAAAAAGAAAAAAAAAACCATCTAGTGGCAATGGGATGGAGAAGTTAGAGATGAAAATTAATAAATAAAATCAACTGTTGTATTCTTATAAGAAAAAAATGGCTACAACCAATAAAATACAGTTCGAATATCAAATGTATCGAGAAAGAAAAAAAAACAATTAATTTTATAAGTTTACAGAGAGAAAAATTCAAATTTTAAATTTGAAATCCTGAGATTTTTTTATTTATAAAAATTATAAGATTTTTACTTAGGAATAAATAAGTCATAGGAAACTTAATTAAAAAACTGCTGATAGGTACCAAAACTTAGGAACATGTTAAAATTAATTTATACTTACTCTTTTGTCTTTTTTTCTAAAATAATAGAATATTTTGGAACTTTTAAGATTCTATTCGGTATGAATAAATTTAGTTTCGGTGTATATGATCAGACTGAAAAAATAAATAAATAAAGGATTATAAGTTGGAACATTTTTAATTTTATTATTTCATGTCTTAATCCTAATCCCATTATTAAATAGAAAAAGGTCTAATCTATAAACATCCCAAAACTGTGGATGGAAAGGCCCTATTACGAGAGATTTCCTGTGTTCTGATTGCAAGTTGTGCATTGAAATTAAAGGTAGAAAATGACAGAGAAAAAAAATAGTGCTGTAGATATTAATTTTTTAGATTAAAAAAAGGAACAAAGCTGGCCATAGATTCTCCATGTTGGGTTAGAATATTATGAATAAAACTTGTCATAATCCAATTTTACTTGTTGCTGCTCCTAGTCGTGATCCCAAAGCTAAAGGAATATTTACTTTTTTTCTTTCTTTCATATTTTAATATTTAAAATATATTTCCAATAATATTTAGAATAATCAGGTCGTCTCTTTACATTATTTATCATTACTTAATAATAATAATAATAATAATAATAATAATAATAATAATAATAATAATAATAATAAAACGTTGTGTCGCCATCACAACCCTAATTTTACTTCTTTTTTTTTTCAGTAGGAAATAGCTCTGTCATCTGTTAACTTAATAAAAATAAGAAGATGTTTTTTCTACTTACGAATTCTAATAATTTGTTTGATACGCATCACTAAATTACATTAATTTCCTATAAATTATTTACTTATATACACAAATTCTTTTGCAATTTATTGGTTAAACAAATTATTTTGACAGTTGCAACTTAATTAAAATTAATAAATATTTTCCAATAATCGTATAATAAAAACACAAAAGAAATTAACAGATGAATAATTTGTTCATTTTAGACCGGTAAATAGAAAAGAATATTTTGAATTCTCTCCTCTTGCTTGGGAACTCAAAAGAGCTTTAGCCCTTAATCGGAAAAATGAAAAAAAAAAAATTGAAGGGAAGGGTAAATTGAGGTCAATTTAAATAAAATGAATAAATAAATGAATATTTTTTTCTATTTTTTAAAATGATATATGCATTTTATTTCTCTTTATATGATTTCATAATATTAAAAAGTGTTGCATATCATATAATGAATAAGAAAATAATTGAAAAAAAATAGCTAATGATTTTCTAAATAAATTTGTGAATTGTAAATGTGATGACAAATCATGCAAAAAGTTATAATCCTAACTATGTCACATGGTAGAAAGTTTCTATGACGAGCTTTCAGTTCTCTTATTACCATAATTTCTGCTTATATGAATATAGTATTTGTTAAATTTATAAATTTCAATTTGTATTTTTTTAATAATTTATGTAATTTTTTGCATAATAATTTTAAATATGAATAATTTAATTTTCGTATTTATTCGTATATATATCGTATAATATGTACATATTTAGATAAATTTAGTTAATTGTGTAATAATGTCATATAACGTGTGAATATTTAGACATTTAGTTAATTATATCGTGTTATATTAACATGAATTTTAATTGTATCATATTTATATTTTATTTTTTGATATAATTAATTAATAGTATTTTGATTGTGTTATATTCATATTTAGTCTAATTGTGTCATACACGATTAATAACATGACACGACATGAACAAATTATCAACTCCACTAAATAAAATATATCATTAATTAATATGATACAATTATGTTAAATACAAATACATCACAATTAATTAATGATGTCAAAAATTAAAAAAATGAGCATAACATGATTAAAATTTGTATTAACATAATACAATATGATTAGATACGATCAACTAAATATATATAAATGTCATGTAACTGATTAACCTAATATATATACGAATTAAACAAGAAACAATTATACACTAATAAACACAAAAATTATGTTAAAAATATAATACAATTTGCAAAACAAATTTCATACACCATAAAAATTATTCATATAAAAATTTATAACAAAAATAAACTCTATTGTACAATAAAAAAAAAGCTACAAATTGAAATCTAATGAGTTAGTAAATAAATAAATAAATATTACTTCATCTACACATAAATTAGTAAATATATTAATAGAATATGAATTAATAAATAATAGTCATACAATTAATTTATAAAAATTGATTTACATGCACTAATATAATTAATTTTTACATAAAATATTATAATATATATTTAAATACTTTATATATTTTGAATAATAATAACATTATTCTTAAATGTATCTAAACAGGCTTTAACACCATTTTTTTTATAATATAAATATATTGATATATTATAATATATATCCGTTTAATTTAAACCTCTATATATTTAAATTTCCATAGCTTCTCATGATCGAAATTGTAAGATATAGTTAGAACATGGAATTGGCTTCGGGTGGCTCTGTTGCGGGGAACATAAATTTTAAGGTTGTGGGGTCTATCAGTGAACAATCAATGCGTTGTTGTTGGACTTATGAACATGATGTGCATTAACATAAAATATATTTTTTTGGTAAATATATGCTTAAGCTTAATTAAGTTGAAATGTTCCATGTCTGGTCTAGTCAGCAAGATGTGAACACAACACAATTTTATTTCTCCATTTTTATTTTTTGTTTCCAAAAAAAAAAATCAAATATGTACCAATCTTTTAATTAGACCAATCTAATGAGCACTTTGGTTTGATATATATAATTTTATTCATCTTATAGTAACCCAAATATTATCAATAAATTATAATTTGATATTACTAAAGTTAATTTGTTTACCAGCATATCCACTAGATAGGTGAAATAAATGAAAAATTGATGAGAATATGTTCAAATAAAACAAATTAAAGAGAGAAGATAAGGAGAATTCCCCAAATCTCACCAAAAGAGGACGAAGCGTAAAGGTAAAACAGCAGAGAAAACATAATTAATTAAAGTGATAAAGGAATTAGGAATAAATGACGTGTGATTATTTCGTGAATAGAATATTAATTTGATTAAAACATTAAACCGATCAAAGAATAAATGATGTGAAATTATCTATTGTGGATAAATGATAAATCAATTACGCTTTGTCCATCTAATAATAATAATAACAACAACAACAAGATAAATCCAACACACGCCCACGGTTTCGGCTATGGCCCATAGATAACAGAGATTCAGTTATTCCACCCAGCCTGTAATCAATCCGTCAGAATGGAAAATTACAAGGAACCATGTGATTACAGATTAAATTAGAATCTTATCTTAAAAAAATGAATAAATTATAATTTCTAACATTGATTAATATTGTTATCAATAAAAAAAAACCGTATGGTTGTGATTTTGAATGATAAAGATGTTCCATAATATACAAAAATTAAGAATTAAAGTCCAATTCAATTAAATATCAAGATTAAAAATTAACAACATTGTTCATATTTTTAGTAAGATTTAATGTATATATATACACTCTAAATATTACTTTGAAAATCGTTTCACACCTTATATCCAATCCCGCATGGGACATAAATGAGGATTAAATATATTTTTCCATCAGAGTATGAATGAGAACAAGGATATAAATTTATAATCAGAGCAAAGAAGGATGGTGTCAAATCCATAAATTTTGTAAAATGAAATTCATATATATTGTATAAATTTCAATTATAGAAATACACTTGTGATACTAAAACAATAAAATAAAATACATTTATAATAGTTCTCAACCAATTTTCATATTTTGAAAATAATATATAATTGCATTAATACTAATATTATCAAATACATATTTTTCAATATATGTCACTAAACAATCTTTTAATCACTAATCCTCTATTTTATTGGGGTCCACTTGTTAAAAATAATAGAGTCAATTTCATTATATTTTAACTATAATAATAATTTTCTAAAAATTATGGAGTTCGCCCATGAGGATAGAAAAGGTGAAATCTGACCCTTGATCTACCTCATTGCCACTTCTAGCTAGTATCGGGAATGACACGTTAATGGTTGGATTGGTTGTGGTGTCTAAAGCATCGGGTTGGAATGCATTTACTTAGGGGTCAAAGATCCATTGATTCTGTTAGAATTTTGAGTGAATAAAATTGAGATAAAAGAAATTATTGTATAAATAGGCAATAATGGTATTCTACAATATAGGATTAGGATTGAGATTGATGATGGATGCATCAATGTTACCACTTTGATAATTAAGTTATAAGTGTAAGGGATAAGATGCCTTAATAGATATCGATTATATTGTATTTATTAAGTGTAGATTCACAATTAATTACCATTCTATTGTATGTCAACTTATCCTTGTATTTATTCACACATTGAATAATCAATACAATCATCATTTTGAGTTAATTCTACATGGTATTAGAGCCTTTAAAAGTTAATCACTTATTTTCTTCTCCCTTATGCGAACTATTTTATTTGGTCACCATGCCTTCAACTGGAGCATTGGTTTCTTTTACTACAACTCTATCCTTGCCAAATGTGGTTCATCAAATGATCTCATTTGGCTGATTATTGCCATTGCTCTAGGCAAATAAATCTTGCACCGATTCATTACTTTTCTTGATTAAAGTTTCAAACTCATACTGAAGAGTTGGGAGTTTCAACGTTATTACCTTTGATGAGCCATGAAACGTAGTTTGCAGAATTGTCCATGCTTGCATTTATTGAAAAAATTAGGACCGGATATAGCAGAATTGCAGCTAATAATTGGAGAAAATTAAAGATAAAAAGGAATACATAAATTTTATGTGGAAAACCCCTAAAACAAATCAGGGTAAAAACATCGGATAAGGATAGAAGAATTTCAATATGAAAGAAAATAGGAGATTACAATTTCTCTCTAAAATTTAAAGAGAGAACAAATACACTATTTCTTAAAAATTAGGAGAACAACAAAATAACAAATATTTTTTTATCTTTCTATTTTTCTTTCTCTCTTGGATTTAGAAGATCTCACTTACTTCTAAATTTTCTATATATAATTATAAGATCTTATAGCCTTTTTATAGACACAAAATAATGCAACATTTTAAAGAATTATTCACCTAATTTTGGTGCAGAAGTCAACAAAACCTGCACCTAATTTAGGTGCACAAAACCTACACCAAAATTAGGTGCAATCAAAGTCTTAAAAATTTGTACCTTTCGATGCAAAGTTTCAAAAGTTTTTTTTGTTTTTGTTCACGTTTTTCAATAAATCTCCCACTTGAAGATTTGATTGCATCAATTATATTTTCACATCATTCTTTTTTCTTTATTATTCAATGTTACTTATGTTTCTGTTAGACCGCTAGAGAATCGACATCAAATAAACTTGTCAGCATTGACTACTTTAGTCAAAAGATCTGTTAGGTTGTCTTCTGTACGAATCTTCTACATATCCACTGTTCCTTCCTCCACTTTCTCATGAACAAAGTGGTACTTAACTCAAATGTGTTTTGTCCTTGAATGAAAAGATGGATTCTTTGCAAGATGCAAAACACTCTGACTGTCACAAAAAAGAGAAATTTTCTCTTGTTCATGCCCGAGTTCCTCCAATGTCATTTTCAACCAAATTGCTTCTTTACTAGCTTGTATAGCTGCTATATATTCTACTTCTGTTGTTGACGTAGCTACAACTGACTGCAGTTTTGAAATCCAGCTTACATCTCCACCAGCAAGAACGAACACAAATCCGGTGATGGATTTGCTTTTATCAAGATCGCCTGCATAATTTGAATCAACATATCTTCTGACAACAAAGTCTGATCTTCCATAACACAATGCAACATCTGTGGTCCCCTTAATGTATCTCAGGACCCTTTTCACTCAATTTCAATGCTTTTTACCAGGATTCGTCATGTATCAACTAACCACTCTCATTGCTTGTGCAATGTCTGGTCTAGTACAAATCATAGCGAACATTAAACTACCCACTGCTGATGCATACGATACTCGAGACATCTCCATCCTCTCTGCTTTTGTGCTAGGACTCATACTGGAGGATAACTTGAAATTAATAAGAAATGGGGTATAAATTGGCTTACAATCTTGCATATTGAAACGTTACAAGATTTTCTTCAAATAGTTCTTTTGATAAAACTAAATCTTTCTATTATTTATGTCTCAGTGAATTTGCATCCTTAGAATCTTGTTTGATGGTCTCATGTTCTTCATTTCAAACTCCCTAGCCAACTGTGCCTTCAATTCTACAATACGATCTTTGTTGGGGTCTGCTACCAACATGTCGTCTACATACAACAGCAAAATGATGAAATCATTTCCACCAAACCTCTTGAAATATACACAAGGATCTACATTAAGTTTGTTATATCCAAGACTCATGATGAAGGAATCAAATCTCTTATACCAACACCTTAGCATTTGTTTGAGACCGTACAGAAATTTGTTCAACCTGCAAACCAAGTTCTCTTTTCCTTTTTCTTCGAATCCTTCTAGTTGGAACATGTAAATTTCTTCTTCAAGATCTCCATGAAGAAAATCAGTTTTGACATCTAGCTACTTTAGATGTAAGTTAAATGTAGCACACATTTCAATACTACTTTAATTGTTGTTAGTCGTACCATTGGAGAAAATATCTCATTGAAGACAATGCCTTCTTTCTGAGCATATCCTTTCACCACCAATCTTGCATGATACTGCTCCACTTGATTTTCACCATTGCATTTAATCTTATATACTCATTTGTTTTCAATAGGCTTTTCTTTTCTTGTGGTAACGAAACAAGTTCCCAAGTTTTATTTTTATGAAGAGCTTCCATTTTCTCTTGTATTGCTGCCATCCACTGAGATGTATCTGAATTGTTTAGTGCTTCTTGGAGAGTTGATGACTCTCCATCCTCTGTTAGAAGATGGTATGCAACATTGCTTTCCATAACATATCTCCATCCTCTGTTAGAAGATGGTATGCAACATTGTTTTCCATAACATATCTCCATCATTTGTTAGAAGATAGTATGCAACATTGCTCTCCATAACATACTCTGAGTGCCAACCTGGTTGTTTTCTGGAGCGATCTGACTGTCAAGATTCTGGTGCCTCAGAAACAACTAGTTTTTGCTCTTCGTGCTCTGGTTTTGCTTCAAAAGAATTATTTTACTCATCTTCATTTTCCACGTGTACTACCGTAGTCTCTAAATTTTCTTTCACCATGCTATCACCACTTTCTTCTTTTTGTTGTTTATCTTTTAAAAAGATAACATCTCTACTGATTACAACTTTGTGGGTAGTGGGATCCCACAGGTAATACCCTTTTACTCCATCAGCATATCCCAAGAATAAACATTTTCTGGATTTTGGATCCATTTTTGCAGTTTCTTGGGCGTTGAACATCACGTACACATGACTTCCAAATATATGGAGGTTTGAATAATCGGCTTTTGAGTCCACATCTCCATCGATGTCTTCAACTCAATTGATGTTGATGGAGCCCGATTTATCACATAACATGCGGTATTTACTGCTTCTACCTATAAAAATTTTTTCAAGTCTGCAACTCCCAACATTGCTCTTATTCTTTCTAACAAGATTATGTTCATCCGCTCTGCCACTCTGTTGTTAAGGAGTGTATGCTGTAGTGAAGTACCTTTTGATGCCTTCTTGTTTGCAAAATTCGGCAAACTCATGGCTGGTATATTCTCCTCCATTATCTGTCCTCAGACATTTGATTTTTTTCCTGAATCAAGCTCTATCCGTGCTTTGAATACTTTGAATATTGGAAACACATATGTCTTCTTCTTGATAGGATATATATAATATCTTCTGGAATAATCATCTATGAATGATATAAAATACTTTACTACTCCTAGAGACGTAACTGATGCTTGTTATACATCAGAGTGAAACAATTTCAAAATTTCTTGACTTCTAGAATTTGATGTGTTAAATTTCAATCCGTGCTATTTACTTGTAACACAGTGCTCATAAAAAAGGTAAGGACACCTTAGTGAGACCTAGAAATAGATTTTGCTTTGCAAGAATTTTTATTCCTTACTCAAACATATGCCCAAGTTTCTGATGCCAGACCATTATAGATCTTTCACTCGAACTACTTGAAACAACTGATTCTTCTCTTTCTACCAAAGTCTCTCCCTTTGACATGTACAAGTTGACAGTCACATTTTCTCCCTTCATTAGTACAAGCGCACCTCAAATCACTTTCATGATTCATTTTTCAGCTTCAATTTTACAGACAAGATCATCCAGTTGACCTAATGACAACAAGTTCTTTTTCAGGCATTTCACATGCCGCACTTGTTGAATAGTGCGTATTGTGCCATCATGGAACTTCAACTTAATAGTTCTAATACTGATAATCTTTAAGGCATGATCATTGCAACTGTACACAGATCCCTCAGAGACAGGTTCATATTGGTGGAACCATTCTCTTCGAGAGGTCATGTGAAATGTGGCTCCCGAGTCAATGAACCACACATCAACAAATGTCTTTCTGCCTTCACCAGTTGTTGCTGCTTCACAACATAAAGCATTATCCACATTAGATGTGCTTGCAACATTTCCTTGATGATAGGAGTTTTTTTTTGTTTAAACTCCAACAATCCTTCTTCAAGTGACCCTTTTTGCCACAGTGGTAGAATTTAAGGTTCATCTTCTTGTTTTTTTTACTTTGATCTGCCTTGATTTTGGCTCCTACTTAAGCCACGTTCCGTTGATCTTTCTCTCATCACCGTTAGGGCTTCCGCTTGTTGCGAACTAGCCAATCTATCCTCCTTGCTTTTGCGCCGATTTTCTTATTCAAGAATAACAACTGTAACATTATCAAAATTTAGATGATCTATGAGGATATTGTTTATCAGATTGATGATGAGTTGATCATACAAATTAGGTAGACTTTGAAGCAAAAGTTTAGCACGTTCAGTTGACTCTATTTTATAACCCAGTGATGTGAGTTGAGAAAATATAGTATTTAACACATTGATATGCTTTGTCACTGAAGTATATTCTGACATCGATAGAGTGTACAATTTCCATTTAAGGAAAATTTTGTTGTGAAGTGATTTGACCTCTTATAGCTTTGTGAGATGATCCCAAATCTCCTTTGCAGTTTTCTTTTCCTCAATATTTGACAATACTTCATCTATTAATGCAAGATGAAGATTTGCAATAACATTCTCATCCATCTCGTTCTACTTATCATCATCTTTGTATTCTGTTGGCTTTTCACTGATAGCCGCAAGACAATTATCTTTTCTCAAGATAGTCTTCATCTTTCATTTTCACAATGAGAAATTACTCTCATTAAATTTCTCGATCTTAAATTTTGCCGTTATTGCTTCTATAACCTTGAAGGGTAAATAATAATCTGACTTATTTTCTAATGTGGAGGATCCACTAATTTATTGGCAACCACAAGACATACGATAATTAGATATTAATATACAAGCCAAACTCTAATACTACTTGTTGAGCAAATTAGGACTGAATAAAGCAGAATTGTAGCTAATAATTTGATAAAATTAAAGATAAAATGGAACACACATATTTTATGTGGAAAATTTCTAAAACAAATCAGGGTAAAAACCACGGACAAAGATATAAGAATTTCACTATGAAAAAAATAGAAATTTACAATTTCTCTCTAAAATTTAAGGAGAGAACAAATACATTTTTTCTTAAAAATTAGGATAATAACAAAATAATAAATATTTTTATCTCTCTATTTTTCTTTCTCTCTTAGATTTAGAAGCTCTCACTTGTTTCTAAATTTTCTATATAGAATTCTAAGATTTGATAGCCTTTTTATAGGCACAAAATACTGAAACATTTCAAAGAATTCTGCACCTAATTTTGGTGTAGAAGTCAGTAAAACCTGCACCTAATTTAGATGCAATCAAAGTCTTAAAAATCTGTACCTTTCGGTTCAGAGTTTCAAAAGTTTTTTGTTTTGCTTTTGTTCATGTTTTTCAATAGCTTCGAAGTTTTAGTTGCTGTAATTCTTGAGAAAACCCTTATGAACTGCTTGTTGGATGAAAAACAATGACTTGGAGTCCTTTCTATTTTCCTTCAACCGATTCTCCTCATCTGGATCAACAAATCCATTCTCTACCAAGTCCCAGAGGTCTTAAGACTTGAATAGAGTCTTCATTTTGATGCTCTAAAGTTCATAACTTTTCCCTTTAAAAATGGGGATGGCTGGCTGTGCAATCCTCAGTATATTCCCATTTGAAGCCATGATGTTTGTCGTTTCCTCAATAAGGCCTCTTGACTCTCAACCTGCACTGATACCACAATTGTTGGAGAAATGACACTCAAACAACTCTCAAACACTGATAATTAAAGAGAAAATATAATAGACAACAAATAAGAAAAATTTAGAAGATATTAAATTTCATCAAACACTTAGTAGACAGTAATTTACTAAAGTATTTTTTTTTTTTGCACTTTATTCATAACCCAAGAGGCATTACATGTCCACTAAAGGTCAACAAAGATGCAGAAATAATGTCAATGTGTCAATGTTTTCATATTTCTTTTTAATGGAAAATAAGAATTAGAATCCTCGTATCGTTTTTAAATTCTAATAAATCATTTGATTTTTATCTAGTGAATTGAAGATAAACGACCAGACACACAAGAAGCAACAATTACACTACAAAACTTACTAACCCATAAATTAAACATCAAGACAAACATAAAGCATTCAATTTGATTTTTTTTTTCAAAAGAAAGGAAAGAAGAAAAGAAAAGAAAGGGATGAATGAATTGAAGTTGGGTCCTTAGCGGGGCTAGTGGTGATGGGCACATGCATTATAATTTGATAATAAAAAAAAAAGGGTGAAATATACTGAGGAAAGATGCCAAGAAGGAAAAGGGTAGACAACCACTACTACCAACGATTAAGACTAGTGCAACCACATTTTATCTTCTTTCTGTTCCAATGAACTTGGGATTTAGATAACTTCAAAATTGAAAACTACTTTCTTATTTTATTTATTTATTTTTTAACAAAGAAATTGAAAATATTTTAATCTATTATACTAATCAACTATATTGTAATATATATGTAGATTCATTAATTATTGTATTCATATTAAATTAAGTATGTCAATATCGAATTATATTAATCTAGATACATTTATGTATCTAAGAATTTTGTTTCGGTGAGGTGTAAGATTTAGATACAACATACATACCCATTGGCCAATTTGGTTTTTGAGATTCGTATTATTAGCTATTGGGTCCACTACTGCTATCATATTTGCATATATTGGATAGGGATCAATTTGCATTAGGTGCTTCATTATCTACCAACATAGCCTGTAAGACCATAATAAATTTTTAAGGGAAAAAAATTGATTTAGGATATTTAAATTATTTGTGGTTAAGACTTTTAGCTTGGAGGTTTTGAATTTTAGTTATAATCAGACTAGGTAGGTTACAAATACATATTGACAAAAAAAGTATTTTACACATTTTCTTTAAAAATAATAAGAATATTAACTTGCTTTTTTATAAATAAATAAATAAAAATGTTAACTTGTTCAGTTGGAACAAGAATCCAAAGATAATTTTCCAAAACTCTTTCCCCTTTTGATTGCTGTCCATTAGACACAAAATTTGATTTTTGACCTCACAACCTTTCCATAATTACCTATTTCAAACAGCAACAATATTGGCTATCGAGTAGAATCTAATTATTATTTTTTTCTTTCATACTTTTAAAAAATACTAAAAGTAATTTAAAGTTCTGTGAAATTGACATTTACAACAATTTTTATAGGAAATTAGTGCATCCTTATAATGAAAAATAGATTTATTTTTTGATTTTTTTCAAAGATAAATACTGAAAATAAAATAATACCTTTCGAGTTTCACCATTTTTTTTCAAAAGACAATATCACCATTGATATATTAAGAGAATTTTTTTTTGAAGATAGTAAGAGAAAATTATTAATTATGATTATGTAACGCACATGGTTCTTCTTCTTTTTTTCTCAGAATCAGTTGATTTTAGAATATATAGGTTCTGATTGTTACAAGATTGAGTGAATTGAGCAGACCTTGTTCAAGATTAACATTCTATTGGTTTATATCTTATATAATATAAATAAATCTTCATTCTTCTTTTTTTTTTTTTTAAGAAATTTTGATAGAATATTTTTCTAAAATAACATTTTATTATTGGCTAAATAAAATAAAAATGCAAATTACATATTTTAGTCCTAGCACTTTGATAATTTTTTCTATTAAATCCTCAAAAAAAAATTTCATAACTGTAACACCCTTTACCCTTTCGTACACCCATCTGTATACCGGACGGATAAGATGTATTATAAAAAATAAAACTCTCCAAAAATAATTCTTTAATTTTAAATATATTTAATATAAGAAATTTAAAATATTTACTAAAATATTATACATACACACATTTCTAATTTATTTATATACATACTGTAATAAAATTTAAAAACTTGTATATATACATATCAAAATATTATAAAAAAACTAACCCGCTCTGGGTGGCTACCACTGCTACTACTGTGCTCCATAATGCGGGTCCCCAATCAGTGTCTCTATCTACCAGTCTGGACGCTCTCTGTTAATCTGGTAACCTACGCGAGATAAAACAAACGCATACGCTGAGTATATAACTCAATGGTGCAAAATTTTTTATAATAATAATCATTAAAATAAAACATGTTCTTAAAATATAATCAATTCAAATTTTAAATCTCCTTTTTATAAATAAAATAATATTTTTTCATATATCCACATATTATGACATACTAGACTTGCTTTTAGGGAATCAAAAGGGTATCATATTACATCTCAATTTAGAATTAACAGAAATGCACAAGATCCAAATATAATATAACTCAGTCCACAGAAATGCACAAGACTGAAAAATATATCAGGTGATCCACAGAAATGCACATGATCACAATATTTCATTGGTCCACAGAAATGCATCAGACCATAATTTTTACCCTATTGGCATGCTAACAATACTCTAATTCACGTCTAGGCTAACATCTGAAAAAAATTCTCAAAATCATAATTCACTTCATTTTTCAGATAATGAATAAATATTCTTTCAATACCAAAATAATTATCATCATAGATAATTTTTAACATTTAAATTTTATAGAATACAAAAATATATATATAACTCAATAATTGCAAAAATTTCAATTTTCACATAAATTATATTTATATGACCAATATTATAAAAGTAGTTGCACTAACCTCTTTACGCTATGCCGGTATCGGCCGACTTTTTCCCTTTATCTCGGGTTGACGTCTGGTCCAATATCGTGCCTAGAGATAAAAAAAATTTCGATTAGCTATTAAACCTCTTACGACATAAAATCTAGCAAAATTTAAATTTTCCGCTCTCACGAATATCAAGATCGTATAATTTAAAATTTTCTTATTATGCATGTTTAATGCATAAATTCTGGTTTTTGTTGTCATTACACTTTTCGGTGTGACCAAAAATTCAAATAATAATTTTCTTTTACACTATTTTATTTTCTTTATTTTTCTGCTTCCAAAACTATTTTTTCCATTTATTTCTTTTATTCTTCTAGTGTCCATTTCCAATTCAAGAATTTTCATTAATTCAATAAATACTCTAAAAATTCCAAATAAATTCTTATCATCACTCTAACTCATTTTCTTTCATTTTCCATCATCAATTTCACCAAAATAATATTCCACAACTCCCAATAAATTTTTCTATAATTAGGCTAAAAATCTAAAAATTTCCCAAAAATTCTATTAAATTTTTCTTCCATCCCAAAATTTATTTTCTACTTCCATACACTCCAATTAACTCCATTATCTTCAATTTAAGGCAAAATTCCTCCAAAATAAATTTTCCAAAATTTAACCATAATTATGGAAATTCTCTAAAAATTCCACAAAAAATTCTAAAATTTATTTTTATCAATTCTTCACTCAATCCATCATCCTCAAGCCTTATTCTCTTCATTTCCTATTTTTCTCTAATTGTTCAATATTTTTGCCATAAACCCTAATTTTTTCATCAATCAAATATCACAAAATCACACTACAATTAAATAAATAATTATGACAATAATTAAACCAACAAAATCATATGGAGAAAGGAACAAAATCTCACTTTCTTTTGGGTATCAAGAAATTCTTTGATTTCTCTTTTTACCAAAATTCCACCCTTTATCTCTTTTTCCCCACACTAATCTAACTTTAATCATTTTAATTGGTGATTAATATGATTATAAGAAGAAAAATTGAAGAACTTAAGGAATTTGGGGCTTTGAGATTCTCGGTCATGGATGAGAGAAGGAAGAAGATGAGTTTTGTGATTTTTTTATTGATTTTTTAATTATTCTTATATATATACTCCAATTAACTTAATTAATCACAATTAATTCCTTAATCTATCTTTTCATTGGCCAATAGTATAATTAATTATCCCATAATATTGACACATGGCCCAATCACATTTCCATTAATTTTGACTTAAAAATTTTCTAACCAATAAAAAATTTTCTTCATTTTTCTTCATAATTTATTTTAATTCTCCAAAATTCAATCTCCAAACAACTCAATTTCATCAAATTAAATATTCCAAAAATTATAAATTAATTTTCTCTTCAAAACGGTTTTTTCGATTTTGCAAAATGACCACCGATGCAAAAATGGAGTTTTTACGGGTTAATTATTTTTTTTAATTTGACCCGTATTTCTAATTTATCAATTTTAAAAATCTTAAAATTAAATTTCGATAACATCGACTTCATTGTGATCATGATCGCATTTCGATCACATCGACTTCATATGTCGTCTCGATTTGCGTGTATAATATAAAATTATATTGTTTCATTTGATAAAATTTCTATTCATTTTATCATATTAATATAATTAAATTTTTATGTATTTATCCATATTTAGGCTCTGATCGTATGCCTCTATACTGCAGTATAAACAATCGCAGTACACGTATACGATTAGGGTCTAACTCACGGATGTGACAATAACAATTTAATTAATTCTTATTTCACGACATAAATACAATTGCATTCCATGCGCAGTTAACTTAATTAAGATTCAATATAAAAAATTCAATTATAGTTGGAATTTAGATAGCTATATAAAATTATTAAAAAGCTTTTATAACACAATAACAACGGATATTTCCTGAGCCATATATTCTTCTTTTCATTCATTGCAGTTGCCAATTAATAATACAGTTTGTGAATTTTTTTTAGATAGTTTTTGTATTTTTAATTATTATTTTTCCACAAGAATAACTTTTTTATTATTATTTTATCATTTTTAGTCAATGCTATTAGCTAATTTTGATATGTTTTAATAAAATCTGTTAACTTATGATTAAAATACTATGAAATAATAGTTTAAGTATTCAATATAATGAATACAACAAAGAATATAAACTGAAAAGAACATATTGCAAAATTTTACAAATCCAAATCCTTATCAGAAATAATTAAAAAGTCTTTGTACTGGCACGTGTAATGTAACCATGCTTCTATTTTTTGAATAATAGCATAGAGTTGATTCATTCCTAAAGAAAAAATCACTATAGATCTAAAATCAAAAGATAAAGCGATTTATCCAATAATATTTTGGATGCCATAAACAATTTCAATAACAATAATAATAACAATCAGAATTTAGTATGCATAGAGTATAAAAAATATGATTCTTATAGTCATCGTTTTTTAATGAGTTAAATTGTAAAGTTATTATATTTTTAGATAAAATAATTTATCTTAATAACTATAGGCAGAAAAATTTTCATTCAGACATAGAACCACACCAAAATGTCTCAAAAGATGTGTTACACCTCACGAGAGATGAGAATAAAATAAAATTTACAATAATAGATGAGGATATTAATTTTTATTATGAAATTAATAACACAAAGAGAGGGGGGGGGGGGAGGTATAGAGCAGAGGAGGGAAGCTAATAATAAATCCCTTAAGATATTGTCTTTATATTTTTTTAGTTGTTAAAAAAATTTCTATTACATAAGCTAAAAATTTTGCCTTTTGCACTATGATTAGAACAACTATTGTTAACATCTGAATAACGTTAGAGCCAATGCAATCACCAATTTCTAACGAGTGTTTGAGATTGATGTTAGGTGTCCAAAAAGCAGATTTATGATTTTTTTGATTTAATTGACTGATTTTTTTAATTTTTTATAAACTGCTTTTTCCAAACATGTTTCTTGGAAAAATATCTATTTACCTATTTTTCTCTAAAAACAGTTTTCAAAACTCAAAAAACTTAAAAATAAATTTTTTTCTCTAAAAACGCTTTTGGCAAACTTAATGCCAAACATGTTCTAACATGTGGTTCAAGAATAATATTGGATTAATATTTTCTAAGCCAAATTTCATATTAATTAACTACCTTTTTCTGCATGGGATATATATTAAAATTTTTTAGATTACAAAATATTTAGGCCTAATACATAGAAAGTCTCTTGTAGATATATTAGTCAATTTTTTCTTTGTACTTTTTTTTTTTTTTACATATTGCTCCCTAAACATACTTTTTTGTTATAATTAATCTGTGACTTCTTGGATTTACGGTTTAGCCAACCCGATGTTATTTTTACTGGCAAAGCTTATGTGTGTGCAACACACGCACACTGACGTAACATTTTAAAAAATAAACTACAAAAAAACAATAATTAAGAAAAATAAATAAAAAATATATATTCATAAAATGCCCCCATCTCCTCTCTCTTCTCCTTTACCATTATGCGGATAACTTTATTAGAGGTTTTGTTTTTCGATGGCATTAATTTTGAGATTTTTTGTATTTCATATATGTGAAAAAACTCTATTAAAAGATTAAGTTTTGAGAATATTAGGAGAGATGTAATTATCTATGTAAAGTATCTTCAAATTGGGATGTTTTCCAATTTTTCTTCAATTAGGTTGGAGAAAATTTTTTTGAAGGATAAGAACTTTAAGCTCAAGTAAGCTTTCAATTGGTTATTATATGTGCACACTCTTTTTTCCTCATATATGTGTTTTGAGAATATCGAATAAGTGTTTTAAGGGGTTCAAGTGAGAACCTTACTTATTCTATATCCAAATTAGTCTAGTTAAAAGTAAAACAGACAAAAAAATGATATTAATAATTTTTAAATATAGTATACACTTATATGATTGATTGTTGATTATACTACTATGACATGTTCAAATTTGAGTATCATGTATGAGAACATTAAAACATGACATAATTAGTAAATGCTTTATATATGTGGATAATTGAGGCAAGATATATTGGTATGACGAAAAGAAAATTAAACATATTGTATATGTATGCTTGTGCTTTGAATATTATTATGTAACATTAAGCATTATGTTGCTTAGTGTATGAATGTTTTCCATGCACAAATCTAGAGTTTAGGAGTTGATTGACAGATAAGAACGTCCAAATTTAGAGTTCAAAGATATTCTCGAGGAGTGAGTGATATACTTTACATTTCTTTTTGGTTATGGTTGTTCTATTGAGATTGAGTAATTATAAATGTACTTGCTTGTATTTTAAGAGATATGTAATTTTATAACTATCAATTTTCTAAAATATTTGGGCTAGTGATTGTATTTTTTTTAATTGTATTTGGATTCGAAATGTTATTAAGTTGTTTTGATTATATATGATATTTTAAACCTTTAAAAAGTTATCATAACTACGGTGCATCAAAATTTTTAATTTAATGTGTTTTAAATCATGTGTATTGTAATATTTTTTAGCATAATTGAGTTTATTTCTGATGATATCAAAGGTTGTTATAACACCATATGTAATTTGATGTAATATCCATTTATTTGATAATATATGAATTTCAAATATTGCAGTATAATACACTATATGATTTTTTTATATTTGAGATATTTTTGTATGAATTTTCTAGGATTTTATATACAAACTAATGACATTTTATAAGAATTTAGAATTTCTACTCGTTATTAACAACTGTAACTGTAAATAATTAGTACATTCAAATTTTAATTTTCCTAATTATTATTTTAAACGAAACTTTTATCAAAAGACAGAAAAATGTATTAGTTTTTCAAAATTTTGTTTATATTTATCAAAATTAAAAGCTCACGAGAATTATATGTAATTTGTTCAATTTTCAAGGCAATTCGAGTCTCATCTCCATTCTCCTCCTTCTCAATTCCCATAAGTTTTGCCCCATCAACTAACCTTCTCAATCTTGAATGGTACCTTTGCTACCTCATTTTCCGTTTTCTAAAATGCCACATATCCTCACAAGTCAAAATGTATCTTGATATTGTCATCAAAGTAGCAAAAATCATGGAATCACATATCAAACTTTCCCTTTAATCAAACTAATTTGTTGTTAGATGAGTAATAAACTTTATGTTTGGATATAAGAGATTATGATTATAGAGGAGATTTCTAGGGTTGGTCTGCTATTCTAATGGTTGAAATGAGGAAGAAAAGGAATAAATAGGACATCTAGCTTTGTAATTTTTTTTAATTTTTTTATTGGTGTTATATGAGATCATTTATATCAAAAATAATTAAAGGGGCAAAAAAAAAATAGAAGTGTCTATATTAGGGTCTTGTTTGGTATTGTGTTTAAAAGAAATATTTTCTGAAAAAAATTGTTAAATATATTTTTTGACACCTAATAGCAAATTCAAATATTCTCTAAATGCTAAAATTAAGATTGTATTTCAGGTATTAGCAAATTCGACGATTCATATGTTAGTTAGAGACTTTTTTAAATCCTTTGTTAGTATTGTGTATTGGATTCTTTTTCTGATTATATATGTTCTTATTCTATTAATGAAATTTGAAGAGTGTTTTTCTCTTAAAAAAATTTAAAGAGAAATGGGGTGAAATTAATTTTTTTTTCCCCTTTTTTTTAAAAGATTTCTGAAAATAATGTTTCTTATTTTGAGATTTCATAAATAATATAAATTATCTTTTACGCCTGATATGGCAGGATTCCAAGGATTTTTTTTGTAGCGATTGTGATTGGGGACTGTCAAATCATCAAAATGTAATATCCACTTTCCCAATTATATGTACATACAAACCCACACATCAAATAAGCTTAATCCTTTCTAATGGCAGCCTCACAATCATAGAGTGGTTCTTATATTGGAGTTTGAGTCCAACAGCTTATAATCCAAAAAAAAAAAAAACGAAAACTTTCTGTAATTAATTAGTTCTCACCAAATGCAATGGAATGACCCAGTAGACCATCACTAGAAGAGAGAGTAGATTGACATGGCGGCGGTGGTTGAATTAGTACAGCAAGACACAGAAGAGCACCAGCTACAGCTCCGCTAATTGGACCTCCAATATATACCCATATGTAATTAAAATTCCACGAAACAATTGCTGGTCCTAATGACCTCGCAGGATTCATCGATCCTCCTGAAATAGGCCTGCAAATGGTAGATTCTTATAGAAACATTCACTAAGACACAAGTCTTTAATTATGAGAGGAAATGGTGCTCAGCTCATACGTTGTAATGAGTACTGCTAGTCCAATGGCAACTCCAATTACAAAACCAGAGAAATGGGCCACCTGCCAAAGTTTTCCAATTGCAGTTGCTTCAAAGTGATAAACTGAATGCTTAAGACATGTGTAGCCTTCTGTACTAGTCTTTTATATTCTTTTTTTTTTTTAAATACGTTGACCCTTATATTTTTAATTTAGAAATTAGATTCATCCAATCACAGTATTCTCAGGTGACTGTAATAACGAGCCAAATCAATAAAATAATTAGGCATGCGATTGGATAAATGCAATTTCTTTGATTTAAGTGACGAATTGAACAAAAAATGGAAATAAGTATTGATCTATGCTAAGAGGCGAAGTGGCAGAACCTACCAAGTGCACGGGCTACACATGCTTTAACCGTATGCTAAGTAAATTTGTGAAATTATTCTTACTGATGGTTGGTATGTCATGGAGGCACTGAGGAACATGACGATGAAAGTTGCTATAAACTCTACCCAGAATGCAGAATCGCAGCCATCAAGTGGCTGTGTGACAAAAAGATCTGATTTGACGCTATAGATAAACTTTGCAACAAATGCTGCCGATGTTGATCCAACAGTTTGTGCTAATGCATAGAATGGAACCTGCATAATAGATTAAGCAAAGCAATGACCACATTCCATTTTTTTTTTCCCATCAAGAACAAAAATTCGATTTCATTCTATACATACCCTGGACCATGGAAAATGACCAAAAGTTGCAAAGGCAATTGTGATAGCAGGATTAAAATGAGCACCAGAAATTGGCCCTATGGAGTAACACAAGACAATGACTGCTAATCCAGAAGTGGCTGCATATTGCAGGAGATCCACTTGGTCCTTTGTTATCTCGGTGCCTGCTGTGATCCCACAAATACAGAACACTAATATGAAAGTCCCCATCATCTCTGCTATTAACTGCACATGAATTAATTTGCAGTTCAATTTCAGCAGCATAATATATATAATGCACAGCCCACTAGTACTATATATATAATTATAGCTTACCATTCTTGCAGGATTCAGATCCATTCCTTGTAGAAGGCAAAGAGAATTAGAGAATTTAAAAAAACCAAGTCCATGTATTGAAATTGCATTTGGCCCTGTCTCTTGATCACAATTTCTAGATAAACCACTAGAAGATGCACTGAAGGAAATATCAGGAGATGGTTGTTCTTCAAGCATCTGCTTCATTTTCATGATTAAACTTTATGTCAGCAAGTAAGACTTTAATGCTACAGAAATGAATGCCAGAGGCCTGAAGAGTAGAAAAGGAAAAGATGGTTTCTTGCATTGCTTAAAGAGAGAGGAAATTAAGAATAATTTGATACGTTTAATGTAATGAATGAGAAAGAAATTTCATATTTGAGAGGGGTTCCCAAATCTTCAACACAATTCTTGTGCTCTTCCAAATGAAGTAAAAAGAGTGCTGTTTGTGCTTATAACTGTTTCTGATTTTAAGATGCCATCAATAACTTGCCTAATGTCCATATGGACATTTTGACAATTAAAGCTTTGCTGCTTTTGCACACTTTCCTTTTAATTACCATCTTGATATAGCAGTGTTTGCTTTTCAATCCCCTGCGGCCCTCACCTCTACCGCCAATTTGGTTCTTTTGTGATATTACTTTGGGTGGTTAATTTGGGTCATTTGACATTGCGTTCGAATAAAACGTTTTTGAGTTTAGAAAATTGTTTTTGAATTAAAGTATGTAAATATATACTTTTTCCAAAAATATATTTAAAAAAAACAATTTATAAAAAAATAAAAAAATCAATAAATTAAATAAAAAAATTTAAATATATTTTTTTGATATCTAATAGTAATTCCAAATATCCTCTTTGTAGGTTTTGGGATGTAATTCCATAAATTAAATATATTTTTTTACAATCAAAGAATCAGTGTAAAAATTAAAAAAATCAATAAATTAAATAAAAAAAACAGTTTCAAAATATTTGTAAGGATTCAGTGCTTTGTCTTCCCACAAGCTTGCTCTTTGTCATGAAATTAACAAGCAACCTCAACTTCAACTTTGAAGTGGGACTGTAGATTCATGTCATATTTCAAACAGAGAGAAAAACTTTCAACCAGGATTTAAAAAAAAAAATTATCAGGCTGAAACAAATTTGACCATTTTTTCACAAATTATTCAAGTATGTCTCACAATTCTTGTTATAGAATGTTAATGGGTGAAGGTGCTAATTGACCCTCAATTTATTTTTTCTTTTTTTACAATGGTTAATTTAACCTAAAATCAATTTTTTGGACCAATTTAGCAATAATGGTGGACATGAACCCATTATTCAGTTCATTAAATTAGATTTTACAAAAATAAAAATCTAAATCAGTCCGTTAAAATTAGTTAATCGCTAATTAATTAATTACTATTTGTTAGTCCGATAATTCTAATTTCAGTTTTTAACCATTGAAATAGTAAGTAATTTTCTTTTGATTAGAATATATAAAATGTTCAATTTTCTTCACAAATATATATAAATAATAAATTATGAAGTACCATCCAATGTAAAAAATACAAAATGCAAAATAAATATATAACAAACTATTAGAATTTTATTCATTCAAATTTCTAAAATCTAAATAAATATAATATCAATATATATATATATATATATATATATATATATATGATTAAAATATTACCAAAATAAATGCTTTGGGATAAAATTCTGTAGAATCAATTTAACCAATAAAATATTAGAGACTCAAATTATAGAAATTGAAATCGTAAATCGTAAGGGCTTAATAATGGGTTTATACCATTATAGCTTCAGTCCTAAACTTCCCCTGCTCTTCTCTCCGTTCTCTCGTTTCATTTAGCTTCTTCGATCTTTCAACAGAACCCTAACCTCCTTCGATCTACGATCTCCATTCACTATCTCTTCGCGCCTCCAACTCTTGCAATTCACCGCGGCGCATCACTCATCAGAAGCGACCGCCAGTCCTCGCTCCGCTGAGACCCTAACGCGATTTCTCCCATCACCAGACCACCGGAAACCACCACTGCAACAGAAACTCACCATGGAGCAACTCCTCTGACCAAATCCCATTGTTTTTGTTCAGGTGATGCATTTTCTTTTTCTTTCCTTACACTTTTAATGCCTCTATATTGATATATGGGTATTGGTCCATCCTTTGATAGGTTTATGTTGACTGGGCAATCGTTAATTACAGGTCTTAATAAATTTCAGTTGAAAAATTCGGAGACAATGTCGAAAGTAATTAGTTGATTGGGCTCTTGTCTCTATTATTGATAAGTGAAAGCTGATTGTCCAAAAGTAAGTTTCCATTTTTGAGGCATGATTGAGTTGCTTTGTGAAGTAGTAAATTTTTGTAGAAATCTTTCTTCCCTGGATCCTGTTGCAACGTTTTATTATCTTTCTTGTTGGGTTGATAACTATCCTGGTTTGAGTTAGGAATATCGTGTGAGTTTCATAACCCATTGTTTAGATACAACCATACGGACTAGTATTTATTCATGATGAGGACTAAGACATTGCTAGCTTTCTGATCACTGTTGAGACCTTTATTAATTTCATGTCTAATGCCTAATAGATTTCTTTCATGTGGCCAGCTGTTTATTAGCAGAAAGAAAGAACTAGAATTTATTATTTCAAAATATTTTCATGATGAATGTGAATTTAACTTCATGTAAAAAGAAAATATGTGTTAAACTTTTTATTGGGTGAAATTTTACTGTTTTGGAAGTGCGTTATGAACATTCTGTTGGAAAGTAATGAGCTGTTGAATGGTTACTTATTTTAATTTGGATTTAGTCGTTCTTCTCTTCAAGGTTGCTGTTCCATACTTTAACATTATTGCATGGTATGCTCTTGAAGTTTGAAACGTTAAGCTTCCTAATGCTTATGGTTTGCAAGGTTGTGATTGTTGTCTCAAATTGATTCTATAATTTGGTTACTTTTTCCATTTAGATCTCTTTTGTCTATGTTAGTTCTATAATTTGCTTTTGCAATTAGGGAACAATGTCTTGGAGTTGTTAGTGTAATTTAACTGCTTACTTGTATAACTAATATGGGCATTGATAGAATATGTTATTATAGATAAGAGTAGAAAATCTGGCAGGGCATTTGCTAAGGCTTCTTATATTGGTGCATTTCTTATGTAATTTGCTGTTCTCTTGGTATCTTTTGTTTACTTGGGAGTGATTCACTAGGAGCTTATTTGATTTCTATGGCATCCAATTCAGGATTCTCCTCTGTTACTAATTCTTAAAAACCAATTCCAGTGGAGGAATATTTCTGCCTTTAACTTCAATATCTTATTATCTGCCACTAAGTCTTAGAGACTAATTATTTTTATTTGCTTGAACTTGCTGTTTGGAAGGAAAGCAATGTCCTTGCTGTGGAGCTTCTGCAGAAGGTTGCCTAGCTAGCCGTTAGTGGGAGTTGGGAAGGCCATACCCTGGTGGAATGTGAGTTTCTATTTTCTTAGTTCGTGGAGATCTGAGTAAATGTGTTTCAGTTGTATACTTGGCAATGCATGTTTGTTAAAGGCCACATGTGTACTTCTTGTGACATTTAAATTTGTGCTGCATGTCCATTCACTATTGTGCGTGCATGCACATGCACGGTGTGTGTTTGTGTGTGAGTGCCCGCACGTGTTTCTGTGTCTCTGTGTGTGTGTGTGTGTGTCTGATCTGCATCTCTTTTTGTGTGTGTGTCTGTGCATGCATGTGTGTGCATGTGTGCGTGTCTTTATTGTTTGTTCTAGTCGGGTTGCTCTTATTTATGGCTCGATTAATGACATATATAGGAAAATTATCTTTCTCAAATTTGGCAAAAATTATGGTTCCATGCTGTGTAGCTTTGGATTTGGCTGCTGCTAGCATTTGTTATCAATCTGTTAATAAACCTGTTGGCTTTGTTTGAATTTTTATATTGTTATTTTTTGCTCTGTCCAACTGGAAATGCAGTGTTTTTTATAGTCTCTTCACAGGGCCTTGGAAGGTTTTTTTTTTTTTCTTAATTTGATTATCGAGGGACCTGTTGATGATTAACATGATATCTAGCTCAACTGTATTAGTGTTTTATGAAATGTTAGCTTTAGTATACTCCAGGTATGCACACTTGTCATTTTCTTCTCTGAATGTTCATTAGAATCTTTTTTTAACATTAGATTTAAAATATTTGATCTTAATCTTGAGCAATGCTTGTCCTCGAAGTTTTGCTTGAATTGAGCTGGGAATTTTAAATTTTAGTTTTTAATAATTTGTGTTCTGTTAGTGGCTGTTGCTTCTATTTTGATCTGGAACCCTTAAAGATTCAATTGGTGTCTCTTTTACTGGATTGCAATCTGTTGACTTTCATTTATTTATTTATTTTTGTGTGTCTACCTTAGGAGAAGTGTTTCTTCACACAAACTTCAATCCATTTTTTAGCTTTTGTATGCTAATGGAGATGGATTTGATAGTTCATTGGAGTTTCATCTGTCAGTTGCTTGATAGCCGAAAGCATAGCTCACTACTGTTAGAAGCATTATAAATGCTCTTATATATCATATATCCCATATGATAACTAAATAACTCATAATGACACCATTGTTAGTGCATATGGGAGAATGGATGACTAAATTCTGAAAAGTAGGAGCTCATGTCAAGTTTGTATGTTAAATTTAAACATGTACATGATACAGTAACATAGCAAAGGTAAATAGTTGATATGTTGGCCATTGTTTTAATGCGGGGTTGGCTTTTTTAGGTGTTCAAATGGATTTAGCAGCTTGATATCGATCCTTTTCTGTTGTTATAAACATTGATGGTTGATTTATTTGAGGTAGTTCTGTTATATGGCTGACTAAAATAAGTTGAAAGTTGGTGTCACAAATATATATTCAATGAAGCTTTCTCAAAGGAGTTCATGTTTTCTTATGGTACTAGGAAATGAATTCCTAACTTAGAAGTAGGTTACTGGCAAGGCATTGAAGTCTTTCTTGAATTAAACTGGTTGATTGAAAGCAGAATATGTTTTCTATTTTTATCCATTATCTGTTCCCTTGCCTTGTGTTCACAATTCTTTCAATTGATTAGAAAAGGAATCTGAATCTCTAGTCCAATCTTTGATTGTGCTGACTAAAGCCTAATACGTGTTCATGCTTCATTGAATTCTCAAGTTGATGGCTGGAAGAGGGCACATTCCACCAGCTTTAGAAGGACGTGTTGTCCAGGCTTCTGGATTGATGCGGCATGGACAACTTCAACATGGCAGTCGGACATTGGACCGATATATTCCTCCAGATCTTTTAGAGAATAAGATTGCTGCCCAGGCAGCTGAAATTGAACAAATTGCAGGGGATAATCACAGGTTGGCTTCTGCACATGTGGCTTTGAGGCAGGACCTTGTCACTGCAGAGCGGGAAGTGGAACGTCTCAAGGCACATATTAGAAGCATCCACACTGAAAGTGATATCCAGATTAGGGTTTTATTGGATAAGATTCCAAAAATGGAGTCAGAAATCAGGATCAGTGAGAATGTTAAACAGGATTTAAAACAGGCACATATGGAGGCTCAGGGCCTAGTCAAAGTTGGACAAGAGCTGACCGCCCAAATTCAGCAGGCTTCCCAGGAATTGCAGAAAGTCCGTGCTGATCTTAAGAGTCAACCTGATTTGCATGCTGAACTTGAAAATCTGAAGCATGAATACAAGAGAGTACGGTGAGTAATGCATTATCCTGATTTTTTTTATTAGGACCTTTAATCTTTGCTTAAATCCTCTCACTGCTTTCGTCCGTGACTATTCTGAAATAGGAATTAATGATTAGAAAATAGAAAGTGCTATAATTCTAGCTTCACCACCCCTTCTTGATTCATGGATGAGATTAGTTCTGAACTCACTTGCATGCAGTTTTTTCCATTAGGATAATCAGATTTTGTCCGATTTGTCATAGCTCTAAATCACCAACTTGTCTGTATATTAATTAGCTCATACGCTTTCAAGATAAGTGAGAATGTACTAATTAGCCTACACACTTTCAAGATAGTGAGATGTGGAAATTCTCTAAATATCCTGGATAAGAAAAATATATTTGTGAACAAATTAAACTCACCATCATTGATTTGTGAGATACTCCTGACTTCTGTGATATGGTAGCTGTAAGGCATGAATGAACAGAAAAGAAAAAACTTTGGTTTTATTTTATTTTATTTTATTTGGGAGTGAGTGGAGTGGGGGATCAGCATCTTAAGCATAACAAAGTTATTTCAATGTATGGGATGATAGACATGTTCTCTCCATCCCTTATAGTCATTTTTCACCAGATGCTTCATGCTTGTATTAATGGTGCTGAATGCAAGCAACAAACCATTACCAATACCATCAAGAAACGAAATTTCCATGTTCATCTCTTCACGTATATTGTATAGTTGAAATTTTATTCAGAAGTTCTAACATGATTTGATTTTTCTTTTATCTTAAATTTGTTGAAGAGCTACATTTGAGCATGAGAAAGGTTTAAATGTAGCAAAAGTGGAACAACTGCGAGCAATGGAACATAGTTTAATTGGGATGGCAGGAGAACTGGAGAAGTTGCATGCTGAGCTCTTGTTTGCTGAAAAGAGAGCACATGGTAACCTCTTCTAACCTGCAAATCCTGGAGGTTTTATTTCATAAAATTCACTTAAATATTGTGTTCTCTTGACATTATGCTGATATCATGGCTCTCTAGCACCAAATCCACATGGGGGTGGCTGTGTAGCTCCAGATCCTTCATACTTACACCCAGTACATGGCACTGCTCCCTATGTTGATGCATATGGAAGGTCACTTGTTCAGATGAGTGTCAGACCAGCAGTAGATGGGATAATACCATACAGCAGCAGCAATGGTGTAGCAGTCACTGGTGGGATTAGTGGTACAGTTGCCTCTAGTGGCGGTGGTGCCACTGGGTGGGGAGAGCCTTACGATTCATCTCCTGCTCAGAAATGAACATGGTATGTCTTCCAATGAAGGCTATTAAAGAGCATTCTGCTTAGCATCATGGATTTTTGGTGCCCTTTTCTCCATGATATGCCTGGAGGAGAATTTGATGAAGCATCCATCAGAGGGATTTCATCAGCTTTTCTCCATGATACATTGGGCCGATGAATTTCTTTTTTCTGTAAATTACTGTGTAGCTCTTTTCTTTTCATGAGTTTAGTGACGTAGGCTGAAAAGAAAAATATCAGTTAGTCAAATGTTTTTTCCTAACATTTTATTTGCGTAGTTTATTCATTAAGAGGATGAAGGGCAACGCTTTGGTTGATCTCACAGGAAATGCCAAAGGTGTTTTTGCATGCTGTTGCGATCATTGTGACTAGTGTTCTCTTCCGCATTGCATCAACATACGATGATACATGCTTTGTCTAGTTAGGCATGCATTTTACATAAAAATTTTATTGAAATTTGGAGATGGCAGAAGGATACGTAGTCATTGTAATTATAATTTATATGTACTAATGTGATAGTTATGATAAATAAACCCTGAATTAGGGTATTTTAAATTATTGATTTTCACATGGCTTTTTACCTCATTTTGCCAAAAATAGCTTATTTGCTAATATGGTGTGGAACTGGTCATGAATTTAACTCATTTATTATGACAAGTTTGTTTTCTGAAATAATGAATCGAAATAGTGAGGGGCTTATTTTATTCTGAGACATAAACGTTTATGGGTATTATATTAAAAAAAAAAATTTCCACATTCATCTTCTTTGGTGACACTTCTCAAGTATTCTATCCCTTTTATAACAAATTAAAGGCCATTGACGTCTCCTCAAGATTCACATATACAAGACTTTCCATCAACACTATCTTCACAGGATCATCCACAGTGATCCGAGGACCGCCATCGCCGGAGTATTTCGTGAAGGTGGCGTCAATTTTTGTGAAGAAAAAACCAATTTCCGTAAACACAACACCGCTTGAATTTCATGAGAATGGAATTGGGGAAACAAAAATATAAACAGTAGAGCCTTACACCAAACTGGAAAGCACAATCTATAATCATATTAAATTAAATTCACAAGTTTATAATTAATCATATTACTAAAAATACAACAACAAAGATCATTAAAATTGAACTTCACAATCCAAAAACTCATGATAAATATAACACAATTGAATTAACTCCATAATACAAAACTAACTTATTATTTATTAACAACTTATTCAAGTTATTTATAGTATATACTAACTTATCACTGTCTTGAAGATGTATGATATATAGTAGATTAGAAGTTGAAGTTGGAACATTCAACTGCAGCCAAAAAAAGCGTATTAGTAAAAGCGAGGCTGTTAGAAGGAAGATCAAAGCGTATTATTATTATTATTGTTGTTTTTTCTTTATTTAATTATTTTTTAACAGGTATAACATTGATTATGATTTACTTTAATTTGATAAAGAAACCAATTCACTCACTTGAACAAGAATATAATCATCATTCTCTTAAGTAACTTTTCCTCCATTTTCACTGCTCATTAAGGAAAAAAAAAATACAGCACTTGGTGGTTTGTTTAATCACTAATTTTTAAAGACCTCATGCATGACAAAAGCAGCTTAATTAGGAATTTAGGATAATGTTGTTTCATGCTTTTGTTCTTTTTCATGCATTATGACTTTTTTTTTTTAAGTAAACTTGTTTGTCTCCTCCAATATCCTTAAATACAATTGATTATTAGGATTGTATACGAAACCGACCGAATATTAGTGAGCTCGAATTTAACTCATTTAAATTTATCATAAGTTCGAACTCGACTCGAGTTTGATTTGAGATTTTATACTTAAACTCGAGCTAAAAGCTCGAATCAAGCTCAATTCGTTTGAAAATTATTAAGTTCACGAGCGGATCAAGTTCGACTCATAAAAAACTCGTTTATTATTTTTAACGAGTCTAACTTGAGTTTAATTCATTAACTAATAATAACAAAAACTCGAATTTTGCTCATTAACAAACATATTCGTTAATTCGTAAATAAATATGTTCATAATAAAATATAACATAAACAAATTTTAAACAAACATATTCGTGAACTTATAAATAAATATGTTCGTGAGCTAATAAATCAAACAATATTAAACTTGAACTTAAACTTAAAAAAAATTTATATCAAATTTAAATTTGAGTTCGTAAACAATTTCAAACAATCTTTTTTCCAAAGGCAATTTTATTTATTTATAATAATTGAAATAAATTTGAATAGTTTATGCAATTATTGATGTGCTAGTAAAGATGGATTTATTTGAAAGTGAAGGCCGACAAGAAAGTTCTTTAAATGTAAAAAGAAATATGTTTTTCCATCTAATAATAATAATAATATTACAGTACTGTAGTAAAGGTTTATTCTTGACGAAATTCGTCCGCTTATCTTATCATAAGCATAAGTGGAAATTTTTGTCCACTACAGTACCGAAGTAGACGTTTATTTTTGACATTTCCTTTGTCCACTTATCTTATCCTTAAATGTATTTAATATAGGAGACCACTTATCCATTACAGTGCCTGAAAATAAAAATAGATAAATCAAAAGGAGATGACACTAGTCCTTAAAACATGATTGAAATTTGAAACAACTAAGTGGCAATGCATCTATCGTTGCTGGGTAGCTTAAAGAAATATTATTATTATTAAAACAAATTAATGTTTACCCTGTTTTAATAAATAAACTTTTAAAAAATTAATAGTTTATCATATGTCATTTCATAAAATGCATATTCATTTGATACTTTATGAATTTTCAACATTATAATACAATATACAACATGATTTTTCTATATTTGAGATTTTTTGTATGAATTTTTTAGAATTTTATGTATAATCTAATGAATTATTATAAAGTTTTAGAGCTTCTAATTGTTACCAACGACAAAGCAACCAGTATATTTAAATTTTATTTTTTCCAATTATTATCTCAAACAACATTTTTAACAAATAACTTGGAGTAAACTATTAGCTTTTAAAAGTTTATTTCTACTTATAATTTGTTAAAATATCAGGAGTATAAACTGTAATTATTTATTATTATTATTATTGTTATTATTATTATTATTATTTAACGCATACTACATAAATTTAAAAATTCAATCTCAAAAAGAATATATTCTTTAAATATCTAAGAAAAGAAGTGGATTTGTGTAGTTAATAGCAATCAAAAAGAGGTAAGACTTTTTTTTTTTAAGGAACATGGTATAGATTTGTATAGTTAAATAATAATATGAAGCTTTATAGTTAAGATCAATTAATGATAGTATTCATTGGTAACGTTTTACAAGGCAGGAAGATTCAGGAGAAGTAATATAACTAATCAACGAATGGTACCTTTGCACCAAAAGTTAGAAAATTCTCAAATTAAACCGGACCATACACAGCCTTAAGTTTAAGAGCAGTAGTATTTTAAAAAGTTAGAAAATTGTTGAGATCAGCCAGGCACCTTAAAAAGGATAATTGCTTAATTGGGCAAGCACAAAATTTTCAGGTGCTCATCTATAATTTGAATGAGCAAGTTGAGCATATATATATATATATATATTTGTCGGATCATAAAGTTTATGGAAATATGACATCGTTATTTCGAAAGGAACACATGGCTCAAAGTGGACATCCATCATTCTTCCTAATTTAATTTTTCACCAAGTTCAAAGAAATTAATTTCAATAATAAAAAATGCTTAGGCTTGATGTTAAAGGTGCCTTAATCATCACATACATGTGGTCATAATTAAATATAAAATAATTGGTCATAATTACTTATTTTATATTTTCACAGATCAGATATGAAATAATTGGTCATAATTAAATTATAGAACTAATGATAATTTAATACTTCAATCTTAGTACAAATATATCCACGAACTACATTTATCCTAACTTCTCAAATGGTTAAAACCATTTTGACATAATGCGATAAATAACAGCAGGCTTAAAAGCTGGAAAGCAGACTACCATTGGATTAGACCGAATGCGAGATGCATCTTTTCTATATATATATATATATATTTTGGGTACAACAGAAACTAAAATCAAAACTACCCTAACACTGGACCAGGAGAAGGACCAGTTCTAACATCAGCAGCAAGCTCTTCATGAAGGCACAGTAATCACATGCAAGCCGACAGAGAGATTACCATCAAAATGGGCCATGGAATCTGCACAAGCATTAGCTTTTCTATTGCCATGCTACACTAATAAATTTCAATCAAACCCAAGAGGTGAAATATGAGATGGGAATGATACATTTTCCATTAAACAAATGTTTCGAGTTCAAATTCTAATTATAAATCACTTTCAAAACTTGAACGAGAATGTTTTATCCATGGGCCCATCAGATGGGAATCAGATTAATGGATAGTTAAAACCAAAAAAGTAAATTTTAATCCCTTTAAAGATTTTGGGTCAAAAGGCAAAGATGGCTATTGACTCTAGCAACTGGACTACCAGTAATTATGTCAATCACCAGTTGATTATCAAGCTCAAGAATAGATTCCAAGCAAGATTCAAAAGATCATAAACCCCCCAGAATTCAGCTTGGAAACCAGAGCACATACCAATATTTCTAGCCGTTCCCACAATCCAATCTCCATGAGTATCCTGCATAATACCTCCAGTTGAAGAAGCACTAGTGACCAAATTCATGGCTATCTCCATCACTTTTAAGTTCCACAAACCCAACAGAGGGTGGTACCCAAATGGTTACTACTAACACCAGAACTGATTGAGATGCCTTTTTGTTGGATAAAAGGCACCCGCACACTTCTTTAGCATGCCGCAAACAATAGACACAAGCTTCCTCCAGGATAAGCTGATTATTACTGAAAATTTCCAAATTTCTCCTCTTCCAGATGGTCCAGCAAGCTATTGCAAATAACACAGGCCAAGAGGAATCTCGAGGATAGATTTGTAAAAAAGTTCTTAAGGTTCTTAATACACCAGCGTGGAAAAGGCAATTTCCAAAAGCTTTGTATCATATTAGTCGGCCCCAATTTGTTCCAAACTTCCATCGCTGTCAGACAATCCCTAAGCACATGTTCAATGTCTTCAATATCAGCTCCGCAACGAAGGCAGGAGTTACCCAGGCTATGTGTCTTCCAACTCTTTCTTCTCTAGTGAGAATACTTTTATGCGTAGCAAGACATGAAAATTTTCATTAGTTAAGGACATTAAAGCTTCCAAATGAGTTTCCAACGCAGATTAACTTGATCCCAGTTTGAAGAGGCAATGTTGTAAGCAGATGAAACACTGAAGCGACCATTAACACTGCCACCTAAGACCATCTCCAACCAGCATTAAATTGGTGCAAAAATAAAGAAAAAAATAAAAATGGTATAAAAATTTTGATCACAAACCAAATACCAAAATGGTATAAAAAATAGTGCTAGCTACAGTACCGCGCCATATTTGGCTTTTCACTATAGTTACGCCATTTCAGATTTAAAAAAGAAAAAGAGAAAGTAAGTTGCAGGAGAAAGAAGAAGGAGAAGGAGAAAGAAGAAAAGAAAAGGAAAAAATAATTATGTAGTTTAAAATTAATAAAAAATAAAGTATAAAAATAAATATATATAGAATATTTTTTTTGAAATAAAAAATAGTATAATAAATTAAAAATAAATTTACTATAATTATACCATTTTGATATAAAAATTATACCATTTTAACCTAATGAGTTAAGCTAAATCCTTTCCATTGTCAATTCTAGGGGGTTTCACCACATGATCACTAAGGATGATATAATTGGGAAGGCTGCGACTAAATAGATCAAATATCCAGTGAGTATGATGTGCAATCATATCTTTTAACTTTCATGTCAACAGGATCAATATTAGCATGTTTAGAGAGAGGCCCAACATCCCCCAACCAGTTATCCATTCGGAAACTAACATTTTATTTTATTTTTCTTTATTTTCTTTATTTTTTTTACTTAAAACAACATGTACAAAATTAAAATTGTGTTGTAAAGAAATTATAACAAAGAACTAGTATATATCTTTTTAAAATGATCTATGCATAAATATAAAAATATTTACATATAAATGGTAAATGTATTGATTTACCAAGTCAGATTAATTATTTGTAATTATCTTTATTTACAATAAATTTTAAAATCATATAAAAATGTTATATTTTAATTATTTTTTTGTAATCCACAATTGAAGAAATATTAATGGAATAATGGTAACCAGACATCTATAATGACAACAATATGAAATAAATAGCTTGATCAAGGAAATTATATAATATATGGTTGCTTTATTTTTTATTTGCAAATTAGAGTTAGTATAATCAAGCAGACCTTATAATTAATATATATAAGAAAAAATTACTATTTATCTCATGAATTTTATTATATTCTACTAATATATCATTTTATTAGAAAATATTAAATTGCAGTGAAATGAATCAAAAAAATTACTATTTACATCTAAAGTTTGACCTATTGCACTATAAGAATAATGCAATTTAGCAACGACAATTACTTTAGCGACGCCAATGTAGCATCTCAAAAAATGATGTTGCAATCATGATTTGCAATGCTGGAAAAAATGGAGTTGCTAAATAGCTGACACATTTACAATTAAAATGGAGTTGCTACAAAATGGCGACAGATTGAGCGCCAGCGACAATTTTAGCATTGGAACATAGTGACGCTATGTTACATCGCTAATTTGTGAAGTTAATTAATTATTTTTTAGTGACACCTATTTAATTTGCGAGAAGTTATGTAATTTTTGGTGCCACTAGTAATGCAATTTTTGGCATCGCTAAGGCGTCACTAGTGCATTGCTATTTTTTTAACAATTTGGTCGTCATTGCATCATAATTGCGTCGTTATTTCAACAAATTCTTGTAGTGTTGCACCTGTAAGTTTAATTTATTATACTGGTTCCTCTTAAAGTTTGATTTATTGTACTAATAGTGTAAAAGAGAATATTCTTTAAATGTCTTAAAATTTAACAGAATAACTAAATAGTTTAATAGAAATAAAATAGATAGAGACTAATCATATAAATTTTAAACTTTAGAACGTACTAGTATAATATATTAAATCTTATGGGATAAATAGTAGTTTTTTCTATATATAATTTTTTATTTGATAATATTTGAGAAGAAATTTCATCTCATGAATTAGGTATGTACACCAGTAAATTTGAGTACTCTTAAAAGGTTTTAGTTGTGATTTATTTATATAAGTATTATTAAATTGATAACATTTATCTATTAATAAAAAATTATACTATTTTTTTAATTAGTTGTATTTACTTATTAATTGATTGCATATTTATCAAAATTTATACCATTAATCTTAAAATAGTGATCTTGATCTTTCTCAATATCAATATTGTATCCGTCCTTGCGATGGTATGATATGTTTCAATTTTGAATTTCTTACCTTCATAGGTTTAAAGAAAACTTTTTGGTCAAATACCAGTATGCCACAGCTTTAATTTATTAAAGAATCATATTTTTCAGATCGAGATACATTAATTTCAACTTGCACTCTATTCAAAAAGGAAATTTGTACGACATATTAAATAATTAATGACACATCAAATTTATTTTGCCGTATGATATGAGCTATTAATGCTGAAATATCTTATGATAGTTTGAGATGAAAACCTCATGTTCAGGAAAGAAAATTTTTAAATTCTTAATTTGTAATGTTATCATAAAAATACCGATTTTGAAATAAATAGTTTTTATTTCAATTTTTACATATACCAAGGATAATTGTAATTTTGAACCCTCAGTTACGTACTTACCTTATGTTTAATCATTGTATAACTTCTAAATTTGTAAATGGATGGCATATGTTAGTATAATTGAAGAGGAGATAATAGATTAGATGATAGTGATATCTTTTCTTTAATTAAATGTTTGATATTCGAATTCTAAATATAAAATATTTTTAAAACTTAAAAAGGATAGTGATTTGAAAAAATAAAAATAAAAATGACATCTTACCAATTGACTAAATCTGAGCCTATACCCATAATTATCATGTACCAAACACCTTCATTCTCCAACCTATGATAATCATAATTGATTATACAACTCAAAAATGATGTAATAAAAAAATATTGACATGAAAGAGAAAAGTGGCATACACCAAGGCGGCATATATAACAGCTCTAGCAATCATGTACGGCATCTAACTCATTACATAAAGTTAACTCCTAAAGAAATCATATATATATATATATACACATTAATTATAAAATAATTAAATTTAAATTATTGTATAATTGCCTTATAGAAAATGTGGTAGACCTCGTAAAAACTAAATGTTCAGGCTTTTGAAATTGTCTGTGTTTTTGGGCTGAAGTCAAAGTTGGCACAAGTTGTTTGTCGAGAGAGAAGAAAAGAGCTGAAGCCAGGCTTCGAAGTTGCAAAATCAAACTGTAGAAAATTATCCTCCAATTGATGCCCACCAATAACTATGAAAGTTCTAGGATTTACACCTCCATCAACAAATCCCGGACAAATAACATCACTCTTTACTTGCACCATTGAATTTGCATCTACTATCCTCATATAACATTATTGCTCGGCAACACAAGATCGACTGAAGGCACACCTGGTCTGAGCCGAGTGCCAGCAATGGTAGGAACATTATCTAGCTCCATTACAAAAGCATTAACTACAGACTTGTAGGTACTTGTTTCCATTAAAGTAAATGAATTAACAGTACTAATCTTGGTTCCTCCGAAGCTTTCACTGTTACTAGTTTTTGGTTCAATGGAACAGATTTTTTTCCATCTGATTTTTGTTAACTTTTATGGGCCCGCTTCATTGCAAATGGGAGAGTGCAGGAGTGGACTTGAAGTGTTGAGGGGCCAGCACTCTGGAAATGCCGCCTCAAACACTTATAAACCATACATATTCTTTAATCTTATCGATGTGGATTTTGTTTTGCCCACTTTCTTTCATTTTGTTCTCCTTTCATTTCCAACAATTTTGATAGATTTGACTCCAATGAAATAATCAGAAGCAGGATCACCTTGAACGAAACCAGCTGCCGTGCTTACTGGGTTGAGGATTAACGAGGTGTAAGTTAGAACTTTGAGACATCTATGCTTGGACGCAGATCGAATATAAGGCTCATCACCGAAAAAGACAACACCCTTAGTTGTGGTTGAAGAGCTCAAGTAAACAGCAAACTTTCGTTTAAAGCACAGCAGCAAATTGAGAAGGAATATAAACCTTAGTCCTCCCTAAACCGACCACGCCCATGACCCCATTAGGTAGACCTTGCAGGATGAAAGAAGGGGCACATGTGGAGCGAATCAGAGATGGAAACTGCTCCGCCAGGATTTGATTCATCAGTATATTGAATAGAGACAACATCCTGACCAAGCTCACCATCATTGGCAATGTTTGTTACACTGTTATCCTATAGAAGTGCACATGTATTATTGTTGCACCCTGGTTTTGGAGTCGAAAAACACTCAGTTATACAGCCATTAGCATAAGCAAGTGAACATTTCGTCGATTTGCAACGTGCAAATCTGTAACTAGACGAGCCGTAGCCTTCTGCAATCAACCCATGGATATAGGCCACCAAGATCAACAATTAGTTTAACAGGTACAAGAGGAGTTCTTTGGTTGAATTGGGTAGAGTAAAGAAGACTTGATACGTCTTTTGATAAGGGAAGAACAAGTGCTAGTTGCCTAAAGAATGTTTGAACTACGGAAGAGGAAATGAAGAAAAGAACACATAAATAAAAAAGGGATATATATTTCTCAGTTGAATGTAGTCGGAAAAACTATTTCTGTTTTTATGGTAATTTTTACTAAAATTCCGAGTTTGAAGTTGTTTTTTTGGTCAAAGAGAGCAGTAAGAGATCAACTTCTTGTTTGAACCGGCGCATTGATTTTGTATGCCAGTTGAAATGATATACTGAGTTTGTGCGCCAATTAAACTAACGTGCAGACAAAATGAATTTTTTTTCTTTTAAAGGAATTTTAAAAAAGAATGTTGTATGTAGGCTTTTGATTTAAGAGTAAGAATGCGAGGGTAATAGGTGGTGGAAAAATAAGAGAAGGTGTGAATGCAAATTAATATTAATATAATAAGTAGAAAAATAAAATAAAAAATAGCATCTCCAAATGATATGTCTATAGAAAAAAAAAACAAAAAAAGAAACACAAAATGTAAGACCCACGTAATAATAAAAAGAGAAAAAGTAAGGTAAATGTGAGAGAATATCTATTCTTTGTCAAAAAAGTTAAAAACAGCGGGAGAGAGAAAAAATTAAAAAACGGACTTCAATAAAATAAATTAATTAAAAAAATTAAAAAAAATATAGCGAGAAGTGGCACGCAACATCTCCTCCTGCCACATCATCAAAACTATCCCAAAATTTAGAAATAATTTTCCAAAATTACCTAAAATCTAGAATTATGCTAAAAACCACCCTAAATATAGAAATAGTTTTTTCAACTATTATAAACTAAGAAATACCCTGAAAAAAGGTTAATAGCGATAACCATTGTTGGTGTTTAGAGATAGAGATGGTAATTTAGATCTAATTTACAGTCTTCCGCTGTGATCTCATCCTAAATGGAGTGGATTTTTTTATTTTTTTCTTTCTAGCTCTAAAAATTTTTTATTAAAGACGGAACGGGAATGTTATATGCATACCCTGTCCCAATATATATATATATATATATATATATATATATATAATTAATATTTTTTAAAAATAAAAATATAACACTTATTTAAACTAATTTTTTTTTTACTTAAATAATTATATATTTAACTAATTGATTAAAAAAATATTTTTAATATTAAAATAATATAAAAAAAATTTAATAAAAATTTGAAAAACGGAATGGAGTCCGATATTTCCGTCCCGTGTGAAATCCTAAAATTTTTTCTAATAGAAATTGAGAAGAGCGGAAAGATATTTAGGATCGGGGATGGAGAATCCCACCCCAAATCTGCCACGTTACATTTTATTTTGGGATGAACAATTATTAATTGCTAAGACATTTGATGGGCGGAGGAGCAGTATGTTTCAATTTCCATTTACAGTGGAAATGGTGTACAATAAAAACTCTCTCTAGCAAAAATGTAAATTTGAATAGAACAGATAATTATTGGTATGAGAGTAGGCAATAGGCCAGTTTGGTGGGTTCATCTGTACTTTCTCTAGCAAAGTCTTTTAGGCAATTAGTGGATTGAAATTTCTTCTTTTTTCTTCTTCTTTATTTTTTCTTCGTGATCTATAATTAGCTGGCTGGGCCTCTTTCTCCACGCGTTATGATTTATAAGAGGAAATTTTTTTTTTTCCGAAATACTAACCAAAACTTTCTTTCCGCCATTTTCTTTCGCACATACTTTATAGTTGGTACAAATAATTAAAATTTTAATTTATAAAATTTACTATTTTATTTAATAAAATAAATTTAATGATGCAGATCATTTATAGAAAAAATATTGAAAATAAAGTATTGCTATATTCTCTTTTTAGTGGGAGTTGACTATTATATTTTCTGCTGCAAGTCGCTTCTTTGTGTTGTGGGTGATAATTTCTTCCTTAATTGTCACTTTAAATAATTTTATTATAATTAAAAAATTATTAATTAGCTGTAATTTAAGAGAAAAATGAGTTGTTAAAACTAAATTACCATTTGTTTTGAAAAAATTAAAATTTTTTTGATCCATAAATATTAATTTGATTGGTTGTAAGTGATAAAATTAAGAAAGTTAAGAATTTGTCTACGAATAGAATTCTACATAACTTTAATAATTTTAAATTGATAAATATAAGGATAAAATTGAAAAAAAAATTAAATTTTATTAATGGTGTAAAAGTGCCAGATAAATGAAATTTTAGATTTTTTTTGTATAGCTAAGAATGAAAGGAGTAGCTAATTTTCTAATAATGTTTTCCTTGGTACCCCTTTAAATGAACAAATAAAATATATTTTCTACTTCTGTAATTCCTATTGTCAATTGACACTCAAGAAAACAATATCTGAACATCTCTTTCACTTTCAAAAGATTTTTGTTTTTTTGGTATTTTATGTTTCTATATAATTTTTTAATTAATAATATTAGTCAAATTTAGGCAATTAATGTTATATGATTTGAAGACATTTATTGTAGTATTTTTTTTTTAATGCGTTTTACAGTTAGTACTTTTCCTATAAAAGCTATAAAATCTGAATGAATGCAGATTTAAGAGTGATAGAGAGTAACTTTTTGGGCTTCTTTGTGTGTGTGTGTGTGTTTATGTTATAATATAGTGTTCTATTTCGAGTTTGGATTTCTTATTTTTAACAAAATTGTTTCTCGTAGGATGGCAATAAGGAAAATATTGAAATTGTTTACTCAACATCAAAATCGCAAAACCTATTACTTTAATATCAAGTTGAAAATAGACTTTGGATCTAATCTAAAAACTAACCGAAAAGAGAGAAGTTGTGCAAATTATCATTAAAAACACTTAAACATATAAATATAAATAATGCATTTTTATATTCCAAATTTGACTCACTTTTTGAGGTTAACAACAAAGACCTTTTTTTGTTCATAGGGCAGATTTTTCTTCTAAAGAAAGGCATACAAATACCAAGGCAACAACTTTTTTTTTTTTAATTTATAAAAACATAACAATAATTGGTGAGACCAAATCTAGCTAGCAATAAGCAATCATGTACGGCAATTATTTTATCCTGTGCACTTATGATACAGAAGTTGCAATCTAACAAATAATATTAATGAAAGAAAGCTTTGTTAAAAATTAAAATACCCGGCTAGACTCAAGTTCGATTCCCCTCCCGTATATAATTAAAAAAATAGAAAATAAGTATAGACTTTTGAAATCACCTAAGCTTTAGAAGTGAAATTGAAGTTGGCATAAGTTATAAGAATGACAACATAACGAGTTTAGAGTAAAGTTCTTCGTTTCAATTTCCGACCCTGAAACTCCGCTCCAATCCCTGGTGGAAAAAATTTTTTGATTCTCATCCCCACACCACAGAAGGACGAGAATCCTCGATCCCCAATTTTTATTAATTTTTTATTTTAATATTAAAAATATTTTTTATTTTATTTAATAATTAATTATATAATTATTTAAATAAAAAAATATTTTAGTGTTATATTTTATTTTATTATTTTTTAAAAATATTAAAATATAAATTATTATTATTATTATTTATTCAGGTCGAGGTCGAGACAAAAGATAAAAATTATAAAAAAGTTATCGGGGTCGAGGCGGTGCACCACGGAGCTAATCCAATTTTCATCTCTAACAAGTTGTTTGTTGAGAAAAAAGAGAAGAGCTGAAACCAAGCCTTGAAGTTGCGAGATCAAACTGTTGAAGGTTATCCTCCAATTGATGCCCACAAATAACTATGTAAGTTCTAAGATTTACACCTCCATCCACGAAATCCAGACATATAACATCACTTTCGACTTGCATCATTGAATTTGCACGTACTAACCTCTAATATACATTACTCCTTTGCAACACAAGATCAATTGAAGGCACCCTTGGTCCAAGCTGAGTGCTAGTGATGGCGGTCAAGTTAAAACAAGCACTAAAAGGTGCGACCGATGTCACTCTAGGAACATCAACTAGCTCCTTCACAAAAGCCTTAACAAATGATTCATAAATGTTGGTTTCCATTATAGTATAAGGATTCACAGTAATAATCTTGGTTCCACCGTAGTCTTCACTGTTAATTTTTAGCAATGTGGTGTTCAATGGAACAAATTTTTCATTGATATTGATAGATTTGACTCCAATAAAATAATCAGAAGAAAGATCACCTTGAACGAAAACAGCTATAATGCTTACTGGGTTGAGGATTAATGAAGTGTAAGTCAGAGATTTCGAGACATCGATGTTTGGATGAAGAATATAAGGCTCCTTGCCGAAGAAGACAACACCCTTAGCAGTGGTTGACGAGGACAAGCAAATAGCGAACTTTCGGATAAAACTAAAAGCAATGGCGAATTGAGAAGGAAGAGAAACCTTAATCCTGCCTAGACCAACCATTGAGGAAATGATTAGTTTGGTATAAATAAAAAATATTTTGCAAATTTAGGGTAAAAAATTTTAAAAAAAATCTAGATTTAGGGTATTTTAGATTTTTACTTCTCATTTTGGATGGTTTTGTTCAGGTGGCATTAGAGAGAGTCTGTGCACTATTTGAATTAATCCACAAAGGTTGGAACATTGTTGTGCGCCACTTTAGCCCATAATTTTTTTAATTTTTATAAATTAAAAAATTTATATTTGTATGTCCAAGAAAAAAAAATTGATATGCTTTCTACCTTTTCAATTCCTTTTTTTTTAAAATAAATCTAAGCAATTGCTTTTTGAAAAGGCAAAGAAAAAGACAAATAAAAAAAAAAACCGAAAGCATTCATGAAAAGAAGTTTACCAAAAAAAAAAAGATCTAGGCCTTTGAATTAAAAAAAAAAATTCAAAAAATGCTTACAAATATTGTGCACTAATTCAACCAGCGCACAAGTATTGCAATGGTCAATTTATCCAATATTCTACCAAAATTGAGAATTTTGGTATTCTACCAATATCCAATACTAAATTATTTTATTTGATAAAATTGATGCAGTCGAGATTCAAAGAAGGGACTTCTATAGTAGATCATCTGAATGAGATGCAAGGAACCATGAATTAGCTATCCAGAATAAGCACAAAACTAGATGATGAAGTTTTAACTCTATTAGTATTGGGCTTCCTGTCAGAGTCGTGGGATACTTTGAAGATTTCAATCACCAATATTGTATCTAAAGGTATAATCAATATAGAGTTTATAAAAAGCAGTATTCTGAATGAAAAAATGAGAAAAATATCACATAACTCATATTTTTCATCACAGTTAGATGTTATATTTACCGATTTCAGAGAAAATAGTCAGTATAGACAACAGATATTTGGAGAAAAGAATAGAGGCAAGTGAAATAGATATGCTAATGTTGAATGTTACTACTGTAAAAAAAAAAAGTCATATCGAGAAATACTGTTGAAAGTTCAAGAAGGAAAAAAAAAGGTAAGGAAGTGAAATGAGATAGCAGCAGTGATGATAAAGTGACAAATACAATGAACAAAGTCAATGTCGTTTATGATGATACTATCAGTTTTACATCCCACGAGACCAATTGGATAATTTATAATGTCGCTACCATTCATGCTGCATCTTACACAGTAGAAGATTTTTGCACTGTAACGATGCAAAATGATAATATGTCAAAAGTTGTTGGCATAAGATGTATTTATATTGAGAGTGGGAATGGTAACATATTAGTCCTAGAAGATGTCATACATATTCCAGATATTCACCTGAACTTGATCTCTGCATAAAGATTGGATGATGTAGGTTTGTACAATACTTTTTTTAATAACCAATGGAAGCTCACCAAAGGTTCCTTGATAGTGGCCAGAGGTACAAGACATGCTACCTTGTATGTGATGCATGCAAAACTCTCCAATGACACTGTAAGTACTGTAGTGAAAGACAATGTTGTTGAATTATGGCACAAAAGACCAGGTCAGATGGGTGAAAAGAGTAAGATGTTTGCTCTCACATGCAAAGTTGTCTAAAATATTTTGGGGTGAAGTTTTACTTACAGTTGTATACGTATTAAATCTTTTACCTTGTATCATTCTAAACCTAGATGTTTCAGATAAAACATAGTTAAGAAAGGATATTTCCTATGATCTTCTGTGGGTATTTGGTTGTAAGATTTTTGTGCATATTCCAAAAGATGAAAGGCCCAAGCTAGATATCAAAACACGATAATGTATTTTTATTGGTTATGACAAAGATCAACTTGGTTATAGATTTTATGATTTAGTAGAGAATAAACTTGTAAAAAGTCGTGATACTATTTTCATTGTGAATGAGACTATTGAAAATATTGTCAGGAAGAAGAAGGATGCTCCTGATTCCAATGGTGACTCAACAAATTTAGAATTGATTCCTATAACACAGGTACCAAGATAAGTTTGGAATGAAGATCATGTTGATCTGCCTGAAGAAAATGATGCTCACATTGATAATCCAAAAGATGATGATATTCATCATCAACCAACACATGTGCCCTTCCTAGTTCCTTGAATGAGCAATAGAGAAAGACAACTTTCTACAAGGTATCCAGAAAATGAGTATGTGTTACTCACAAACTGAGGAAAACCAAAAAGTTTTGAAAAAATTATGGTTGATGAACACAAGCAGAAATGGGTTGACGTCATGCAAGATGAAATGAAATCCTTGCATGAGAATAAGACATTTGAACTGGTGAAACTACCAAAAACCAAGAGAGTTTGAAGAATAAATGAGTATTCAAAATCAAACATGAAGATAACAGTTTCCATCCAAGATTCAAAGGTACATTGGTTGTCAAGGGGTTTAGCCAAAGGAAAAGGATTGACTTTGATGAAATTTTCTCACTAGTTGTAAAAATGACATTCATCCGTACAGTGTTAGGGTTAGCAACAAATGTTGACCTGGAAGTTGAGCAAATGGATGTCAAAACCGTCTTCCTACATGGTGATTTGAAAGAGGAGATATATATGGAGCAACTAGAGAGTCTTGAATATAAGAAAAAAGATGACTATGTTTGTAAATTGAAAAAAGCCTTTACAGTTTGAAGCAGACATCGAGACAATGGTACAAGAAGTTTAAGTATATTATGGAGGAGCAAGGATGCGAGAAGACTACATCAGACTATTGTGTTTTTATACATAAATTCTCTTATGAAGATTTCATTGTTCTTTTGCTCTATGTTGATGACTTGTTGATTGTTGGCCAAAATATTTCCAGTATTAACAACTTAAAAAAATAGTTGAGCAAGTCTTTTGCCATGAAAGACTTGGGGTTGAAAGACTTTGGATCAGTAAAACAGATTTTTAGCATGAAGATTATCAAAGATAGGGGTACCAAAAAATTATGGATGTCACAAGAGAAGTACATTGAGAAAGTACTTTGGATATTTAAAATGGACTAAGCTAAAGTAATTAGTTGTTCTCTTGCTAATCATTTTAAATTGAGTTCCAAATAGAGTCATTCTACTGACGAAGAAAATGATGAGATGGACAAAGTTTCATATGCTTCTGCAATTGGAAGTTTGATATATGTCACGGTGTGCGCCGACCAGATATCACTCATGCAATTTGAATAGTAAGTAGATTCTTTTCAAATCCTGAAAAATAACATTGGGCTGCAATAAAATGAATTTTCGGGTATTTTTGGGGTACTTCTAAAATATATTTATATTTTGCAGATAGCGAACCTGTATTGGTTGGATACACAGATGTAGATATGACTGACGATGTAAACTCGAAAAAGTTTATGTTATGATACCTAATCACTTTTGTAGGGGGAGTTGTGTTATGACAGTCAAAATTACAAAAGTATGTTGCATTATCCACTACTGAAACATAGTTTATTGCAACAATAGAAGAATGTAAAGAGTTGTTATGGATGAAAAAAATTTTTGAAAGAACTTAGTTACAGCAAGACAAATATCAATTGTTCTGTGATAGCCAGAGTATTATCCATCTTAGAAAAAATGTAGTATTTCACTCGAGATCAAAACATATTGATGTGAGGTATCATTGGATCAGAGATATGATAGACAATAAGCTATCACAGCTTGAAAAGATCCACACAAAGAAAAATGGATCAGACATGTTGACGAAGAATATGCTAAGATAATACTTTGAGTATTGTCATTTAACTGCTGAAATAGTGGGGTCCTCCATGTAGTCGAGAAGGGGAGATTTGTTGATGCTATAATTGCTAAAGAATTTAGTTATGGGTCCCTCCAATGTGGAGCCCACTACTAATTAATTAAAAAAAGTCAACAATTTTTTTCAGCACCGAAAATTTACATTGAAAACTTTCACCAACATTTAAAAATTGGCAGCTGAATTTTTAGAATATTTATACAACATCTGATTATAAAAGACACTGCAAATAAGGAAAAAGATTATAACAACCTCAAAGGAAAATTGAGAGATTTAATTTGAAAGAAATAGTGCAGTAAAAGAGTTAAGTTTTTGGAATTTTTTCAAAAATTAGGGAGTGACAAAAATAGTGAGAAAAATATTTTAGAGTATTTTTTGGAAAATGCTTGTATGTCACTATTGTTGGATTTATTTAAAAATTATTGTATAATATCTAGTATGTGTATAGAAAATATTTTATTTTTATACTCATTAATTTTTATTAATAGAAAAAAATTATTCAGAGTTTGTCTTGTGAAATAAACTAAATTAAAGTGTGAAACACATTAAATTACTGATTATTTTTATTTATATTTATTTGTATTATTTTATCGGTTGTGCCCATAAAAAACACACTCAGTTATACAGCCATTAGCATGAGCAAGTGAGCATTGAGCCGAGTTGCAACGTGCAGGTCTGTAAGTGGATGAGACGTAGCCTTCGCAATCAACCCATGGGTATCGGCCACCGAGATCAACAATCAGTTCAACAGGTACAAGCGGGGTTCTTTGGTTGAATTGGGTACGATAAAGGAGACTAAATCTTTTGATACTGGAAGAACAAGTGCTTTTGGCCTAAAGGACGTCTGAACCATCGAAGAGTAAACCAAGAAGAGAAGGGAACAAAAGAGTAGGTGACGAGCAACAGCCATTGTATTGGCGTTTAGAAATTAATTGCTAAGAGAATTGAAGGGTGAAGTATCATGTTTTGATATCTAATTATAGCGATCATAGTTAACAGCCTGCTATACATGAATAGGCGGCTTATCCATTAGTTGTGCCATTGAAGATTGACCAATGACTTCGACAATCTTTTAATATATTAACTAATTTGTTTTTGTTTCACTTTGTGTATATATGTATATATATTTGATATTTTACTCTCTTTAAGAGTTTTGCAATTTTTTTTATCTAATTAATCATGTCAATGCTATCTAGAAGCAGAATATTATATTTTGTCGAAGGGAAAAAATGAAAAACAAAGAACAAAAAAGGTAAAAGGATAACTGAGACTATGGCAGCCCAAGGGTTGGCTAATTCGGTGGGTGCATCTGTTCTTTGTCTAGTAAGGTCTCTTTTGATTGCTTTGACTTTTCTCTTCGTCTTTTTGGTGGTCAATTTTCAATTCAACACATACTAATAAATATGTTTATCCATATTAATCCATCTTATTAGGGTCGGACATTCGAATAAACCTTTTCGTTACCATTCATATACTGAAAAGCTCCTTCTCGAATTTTGTATGATGCATTGTTTCTTGTCCGATCGGTGTGCAAAATTTATTTGCGAATGCATATTCACCTCCAGTGATGACTATGCATATGTTTGTTTATTTTGCCTTGATTACCTCTTGCCTTAAAAGCCTAGCTTCTATTATATTGTTCGAGGATTGGTTACATTCTGGGAAACTTTTTTATCTTATGTTCCACGTTTTATAACAGTCCAAGCAATGTCTAATACCGATGATAGTAAAAGCTAAGTGATATTGAAGAAATTTCCGATGAATGATCATAAAATCTTCACTTTAATTGCTTCCAAGGCTACTTTACTATCCTTTACATGGAATGCAAACATACTTTAAACTCAACAACCAAACTCTTTATCATAGAAATTACATACACTCCCTTGGTCTCAAAGAAAAAAAATCACACATATTAAGAATATTTAGTAAATATAGTTGAAATTATATATTGTATTTAATAGCGTTTTTAATGTACTCCTATATGAATTAGGGATATATTAAAAACTAAGAAATAATAGTGTTCGTATTTATTAGTAACAAGATATATTGAATTAAGGGGTATTAGAAAGATAACAATTATAATTTCAAGAAAGAAAGTGAGCTATAATTAGAGATAAATAAAAAAGGAAAATGTACCTATAGAGAGTATAAAGTTTCCAGGAGAAAGTATATTTGGAGGAGGGGAAAAGAAAAATCCTCTGTTTACACTTTTATTATGTATGCTTTTCTGTGTGTGTATTCTGGCAACAGCTGCATACATAAGACAAAGAATAGGTCATGCCTAAGTTGTTTTGTGCTAAATTTTAATGGAAAATTGAGTCATTTGTTGTAAAATATATTTTTGCCCAACAGTCCCAATCCAATTCCACCTCAAATGGCATCTGTTACATTGGATGAACATAAATAAATTTTGGAGGGAAATGATGAGCTAAGACATACAAATACTCTTCGTATCTGAATAAAAATTTGTTCTCAATAGGAAGTAAGCGGCATACAGTAATATACACCTTTCCTACATAATTACTTTTGAAATCTTTATGATAGACTTGTTAAAGAATTTAAGAGCAACAGTAAGAGAGACAGCAGTTTAAGAGTTTCACTAGTTGAGCACATCCATCAAAATTCAGAAGTCACAAAGTAGTTACAAATTAGTGCGTGTGCGCTGTGCAGTGCTTATGAATTTGATGTACTTTTGAGCAATGAAAATAGTGAGAAGTCAATTCTTAACTGGTTGATGTTTGGAATATTTTCATAATTCTGTTCATGAAATTTATGCCAGCAAATAGGCTTAAAGGCAATAGAAACATGCCAATAATTGGTTCATTATTGACAGGAATAAAAGTTTCATATCCACTACATTATAGCCAAAAGCAAATAAGGGAATAAAAAATTGTATATTCTCCATTAAGATACCAAATTTGGCTATAGCCTATAGGATAAGCATAATGTATTATCCATTGAAAAGAAACTTTACAAGTTCAATATGCCAACTACCCTTTTCCAAGTTTACAACAGGGGAAAAAACAAGAAAATGGGAAATATAAAAGAAATTATATAACGATTCCCAAGTCCTCAACATAGATTCCGGCATTAAGTTAGAACGAGATATTTGTTTCTCATCAACAAATGTTAAAGGAATTATAATGACTCTATACCTATAGATTCCGGCTTGAGATTGGAGCAAGAAAGAGGCAAACTAAATCCTAACATAGAAGTACCTAAATCAAACTCTAACAGCATATCCTCTAACTGTAACCCTCCTATTACCATTGACGTTTTTGAGTCCAACCCACCATCCAAGATCCCCAGGCAAATCACCTCATCACTCACTGACACCATAGAATTGCTGCCATGTATCCTCCATTTCACCATCTCACTTTGCAGAACTAGATCAATTGAAGGAACTATTGGACCCAAAATTGTGCTTTCAACCCCTTTGGAGCTAAAGCAGTGATTAAAAGGAGCCACAGGAGCTACGCTTGTCATATTCATAAAAGCTGCAGCTTTCATATAACCATTCATAAATACACCATAGATTCTGCTCTCCAAAGTTGTGTAAGGCACAGTTGTACTTATTTTTGTTCTGCCTATGCCTTCCTGGCCTAAAGCCACTCTTTTGCCATTAATCTTGATGGACCTCACGTTGATGAAATAATCTTGTGAGCTACCACCTGGGTCATTGACTAGAGGTGTGTAGGTTAGTGACCTTAAAATTTCTGGGCCGAAAATTGAGTCACTGCCCACACTACCAAATGATAAAACGCCACTAGAGGAGGACAAGCAGGTTGCAAATTTCTTGTGGAATTGAATTGTTGCAGAAAGTTGTGATGGCAATGCAATTGGACTGTTTCCTAGGCCTAGAATGCCTTGGGAGCCACTGGCGAGGCCATTTAACAGAGCAGTAGGTGCACAAACGAAAAGAGAGTTATCAATTTGCGTGATTTCACCTGATTTTGACCCATGTATAGATCGGAAGGCTATGACATCTTCTGCAAGTTCCCCTTTTGTTGCCGACCGAGTGAAGCTATTTTCTGCAGAAAGATCACAAGTTGAAACGCGATTTCCTGAGGAATCGAAGAAGCAATTCTTGTGCCCAAAATGAAAGGGCTTTGCCATTGAACATTGAATTGAGCAGCTAGGAATGAAACGCCGAGTAGATGAAATTTGCCCAGAAGCACAATCGATCCAAAGAAATGGAGCAGCTAAATCAATTATAAGCTCGGTAGGTGTTCGTTGGCTGCCATGATAGACTTGGGTCATGTACTGGAGGGTAGCAAGATCTCTGGTTACAGGGAGAACCACAGAGTCTGGTAACAAGGGGATCTGAGCATTAAGTTTGTACAGAAAGCAAAAGAAGAAAAAGAAGAAGAGAAGAAAATTCCGAGAAGAAGCCATTGTCGGGAAATTAGAGAATGGGGGAACAGAAGAATTTTTGTGAGAGTTTGGTTGGGTAGAGAGGGAGAAGAAGGGAGTGGAAGGGGGGAAGTGAGCACAGGGGCGGTTAGGAAAGTAGGACGCATATTTTATTAAGCACATGGATTCCATGGTTAAATGCGGTGATTCGACGAAGTTGGATAAGTTGCCACGCCCATATAGGATAAGGCTTTGATATTTTTTATCCTTTGGCTGATTAGATTCCTATGCTTTTAGGGTCAATATCCACCACCAATATTTAAGTATTTCTTTTTGGATAACTTCGATATTCGGAAAAAAGTATTTGATAAATTCAACCTATATATTTATTAATTATTATATTTATATTAATTAATATAAATAAAGTTATTAATTATATATTACTATATATAATTGAATTATTTCATAAATTAATTTTGTATAGTTAAATTTAATGTTTATTGTAACCAAACATGAGATTTGATTAAAAAAACCTAAATATTTATTAAATTTATTTTAAATTATAAATAGTAATTAATTAGTATGCATATTGTTAAATAATTGGAGAGGAAAAGATTGAAGGGATGTGTTGACCTTTCAGTAACGGCTTATGTAGTGAATCATGAAGTGTGATAGTGGGCTACAACTGTCCGTATATATGTCAAGTATCCTGAAATTCACTCCTTGAAAAATTAAGGTAATCTAACTTGATTTGAATATGGACTTGATTATAACCAAACTTTGATTTTATCTTTCTATGTCAATGCTCGGTCTAAACCAAGCCTTGGGACACATTCAATTTTTCATGTCATCAACAAGCATAAAATGTAAAATCAAATCTAAAGCAGCAAACACATTACACGTATGACCCATTTAAATTTGTTGTCAAGTCAACTGCTTCTCAATCTTCAAATAATAACGAACTAATTCAAAAGATTTTTGAAGAGTTTAGCATACTGGAATTTGGTTTTTAATATCTGAATATCTTGGCAGATTATGGGTTGTGTTCTCTTTTTGGAGTTTAATCCTCTATTGCTGGATTACTATCGGCTTCTTCCGGTGCCTGCTGGAGATGATCCAAGTCTTATGCCCTGAGTTGTTTGGTTTTATGGTGTATTTTCTGTCTCTTTTTAAAAATTTTCTTGTTTGTTTTTGGAATTTGTTTGAGATGGTGCTCAAGCCAATCCTTTAGTAAGAGCACTTTTTTTGTTTTGCTTCTTGTAAATCTGTTTGATGTTTAACGGTTAATGTGTGGTTTTTCATTAAAAAAAAAAGTCTTTGTTTTTCCCATTAAAAAATACTTAAACGGATCTTTACAATTTACAAATTTTTGCAATGAAAAGCTCGATCCTCAATTTTTTCGGTCCAACAAGTTGATCTGGTCCAGATTTTAAAACCATGAGTAGAAAAATTGGTATTCATGGGCCAATATAACATGTTAGTGTTTGGATGAGATTATATTTTGTAAAAGCCCATCAAAAAGCACAAAACAGAGTCTACAGAGAGTTCTAGCGCCGCAAATCATAGATCCATATGTGTTATTTATTTAAATAATCAATAATTTTATTTTTTAAAATTTATAAAAAAAATAGATCAATAATTCAATATGAATAAAAAATCACCATATAATAATTAGAATTTTGGACCATAGAAAATCTTTTACCGCCCCATTAATAGAAATGACAACTGAGCAAATTTAAGGCAGAGTTTTTCATTCCGTTTCCAAACCACTCTGCTTCATTTCCCCACCCTGCCCCATCCCGGCAGAAAAAAAAAATGGTTTTCCATTCTCGTACCATATAGAACGAAAATCTCCTATCCTAATCTAATTCTCGATTTTTGTTAAATTTTTTTAATTTATTTTAATTTATTAGTTAATTATATAATTGTTTAAATAAAAAATATTTTTTATTTTAGAATGAGTATTATATTTTTATTTTATTATTTTTTAAAAATAATACTATTGTTAAAATATAATTTTCGGAACGGTGATGGAATGAAAGATGTTTTATATACTGTCTTCCCCCCTCTTCTTAAGAAAAAAAATCAAAATCAGAGCTGGAAATAAATGTTATTAAAAAAATCAGTCCCGCTGAGGGCGGGATAAGGGCACGACACCATGAGAATATATCCGATTGACATCTCTATCCATTGGAAACTGTAAGCTTGATTGATGGAGAACAAAAAGTAATCTTAAGTCCCTGAATTTTAACGCTTTTCAACAATAGAACCCTCAACTATTATATTTTTCTATTGAATCCCTCTACTGTTATTTTTGTTTTTAAACTATGGCGGGTGATCAAAACACCGCGAGAGTTGTGTGGATATCGAAATTCCTCTGCGTTTTTCTCTAAAATTCTCTCATGTCTCTGCCAAATCTCATCTTCTTCCATTTTTGATCTGACCAAACCATATATAAATAATATGGTTAACACCATTAGATTTAAATGTATTATTTTAATAAATCTGTTAAATGAAGACCTGATGTTGGAAAAAAAAACTAACAGTTGAGAGATCCAAAAGAAAAAGAAAAATCAGTTGAAGGACTTACTTTAAAAAAGAATTAAAGTTCAGGTATCCAAGAATGCTTTTTGCCATTGATTGATGGAGTAGCCTGTTAGAATATTCTTTTCAATATTTTTGCCTCTCTTTCTTAACGAAAATCAAACGCCACTATGCCAAGAATTTGGATGGTAAAATAGATGATCAAAATCAGCAATCAAACATTTGTTTACATCATTTTTCTCGTAAACAACAGAGCTCTGAAGGTGAGTATCTTAGCTTTCAAATCTGATCTGAGAATATCGAAACTGTGTTTGTTCTTTCCTTTCTTGCTTTCTTCTTTTTTTTTTTTTCTTTCCTTCTGGAAATTTGGGAATCATCCTGATGTAATTTAAGTTTTTTGTTTCACCTTTTTTGTCAATATTTGATGTGTAACTTACATGTCGTGCAGAATTTGAAGTGCCCGTTTTGGTAGATTTCTCATAAAAATTTTGGATTTTTCGGATTGCTTTTTTGTAAGAATGTTTCGACCCAATTTGATTTGATAACCGGCAGTGCGACAGACTACTATATTAAATTTTGCGTGTCTATTCTAAACATAGTCCTGTGATCTGCCAAGTTTCCATGGAGATGTCTGAGGGAATATAAAAAATGTTTCAGTAGCTGGTTTAGAATTTATTTTCTGGATATTTTGATTTGATGATTTTTTGTTATCATTAGCTGCTAAAAGAATAAATTCTCTCTCTCACTCTTAAAAGTCATCAAATTCTCCCCGCCTATAAAGAATTGAACTTCTTCGCTTTTCTTTGATTATATATATATATATATATATATATTTGAAGCTTAACATTTCAACATGGTAAACAAAAGGGGACCATATGTAAAGTTCAATACTTTTGCCCTCCTGTCGCCAATTTTTACTCTCCTCCCCTGCTTTTACTTGTAATGGTAATACAAAATTGCGGTTGCACTGGTGATGCAATTTTCTTCACATGGTTGTCCTCCTAAATGAGATTTAATGTGTTATAACCTGTGAAATCACATTCATATTGCTAGCAATACCTGATTTTTATTTCATGTATGATGTTCTTGAAAGCAATAATTGCCTCCCTTTATGACTGGTGTCTCATAGTTGGTTACCTGAAATCTTGAATAGCAATAACAGTGGAAAATATGTATCATACAATCATGCAATTCTTAAATCTTAACAGTCTTATGCCTCCCTTGAAGGATAAATATAGGCGACAGCTGGAGTTGTTTTTCTCTTCCTAAATGGATATTGTTGACAATTCTATTAAGAATCAAATATCAGCACTTTTGCGAGTTATAAATGTAACAAGATGCTTTAAGGAGGACAACATCCCGTGCCAAATTGAAGAGGTAGTTGTGCTTGGACGTTAAACCATTGTCTGGCATTTTATGGTGCATTACTTATTCATGTCTTGTTTAACTATCCCTGGATTTTGCATTTTCTTTTTAATATTTCAGGGTTTGTTTTTGGGTTCTTTTGGTGCTGCTAATAATAAGGATATTCTGAAAAGCAAGAACATTACGCACATCTTAACGATAGCTAATTCTTTGGCTCCTGCTCATCAGAATGATTTTGTATATAAAGTCATTGCAGGTATAATAGCACATCCTTTTATGTCATGAATGTTATTTCTCTTGAACATTTGTCTGAGATTTGAAAGTGTTCCACGTCATGATTCCATTAATATTTTTCTTAAATTTGTTTTCTTGACTTTTATTTCTCTCTCCCCCCTTTTTTTTGTGGCCCTCTGTAATTAACAGTTTCCCTATGAACTGACTTTCGACTGAGTTTTCATCTTCTTTAGCTTTGTCAGAGTATTTTTTTTTCTACTATTGTTATATATTTATGCACTATTTTCTTAAATTGATCCAGTACAACCTTCCCATTTGTCAGTTTCAATGGTATTTGAACATCTGAATATCTAGATTCACAAGCACTTTTTGCTTGCCGCTGCATAAAACCATATCGAGGTTCTAGAACTGAAACCTATTATAACTTTATGGTATTCTTTGTGAGGTAGTTGCTGATAAAGAAGATACAAATTTGAGACAGTACTTTGATGAGTGTTTCAGTTTTATTGATGAAGCCAAAAGACAGGGTGGTGGTGTTTTGGTTCATTGCTTTATGGGAAGATCAAGAAGGTGATTTGTCTTTTCCCACCTAGGTCACTTGCATTCCATGACTGTAATCTTATCCTTCCTGCTAAACTTATGTCATAAATTAGTTAAAAAAGAAAAAGAAAAATAAAAGGAAAAGAAAAAGAAAAATGATTTCACAAATCAAATATCGAAAGTAGCCCTCTTAACACTTATTTTTTAAATGCCATTAGCTCCACAGTAGTGATCTGACAGCTCAAGTTGAGAGGCTAAATTTATTAAAGATCATTTTGTAGTTTGTTTATTGGATCTTATGTTTTTATCCTGAGGCATGTGGTACATCTGTTAAGCTTTGGTGTCGCTCAGTAGAATGAAACTCTTCTATTCTGTTCTGATGAGTTTATAGTAAAATATACGTACATATTTGTATTTGTCAGTGTATTATTGGTCTTATTCACACACCTTGGAATTTAACTGTGAATTATAAATATGGTAATCTACACGAAGATGGATAATTAATGGGCATCTTGCAAATAAAATCAACTGTGGTTGAAAATGTCATGGAAATAGAAGTAGCAAGGAAGGATTTAGTAGTGCTAATTTTTTTAACACATTAATTGAACCATGATAAGAGACATCCAGGGGCTAAGCACCTGTCTGTTGGAACTCTGGAGATGCCTTATAATCTATATTCTTCTTTTGAGTTTCTTGTGATATATTGTAGATTTACATGTATTCATATTAATTTAGTTTTTATATTTCACATACTAAAGTTTTCCCTTTTCATGCCTCTTATTATTGAATTATGTTTGCCTATCACGAAAGAATGTGCTATGATTAATGTGTTTGCTTCTTTGATTTTTTTCTTTTTTTAGTTGAGATTGGATGAGTAACAATTTGTACAAAACTGATATTAATTTGTTTGTTCTGCCTATTAGTGTGACAATTGTCCTAGCCTATCTTATGAAAAGGCATGGAATGAGCCTATCTCAAGCTCTTGAATATGTGAAAAGTAGACGACCTCAAGCTGGTCCTAATTCAGGTTTCATCGTACAATTGAAAGACTTTGAGAAATCTCTTCAAGGTGCATTATCCTACATTCTTATGCAAATTTTGTTTGTGTTACTATATATGAAACAGGGAAGATGTCAATTTATTGCTGTTGTATGGTTAGCTTTATTCTGCTCAACTATAACAAGCTAAATGACTGCAGTGTCATGATAAGTTATTAAATCTCATCTGTACTTTTCAGTTATGGTTATACAGATGTGCAATCGCCCAATATTCCAACCCCAGCAAATTTATGTCTTATGAGATTTATCATATGTGAATTCATTTTCCAGCACTAACCAATTTTGAAATTCTTTTTGCAAGGTACCAAATCATAATGGGTAAACAAAGATGATGGTGCCTGGAAAAGCTTACAATTTCACATTTGCTACTCGTTGAAAATGTATTAATTGTGACAACAAAGCACAATCGATGGAATGCATTGTATAAACTTCATCTATACTGTTCATATTTTGATCTTTTTTTGGGTTAAATGATTTCACAGTACTGAAATGATGGGATTTTCCAAGATGGTTGATACTTTTACCTTTCCGTTTCTTTCCTCCGTTTTAAAACACTAGAGATTATCTGTAGCATAGAGTAGCAGACTGTTATTTGTACAATTGCAGAGAATCTAAAGATACGTGCACAAATAAGTTAAATAGTCGTTAAGTGATTTTCCAATATATGCAGACAGCTCATGACTGAGTGTTGGGATTGCCTGAGAAAAAACTTCAGGGAGTAATAGGCTGACTACATATGATATCAGACCATTACTCAGGTAGATTATATAAGTAAAACAAGTAATTAAAAATATATTATGATGTGTAATGGAGTGCTTTCTTTAGAGATCTTGCACAGTTGTTCCTGTTATTTTTTATTTTTCCCTGGTTCATTGTAAAGGAACCACGCACTGTTTGTTGATCCTATGGTTTGCTCTAAAGAAAATATAAAGGCTGCTGACTAATTTTTGAATCGTAATAGAGGCAGCAGGAATTGATATATCATCAGATTTTGATCCCAAACCAATTAGAAACTAAGCCATGCCAGGTTGCAACTGTCATATCAATTTATATTTAGCATGTATTTGGTCCATGTAGGAGCTCAATAGAACACAATGTGTTAAAATAATTCATATCACATTGTTTCCTTAAACTATCATTTTCTTTCTTAGACCTATACTTGAGTAAACACTCATTAAATCAATCATCCATTGCTCACATGTTTTTTTCATTTTTTCTTTATTCGTCCTGAAATTTTTGCTGCCTTATTTTGAACTGTGACCTGTAATTTTTTTTCTTTTAGATTTATACATCATTTTCATCAAGTGATAACAACAATGTCATCATCAAGACTCGCAATCACTGCATTTATTTAAGTTATATTTAATTTCTATCATGAGAAGAAAAAGACAGAAAATTTTGGCACCTCTCTAGCTTTCCTAAGCTTTTGGAGTACCAAAATTATAATGATGGCATTAGCATAAAGAGGACGAATTTCCAAGACCAAATTATGGGTTCTTGAAGTACGTAATTGAAATGCAAAAGAAACAGTTTTTTAAAAAGAGAGAAGATTATAGATGAATTTAACAGCTTCTAGTTTCTGGGTTTTGTTTTAGAACAGCAGCTTTGATGACTTCGTTAAACATCTTGAAGGTGCAGTTTATTATATATATATAATATTATATTTGATCTATTTACTGAAGACGCAACTGAACTGTGTGGTCTCATGAGCTTGAATTAACATTCGCATGAGACACTGAACGGCCCAAATTCCATCAATGCTACATAGTGTTAGTTGTGAACTTCATTTATTTTACTCAACTAAATTTTCATCTTTTACCATTTCCTTGTTTGTGCTTATAAGAGTTGAAGATGCACAAAAACATGAATAATGTACCTGATTATGGTTAATGTTAACAGTAACTGCAAGGAAGAGTTTGCTTGTTGAATTTTAGGATCAAAGGTATGAATAAATAATCTCACAAATTTTCTTCCTTTTCGTTTCCATAGTTTTACAGAACATAAAAGAATCAAAATTAGGAAGAAACGAGTGGAGATGGATATAAAAGTATTAAAGTAAAAGCAACATCACATATTCTGCTACTGTTCAAGCAATCTTTTACATATCAAAATAATTACTTTAGCACACCTAAGTATATTTAGCTTAATCTAATCTTAATCGTATACTGAATAAAAGTTGCATTGAGCAGCAAAAATGTCATTCAACCATCACTCCTCCCTGGCATTTTTGCTGCAAACACTAAGTTTGCTTCCTAGTGTTTCAAATCTATCTTTACCAGCCTTCATCTTCTTGACTTCTCTTGCAGCATCATATTTTCAAATTTATATTTTCTTTACTTGGAGCATTTTTTCTCCAAGTCTTCAAGATTGGATTTCTTTTCTTGGAACATCCAAGTTTTTCAATTTTCTTTTTCTGCTGGAACACATTTTTCCAGCAATCTTTTTTTCCTTTTATACTTATTGTTTTTCAAGCGGCCTCTTCATCAACTATAAACTTCTTCTTGAGAGTAAGTCCTTGAGAATGCCCATAATACTTCAAACTCTTTAGAAAATTACTCATGGCCCTTCAGCATATTCAACAAATCATGAGCAATTTTTGGACATGCAAGGTCCTTAAAACAACATTTCAGTTTGGACTTGATGGCACTTGAATCTTACAAAATTTCAGTTTATGGACTTGATGGTCTATATCCATATTTCAACTTAAAGACATGAAGGTCTGCATCAGATTTTCAGTTTTAAGACTTGAAGGTCCTTCATCTTTTTCAGTTTAAGGACATGTTGGTTCTCTTCATTTTTTCATTTTCAGTTTAAAAACATGCTGGTCAATTATTTTTTCAACGAGTTCTGCAGTTTATGGACTTGCTTAGGTCCCTTGAACAAGTTTTTGTGTGCAGTTTAAGGACTTGCAGGTCCCTTCCAAACTAACTTAGGCAGTTTTTGGACTTGCTTAGGTCACTTGAAGATAATTTTACAGTTTTAAGACACGTCAGTCCCATGAAATTGATCTTAATTTGCAGTTTAATGACATTGCTAATCATGTTATGATTTTTTACTTGTTTCTCTCCAACATTCACAGCCCCTCTAAGATCAATAAGGGCTCTGATACCATTTGTTGGCTTGAGGATCAAAGGCATGAACAAATAATTTCACAAAGTTTCTTCCTTTTCTTCTTCATAGTGTTACAGAACATACAAGAATCAAAAAATTAGTAAGAAAAGAAGAGTGGAGATGGAAGGCAATCCTTTCTCTCATCTTAATTCATTTCAGCAAAGCATATATATACCAGTACAAAAGTAAATGCAACATCACATGTTCTGCTACTGTTCAAGCAGTTTTTACATATGAAAATGATACTTTAGCACTCCTAAGTACATTTAGATTAATCCTATATACTGAACAAAAGTTGCATTAAGCAGCAGAAATGTCATTCAACCATCATTTTTGCGGCTGGCTAATGGCAAACTTTTCTTAAAAAATATCAGGAAATTAAATAATAATCTCTCTTGTAAAGAGAAAAAAGGAATATGGCTAGTTTTTATTCAAATAGGAATCAGCTAGTTATGTACTAGCATCGCTCTCTCTTCCTAATAGATAACAGTAATATTACCAGTAATAACTATGTAAAAGATATGACACTTCATTTTTCCTTTTTCTTCTCTTAAATAATCAAATGTATTACAGCTCGTTAAATTGGATAAGTCAAGTGCAAAGCACTCCCTCAGTTATAGACGTGTTATATTATATATTCAGAAATCGAACTCAAAACTTCTTAATAGAATTCTATGATCCCATATAGAGTTATGACACTTCATTTTTAAGCCACGCATTTTCATCTAGTTGTCTACATTTTAGTGAAATTCTCTATATCCTCGTGTAATCAATTTTAGTGCCTAATTGATATCTATGTATCTTTCAAGCTATATTTAGTAAATTAGAATTAATAAGTAAATTACTTTTAAATTTTTTAGCACAAAAATTAACATATTTATATTTTTATAATCCCCACGTTTCTTTCTTCTTTTTAAAAATGTAAATGCAAAAAAATATAAATATATCAATTTTTATACCAAAATTTTAAAAAAAATTATAAGTGTACTCCACGTGGAACTTATTTGTAGCAAACATGGGCTTATGTTAATAAACTAGACAAGATTGTAAAAGTGAAAAGAAAAGAAAATTACATTGGGGAAATTTCACTTGATGTTGAACAATTAATGTAGATATAAATCCTTGTGAATTTTAGTTTGTGGGTATAGGTGGAGAACTTTGGCACAAAAGAAAAGGGGTGGGGAACTGGCTAGCATGCAGTACCTTAATAAATTAACAACATTATGCTTATTGGAAAGCACGCTGTGATGAATAGTACTCTACATAAGTTTGCAATTGATGCTGCAAATTCAACCTTTTTTTTCTCTCAAGCTACAGAACAAGGAAAATTGATTATATGATCTAACTTTCTATTCAGAAGACTATAAGAGTGTGTTACACCAAGAAAAAGGCACATATATCATATAGTGAAAAACAAGCAGGAATCATTTATTTGAGCTATATTTCTCAGATATACATGTCAAAATTCTGTTATACTGCAAGTAACTGTTGTAAATCACAAGAAAAACTAGAATTTATTGTTGTAAATTTATGGTGGTTTAAGAATTCTGAACTAGGAGTCAGACTTTGAAAGGATAGAAGATGACCAAGATCATTTTCTTCAACAGCCCTTTTTTTTCCTTCTCAAACTTCAATCAAATCATTTTCTTTCTCTCTCTCCCTCAATCAATATCTAATACAAGAGTATAGTAGTTGAAGAAGACAGTGCAGCTTGCAATTATTTTTCTGATCTTATCATGGATTTTGCTTTTGCATTTCACTGGAACTTAAGATGTTACTTTCTATTGAAGAAAACTGTATATTTAATTTGCTTTTGTGGGTATATATTATGATAACATTACATTTATATATTTGCAATTTGCAGTGCTATTAAGTAGGTTATGAATGGAACTGGAAATCTTTTAGTGACGTACAAGCATTTTATTGTGATTTCACCTGCTAATTAAGTGAGTGAGAATACTCCCTATGATCTCCTTACAAATTCGGAGATTGACAATAAAGCTTTCAAATTCTATGTTAGCTTGTTATTGAAATCTCCCTTACATTGTCTACAGCAAGCGATTCCATGGCTTTTTTTTATCTATGTATTTGTTTGTTTAATTTTTGCGTTTTTCTATCAAAATTGCTTTGAAACGTTAAAATTATAAATTTGGTTGAGAATAGCGTTAGTTTGATCAATTGAGTTAAATATATATGACATTAATTTTTTATCAACTTTATATCCCAAAATTACCCCTACAATAAAAGATTATAATACATATACAAGGAATACTACCAATATTTCCACACTTACTATTATATCATTGGTCCATACCATCAAAATTTTAACTTTCAAATTTTGCTATTTTATTTAATAAATTATACTTAATGATGTAGATTAATAATGTATACCAATTATGAAGTAAATATCAAAAAAAAGTATTGAAAAGAAAGTATAGGTAACATTTATTTTTATATGGAAAATTTTTAGATAGACTATTTTATCATGTCACTCTTAAACTAATTTAATTAGATATATATTTAAATTATTTTATTTATATTGATTAACTAATGAATTTTTATATGAATCAGGTAACCAAATTAATCTAAAAAAAAGATTGTACAACAATTCCAATAGGTCCCACAGTTTGCTGACCACCTCACCACATCAACATCAATAGATATCATCGAAATCATGCGATATTATATAGATTCACACCTATATCTCCTTTAATAAGGTCGATAGCATTAATACGGCCGATTTAGACAATAATCTTTGGTCTAGCTAATTAACCATCCTAATCTTTTATACGAGTTAAGTGTATGATTATTTTAATATGGTATCAGAATTCTGATTATATTATGCGAGTGCTCCTTTTCATGTCAAAATTTATTTTAATAAAATAAGATTATAAAAAATTAAAAAAAAAACAGAATTAGAGAGTACTGCAACTTAATTACATAAAAAAAAAAATGGAAGACAGACACTATGAAAAGAGGGGAATATGCATGAGGAAGACATACAGGAAGTTAAGGAAAGCCCACCCTTCCCTTGTTTTAACTCCCGCAGGTCGTGTGATTGACCCTGTAAGGTAATAAACGTGAGAGTGTAATATCTCCTACTGAGACAAACCAACACACACTAACAAAGGCAAACTATTATAAGAACCTCACGGGTCTGCAACATGTAGCATTTAATCATATCCAACCAAAATTAGGGTTTTTTCTCCTTCCTCTTTCTCACTTTCTTTCCCTATAAATACACCCCGCTTTAAAAACCTCTATATAGCCTTCTTTGAACCAGAAAAAAAAAAAAAAAATGTCGCACATAGCTGTAGAAAGAAACAGAAGGAGACAGATGAATGAGCATCTCAAAGTCTTACGATCCTTGACCCCTTATTTCTATATCAAAAGGGTACTAATTAATTTTTATCATTATAGTAAAAGAATTTTGTTTAATTTCTTTACAGTTTTGATCAGTTAATTAATGATGATGCTGATTTGATGGTTAATTAGGGGGACCAAGCATCTATAATAGGAGGCGTAATAGAGTTTATAAAAGAATTGCACCAAGTTTTGCAAGCTCTGGAGTCCAAGAAACGAAGGAAGAGTTTAAGCCCTAGCCCTGGTCCTAGCCCGAGGCCACAGCAGCTGATAGCTCATAAGCCTGATCACCATAGCAACCCTGTATTCGGGCAAGAACTAACTGCATGCTGCAACTCTTCTGTTGCGGATGTAGAAGCAAAGATATCAGGACCAAATGTGATCTTGAAAATAATATCAAAGCGGATACCAGGCCAAATTGTGAGGATAATCACTGTGTTGGAAAAAATTTCCTTTCAGGTCCTTCATCTCAACATCAGTAGCATGGAAGACACCGTTCTCTACTCCTTTGTCGTTAAGGTATACCGACCCACTGTTCTAATTAGGGGTCTTCAATTCTGGTTAATTGAAAGGTTAATTACAAGCTTGCGATGAAGGGATACGATTCAATATCTATCTACTATTAAAATTAATTTGGACTTCAGCCCATGTAATCCATCAAATCAGATTTCAAACACTGCTAGTTCTAATATTACATACGATATACAGCTTTGTTTTAACCTAGACTAATTATTTAGAGGAAAGAAGACCAACTTGCTCTTGATGCCTAATTCTCTCTCTCAATGAATACCCATAAAGATAAACATATTCTGTGCAAATTGGGATTCTTTTTCATAAAAGTTCATTGGTATTTATACGTACAAGTTGGCTAGGATTCGCATAGTTGAATGTCACAGTCTAATTTACTAGTGTCATTTTCAACTAGAATGCAGAATTTTGTTGAAGTACTTAAGCTTATTAGGTTCTTCCTTACACACCATGCATTGCCTAACGAACACACTACCCTTTACACATGTCAAGTTGTACACGTGCATGGCCAAATAAAATTTGATAAAGTCGGATACCTGGTATATGTAATGGTCTTTCTTGATTGAGAATATTTATGTGAATGTGACCATAAATTTTAATTATAGTTTTGACAATGGAATGTGCACAAGCTTTTATGAATTGCTGCAAATATATAGTTATGCGACATTATCACCTAATAATGTGGTTATAATTTGTTATTGCAGATAGGATTGGAGTGTCAGCTAAGTATGGAGGAACTAGCATTTGAAGTTCAACAGACTTTCTTTCCTGAAAAAATGTTCGCAAATTAGATGTAGTTTTTGCAGTTTTCTTTTGACTCTAATGGTTTCTATATGCAGAATAGGAACGATCTATGGGAGATCATTTCTTAACATTAACAAAAATGTTGACTTTTATTCATGTTACCATTACATATATATAGCCAGTCATAATCACTTCTTGTTGGACAAAAAATAATGAAATAATCACTTAGACATTTTTAACTTTTTTTTTTTTGGAGCTATAAGAATTATAATCACAAGAGCATTATACATCTATTAAAGACATTTAGAATAATAAAGTACATAAATTTAGGTGTTAATATTTTAAAAAATTAAGATATGTAAATAACTATTTTTTTTCTTTATTTTTATAAACGGGTTAACTTCTTGTGAAGTATAATAATTATAATTACCATAACATCATATCTATTAAAGATATTTAAAATTAATAAGTTTTAGGTTAATGGTGTTAATCTAATGATTAAGAATTTGAGGTTTTAAATTCGAATTTCGAGCTGAATTTTGTACCAAAAAAAAAGATATTTAAAATAAATAAATTTAGATGTTATTAGTTTAAAAATAAAATATCTAAAGAACTGCTTTTTATTTATTTTTACAAACTCGTTTATATATACCTATTAACCCTATCCAAAAACAATAGTAATATGATTATTTTTTGACCATCCCTATGTCTAATTGCTTATATGTGAAAGCTCCACTTAATTAAACCAGCTACAACTCCTGATATACGTAGGGTTTATTTCATATATAATTTCATAGTGGAAATAATATTGGTCACATAACTAACCAAGAGTTCAGAATAGTATAGCTTGCATGAAATATATATGTACCATACCCAGCATTAGCCTAGTAATCTCGTACATGGTGGGCTACTTGTTCACTTTATCCTCATCAAGATAACATAAATTCTAATGAGTTTCCCTTCAAATAAATATCTCCAAATCTATATAATATTCATTGTATTCTACAATCTACATTAATTCTCCCGAGGATGTAATTGAATAATAATTTCAATCGAATTTTCACAACATAATGAACAATTTATTGATGATGGGTTATACTAATAAGTTAAAATGCAAGAAAACTTATGTTTCCTTTTTAATTGCGTAAAAGGTTGGAAGAATAGGATAAGGTCACCCTTACTACGTCGGAAATTTTTTTGCATATACATCCTCCACACTTTTATTTATAAAACTTACACGAAAATTGAAATAATTATATATATATATATATATGAAAACATGAATCGTGGTCTTAGCAGCAAGATGGGCTCTGGAATTGTGATCCGAAAGTTATTAAATTGGAATCAGCCCATTAAAGATGGAAAGATTGGGCTCAAATTTCAGCTCAAGAAACATGGATTTCATATTCTCCACCGCCCAGCAAAGAAGGAATGCGTCTCTTCTCTCGCTGATGTTTTGCAATTTCGCTAAGATTTTACGCACGCCGGAGACTTCCAAACGTTCTCCCACAATTAACCTTAGTTTAATTTTTTAAGAAATTAATTATGAAAATGATTGAATAGATAGTAAAAATAAAAATATAGAAAAATAATCACAAAAATTCAATAATTAGTACAGGAGCCAAATTATGAATTGTACCCATTTTACTAAATACAATTGATCTGTAAATATATTAAAAAATCTGGTATAAATAAAAATCATTTGCTTTTGCACATTCAAATTGGGATTGAAAAAGATGTTTTACCAAAATAAACAAAACAAGCAGACAGCAGACAGCAACAGTGGTGGTGGTGGTGGTGTAGGCACTATACTTTCATCTCATCTAAACAAGAATTTTTCTTTCAGTGTTAGCCTCCCTTCTCAGCATTATAATTGAAAGTAATGGGTCCATTCATCTTTGGTTATTGTTCATATATTTGAATCCGTCCAGGTCTCTTGTGACTCCATAATTGCTTATTCACACTGTATGTCACAGGTTAGCTGTCCATTTCCTCTTTCTTTCATTGTTTTTTTTTTTTAAATTTTCCTTTTCTTTTATGTCCACATGCAAAATCATAATCATTACATTAGCCTCATTTTAATTAATCAAGCACGAACCCACCTTTTTTTGGGTTTAATTTTTTATTATTATTATTATTATTATTATTATTATTATTATTATTATTATTATTATTATTATTATTATTATGTCTAAGTAATTAATGTGATTATTGCCAAAAGTGTGTTTTATGTGGATGTTGATTGTTGAATATGCCATTAAGATTTTTCACCTGAAATTTTTGTATTTAAATTGGGAAGAAGGAACCCACCAAGGGACAAAAGGATGGCTTATCTTTGACCGTCTAATTGCATGGAATAAGGTATTATTGGACATAATTATGCATAATTCAACAAAGTTATATAGCAATTGGCCCATTTACTTACCTAAATGTAGAAAATGGAGCCTTTTTATTTGACATTCAATTCACCTTATTGACCTTTTGAGATTGACATTTTTGGATCAAAAGATATATAGACATTTAACAATTATGATTACATACCAAATTATGTATCAAACTATTCTCTTTCTTTTTTTTTTTTTTTTTTTACTTCCATATCACGTTTTCATCAATTTTTTTCATGTTTAAGTAATTCATTTATAAATAAATCATTGAAATTTAATTTAATTAAATAACTCTTCTCATTTAAAATTTTTATAAGATTTAATTTTATTTTTCATTTATAAATCAACAATTAAATTTTTTCTACATTTGATGGGATGTGACTATTTAAACAAAGAATTCATTATGGAATAATTAATTTTTGATACATTTTACAGAGACTGGATATCGAACTCAATAACTCTCTCATTTTTATCATAATTATTTCATAATAGGTGTATAAATTGACTTAACTACAAATAATTATTACGGGATAATTATGTAAGACTATTTTTATAAATTTATATTTGTATTATTCATGTAAAATTTAACTATGTATGCAACCCACCATATAGAGATGTACATGATATATGTTTTTAATAAACGTCATTTTAATCTTCATCTACCTATTGTATACATTAATAAGTATGTAAAAGTGGACAGTTAAACATATATATGAACTGGAAAAATCACTCGTAACATTCTTTTATGATATTCAATATTAATATATGATTATTTGGTTTATAAATTAACCAAATAATATTATATATCTTATTATTATTATTATAATTATGATACTAACAATAATCATAATTTATAACTGTGATTCTATTTAAAGAGATTCTAATTTATGTAATAATTCTATTAATTTATGTAATTGATAATATAAGTGTTAGACCTGTCATAATTGCAAGTAAATAAAAGCATTAGAATCTTGATAGGAATTAATACTATTAAAACTTTCTATACAATTTCTATAAGATAATTTAAATTTCAAATATTTAGATATTTTTTTCATTACAATAGTGAATTCATATGCATGCCATGGACCAAAAATAAATAAATAAAACAATAAATTGACCAATTAAACATAGTTTTCATATTATTCACAATATTAAAACTATAACAATATTTTTTTGCATAAATGGAATTATCTACAAAATTAGAAGATAAGTTATTGAAATATTATGTATATTATCTTGGTTTGATAAATTATGATATATGTAGAAGAAAATATAATAAATTTCATCATATATTTCTTAATTTTATTAAAAATAATATACGAGTTTATAAAATTCACAAATCAAGTGTAATTAGGTAGAAAAATGCTAATAAAAAATAAAATTATAATAAATTTCATATGTCTTATTTTAAAATATGAATGAAATTTTCATTTCAAATTTAAGTTTGTTATCTTATATTGAGTTAAATTTTTGATAATTGGATTTTGTTTCATATATAAAGATTTTTAATATTTCAAATTACTTGATATTTAGAATTACTTAATATCTCAAGTTATGGATTTTGTTTTTTTAATTAAAATATTTTATATTTTTAAAAATATTATCAATAAAATTAGATTAAATATGAAAAATATAATTTTAATTCTTATTACATGAAAAATATCAAATAAAAATATTAGGATCTAAAAATACCAATTTAAAAATAATTTTTTATTTTTTATTTTTTAATGTACCAAATGTTCCAATAGTTGCATGCAGATATATGAATTAAGCTAAATTAAAATGTGATTAAATTTATTGTTGTCGTGTTATGATTAGGGGTGAGCAATCAGTTAAACAAACCAAATTTACAAAAAATTGGATCGATCAAACCGATGGTTATTTATAAAAATCAAATCGAATAATATTTATAACCGAATCTAATCGAACCAAAAATATTTTGGTTCAATTTAATAGGTTTTTGTTAATTAATTAAATTTATATTATTATTATTATTATTATTATTATTATTATTATTATCATCATCAATTATAGTATATTAGAACCGAACACCATAACTTTATTAATTATTTATGATAAATTAAAACCAATAATTATAACTTTATCAATTACAATATATAAATTAGGATAGAGTAATATAACTTTATGAAATTATTATAAATTGAGATAAAATAGCATAAATTATGATAAAATTGATATAACTATTATTTTATCAACTACCATAATTATCATAAATTAAATTACCATAACTTTATAAATTTTATCATAAATTAAAATCAATTATTACAATTTTATAAATTATTATAAATTAAAATCAATTATTATAATTATATTAATTACTCTAAATTAAATTATTTAAGATAAATTAGAATAAAATTTAATAATTTATGACTTTATCCTATTATAAATCAAAATAAATTATTATAAACTATAATTTTTTATTTAAAAATTAGAATAAATCATTAAAATATATATATAATATATAATAAATAAATTTTGGTCGGTTTATTAATTTTTGAACATTTAAAACCGAACTGAATAAATAAAATTTTCAATAAATAACTGAACTGATTAAATCAAAAAATAAAATTGAATAAACTAAATTAAATTAGACTCTGTTCGGTTTTCACTTTTTGTTTTGCACTCTCCTAGTGCTTATAATACTATATTTTTTAAATTTCATAAAAAAAAAATGATTTGACCAGAAAAATGGCATTTAGGAAGGAATGATGTAATACATATCGTCATTAATGCGGAAACGCAAGAAGACACGTGTACGGACAAAACTGGAAACTGTCTTTGAAATATACGGTAGAGATTGGGAGTGTACAATACTACGAAGTCGCGACAAGAGGAGGTGATAATAATGAGGCGCGGAGGGTGGGGTCGGGAAAGTACTGTTAATGTGGGACCCATCATCAAAACAAAACCCCCCAAAAAACCGTACAGCTAAAAAGATTCCATCCTTCTTCACTACCAAAGGTCTGTTACAGGCTAACTGACAATTTCCGCCGTTAATTAGCTTCCGTCATCTTTTTTTTCTTACCACTATTTTCTTTTTCATGTTTTTTTACTTTTTATTTTTTTGCTCCTGTATTTACTGCGGCTAGCTCCTTTTCGGCTGTGTCGGCTCGGCTTGATGAGCCCCGTTTCCCTACTTTTCCTCCTCTGGGTTTCTTATGTATTTTACTTTTTTTTTCTTTTTTCTCCCTCACTTTCCTTTCATAAAGATTTTTAACAATTTTTTGTCCTGAAAAATTTCACTTATTCTCCACATATTAATATTTTTTATTTTTTATTTATAATATAAAATATTTTAATTTTTATAGATTACAAAAATTTAACCTAGTAATTTACAAGTTACAATATTGATTTGACACTAAATAATATATTTTTAATAATAATAATAACAAAAAATGTATTTTCTTAATTTATTATCTGTCTATATAATTATCAGATATTTAATTTTTTCAATTGACTATTTCTAAAATTCATTATCAATATTATATTTTATTATTGATTTCTATAATTTTAAAGTTTATATTATTCTGTGAAAGTAAGCAAATTAATTAATTTTAATATTGAAGATCCCAATTTTAGTGCCTTAAGAACAAAAATATTTTTGTTTCTCACCCAGTTTAATTATTCAAATTAGATACAAAAAATTGTCTTACATTATTATTATTATTATTATTATTATTATTATTATTATTATTATTATTATTATTAAGAAAAGATGTCGTAATGACATTTAATTAATATTTTAGCCTGTAAAAACCCTTGTCATTTAAGTAATATTTCAAATTAAAAATTAGGACCATTAATATGCATAAGGGATAAGTGGGAAGAAAACACATGAAATTTACCTTTTTCATTTGCTTTTGTGTTTCAAAAAAAACCTAATTAATTATTAATATATAAACCATGTAAGGAAAATATGATAATTAAATGACAATTATTTAAATACAATGATAATTTGGTAAGAAGTTAAAATAAGTTGCAGTTTTAAGCTAATTGAGACTAAAAAAATTACATAATGGTTCACGGTGTAAATGAGTCAAATTAATACAATATTACATTCAAATTTGAATTAAAAATTCAATCAAACTTTTTTTTAATTATTTAAAACTCGTTTCGAAAAATATTCAAATTACTCGAGTTAAATTTTAATAAATAGTATACTTGACATGATAGAACTCGACTTAAACCAATTCGATTAAATTTGAATATATTTAAATTTTAATTTAAATTATGAGAATATAAAAATAATTTAATAAATGATAAAAATAATAGTTATTCAATTAAACTCTTTAGTTGTACGAACAGGATATTGAAATATTTAAACTCGACTGGATTAATTCCGAATCAAAATTGAATATTTTACGAATCGAACTCGAATAATTCGCAAATAATTTTATTCTTTCACCCCCCTAACTCTAACTAAATAAACTTCTTGATGGAGAAGGTTTAGATTTATTATGACCTTTTTATATTATCAAGGGTATATATTTAACACCTCCTTTTTACCACATATTTGGGAAAAATAAAAATGAAAAATGAAAACCCTTGTCATTTAAGAAAAAAAAAAATCACTTTTGTACTATCGAATTGTCACATAATTTATTTTGTAATTATAAGTGAGACCAAAATTTTTCTGATTTTGAAATTGCCTTTGTCACACATATATAATATGTACTCTCGACCATAATGTTTAGGACAAAACAACCGCAGAGTGGAATTACGACAAAAGGAAAAGACACACCACAAGATTATAGATAAAAGGTCTTTGCTGTAAAATTGATATGTACCCTTTTGCTAATCCGGTGATAATTAAAGATTTTAAAGATATTTTATTAAATAATTTTAGAAAAATAAAAAAATAAAAAAGGAAAGAAAGTAAGAAGAAAGGGTTGCAGAGTGGGAGAAAAGTCAAAGAATCCAACTCCGTGCAGAGAGAGCAGACATTAGCGTCCGGTGTGTCTGAGAAGGGAACGTGAGATTTTGTGTCCTTTTTAGTATCTGTCTTTTAAGATATTTCACAATACTTAATATTAATTATTTTAAATTAGATGAATAAAAACTCATATTACCTATTTGTCTTCTTGTTATATATATTAACAATGCCATTTCACGTAAATTTATGTAGAATATCAATTTGTATTGCGTATATATACATAAATTTTATTTGAATCGACTATTCGTATAAATTCGTGCTGAATATTGTTTTTATATAAATTTAAATCGATAAATAATAAAATAAAAAGAAAATTTTAATTATATTTTATTTTATTATATGAACATATTATAGAAAATTTTTTAAATTTTTAATAAATTACAGTTAAAATAAATTTTTAAAAAATTAACAGTTAATTTTCCTATTATTTAAGATAATACTCATTCATTTAATACTATATGAATTTTTAAATTACAGTAAAATATATTACATAATTTTTCTATATTTTAGATATTTTTGTATTAATTTTTTATGTTTTTATGTATATTTTAATAACATTTTATATTAATTTATAATTTTTATTCGTTACTAACAACTGTAACTGCATAACAATCAGTATATTTAAATCTTTTCTTTCTAATTGTTATCTCAAAAAATATTTTTATCAAAAAACATAGCGCAAACTATTAATTTTTTTAAAAAATTTATTTGTACTTGTAATTTATTAAATCTTATGAAATTTTATGTAATTTTTTTTATTATATAATTGTAATTAAATTTAAATTCAAATCAATGTTCGACTAAAAATAAATATATAATAAGTTTATTTACAATCTAATATTATAAAGGTTGAAGACAAATTGGCTTGTGGCATTAAATAACATAAATTTATAAGGGGATAAGGGGATAGTGATTGTAATTAAAAGTCCCAATCAGCAAAAATGTTCTCCATTTATGTTGCTCCAACCGGAATAACTGGGTCAAATGCTCTTACTTTTGTTTTTTATATTTATATTTTTTGATAGATTTGTATTTTATATATAAAAAATTAGCTAAATAAATATTAACTTCTCATGAAATGTTTAGTTGCCCCTGTATTTAAAAATTATTCCCCTCTCATGTCCGAATTCACAAAATTTAATCATTTTTATATATACTTAAAATTATATTTTTCATATACTTTACAAGATGAGGTATAAAATTATAATTTTAGGCATGCAGCTACCTTAAAACTTATAAGCGAATATTTTACCTTTATTAAGATTATATCCGATATGAATATGATTAATTTTAATATATGGTTCTAATTGACTGGCAAAATATATTTATAGTCTAACAAAAAAAATCACATGTTGCATTCATATCGCTTGAAAGTGTCTACAAAATTAATTTATTCATTCTAATTTAAGTGTCTTTTAAGATCGTGGTAAAATTATTAAACAAAAAAATAACTAAAAAAACTCAATTATAGAAAAATACTTCCTATGAACTAAATTATCATTTACTCTTTAGTTAAAACAGATAAATGGGATATTTCATCCCTCTCAAAATTATAGACTTACTTCCATTTTCACAAATCTAATTAATAACTTAACATGGTATGAATTATATATCTTGCCTAATATATCCCTACATTAATTAGAAGCAATATTAAAAAATGAAAAAAAAATGATAGCTCATATAATTTTTTGATATGATCAAGACACAACAAATAGGGTAATAATAAAAATTACTAACAAATAATTTTCTTTTTTTAAAAAAAATGGATCATTTTTTGAGATAGATGGAAAAAGAAAATAAGTTTTTTTTTTCTTTTCTCGAAGGATAGAATGAGACTATATTAATATAGTGGTGATGCTAAAAATGGTAAAATTAAACAAAAAAATAATTAAAATACTAAAAAAACTTTGAAGTGAAACAGAGGATAGATTTACAAATTTAAATTTAACTTTGGGATATAGGGAGCCAAAATCTCTAAAATTCCAAGTTACACAGTCGAAAAATTATCAAAATTAAGGTTTTTATTTGAAGAGAAAAAAAATTATTAATGGTACAAAACAACAAATTAAGTGGGTGGAAAGCCTCGAAATCTTGGGGAACAGCCACTTCAATTGCAATAGTTGGCAAGGAGAGACATAGGTAGTGTTCGGAAACCCTAACACCCCAACCACTGCCACAAAATGGGTAGGATATGGTAAATATGTGGATAGAATTTGTATTATTTGCAAAATGATACGTATGCAACAACATATCATCTAACCAAAAATATTATATACAACTTCATACCAAATTAAAAATAACTTACATTGTCAATAAACTCTTGTTTGTATTCTAGTATTAGAATTGTCATTTTAGACTATAATACTATAATCAATAAATTTTTGTTTAGTATCAAAGCTTGATGGTCATAGCAGTGAAATTTTAAGTTTAAATCTTATAACAATATTATGATTAACTTCAAAATTTTAATTGAAAATTCTATAGCAACATATAAATATTAAATATCTTTCCCTTATTGCTTTTTTATTAATTTCTTCATCCTATAAATATCATATATCATCATTTTTAATATTGTGGGACCTATATAAAAAATAAGAAATACGTATCACCTAAAACAAGAAAACGATAAATAAAATAATATGAAAAAAATAACTAACACTCTTAATAACACAAATAATTCGTATCACTTGCATATAAAAAGATTATTTTGCAAATACAAGTTGCTTGGGAAAGTAATTAAGGCATTCTTGAGGCCAATTTTCTTTTGTGTATGCTCAAAAATCAAGACGGTGCTTTCTTTGTGTGGTGAGTATATATTGAAAAACTTAATGGAGAACATAATTAGGACATTTTGATTAAAGATTTGGTTTTGGAATTCATGGTGTCTACAAAATGGTGGATCGGTATCATCATTATATATTATACCAAAAATCTCCACCTATTTTTTCTTTATATCATTACTTTGTTCTCCACCCCTTACGCCATTTATTATTTACATCCACATCAAAATTTTCAAGATTTTTTTTTGTTTATTTTACTTAAACAAAATATGCATGTTAATCACAATTTATATTATATATATGTTTTATCCACATTTTCTCTTCTAGAATGGACATGTTCAGTGAACCAAAGAAAAAGTTTAGTAAAATTATTAATAAAAATACTCTCAATTTAGTAAAACTAGTCAAAAAAATATTAAAAACACTCTCTTAATTGATTGGTGAAGAGAAAAAATTAAAAAAATTATTTTTAAAAATTTATCTATTATCGGTAACAAATTAAGAAAATGAGTATTGTTGAAAAATTAAATAGTTAAGATATGAGCTAATCAATCAATCTTTTGATGCTCAAACATAATAATTTATATGTTTCATTCTATCGGGCAATGAAGGCCCATTTTAATTTTTTTTTGGGTTCTAAAAGAATTATTTTATTTTTATTTTTTAAATGTCAGAGTAAGGGCACTAATTGTAGCTAGTGATAGATAAGGGTTAATCATAAAAATGTTAGCCTTAGGAAATTCTGTCCCATGAAAGAGACAGTAGGGAGAGTGTGACACCACCACATGCGTAGACAGAGGAAGCCTATCACCTTCTCGGAAAATTAAGAAACAGAGACTCAGAGAGGCATGGCATTGTCCTAATACATAGGAATATGGGGCATTAATTAATTAATTAATTTAGGGTGTTATTATTTATTATAAAAAATTTCTAATAATAAAAAAATCAATATATTTAGGAGGCAGCCATTTTCAACCGATGGTGGTGATCGAAATTCGAGAGAGATGCGAACCATTTTGGTGTATCTGTGGCTGAGTGGGCAATATGGCCTCCATGTGATATTACTGCTCTCAATATTCCTTGATCTCTGTGCTGTGTTTTGAACGTATAATTCCTCACTTCGACTTACTGGTAATTCTATTATTAATTCTTCTATTTTATATTGATAAATTCTTGTGTTTTATTGTGGAGGAATTATATAGGTAGATAGCCCCACGGGTTTTGAAGTTTGAAGTGAAGCAGTGGGAACTTAATAATTGGTGCATGAGTCAGGAATCGTGGCTGCAGCTTACCAATCTTTTCTCCACTGCCCAATGTCCATTGTCATCAATAACTTGCATTGCACCCACTTCGAAACCCATTCAATTTCCACGATTCCATCTTCAGATATATCTTATGTGAAATAAATCAGTACTCCTACTACCCTATTTAACTTAACCTTTGTCATTACTTATTTTCATTTATAATATTAATATTTATGGAGTATAATTGTTATTATTTTTTTATATAGAGCATAATTATATTGATGTCATTATTCAAAGAATTATTTTCATAACTTTTATATCATTTTACGCCTAATTATGTTATTCAATGACAATATATTCCTCAATGAATAACATTCCATCAATGCTTCTGACGGTACTTTCTGCCTTCAGAATTTAATCTAATAGTCTATATTCTCTGGAACTAGATCAAAATTGAGAAGAGAAACGGATCAAATTCCCTCCGAAACATCTTGGGAAATGTTGGACGATGCTTGCATTAAAAAATGATGACTATTTGATTGATGATGATGATAATTAGGATGTTCCTTCACCACCAAATAACGATGATGACAATAATATAGAGTAGCTTTTTATGCTCCTTGACTCTTGCTTTGATTGAGTAGATTACCTCTAACAAGTATTTTATTTAGAATATATTTTTTATTTTAAAGAATTATTTTATAAAAAATATTTTAAATGAATTATTTATTTTAATTGTAATTAATGCATATATACTTTTTATGACTATTATATTTTTTTATTAGTGTATTTCTCTAAAATATTTTTCATAAAAAGCGTTTTCAATGAATTCTATATTCTAATTGTAATTAATGCATATCAAAATTTCATGTATATTATATCTTTTTATTAGTGTGTTTTTCTAAAAGATTTTTTTCTTTTTATAATAAATTCGTTTATTTTTTTTCTTTTGATTAAATAATAATTTATATAAAATAAAATAAAAAGTAAAATACAAAAAGTTCATTGGACTTGTAAATTTTTTTTATTCTCTATATTTAAAGATTTTTTAAGATATTTTTTATTATACTAAATATGTATTTTAAAATAAAAAATATTGTTGGAGATACTCTTACAGCCCGTTTAGTTCGCGGATTACTTAAGATGTATGATTAGTGTTAATATTGAATTTAGTTAAGTCATATGATTAATTAAGTTAACCCTTATTTGATATAAATATTTTAATCCTAGCATTAGCTAATCCAAATTTATAATTTCATATTTGATATGATAGTTTAAGTAATTAGATAAATTAGTAAATTACTTAAATATTATTTGTTTTATACTAAAATAAGGATATTTTGGAGGAAAAAAAAGTAAAATAGTAAGACTAGTTTAGGGTTTCCAATTTTATAAATATAAGGAGTAGTAACCCCATTAGGAATGGATTAATCAAGATATAGGGAATGTGAGTATTAGTTATGACTCATTTCATGGGTTTAATAAGTCATTGAGATTACTAAGTCATATTTAATTTTTTGAACCAAATATAAGATTGGTAATTAATTTTATGGCTTAACTAAGTAATCCTATATACCAAATGAGTTGCTAATATCCTATTTGGCATTACATTTAAAAAAATTATTTTTAATTTAAAAAACTGTTTTTAAAAGGAAACAAATAAATTGATATTTTTTTTCAGAAGTATGTTTGAGAAAATAATTTATAACTTTAAACACCTCTAAATATTGAAAATACTATAATCTCAAGTGCTCAACATAACTAATAAGGTTTTTAACATATGCATGTGTGTGTTGTAAATAATTAAGCTTGATTGATCTTAGCATATTTACAATTAAAGTTGGAAAAATATTTCTAATTATATACAACTAATACAAAATTATATTTCTTATCACTCCTTCCCAAATTGAATAGAGAGTGGAAACATGGTCAACTTATTATGGAGTATTCAATAAACAAATCATTCACCATATTCATAAAACTTGTTGAGGGTTGTAGAAGGCATATATGTTTAAGTTTTAACGGACCAACAAATTGTTGGTGTTAGGACATATACATTTCCTTTTCTAAATGTCTTTCTAGAATGACATTTATAGAAGTAAAATCTCACTTGAATTTCTTACTTGTGTAAATACATATTTATACAAATATTAGAAGATAAGATAAGAATAGAATACAAGTGGGATTAAAATACAATTAAAATATCAATAAAATACCACAATTAAAAGACAACTAGAATTAATCTTGAATAAGATATGGAGTGAAATTCTCATTTTTATCACCCTCTCGCGAGCTGAACTTGGTGAGAGAACAAAGTTAGCTTGGAACGAAGTTGTAAAAATGGAGTTTTAAGAAATTTGATCCTTGGAACTAATATATCAAACATTCAAAAGTTCACAAAATGAAATATACCTCCAAATACTCTGAGTATTAGTGAAAGACTCATTTTACAGATAAATAAATTGCACTAAGGTTATCACACTACAAGGTCGGAGCAGAAGTAAGTGAGAAGCCAATATCATGCAGTAAATATTGAAGCACCACTAATTCAAACATGACAGTTGCTATTGTACAATACTAAGCTTTTATGGAGGAATGGGAAATCAAGTTCTATTTATAAGAACACCAAGAGGCCAAGTTACGAACAATGAAAATAGCAAACCTGGTAGTGGATTTGAGATCAAAGTAGGGATGCAATGTTGAATGTTGGCAATTGGCAATCTCTCAATCCCACATCGGAAGTGGAAGAGGGAGACAGAAAAATATTAGCTTATAAAAAAAGTCTTATCTCCTCTTAACAAATCATCTCAAAACATCAATCCCTTACTTCTAAGATTGGTTGTATTTTCTCTTTTTCTCTCTCTTGTAATATTTCTTTGACATAGAAGAATATTATTTTAGTAGTGTCCGAGAACGTAGACATAATTGATCGAATTTCGTTAAATTTTGGTACTCCTTTTATAGTCTATTTAATACATATTGTCGGATAATATATTTAGTTATAAATTGTGCTTTAAATTATTTGAGAAAAATTTTGTTACCAAAACTCTAAGAGTCTAAAAAAGTTTTTAAAAAAGACCATTTGTGACTCCACCAACTACTTGAAAAATTTTTATAATCTTAATTTTTGGCACAATTATTCATTTTGGTGGAAACTAACCCAATTTCCATTACAATTGGTATCAGAGCCAAGGTTATTAAGTTATATGCTATGTGGTTGCGGCGTAAGCTGATCTTCTACCTCAGAAAGGTTTCCTTAGATTTTTGAATATTCCACATTTGAAAGCTATTAAATATTTTTTGAAAAAGAAATGGCGAGAGATTGACAAAAATCCACGATGGATATAACAACTTCTATTTCATCAATTTTGACGAGAACTGTTGTGGCAAATACGAAAATTACAGTGGAGATTTTTTATGGTACATGTCATTTCGGCATATGATAAAGTAAAGTTCTAGACGCCTTATTTCAACAATGTTTAGACATTGCCATTAAGGAAAAAAAGCCAGAAGGTGCAGATGAGAAGGAATAAAGGACAATTAATCGTTTAACATGTGGTACAATTCGATCGTGTCTGTCCAGAGAGCAGAAGTATGCATTTTATAAAGAAATTTTTGTAAGTAAATTGTGGAAGACACTAGAAGAAAATTCTTGAAAAAGAGCAATCAAAATAAGCCTCATATAAAGAAAAGGATGTTCAGATTCACATATGTTCCTGATACCACGATGAATGATCACATCACCAATTTCAATCAACTTGTAGCAAATTTGATAAATTTGGATGTGATTTTTAAAGATGAAGATCTAACCCTAATGTTGTTGTGATCTCTTACTGAGAAGTTTGAGTTTTTAGAAACTACTCTACTCCATGAAAAAACTGAGGAGTCTTTTAGTAAAGTATATGCTGCACTATATAACTAGTCTTAAATTGAGAAAAAAATACAAGAAGGATAGCACCAGTAGAGCAGCAAAAACTTTGATAGCAAAAGGTCGTTCGAAAAATAAGAGCAAGAGAAGAGCAGCAAAAACTTTGATAGCAAAAGGTCGTTCGAAAAATAAGAGCAAGAGAAAGAAAAACAAATCAAAATCCAAAGTGGACAAAGATAAATGTGTCTTTTGTTGAGAAAATGAACACTAGAAGAAAGATTGTCCTAAGTTGAGAAGTAAATCTGACAAAAGCAAGACTGTTACAGATTAAAATGTAGCTGAATGTGATGATTCAGACTTTTCATTAGCATTGATGCCATCAATAAGCAGTTTGACTGCTTAAATCCTGTATTAAGACTGGAATTGGTTCAGTCCAGTTGAGTAATCGTGATAAATCAATTAGAACTTTGACAAACATAAAATATGTGCCTAGTCAGATGAAAAATCTCATTTTTATGGGAGTTCTTGGGAGAAAGGGTTTCACTATAGTCATTAAAAATGAAGCAATGAAAGTTATATATAGAGCACTTGTAGTAATGAAAGGAATTCAAAAGATTAACAACTTGTATTACTATAAAGATAATACAATTATTGGAACAACAACAGTTTTTAGTGATAACCAAAATCAAGAAATAACCAAATTATGATATATGCGCTTGGAATACCCCAATTACATATGCGCAGAAGTTGTTGGATTAGAAGGAGAACGGGACACCCCAATTACATATGGGAAACCCTGTTTATCAAAGAGAACATGTCGTGAGATTTTTTTTAGAGCAAGAATCAAAAACATTTGTACCATTTGTGAAGATGAATATAACCAAGAAAAATACAATATTTGCAACGAAAATGAATCTTAGATTTGGAATAAGGCTGATGCCAAAGATAAGCACAACCAAAAATTTTAAGTGGAGTAATTTGGTTTTTGATTAAATAATTTTTTATAAGGAGAGCAATAATTGAGTTGTACCATAGGTAATCGATTTATAGTGTACACAGTTATATAAAAAAAATGTCCAAAATTTTTTCGATAAAGAGGAATAAGATAAGATGGATATTCCAATTTCAACAATGTGACAATAAAATGGATAGTCCACTTTCCATACATCCATTTTGTTCGGGGTGTATAGACAAAAAGGTCGTCGTGTTATTTCATGCTCTAAAAATATGATTAAAGGGTTTGAAACTCACCCTCACAATCGGACTGAAAATTTTTAATGGATAAACCAAAAAAAATTTCCAAAATTGAATAAAGACATTGAGTACTTCTGATTTGAATTTAAGGAAGTAAATACATGAATATTTACTGTAATGATCATAAAATAACAAGCAATATCGAAAGCCATCAATTGAAACTTCTGAGACAGGATGCCAAATATCAAAATAAATTAATTCTAAAGATTGTAATTGTAACCTTCTTACCCTTTTGTTTAACAACCTTTAGAATTAATTTGTTCTTATTTATTGTCACGAATAAACGAATAAAAGGATTTGTTGTAGTGTTACCATATGTGGTGAAAGGAAAATTTTGGTATCGCATTCAATTTGGTGCAAAGGGACCATTCGTTAAATTAGTTCTCGTGAGTCTTCCTTCCTAACAATGAATACTATCATTAATTAATCTTAATTATAAAGCTTAATAGATTAATATATCAACTTCAAGTTTTTCACCCTTTACCTTTGAATTAATTGTATGTAATTAAAAAAAAAAACAAACAGACAGACAGACGGCGCATTCAATTGCTTTTAACTTAAATTATTGATCACTTGCATGATTGTTACAAGCACAATTCTAGCTGAAAGCGACCCACTACTAAATTCACTGTTTAATTTGTTTGCTATTATTATTTAACTATACAAATCTATACCATGTTCCTTAAAGAAAAAAAAAACTTCTTTTTTATTGCTATTAACTATATATATCCACTTTCTTTTTTTTTTCTTAGACATTATCTCTAAATTAAATATTTAAAGAAAAAATTGTGTTTTGAGATTGAATTTTTAAATTTATATAGTACGCGTTAAATAAATTTTTAGTTTATTTCTTTACTATAAATTTAATTTTTTTTAGTTTGTTAGAAGTTTGATTTTTTTTCCTTTTTTGTCACAGAATATTATAGAGCCGAATCATTAAATATATATGTTATCTCATTTTTATTATAAATTTCACCAGATTTTTTATAATTTATTATCTGGTCTAATTTTAATAATACTTCAATTTTGAGATTGATTTTAGACTTCCTAATGATACAATAATAAACACTCAGTTATATTACAGTGAATTCTGAGCTATTTTAATTTTTAAGTTGCTATATTATGCTTATAGCATTAGGATGGAAAGTTGGTTTCTAACTCATAGTGATTTGAAATAACTTGGCAAATAATAAATTTTTTTTGGAGAAGACGAAACCAAAGGGAAAAGTATGAAGTGAGTAAATACTGAGAGAATTGTTTAATTGCATATTATTATAATATATTAATACGCATGATTAGGATCAATCACTAATCACAGTTGCTAGTGGTCAGTCTCCTAACTAGATATTATATATTAATATGGGTGTAGATTTAGATTGAAGATAAACAGAATAAACAATTTAGAGATGAAGTTTTGATAGTATATACTAACAATGATAGTGAATTAGTTATAAATAATTAAAAAATATTTTAAATAATAATATTTCTTTAAGTTACCCAGCAAGGATAGATGCCACTAAAGCCACTATAGCTAGTTGTTTCGACCATGTTATAAAGACTAGTCTCATCTCCTTTTTATTTTAAGGCACTATAATGGATAAGTGGTCTCCTATACTATATACATTTAATGATAATATATTAAACCAACCTATATTATTATTACTATTAGTAGTAGTAGTAGATAGAAAAACATAAATTTTTAAAACATTTGAAGGACTTTATTGTAAGCCTTCACTTTCAAATAAATTCATCTTTACTAACACATCAATAATTTCATAAATTATTCAAATTTATTTATATTAAGGCCTTAAACGAAAAAATGCTTTTTGGAAAAAAAATATTTTTAATTTATTTTTAAAATTTGAAAACTGATTATAGATAGAAATAGATAATATATATTTTATCTAAAAGTATGTTCGAAAAAAGCCACTTATAAAAAACTAAAAAACCCGTCAATTACCCCATAATAATTCTAAACGCCCTCTAATTATAATAATAGATTGAATTTAAAGAATTTAGTTTTTTTGGAACGTATCCAATCTTTTTAACCATAGATAATATTTGAGGAGACAGACAAGTTTACTTAAAATAATAATAATGCAACTAACCCAAGAAGCAAGTTTACTGTAAAAATATATTAACAAGGGAGTGGAGTAGAAATGAGGAATTTGACCTTGCATGAAAAAGAACAAAAGCATGAAAACAACATTATCCTAATTAAGCTGCTTTTGTCAAATATTAGATCCTTAAAAATTAGTGATTAAACAACACCACCAAATGCTTTATTTACTTTTTTTTTTCTTTTCTTAATTAACTGTGAAAATGGAGAAAAAGATGCTAAAGATAATGATGATTCTATTCTTGTTCAAGTGAGTTAGTTGGTTTCTTTACCAAATTAAAGTAAATCATAATCAGTATTATACGTGGTATCTCAATGGCACGTGAAAATAGTACTGGGATTAATGTTAAAAAAATAATAATAAAGAAAGCCATCAAATGGAATTTGCAGGGTTTTTTTTTTTTTTTTTCTAACCTTACTTTTTATTTTGTTATCATAATGTGGAGTTTAATCAACTTTAAAAACAATTCAAAGCAATCATTCTGAATCACAAGTCCAATCTGTCTTTTGAATTGTAAGGCTGCAGAATGTCTTATACTCCATGATAGTAAGTAGTTAGGAACAGTAAGTTTGTTAGTTATACATTTCATAAATTTTATATAAGAAATTGTATGAAAGAAAAAAGAAAAAAAGTTTTATTAATTAATTAATTTGGGCATTTTAGTTAGCAATGGCAATGACTCTTGCAGGAATTTTGAAGCATGGAAGTATATTCAGATGGGTATATAGATCCATCAACTCTTTTGTCAAATAGCTGAAAGAGAGCAGTGGTAAGAAATATGTGTATATATTATATAAAAAATATAAATATAAAAAAAAAGGAAAAACTATTTCCAGATTCTTAAATTATTACTTCTTTTTAGATGAGTTGTTTAGAAAGAGCTGTTTGTTTTCATGTTTTTTCTTCTTTTTTAATGAATTTTCCTCCATTTTTAGGGGACTCACTTTTGTACGATGTAATGGCTTTGTCTTAATGAAATGCATTTTCCTTTCAAAAAATAAAAATATTATGTTCTTTTGCTAATAGAATTTTTAATCATTTACGTGATCACATTGAATTTTTGAACTATTATTTAAGTCATTATTAAATTTTCCATAAAAAAACGTGTGACCCTATTATTTTAATGATAAAATTAATTGACATACAGGACAGAGAAAATTCTTTTTCTTTTTACAAAAAATTGAAACAGCAAATTAATTTTTTTTTTCCCAAAAAATACCAATACGCAACGTTTTCCCTTCTCTTCCACCCACCCCTTTTGCTCTCTCCTGATGAGATCTGGGAATTTTCTTCTCTATTTTATCTTTTCTCTTTCAATTGGATCCGTGGATGGTTTTTGCCTGTAAAAGAAATTTTCTATTGTGTTAGGCTAGCTATTATTATATTATCTATCAGAATACTGATTTTATTGTTCTTGTATTGTATTATTAAGATTTCTGATATAATTTCACTACAACAATTGTCACGTATAGCCATAGTTTCCTAGCTACAACATGCAAAATTGTAGCTAATTTATTGCATTAGCTACAAAAGCTAACTGATTGTAACTATTTATAATTTTAGTAATTTGCTTAGTCACAAAAATAAATGACATGTAGCAAATACTTCATATTTATTATGATATTTCAACATCGTGGCTATACTTAATTATTTAGCTATAAGTTCCTAGCTACAGTGGAAAAATCATAACTAATTAATTTAATTAGCTACAAATATCAAAATATCATAACAATAGCAATTAAACAATCATAATATTTGTCACGTGAACAAATTAGTAACTAAAGTTAATATACGGCTACTATAGTTTTTTACTTGTGGCAAATTGAAACATTTTAAAATCTAAATAGTCATGAATTATAGCATATAAGTAGCTATAGTTAATATTATATATTCCGTAACTAAATAATTACAAGAATAATAGCCACAGGTAAAAAATGAAAATGTGGCTTTTACAATTTTGGATTCGTTTAGCTAAATTTTTTTGTTTGATATCTTTTAGATTATTTATTTTGGTTTTTATTAGTTTTTTTCTTCTAAATGGTTAATTTCTAACAATGCCAAAATAAGATTTTAATTTTTTTATTTTTTCTAGTAAACTTCTTATTTTCCTTAATCTATAGCATCTATTGACGAAAGTTTTAAGGGTAATATGTTCATCAACTATAGGTGGAATATTCATTCACATATCATTTTGTGCATATTAATTTTTTTTGTGGATTCTTATAATTTGTTAAAAAATGATATGAAAATGCCTATTTGCTCAACATCATGAGTTGTATATGTTTATTTGTTGCTTAAATTTTCAATAATTGCTTGAGAATACAAGCATTAAAATTTTACATTTATGATGTCAATCTATAGATTGCTTTATCATTTTCCTTGTTTTATTTCTATCATTTGCACAATTGTCAATAGCATCATTCGCCAAAGAGTTTGCCCACAAAAAATCAATAAAATTATGCAAGATCAAGATATGTTAATCAAGAGCAAGGAGAATTTAGTTTCTTTAAAAGTAGTAAATATGTCAATCTATTCAAACGATCAATAATTTAAGTTTGCAATCATTTTTTTCATTGCATGCTCATGGACAATCTCAAACAAAGATTTATGTATCCATGGCAAGATGTATTGTGCCCACTAATACAATCGCTAAAATAAAATTGATGACCCTGGTTATCATTTAAATAGTGTCAAGAAATTGAAACTTTAAATTTAAGAACTTTTTGCTAGAAAACAAAATTTCCAATAGAGAAATCAACAGTTGCTCAAAGAATTACTAACTCACAACTTTTATATAAATGTGAATAGAGACCAAACGTTAATAAACATGATGTAAAGAGGTTTATTTGTTTTGTAATAGTTGCACTAACATAAAATAAAACCGATAGAAGAAAATCTCCATAGACCAGCAAAATATCACCACCAGTAGAAAGTGGACAATAGCAACCACATGAACACAACAATTAGAAGTATGAAAGAACCAAAGAAGAGAACAACCAACAATCAAAACAAAATAGCGAAGCTGACAACTTAAAAAATTTTGTGATTGTTGATGAACTAGATGAAGCAAGCATCACCCCAGAAATTTTATGATACACCCCAAATTCCTGCAAACAAATAATAAATATACCAAATATATATGTGTAAAACACCTAAAGTTAAAATAAATAAATAAAGTATTTACATTTAAAAAAAGTAAGAGTACAAGAACAAATAAATATGAATAAATAACAAATAATAATATTAGTACCTCATATACTTCATTCCATTCATAGTCTGTCTATAGCAGTAAATCTTCATCATCAGTGTCAGGATCAGATTCTATATCCTCTTCAACTAAAATCTCATCAATAGGATTTATATCAGCAGTAAACTCATTCATATCCCCTCTTTCCAAATTTATCAAGTCATCATCCTCATCAATAGTTGATAATTCTTGAGAGAAATGAGAAATATTTTGCTGAAAAACTTCTTCACTAGCACGTATCATATCAATCTCAGGCTCATCCTTTGATAAAAAATCATAAATGTTCTCAGGTTGACTTTTCAAAATAATAAGCCAATCAGGATTATTGCCATCTTTAACATAAAAAACTTGCTCTGCCTGAGATGCAAGTACAAATGGTTCATTAGTTATTAACTTCCGAGAAGTATTAACACTTACAAGACCATGTTTGTCTATTTTGATCCCCTTTCCAATTTTATCAACATCCCACCAATCACATCTAAACAAAACAATTCTTTTTCCTCCTAAATATTGAAGTTCTAGTATTTCAGTAAGGACACCATAATAGTCTACACTCTTAGAACCCATCACTCCTTTCACAATAACACCACTATTCTGATTCACCCTTTTTCTTTCAAGTTTCTTTATATGAAACCTGAATCCATTTATGACATACCCCATAAATCTTTGAACACCACAAAGAGGACCTTGAGCCAATGACAATAACTCCTCACTTACAATAATGTCTCCTTCTTTGTGCAATTGTTTAACCTATGTAATTAAAACAAAAGTAACAATAAATATGCTTTTCCTTTTAGAAATTATATTAAGAAAATTATAAAAAAAAACGTACTCTATTATACAGCCAACCAGAGAAGTCCATATCATGCACAATTTGCTCATATTCACTGTAAAATAAAAAGAAACCAAATAAGAAAAGAATTGCATACGTATATATTGTATACGAAAGAAAATATCAATAAGAGAGAATAAAATAACATACTTCAAAATTGGTTGAATTTCTTTACAATTTTTTAAGATATAATCATGAGCTTGCTTTATTTCTGTATCTTCTAAAGACTTGGATTTATCCTTTGTTAAAGGATAACCAATTTGAGCAAATACAGATAACCCTTCTTCTAAATTGTTGTAATCTCCTTCACAATTTCGTTTTGGTTGGTTAAACTTCGTTTCAATACCATGCAAGTACCTTGAACAAAAGATTAGACTTTCTTCCACAATATACCCTTCAGCAATAGAACCTTCAGGCCGACTTTTATTACGAACATAACATTTCAATTTGCGTAAAAACCTAAATATATAACTTCTAATTAGTTATTTTTGCAACATTAAAATAATAAAAAAAATTCTAAAATAAAAACAAAAATTAAATAGAGGATACCTATAACTAAAACATGAATTTATGTTAATATTACCTTTCAATCGGATACATCCATCGATACTGTACAGGACCAGCAAATTTGGCTTCTGTTGCAAGGTGAATTGTCAAGTGCACCATAACATCAAAAAAAGAAGGTGGAAATATCTTTTCCAACTTGGATAATGTAATTGGAATCTGTGATTCAAGTCGCTGTAACTCATCCACCTTTAACACTTTGGAGCACAACTCTTTATAAAATATACTCAACTCCATAATTGCATCATACACATTAGAAGGTACTATCCCACGAATGGCAAGAGGAAGAATGTGTTCTAAAAGAATATGACAATCATGACTCTTAAGTCCATATATATTCCTTTCTTTCAAATTCACACATCGAGAGATGTTTGAAGAAAAACGATCTGGAACTTTTAAATCTTTCAAGAACTTACATATTTTGTTTTTTTCTTCATTAGATAAACTAAAACATGCAGCTGGATAATACCACTTTCCATCTTTTTGATATGGATGCAATTCTCTCCTAATACCCATTTCCTTCAAATCACGACGTGCATTCAAACCATCTTTTGTTTTCCCCTCTATGTCTAATAAAGTGCCAAAAATATTTTCACATACGTTTTTCTCAATATGCATGACGTCAAGATTATGACGTAAAATAATTTTTCTCCAATAAGGTAGCTCAAAAAAAATACTTTTTTTCTTCCAATTAAGACCATCTTTATTTTTACCACCTTTTGACTTTTTTATAGATTTTCCAAATACAGCAGGTTGAAGCTTACAAAGTTGATTTAAGACATCATCACCAGATAGTGTATAGGGTGGAAGACCTTTTTCAATTGTTCCATCAAAAGCATTTCTATTAACACGCCACTTGTGCTTTTTATGCAAAAATCGACGAGCACGCATATAACAAAATTTTCGACTATACTTGAGTCGAAAAGAAGGAGTTTCCTTATTACATAAAGGACATGCTAACGTACCTTTTGTGCTCCATCCTGACAAGTAAGCATATGCAGGAAAATCGCTTATGGTCCATAGAACTGCAACACGCATACAAAAGTCTTCTTTCTTTGAAGCATCATAAGTATGAATTCCATTATACCATAAATCTTTTAACTCATCTATCAAAGGTTGCAAATACACATCAATATCATTTCCAGGAGCTTTAGGCCCAGGTATCAGCAAAGTCAACATACAGTAAGGTTGCTTCATACACATCCATGGTGGTAAGTTATATACAGTTATAATCACAGGCCAAGTACTATGTGAAACACTCATATTACCAAATGGATTGATTCCATCAGTGGATAATCCAAGTCTAACATTTCGAGGATCTACAGCAAATCCTGGATTAGACTCATCAAAGGATTTCCAAACAAAATAGTCTGCTGGATGCCTAAGAATTCCAACTTTAAGACGTTGGTCATGATGCCACCTCATGTCAATAGCTGTCTTAGATGACATAAATAACCTCTGTAGTCTTGGTTTTAATGGAAAGTAACGCAGGACCTTTTTAGGAACTTTTTTACTACCCTTTTCGCTATTATTTGATTGCCATCTAGACTCTCCACATTTCAAGCAACTATCAAGATGAGCATTATTTTTCCAAAACAGCATGCAATCATTAACACAAGCATCTATTTTCTCATAGGTAAGACCCAAATCACGAATTATTTTTCTTGCTTCATAAAAAGTTTTGGGTAAAGTTTCACTATCAGGAAGGGCTTGTTTAAAGAGTTGCATCAAACCATTAGTTGCTTCATCGCTCAATCCATAAAGACATTTAAGTTGAAAGAACTTTACAATAAAAGACAACTTAGTAAAGTTCTTACAATCAGGATAAAGGTTTTGTTGGGCATCCTCTAATAGCTTCAAAAATTTGGAAGTTTCTTTGTTGAGACTAGGAAGCTTACATGGATTTTCATCTAAAATAAGTGATTCAGCTGGAATATTAGACTCACCTTGCTCTTGCTCGAAAACATCTTGCATAATAGCATCCATTACTTCAGGTCCAGCTGCATCATGGATCATGCCAAATATATCATCACATCCTTCAACTTGTACTTTATCATTAACATTGTCAAAGGTAGACTCTCCATGATATAACCAACGAGTGTAGCTTTTGACTATTCCATCTACCATAAGATGTTCTTTAACCTCATCTCGAGTCTGTAGTAAGGCATTGTTACACTTAATACAAGGACAGGTTATGACATCTCCCAGTCTTGTGTTATGAAATGCAAAGTCAAGAAAATCATTTACTCCTTTATCATACTCATCGCTGGTTCGATTACAAGTCATCCATAGTTTATCCATTATAAAATCTGTTACAATCAACAACAAATATTAATTTGATTAAAATTTAGAAATACAAGTGAACAATACCAGAATTATATAATACACAATAAAAAAGTTTCTAAAAAAATAAAAGTTGCAATATGATCAACTAATCAAACCTGAAGGCGAAAAATAAAATGAAAGAATATGAAAAGAAAAAAACACCTGACCAAATATTTAGAAGATTATAATATCCCTTCTACCTCTCTTATTATTTCTTCCAAATCTAATAGCAAAAGAATTTATTATAATAACAGATAAGGAATAGTTATTGAAAGCAGTAGATTTAACCGCATAAAGCAATTATGTTTTGTGATGCTAAGTTTGTTGACAAGTTTCTTTGGATCTTTTACGATGGATTTGTGTGCTGCTGCTATTCAAGAACTTGGTTCAGTTCTTTGTCCTTTCATTGTCTCGTTCATAACTTCAGTGAGGTAACTACTGTGATGTTATGGTTCTGGTTTCCCTCGTTATATCAGTAATATGCTTGAAGATTAGTGAAGTTAGCTATACAACTATTGTCTAGCATCTATATCGTTTGAGCAAAAATAAATGAATCAATGCGTTCAAATTCAAATAAGCATTTGTCTAATAAGAAATCACTACTAAGCTAACAATTAAATTAAGACTAAAGTCATTTCATATCTGTAATTTTGATATTTATGGAATTTCTTCATGCTAATATTTTTATTTCTGCTAAGATTTAAATGATTTATAATAAATTTAATCTAACTAAATTAAAGGATGATAGTAAAGAAGTGGTTCATCAGTAGCACTTTGAAAGCTCCGTCCCTCCCCTGTTTTAATTCTCAACGGACCTCTCAAAGCGTTATACAAACCCAAACACTGCATCTTTAAAACCCGCAATAGCTTCCACATTATTCACATCTTTCATCTATCAATATCCTTTTTCTTCATTGTATCTCTATAAAAAATGCAATCCTCCTTCTTCATTCATCACTTTAAGCATTCATCACATTAAATCAGACCTATACCTCATTAATTCAATTAAAACTAGAATTTCAAATTTTAATCATAAATAGATTATTATATTTAAAATATTCATTAAAAATAATTCAGAGCTTATTTGAGGTAGAACTAAGAACTACATTTACTCAAAGTGATCCAGAGAATATGAAAAAAAATATCAAACATGTGATTTGAGGAAAAAAAATTACTTACTTTCTCCAAAGGAGATTCCTAGATCTTTCTTATCGTCCGCCTCAAATGTGGTTAGTGGATCGGGGAAGTGCAAATGGGATAAATCGATCTAGTGGCAGGAAGTAAACAAAAAAATATGGCTTCGCAGTTGGTGCGCATGAACTGGCTTTCTATATGGAACTGGAGAAAGACCCAACCATATATAGCCTTGAGAAAAAGGGGTTCTTCCGAATAAACAAAAAAAAATGCATAAAAAATATGTAGCAACAAAACGGAAAGTGGTGTTGTCGTTTTAATGAAAATCCTTGCATATATAGCACCAAATGGAAAGTGGCACTGTCGTTTGATGAAAATACTTGGTAGATTTTGAAAAATTAAGACAGAAGAAAAGACTCCCACAATGCCCACATGAACAGCTTAAAATATAATAAATTTGAATTTAATTTACTTATAAATTTAAATTTTGTACTCTCTCTATTAGACATGCAATTGAATCAAGCCAATCGATACATTATTAGACTTAATGTGGAACTACATTATTAGAACTACATTGAATCTCATTTATTAATGTGGAACTTGACTTGATGGCAATATACTTGACATACTTGAGATCAACTTGACTCAATCACTATGTAAAAAGAATAAAATAAAATTAAAACTAATTCGAACCTTGTGTTTTAAGATCAAACTTGGCTCAACCATACACTCAACTTCGTTTTAGTATGACTCTACTAATATATAAAGAGTAAAATATTAAAAATAACAAAAGATAAATTAAGCTCGCGATCTCATTTAGCTGAATAGTATAAAGCTCAAGCTTGACTTATTAAGCTATACAAGTAACTCGATATCGAATTATTTGAACATCAAGTCAATCTTAAGTATTTTTAAGTCTATTCCGAATAGGTTTTCAATTACCTTATCATATGTACCAAAATTTGTAGTCAACTTTCAAGGTAAATAAAGTTCAACTCACAAGACTCATGAAGTGAGTCATTAATATACTCATGAGATAATTCATAAATATTAATGAATTTTTACTAATATGTATATGTATATATATTGTAAATTTATAATTTATATTTATTGAGCTTGTTTAGACTCAATTAATTTTTTTGTGCTCACAAAATATAAATAAATATTGAAATTTTGGACTAATTAAATATTAAGTTCTTAGACTTATTAGTCATAATTATTGAGATATATCACTTTGACTAGTTAAAAATTCTTGCTCTTTATTTTATAGTAAATTATTTTAAATAAAAAAAATCAATTTTAATTTCCTTCTATTTATCCAAAATTTCTAAGTTTGATTTCCTTCTATTTATCCATAATTTTTTTAATTAATGATATCTATCCATAGTTAACATCAAATTAGGACTCTAATATAGATAGACATTCGACATCAATTAACTTAATTCTCTAACCAAAATTAAGAGTATTTTAACATCAACATCAGTTATTCTAAACTCAATTTTTTATTAGATATATATTAAATACTTTCAATTTTAAAGTGGTAATATATCATATATTTTTAAGTTTTCAAATATATATATATAGTTTTTCATTTCAATCTCTTAATTATAAACTGAATAAATTTCCATGGAGATTTCATATAGAAGTGGATTTTCTAGCTCTGAAAAATCAAAAAGTTCAACCCACATATAACTCCAATTTATGGAATTCAATATATATATATATATATATATATATATATATATATATATATATATATATATATATATATATATATATATATATATATATATATATATATATATATATATATTAGTCCAGTGAGTAGTGAAATTATTTTAGGTTTTTAACTTTTATAATTAAAAACTAAGTCAAAAGGTACGACAAAGCATGATCATTTTAAAATTTTTTATTTTTCATGTTTTCTCCTTCTGAAATATTATATATATGCTTGTGTCTGTATTAAAAAAAAAAGATTAAATTTTATTTGATTCGAAAATGTTTAAATTAATTCATTTGAATTTTCATTTCAGTTTTTATAGAATTTAGACGAATAAAAAATTATCAGATTTCCATACTAATAATTATAATTATTTTAATTAGGATTCTCATTTCTTATGTGGGATTTTTATTGCTATGTTCTTGTTTATGCATTTCTTGTCAAAAAAAAAAAATTTCTTACCCAAGATATCATTCTTCCAGTAAAAGGAAATCGATTAAGCTACAATTGATTGTCAATTATTTGCCGATTTGTACTTTTAAAATTGGAAAAATAAATTAATTATCTGAATATAAATATTGTAATTGATTCAATTCAATAATCAACATCAGTTTAAAAAGTAGTCAATAGTTAATAAATACTGAACAATAAATTCAGTATAATAATTTTATATTCAGAATAGATAATTAAAATTAAAAAACCACGGAGATTTATTCCTCAAAAAGAAAAAAATAATAAAAAGGGAAAAATCACTTATTTTTTCAATTACTCAAAAAAAATTGTTAAGGAGTTTATTTTTTAAATTGGGAATTGGAAATTAAGGAAAACTTCTAATGTTAGTGAGACTAATTAAACTTGACATCTACTTTCAAACAGTCTCAGTTTTACAGTTGATAAACATTGAGAGAAAATGAGAGTAAATTTTCTCATTTATTAAGCATAAAATGAAGTTTATACAACTCTAACCAATAAAAAACAATACACGTGTCTCAGCTTAACTCACTAAACAAACTAAAAAACAACTCTAAACTCAATTTTTTATTAGATATATATTGACGCCTCCTTCCCTAACAGAACCTTAAAATATATATATATATTTATTTATTTATTTGGGAGGGAAATCAAAAAGAAAAAAATTCATGATTCCCTCCAATTTTCAATAACCCACTAAAACCTCTATCTCTTTTAACGTGGGTTAATCTCCAAATTCTCTTAACAACCTCAAAAATTCTCTTTACAGTCTTCTTCAAGTTTGATACATTAATTGCTCAATCTCCTTCTTCATTGAAAGTCAGTTAAGGTATGTTAATTGATCTTATTTCTATAGATTTTCTTAATTTCTATGAACTCAATCAATATTTTTGCTATTGATGTTATTTTATAGTCATCTTTTAAAATTTGTTTTTGAAAATACTTAATGCAATTGTCATACTTTTTAATTGATTTATAGCAGAAAATTTAAAACCATACATGAAAATAAAAATAAAAAAACTTGATTCTGAGATCTAAGCACAATTAAAATAGCCACCTGAAACTTGTTGAGAGAAGATTTGCGAATGAAACTTGATTTCAACAGAATATATAACATAATAAATTGGTTGTTTATGTTAGAGGAAGAATAAATGACAACAGTACATCAATCCAGAAATCCTATTTAAAAAAGGCCAACTAATAGGAAATATTGTTTATGAAATTTCCAATGAGAAATCTTGGCTGAGGGAATCCAACACATCATATAAAAATTAAAATTTAAGGACTTAATTTATTTCAGCTCCAATATAAAATTATTGACATGCACTTATTAATTCATATAAAAATTAAGAGCATTTGCATGCAATTTTTTTGTCTTTATCAAGGTGGCTTTATTATTTACATGCACTAGTAAAAACAAAACATCAATATCACATTTGAAAGAAAACTTTGAAATTTTTTTTATCCATTTACAAATTAGGAGGCAGTACCTTAAGTGTATTTTTTATTTATTTATTGAAAGCACATGTTCTTAAAATGTTAAAAGCAATTGGAGTGCATACAATAATATTATTATTATTTTATTTTTACAGGATTTTTAAATTTGCTCTTTTATAAAGATTCTTCGTCTCTATCAGTGATAAATTTTTGAGGAATTGAATGTTTTATGACTTTGTTTCCACTTTGATTTTCTTTGTTTGATTTTAGTACTATAGAAATATGCCTAGGTATGGAGGTTTAGGACGAAGAAAAGAAAAAGAAAAAGAAAAAGAAAAAAATAAAAATAACAAGGAGAACAATGTTGCAAAAGAAGCTTCACTTGAAGTAAGTCTTCATTCACATCCATTTGAATCTCAGCACACAAATAGCTCGAATGAATCCGGTAATCGTTATTCTCTCACAATTCTAATCTATTTTAATTAAATGTTGCAATTTAATTAAAATTTTTTGATATAGATTTTATATTTTAATTTTCATTATTATATTATAGCACTCATTAGTTCTGTTAGTTGCAGGAGGAATTACAGACAATTTGAATATGAAAACTTTTAGGTGCCACTATGGAGGTTACTTTACATTTTCACATGGTAAAGTGTATGAAAATGGAAAAGTGAAAGTGGAAAATATTGACATTGACTATGTGTCATATTTTGATGTGTTGGCCACTTTAAAAAAAGAATGTGGATTTGACATTATAAGAGGTGACAAATTTTATTATCTAAATCCATCAAGTACTCTTAATAATTTTGATGCATTGGTACAAGTTCATGATGATGGAGATGTATATAAAATGCTTCATAGTTATGAAAAGTTTGGTTCCAAGCCTATTGACATATATACTCTATTGGACAAATATGATATCCAACCTAATAGTGCCCATGAGGATTTTAGAAATAATGATATAGGGATAATGAGTGATGAGAATGTTGAGGAGCAAGAGGTTGAGAAGAATGAGTCAGGTTTGTCTTTTCTAACTTATTTTGTGATATCCATTTTAGGTAATCTCATAATATATTTAATAATGACCTTTTATTTTATTTTCTTAATTTAATAGCTTCAAACAATGTGAAGAGAAAGACAAGAGGACCTACACGTTGCATGAGACTTATTGCATTAGAGAGTGGACAAAAGCTTTCAGTAGAATTCGATGAGGACCATCAACCTGTTGGTGATAATTCCACAGATTTTGTTTGGTTCTTAGGACAAACCGTTCGCAATCGATCATGTTCCCCTTTGCAAGTCAAGCAATGGAAAGATATTGGACAAGATTCTATTGAGCATATGTGGAATATTGTGCAGGTAAGTTAAAAAATAATAAAATTTAAATTTAGTTTTTTAGTTTATTTACATTATCCTTATTTTTCTTGCAATTTACCTATACACGCACTTGTTTTGAATATTCTAACATGTCTCCTACATTAAGCAAGGAGCCTATTCTCTCTATTATTTTGTCTCCCTTTTCTATTTTTAACTATTTCTTTCTTATTGTATCTTGATTATTTATTTTAGGAAAAATTCACATTTGAGATTCTAGATGGGAGAAAGGAAGCTATTATGGGTCATATGAATGCTTTGTATCGATATTATAGGCACAAAATGAAGAGAAAATATTTTGACACAAAAACAACCTATCAGAATCGCATTAAGAATAAGCCTAAAAATGTCAATGTGAATGACTGGAAGTACTTGGTCAATTTTTGGAGTGAGAAAACATTTCAGGTTAGTAAAATTTTAATTGGTTAATTTATTTATTTTTAATATAAATAATTGATATTTATTAAATTCTTTGCCTATTAAAATAATAACAAAGTTATGTTTTTTTATCATTTTGTAGGAGAAAAGTATGAAAAATCAACAAAATAACCATAAACGCTCCATGCCTCCATATAAAGGAACTAAAAGTTTTGCTCGGTTAAGACACCAAATGGTAAGCATTGAAATCATTCTCTCTCTACTTTTTTTTTTATTTTCTTGGTTAAGGGTTGTTGTGCTTCATTTTCACTACTGTATATCTTAATTTAGTTTTGGGATTTAAAAATTCTTTAAGGCAAGAGTTAATTGGCTTGTGCATTTAATTTATGAATATTTTAGTAATCAAAATTTTAACTGTAATTTATATAATTTTATGGTCCATATTCTAATAATTTAATGTTATTTTTTTATAAAAAAAATATATGTAACTTTATTGTTTGGATTAATAGAAAAAAGAAAATGGAAAGGAGCCTTCCCGTCTTGAAGTTTGGGTTGAATCACGAAAGAGAAAGAATGGAAAAGAAGTTGATCATTCTTCTCAAAATGCCATTGTAAGTTTTAGTTGTAGTTTTTTTTATTTAAAATGAAAAAGTATATGAATGACATATCTAACTAAATAATTATAATTATATCAGGATCACTTTGATCAATTAAAAAAACAACGAGAAGAAGGACAAATAGCAATGAATGATGATCAAATATTCCGTGAGGTGCTTGGACCAGAAAAAAATGGTTATCTAAGAGCTTATGGACCTGGAAAAAGCATAACCGAATATTTTGGAGTTAGACAAAGTAAGTTTGAGCTTATGAAACAAGTTGAAGCAGCTAGAAAAGAAACAAGTGAGCAAGTTGAACTGACGAAAAAAGAAGCAAATGAACGAGTTGAAGAAATTAAAAATCAAATGGAAAAACAAATGGACGAAAAAATTGCAGAGATGAATAGACAGTGGGAAGAAAGATTTAAAATAATATTTGCTAGCCAAGTTCAGCATAGCTCAATAAATAACCAAGTCTCTAGCACTTGAATAGTAAGTTGTAATATGTTCTTATTTATTACTTTCTTTTATTAGTAGAGTAAAATAGTCATAAAATATATGTCCTTATAAAAGTCTTTTTTTTTTACAGGTTATGAAGATGGACAACGAAACATATCATGACACAAAATGCATTTTTAGTTTTTATTTTATATTTCATGAAACAATTGGCAAATGTGACTATTTGAATTTTTTTCAATTTATTGTGAAGAACATTTTTATATTTTATTTTCTTGACAATTTGCAATGTATTGAAGTTTCTTAACGCTTATTCTCTTTTTTTTCATTCTATTATGATTTCTTTTAATTTATTTTATTTTCAGAATTAAATAAATAATTTGTCATTCCTTTAGGGTCACATGTCACTATATATTAAATCTTTTTGTCACACAAATGCTAGTTTTAGCTACAAATTCAATATATTGTGTGACTAAATATTAAAAGCTAAAAGTTGATTCTTGCCACAAATTTTATTTCATTCAAAGCTAAAAATATTAATACATTAGACATAAAATTATTTTTTGTGTGACTAAAGTTAAATTTAATTGCTATGAACACCTTTTATTTAGCTACGATGTAATAGTCGTAGCAAGTGAACATAATTTTTAGTCATGATTTTGTTAATTTATAGCTAAAGTATTAATATTTTTGCCACAGTATATATATATGTGGCAAGTACATTAAACTTTTTGCTACAGATTCATTATATCATAATTAAAATGTATGATATAGTTATGCATATTTATATACTGTAGCTAATAAAATTAATTATTTGCTATAAATCTATAATTTTGTAACAAAATATTCTAAACTTTTAGCCATAAAAAATTTCTCATAGCAAGAATTCTTCATGTTTAGCCATAGAATTAATAAACTATGTGGCTAACTTTTGGCTACGCCATTTCTTGTTATGATAAAATGCATTGTGGCTAAAGTGTTTAGCCACAAAATTTTTCATGTTTAGCTACGAATCATTCCATGACTATAGAGGCAAAATGTTGTAGTGTTTATTATTTTCATATAACATTATATTTTTCTATTAGGATTCTACTTGTTATTTATACAAATATATATTATTATTAATAATAATATATTTGAGCTTTTGAATTACATCAGGCAGCATAACTGTACTAATTAATTTCTTTATCCCATCCATATATTTAGTTTTATGTTTGCTTCCCCCTCCACAAAAAAAAAAAAGAAAGAAAGGTAATTGTAATTATACAAGTATTTTTTTTTTTGCATAAATAAGATTTATGCATTTATTTATTGATACGATCGAGCTAATAATATACTAATGGATACATTAAAAAATAATTATTTTTATTTTATAAATACAAAATTGAATATGAAAATTATTTTTTTCTTTTACACTAATACATTTTTGCAATAAACATAAGGCACTTTAACCAAAGAAAAAAAAAAGAAGATAATTATTGTTTGTGATACAAATAAAAGAGAGCCCTACAATCCTAAGGGGGAGTACAAAGAGGGAGAGAACAGTTTACAGAGTCTCTCTTAGATCGATAAAATGGTATTGTTATATTTCAACATGCTTAACAATAATGGCAAAAGGTGTTTGACAAAAGGTCTTCAGCTCTCTCTGGCTATCTGTAAAAAGGGAATCGGCAGTGCCCACTCAAAGCTAATTCTGTTTTCAAAAATAGTTAAAAGCAACTTTGGGACAGCACCCACTTCCACTATTATATATATACAAGGAATGAAGAAGACGTGCACTAAATGTCAAGTTCCAAGAAAAAATAGAGAATTAAAAGTCAAAAAAGCAATTTCTTGTAGTCAACATCTTGCATTCTATTCAATTACCCTCATTTTATGTGTTGTCTCCCATCAATGGAAGTGTAATATTCTGGTTTCTATTTTAATTGGGAGATCCAAATTGTTCATGAATTTACTGTAAATTAACAGTTGAACATTAATTAGGTTGAAAAGTTATTTTGAGAGCAATTTTGTTAATCCCCAACAGTATCAAATCTGCTTTATAAAGTTAGATATAATGTGAAGGCAGCACATAGATTGGTTGAAATAATTGACCACATAACACAAAGTGAAAAGTGAAAGAAATCAAACCCCTTAAGGCTCAACTCTAACAAGGCCGATTCCAATTTCCATCCAACACAGTACTTGCTAGTGACTTCAACTGCTGCACATGACCAGTTTTTGTTTGCATGCTCCACTTAACAAATAACCTAATCCATATTGCCATATTGGTATTGGTGGATACGAAGCATAGACAATGAAGTTTTACTAATTTTGGACTATGTGCACCCACATGAAGTCCCTCCACCGATAACTATAATTGACTTGTTTCAATGATCCAAAAAACTAAAATAAAAAGGTCCCATTTTGACATGCAATGTTGAAAGATGAACAATTTTGATTCTTTAAAATAATACTTCAATTATCACCAATAATAACAAAAATATATGTATTACGGCCGACAAATAAAATCAAATTCGACGAGATAATTCAAATAATTAAGGTAAAGTGCAACAATATTATGAATCTAATTGTCAAATTTTTTTACCTTATCTCAACTATTTGTCATTAATTAGTGAGAGTGCAATTTCTTGGTATCACAAAATCCTCAAGTACTGCTCATAACTCGGACAAAATCAAGAACTTAACAGTTAATAGGTCAAAATACAATTCAAAAAGACAATTCAAGAGCTTAATTGGTATTACAATTTGGCTCAAAATAATAACAGTTATTGTTTTACAAGATGGATATTAGTTGATGAAAATATTTTCAAATGTGTCAGATTTGCTCTTATATATTAATTTTCTAAAATTGTTAATATTTAATTCGATTTTTTTTTGTCAATTCAGTATTCAACATTATCAAATTGGTTCGATCCGAAACTAATATATAATAGAATCTCCAAGTCAGCAGACGAGAGTATCCTTACCTTCCCAACAACTCATTTTTTAGTCAGCAATTTGATATGTTTAGGAATGAGCAAATTGTCAAACCTAAAATGACCGAACAATTCATGAAACCCTCTACAAATCAACCCAACTAGATCCGAATTATATTAAAAAAAAAAAAAAGAATCATCTTGATCAATCAATGAATTCTTGAGTCAATTATAAAGGAAATTGTTAAACCAATCTAAACTCGAACATTGAATTAGGTAATCGGAGCAACACGACCTGAACTCATTGGTTTAGATCGGATTGATTTGGTTTAGTAAGGTCAGTTTGATTTCGCTTAACCCTAGATATGCCATGTCAAGCCACTAATTAGTTAAAACTTCTGCATTTTTTTCCCTTTTCTAATCTTTTTGTTGAAAATTTCGATTTTATTTTATTATTTTGAGATAAATTTGTCATTTATTTTAGTCAAAAAATTAATGGGCGAAGTTCATTTATTTTAATTAATGAAATGTTGGACTTCATATAAGCAAATATTTTGCTTAAAATTAGCCAAAAGAAAATGTTTATCTGCTTGAAAAATTCATTATTAAATCACTGAATCATAATAAAATAATTCTGTAATGTTAAGGGACACAAAAAAAATCAAATTTGAAAAGAGTATAGAGACATGTTTTACGATTAATCATTTTCTTCAAAATAATCAAGTGCTGTATATTTAGATGACTTCATATAAGCAAAAATTTTGTATTTAATTTAGTGGCATCGACTGTTGATGATAATGATGTTTGAGCATTTGAAAGTGGGAACTGTAATTCATATTAGGCATTTTGAGAAGTGGAGAAATGGTAGAAGTGGAGCACCCACTTTTAAGTATGGCATAATTTTTTTTCTCTGAGACATCAAATCTCAAGATTTCATGATCTTGAAACCCATGCAAAGAAGAAATATTACCTTCCAGAAGAGAAAAATTTTCAAGAATTCGAATTGCAATTTGAGGAGACATTTAAGAAATTATGGGAAACAACTGGGAGAGCTACACATTACATATAATTATCAAAGGAAAGAAGAAAGAAGAAGAAAATGTTGCTGGAAAAAAAGTTAAAAAGAAGACAAAACTTAAATACGAGGCGTAACAATTCGATAAAAGTTGCAGACAGAAAAGCCAAAGAAGCCAATTGGCGCCCGGGAGGCTCGAGGGGGTGAGAGACTCATTTGCGGGGTGAACAGCCGAGATTCCATTTGGGCCGTTCGATGGATTTGTAGGCACTCTTTTTTTATTTTTTTATTTTTTAAACAACTTTTGCTTTTTGTTTAAATTCGTAATTATCACACTTGACGCCGTTTGTTGGTACCGTTAGTTAATTTTCTTTTTTCTTTTCTATAAAAAAATATAAATAAATTAAGGACTTTTTCTTATACTTAACAATTTGAAACTGTGAGCTAATGCTTTGTTTTCCCTTTTTTTTTTTTTTTTTTTTTATGGGGGACAGCCCTGGGGACCCCACTGTCATGTATCCTTCTGGCTGAGCCGACGAAGAAAATAATACAGTGGGGTCTACCGCTTTTCTCGATCATCGGAAACTAATTGGATTATTTGTTTTAAGTTTTAAATCACTACAATCAAATAATTTTTTTTATATCCGTTCTGAGCGAAAAAAAGAAGAAAATTTTTAAAAGTATTTTAAAAAAAATCCTTATAACATTTCTCAGTTTTAGTTTATTTTTAGAATACATCGTGTCGATGCTTGAGATTGAGGATTTAAAATTTTTCAAACATAGCACAGTCCTTAAAATTATGTCAGGCAGTCATCATAAAAAGGAATTGAGTGGGGTGAAAATAAATAAATAAACCAAAAGAGGGGTTTGGGGTGTGAGAGGGAGGGCATAGAAATTGTGCAAGGGCCCACGTGAAAGTGCAATATTTTCAACTCAAAAATAAAAGAAAAGAAAGTGAAAAAATAATTAAAAAAAAGATTGTATTTCTCCCCAAAATAAGGTTAAACTCAATTATCATTTTATTAGTATAATATATCTTTTTTTTTTTTGCAAATATAAGTATTTCGAAGCCCATTAAGTCTATAAACCTTAAGTTAAGCATTTTATTTTTAGATATTTTTCAACCTTCACTTTCTAAATAATTTTATAAAATGAGAGGAAAATCTGAAAGACACATGTAAAATAGGGTGTTCGGTTAAGGGTCAGTGAGTGTCACATAAGCTTCCAAACCAGCCCAGAAGGGCCACAGCTTCCAAGTTCCCAAACCTCATCCCCCCATGCATCAATCATCCTTCATGTGATATTTCCTCACATGCCATCCCATACACCACATCCACGTTGTCACCAAGCATGAATGACAAGTGGCAACCGAAACTCCATTATTCCCCGTCCCAGCCCAAGAATAATACTTATCCTCACGGCCAAACAGACCCAGTAAATTTTGGATCTCCACCTAACTTCATTAATTGCTAGCTCTGGTTATTCACTGCACCCGTGCAGCCGTAAGCAAAACTAAATACAAAGTTAAAATTCAGTGTTGCTGCTTCTCCTTAATGAACTCTGCTTACAAGACTTACTTATAGAGGAAAAACCCTGTACTATTTATAAAAAACAAAATATTATACAAGCCCAAGAAAATAGAGAAGTGAAAAAAAAAATTTGGGGCCTTTACATCATCCATCACTGTCTCTGATTAGACAGATGTATGGAGTTCCTGATGATAATGACCCCACTCCATAAGAATTCAAGATCATCCATGTGAAAAATCCAAATCCAATACATGATGGGGGGGATTCTTGGTTCTTTTGATGCCCTTTTAGCTGATATGATATGACTTTGCTAGATATTAGAATTGGGTAGCCACCCTTGGATACTTGCTTACAATAATGAATAATCACTTGTATTAAATAATAAAAACCCTGGTGAGAGCAGTATTAGAGTAAGTGGGACTGTAGGGGAGTGTTCCTGTGGAAATAGGCAAAATCCAACCCAATAATAATGAGTGTTGGGTTTTTAATAATTTAGTTTGCGTTTATGGTAGGGTCATATTATACCCATATAACCAAACACGCCTTTAAAGAATTTGGTGGGTCCAATCTTCCAATATAATTAGAGTATGACCCATATTTTTCACAAGTGGTAATGATAATACTCAAACATTGAATGGAGAGGATATTGATTAAATATTGTAATAACTAGAGACTAAACAAGAAAAATGGAGGATAATTAATTGGCAGTGAAATGGGCAGAGAGATGGGCTTTTGTAGCTCCATTCCCTTTTCTTTTTTCTTATTTTTTGTTTTGCAACATATAAACACATATAAACATTGACCACTAAGGAAAAAAAAAAGGCCCACTACTACTAAAACTTTTAATATATAAATCTATAAATACTTGCCTACGATAATTTAAAAGCCCTAATTATAACTTAAGGAGCCAGAAAAAGAAAAAAAAGATGAAAATTAAACTAACAAAAGCCCATTTCCATGTATATTATGGCACCATCAAACTTATAGTTCCTTCGACTATGAACTGAACCACCACAAGCTAAGCAAAGTAACCCACAGCAGCAGCAGTAAAAAGGTGAAATGCAAAAATTTCAACTTCACATCACATTGCAACTTGAGGTGTTTTCATCACTGAAGAAGTTGGTATACGGGTCTGAACCTGGATATGGTGGCGGGTACGGGTATGGGTATGGAGGCACATAATTAACTGCTGGTGGGGGTCTAGCATACATCAAGGGTTGGAACCTCTCATTCCCCATTGCCCTTTGTTGGTTCATTATTGCTTGCAAGTACTGCTGTTGTTGCTGCTGCTGCTGCTGCTGCTGCTGGTATGGATTTCCTGGCATGAGATCCGGCCCCGCTCCTTGAAAATATCCATTTGGGCCGGCACCGCCGCCTCCGCCATTCATGGCGGCAGCAGCTGGTAGACCTTGGACTGCTGGGATATTACCCATTTGACCCATGGACATGTTACCCATTTGACCCATGGGTAAGTTGAGATTTCCCATCTGACCCATATTACCATGGGGTCCACCCATGTTACGGAGCGCATCATTCACAGCAGCAGCAGCACCACCATTATTTCCCTTATTGCCTCCATTCATCGGCATGTTATTACCATTTCCAACGCCGTTTCCGTTGTTCCCATTCTTGTTATTACCACCACCACCACCACCACCACCGTTCTTACCATCTTGAGACTTTCCACCACCGTTTTTGCCACCTTGATTTTGATTTCCTCCATTGTTACCTCCACCTTTTTTACCACCAGAATTCATTTGCACAGGCACAGCTCCATTACCATTGCCGCCGGCACCGCCACCTTTCTTGGCATTGGCATTGGCGGCGGCGGCGGCGGCGGCAGCATTGGTAGCGGCCTTCTGGGCATTAATGAGCTGAGGATGCATACCATTCATCATCATATTTGCATTACCCATGGCGGGTTTCATCTTATTAAGAGGATGTTGAGGATCATCCATCTCATCTTCAAAATCATCATCATCATCATAATCATCGTCATCAAACTCATCCAAGTCATCACTTAAATCATCGTCTTCGGGTTGAGCAAACTTGACAGCCTTTTGGTTGGGGTGGCTGTTGGGCATTTTCATGTCTTTAAATTGAGCCTGCATCTTATTCATATCTTGAAGTGCTTTCAGATTCTGTTGTTGAAGCAGCTGCTGCATCTGCTGTTGCAATTGCTGGTTCTGATTTTGTTGGCCACCTTTGAGCTGCGGCTGATTGTTATTGTTACTGCCACCTTTTTGGCCTTTGTTGTTGTTGCCACCCTTGCCATTATCAATTGGCATGTTCTTGAACTGGTTCTGGTTGTTGTTGGGTTTTTGGGCACCCCATAGCTCAGCATGTTTGCCAGATTTTGCAAGCTTCTTTATCAGTACTGCTGGGTCTACATTACCAGATACTGTCACCTTCCCTTGATCTGCATCTATACTGGTTGTGAAAACCCCTTCAAAAATTAACAAAACGAAAAAAATCAACAAACCACAAATCAAAATCAAACAAGATTTGATTTTTATTGAATACTAGACTTGAGGGGAGTAAAAGATACCATCAATTTTCTGCAAGATTTTTTTCACTTTCTGCTTACACCCATCACAGTGTATGTTCACTTTTAGAACACAAGTCTGCATGCACAACCAACCCAATGAACCTCAACAATGAACTCAGATAACTAAACGAAAGGGAAAAAAAAAAGAAAAAAAAAACGAAGCTGATATAAACTACTAAAAAAAAAAAGAAAGAAAAAAACAAAGGAAACAGAAGGGGTACCTGGATCTTCAAGAACTCTTCTTTACTCATATCTTCAACTCAAAATGAAACAAACACAAGGGTCCAATAATAGAAAGAGGAAAAAAAAAGAAAAAAAAGAGGGCGACTAATAGATCTGAGAAAGAAAATAAAAGCTGCTAATACAAGATAAGATTTATATATAAATAAATATATATTACAAGAAACTCAACAATGGGGTCTCTTCTCTTCTTTCTTTCAGTCACCAAGAAAAACAAAGAGAGAACAAATGTGTTTCAGTCTCTGAGCGGAGAAAGTTATAAGATAATACAACAAGAAGAAGATCAAGAAAAACAAGAACAAGACTCAGCCTTGATAGAGAAATCAAGCAATTCCAAGCCCGTAGACATACATTTAGTTTTTTCCTGGACTCTGTTTCCTCTATTTCAGGGTGAGAGAGAGAGAGAGAGAGAGAGAAGGGAAGGGAAGAGTCAGAGAGAGAAGAAAAAATTAAAATAAAATAAAAGACTCAGTGCATAGAGCAGCAAAGCATCACTCTTTCTATAGGCTTGTTTATATTTTGCTGTTGGCTTAGCCAGTTAGAGCCATTTGTGTTGGCTTGAGTTTTCGTTTTCTTTTTATTTTTTATTTTTATAATTTCTTACCACAAAGAATGAGAGTAACTAATATAAAAATAATAAACCAAGGTAGAGTTGATCTTTTAATTGTATGCTCAGAGAGCAGATTTTCTCTACTAAAATTAGATGGGTACATTAAATAATGACAATTAATAAGAGGAGGGAGTTTGCAATTATTAATTGTATTTCTTGGACTATTACATATTGTATTTATTAAAAACGTTTTTAAAAAAATATATTTTTAAATTTTGAAAACTATTTTTAAAAAAACAGATAAATATATATTTTTTCTAAAAATATATTTAAGAAAAATAATTTATAAAAAATTAAAAAAATCAATCAAAAAAATTCTAAATATATTTTTTAAATATCTATCAATAATACCAAATTATGGGTGGACCTATGTATCTACATTACATTACCAATGCATTCTCTTTACATTTTTATCTTTTAGGGATTGGTTGCTTATTCAGTACCCTAAGCCCACATTCATTATTAGCTACTTTTGTTCTTGTGAAAATATTCTTCCCTCCCTTTCATTGCTATTTTCATGTTAATATATACATATATAAACAAAGTCCCATCAATTATTTTATATTCATTTTCTAGAATTTTTTCAATATAAAAAAATTAAAATTCTCATTAATATTGTTCAATTTTTTTAACCATTTAATAAGCCACATTTACTTTAGATAAATCTATTAAGAAAATAAAATACTATTTTCAAAATTTTAAATATATTTTATAATCAACATTCAAATTCGAAATCTCTAATTGAAAGATAATGAACTCTTAGATGAAATAATTTTTTAACTTTTAAAAGTCGAGTAAAATTGAATGAGAATAATATCACATTTAAGAAAATATATAGTTATGGCAATTGTTGTCAAGAGAGATCATATATTCAAAAAGCCAATTGGAAGGGATCATTTGAAAGAATTACAAAGAAGCTAAAAGACGAGTATAAAACGTCCTAAATAAACAAAGGTCAAATCGCTAACTTCCGATATTGACTTGTTTTCTAAAACAAAGGAACAATGGCACATGTAGCTAATTAGGGCAACATGGATATACGTAAATTATCTATGAAGTTGCTAAGTGTTAAGTTCTTATCTGACTGAATGACTCCATCATGGGAAACTCTGCCTACTGATCTCTAATTCAATTATGATTTTTTTTTTCTTGGAAGGATGTATACTTTGTCTGAAATAATACAATAGACCAAATTAATATTCATGCAACTTTTCTTTTATAATGTTCAATGGAAATGAATTGATTGCTTTATGTTATTTTCTTTTAATTAACCATGGGACACACTATCAGTTTATTTTCTCATACCATGCTAATTCTATTTTTTTATTCAATCGACGGACCATAATGTATTAAGGTCTATTTTGTATTGTATTTGGCGAAAATATTTCTGGAAAAAAAATTTATTTTTAAATTTTTTAAAATTAAAAAACTGCTTTTATATATAAACAAGTAAATAGACATTTTTTTCCAAAACAGATTTGAAAAAAACAGTTTATAAAAAATTTAAAAAATCAGTCAATTAAATCAAAAAAATTTTAAATTTACTTTGTAAACACCTAACCTAATAATAATTCCAAACACTTATTAAATCAATTTGTAAAGTTATGTATATATATATATATAGTCACAAGCAATGCGTGGTTTTTACTAATTATTTAAATAAAATAATAAAATTTTAATTGTGTATATTTTATGTTTATTAAATAAGATAAATTGATAAAAATAATAAAAATAAATATAAAGATTATTTTTTATTATTTAATTTAATTGTTTTTTGCATTATTTTATATACCAAAAAAAAAACGTAAAATTATGATTTCCTTTAAATAATTTTAGTTTAGATTAGATTAAATTACAGGTATTGTAGTATTTTATTAAAATTCAAATTCTAAAATTTTACAAATTTTTTTAACAACAAAATATATGATTTTTTAAAACCCTTTTTTTAAAATTTTAAATTCAAATGATTATATGAAAGAAAATTATCTGTGACAACTAGGAAATTATTGGACCTGATGATATTCTTCACAATTCTAAGAGTATAATAAAAATAAATAAAAAATATAATATTGTGTGATATATAATGTTAACATCACACTAATATATACACAATTATTATATCTTGAAAATAGTGTTAAAACCTATTAAAAAAAGAAAATAATAAATAAATTACATTATCTTTAATTACGAATCTGTTTTGAAAATTTGAAAACCTAGTAAAGTGAAAGACACTAAAAACTGATTGTTTAATGAACTGACACTATATTTTTATTATTATATATATAGTAAAAATAGATATCCTAATTGTACTATTTAGTACTAATATTTTATCAAAATTATGTATATGTAAATCATGTTAGAATTAAAATTGTAAATAAGATTTTATCAAGATAAAAATTAGATATTTATTATAATATTACAATCTTTTATTACAACTCAACTATTAATTTTATTTTTAAAAAATCTAAAAAAATAAGAATATGTGACTCCTTGGAACTAAACTTTTACATCTTTAATTCAAAATTTTAAAAAATTAAAATTTTAAAATTTTACAATCTGATTAATTAAAATACTCTCTCTTTGTTTTAGTGTGTGTATGTGTGTTTAAGCTAAAAGTTTAAACCATAATTTCTTCCACCTAATATTCACTTGACAAAAAAAAAGCACCAATGTAATCAATGAATCAACCCTTTAGTTGGCTTATGCATAATTAGATTCTCTTGATTAATAATGACATTAGCTGCAAAAATATTTTTAAGAATCAACTAAATTAATTAGAAGTGTTCCAATATTAATTACTTTGCTTATATACTAATTTATCTTTAGTTTAATTCATAAATAAATTGATAAAATTTTATTTTATTATATATACGCTATCTCTAGAAATTAGGTGGTAATGCCTTAAATAGAATTTGCTCCAATTGAAAAAAGAAAAAGAAAAAGTGCTATCTTTGTTTATTTTCTTACCATTTAAATGAAGATTAACATATTGTTATTTAGGCCAAAAAAATGATGACTTTATCAAAGAAGTTATTTGAGTAAAAGAAAAAGGCTTTGGGTTTAAATTTTTATCCTTTTTTATTTTTATTTTTTACTTTTAAGAGCAATTAGGTAAGAAAGCAATTAAAGAATAGGCTGAAAATGGACGTTTTGTAGGCCAAAATTTGTTTCAAATGTGATGCCTTCTTTTCTACGCAAATTATTGATATCTTTCTTAAAAGCCTAAACATTGATGAAACCAATTTGTGCCTCTGCCTTCTATTTTTTTCCATCTTTCCTTTCCTTTCTTTCGCTTTAGAGGAACTTACTTTACCTGTTCAAAGAGGCTTGAAAGGCGACAAATGACCTAAACCAAATGCCTTTCATGCACAAATTCCTTCACTTAACCCACAAATGGAAGTTTTACTAATTTAATTTGTCACTTTAATTAAGGTTTAGGTAGCCAACAAAAGCACCCATTAACATATTCAACCAGTAAACAAAAAATGAGGGATTTCCAATATAAATTTGTATTTGCTTTATTTTTCATGATACATATATGAGTAAAGAGGTGATGAGCATTGGTGGGTTTTATATTACTTGCTTTTTGTCTTGTATAGTTGTTAAGAGGAAAAAGTTGAGGCAACTAAGAGAAAAATTGCCATTTATGTTGTGAAAATCAAATGAGCACCCACATGGTGTGTGGATGGTCATTAATGAATGAGAGAAGATATAAGAAGTTACAAATTTTTGAGATAGCTAAGGGAAGGGAAGCCCACTTGTTTGGGGATGTAGATGGTATCATCACATGGTCCCCTATTATTGTAGCTCTGTATGTTCCTTTCCTAGTTTTCATTGGAAAGTAATAATAGACTCTCAGAAGTTTTGACTACAAAGGAAAGCCATTGATTCTTGCATCAGACTATGTCTTCTCCTCCCTTGCATATACTTTTTACTAATACAATACTCTAGTTCTCTTCAGTATATCAATTACATAAGTGCTATATTACTTCCAAATTCAAAAACTTCCAAACAATACGGTACAAGAATATAATAAAGATTGGCCTGTTCTAGAGGTCTACCTCATTGTTTTCCTTTCACATCAGGGATCTTCTTGATAAGGCTTTCTATAGGGAATATTTCAATATTATTGAAAAAAAAAAAAATTCCATCACTGTTATTTCCACTTAATGCACCATTGTACTTCCTCATTCTGATACTCAAATGCAATTCAAGTTTGCATGGAAATGGTAGCAGCAAGAGAAGTAAATAATATCTTCCATCAGGGAATGGAATTTACAGTTTTCTTCTTCTTGGTGAATCATGGTCTTCTATGTTCCTCTTGACATAGAAATTCTGATCTAACTTCCTTTATCCGAGCTTTATCTACATTTAAGCTCTCTGAAATATCTCACAAGTACATAACAGTATTAGCATGAGTAAAATGTTGCAATTCATGACTGTAAAAATTTCCCACAGCATATGCATGATAGGAAAGACTACTGCTGTCCAGAACCATAGAGCCCAATGAAATGACTCCATTCATTAATGGCTGACCATCGAGTAGTAGGGTTACTGTAGAGAGGATAAACAAAACTTAAAGAGTAAATTAAAAGAGGCAAGGGTTCTAGCAGCTACTGAGACATAATTCCAGTCCCAATGTGCTCAACAAAGCAAAGTTGATAAAACAAATGCACACAAAATTATGCAATTAAAGAGAAATCACTTGCATCTTTCACCGGCAAGGAATATGATGCAAAGGGTGACCAGAATTAGTGCACAACTTTTGCATTGTATCCTCATCCATCCAAAGTTAATATCAAATAAAGGTTTTGAAGATTCTCACCCCTTTAATGCTAACTTCTATAGCAAATATTCCCCATTCAGACTATCTTTTTGGTGGATAGCCTAAAGGAAAAGGGGTATTTGGTGTTACAATTTACCTTTCTTGTCTTTGGAATTTCCATGTCTATTCTTACCCACCAGAGAAAATCTCCATTTTACATGTGAATACATGGCCATAGTAACACAAATCAGAAACTCAATTAAACGGTAAAAGGTGCAAGGCATGGAATCCACAACAAAGAGGACGAGAGAATATAGATCAACAGGCAAATATTATATTACTTGCAAGGCTATCACATTGCTTGCGAACTTAAAACATGATATTGTAATGAGGAAAAAGATTATTCCTCCACCTTATAGGCATAATGCTACTTAACAAAAAGAGATACAAGCCATATGAATTAAGAATAACATGGTTCTTGAAAGATCTAGATGATCAAGGTAATGCAGATCTCCTTTTAGCCCCCCCAAAAAGGAAGATAATAAAGTTGTCTAGAGGCTGAATATTTATCATGATAGCTATTGTGTGCGGAAGATTAGATTTTTGTACAAAGTCACAAGAAACTTGAAAACTGATAGAGGAACAAAAATATACAAAATAATTAGCATACACATTCAGGGGACAAAGATACAGTTCAGGAAAAAAGAATTAACAACTTTACCATAAATCCAAATCGTTGTGAGGAAATGAATATCTTATTGATCACCAGTTATCTTGATCTCCATGAGTTCTTCAATTGGCTGACGGCATATTGGGCACTTATTTGATTGATGCCTCAATTCTTTTGCACACTCACTGCACATACACTGTAAAGATACAGCCATATTAGGTTTTAGAACAAAGCAAGAAGAGTATTAAAAGTGTGAGGTCAAGAGAAAAATATGATTTTCTAACTGTTATATGCAGTAATGATTGCTTCCAGTGAATCTGTAAATTTTTCAATATCAAGTTCTTAAAAAAAAACCAAAATTTGGTTGGTAATTAAAGATGGTAATTAAAGAAAAATTGTGAATTGTGAAAATACTCAGAAGGAAGTAAATTTAAACCGTCATGAGAATTGCAATATATTATATGGCAAATCAACACTCAACATCAAGAATATACACAAAAACCATCTAATCTATATTTTAATGCTCAGTGCAATTGTCCCCTTCAAAAGAAAAATGTTAGCCATTTAGCACGTACGCCTGCATGTGTGAAGGTGCAAACCTCCATTTAACACAACTTAATAATAAGATAAATTAGACCCACATCCCTAAAGTTTGAACAATTTATCATTCAAAAACTAAAGATTTAACCTTCCTGAAATCAACTGCTAACAGTGTATCTTATCATTTTGCATAGAGTCGAAACAATATATGGTTACTCCTTTATACAGTGATAATAATCAAGTTGACTCTCACCATATGCCGGCAAGGTAACACTGCTGTATCTTTGGGTTCAGTCATGCAAATCACGCATTCCTTCCCAGGATCACAGTCATTGAAGCCTTCAGTTGCTGAGCTTCCTATTCCATATAGCTCTCGTAACTCATATCGAACTCCTTCAATCCACAAAATTTGCCTTACTACTCGAACTTGGAAAAGGTCATTGCTTTTCTTCTCAAGAACAGCTTGTGTAATCTGCATGTGGCCAGATGTGTTTGATACAGAATCATCATGTTCATCAGTCGAATGAATTGAAGAGCATGTTTCAGCAACTATAACAAGTGGAAAAACATCTTCCTGCGGTGATGGTTTTGAGAGATCATCCAACACAAAGAAACCTAAATCAATGCCTGTTCCTGAAGGCTGATAAAATTTCTGGCCAAGACCTTTCTGGAAAGGAATTCTCACTGGCAAATGGGCTTCAGGAAAGAGAGGAACAAACCTACAGTTGGCATCTTCCTTGGCAAAGTAGAAAATTGTAATGCTGTTATTTGGGGGTGGGGGGGCGGAGAGGGAGGGAATTAGAATCACATCATGGGAAAAACAAATAAGCACCTGAAAAAATACATGGACATTGGACTATACATGAACATTTGACTTTGTCTCAATTACCAGTATCTCTAATGTTAGTTATCCAACAGGCCCAATAAGTAAAAGAATTCTCATATTGCATATTGAATTTTCTGAACAAGCCAGGTCTATATGTGAAAGTATGGCCAACAAGGAAAAGAAACAACCTTAACTAAAAATAAAGTTGAAAGCTTTAACTTTAGCCAACTCAAGAGACAAATTAGGCATTTCCCTAGCTTTAATTAGCAATCAATTATTGAACTTAATCATTAGAAGTACATGTGTCTAATTTCAATTGTCAAATACAGGATTAAGAGTATTGCAATTCACAAAACACATGATTTGGTTAATACATGGAATTGACAATATTGCAGCGATAACACAAAACAACTTGCCAATATTTATTCTAAAGAAAAAAGCAGCAGGAGACAAACAATATAAATTACATTGTAATTTTTTCTATACAATTAAATATGAAAGCCCTCCTAGACTAAAGCAAGCAGTGCTCATGCTTAAATTTAAGGAGATTTACATCAAGAGAGAACAGTTTGTAACAGATGCTTACACCAGGGTCAGAAATGATTGCAATAACTGCAAACTAGCTTTGCCCAGTCTGAGTAAACTTTAAAGCTAGGTATAATCCATTTACACACACAGGGATGCACTTAACAAGAAATTATTTTCCAAATATCTCAAGCATCTAATCAATCTCCCAGCAAAACAGAGAGACATCTAAAAAGAGCTCATCTAAATCATAGGTTAACTTCAATGTCATCTTGTGCTTAACCTATTATGCTTGCACCACAACAAATGCTTGGCTAGAACAAGTTAATTTCACACATCAGACATTTTGGTTCATAAAAATTCTACTATATTAATTCTGTAGACTATGAAATTGAGCTCATAATATTGCATTTTTTTTAACACTCCACAAAGTAACTAACAGTACCGAAGGGGCCAAACTAAACAGTTGCCACCGAACCTCATACAATGGAAATCAAGACATTGCGCACCTCTATACAAGATCCCTTCATGATATGTGCCCAACCATTCTACCTTTTGACTATTTAACTCCAATAATTTGCTACAGGAGTTGACATAAGTATGGAGGTCATACAACTTGGCAAGCATTATTGAAAAGATAAATTTAACCTGCATTACTATCCTCACCAATCACAATTCAGCTTTCAACTAAGTGCTTCTGGAAATTAAGAATCAAGAATAAGTTCTTGCAGCCAATAATCAACTGTAGTTCGTGGCATGCATTAGACCACCATCCTTATTACACAATGATAATTTTAACTTAACTGCATTACTTTCCTCACTAATCACCTTTCAGCTTTCAACTGATTGCCTAAGGTTAATAGCCTGCTTTCTGGAAATTACGAACCAATAAAACAACTGCAGTTCCTGATCTCTATGCATCTCTACAACTAAATGCTGGTTAAGAAGTCTGTGGGCACTGGACAGATAAAAAAGAAATGCATAGGGCCCTGCTTGCATAATTCTATAAACCCTTCCCTCTTTGCTTGTAGGGCTTCCTCCCTTTTCCTTTTTTGTTTCACATCCCCCATTATTCTCATTTCAACCACCCGCACCACCTAAGAGAGACAATGGAGGCAAAATTATACTCTCACTGCAGGTATCATTTCAAGCCTAAAATCAAAATTCTGGTAACTTTTGGGAAAATTATTGTCATTCAACAAAATATTCTATAGGATTCAATCCAACTCTGCTTCTGTTTTTACAGTATTATGTTATTAGAAATTATAAAATTTTGACTCAGACAAGTTATAATAAATTCATTTTAACTTATTGAATCGCTAGATTCAAAATCCTCAGTTTCATATATTTGCCAAGCTGGTTAATCAATTTAACAAGACCACACAACCATAACTTACACTAAGAATCATCTAACAGTACATATCAATAAGGGAAAAAAATATTGAAAATCTGCAGAGAAGCAAAAACAAGGAATAAAATAACAATTCAACAAACCAGCTATGCATAACAAGAAAGAATCCAGTAAAATAATGACCAACCTGCCATCAAACAGAGCATCAAAAACGAAAGAAACCAAGTAATTATCAGGGTTGTGCTCATCAATTTCAATCCTTAACGTATTTTTATGCACGTTCACGTCATTTCTGACCTTCTTTGCATTCTGATGTTCTATATATGGAGCGGGCTCAATCGGCTGCACAGGACCCACACTAGGCCTGATTGCAGGCCACCCACTAGCCTGATTAGCGTAATAATAAGGTTGGTAATTAAATCTGTTTGTATAACTACTTGAATGGTAGGGATGAGAACTGTAACAGGTGTGAATTGGAGGAGAAGGGTTTGTAGGATAAGGAGTTTGGGGTGGAGGGTAAGATGGCGGTTGGGGCGCAGCTGTCGATGCTGCAGTGAAGTAATTCTGGTGCGGCGGCGGCGGAGGGTGGGAGATGGGTTCTGTAGAGTAATAATAAGGCGGAGGTGGAGGAGGGTGATGATGGTAATAAGGGTGGTGGTGTCTTCTTCTGTTACTGCTAAATGAAATTCCCATTTTTTAGGAGCAATTACAGAGAAGAAGTTGGATTGATTTCAGTGAGGAAGACGAAGAAGAAAACGATGTAAAGTTTGCGTCTTTTTTATAATGGAAATTTGCAGAGGCGTTGAAGGGTAGTTTTGAGTATTGTTGAAGAAATTGGAAAATTGTGTTTGAGGGAAAAGAAGACTCTTTCAATGTGTTAATTATATTATTATTATTTTTCTATTATCATATAATAGTGAATTATGGTCAAAATATATTTAAAAAGTGGAAAAATAAATTTTGATTAAGGATCGACAAATCTATGGGTTGCTTACTGGTGATGATGATACTAATTTTCCAATTACTTATAATTTTTAATTATAATCTAAATTAAATATTATTGAATATTGTTAAAAACACCAACTTCTGTTCAATTTTTGAAGAAGATTGGAAATGAATATTATAGGATTAACAAACATATATTCTCCTGTAATCAAACATGAAGAAAGAAATCATGAGCTTATTGGTGTCATAATATTTTTATTGTTTTTTAATTATCACAAAATTATATTATTTTTTATCATAATTTTTAATGATCAATTAAATATATTAATTTCATTTAATTTTTAAGACCAACAATTGAAAATTACGTAGAATATATATTAATAATATTATTCTATGTATAATAAATATTTAGTCTGGTTATGCATTATAAAATTGAAAATCAACACCTTTAATCCTAAATGGCAAAAGAAATAGAGAAAAGCAATTGCTTAATTTCTAAGCAACAATATCATTATCCATGAGTTATTTGCTAATTGAATGCATAATTAATTATTTGTTATTATTTCCCATTATTCACTTCAGTTCTTGATTGCAATTTGCATGTCCCACCCAAATGTAATTAATTAATTGCAATCCTATACCCATTTCTTTTTTCGAGCATAAAATAACTGAGAAATGCACTGATTAAGAATCAATCAATTTTGAGGAAACCACCAACCTGATATTCCCCAGAATATGCAATATGCCAATGACACCTCTATTCTCCTTTCTTTTATTCTTACTTTAGTATCTGATCTTATTCTTATCAAAAGAAAAGAAAAAAATGAGACAATATTTTTATCATTTCAATGATAGATAAATCCGATCAATCAATTAAAGAAGCAAAGAACTCAAACTTAGCTTGGTAGTATTGGTTGGGTGATCAACACGTAAAGTTTTGAATTTGAATTCCAGATCCCTAGTAAAAGAAAGAAGCAATATATCCAACAACAAAACTAGTTTATCATCTGATTCTTTAATATGTTGCTATTTGATAGTAACATCCTGAATTAATATTCAAAAACACACAATCCAGGAAAAAAAACTTTCAATTAAGAAAAATAGAGAAAATCTGAAAAGGTAAACAGACTTCAAATTCCATTAACACCCACAAACCATAAGAAATTAAAATAAAAAAAGGTCAGCAAAAATCTGGCCTAGGTTTCTTGCGGGCAGAGATGCAGCCTCTTTGATGATCTCTGAAAATTCTGATCTCAGAAAAATCCCTCAGGTCTTGAAGACTAATATATTGCTGCTTTACCATTCTGGAAAAATCACCACCTGTATCATGAACCCAAATATAAGGCTGACATGTTTCATCATAATAATACAGCAAATTCTTCAAACTTCTATTGCCACCACTTCCACCACTACCAGGCATATAGGCCTTGTATATGCTCTTGCATTTTAGTCTCTTTGAAGTTCCAGGCTTCAATGTGTGAACCTTCTTCAGGATTGATCCTACTCTTACTTGAAGCTCAACTGGCCTGTCACTCAGGTTCCAGATCCTTGTCCCAATTCCTGATGTTTGTGTATGATCTCTACATCCATCCAAGCAACCTCCTAGAGCAAATATGCTGAATCTTTTCATTTTTCCTCTTATCAACTTAGTCTTGAAGTTGAACCAACCTTATATGCTTTTTTCTCGTATACAAGTTAATATGTGCCTTTATAAACAAGACAAACACCATAGAACATATTCCTGTTTGTTTGTATCTTTTAATTAGTTGTTGCAATGGATGGCTCAGATGATTGGGTTGTGGGTCCTCTATAACTTAGCCACAGTGTGGATGGTCCTGATAATAGGAGAATGTATAAGATTGGTGATATAATAGAACCATATGACTGTAAAAGATGGTAGAAGGAAATGGTAGGACCGAAGAACACCCTAAAATCCACACAAGGAGACAATGGAAAAGGTCAAATAAGACCACAAAAACCTATAAAAATGCTAGTGTCTGGCTTTTCTCTTGTTTGGTTTGAGATATTAAAAAAAAGAACAGAAAAGAAAAAAGAAAGAAAAGGAAAAGCATTTAAATTTTATCATAATGAGAGTGCATATGATTTTGCTTCATCTTTCATCATTGGAATCACTTATTTCTTTCCCTCCTGTTCAAGTTTTTAACTAACTCTATCCCATTATATATATATATATATATATATATATATAGATGAAGTTTTAATTGCTACTATATTATTTATATACATGGTACTATTTTTCAATCGTTAAATAAAAAATCTAATGATTCTAATTAATTTTACAATAGTTATGACAATTTAATACTATTTAATATTAAAATTTATAATGATTATACTGTAATTTGTGGTGGATATATATATATATATATATATATATATACACACCAGGGCTATGGCTGTAATTTGTGGTGGACCACGGCCTCCACCATGGGGTTGATATTGCAAATTGGCGCTTCAACAGACACAATTCCTCCAATTATGGTGTCAACTGTATCTAACAGAAGCATCGGTCAACAATGGAAGTTACTGTTCACCAAGATCCACAAGCATTTTCATGTATTTGATTTCTTGTGCATTATTTTTTTTCGATATTATCATATCCAGCAACCACACTATGTCAACCAAGAATGTTGTTCAGAAAAACAAGTATTCATGCATCCAGAGAAAAGAGACACCTTTCAAGTTTCAGTCAGTATGTTATTAAACTAGTTGTCCAATTAACTTTCTTTCATTTCATATTTGCTGACAAGGTACATTCTGCTTAAGCTCAGGTTTATAACATTTTGCCGATGTGTCCAAATAAGAATTCCTACAACTAAGCACAACTCGGATACGTGTGCTCCCACAGACTTTGAGACTGATTTATCAACAATAAAGCCAATGCAACGGCAACAAATCATAGGAGATAGTAAACAAATTCCGATTGACACCAGCAGAAGACACAAAATAACCAATCGAAATAGGAAAAGGCGCTCAACCAGCATACGTTAATGACAATAATTCAATGATTCTTTCTCTTTAATTATATTATTAGATTCCAATGCAAGTGACAAACCCACACTGTAACATCTCATATTTTGATCATTCACTTCTATTCAGACCTACATTCTGTAAACCGGACTATACAGATCACAAATTATGAGGCCCTTGCTGCTATGGTAAATAGAAGCATAGCCTTTTAAATGATGTAGGGAAAGAATTTACATAAACATGATGTTCATTTTTCATGGTTTCATTTTTCATGGTCATCTTCTGGTGTATCTATCTTGATTATCAAGGGCTGGTTCAGATCAACAGGAGGATCGGCCACAATGGGCAACTGAGGTGAAGCCAAAATGCTATCTATGTCATCATTCTCAGCCAAAGCTTTGTCCAGTGCAGACTTGGCCACTTTCATAACAAGAAACATTAGAACGGCTGCCCAGTGCCAAAAGGGAAAGTTAGTGTTATAGAGTTCAGATAAATGAATGCTTCAAAGATGAGTCATGCCATTCATATTCAATTTGCACTCAGGCATTGAATGCAATTACTAAGTTTGACTTCTTTACTAATCAGTTTCTTCCAGTACATGAATTTCAGAATGATCAAAAGAATGGCAAATTTATAGCAAAGGTTCAGAAGTGCAGAAAAGCAAGCTGTTCTTGAGCCGATTATGGAACAATAAATACTTTGCAAATATAACTTTTACATTCATATCTAACATATCTCAATGGCACTTGTAGCTTCTGCAATGAGGGATCTTATTATGATTGTCTATGGCTTTTCTTCTTTTCTTTTTCTTTAAGCATCATGCATTAAAAATGTATTCACCTATTCTGTACACATTTTAGAAAATTAACACAAGTGCATCAGTTCAATTTCAACCCAGAACACAATGCTGACTCGTATGATAACATGCTTCACATTTTCACCCAATTCAATTTATTCTGATTTTATGTTCACAATAATCAATAGATGGGATAGACAAGTGCGCATGCCTCAAAGTCATCTACCATGTCCACTTCGTTAACTTCACTTCAACTTGTGGACGCATAATGAAATTCACAAACAGAGTTTTGAGTACTATTATTTCACAGCCCTCAAAGTCACACTGAATATCCAAAGAATCAACATTAATGATTTGCTTGGATTAAAAACAATAGGCACTGAAGCAGCCAATTTTTTCAGAGAATAATCCAACGAAAAAAAGTTTCATGATTATTCATTATGAACCCCATTCTTCCTCCAAGTCTCTGTTAACATTCCCAACAAAGCCCCAGGGAGATGAGGAAAAGAAAAGGGACCGACAGCACCTAAAAGAATAATGATAAAAAGCAGAAGTATATGGTGTGTTACAACTAACCAGATACAACAAGGCCCAACACAATACACACCTGCATCAAAAGAATTATATATAGCAGAAATCAGACAAAATGACAAGAAAACTTGTGCCTGAGAGATTTAGGCAACTGAAAATCCATGAGAAACCTTAAATATAAAAGATTTAATAAGGTTCTCACCCAACGAGTAGTTGAAAATTCACTCCATCCATGGGTGACATCAGAAAGATCCTTCAGCGTTGTTCCAACATATACTAATGCTAAAGTTATTGGCTGTAAGAATAAGTAAAGTTAGATACAATGACATAAATCCAACTAGCATCTCAAGGTTCATTTAGGCAAAAATTTTGATATAACATTGTGCACATAATCACCAACTTTTCTTTAGTCTTTTGAAAAAAAAAAAAAGCAATGGATTAGTTATTCATCCATAAAATATGACATTATCTGAAGCTTATAAAGAGCAACAAGCAAGATAGAACTTTAACAAATATCTTCAAGTTCTAGAAAAATCAATTCCAAATCCCATTCACTATTTTGTGAAAAATTATAAGCAAAAACTGAAACATAACCATTTATCCACTATATGATTCAGAGTTTAAAGTTCCAAGTCCCTTCAAGTTCAAATTTTAAATGGAAAAATTTCATCTCCTTGTAACATGACCAAACCATCTGATAAGCCATTCTCAAATTTATACGCATTAATTTTCCAATATGTAAGAAGAATTTTATAGCTGAAAATTTTGTTAACAAAGGAATATCATTCACCGGGATAAATCACAAAGTAGTGCAGGACGAGAATAAAAGAACATACCATCATTCCTATCCAGGAAGCCAGCACATATTCCCCTAATGAAACAGGAGTGATAGACAGTAGGTAATTCAACATGTTAAAAGGAAGCAAGGGAACCAGTCGAAGCAAAAGAACAATCTGCAAAATAAAATAAGGAAATTCAAACATTTGCCCAATAAAGGTCTATCACAAGAAATAATAGAGTTTGAACTTCTCATCTGCTACCACTGAAATAAAGTAAAAGATGAAAAAAAAAAAAGGAAATGCAAAACTATTAGTTGCATATTTTTTTGCATTAATAAAGTTCACAGAGATAGATTGTGAAATATACAAACCTTAAAGCCAGATTTCCGGATTGCAATTGCAACAGACCTAAACTGCGGATAATCCTTCAACTTGGAAACAACAAAAGATCTACCCAGCTGTAGAGAAATATATGGAATAAGATTAAAATTATGAAGCATACATGCTATATCAAAAAAAGAAAGTACATTCTGAAAAGGTGATATGGAACATAAATAGAAGCAAAAATTGGATAAGAAGGCATGATCTTCCTTTTTGTAAGCCTCTCACTGTATATAACAATGCATACGATGTTTGCAACCAAGAGAGCACATAAAACGAATAAGAAGCTGTAGAAGGTGTATGTCACAAGTTTTGAGAACTTACTGTTCTTCCAAGAAGAAAAGCAGCCCCTGCACCGATGGTAGCACCAATAGAATCAGCAACAAAGCCCACAGGTAACCCAAAGAGATAGCCGCCACCAAGCTGAAATATGGTAACCAAGTCAGTGCAGAACTTGTTACTACTTGTTCAACCAATTAACTAGCATAAAAATAATGTTACAAAGTGCCAAAGACCATATATATAAAAGCAAAAAATTGTTTCAAACTGATAAGAGAACATACAGTTAACATTAGACTTAAATGAACAATAAAGAGGCTAGACTTGATATTGCTCAAGCGGAATGTTGAGAAACAAATTTCAAACAATTAAACCCAAGAAAATCATAAGACTTTAAAACCATTGTTTGCAGAAAAGAATATGGAAAGATAACCAGGTAGGCAAAAGCATGAGAAAGGTTATCAAAGCTTACAGTAAGTACTGATGCTGGAACTGCCAAGACTGTAAGAGGAATGTATGCAACAGCCCTGCAAATCACCCAATGACACCATATATGAGTTAACAAGTTCTTAAAACATAATAATATGACCAATGCTATCCATGTCCAAACTACATTGTTTTTATAACCAGAAATGCACAGGAAAATTCTTCCAGAATATGAAGTTTAACATGTACTACTCTCACTAAAAATATCAGCACAGTGGAATGGAATAAATAGCATATTACTTGGTGAAGGAAAATAAGAGTAAAATGATTGATGCCAAGTAAATTAGAGGAAATCAAGGAGTATTGGAAGATATAATTGACTTACAACACAAGGGGACCCCAAGGCCCAAGATCTTGCTCAACCCATAGTAGGAAGTCCTTCAAAATCTGCAGGAAAACTGCACGCGGTCAATACACAAATGCAAGGCTATTCATTACACAGTTGATATGCTTCAATATGCAATGTAAAAAACAGAAGCAGCTTATCCAATTGACAAGCTAAGGAAATAATGCAAAAAATCAAATCATGTTATCATATATATCAATGAAAAAGGGTAGAAAAGTTATATGATAAGCAAGAACTAGACATACCACAGTGGCAACATAATTTCAGTAGATTTAGAAGCTAGACATACAATTAGAAAATGAAGAATTCGTAAATCGCTTCAAACATTAATAAAAGAAAATTTTACATGAATATGGAGCTTTATCACATCATATACAGATTAACGAATCTCAGAAAAGAGCCAATATATCTTTACCATAATGCATAGAACTAGACAACAAACCAAACAAAACCCACATCCAAAATCCCCAAATCTAGAAAAACCGCAGAGAACCCAAAATTGAACAAAAACAGAAACAGAAAATGAAAGGAGAACCAGATGAGAGAATGCGACCTTTTCGACGGGGAGGGTGAAACAAGCGACAACAACAGCAGAAAGGAGAAAGAGAAGAAGAGTGATCCTGAGAGCGGAGCCCCACGTGAAAGCGGCCATAGAGGAAGAAAGTCTTCGACGCCAAGGCCTGCACTCTTCGTCCTCGTTATCGTACTCGGATACTGCTTGCTTCAACAACAAGCGTGGCCTTAATCCCCCAAGATTTGCCAGATTTTTGGCCTTGGTTGCAAAAATTCTGCAAATCCCCCCTGGCCATGGAAAAATGTAGATCGGATAAAGTTCTGAATTTTAAATTAGACCATCAAATAATTGCGAAAAAGGGGAAAAAAAAAAATTTCTCACCTAATCGTCAAAATGTGTGCATATATTATATAATTATAATAATGGTAATTCAGATTAATTAATTTAATCTGAAGACAGGGAAAGAGAGAAGAAAGTGTTTGGATGAAGAGAACAACCACTTCAGCTTTGCTTCTCTCTCTCTCTCTCTCTCTCTCTCTCTCTCTCTCCCTTTGTGTGTTAAAAATTATTTCCCAGTTCTATTATCTGTCACGCCCATCACCAGTCACCTTTAGCCTTGAGAGTTGAGAAGCGTAATGCACACGAGGGGTTTGCCTAATAGAGCGAGTAGATTTCAATAGAATTAGGGGCGCGTTATCCAATCTAATTAATTGAGTGAATAAAATAAAACTACGAAAATTTACAAAAAGGATTTGTGTTCCGTTGCCGGGAATCGAACCCGGGTCTTTCGGGTGAGAGCCGAATATCCTGACCGACTAGACTACAACGGAAGCATTGAGAAGAGGCCTACTCAAATTTTCTATATCACTTAGAAATAAGTCCATTGGAAACATTACACTTGAATCCAGCCCAGAACAATAAATAGGACGACAATCTCAATAGTAGCCAAACTCCTCTGTCAAAGCTGCTCGAAGTGCCGAATGCAAAATAAGTTTTGATTCAAAGGGTTTCCTTTCCAACAGCAAGAAAGTTGGAAGAATATCAAGAAGAGAGCTACAAGAGCAACTCCATCTTAGCTTAGCTTGGTGGACATCCAATTCTCAACCAACTTTGAGTTTGCACTAATCACTAAGACATTTAACCAAAAAAAAAAAGAAAAAAGACATCAGCAAAGTGTAGATATCCCACAACAACATTACCCCTTAAAATTTCACTTATATGAACACGAGAATCAACAAAAGTACCAAAAGTCTTATCTTTCTTGGCTACTATAAAAAGTAGTGGTATAAGCATATCTCAATTTTTCTGAATCGAATTGAAGAATTAAAAAAAAATTAAAATCGAATTGTACCATTAATTTTAATTTTGACGGATCTGAACTTATTTTTAAACTGAAAATTGTACTGAATTGTATTAAACTATTATGTAACCGAATTATATTGAACTGTTATGTAACCGAATTGTATCGAAAAAATTAATATTTAAATATTTAAATTTACTATATATAATAACCAATAAAAATTAAATAATTTATATATAATAATATTTATTGTTTTATTATACAAATATAATATAACTTATAAATTATATTATAATTAAATTTATTAATTCTTTAATAAAATTAATATGATATTTATAATGACAATGATTTCAAATAATTGAAAATTTTTATATGCTACAAATTTTATGATGATGATATAGAAATTTGAACCCGTAATATCAAACCAACCAACTATCTTTATTATTAATATGCAAATAAAAAAAATGTTTAATGTTTGTAATATATATTGTTAGTTTTCATTTTTTTTACTATAATTTTTTTATCACTAATTATATTTTTTAGTATTTATATTTTACTTTAATTGTGTCATATAATAAATCTAAATATATTAATAATTTGATAAATCAAATTTAAGTTAACTTTTTATAGTAAGTGTAACATAATTAAATGATAAATCAATCTAAATTATTATTTATTCTAATTATATTATATGATTTTTTTTGTTAAAATAATTGTATTATATTAAATTTATATAGTAATCTAAATTATATTAATAAATAAAACATACATATAATTAATTTACACTATATATATATGTATATATTAAATAATCACAAACTTATTTACTTATATTATATATATATATATATATATATATATATATATATATATATATATATATATATATAGCTTACTATATATATTATATTATTTTTTATCAAAATAGTTATATTACTTTAAACTTATATATTAATCTAAATTATATTAATAAATCATATTTATAATTGATAAATTTATATACTACTATTGTAACACCCTATATTTTTAATTTTACTCAATTAAGATTTTTCTTAATTTATTTTGTGACTTAATAATTTTATCTGAGTAAAATTTTATTAAAAAATTGATATTTGTAAAAAATTACAAATTTACCCTTGAGTATATATAGAGATTTCAAAGATTAAAGTGATAAAAATTCATTTTCTCTCTCATTCTTCCTACATAATCACCATCTTCGTTTGTCAACCAAACGACATCTGATCTTCACCAAATTCGAACCAGAAGTAGTTCTCCGCGTCTTTATCACTCCGATGACGTCTGATTTTCCATAAACTGACCAAATTTTCGGGATCAGAGCAAAAAAAATCGCATTTCAGGGTTGCCCTTCAATTTTGCATATTTTTCTGACATATTTTCTTAAATATGACACCGAAAATGGACTCAAGATATCGGAAAAACCTTGGTATATATAATTTGAGCTCTGGAAACGAGGTTTGAAGGCTGATGGAAGCCGAAAATTTCTTGCAGGGGCCGCGCAAACTTTTGTAAATCTACACATTTACAGGCATTTCCAAGCCACGAAACTTATGTATTTGGACTCCTCACACCTCAAGCTTTCTTTTGGTACTATCCGATTATCAATCCGCAGTCGTCGAAAAATTTTTCGTTCATCGGAGTCCGGCGACCACTAATCGGGTATTTTGGATAGAATATTCAGCTCGTTAAACCGAGTTATCCGATACAAACCACACCTCCTAGTTGTTTTTAAATAGTGAGATATGAATTTATTTGTAAAATTTAAATATTTTTTTTATTAAAGTGATTAATTAATTTAATTGAATTGCATGATTAATTGCATAATTATTGAAGTTTATTGGAGATTATTTGGTGAATAATTGGATTTTATATTATTAAATGGAGGTGATTATTAGTTAATTTAGAATATTAATATATTAGGTAATTAAATTAATAATCTAGAATTATTAATTATGGAGTTAATTGGAGTGTTTAAAAGTGGAAAATCAATTTTGGAATGGAAGAAATATTTAATAGGATTTTTGGTGAATTTTTATATTTTTATCTTAATTATGAAAAAATTTATTGAGAGTTATTGAATATTATTTTTGTGAAATTGATGATAGAAAATGAAAGAAAATGAGTTAAAGTGATTATAGAAATTTATTTGGAATTTTTAGACTATTTATTTAATTAAGGAGAATTTTTGAGATTGAGAAAAATAGTTTTGGAGGAAAAATAAAGAAAATAAAATATTATAAAGGAAAATAATATTTAAAATTTTTGGTCGCACGGAAAAACGTGTTGACGACCAAAACCGTGATCCATGCATTAAACACGTATAATGAGGAGAATTTTAATTATAGGATTTTGATATACGTGAAAGCGGGAAATTATCGAAAAATTTAAATTTTGTTGGAAAGAGTCGGCAAAACATAAAGGGATTAGTGTAATTGTTCTTATATATATATATATATATATATATATATATATATATATATATATATATATATATAAGTAAATAATTAAAGACAATCTTTAGATTCAAATGATTTATGATATTACATCAAATATATTTTATATTTTATGTGAAAATTTTGAGTTTTTATAATTATTAAGTTTGAACTATTTTATTTGTGTTTGAGAAAATTTAAAAGTTGAATATACTTTATGATGATATTTATTTTGGTATGAAAAATAATATTTATCGATTTTATGAAAAATGATTGAGAAATGAGCAATAAAGTATTTTTGTGGAAATTATTTTTATGCTTTTAAATGCAAAAATGAATTGAATTATAAATACGAGAAATTTTGCCCACATGTTAGCCTAGACGTGAATTAGGGTAGAAATTACGGTATTGTTCATTTCTGTGAACTGATGAAATATTGTGATCTTGTGCATTTCTATAGATCACCTAATACATTTTTCAGTTCTGTGCACTGAGTAATATTATATTTGGATCATGTGGATCCTGAGTTGATATGTGATATGATACCCCTTTGATTTCCTAGGAGCAAGTATATGATGTTATAATATGTGGGTATATAAAAAAGAAATTATTAAGAAATCAGATATATTATGTATCATGAATTTCAAATTGATAAATGAAAATGATATTATATTATTACCTTGAAGAAAATGGATTTAAATTTTGAATTGGTTTCATTTTAAATTTATGTTTTATTTTAATGACTGTTATTATAAGGTTTTACACCACTGAGTTATATACTCAGTGCGAGAGTTTGTTTTCTCTCGCGTAGGTTACAAGTGTAGCCGACCGCGTCTGGACTTGTAAATAAGAGACGCTGATTGGTGGACCCTCAAAATGGAGCCTAGCAGTAGCCACCTCGAACGAATTGATCTTCTTATTATATTTTGATATATATACAAGCTTTTAAATTTTCATTATGGCATGCATATATATACACATAAAAAATAGGTTGTAATTAGGGTATGTATGCATAATATTTTATTTTATATATTTTAAATTTCTTATAGTATATATGTATAAAATTAAAGAAATATTTTTGAAAATATTTTTATTTTCTGTAACACTTTTTATCCGTCCAATATACGGATGGGTGTACGAAAGAATAAGGGGTGTTACAATTTTATTGGTATCAGAGCATGGTTTAGAAGGTTTTAGGATAGCAAGGGGTGGAATCAAGATTGTTTGCACATACATGGGTATTTGAAAAATGATTTGAATGTATAAATATAACTGCTACTGCTTCCTAATGTGGGTCACTATTGTGCTTTATAGGGTGATAGATTTCAATTGCGAAGGGTTAAAGAAGAGACCTCAGATACTTATAAGCCCCTTAACACTGACGCTTTATACCCTTCATCCTTACAGAGGACAATTGAAGACAGTGCATCCACCCTAGATCTAATAGATCACATAGCCATGAGAGATATACTCTGGTTCCAGGTTCAACTAGAAAGGAGCTGCTAGAGGATATGGCTGAGATCTTACGGCGTTCTGCCAGACTAGCCATTACTGAGATGGGATTTGAGAGGCTTCGAAAGTTGGGAGCTCCAGATTTTTACGACCGTAAGGAGGATGTCGCGGCAGCTGCAGAATATTGGCTGGAGAGGATAGATAGAGTGTTTAGACAGATGGATTGCACATCTCGAGAAAATATAGATATAGGGAGTCTATGCTGCAGGAGGGGGCTTATGACTGGTGGAAGACAATACTACAACGCCCTCAGACACCAGACTCACCTTCCTGGGGATTCTTTCTGGAGCAGTTCAAAGAGAGATACATTCTCAGGGCCTATACTAATCGGAAGAGGCGGGAATTCCTGGATCTCAGACAAGGAAATATGACCGTAGAGGAATACGAGAAAGAGTACACCTGCCTCAGTAAGTATGCAGAGGGTATCATTGATAATGAGGTTGATAGATGCAGGAGGTTTGAGAAGGGACTGCGACCCTCTATTAGGGCTAGATTGGCAGGATCATAGATTAAGGAATTTATTGCTTTGAGAACTACTGCTGAGGCAGTTGAGGAGGTCGTTGCTGAGGAGATGAAGACAGTAATTCGGAGCCACCACAAGAGATCATTCTTTTAGTTGGGTACAAGTTCCTCCACTAGTAAGAAGATCAGGTTTTCTGGTAGCAGATTTCAGAGTGGATCTAAAGGTGCGGGTGCACCATTCTGGCCGAGACAGCCCGCAAGGTCAACACCATCAGTTGTCAGTACTTCAGATTCAGTAGGGGGAAGATTTGTTCTACGCCCTCAATGCCAGCAATGTGGTTGGTATCATAGTGGGAGTGTTGGCTGACATCCAGAGTCTGTTTCATTTGTGGGGCGACAGGCCACTTCATAAGGGAATTCCTATATCGAGATCAGAGTGCAGAGCCTACAGGGGCAAGACCGGTTTCGACACAAGGATCTGTACCTACTAGAGGCTGAGGCAGAGGTCATATTAGGGGAGGTCAAACTAGATCAATGCAAGATGGGTCAGAGACTGTTAGTAGGCCAAAATATAGCCACACCGCACCTGCTAGAGCATACGTCATGAGAGCACAAGAGGAGCATGATGCTTCAGATGTTATCATTAGTAAATTTTCTTTACTTAGTTTTGATATATATGCTTTAATTTATCCCGAGTCTACACATTCTTATATATGCACTACATTATTGCTTGGGAAGCATTTAGAGATTGAAAACTTATAATTTGATATAGTAGTGACGAATTCTCTAGGTCATAGTGCTAGGATTAATACAGTGCACTGACAACTACCCTTAGTGAGTCAGGGTGAGTTATATCCCGCAGATCTGATTGAGTTACCATTTCATGAATATGATGTCATAATAGGAATGGATTGGTTAGCTCGGCATGGGACAATAGTAGATTGTGCCGCCAAAAAGGTAATTTTTAATAAGTCTGGATGCAAGGATAAAGTGGTACAAAATATTAGAATGAAGATGTCATATAATGTTATTTCTGCTATAAAGGCTCAAAGGTTGATCAGGAAGGGCAATGAACCTTATATGGCATATGTAGTTGATACCAAGAAGGAGAGTCCGAAGTTTCAGGACATTCCTATAGTTTGTGAGTTTCTTGATGTGTTTCCTGAGGATTTACCAAGATTGCCTCCGGACAAGGAGATAGATTTTTCCATTGAGTTGCTACTTGGTACTGCACTGATATCCATCACACTGTACTGAATGGCACCAACAAAGCTTAAAGAATTGAAAGTTCAGTTACAAGAGTTGCTGGATAAGGGGTTTATTAGACCCAGTGTGTCACCTTGGGGTGTGCCTATATTGTTTGTGAAGAAAAATGATGGCACCCTACGACTGTGCATTGATTACAGGTAGTTAAATAAGGTGACAATGAAGAACAGATACCCACTTCCACGGATAGATGACCTGTTTGATCAGTTGAAAGGTGCAGGGGTATTCTCCAAGATTGATTTGAGATCGGGATATCATTAGTTAAAGGTCAAGGAGAGTGATGTGCTTAACACGACCTTTAGGAATCGGTATGGCCACTACGAGTTCCTAGTCATGCCATTTGGGCTAACGAACACACCGGCGATATTTATGGATTTGATGAATAGGATTTTCAGGCCCTATTTAAACCAATTTGTTGTAGTTTTCATTTATGATATTCTGGTATATTCCAGGAATAGAGAGGACCATGATCAGCATCTTCAGATTATGCTTCATACACTACGTGAGAAGCAGTTATATGCTAAGCTATCCAAATGTAAGTTCTGGCTTGAGGAAGTTGGGTTTCTAGGTCATGTGATATCGGTAGATAGGATCAAAGTTGACCCTAATAAGGTTGAAGCCATTCTCAATTGGAATTTTCCTTGAAATGTAACTGAGATACAAAGTTTTCTTAGGTTTGCAGGCTACTATAAACGATTTGTAAAGGGTTTCTCTTCTATAGCTGCTCCTATAACACGATTATTTCGCAAAGATGTTAAATTTGAATGGACAGATAAGTGTCAAGCAAGCTTTGATGGGTTTAAGGCTATATTAACAGAGGCATCAGTTCTGATGCAACCCACTGCAGGAAAAAAGTTCGTGGTATACAACGATGCTTCATTGAATGGGTTAGGTTGTGTACTGATGCAAAAGGGTAAAGTGATAACATATGCCTCTAAACAATTGAAGCTGCATGAGAAGAATTATCTTACGCATGATCTAGAGTTGACAGCTATTGTATTGGCTTTAAAGATTTGGAGACATTATCTATATGGAAAAAAATGTTATATCTATACAAATCACAAGATTTTAAAATATTTAACTTCACAGAAAGAGTTGAATTTATGACAGAGACGGTGGTTAGAGCTTATTAAAGACTACGACTATGTTATTGACTAGCAGCCTGGAAAGGCTAATGCTATGGCAGACGCTTTGAGTCGAAAGACTCTGGCAGAGCTTCGGGTCCTACCTACATTAGTCCTTCGAATCAAAGATGCTCAGAAACATGATTCTAAGCTAATTGAAATAAAATAATCCATTTTCAAGGGGGAGAAACCTAAATACTCAGTTGGAGCTGATGGTAGTATCTATTCTAGAGGTAGACTATGCGAGTCTAATGTCTCAGGATTAAGACAAAAGATATTGAAAGAGACACATGAATCAACTATTTTCATGCATCCTAGCAGTAACAAGATGTATCAAGATTTGAAGTCATATTATTGGTGGTCAGGTATAAAGAAAGACATTACAGAGTATATTATCGGATGTCTGATGTGTCAGCAGGTAAAAGCAGAACACCAATTGCCATCAGGGTTACTGCAGCCTATTGTCATACCGGAATGGAAATGGAAAAAAGTTACTATAGATTTCGTGTCAGGGCTACCATTGACTCAAAGAAAATATGATGCAGTATGGGTGATTGTTGATAAGTTGATGAAGTTTGCACACTTTTTACCAGTCAATGTGAATTATTCTATGGATCGATTAGCAGAATTGTATGTACAAGAGATAGTCCGGTTGCATGATGTGTCATTGTCTATCATTTCATATAGAGATCCCAGATTCACCCCACATTTTTGGAATAACCTATAGGGATCATTGGGTACTCGTCTCCATTTCAGTATGGTGTTTCATCCTCAGACAGATGGACAATCGGAGTGAGTGATCCAGTTGCTTGAGGATATGCTTCGGAGTTGTGTGATTGAGTTAACAGGAATTCGGGATAGGTACCTGCCACTGATGGAATTTGCATATAATAACAGTTATCAGACAAGTATTGGGATGACTCCTTATGAAGCACTATATGGCAAAAAATGTAGAACTCCAATTTATTGGACCGAGCTCAGTGAAAAAAGGATAGTGGGACCTAATTTGGTTCTACAGATAGAAAAAGATTAGGATTATCAAAGATAGACTTAAGATAGTCAGTGATTGACAAAAGTCTTATGCAAACTTGAGACGCAGGGACATCGAATACGAGGTTGGTGACAAAGTGTTCCTGAAAGTATCTCCCTATAAGAAAGTATTGTGGTTTGGAAGGAAAGGCAAGCTGAGCCCTAGATTTATTGGGCCTTTTGAGATAATTGAAGTGGGACCAGTAGCCTATAAGTTGGCTTTACCTCTTGAACTGGAGAAGATTCATAATGTGTTTCATGTATCGATGCTCAGAAGGTATAAATCGGATCTATCCCATGTTATTAGAGTAGAAGAAATTGAGGTGCAACAAAATTTATCTTATGAGGAAGAGCCTATAGCTATTCTGGTAAGTGAAGTGAAACAACTGCGGAATAAGTAAATACCTTTGGTAAAAGTCCTCTAGTGAAGACATTTAGTTGAAGAGGCAACATGGGAAAGCGAAAAAAATAATGAGAGTCAACATCCTCAATTGTTTAGTAATAACCTATCATGTATGATTTCGAGGACGATATCTTTTAAGGGGAGAAGAATGTAACACCCCATATTTTTAATTTTTCTCAATTAAGATTTTTCTTAATTTATTTTTTGACTTAATAATTTTATCTGAATAAAATTTTATTAAAAATTTGAGATTTGTAAAAAATTACAAAATTTCCCTTGAGTGTGTGTGTGTGTATATATATATATTTCAAAGATTAAAGTGATAAAAATTCATTGTCTCTCTCATTCTCCCTACACAATTATCATCTCCATTTGTCAATCAAATAACATCCGATCTTCACCAAATTTGAACCAAAATTAGTTCTCCATGTCCTTATCACTCTGGCAACATCTGTTTTTCCAAAAACTGATCGGATTTTTAGGATTGGAGCATAGAAATTCAGATTTCGAGGTTGCCCTTCCATTTCACATATTTTCTGGCTTCTTTTCTTAAATTTGAAATCGGAAATAGACTCAAGAAGTCGAAAAACTTGATATTTGTAATTTGAGTTCCGAAAACCGAGGTTTGAAGGTTGATCGTAGCCGAAAATTTCTCACTGGAGTCACGTGAACTTTGTAGATCTAATCGCTTTCAGGCACTTTCAAGCTACAAAACTTATATAATTGTACTCCTCACACCTCATGCGTTCTTTTGGTACTATTCGATCGTCAATCCACCGCTATCGAAAATTTTTCTGTGATCGGAGTCCGACGACCACTAATCGGGTATTTTGGACAGAATCTTCGGCTCGTTAAACTGAGTCATCCGGTACAAACCACACCTCCTAATTATTTTTAGATAGTGAGATATGAATTTATTTGTGAAATTTAAATATATTTTTATTATTAAAGTGATTAATGAATTTAGTTGAATTGCATGATTAATTGCATAATTATTGGAGTTTATTGAAGATTATTTGGTGAATAGTTGGATTTTATATTATTAAATGGAGATGATTATTAGTTAAGTTAGAATGTTAATATATTAGGTAATTAAATTAATAATCAAGAATTATTAATTATAGAGTTAATTGGAGTGTTTAGAAGTGGAAAATAAATTTTGGAATGGAAAAAATATTTAATAGAATTTTTGGTGAATTTTTAGATTTTTAGCCTAATTATGAAAAAAAATTATTGGGAGTTATTGAATATTATTTTGGTGAAATTGATAATGGAAAATGAGAGAAAATGAGTTAAAGTGATTATAGGAATTTATTTGGAATTTTTAGAGTATTTATTTAATTAAGGAGAATTTTTGAGTTGGAAATAGAATTAAAGGGAAATAAATTAAGAAAAATAGTTTTAGAGGAAAAATAAAAAAAATGAAATATTATAAGGAAAAATAATATTTGAAATTTTTGGTAGCACGGGAAAGTGTGTTGATGGTCAAAACTGTGATCTATGCCTTAAACATGCATAATGAGGAGAATTTTAATTATAGAATTTCGATATATGTGAGAGCGGAAAATTATCAAAAAATTTAAATCTTATTAGATTTTATATCGTGTGAAGTTCAGTAGCTAATTAAAATTATCTATCTCTAGGCACGACGTCGGGACAGATGTCATATCGAGATAAAGAAAAATAGCCGTCAGACATCGGCAAAACATAAAGAGGTTAATGTTATATATATATATATATATATATATATATATATATATATATATATATATATATATATATATATATATATATATATATAAGTAAATAATTAAAGAAAATCGGAAAAGTATGAAGTAATAAGGAAATTCTTAGATTCAAATGATTTATGATATTACATAAAATATATTTTATATTTTATGTGAAAATTTTGAGTTTTTATAATTATTAAGATTGAAATATTTTATTTGTATTTCAGAAAATTTAAAAGTTAAATATACTTTATGATGATATTTATTTTGGCATGAAAATAATATTTATTGATTTTATGAAAAATGATTGAGAAATGAACAATGAAGTATTTTTGTAAAAATTATTCTTATGTTTTGAAATGTAAAAATGAATTGAATTGTGAATATGAGAAATTTTGCTCGCATGTTAGCCTAGACGTGAACTAGAGTATTGTTAACATGCTAATATAATAGAAATTAGGGACCTGTGCATTTTTATGGACCGATAAAAATATTGTGATCATGTGCATTTCTGTGGATCACCTGATATATTTTTCAGTTATGTACATTTTCGTGGACTGAATAATATTATATTTGGATTATGTGCATTTTTGTAGATCATGAGTTGATATATGATATGATACTCCTTTGATTTTTTAGGAGCAAGTTTATGATGTTATAATAAGTGGGTATATGAAAAATACATTATTAAGAAATCAGATATATTATGTATCATGAATTCAATTGGGTAAATGAAAATGATATTATAGTATTACCTTGAAGAAAATGGATTTAAATTTTGAATTGATTTCATTTTAAATTTATGTTTTATTTTGATAATTGTTATAAAGTTTTTTCACCACTAAGTTATATATTCAGCGCGGGAGTTTGTTTTCTCTCGCTTAGGTTACAAGTGTAGCCGACAACGTCTGAACTTGTAGATAAAAGACACTGATTGATAAACCCTCATGATGGAGCCTAGCAGTCGCAACGGTAACCGTTCTGAGCGGATTGGTCTTCTTATTGTATTTTTAATATATATACAAACTTTTAAAATTTCATTATGACATGCATATATATACACATAAAAAAAAGTTGTAATTAAGGTATGTATGCATAATATTTTATTTTATATATTTTAAATTTCTTATATTATATATGTATAAAATTAAAAAAATATTTTTGAAAAGATTTTTATCTCATGTAGCACTTCTTATCTGTCCAGTATACAAATGAGTAAGAGATGTTACAATTATCCATCCAAACCAATCATAATTTTTAGGTGGAATCGGTTGACAACTTTGAGAAAATTATTGAAAAACTGACAGTGTTAAAATTTGATCCGCACCATGTGCTAGTAGATGCAGGTTTATCCTTTTGAAACTACAGATTCATTGTTTTAAAATTTACAGATATTACTTACATATTCATTACTTTTGAAGCTACAAGTTTATCGTTTAGATTTTGCATATTCAATATTTACAAGTTTATCATTTATAATTTGCAGACTCATTATTTTAAACCTTCAAATTCATCATTTTAAAATTATAGGTTTATCATTTTTAAACTTACATATATTACTGGTAAGTTTATCCTTTTTAAAACTACAGATTTATCGTTTATATTTTGTAGGTTCAATATTTATTGATTCATTGTTTACAACTTGCAGATTAGTCATTTTGAATATGCAAGTTAATCTTTTAAAACTACAGATTTATTATTTTTAAACTTACAAGTATCATTTACAGATTTATCGTTTATAGCTTATAAATTCATCACTTACATATTCATTATTTTTACCAAACATATCTTTTTCAACATCCAGTAACTCGATTTTTTCTCTTTATATTACTCATTTTTAATTCAAATATTTTCACTTTCAACCATTTTCTTTCAAAAAAAATTAAAATTAAATATTTTTATCCCAAATAATAATAATAATCATTACAATATTCAAAAATACTAAAAATAAAATTAAATATAGAAATTAAAAAAATTCTCTAAAAATAAATTTAAAGTATATAATTTTTTTTCTTTTATCTATATGCATAAGAAGAAGAAAAATAATAATACGTTAAAGAAAAAAAAGAATATAATAAATATAAAATTAAAAAACATAACATATCAATATCAATTGATAACACACAAAATATTTTACACCTAACTCTATCATATAATTTGCTATCACTATGAGACTGGGGGAGATGTTATGGGCCTACTTCTTTCTTGTATTAATTGGTTCATCCAATCAAAATTCTTTTACTATTATTTAAATTTATTTCCAACTCTTTTCAGGTATAAATTAGCACTAAATTGCAGGCATCATCAAATATTGGTTATGAATAATGATGACTACCCCTTTTTTTATTCCTTTTGTTTTTATACATATAGATGTTTATATTTGTTTTTTTCTTTTATAATTAAATATATGTATTTATCATTTTAAAACATTTAAATACTTATATTTTTATTATTTAAACATTTACATTGACACGAATTATAATTTAAGATACTCATCTATATCAATATAACAATATTCAAATGTTATAAAAATTATATTCACAAATCTATTTAAATTATAGTTGTATACGGAGTATGAATCTTCTTAAACTGAATTGAAAAAATTAAAAATCAAACTGGATTATTGATTTTTTTTATTAAATCCGAACTGAATTATACCGTTTACTTTAAATTTAACAGATCTGAATCTTATAATAGTATTTGAAATGAAAATTGTGTTAAATTATATTGAATTGTTTTATAATTACATTGTACCGAAAAAATTGATACTTAAATGACATAATTAAAAAGAAATAATTTATATAATAATATAATATTTTTATAATTTTTATACTTATATTATACATAGATAATATAACTTAAATTTATAATTATATACACTCTAATCTATAAAATTAAAATTATAAATTTATTAATTAGTTAATAAAATTAATATGATATTTGTAATAACAATTAATATAAACAATTAGAAAATTTTAATATGTTAAAAATTTTATAACGGTGTTGTAGAGAATTGAACTTAGATAAGTTAATCATCAAGAAAATTAATTATTTTTATTATTAAGTAAATAAAAAGTAATTATAAGATATAGTTAGTTTTTATTTTTTACTCTAACTTTTTTTACCTTTAATTATATTTTTTAGCATTTATAATTTTTCTAATTATATTATGTAATAAATCTAAATTTATAATAAGTGTATTATAAATATATAATAAATAATTAATATGATTTTTTATTAAAAAAATTATGGTATAATAAACTTATTCTGATTTTTTCAATTTATATTTACTTGTTTTTCATTCGTTCTATTAACTGTCTGAAGTTTGATATTGATAGTTATATATAGATCTGTGATACATTTAAAATGTGAATTTTCTCTCTTTCTCTCTCTATATATATACATATATATGTTTATCAATGATAAATCATTTTTTTGATAGGTATGCTAAGATTTAATTAGAAACCAATAATATCTTGTGGCATTATAGTAAATAAATAAATAAATTGATAAGAAAAATTATATAAAAAAATTCATAATATTTGATTGTCTTTTCAATTTAATTTCATTCTAAGAGAAAATTTATTAACAAATAAAAAATATATTTAATTTTCTAAACTAAATTATCCATATTCCATAATTACTTTCAAAAAATTTCACATTATAAATACACTAATGTTGAATCAAATCTCTAAATATTAATTATAAGTCTACCATAAAATATGAAATCACTTACTTTACATGTGTTTAATTCAACTACATACAATTTATCTTTTATTTCATATTAACCATTGAAGTCTATTTTTTAAACCACATTAATTATTATTCTTCTATTAATTTATTAATTTAACTACAATCAATTTAGCATATGATGTCTTAGCAATCACTGATATTATTTTCTTTAATTATATTATTAGAGAAGTGATAATAAAATAGTTCATATAAATTAATAAAATAACATAATCAAATTTAATATATATTACCAACTTAGAATATCTCCAATATGTTCTTTATTTTAAAGAATTATTTCAGAAAAATTATTTTCAATAGACTTTTTATTTTTAAAATTAAAAATAAAAAATGAGTTTGACTATTCACATCTAGAGAACTAAATTTTACTATTTATTTTAATTATAATTAATATACCTATATTTTTTATGCATATTCTATCTTTTTATATCTGTATTTCTCTGAAAATATTTTTTTCTTTTCTCCTTGTAATAGAAATCATTTACTTTTTTCTTTTGATAAATATTAACTTGTATAAGATAAAATAAAATGAAGAATAAAAATATAAAGATTTTATTGAATTTATAATTTTTTTATTCTTTACATTTAAAGATGTTATAAGATACTCTTTATTTTGCTAAATATGCTTTTTAAAATAAAAACACTATTAAAGATGTTCTTACGTTTTATTTTTTCATGTATTATAAAATAGTTTTAGGGATAAAAAAATATCAAAATTTAATTTATAATAAAATTTATTCTTATTTTTATTTTAAAGTTAAAATTTTAATATATAATATTAAAATTAAAAATTTTTATTCAACAAATATTTGAATAAAATCTTGAATATTTTATATCACAAATTTATATGAGTCTATGTGTAAATTTCTAAATAATTATATTGTAAATAAAATAAATTTGACTTTTTTTAGACCGTCATATGATTAGAGAATTCAAAATTGTATTTAATTAAATTAATTGTTACTATATTGCATAATATATATAATACAACTAAGGGAAAACAGTAAAAAAAATTATTTATTTTTTACACAAAAGACAACTACATAGTTTTGAGTAAGTATAAATATAAAAAATTCATAATCCTAACCCTAATAAACCAAGATTTGCTGACAGCTACCTCCTTCATTCTCCTCCATTTGTAGCCCGAGTCTTCCTTCTTCCTCTTCCATTTACAGTCCAGGCTTTGAGAGTCATCGTTGTCTAAAGCCATCTTCCTTTTTTGATTAGGTGAGGAATATCTCTCTTTTTCTCTCTTGATTTTTTTTATCAAATGAGATTATACAATTTAACTTATGTGGACATTTAAACTTTAGGTTTAAAGAATTTTATGGAACAAAATAAAATAAACCACCTTCTATGAAGTTGTAAAAGAAAATTAAAAATTAAAGCCTCTTATAAAAAAATTAGCAAATTGAAATTATTATCATCAGATTAAAATTCAGTTAGAAGCAAAATGATGATGATGATGATAAAATAATATAAATACGATACATTTGTTTTATGACTAATTTCATCACTCATGTATTAAAATAAAATCTGACTTTAAAAGAATTAACACTAAAATGATTATTTTCTATCATATTTATACTAATAACATTAACAATAATAAAAATTGTGACAAACAAAATTTTTTAGACTAAAAGAGTCTAGGAAGAGCAACTCTCTTTCAAACATTGTTGACTAAAAGAGTTCAAGAAGGGTAATAAAATTTTTCTAATGACATTATACTGAATGAAGTATTATTTTTTTTCTCACTTACAATTGTAATGACAAATCCCTCCCTCCACTTTTTATCTTTCTCTTGCTCTATCCCCCTCCTTCATAATGTAAATAAAATATTTTTTCAAGTTGTACTTTATGAAATTAAGCGATAAAAGAATGTTTAAAGAGAATTCAAAGTGGAAAAATACAAAAGAATATATGAAATCAAAATTCACTTATTAAATAGAATTTTGATTAATTGAGCATGTATTTTATGTGATTCTGATTTTATATTAATGTAATATTTATTTTATTGCAGTGGTTATATTATCTACATTAATTACTTAACAAGAAACCCAAGTGGTGTTGAAAGAACTTCATTGCAAAGGAATAGAAGAGTTACTTTAGTGAAGTTGATTGTGTGTCATTATCATGCACTATGCAAATGGTATATTTTTTGTAATTTTATATTATTTTATGCAAATTATTTATAATTACAGTTAAGTTTTCAATATAAGAAAGTTATGCCTGCAATTTTTTAAATTCATATCAAACTTTAAATACATTGTTACAACAAAGAAATTTATTGGGAACTCTAGATGTTGATTTAATGATGTAGAATTATTAAATTTAATTATATGAGTGAGAAACTATATTTAAGTGTGTAAACTTTATATGAAACTATAAAATTTTCTTGTAACAAGTTTTGCTTTTGTGGTCAGATTTTTATGTTTGTATCAATTATATACTGAACTATTTATATTATATTATACTAACCTATATTTAAAAATCTCCAACTTTCCAATACAATTATAGAAATTTTACAATATCCAAATTTAACTGGGCCATGTGCACCCCTAATTCAAATGCTATGAAAATGATAAAAAAAAAATTCCTAATAATTAAATAATGAACTACCAAGAAGGTCCACCTGCAATCAATTATTCAATTTAAGTAAATTAGCCCATGCCAAATGGGTCATCATTAAAAGTAAGCCGGCTTTTCACTTTGACAAAGAAAAAGAAAGAAGGAAAACAAAAGCATTATTGAGTAGCTATGAATGGAAAACCTTTTTATTCAAACAACAGCCCTTAGAACTAAATACATGAATCAATCATGAATGGCAAACTTTGAATCTGTCTTTGCCTATATTGCAAATATGCAAACGCCAAATATTTGTATAGATTATGTAATCACTATCAATTTCTTTCATGTTATTAAAAAAAGTCAAAAAAATCACACAAGTTGACCCGAAATACGTTCATTGACAAATGTTTTTATATCAACCAACCGCAATGGAATAAACTCATGTTATTTCATATGCTATATAAATGAGCTGAGAAAAAAGAGATCAACCGAACCCAACTAACCTATATGCAAGCAATTACAATAGAAAGAACATGATACGTGGAAAGATTTCTCTTAACTACAATGCATCAAAAACCATATATGGAGAATAATATGAACAAATAAAGAATGCTGATTAATCTACTTAAAACAATAATGTGAGCTAATATTTGAATTTCTCTACCTCTTAATTTCTGCATCTACATATGCTTCCTAAATCCAATTTCCAACTTTGGTTGCAACTCTGCCACTAGCCGGTTTATCGAAGCTGCTATGCTGATGCTCCTTTGGCTAGAATAATTGAGTCACCTTCTTCATTTTTCTATCTGGGACACAAAACATTGAGCAGCACATGAGCCAACATCAAGTCAACAAAATACTGGTGTCCAATATTACCATCCCTCCATTTCATTTTTGCCGGAGCTCTGCCATAATGAACCCCATCGTTGCACCGATTGTCATAATGCCATGGAAAAGTCATATCAAAATTATCAATCACCGCAGAAAGAAGACCAGCTTGGCTAAATTTATCCAACACCAACCAATTAAATGCCTCCATCTTGCTCGGGTTAAATGCTAGTTCCCTAGCATACCCCCCAGTGGCAATTGTGGTGCGATAGATTATTTGTGGAGGTACTAATCCTCTCTGCTCGACAGAATCCATAACTTCTTTCCAAAATAACACTGCGTAATCTACTCCACCGGAAAATCTTCTGATATTCGGCCAAAATATGCCATCATGTAAACCAGAATTCATGATTATAGTGTCTGGCACAGTTTCCTCTGAGAAGTACTTCTTAACTAAGTTTCTAAACCCTTCATCCTTCAAAGAGTTCAATCCTTGGTAATTCAGTGTTTCATTCCAATGAGCATTGAAAATGCTCGTAATTCGAACAGATTGAGATGCATCTTTTGGGTTCGAAAAATGCATATCAAACCGTCTAGGAACAGCCTTAATTTCAGGCAAATCCAACAAAAAGTTGAGAATGTTCCTGATTGTATCAACATGATTTGAATCGCCCCAGAAGAAAATCCACCTGTTCTTTAGGCAATTCCAGGCTGAATCAGCTGAATACAGTCTAAACGAACAATGACTCGAATACACCCAACCATTACTCTCTATCAGACCTAAGGAACCATCACACCATGGACTTTGGCATGGAAAATGTGGTGGCAGGCAACGGTACCGCCCATCATCACTGATTTCACAAGCATCATTCTTTCCAAGCCTAGTCCACCTCCCTACCCAAAGATCTTTACTAAAATCGGATTTTTGACAAATTTGCAACTGTGGCAATGTATAGTTAGCTTTAACAAACCTAATTTGAACCTTACGCAATTCTTTATTATAGGCAAATCTGGAAGTCGAAAATTTAAGACCCTCAAAATGCCTAAAGAGCAAAATAACAGTAAGATTATAGCCACCAGCAAAATCAGGATGAACCTGAAGCGAAATGGAGTAGGAGCCATTTCCAAAATCTTTGAGTAGAGGCCGGGACTTCCATGATTCCCCTGAAAGATCAATCTCAAAGTAATCCCCACCTAAGCAGCGAGGATTCTTTGATTCATCCACAGCTTGGAAAACAAATTCATGAACATTCCCAGCAGTCAGCTCAATCGAATCATGACCGTCTATTCCAGGAATCACAATCTCCACTGTTCGTGAATCTCTACAGGGCTCACCTCCTGGTGCTAGCCACCGTGAAATAAGATTTGAAGTCAAGTTTGGCTCTAATGCAGTTGATACCCACTCTACCGCATTTGTCTCTGATTCATTCTCCAGAAACCCATCTGAAAAATTCTGAGCAGAAACACTATTGTTGAGTATATTGTAACTGGGTTGGGAAAAGGGGATTTGGGTGCTGCTGCTGTTTATGGTGTTTGTGAAATTTTGAAAGATCTGCTGGGTTATGTTTGAGGGTTTTGAAGGCTGTGAGTTAATTTTTCTGCCTAAAAACTCCTGCTTGATTCTCCATGATTCAACGAAGCTCCTTATAGAGCAACCATCTATGCTCCAAATAGTAATCATCCCAACAAAAACAAGAGCCGTGAGTATATGAAAACGCCATTGAAGCAGAGGATTTGACAGGAGTAGCCATGATTGGTGCGTTGATGGTGGCGAGATCACCCCTTTCTCCCGCATATTTAAAAGAAAAACATCAACCAAACTTCACAAACACCGGAAATCAATCTACAATAAGCAAGTAGCAATATTTTATGGAGTCAAAATAAATGCATAGAACCAGAAAAAAAAAAAAAAAAAAACTTGACGACAAGAGAAGCAAATTCCAAGAATATTTTAGTAAAGCAAGCAAAAAAAAAAAAAGTTCCGATTTTCTCGAGAAAATGTATAAAATAAAATATTACTAAAAGAAAAACCAGCAAGGAGCTTACCAGTTGATAGTTAATTAGTTACTAGTATGAATGAGACCTCAAAACTCTCTGCCACACACAAGGAAGGAAAAGATTCAATCTGCCTTATAGATATCTGAAAAAGGAGAAAGCTTTGTGTTTCGTTACAAAACAAAATTCTTCCTTTCTGTAAATTAAATGACAGAACAAATAAATATTTATGCAATTTTCTTTTTTTTTTTTTGAACTTAGAAATGTTGGAATTATTCTGTTTTTCAGAAAAAACTTTCCAGTTTGATGTTTGCATAGGAGGTGATATTTGATAAATAACTTATTCAATAAATTCTGCCTTTATAGGATTTATAAATTATTTTTTAATTAATAAATAATTTTTTTTAGAAAATCATTCTATAGGAAATTCATATAACTGAGACTTGAATTTTCTCGAGAGAGTTCACAATTTTCATTTTACTTCCTAGAAAATTCAAATTTGAGAGGGGAAATTTTTTGAATTAAAATTTTCAGAATTATTCATATATAGTTTTATCTAAACTAATAGATTGCTGTCTTTTAAGAAGAAGAAAAAAATTGAAATATAACCAAGAGGAGTGGAAATAGCTAGAACAGGTAGTCGAATTACTATAATGACCTCGACAAATTTTACGTAGAGATAAATGGTAATTGGCATCACCGACAAGAGAGAGAAACTGGGAGCAAACGTCGGTGGGGGCATTTATGTCATTTAGAGCGTGTGGGTGGATATCACGTGAAATGTTTCTATCAATAGGGAAAAAAAAGCCCACAAATAAAATAAGTACATGTGGATTTTTTTTTTCAAAAAAGAAAATAATAATAATTTTGAAGCTTAAAACTCATTTAATGTGTTGTAATTTTATTGTTATTAAAGATTTACGATTTACTTAAACTTCAAATTCATAAGTCAGTTCGGTAAAAAATCAATTTGCTAAAAAGTTGGATAACATAAAAATCTATCCCATAAACATTAAGTTTAATCTTTATTTTTATTTTCTATTATAAATTATAGATCATTCTACATTTTTTTATATATTTTCTAATTAATGTAAAATATATATTTTCAAAAATCAACCATTATCACAAGAAATATTATTTATTTCATTTTAAGAAATATTATTTCTTATCCAAGTTAATTCTATATAGTTATTCAGACAAAAAATGAAGTAGAAAAATAAACCAAGCATTCTATGATGATTACATTATTTGAGTGTATTATTATTCTATAATATATTAATGTTTAATAAAAATAAATATAATTACAGCATTAGTTATGTAAAATTATGGATCAGTCACAATCACTACTTTTTTTGAGAGGAGCATATGTAAATTTTTTTATTTTTTTTAAGGACATTAACTCTCTGAATTGAAGAGTTAATGGGGTTTAAATTTTTTTAAAATTAAAATTAAAATTTTTTTATTACAAAACTACTCTTTTTTTTTCTTTACTTTCATAATTCTATTATTTTTTCTGAATTATTTTAGACATAAAGAAAGATTATATTATTACTCTACATTTTTTCCAAACATTTGATAAAATAAATATCCTATTTTACTTTACTTTATAATATTTTTTCTATTCTTATTTAATTAAAGTGATAAAAAAATATAATAAAAATAAAAATTATAATAAAGAAAAAATATTCAATATTTTATTTATTATCATACGGGGAGGTGTTCGGAAAGGAGGAATCAATGCTGGGGCACAGTTTTTAAAAACAGACAAAACAATATAAAATTTAAATATACTTAATTTTGAAATTTTTTTAAGAATAAAAATCTTAAATTTGAAATTAATTGCAGTTTTTTGCAATATTTATTAAAAATCGCTTTCAGTCAGCTGCAATTGGCACTATGCATACGCGTAACTGGCCTTTCGCATCTGCGGCGTGACCTGTGTCTGAAATCTGAATTCTGTGATTACGGTCAAGTCCAAATGTACCTTTCGATGCCGCGTGACTTGCAAGTCGCAGTCACTGGATCTTAATTTGGCTTCTTTTCAATTTCCGCTGTCTATCATCTAATGGACGGATTTGATTTAATCTTTTTGACTGGGAGATCTACGCCGTGCCACATGCAAATTTTATTATAAGTTTTTCAATTAATTTTTTATTATAGGTTTTTAATGTAAAAAATACATATTTTTTTTAAATATTAATTTTTATTATAAAATTAATAATATTTTATTAGTGAAAAAATACATATATTTTTATATTAAAAGTGTATCGGATCTATATTTTGATTTGGTGTGATTGTTATATGGTTCAAACCAAATGGACGGCTTTGATTTAATGATTTTAATGTTTTGACCGTGATAACACTAAAAGTGGGGTTTGGTTTGTTTAGAAGAAAATAATGGTGGAAATCAGAATGGACTATTCTCATTTTTAATGTTTGTTCAAACAAAAATCACTAGAAAATAGAAATCCAAATTTCCTCATTAATGGAAAATACCCACTCTTCTCTTCTCTCTAATCAATCAAATTTCATTCTCTAATAAAGTAAAAAATTTTTGCAAAACAAAAGAATTAGTATTCAATGTTCATTAAAAGTTAAAATTTGCCATTTTTTTCTTAAGTGTATATATATATATTTTTAATATTATTATTCATTTTCCATTTAATTATTTATTTTAATTATCTAACTTTTTTTCTAGTGAAATGGAAGGATGAGTTTCAATGAATTTCTATTAGTTGGAAATGTTTTAATAATTTAATAATTTTTATGAATAGAAAATACCCACTTCCCTTTCTTCTCTAGTCAATTAAATCTCATTCTTTAATGGAATCAAAATCATTTGCAAAAAAAAAAAAACTAATAATCAATGTGCATTAAAAGTTAAAATGATACTTATTTTAGCCTTTGCCCTTTTTTTCTATTTAATATATATATATATGTATATATATATTAGTTTATTATATTATTTTTTATTATTAACATTACTATTTAATTTAACATTAAATTAAATATATAAATTAATCAATAGGAATAACAATTAGTATGCATAAACATCAAATTATATATATATATATATATATTTTATCTCATATATGTTTTCCTTAATTAAAATATCATTATATAATCCATCATAATTAATCATATCACAAGTTATGATTCCATTTATTTTTCATAACTTATTTAAGTCACAACACCTATGAACCACTAATTAGGATAATTGAGTTGTCATCCAGATACTTAAGAGTGTCATATAGACAATATGATGTACGCATACATATGTTATTACCGACTTTAATAATAGTATAATTACCGGCTTTAATAACAGGACAATTACCGACTTTAATAATAGTGTCATTATCACCTTTATTAATCATACCATTAATGTATTTCATCATACTTCCCCCTGCTTGGCATGTCAAACTATCCCGAATCTAATTTCAAGTTATGTGTTCTAGGACTTAGTTAATGTCATTAAAATTCATAATATAAAATTCACATTTTTTATACATTTAAAGACTCGATTAATCACATTATCACTCAATAAAAATAGTATTTGTATAATATAACAAGATTTATATTATTTTACTCATTAATTTTCTCAACTCATATGCTGTCATATCACTGGCAGATTCTGCACTCTATTTTGGAGATTTATTTTGGTCCTGTTACAATTTGAATTTAATTATAAGGTCTTATTCATAATTTTAGATCTTTAATATGCAAGTTGAATAACTTAAGTTGGAGTTCTGTATTAAAAGAACACTGACTGATCACTAACAATTTTACAAAAAAATTTTTGGACAAATTTTATGTCTGAACTTTTTTTTTATTTTTCTGGAAATATACATATATATTCAGATTTTATGGTCTAAATAAAAGTTATAGCCTTGTGTATTAGCTTCTAGACGCAATAAACAACACACAAAACTAAATTTCAGAACTTAAGTTATAACAGTTTAAGTATTCACTGCTCATAAATTTTAGCAAATAACATACATATTAACCACATTCAATTTTTACCAAAATTAATCCTAAGTCTAGCAAACATGCATCCCCAAAATTTTATCACAAAAATATTATTAATTTACATTCATAAACATGTCAAATGCTCAAATCATGCAACTTAAAGTTAAAAACATAGATTATTGTCTTAAATTATGCACAAACCTCTTGTTTTACTTTTCTTTCTCTTTTCCTTTGTCCTTTTGAGCTAGCTCTTTATCAATTTAAGTTCCTAAAATGCATAAAAGAGATCATTAAAACTTTACTTCTTTAAAACTCCATAACCTTAACCTCTTTCTCTCTCTTTCTTTAAATCTTGCTCTAATCTTTACCTTTCTTTAAAAAGAACATGGAAGAGAAGAAAAATCACCTTACCTTTACTTCCTTGCTTCCATAGCCAAACCTTAAATTTTTTTTCCTTCTTTTTATTTTCTCTAGCTTCCTTTTGATCAACTATGCATGAAATCTACTTTTTTATGCATTTCTCCCTTTTTTTCTCTCATTCTCTTCCTAGAATCAAACTTTGGATATAGATAAAATGGTGGAGAACGTGGGCTAGTTTAGAGAATAGAAAATTTTAGATAACATAGATAAGGATGGAAGAGAAAACAATTAAAAAGAAAGACCAAAATTAATTAATGTGGGGTCCCATTTTTATCTTAAATATCTAGATATTCTTTTAGCTAATTAATGTGTTCATCTCACTTGGTGTATGGTACTTCAAGAGGAACGTGGAATATGACTTAATGATAGAAAATTCTAGATATGATGAGATAAGGAAGGATGAATGAGCAATTAAAAAGAAAAAGAAAACATTAATTAAGGATAAAGACACTTAAGCCTAAAAATATCTAGATACTTATGTTAATTGACCATTTAATATATGCCACTTGGTGTGGTTAGCCTCCACATTCATATAATGTCTCAATTCATGTATTTAAATAATAAATATCTCATTTCATCCCTCAATTTTTGATAAATTATAAATTGACCCCAAATTTTTTCAAAATTTGCATTTAGGTCATTCACCGTAAAATAACATCCTTAAATACTTCAAATACTTCATTAAATATTTTTCATAATTATTTTCCACTATTTTAATTACTTTTCAGTCAAAATCTAAATTTGGACTCCTGTCAAACTGACGAGTAGATTTAACAACTCGCGCGACTTGGAGTCTAAATTAGCAAATATGATATTCTCTCTCCTTAAAATAAATTTTGTTCTCAAAATTTTACCTGTTCATTATGTTTGAACAACTGAGGATATTACTTTCTCATTATCTCTTCACTTTCCCATATAGCTTCTTCAGTAGCATGATTCCGCCATAGAACTTTAACTAATGGAACTTTCTTATTTCGTAAAATTTTTTCTTCATGTGCTAGTATAGCCACCGACTCTTCTTCATATGTCAAGTTGATCTGTACTTCTATCTCATCAGCTGGAATAATAAGAGTCGGATCCGATCTATATTCCTTAATATCGACACATGAAAAATATTATGGATTTTATCCAATTCTGGTGGAAGTACTAACCAATATGTCATTGGTCCGATTCTTTCCAAAATCTCATAGGGACAAATGAACATCAGACTTAATTTTCCTTTTCTACCAAATCTCAATACATTTTTCCAAGGCGAAACTTTAATGAACACTTTATCACCCACATCATATTCAATGTCCCGCCTCTTTAAATCGATATATGATTTCTATTGATCTTGTGTTGCTTTTAGCCTTTTCTTGACCACTTTAACTTTCTCTTCGGTCTTTTGAACTATCTCAAGCCCAATCAACTTTTTCTCTTTTAACTCGGTCCAACAAACTGGTGTCCTGCATTTTTTTCTATACAATGCCTCATATAGAGTCATGCTTATACTCTTCTGATAGCTATTGTTGTAAGTAAACTCCATAAGAGGTAGATGTCGATCCCAACTTCCCTCAAATTCAAGCATACAACTTCTTATCATGTCCTCTAACAACTGAATAATCCACTTTGACTATCCATCTATTTGTGGATGGAAAGTCGTGCTGAAATTGAGTCAAGTTCCCAAAGCTTATTGTAAGCTCCTCCAAAATTGTGATGTAAATCTATTATCTTTATTAGAGATGATAGATACTGGTATTCCATGAAGTCTCACTGTCTCACTTACATAAATTTCGGCTAGCTTGTTCAATGAGTAAATCCATTTTTTTTGTCAATCGATCCACTATCACCCACACTGCATCATGCTTTCTCTGAGTCACTAGTAAACCAGACACAAAATCTATCATGATTTTTTCTCATTTTCACTCTATAATCAGTATTGGTTGCAACAATCCTGTGAGTAACTGATGTTCTGCTTTCACTTGCTAATAGGTTAAACACTTAGCAACATACTCGGTGATATCCTTCTTCATCCCTGACCACCAGCATTGAGTTTTCAAGTCTTGATACATCTTATTCCTGCTTGAATGCATGGTATATACCGTCCCATGTGCTTCTTTTAAGATATCAAACTTCAGCACTTATATATTAGGAACACAAATCCTATTTTGGAAGTATAATGTGCCATTTTCCTTCAACGAAAACTCATGCTTTTCTTTTTTTTTTTCATTGCTTCAACTATCTCTACTAGCTTTTTATCTTGCTTTTGAGCATCTTTGATCCTTTGCATTAAGGTGGATTGTACTCGCATCTCAGCTAAAATCTTCCTGCTTAGTGCATCAGTAACCACATTAGCTTTTCCTAGCTGGTAATCGATCACACAGTCATAATCTTTAATCAACTCTAACCATATTTGTTGTCTCAAATTCAATTATTTATGTGAGGGAATGTACTTAAGACTTTTGTAATCTGTATAGATATAACATCTTTCCTCATACATATAATATCGCCAAATCTTTAAAACAAAAATAATAGCAGCTAACTTTAAATTGTGTGTCGGATAATTAAGCTCGTGAGGCTTAAGTTGTCTTGAGGTATAAACAATCATCTTTCTTTATTGCATAAGAACGCAGCCTAAACCATTATGACTAGGTACACACACAAAGTCTTTTCCAAGTGTGGAATGAGTCAAAACTGGTATTTCAGTCAACATCACCTTAAGTCGATCAAAACTTGCTTGACACCTAGTTAACCACTCAAATCAGACCTCTTTTCATAGTAGTTGTGTCAAATGAGTCGCTATGAATGAAAATACCTTTACGAAACTCCTATAATATCTGGCTAATCCGAGAAAACTCCTCACTTTTGTCACATTTTGAGGGGGTTTCCAATTAAGAATAGTATCAATTTTACTAGGGTCAATCCGAATACCTTTTGCTGAAACTACATGACATAAAATACTGAATACTTTAAGTCAAAACTTGTACTTTGATAACTTTTCATACAATTGCTTCTCCCTTAGTGTTTGCAACATTATTCTGAAATGTTGATCATGTTCTTCTCGGTCTCTAGAGTAGACAAGAATATCATTAATAAATATTACTACAAATTGATAAAGATATGACCTAAACACTCAGTTCATCATGTCTATAAAAGTTATTGGTGCATTCATCAATCCAAAGGGCATAACCAGAAAGTCATAATGACCATAACGAGTCTTAAATGTCGTCTTAGGTACATTTGACTATTTGATTTTCAGTTGATGATAACCTAATCTAAGATCTATCTTTGAAAATATGTTTGCACTTTTCAATTGATCAAATAATCATCAATCATGGGCAGTAGGTACTTATTCTTAATAGTCACCCTATTTATTTGTCTGTAGTTGATGCAAAGATGTAAAATATCATATTTTTTCTTCACAAATAACACTGAAGCACCCCACAGTGATACACTGGATCATATAAAATCCTTATCTAACAACTCTTACAACTGTATCTTCAACTCCACTAGTGTCATCCTATATGGTGTAATGGAAATAGAAGTGGTGTCAGGTACCAAATCGATACCAAACTCGATTTCTCTATCCGACAATAACCCTGACAACTCATCTAAAAACACATCAGGAAACTCACTAACAGTAGGTATATCCACTAACTTCATACTTTTTTTTCATATCAATCACATATGTTAAGTATGCTTCGCATCCCTTACTGATGAGTTTTCGAGCTTTCAACATTGATATCATATTGTCTAGATATCCTTTGTTCTCACCCATCACCACTATCTCATATTGTTCTGAAATTCTGATGATCATTTGTCTTCTCCCACAATCCACTACCACTCCATAATGAGCCAACCAATCCATTCCCAATACCACATCGAACTCATGGAATGGTAACTCTATCAGGTCTATTAGGAATTTCCTGCCTTAAATTTTGTCTGGGAAACCCCTAAATACCTTGCTAACCCTCACACTGTGCCCTAATGGGTTAGTCACAAGAATCTCAAACTCTAGAGCTTATGGTTCTAAACCCTCTTGACTTGGTGGTGGTGTGCATATGTATGAATGCGTTGACCCCGAATATATCAATGCATGTATATCAGAGCCAAAGAGAAAGAATTTACCAATTATGACATCAGGTGCATCCTGCTCCTCTCCGCCTCGCATAGCATATGCCCTGGCTGGGGCATCTCCACTACCTTCTGGCCTCTCAACTGTCTCTGATTTAAATTGATTGGGCCCTGATTAGCCTCTTTTGCCTTTCCCAGAAGCCTGCATCTGTATTAGCTCAGTGCTTCCCAAACCTCTGCCATACTGTAATAAAGGACAATCTCTTTTTATATGTTCTTTGGAACCACACCTCAAGCATGCTCTTGTCATCCACCAACACTCTCCCATATGAGGATGACCATGATAAAGATATTTGGTAGAGGTAGCAACCTATTTGGTGCCTGTGTCGGTATATTGGTTGTCGAAGAAATAGATCTTATGGGTTGTCCCCGCTTGTAAGAATGAGGTCTGCTGGAACCCCCAACCTGAAATCGGCCACTGAAAGATCTGGCTTTCTTGCCACTTGATGGTCCCCCACTCTACTATGATATGGGCCTTTTGAACCCTCTATCTTGTGTTGGATGTTGTGTTGCTAGAACTCTTGCAACTGTTCTGGTAGATGCTAGCAAACTAGGAAAACTAATCAGGCATAGGGTTGAGACATGTAGCTTGATCAGGTCTCATAATCCATCTTCAAATCGTTGAAATTTATCAACTTCTGTGGATACAATGCTGCTAACATATTTGCAAAGATGTGTGAATTCTCTTTATATTCTATTATCGACATCTCCCTTTGTTTTAACATAAAACATTCTATCTTTTTGTCATCTGTATAGATAGGAGGAATATATTATTCTTTGATTTTCTTTAGAAAGAATTCCCAGGTCATGGGATCAGGTGCCTATGTGCTCTATTACTCAGATCGCCACCAGTCATATGCATGACCCTATAACAAAGACACTGCATATTCATATTTTTGCTTGTCTATGCAATGCAGCTGATCAAAGACTCTCTCTACCCATTCTAACCAAAACTCTGCTATGGAGGGGTCATCTTCCCATTTACCATTGAAATCAGGTGCCCCTAACTTCCTCAATCTCTCAAATTGTAACACATACGGGGCTGATTGTGATGTTCTTTATAGCAAATCTATCATGCTTCTCATAAGCTATGTTTGTCCTGCGGCAGCAACAGACTGCCCCCTTGATGGGCTAGCATTGGATTTAGATGCAGTAGCTCAGTGACAATTGGGTAACAAAGAAGCCTTTGTTTCGGTAGGCTCATTACTTTCGCCTCATTCGGCCATAACCTGTTGTGACCCTGAAGTCATACTCTAGTTATATCATAAAAGTATTGGCCCCAATCATTAAGCAACAACTTTTATACTCAATTGTGGGTACACACGTGTCATAATTATTTTTGAAAACCGTTTTTATATATATTTCAAAACCTCCCAAATCGAGCTTTAATACAAAAAATTGTAATACCCCTGACCCCAGCAACACGTACCCGAATAAGGAAGTGCTATACTGACCTCATCGGTTAAAATAACATTTCATATAAATATATAAATACGAGACACTCATATATTTTTTTATTATTATTTATTATTTACTTTATAATGTAAAAGAAATTTTAATAAGAAAACCAAATACATCTTATATAGTAAAGTATTATTTACAAAACATGTTATTATACAACCATTATAAAATAAAGTTCAAATCAAAATATACAAAACTTGTGTGACCTACAGTGTGCGAAACAGATTACTTTACTGGATCAGTTCACCGCTAGTTTTATCTAATATCTTCTATTTATTCTTCAATATATCTACGCAAAAGAAACCCATACGATAAGCTCTTGGTTCAATGGTGCATATAAATAAGACAATAAATTATTTCATGCAACATGTATTGTCATATATCAATTTATACTAAATTATCTTTTCATGCAAATATACATCTCATAATATTTTAGTATGCACAAACATCAAATTATATTCTTTTATCTCATACTTGTTTTACTTAATTAAAACATCATTATATATCCATCATAGTTAATCATACCAAAAGTTATGATTCCATTTATTTTTCATAACTTCTTTAAGCCACAACACCTATGAACCATTGACTAGGATAACGGAGTTGCTATCCAGACACTTAGGAGTGTCACTCGGGCAATATGATGTGCGCATACTAGTGTCATTACCGGCTTTAATAATAGTGTTATTACCGACTTCAATAACAGGGCAATTACCAGCTTTAACAATAGTGTCATTGCCGACTTCAATAATAGTGTCATTACCGGTTTCATTAATCATACCATTAATGGATTTCATCATACTCCCCCCTACTTGGCATGCCAAACTATCCTAAATCTAGTTTCAAGTTATGTGTTCTAGGACTTAGTTAATATCATTAAAATTCATAATATAAAATTCACATTTTTCACGCATTTAAAGACTCAATTAATCACATTATCACTCAATAGAAATAGCATTTGTATAACATAACAAGGTTCATATTATTTTACTCATTAATTTCCTCAATTCATATATTGTCATGTCACTGGCAAATTATGTGCTTTATTTCGGACCTTCATTTTGGTCCTGTTATGATCCGAATTTACTTACAAGGTTTTCTTAACAATTTTAGATCTAGATCTTAACTTTAATATGCAAGTTGAATTACTTAATTTGGAGTTCTGTATTAAAAGATATGACCAAAAGAACACTAACTGGTAACTAATAATTTTGCCCATAATTTTCTGGAAATTTTTTATATATGAACTTTATGTATTTTTATGGAAATATATAGATATATTCAGATTTCATAGTCTAAATAAAAGTTATAACCTTATATCTTAGCTTCCAGACCCAATAAACAACACACAAAACTAAATTTCAGAACTTAAGTTATAAGTTTAAGTACTCACTGTTCCTAAATTTTCAGCAAATAACATACATATTAATCACATTCAATTTTTACCAAAATTAATCCTAAGTCTAACAAATATGCATCCCCAAAATTTTATCACAAAATATTATAAGTTTACAATCATAAACATGCCAAATGCTCAAATCATGCAACTTAAAGACAAAACATATGTTATTGTCTTAAGTTATGCACAAACCTCTTATTTTACTTTTCTTTCTCTTTTCCTTTGCTCCTTTGAGCTAGCTCATTGTTAATTTGAGTTTTTAAAATGCATAAAAGAGATCATTAAAACTTTACTTCCTTAAAACTCCATAACCCTAACCTTCCTCTCTCTCTTTAAATTATGCTCTAATTTTTACCTTTTTTTAAAGAGAACATGGAAAACAAAATCACCTTACCTTCACTTCCTTGCTTCCATAGCCAAACCTTAAACTTTTATTTTTCTTTTATTTCCAAGTTTATTTTTTTCTTTGGTTTTATTTTTCTTTTATTACCTAGTTTATTTTTTTCTTTCTTTTTTCTTTCTCTAGCTTCCTTTTGATCAACTATGTATGAAATCTATTCTTCCATGTCTTTCTCTCTCTCTTTCTTACTTTATGTTCCTAGAATCAAGCTTTGGATATGGAGAAAATGGTGGAGAATGTAGGCTGGTTTAGAGAATAAAAAGTTTTACATAACAACGATAAGGATGGAAGAGAAAACAATTAAGAAGAAATGCCAAAGTTAATTAATGTGGGGGGTCCCATTTTTATCTTAAATATCTAGATATTATTTTTGTGAATTAATGTGTTCATCTCACTTGGTGTATGACACTTTAAGAGGAACGTGGAACACAATTTAATGATAGAAAATTCTAGATATGAAGAGATAATAAAGGATAAAGGAGCAATTAAGAAGAAAATGACAATATTAATTACGAATGGGGACACCTAAGCTCAAAAATATCTAGATACTTATGTTAATTGACCACTTAATACATGTCACTTGATATGGTCAGCCTTCACATGCATATAATGTCCCAATTCATGTATTTAAATAATAAATATTTCATTTCATCCCTAAATTTTTGATAAATTACAAATTGACTCCAAAAATTTTTAAATTTTGCATTTAGGTCATTCACTATAAAATAACATCTTTAAATACTTTAAACACTTTATTAAATATTTTCTATAATTATTTATCATTATTTTTATTATTTTTCAGTCAAAATTCAAATTTAGACTCCGGTCAAACTGATGAGTCGATTTAACAACCTGTGCGACTTGGAGTCTAAATTAATGAATATGACAGGAATGTTATAAACATTCTCCATCCCGATATATTATTTAATATATATATATATATATGTAACACCCCCTCATCCCAGCAACTCGTGCCCGGATAAAGGATTGTTATGCTGATTTCATCGGTTAAAATATTATTTTTAGATTTTGTATACATGAAAAATTTGTATATATATATATATATTACTATTTATTATTTACTTTGCATTATAAAAGAAATCATAGCATGGAAGATAAACACATTTTTATATCATAACGTGTTCTTTACAAAATATATTGTTTATTTTATAAATACTACAAAATAAAATTCAAAAGATAATATACAAAAGTTATGTGACCCACAGTGGTTGAAATATGCTACTATACAGATCAAGTTTATCTAATGCTGTCTACTTATTCTTTGCTATACATGTGCAAGAGAAACTCCCACGATAAGCCTTTATCTTACTGATGCATATATAAAAGCAATAAATTATTTTATACAACCATACATTATCATATATCAACTCATGTTTAATCATATTCTCATGCAAATATACATATCATGATATTCTAGCATGTATAGACATCAAACTATATTCTTTTATCTCATACTAGTTTATTTTATTAATACGTCATTATATAACACATCATAATTAACCATGTTACAATTCCTAATTCCATTTTTATTTTCCATAACCTATTTATTTATGTCCAAAACACTCAATCATATTTTCATGCAACTTACATTTCATAAATTTTATTCTTTTATATCTTATATTTATTTTACTTTATCAAATAATTATTATCCATAGTTTTTCATTGCCCATAAAACCTATGAACCACTGACTAGGATAACGGATTTGTCATCCAGACATTTAGGAGTGCCACCTGGGCAATATGATATGGGCACATAAGTGTCATTACCAGCATAGATAACAGTGTCATACTCGGCGTAGATAACCGTATCATACCCAGTGTAGATAATAGTGTCATATCCGGCATAAATAACCATACCATACCCGATGTAGATAATAATGTCATACACGACGTATATAAAAGTGTCATACCTGGCGTAGATAATTATACTATTAATGGATTTAATCATTTTCATCATACTTTCCCCTACTTGGTATGCCAAACTATCCTAAGTTGATTATAGTTAGGTGTTTCAGGACTTATACAATCTCATTACAATTCATAGCAATTATATTCACACTTTTCATGTATTTAATGTCTTAAAATAATCACATAATCACTCAATTAAAGTAATATTTATATAATATAACAAGTTTCATATCATTTTACTCATTTCATTCCTCAACTCATATGCTGCCCTGTCGCTGGCAGATTTTGTTATCTATTTTGGACCTTAATTTTGGTTATGTTTCATTCTGAATTTAATTATACGTTATTCTTAACAATTTTAAGTCTGGATCTTAGATTTACTATGCAACTTGAATAACTTAATGCTGAGTTATGTATCAAAAGATATGATAAAATGAACACTGACTGATCAGTAATAATTCTGTCCAGGATTTTCTGAACAGATTCTAAGTCTGAACTTTATGAATTTTTATGGACAATTATAGACAATATTTGGATTTTATAGTCTGAATAAAAATTATAGCCTTATGTCATAGCTTTCAAACCCAACAAATAATATGAAAAACCGAGTTCTATAAATTAAGTTATAACAATTTAATTACTCACTGCTCATCCATTTCCAGCAAAGAACATGCAAATTAATTACATTCAATTTTTACCAAATTAAATCCTAAGTCTAGCAAATATGCATCCCCAAGATTTTCATCACAAAATACTATAAATTCAAAATCATCAATATACCAAATAATCAAATCATGCAAATAAAATAGGTTATTGCCTTAGGTTATGTACAAACCTCTATTTTTCTCTTTTCTTTCTCTTTACTTCTCTTTCTCCTTTCCTTTGCTCCTTTGATCTAGCTCCTTATCAATTTGAGTTCCTAAAATTTATAAACATATTATTAAAACATCATAAACCCTAATCTCTCTCTTTTTTCTTACTTTATTAAGTTTCATTGAGTATGAAAATGAAAATTTTCCTTACTTTTTCTCTCTTTTCTCACTTTCTTTCACTATAATCAAGCTTGGCTATGGAGGAAGATAGAGGAAACATTAGCTGGTTTAGAGAATAGAGTGTTATGGATGTTAAATGATAAGAAAGAAAGAGAAATCAATTAAGAGAAAGATGACAAAGTTAATTAATAAAGGGGGACACATAAGCATAATTTATAAGCTCTCATCAATGCCTCATTCATGCATATCATTTGGCTAATTGTTGTATGTCATTTGGTGTGTTGTGCTTCAAGAAAACGTGGAAGACAATTAATTGGTAGGAAATTCTAGATACAAAGGGATAAGATAGGATGAATGAGCAATTAATGAGAAAATGACAAAGATCAATTAAGGATGGAGACACCTAAGGTTATTTACATTTAATGTCTAATGCATGTATGTTAATTGGATTCTTAAAATGTGTCACTTGATTAAGCCAGCCTCCACATGCTTAAAATGTCTCAATTCATGCATTAAATTGATAATTATTCTCATTAATCCTCCAATTTTAGGTACATTACAAATTAACCCCTAATTTTTCTAAATTTACAATTTAGTCATTTACCGAAATTTAATATCTTTAGATATTTTAAACAATTTATTAGAAAATTTTCATACTTAATTGCCATTATTTTAATTATTTTTGGATAAAAATTCAAATTTAGACTTCGGTCAAACCAACGAGTCGATTTAACAACTCGCGTGACTTAGGTCTAAATTAGCGGATATGACAATATACACATATATTAAATATATAATAATTATTTATATTTTAATATAATTAATATTTTTTAAATAAAAAATATAATATAACAATTATTTAATGTAAAAAATATTTATTTATTAAAAAATTATATAATTAGCTAATTAATTAATATTAAAATATTTTTAATATTAAAATAAAATAAAAAATTTTAATAAAATTTGAGAATCAAATCAAAATTAGAGATCTCTATTTCCATATAGTGCAGAAATGAGAATTCATAATTTTTTCTCAAAAAGAACAAAGCAAAGTGAGTAATGATATATACATTTCGGGGTTGGAAAAGGAGATGAAAATTCTCACGTTGCTAAACTTCCAATTTTCCTTTCCAGTGAAATGAAAGGATGAGTTTCCAATGAATCTTTCAATTGGAATGTTTTAGTAATTTAAAAATTAATATCAATTATGATTTCAAGACCATTAATTTGTTTATTCTAGAAATTTAAATTTTTTATTAGTTTGTTTAATATTTGATATACGATATGTTATTTTCTATTTTAATTTTAGCAATGTATTATTATTATTATTTAAAATTTTAAAAATGATTTAGACTTTAATTTCAAAATTATATATGATAATTTAAACATGTTAAAAATTAATCAAATTCAAATTTTGTATTGAACAAAATAGAAAAAAAATGAATAATGATTCTAATTCTAATACCACCCATGACCCAACCATTTCTTCTGGGGTGGTTTCTAATTCCAACTCTTAAAGCAAGAGAAATGCACAAATTTGTCAACTAGGAAATGAAAGCAAGTGTTCCATCTATGATTTAGAGATGACAATTTGGATCCATCTTATGGTATTCAGCCCTGAATGAGACAATTTTTTTAATAAAATATTATTTCCGCTCTGATTCTTAATTTTTTGTGATAAAAACTGAACGGAGATGATATATATATCTCTCGTCCTGTTAATATATTTATATGTTTTTATTATTTATATTTTAATATAATTAATATTTTTAAAAAATAATAAAATAAAAATATAACACTTATTTTAAGTAAAAAATATTTTTTTTATTTAAAAAATTATATAATTAACTAATTAATTAAAATAAAAAAATAATTTTAATATTAAAATAAAACAAAATATTTTAATGAAAACTGGGAAATGGAGTGGGTCGGGGATGGAGATCCAAAATTTTTTTTCAACGGGGTACAGGGCGAAATTAGAGACATAAAACTTTGTTCCAAACCCGCCTTGTTGCTATTCATACTATAACCCAACCGATTACTTGTCAACAAATCACTCAATTCAATCTTTGTTTGGATTCATTATTCTTTATAATTCTCCAAAAAAAAAATTTTAAACAATTCTTTAAAGCAGTTTTTAATTTTAATAATTATTAGGGTTTTATTATTTACTATGTAACTACTTATTTCTATGAAGCACTTAAATTCTTTAAAGGTAAACTTTGAATTAAAAATCAAAATCATGCAACTATCTTTTCCTACAGATAGCAAGATAAATGTAAGTACATGATCAACCTATGTACAATATAAATATTAAACTAGTTTGTTTAATTATCAAAATACAATCTAAAATAACCAATTAACTAATTAAAAACAGCCAGAATGAATACTAATACAAAAATAGAAAACCTCTTGATTTTATGATTTTGATATTGAATCTTGTTTTTTTATTAGACCAACTACAGAGTCATATTAGTTTATAATAAAAAAATGCTTCTAACATAAATAATAATTTTTTTGGTCTCAAAATATAATCTATATAAAACTGATATTTGCTCTATGAGATAAGTATTTAGCATTTATCATTTATCAAAAAATAATAATATTTTTTTATACGGTATTCACTAAATTTCGAACCTATAAAATTTTAGCTCCAAAAACACCTAATATTATTAAGTTTTTTTTTTTTAGTTTTATGATTATAAAATCATTAATGCAATTAATGTAAATAACTTAAACTAAAATTCTGTTAAAGAAAACTTAAATTAAATTTAGTTAGCATGTCTCTTAAATTTTTGTTTTTCGTGTGTGAGTGGATAGAAAATAATGTATAAAATTGTGCACTGAATAATCAAAATCATTGTTATTTCTGTTATGTAACCTATGGATTTTTAGCCACAAAGACATTAAAATTCAGAGATTTATTTGTCTTTTCAATATGAATTACGTGATATACAGATTGAAATTTCTTCTAATTCTTCAATTTGAACACAGTGGAGTTGTTGCTAATGGGCACCAACCTCAACTGTTGAAGTGCTAGTCAAACCGTATCATTGGAGACAAATAATTGGAGCTGAGTTTTCTTCTACTTAATATTCAGCAATTGACTATTTTTTATAAATATATAAGTTAATTTCAAGTTTAATACTCCTCTCAATCATTCTTTTTTTTTTTGAACTGAGATCCTTTTGTTTTTGTTTTAACAAAAGTTTTCATTTTCATTCCAATTTCCAGCGATAGATATTACAAGTATTGTAAAAATAGCGGTGCTAACAACATTCTTTACTTTTCAATACTATTCAATATTCACGTTTTGATTAGTTGGTGATAAGATAAAAATTTTAAAAAATAATATTTTTTTTCTTTTCTTATTCTTTTCTTACCAACTAATTAAAAATTAAGCATTAAAAAGTATTAAAAAATGAAAAGTATTTTCAGCACTCGCAGTACATAAATTATAAAGAAAAAAAACAAAAAAAAATCATATCCAAGTACTACAAAAATTTCAGTCTCTAACAATAAATTCCACTCATCTGTTATTACTGGCAGAAGAAATTGATTATCTTTATAGTGTCAATGAGCTAAACTAAATAAATCTGCATCATTTGAAGTATCTGAAGCCATGAAAAAGAAGAAAAGAAAGAAAGAAGAGACCTTTTTATTAGAGATAACAAATTTTCTCTGTCCCGGCCCGACTCCACCCTAAATGGCAAGGTTTTTTTAAATAATTTTTTTCCATTCCGATTCCGATTTTTTTGTGTCTGGTGTGGGACATGAATGATATATATATATATATATATATATATATATATATATATATATATATATATATATATATATATATCTTTCATCTCGAAAATATATTTATTATTTATATATATAATAATTATTTATATTTTAATATAATTAATATTTAAAATAATAATAAAATAAAAATATAACATTTATTTTAAATAAAAAATATTTTTTTATTTAAAAAATTATATAATTAACTAATTAATTAAAATTAAAAATTAAAAAACAATTTTAACATTAAAATAAAATAAAAAATTTTAATAAAATTCGAGGATTGAAGATCTCCATTCTCATGTGATGTGGGAACGAGAATCTAAATTTTTTTTCATCGGAGTATGAGACGAGAATATAAAAATTAGAGACGGAAACGAAAAACTCCACTCCGAATCCATTCCTACCTCTTATCTTAAAATTTCCATTATTTTCCTTTATCCAAGGATATGATATGAGAACTTGTAACAACATTTTTCATTACATTTACCCAAAATCTTTCACAATCATGACAGATCACCCAAAGAAAATGGCACAGATCCATTTTTTGGTAAATCTGCACAAACTAACTAAATTATACACATACTACGAAAAAAAAATTAATAAAACGGTTGCCACCGTGGATTTTGCCAACGGGGGCTCCCAAAATAAGCCACACCAATTAGCAAACTTAAATAAATGGAAGAATAAAAAGACTTTAGATAGAGAAGAAAAGATCCTCAATCAGAATATTTATAGGTATATATAATAATTTTAAGTTGCATTAATTAGGATCATTTCCCTCGTGCATATATTTCTATTTTAACATTTTTTTTCTATTTCTGTTGTATCGGAGCATTTTTATCTCTGCAATTATTTATAATTGCAATATTAATTTCAATTTGTAGGACCTATTTAATATTTTAATATATTTTATTAATATTTACATTTCAAATGTTACATTTTTTTTGTTTATTGTCAAATAAATTGACTTTTATTGTTAAAATTAATAAATTATATAAATAAAAATAATTATAAAATTTAATGAAAATTAAAGGAAGTACAAAATATTTCTTTATAAGTCAAAATTATAAAACATAGCTAAAATCAAACATAAAAAATTGGAAACATCTATTGCGACGGGATTCACAGTTGCTAATTCCTTGTTGTGATAGTTACTTTCTTGTTGCGGTCACCGTCGCTATTTTCTTATCACCCTTAATTAATTAATTAATATACTTAATTATATTTGTATTAATTTTTATATTAATTAACATTAATTGTATATTAATAATTATATTTATATTAATTATACTAATAATTATATTTATATTATTTAAATTAATTTTATGATAAATTTTTTAACTTAATTAATTAATTAATTATATTCATCATTAATTACATATTAATTAATATTAAGTAAATTAATTAATAAAATATATATTATTTATTTATTTTATTCAATTTTATTTTTAAATAATCAAAGTGGAGTACTTTAAAATTTTTATTCATTTGAATTTGTCTCTCTCCCATTTCTAATATCAATATATTCATAAACATTTACAATTGTAATTTCAGAGGATAGAGATGCTCTCATATAATTTTATTATATTCTAATTGAAGTAAATGGGAGTGTTTAACAAGAGAAAGTAATGTAGGTGTGCATAACTAACTTAACATAAAACATTCGGCTGGCATGAAGTAGAAGTAAATTCAACTCTTATTTCTCGAAATATCAAGCAGATGCGTAAATGTAGGAAAATGATTTGTTCATAATTTAATCCACAATGATTCCAAATGGGAAGAAAGGGTCAAGACGCAGCAACCGATGGCTGATGCAACAGAAGATGCTTAACAGTTAATATATTTCATTAAAATAAAACCAAAATGAAAATTAAAGTTTGCAATTATTTCAACCATGAGAGATAAGTTGAAGTTTTTGCATAAAGAAGCTTCTCCGCCAACTGACTACCTGTTTTAATCACTATAGTACTTTCTCATAAATAAGCCACAAAAATGTGGAAAGAGATGCAAAATTTTCTTCAATAAATTAATTTCGAAAACAATACAACATTTCTCGACAAAGTTCAATGCTATAAAATTTGAAATGAACCCAGCTGGAAAATAAATGGCCCACACTAATGCTGAAGGATACTGAAATCTTAATAGGACAAAGGAAAAAAGAATCATCAGAGATTTAGTGCCATGGATCATCCCAGCCTTTAGGTCCCTCCCTTTTAACAAAATCAATAATCGCGTTGACAGCTTCCTGTACCCTGTTAGAGAGGGAGTGATTCCCATGTTCAATTTCGACTTTCTCTGCACCACCCATTGCTCTACACAATCTGCAAGATGGATAAACACCATCACTCTGTATCTCCCTCTCTTCACACACACTAATACATATGAAATAAAAAAAGCAAAATACATATAATAAATAAAGAAAGTGTTTATATTTGTTTGAAATATCCATTAAAAAAAAAGATCAATCATCAGACAGTCTTGACCCTTGACGGTATACTCTCTATGATTCATAAACAACATAAGGTATAATGGAAAAATCAAATTCAAGGCGAGTTTCAGTCACCACCTTTCAACAAGCGCTTTCTTATCAACATACTCTGGAACATATTCATCAGCCATGGAAAAGATAACCTGCAAAGAGAAAAATGAAATTGCAGCTGTTCAACAAATGCTGAGCAAGAAGATGGGATGCTTGTAGAATCCAGGTAGTGACGCAAAATAGAACATTATGCTGGTTGTTGAATAGGTTTTGCTCTTATATAATCCGGCCTTCAAAAATAAATGCCAGTATTATAAAATTGATGACGTTAATTTTTCACTGACATATGCGATATAGTTCCTCAGTCTAAGCTGCAAAATTTTTCAGTGCATCAAGAACATCAAGAACATCAGATAATGGAAGACAGGAATACTGGGGCAAGATTCAGATTTATTCTGTACCTGGCAAGGTGTGTTGCACATATGCCCAAGTCTTGTCCTCAACTGGTCATCGCTAAGATCAGAACTGAACATGTCATCATCCCCCATATAGGCACAAAGGGAGTGATACCTGCAGCATACTACTTTATTAGCAAAAAAGTGCATCCCCATTCTTGATCAACCAATTTTACTAGGAAGCAACTTCCTGGGTTTCCAGGTGTGCTCTCTGGGCTTGGGTGTATTTTTTCAAATATAAGCCTGAGCAATAGACATGGTTATTTTCTACATATTTTTGTCAATTTCTCGTTCATTTGAAGAGTCAAAATAACATATCAGGCCCATATTGTTATCCGAAATGAGTGTTTTTAGATCAAGAGAAGGATAAAAATAATTAGAGAGCTCACCCAAAAAAGGCTCAAGACATGTTAAATTCCAGAATACAATATTATCAAGAACAACAGTATTCACTGAAAAAAACTAACGAGCAAAAGAAAATATTTTTGCCCATATCATTAAATTGTTGACAACATCTTGTTAAAATACAACATCAGTTGCTTACCCACCTATAAGCAGTTATTGGTGAAGGGTCTGCTTCCCTAGGCATTAATTCTGATCCTCGACCTTCTGCTATCATAGTTGAAGCCAAGTCGATCATAGCAGCAGTGTTGAGAAGAGTTGCAAAGTGCTCCCGATCACTAACTGGAGCCTGAACATTCCAATTGGAATTATGACCAAAGCTGCAAGTAAATACGCAACAAGTAGGTGGTTGCAAAAAAATAAATTGATGCTAGAAACAAGAGTGCGATAGGAAAAATCTGCTTCTCTATCAATAGCCTACAAGCATAGCATTAATCACTAATGGTAGTATACCCATCATTTTTTAACAAATACTGGACCACCCTACACTTGCACAGCTTTAACTTTTATGCAAAACATCAGTGTAGTACCCCTTACTCAAATTCGGATTATCAATTCACGAAGGAAAAGGAGAGAAAAAGATCCCTTGTGCAATTGCCAAAATCACAGGTACAGAGACACCTGACATTTATTAGGCAATGGAGTTGTGCTTTGGTCTTTTGAGCAGTTGACCAGTTAGTAACATGATGTGAAAGTTTCTCATTTAATACAGTACTATGAATACAAATGAAACAGGTTAGGAGATACCTGCAAAATGGCAGCACGGACTGCTCGAGAACATGCAGCATTGGTACGCATGTAATACACAATATCCTAGTTTCGTGAGAAGACAGCCAGAAATAACTTTATTTCAACCAGAAAAGCCAAAATGTTCATACAAGTAAATTTGAGATGGATATATAATACAAGACTAAAATCCTATTGGAATTCACCTGACAACCAGTGCTGTGCCCAACTAAGACCACACCCTCAGAATTTTCTTTGTTAATCAAATAACTGATGAGCTGATCAATCTCCGTGGCATCCTTCAAGATATAAAGTGCAAGAACATATTTAAAGTCTAGGCAAGAAGATTTTATGTTTGAAACAATGTTTTTCTCTTTTGAACTGTATATTTTACAATGAAAACATTTAAAGCAGTTTTTAAACAATAATTTCATTGTAAAGAAAATGCAAAAATCATATAGGACTTCAGGTTTATAACTAGTCAGTGGTGGACTGACATTTGGGGCTTGAATAACCAGGGTTTGGGCTAACAAGATTGGCATGGACAGTTACTCAGGTTAGCAAAGCAGCATATCATTGGAGGAAAGAAAAAAAAAGATAAGTTGTTGCACTCATTGGCTCACAAACCAAGGGAGATATCATTATGAAAACAAGTGATGAAAAAAATTACATCATAAAAAAAATGAATTATATCCAAAAAAAAAAAACTCCGAACACCCTAAAATTTTTGGGTTGTCTTATATCCTGTTACACTTATAGAATTTCAAGCACCATATGCATTATTCTTGCCACAATAAGGCATTAAGTTGTTCAATGCATTATGGCGTCCAATTTTTTAAACGTTAGTGCAACTACAATTTCAGTATGCATCAAGCCACATTATGTTATTTTCTCTAGTTGTAATAGGGCATCAAGTTGTTCGGTGAATCATAGTATCAAACTTTTGATATGTTGGTGCAACTCAGGTTTTCAGTGCACATTATGTTATTTTCAATTTGTAGAAGGCATTAAATTGTTCAGTGCATCACAGTATCAAACCACTGATACATTAGGGAAACACATGCTTTCTGCACTCTTGCATTTATTTTTCACCATAGTGATTATGACCTTTACTCTGGTAATTAAGACTGCAAGCAATACCAATTCCCTATGTGGGTATCTGCCTATCTGAACTTGTTTTAGCCGCAACTAATGCTGACAACAATCAATCAACCAATCCCATTCATGCATCAGTACTGTTCATTAGTATCAGCCAATGAATATATTCCTGCATAATTGCCATCTCTTCAATGGGCCATGCAAATGTCATTCAAAATCTGTTCAATACTTCTATTCAAAAGTTTGCAAAGCTTATCTGTGGCTTTTACAAGTGTTAATTCGAGAGAGAACAAACAAGCAGCACAAGCAAGGTCATTAAAACGAGTACCCTATAGCACGAACATAGATTCACCACATATCACAAACACTTGACAGGAAAACAATGTTACTTGTTGCAAGCTAGAAGTCCCATATCCACTATAAGATGACGACATAAGCAGTTGAACAAGTGACCATTTCTCCTTATCCAAAGCAATTGCCAGAGGTTCTAGGTATCTGAAAGTCAGACAAAGAAAGAGATCTTAGGAACCATAGGGGTTTTAATGATTAGTTCTAGCATCATACTGTGTGTTCAAACAATGTGGTTCCCAGTGCATTAACTGGAAGAATGTAGCTATCTATAAACAATTTGCTGAAAGCAGGAGGTCCTTTTGATGGCAAAGAAACAATGGAGGAGAAGTTGCATCACTTGAATGAACAACCATAATGAATTAAAATGATGACGTTATACATACTCAGTTGCTAGAAAACCATCAGTTAATCCACCAATAAAAACGAGTTGTTGTTTGTGATCACCTGTTTTAAATGCTACCTGCATCCATTATTTAGATATCGTTAAATAATAGATTAAAAGGCATAAACATCAATAGCGTGTAATTTCAAGTATGATGCAGTTCAGATATCGTAGAATTTCCAAATAAAACTTTAAAAATAACAGTACTCACAAGAACCAACGACAAGGTTACAAAAACCGGACATTCTTAACAAGGATGGCGCAAAAACCAACAGATCACTCTTTCCATTATGAATTTGTTTTATAATACTGTTCAACATACATTTGTTTCTCAGGAAAGTTATTGCAGCGCGTACATTCATCTTAAGCTGAGACTGCACTTGCATAGTCCAGCGGCAGAGGTCGACATGAAATCCACTATAATGGATAAATCACAATCTTAAAGGAGAAAATAGTCATAAATACCACCAAATTACTCACAGTAAGCACTTGCGCTTGTCAACCAGACATTTAGGGTCCGTAACTAGGCAACATCTTTCAAGAGCACTTAGAGTTATGATACAAATTGTCAAGACAAATGCTGAGGCATATTGTCCTCCAATTAAGCATTCAAATGGACATCGCCACCATCAGTCACATTCTTTACATCCAGATCAAAATTTCAGCTCAAAATTACGAGCGCAAATATCAGCAATTCAGCAAAACTAACAAGCCCAATTCGAAACGGATCTGTTACGAATCGTTTAAACAGAATTCTAAATACACTACCTGGATAGGCTTGGATCCATACTTGAAGAGCACACCGCGGAACTGGTTCTTGCCTTTAATTGGACCAGCGTTATCCCCGTCGGTTGCGCCCGAAGTGCTGGACATTTTGACGCTCGCGGATCGATCAGCACGGCCACGAACAATGCCGGAGAACCACGAAGTAGCCGAAGAAGAATAAGCAGCAGCAGAGGTTGATGTAGACGATGAGGAGGATAAGGAGGAAGAAGACAGTGAGGGATTCATATCAATTAGAAGTCAGAAGATGAGGTGAAAGAGACAGTGATTTGCCACCATTGATATCATTTCGAGTTGTTAGGAGGAATCCATTTTGAAGAAGATCTGATGTTCTTAGTATTATATTTAGACTCAGTATTTGTAACAAAGAGGGTCAGGTATTCGCTTCTTTCGTTTGCAACCGAGGCATCTTCCACCACGCGCGCTGCTCGAGGCTTTATTATTATTATTATTAAAACAAATTAGACGGTCGGATTTTAATAAATTCTAATTATAAATAAATTTTTAAAAAATTAATTATTTATTTTCATATCTTTTAATAAAATATTTATTCATTTGATACTGTATAAATTTTAAAAATTGTAATACAATATATTGAATGATTTTTTTCTATATTTAAGATATTGTTTTACAAATTTTTTATAGTTATATGTGTAATCTAATAAATTTTTATACGAGTTTAATATTTTTATTCGTTATTAATGACTATAATTATAGAGCAACTAGTACATTTAAATTTTATATTTCATAATTTTTATCTTAAATAACATTTTTATCAAATGATATGAAATAAATTGTCAGTTTTTTTAAAAATTTGTTACTAATTGTAATTTGTTAAATTTTAGAGATTAAATTGTAATTTATTATTATTATTATTATTATTATTGTTATTATTTGAATAATTCATAATACCTAAATTCACTCCTAAACATGTTTTCAAAAATCTTTTGACACTTTTTATTTATTAGACATTCAAAATTCACTTAAAATGATTTAATAAATATTTTATGCTTTTCAACTAATTTATTAGGTACCTAAATTATTTAAGATTAATTTATAAACATTTTAATTTATTTAAAATAAATTTTTTAACAAAAATATTATACTCAAATGCATGCCTATAGGTGTAAAGATATATTTGGAATTGTTGTTAAGGTTAAAAAATAAGTTTAATTTTTTTAAATTTAATTGATGATTTTTTAAAATTATTTTTCTTAAAATAAAAAAAAATTTATTTACGTTCATCTTTTCAGAAGTAATTTTCAAAAAAAAAAACTAAAAATATATTTTTTTTTTCAGAAAACCTATTTTTTAAACGCAATGCAAACGAGATTAGCAATATATTTTCACATGGGAATTGAAGCAAATTCAATTTACTTAATATTTCACATATTTAAAAAAATTATATTCTATTTTTTTAATTTATTCCAAAGATATAATCTATTTTTCTTATTAAAAAATATAATTATTTAAAAATTATTTATTATATTTATATATGATAATTTTCTGCTCGAGTTGAAATTAGGAACAAGTCTATCATTCAAATGAAATTCAGAATATTCAGTTCAAATTTAAAATTGTGACCTCACGATAAACACATATACACTTTGCCTTTCTCTCACACATAGTGAACCCATCAAAGTATAGGCTAATCCATTATTTGTATATATTGGTCAAAAAACATTATTTTTAAATCTTTAGAATAAAAGGTATTAATTAGTTAATTTTAAGTAAATAATAGTATTTAAATTTGATCTCATTAATTGATAAAATTCCTTTCTGTTTGATTTCAAATTTTTTAATCGCAAAAATTTTCAAAATAAATAAAGGGGAATAACATTATTTGTTAATCAACTAAGCAGAACATAGAAAAAACACATATTGTAAAAAAAAAAAAAAAAAGGAATTTGATAAAAAGAATTTATTGTAATTCATTTACCTTATCTAATTAATCAAAACTTTCAAATATATGTATTAGATTTCATTTAATTAATTATAAGATCTAATTAAAGAATGATGAATTAACAGATGAATTGCGAGAGCGAAAAATTCTATTGTTTATTAAAGATTTCAAAAGTCTCTCAAGTAATCAAGTTTGCGTGCTAAAAATTTACTGGAATAAAAAAAAATTGAAAATTGAGAAAAAATACCCATAAATTCCCTACTGGGCGCATGGCTGTTGTTAATACAAAATCTATACTTGGAATATGCTAATCAATTATCCTGAATTGAGAGTCTTGTCAATAGTAAATTTATATCATGAATTGCCGTTAATTAATAAAATACTAATTTTTAATTTTATATTTTTCATATATATTTTATATTTTTCATTATATTATTTTTATTTTTTTATACTATAGAAAAATAATATTTTATCTCATTAGAGATTCTCTCGGAATTTCTTAGAGACATGATATATAGTCTCATCTTCATTTTGAAGTCATCCAATTAGCACTTTCCTATCATGAAAGGAAAGGTATTTTAGTTATAACTCGAATTGTACTGCTACATACAAGATTTTTACAGTATCAACACGTTATTGGTACTATAGAAATATCTTTAAATACAAACACAATGCTATTTACTTTGTTTCCTAATATCAATTTGACATTTAATGATCCTTATATACTTTCGGCTTTAAAAGTACAAGTCCAAATTTCTCATGTCCCTTAAGTCATGACTGTAACAGCAGCAACACTCAATTACCAATTGGTTTATAGGGTATAAAATCATGCCCTAGACCTAGCTCTTCCTATATCCAATGATGTCTTGTTCATTGTAACAGATGCACAAAATGTTTCCACATGTGTGCATATTCTTAGACATATTCCAAAGGATGAACTCATTAAATTGTTACCTGAATCTTGGGTGACAAGTTATGAGAAAATTCAAAGTAATGATCAATCGGTTCAATCACATAAACCAAAGTTGTTAAAAAAACTGATGGAACTGTGGAAATAAAATTTATCCGATCCACAAAAACAAGTATAAGCACTTCCATGGTCACTACACAATTTATGATCCAGTCATATGAAGCAGAGGAAAATTTGGCTATCACAGGTTTTACTGCAAATGGAAGACCCATCTATTCTATGTACCAATGCTCAAATAAGATATTAGACATAGATTGTGACTGTGAAGATTACAGACATGAAGCTTATTATGATTCTTGTGAAGAAGAATCATTAGTACGAAGGAGAAAAAAAACCATATTCAGAAAAGATCATGAAAAAAAGATTTGACGATAACGATTCATCAATTGGACTACTTGGTCAACCTTCTGGAAAGTATGATTATGTAGTCAACTTTTCTGAGCCACCATCATTCAGATCAAAGATGCCTACTCCATCCACCCCTCAATGAGATGAGCCAGAAATGAAATCTCCAAAATAGGAGTCGTCGTCATCAGCTCCACTTCCAATCTACAGAAAAGGATTGGAATGACTTCAAAAGCACAAACCACATAAGCAGTGGACTCCAAAATCTTACCAGAGTCAAGCTATTACTCAGGTCCAATCAGAAAAGTCTGAATTTTGTACAATTCCAACAATGTGCATGTTCTATCCTCAGGAACATGAGTTTCCACCTCTGCAGGAAACAACTGATCCAAATATACATGTTAAGAAAATTCCTTGGGTAAAATCTCCAGGTTTAGATGCTCAAGGAAGATATAGAGAGATCACAGTTGGTGAATCAATTCTCAATTGGCAAACAGACAACGTTTTGGCTCAAAATAAAGTTCTTGAGAAAATTAATAAAAAGGTAGATCAAGTTTATAATGTCAACAAACAATTAAGCTGGCAGTAGGAGTTTATGCTTCGACTCCATAAATAAATAATGTCATTTCATCAAGAGATCATGCAAATGATCTAAAATCAAGTAAATGAACCCTAGTTCTTACAAAAACAAGAAGAGATTTCACATTTAAAAGTTTAATTAGCTCAGGTTGAAAATGATCTACAAATTAAAACATATTTTAACTCATTTGCTTTTGCAAACACTCATCCTTTTCTAGCCAAAACACTTTTCTTCAACCACATGTTGATCTAGTTCTTCTTCAATATGAAAACTTCCAAAATATGATGAGAGCTAAAAGCCTTTTACAAAAAAAGGCCACCTAAAAAGAAAAAAAGCCAAGACTTCACCCACGATAACTGTTTCTCCATCAACTACCTCATCATCTGAAACTGCACATGTTCTAAATAGACCAGATAAACAATCAGTATTGGATCCTTTTCAAGATTCACAAGATCCTTATCAATATATGGTTCAAACTCAGTAGAATGAAATCACTTCTCTTCTTCAAACTTGTATCAAACAAAATCAGCCTCAGCAAATTCATCAGACTTACTTGCAATCAGACACCTCTGAAACCATATCAAAAAGTAAGTCCATAAGCACTGAATAATCTTTTTCCATCAATAAAGATGGTTGGTCTAGCAGAATCTTCTGCTCATTCAGGACAAACGCAGGCTACACCTCCACAACCTACACCAATTATAGAAGAGCCACAAGAGGAGGAGTTTATGGATGAATATCAGTCTCATCGCCCTAAGACTTCAAATGGTTCATGGTTTTCCATGGAAAATATTGCCCCTAATCAAAGGAGAGCTAAGCTCCTTGAAATGTATGCTTGGATAAATTCAAACATAAGTTTTGTTACAAGAAGTCTCACAAGAACTCACTACCAGATTCAACGGTAGTTTGCGAGAATGCTGGATAAGAGTTAGTGAGTATGAAAATATGATATTTTGTCAACTTACTAATATTGTTGTAGCATTGGCATACATTGGAGTTGGGTTCATTGCAACTCCCTAAGATTCTTTATAAACGACCAGAAGTGAATTTTTTCAATTAAGATGTTGTTCTCTAAAAAGAAAAGATCTTGAAAAATATTACATACGAGTAGCTGAAAGATATTACCAAATTGGTTTTGGTGATATTAATTTTCAATTAAGATGTTGTTCTCTAAAAAGAAAAGATCTTGAAAAATATTACATACGAGTAGCTGAAATATATTACCAAATTGGTTTTGGTGATATTAATCTCAAACAACAGTTCATTAATTATGTTCCAGAAGAATTAAGTGAAGCTACTCTCAGATATTTAGAAAGCATGGAATTACTCCAGAAGATTATTCATTGGCATAAATCTATCAAAAAATGATGATTGTTCTTGATGAACTATGTTCCAACATAAAACAAATTAAAGAAGCCTTGAGAATAACGAATAACAAAAGTTTAAAGCCAATATCTTCTCGACTAGATCTGACAATCAAATGTTCTGACAAGTAAAATTGTGATTGCAGACATTACAAGAAGCACAAATACAAGATTGGTCATTTTCATAAGAAATACATGAAGTTCAAATACTTCAAAAGAAAAAATGGAAGATTCAAAAAGTCGAATAGATGTTATGTCTGTGGAAAGAAGAGACATTTTGCAAAAAGATATCTTAAAAGGCCAAAGCAAATAGTCCAGTTAATCCAGCAATTGGAACAACAATTTGATATCAATCTTGATGATGCTGATATTGAATCAATATTTTCAGTAGACGAAGAGTCAAATGAAGATTCTCTCATGGGAATTGAAGCTCTGAGTTTTTCCTCAGATCCTAATGAGGAATGTTTCTCTGTTGTGGAAGTTGGCCTAAATCTAATCAAAACTGTAGCAACAGCCCAAAAACAGGTAGTTCCATATTGTCCAATCCAATTATTTACAGATAAATATGAAAGACCCATTAAGGCTATAACTTTCATTGATACGTGAGCCTATAAAACTATTGCTAATCCAATACTCTTTCCAGACCACTTATGAAAAGCCCATAAAGAAATTTTCAAAGCAACAGATGGAAAACTATTTTCAACAGACTGGATTACAGCCAAGCCCATTAAAATCTAGTTCCTTCTAAATTGTTTTATATGGACTAAAGTTTCAGGTTCATATTTGTCCAAAAAAAATATCTTGATTGGTTTTTATGTTCTCAGTCAATTACCAACTATATTCATTACTACTCAAGGTATTAAAGCAAATAAATTGTTTCTCCCCTACACATCACCCCAAATTTATTCATAGTTCCCATATCAGGCCCATTTGGTGATATTCAGGCCTAGATAATAAAATAAAGTTTTTCAGACAACCATGTAGACTTTCTTCAAAAATGTCAAAGCCCATTTTGGACTAAACAAGAGTTCTACATCTCTCTGCCATTCAAACAAAATGAGAATATCAATCCTACTAAGGCAACTCATCCCGGTATGTTCAAGAATGTTCTTAGCTTGGTTTGGCAGTTCAAGAATGTTCTTAGCTTCTTCAACAAGGTCTCATTGAGCCAACTAAATTAGACTAGGCATGCCAAGCGTTTTATGTGAATAAAAGTTCAGAGCAAGTTAGAATAAAGAAAAGAGTGGTGATCGATTATAAGCCTTTAAATCATTTTGTAGAGGATGACAAGTTTCCTTTACCTAAGATCTCATCATTATATTCATTTCTTAAGGATGCAAAGATCTTTTCTAAGTTTGATATTAAGTCAGAATTTTGGCAACTGGGAATACATCCTAATGTTAGGCATAAAACAACCTTCTGCATTCCTAATCATTATTACTAGTGGACGGTAATGCCTTTTGGTTTTAAAGTAGCTCCATTACTCTTTCAAAAAGCAATGACAAAAATCTATACTCCGATCTTATCTTCAGCACTGATCTACCTAGATGATATTCTACTTTTCTCAAAAGAAGTCAACAGTCACAGATAATTATTAAAGCAATTTGCATAATTGATTGCACAACATGGAGTTATGCTTTCTAAAAAGAAGATGCACCTAGCAAAAATGGATATATAATTTTTGGGGATAAAATTAAAGATGGTGCATATCAGCTTTGTCCACACATCGGTTTTGAATTATTAAAGTTTTCTGACAGTAAATTGACAAAAAAGTAGATACAAAAATTTTTAGGTATTGAAAATTATGTCAGAGATTTTATTCCTCACTTTACAAAAATTTCTCAACCACTTCGACACTTATTAAAAAAGGATGTCCCACTATGGTCACATGCTCAATCAAGAGTTGTAAAGAAGATAAAAGAAATCTGTGGAAATATTCCACCTTTGCACATCCCGAAAGGAGGAAAAAAAGTACTCCAGATAGATGCTACATGATGAATACTAGGAAGCTATTCTTTTATAAGAAAAAGATGGACAACAACAAATCTATGCATATGCCAGTGGTCGTTTCAAAGATTCAGAATGCCACTACAATTCCACATTCAAAAAGATATTAGTGGTAAAGTATGGTATTAAAAAATTTGAATTTCATTTAATTGGCCATAACTTTACAATTTGGATGGATTGCTCATCCTTCCCAAAGATTTTTAACTTCAAAGGAAAACAAATTCCACATGCACAATTATTGAGATGGAATTATTGGTTTTCTAAGTACAATTTCAATGTTGAGCAAAAACAAGGAGATAGAAATCTCATTTCTGATTTCCTATCCAGACCATTCTCCAAGCAACTTAGCTTAATCACTAAAACGCAGATAATTCCATTAATCCTCATGGAAAGTTCAAGTTTCTCTCCATATCCACCTTTGTCGATCAGAGTTATGAACAAAGATAAAAAAAAAAAGTTCTCATTGTTGATGCTCAGTTAATAGCCATCAGAAAATATGGAAAAATCTTCCTGAAACTTAAAGCTTTTCATCCATACTATCCTTTTATGGATCTTTAAACTTCCTCTTATTGGAAAGTTCCCTAAAGAATCCTTTCAAATGTTATGGTACATTTGTGTCATGCATCACATGACTTTTGAATTCTGTCCGGTTAGATGGTATAATTCAATTGTAGAAAAGACACTGCCAGAAAACTCTATAAAATTTATAACGTGGTTCAAACCTATAGTAGTCTAGCAACAATCCCTATTTTATCTTTTCTAAGAAAACTGATATGTAAGTTTATAGACCAATAAGATGCATTTTATTATCATCTTGCATTGGGATGAATATTTATCTACTTTTGAGGTCTATAAAACTTACATTTACTCTTTCTGGAAAAACTGTGATTATCATCCTTTAGAGGTAAGAGAACTTTAAATATCAATGGCAGCAAGAAACTAGTGCATTCTACGTGAAATATGACTAAAATACCAAGATGATGCACCTTGGGAGGCTATTCCATCAGCCTACATAGAAGGATTAATAAAAGAAAATTAAATACATCGAGCAATTGTCTCTATTGAACAAATGCCTCCACTAACACATGAAGAGGACCCTCAATTGTAATTGATTATAACTCGGACTGTAACACCACATCTTATACATTTGAGTTCAACCTATCCCTGTATCAAATAATCACATATAGCATGCTGGAAAGACAAAATATCCTGTTAACAATGGTAGTAAATTTTTTTTTTCATATCCTGTAATCTCATTCAATGACTTTGCAAGTCAACACTGAGGCTTTCGCCACAATACGATATATCACATATATTAAAACATAAACTTTACACATAAGTATTTACGAGTTGCTTTCGTTTATACATTTTTAAAACCCATTCCAAACTGACTATACATATTCAACCATATAAATACAAAATGCAGATCATATATTTTCATGCTCGAGTGGTATGCAAGGAGAGAGAGTGATGAGGATCGGCCAGTGACCTGTGCTCTATGTCTTCTATACGCTACTTAAAATGAGCTATCACTTTTCTTTACCTGAAAAATGATGCAAATTGATGAGTTGCAGCTCAGTGAGAATAACCATCAAATGAGTTCTAAAGTACCGAACAACTCATAATAATAAATCACAAATCCAATACATACCATGTATTCCATTCCATTCATCATGATCATATAAATATCAATAAAGTTAAGACATATAATCATTACTCCTTACGTATGCAAATGCTTTGCTTATTTCATTTTGTTCTGACTAAGTTAAACAGACATTGCCCCGGGTTTCCATGTGAACATTTGCATTTGCTAGCTAGCTTGATCATTTGTTTCATTTGCACATTTGTTGGGCCATAAGCCTCTTCTTTTACTTTATAATATTGATTAACTAGTGACAACGCCTTATAAGTCCATATGCATAAGCACTTGTACTTAAGCATTCATCAACCATTGCATCTTATCACATATAACATACATATACCGCATATATGCCTCATATGCCATGCATATACCTCGCATATACTATACATATATCCTATATATAAATATATCACATATGTCAAACATATACCTCAAATATATCACAAGTATACCACTTATGTGTACCGCAATGTCACAAATTTTTCATCATCATATTATCAATGACCAATCATGACAATCATATGAATCACATAACAAGCAACATTCATTTGCACTAAAGAATTCAATTGATAATTAGACTCATCTTTCTCCTTTGATTCCGACCCCTAACTTATTGTCTATCCGCTCATTGTGGGTCTCCAATATGTTGCGATCCTAATATGAAAACATAATTGATTAACTCATGATTAGGGAGACTTAATGTGGCTTGAATAAATTAATATGCATTGTTTATATCAATAGTTAAGATTTTTCCTATGAGGTAGTGTGACCTTATGGGACTATTTAGCTTATAACTTTGTCTATACTTAACCAATTAATCTGATTATTATTCCTAATTAAAAATAACATATAATTATATAACATATTAAAATTTCAGACAAATTGGATCATTGTACAATTTTTTGGTGGAATTTCTAAGTGTGTTCTGTTTTCTTCCTTATTTTCTGCCTTTAGGCAGTTTCAGGATACTCACTTTGGTTCATCATAACTTATAATATATAAGTCCTATTTTAACTAAACTTTATAGAAACTTATATGAGTTCATATGGGACATTTTTTATGTTTACAACTTTTATCAATTATGTCTCTAAGATCTTCAAATTATAACAAATAATTCACTGATCCAGAATAAAATTGGCTTCCGGACTAGTATGACTTTCAAAGGTCATAACTTATTTTATACATAACATATCAAGCTAAAATTAGTACCAACATTTAGCTAAGAAATATACCTATAACTTTATGTTTTGATAAGTTACATAATCTAGCTCTAAAGAGCTCAAATTATCCAAACAATTTACTAGATATGCCCAGGGCACTCAGTAAGCAGTTCAAATCATGGAACAATCATGGTTCCATTCACCATAACTCTACATTTACAAGACCTATGAATCTGAATTTTGTTATACAGATACGTAACACATATATCTACAGCTTTTATATTTTGTGATACTTCAAATAATGACTTTAACATATTCAAAACTAAAGAACACATTAGTTATCTTGGCTAGAGTTCACACCCTGACCAGTTTTAGTAGAGAGAAAATATCTCTTCCTATACACAAAATCTTAAAAACGGCTTAAATATAAATAAATATAAGACCTAAAGGAACAACTTTTGTATTTTAATCTTTTCCAGAATCAATTTCTATTGATATCAAAATCGGGGTGCAAATCAGTGCATATTAATGAACCTTAGCAACTCAAATCAACCTTATAGCAATAAGAATTAATTACTTACCAAGAACAAACTTGCAAGGGATCAATTTGAGTCAAAAAAACAAGTGAAACAAAGAATAATTGAGTTTTGGTATGGAGGAAGATGAAGAAGAAAACGGGGCTGAAGTGAGGAGGCATAAATGGGGGAGGAAGATAAAGCCAACCTTTTTGTTTTTTTGGCTTTTTATATTTTTCTCTTCATCTTTTCTCTTCTCTTTTCTCTTCTATTTTCTCTTTTCTTTTCTTTTATTTTCCTTTTGTTTCATTTTCATTTTATTTTATCTATATTATTATTATTATTATTATTTACATATATTTATAATTCCACTAATTCACACAATAATACAGCTTAATCATTTGGCCCGATTTAACTAAATTAACAATGTAAATGTTTACTAATTTTAATCTAATCATTTTGCTTACTTTAATTTAGTCACCTTATTCAATTTATTTCTAATGCTTTGTTATCCTCCTTTAGGTTATAAGTACATACATGCTACTCGATAGAGTTGCTAAATACTGTGACACATAGCTAGTGCGTGCCATAAACTTGTTTCTAAGAAAATATGTATGAAATGTACGTGTTCAATTGGATTATATGGAAGATGCATATGTTCAAATGAAATGCATGTGGGTATACATGTGGGAAAGGTCAAGTATGTTACACAGACGATTACAGAGAAATAAACCTATCACCTAGTCATGAACCAATACATAAAGATTAGGTGGTCCACATTATCTTTTGTACAATTATGTTTGCTTTTGGTTTGTCTTTTATTGCTTTGTAAAAGTAAAGATTTTTATCTTTAATTTAGTTTGCTTTCAGGTTTGCTTTTATAAATGTAGGGATTCTGATAATCTTTACTTTAATAATTTTAGTTTCTTTGCTTTCACTTTGAGCGTTTTATATAAGAAATCTCACTCCTTTGTAATATCTCAAAACAAATTTGGAAATAAAGAATCCTGATGTGATTTAATTATGTTTTTCTAAAAAATTGTTTTTCTCTTCAATCTTGAGATAATTGCCATATATCCCTATTATGACTTCTTTTCATATATATTCATAGCCAAGTTCCTTTTGTCCTCCAGATGAGGCTATTGATGCACCAAAGTAGGTAACTAAAAGGCAGGTCATTGAGTACCCAGAAGAGGTCATGTTGGCTAGCGTATCTGTTATCTATATTGAGGTATCAGTAGTGGTCATTAGAGGGCTTATTCTGATGACCATTATTGATGCCTCAGTATAGATAACAGATATGCTAGCCAACACGACCTCTTCTAGACACCCAACAACCTGTCTTTTAGTTACCTACCTTGGTGCATCAATAGCCTCATCCGGAGGAAAAAAAGAACTTGGTTACAGAGATCTATGAAAAAAATAGGGATATATGGAAATTATCTCAAGATTGAAGAGAAATAAAGTTTTTTAGAAAGAGATAGTTAAAACACACCAGGGTTTTTATTTCCAAATTCATTCTGAGATATTACAAGGGACTGAGTTTTCTTATATAGAATGATCAAAGTGAAAACAAACAAACTAAAATTATTAAAGTAAAGATTATTAGAATCCTTATTTTTACAAAAGCAAACTTGAAAGCAAACTAAAGTAAAGATAAGAATCTTTACTTTTACAAAGTAGTAAAAGACAAACCAAAAACAAACATAATTATACAAAAGATAATGTGGACCACCTAGTCTTTATATATTGGTTCATGACTAGGTGATAGGTTCATTTCTCTGTAATCATCTGAGTCATAATCAATTACAATTGATGGTCCATCTTCATGTGTTGGTAGAGGCATTTGTTCAGCAGAGACAATTGCTCGATGTATTTCTTCTTCTTTTTTTAATCCTTCCATGTAGGCTAATAGAGTAGCCTTTTAAGATGCCTCATCTTGGTATTTTAGTAAGATTTCACATGGAATATATTGGCTTCTTGCTGCCATTGATCTTTAAAGTTCTCTTACGTCTAAAGGATGAGAATCACAGTTTCCTCAGAGAGAGTAAGGGTTAGTTTTATAGACCCCAAAGGTAGATAAATGTTCATCCCAATGTAAGATGATAATAGAATACATCTTATTGGACTGTACACTTACATCCCAGTTTTAGTGGAGAAGACAAAATAAGGATTGTTGCCAGACTGCTATAGGTTTGAACCAACCTAAAAAATTTCTAGAGTTTTCTGACAGTGTCTTTGTTGCAATCGAATTATACCATCGAATCGAATAAAATTCAAAAGTCATGTGATACATGACATACATGTACCATAGCATTTGGATGGATTCTTCAGGGAACTTTCCAACAAGAGAAAGCTTAAAGACATCCATGAAAGGATAGTCTGGATGAAAAGCTTCATGTTTCATAAATGTTTCTCCATATTTTCTGATGGTTGTTAACTGAGCATCAACAATGAGAAATGTTCTTTGATCTTTGTTCATAACTCTGATCGACCAAGGTGGATATGGAGAGAAACTTGAACTTTCTATGAGGATTAATGGAATTATCTATGTTTCAGTGATTAAGCGAAGTTGCTTGGAGAATGGTCTGGATAGAAAATGAGGAATAAGATTCCTATCTCCTTTTATATGCTCAACATTGAAACTGTACTTGAAAAACCAATAATTCCATCTCAATAATTGTACATGTGGAATTTGCTTTCCTTTGAAGTTAAGAATCTTTGGGAAGGACAAGCAATCCATCAAAATTGTAAAGTTATGGCAAATTAAGGAAAATTCAAAATTTTTAATACCATACTTTACTGCTAATATCTCCTTGAATATAGAATGGTAGTAACATTATGAGTCTTTGAAGCGACCACTGACATATGTATAGATTTATCGTTGTCTATCTTTTTCTTTTAAAAGAATAGCTCCCCAGTATTCATCACTAGCATTTATTTGGGGTATTCTTTTTCCTCATGTCAGGAAGTACAAAGGTGGAAGATTTCCATAGATTTTCTTTATCTGCTTTACAACTGATGATTGATCATGTGACCATAGTGGACATCCTTTTTTAATAAGTGTCGAAGTGGTTGAGTATCTTTTATGAAGTGGGAAATAAAGTCTCTAACATAATTTGCAATATCAAAAAATTGATGTATCTGTTTTTGTGTCAATTCACTATCAGAAAACTTTAATAATTCAAGATCGATGTGTGAACAAGATTGATATGCACCGTCTTTAAATTTCGTCCTCAAAAATTATATCTCCTCTTTTACTAGGTGCATCTTCTGAAAGCATAACTCCATATTGTGCTATCAATTATGCAAATTGCTTTAATAATTATCTGTGACTGTTGACTTCTTTTGAGAAAAGCAGAATATCATATAGGTAGATCAGTGCTGAAGATAAGATCGGAGCATATATTTTTGTTATTACTTTTTTAAAGAGTAATGAAGCTACTTTAAAACCAAAAGACATTATCGTTCACTAGTAATAATGATTAGGAATGCAAAAGGTTGTTTTGTGCCTATCATCAGGATGTATTCCCAGTTGCCAAAATCCTGACTTAATATCAAACTTAGAAAAGATCTTTGCATCCTTAAGAAATGAATATAATGATGAGATCTTAGGTAAAGGAAACTTGTCATCCTCTAAAAAATGATTTAAAGGCTTATAATCGATCACCAATCTTTTCTTTACTCTAACTTGCTCAGAACTTTTATTCACATAAAATGCTTGGCATGTCTAGTCTAATTTAGTTGGCTCAATGAGACCTTGTTGAAGAAGCTGGGAACATTCTTGAATTGCCATTGACTGATCATCCAGATTCATACCGGGGTGAGTTGCCTTAGTAGGATTGCTATCCTCATTTTGTTTGAATGACAGAAAGATGTAGAACTATTGTTTAGTCTAAAATGGGCTTTGACATTTTTGAAGAAAGTCTACATGGTTATCTGAACAACTTTGTTTTATTATCTAGGCCTGAATATCACCAAATGGGCCTGATATGGGAACTATGAATAAATTTGGGGTTGATATGTAGGGGAGAAACAATTTATTTGTTTTAATACCTTGAGTAGTAATGGATATATTTGGTAATTGACTGAAAACATCAAAACCATTCAAGATATTATTTTGGACAAATATGAACCTAAAACTTTAGTCCATATAGAACAATTTGGAAGGAACTGGATTTTAATGGGCTTGGCTGTAATTCAGTCTGTTGAAAATAGTTCTTCATCTGTTGCTTTGAAAATTTCTTTGTGGGCTTTTCCAGAAGTAGTTTAGAAAGAGTTTTGGGTTGGCAATATTTTTATGGCATCTTGTATCAATGAAAGTTATAGCTTTAATGAGCCTTTCATATTTATCTGTAAACAATTGAATTGGCCAATATGAGACTACCTGTTTTTGGGTAGCTGCTATAGTTTTGATTAGACTTGGGCCAACTTCTACAACAGAGAAACATTTCTTATTAGAATCTGAGGAAAAACTCAGAGCTTCAATTCCTATGAGAGAATCTTCATTTGGCTCTTCGTCTACTGAAAATAGTGATTCAATATCAGTATCATCAAGATTGATATCAAACTGTTGTTCCAATTGTTGGATTAACTGGACTGCTTGCTTTGGCCTACTAGGACATCTTTTTACAAAATGTCCATTCTTTCCACATAGATATCACTTATCCATGGAAAGGACCACTCTTGTATTTGTGCATCTTGTAATGCTTGTCTTTCTTGTAATGCTTGTCTTTCTTGTAATGCTTGTCTTTCTTGTAATGTCTGTAATCACAGTTTTGCTTGTCAGAACATTTGATTATCAGATATGATCGAGAACAAATTGGCTCTAAACTTTTGTTATTTGTCATTCTCAATGCTTTTTTTTATTTGTTTTCTGCTGGAACATAGCTTATCAAGAATAATCATAATTTTTTGATAGATTTGTGCCAATGAATAATCTTTTAGAGCAATTCCATGCTTTCTGAAATATATGAGAGTAGTTTCATTTAATTCTTCTGAAACATAATTAATAAACTATTGTTTGAGATTAATATCACTAAAACCAATTTGGTAATATCTTTCAGCTACTTGAATATAATATTTTTCAAGATATTTTCTTTTTAAAAAACATCTTAATTGAAAAAAATTCAATTTTGTCTATTTCTAAAAATTATTGGGGAGTTCGAAAGAGCTCAACTTCAATATATGCCAATACTGCAACAATATTGGTAAATTGACAAAAGGTCATCTTTTCATGCTCATTTACTTTTATCCACCATTCTTGTAAACTACAAGTGAATCTGGTAGTGAATTCTTATAAGACTTCTTATAATGAAACTCCTGCTTGAATTCTGGTTTCAATCCATGCATACATTTCAAAGAACTTAGCTCTCTTATGATTAAGGGCAATATTGTTTGTAGAAAACTAAAGACCATTTAAAGTCTTAGGGCGATAAGACTGAGATTGAGATTCATCCATTAACTCCTCATCTTATGGCTCTTCTACAATTGGTGTAGGCTGTGGAGGTGTAACCCATGTTTGTCTAGAATGAGCAGAAAATTCTGCTGGACCAGCCATCTTTATTGATGGAAAAAGATTCTTCAGTGCTTATGAACTCATTTTTTGACATGGTTTCAGAAGTGTTAAATTGCAAGTAAGCCTAATGAATTTGATGAGACTAATTTTGTTTGATCGAAGTCTAAAGAAGATAAGTGATTTCATTCTACTGAATTTGTAAGTCTAAAATGATAAACCTATAAGTTCAAAATGGTGAACCTATAAGTTAAAAATAATGAACCTATAAGTTATAACTGATAAACTTATAAGTTTAAAAATGATGAATCTGTAAGTTATAACTGATGAATTAATTTTATATTAATTAATTTACCAAAATACATTTCTGGAAAAACTCGCACTTTTTGTGAAGGAAATATGCCTATAAGACAACATGGATTCAAATCCACCATTCACCTACAATTAGGGCTCAAACGAGTTTTTTGTTTATTACTTCTTTGATATGGGCTAAGAGATTATGATGGTGTGCATAAGATGATGATAATCTCTTTCAATTTAATTAGAGGTCTTGAATTTGAGTTATTGATATATAAATACTTTAAAAATTATAAGAGAGTGATTTACCGCCCTTGAGATCCTGTCTAACACTAGCAGAATTAGTTTTAATAAGTGATTCTAATTGACTAGCTCAAGAGTATTTGTGATTTGATAAAAAAAATGGGTGCGAAAGACAAATTATATATTGCTATACTTGGGGTTAGCAGAGCAATAACATGATTTGGTTAAGAATTTTAGCTAAATCAATAACATTGATTTAGTTTTATTTAAATTGTATTATTTTATTTTATATTTTTTGATTGAACCAAATCAAAATCAGTAAAATTGAATAAAGTCGGATGTTTAGATTCATTTGGATTCGATTTTTCAGCTTGGGTCTTTGGGTTCCTCTATTTTGGGCCTCTCTTTTGACAATTTATTTTAATGAAAAATGAAGTTTTAAATTAGCCCAATTAAGCAATAAAACAAAAATGCAAACTGTTCTTAAATTTCAAAAGAAATTATATAAATTAATAAGATAAATGAAAACAAAAAAAGCTAATGAAGCGATGCCCTATTATGATAGTTGAATCTCAGCTATAGCTAGTCCTTACAAGTCATATATTGAGGCCCAAAAGATATTTTCATAAAAATTACCACAAAATGGACCTTATTGTACTGGTTCTGATATTGGGTTCACAACTTCTTGGTTCACACAGTTTCTTGCAGTTCCATTTTAGCAAAGTATTGAACTGTTTCAGACCCTTGAATGATACGAAATCTACGTTCAGAATGGCCAAACAACCACTATTACGAGGTAAGCAAGCAAAAGACATAGAGGTGATATTTGAGAGAGAGAAAGCTGAAAAGAAATCATGAAAAAATCAGCTGGGTTTTTCATAATAAATATATTAATTTTTATTATCAAATTTAAAAGAAAATAAATGAATTCTATTAATAGTCCTGTGATATTTATTAATACTATATATATATATATATATACACACATAACACATATATATCTTAAGCCTATATTTGATGCAAATAAATTTCATGAAATCGGTAGAATTTATTTGTAAATGTTTTTTGAAATTTGGTATAAAAATTATATAATTTTAAGCCTATATTTAAATATATGCTCTAAGAGGTGAGATGTGATGACATAAAGTTTTGAGTTCGAATTTTAAGTATGAAATACTTTTAAATATGAAATACTTTTATTCCCTTCATGAGTTTATTTAGTGTGAATTTAAATTAAACAACAATTCACCCGGCTATAAAATACTACAAACTAAGTACAATATTATAATCCGTTATACAAAACAATAGGGAGATCTTGTATAGCAACCAGGATTCAACCACAAAAGATGTAGCTTGTGCCATCAAAGATGCTTATGAGTGTTTAGAAATATTAATGTTGACAATCCAAAAAATAAGTTTATACTTTTTTAATTTAATTGACTAATTTTTTTAATTTTTTGATAAACTATTTTTTTCAAATTTGTTTCTCATAAAATCATCTTTTACCTGTTTCTTTTTAAAAACAATTTTCAAAATTTTCAAAATTAAAAAATAAATTTTTTCCCATAAATTTTTTCCGAACCTTAATTTTCATATATGCATCTTTAAGTTTAGACGTTCCATTGGCATTGAGGGCTTTCAAAGCAACCCTCTTCAAAATAGAAGAAGAACGCAGCCTAAGGGACAAGTTTGAATAGATTCCAAATGAAAGAAAATCTCATCTTTCAGGCCCATCTTCCATACGAGACCTTCATAGTTAATTATAAATTTCCATCAATTAATACCTCAGGAAATTTCTTCTAACCTTTAAAAACTTTATTTAGATTTAGTGTAAGAAGCTTGAAAAAAGATTGTGAAATTTGAAACCTGAAGCTTATTTGGTTTGACAGTAAGTAGCTAATAACTAATAAATGATTGTGAAAAATTTAGTTGTGCTTTGTAAAAATGTAATAATTGTTGCTGTTTATATGTTAAATTACCATAAGGGTATTATTTATGTTTTAATATAATTTATGCTTAATTTATTAAATAATATATATAATAATTAAAAATATAATTTTTTATGTACACATATTTTTCATCATATAAGAATAGTTCAGTTAATTATTTTTATGATATTTCATATTTATTTATTATTTTTAGAATTATAAATAATATAGATAATTTGGAGACACAAGTGTTTTATAATAAAAAAAGGTAATATATTCTAAATAAAAAGTAATTAAAAAATTAAATAAATTAACGAATAAGCAAAATTTCTAAAGTGGAGTTTTTGGAATTAGCAGTTAATTGAGATTATAATTAATTATCAACTACCAATTGGGTTATTTTACTAAACATTTTTGTAGTAGTTATTGAATATAAAACAACTGTCAGTTGTCCTAAATCTCTAAACCAAACACTCTCTTAATTAGATTAAGCATATAATTTTTAGCACATAATTTTTAGTTAATGGGGCAAAAATTCTCAAGATGAACCCATAAAAGAGTATAGTAAAAAGAAATAAAAAAGGGAAATAAAAAAGAACAAATAAGAGAAGACAAGAAGGGATTAATTATTCAGGTGATCTCTTTAGCCAGAGAGAAGCATGAGAAAATTCTCACAAGAATCTTTATCAAAGCTGGACTTAAAACTTTTTTTTATTACTTATGATATTAAAATTTCAAAATCAGTCCAACCCAAATAATATTCTCAATGCTTTGCATTATTGGGTATTCCCTCTGGCCTCAAAACAACAAGGGAGCGTCGTTCTGCTATCTATGTTAAATTGTTTTAGAATTGTAAATGATGTGATCAGTTTCAAGACTGTCTCCCCAGTAACAGAAAAACAAATTCAAGATTGAATATGGAAAGAAATTTACAATAATATATATATATTTATTCCTCGTGGATTCCCAGTTTCTTACTTGATCACAACAATCAAATTGTAAAGAGATTAATATAAATAATAATGAGTAAAGAAAAATTAGCTTCATAATGAATGATAATACATATAATTTCATTTAGGGTATGATGTATTGCGAGTATGAAGACATATAATAATATGGTCAAAAAGGGTGGAGAAATTAAATTCAGAAAAATGGCTCAGACAGGTAGGAAAATTAGAGTTACCATTGATGGTTGTACTGAAGTGGCCTACCAAAATTAATTAGGATGAAAAGCACTAGAATAATAATAATTCATAGAATGTAGCTAGGGTTGAGTAGTGGAGCAGTCAGCTTTTCATCTTTCAATCAAATCATCTTTTACCATTGAATTTAATCTCAGAATCCAACAATAGTTTGGAGCAAGTCCTCTCCATCTAGATGAAAAATCCATGTATATCTTTCTGGTATGCACTCTTTCTTTTGCTTTATCTTAAAAAGCTGCATTTGATCTTGTTTTTGTGGTCTATATTTAGTTTCTGTTCTTATCTGTGCTGCATGTATTCATTAATAGGTACTTTTCTTGTTTGTTTTGAATGACGAAATTGTTGAAATTTCAATCATTCAGACTAGAGAAATAATAAATAAATAAATAACAAACTTCCGTATACCTCATTGATGATTCAATCTTAATTCATTTCAAAGCTGAAACTATGTATGAACTGTCTATATATTTGCTATCATGCCATAATCAGTGTTTCTGTCGGAAGGTTTTAGTACTATTTCTTTTCTGAAAGAAATCTTAAAATTCTTCATAATTATGTTTGGCAGAAAAAAATAAAAATAAAAATAAAATGTAAACTTCTTATATTGCAAATTAGATTTGAATTTGCATCATCATATTTTTCTTTATCTAAATCATTTTGTATGCTAAAACTTACTAGACTATAGACTAATATGAATTTATAGCAAACATACCCATTAAATTAAGACATAAAACACTTCCTTCCAAAATTTTAAAGTTGTCTATATCCAAAACTTAGAATGTTAAATTTGACCCAACACTCATATCTCAATTCTTCAGAGTTAAAACATGATTGGTTTAAGCTAGTAATGATAGGCTACACGATAAAATAATTGCCACTTACTTTAACAACTAAAAGTTTCTTTACTTTTAAATCAATTCAATCAATATTATGACATATCTGTAAAATAATAACTACTTTCTTTATCTATAGATAATGGATGGGAAAGTTTGAAATTAAAATTTCATTATTTTTTAAAAATTTAAATGTTAATTTAAAATATATTTTAATTTTCATTTATCCTTACTTCATACGTTTTATTTATAAAAACGTTGTCAAAATTAAAAATTTATTTATCTAAATGATATGCATGTATTTATTTATGAATTGATATAATAATATATTACTCCATAAAAATATCAATTCTTATTTTTATAAATATCTGATTGCTCTTAAAAAAAAAATTCTTTGAAGATAATAACAAGTTATTATGTGCTTAATTTAATTATGTATAAAAGTATAAACTTAGTTTACTAAGAATTTTATGATAAAATTTGTATTATATTAAATGCTGGTGATATATATCGTTAATCTTAAATCTTAGACTTTTCAAAGAAAGAAAAAAAGTAAACTTTTTATTGCTATTCAGATTTGAATTTGCATCTTGATATCTTTCTTTATCTAAATCACTTCATATGATTTACTAGACGGCAAACTAATATGAATTCGTGGCAAGTAAGAATAAAATACTCTTTTTCAAAATTTTAAAATTATTTCTAGTAAAAAAGAATAGACCATTATCATTCTATCAGTTAAAACATGATATTATAATGTTGGATCATTACAGTCCAAGTAATGATAGACTACGTGATGGATTAATAGCCACTTGCTTTAACAACTAAAATTTTCATTGCTTTTAAATCAATTCAATCATATTATATGTAAAATAATAACTACTTTCTCTATCTATGAATAGATGAATGAGAAAGTTTGAACTTTGAAATTTCATTATTATTTAAAAATTTAAATTCTAATTTATAATATATTTAAATTTTCATTTATATATCCTTAGTTTATATTCATACATTTTATTTATAAAAGCGTTGTCAAAATTAAAAATTTATTTATCTAAATGACGGACATGTATTTATTTATGAATTGATTTAATAATATATTACTTTATAAAAAAAACTCTTATTTTTATAAATATATATCGAATTGAATGTAAAAATAATTTCTTTTAATATAATAACAACTCGATTTAATTATGTATAAAAGTATAAACTGAACTTAGGTAAGAATTTTGTGATAAAATTTGTATTATATTCAATGCTGGTGATAAATATCGTTAGTCCTAATCTCAGAGACATTTCAAAAAAAAAAAAAAAGAACTTGATTTACTCAAATGATGGATAAATTTTAGAAGTTAAAATTGAGAGAAGTCTGTGTCCTAATTTAAGGATAAATGCCACGCAAGATTTGCATAAGTTCTCTTGTCTTGATTTGGCTGTTGGGGAAGAAGGTACATATATAAAAACCCAACAAATTGAAATATTGAATTCAAAAATTTTCATTGTATATATTAAAATTTAATTAAAAACATATATATCCACTTACCCATCTCTAGATTCTTTCGAGAAAAAGAAGAAAAAAGAAAAGTCATCCTTAAATAATTTATGGACCCTTAACATAAAAGACATCAATATGTGACTATGAGTTGACAAAACTATAAGACTCCAAATTAAGGTTGGTTCACTCATTTATTTTAATTAGTTAAACTCAAATATAAGACCATAGTTTTGTTCCAAACAAGCTGCCGGGCAATCACAAATTATAATATTGTACAATTGCAGAAAATAACAATATAAATAGAAATATTTATTGTAAGGGAAAAAAAATTAAAACCTTTTGATTTTATTATAATTGTAAATTGGCACATGAAAAAGGAAATATTAATTAGAATTTTGAACTTTTCAAAGAATGCATTGAACGGGAAGTGGGGCCTAAGAGGAATCGAAGCAAAGGTGGGCTCTAAAGAAGAAACGACCCTTGAATAAATTAAGATAGATAAGACTATACCTCTCCTAAAAAAATTCATGGTGTTTATATATTTATATTAAAAGTAGGGTTTTGGTAGGGGGTTGAGGGCCCTTTTCTTTGGTTAGTGTTATATTATGATGAAGTTATGATTATAGATTCTATCAAAAAAAGTGTGCTATTATTAAACCCATATTTGACTTGCTCATGATTGCCTCAAATATTCTTTTTTCATGCGAGAGAAAGAGAGATAGGCATGAAAATTCTTGAAATGATAAATACCACAAGAAAAAGGCAAAAAAAAAAAGTAGTAAGATCAAATCATCAATGAAATGAATCAAGTTGACATGACATGCATTTTTTTTTTGGCACAATTTTCCTACCTTCATCCATCTTAAGAAAGCAACGAGCATATTAAATTTACACGCAGTATACACGCAAAATAACATTGTATGAACAGTACAAATTTTAATTATAAGTGAGTCTCTTTCTTTCATTGCCTTTATTATAACAATAATACAATTTATAAGGAAAAAAAATTCTAAATCAATAGTTCTTTTTCAAATTAATCAAGGCATCTCGTTGCAGAGAATTTCACTATCAAAGCTTATAATAAAAGTTTATAATTGATGTGAATCTAATTTTATAATGGTTTAAATTATTTTAAAATAATTGTAAATTCACAATTATCAAGCTAGGTATAAGATAATTAATTATTGTATGACTAGGACAATGTTGAAGAAAATCCGATTATCGAAAGTTTAAGAAGAGTTTATAATTGCTTTAAAGTTAAATGACTTATAATTGGGTCTTTTAAGTCCATTTAATTCTAATATAGTATTAAAATTATAAAAGAATTAATTGTTATAGAACTATGGACTCACTTGAGGGAAAATATATATTGAAAGAAATCTAACACCGAAAGTTTAAGATAAGAGCTTATAATTGAGGTGAAGTTAAATGAGGGGCTACACTTTAGACTCACAAAATTCTAATTCATCTAATTAAAATAATGACAATGGAAATTATGATTCACACTAATGAAATATTTAAGAAAATATTTGTAAATAGGGTTAATGATGATTAGATATCCATCATCAACCAAATGAAAGATGATCAACAAGATTTGGCTACAAAGAAAAAAGAAAATTTATGGTGGGTGTCCTTTTTATCAATGGTTATATCTTAAGTGCTAATTTCCTTTCGAATTTGATATTGGAAGTGACTTTTCTGCGCTCCCCACGCACGCTCGCTCAACAAATCCATCATAGTCACTACTACAATTAATATATAAAATAAATTTATGAAATTATAAGGATATATATAAGATCTAATTCTGAGTTCTGATCCATACTTGGCTGACTTTAATTACATATCATGGATATTTAAAGGGTTTTGACAATATTAAATATAAACATTTAAGCATAATTTAATTGTCAAGTTGGAGCCTTAGATATATATTTCTCATTCTAATGATTGTTGAGACCGACATATGGTCCATTTGATTTTTGAGACCTCAAAACTTGAGGTCATAATTGAGGTTTTAGGTTTATGCGTCCACAGGACAAAAGATTTTTGAAAATCCATTCTTAATTGTTTCAATTACCACTTTCTTATTTTTATAGTAACATCATGTGTATTGGTGTTTCCAATATAATTAGGATTCCACCATTAAGCATGAGCAAGAGCTAGCAGATTAATGATCACATCCCAGAAGAAGAAAAATTAACTAAATAATTAAACTAGTTATTGCACTACATAATATTACATCAGAAACAATAAACAAGCTCTCAAAATAATATATATTTTAGGGTTGCATTTTCCCATTTATAATTATATCTATATGTGTTATGATTGTAATAGTTGACTTTTAATTTTTTTTTGGTTGATCTATTTGTAATAACTACCTTGTTATTGGCAAATTGTATCTAAATTAATAAAGTTCATTGCCAATATAGCATTCATTATTTACTTTCTGTGTAATATGCTATATAGTAGAAAAAGTGGCAGCCTTCATAGTAATTCATTAATTAGAGATTATTAATAGTAGCAACACACTTATATATTAGAAAATCCGAAATCAATTTCAAAATTAATTAACATATTAAAATTGCAATTGTGCTAGTAGATGATGAATATATTTCCAATCTCATAAGTGATATGAGATTAATAAAGAGATTGTTAGAATTTAGATGCGAATAATTGCAAGGACACACGTAAATCGTTTCACAATCATAGATGAATTAAAAATGTAAAATATACATACTGAAATCTATGTTTGACTAAAATGGGAAACAACAATGGTTCATTACATTGGAAAGATATTACTTCTACCATTTATAATAATTCAGTTGCTCATACAGTGGTAAAAAATGGGATCAAATTCATACTTAGCAATGACAGTCCTATTAAAATTTTGAAATTTCCGTGGCTTGGAAACAATTCATTTTCTAATAGATATCCTAAGTTCTTCTCCATATGCAACAATCAAGACATTTTGGTATGTAATTATGGTTTTTGAATGAGGGCACTTGGGTGTAGAACTTACCATGGAGACAAAATCTTTTCAGTTGGGGAAGCTAGCTTCTTGCATCTCTTTTGCTTGAACTAGAGGATATTCATCCGAAGTCATATGTTAAAGACAAACTCTTCTAAAGCTACAACTCAAGGGATGAATATAGTGTTAAATCCTTTTGTAAGTAGATGGATATTAATAATTTGGACATCACCGTCCCATATTGGCCAAATCTATTGAAAATGCATTGCTCCACCCAAGATAGAACTCTTGGTTTGGCTGACATTACTTGGTAAAGTCAAATCTAGGAGTTTGCTCGCAAGACTTAACTTCATTGTTCAAGCCTCCAATATCTGCCTTTTATACCATATATCTCTCAAAGACACCAATCATCTTTTTCTATTTTGTTTTTGGACTTGGAATGTATGGTGCAAAATTTTGAGTTGGTAGAATATTTCATGGTACATCCCAAACTCAATTGCCTCTCTTTTTAAAGAATAAGATTATTTCTCAAGTAAATGAAGCTTTCAAAACAAAAGTTGGAGACCAATTTTCTTTGCCACCATCAGGTCTATATGACTTGAGTGTAACAGGAAGATTTTCAACAATATTCATATTTCTCGATCTCTTTTTTTTAATCTCATTTTAGTGCAAGTTGGAGACCAATTTTCTTTGCCACCATTAGGTCTATATGGCTTGAGTGTAACAGGAAGATTTTCAACAATATTCATATTTCTCAATCTTTTTTTAGTCTCACTTTAGTGCATGTTTTCTCATTAGATTGAAGCTTTTGATCATTTGTTTCCTACTCCCCTAATTAGGTATTTATGTCTTCTAATTGCTTGAAATTTTAGGGAAAACTAAAAGTTAGTAGGCGAAGTTCTTTTTGGTCTCCACTCGTGGATCCTTATTTCATATGGAATATGGACACCTCCTCTATTGGCAAACCTGGCCCAACGGCTATTGGTGGGATTCTCTATTCATCTAATAACACTTTTCGAGCAATGTTCTCTTGCTCAATTGGTGTCAAAGACTAATGAAATAAAGCTTGTAGAAATTTTAAAAGCCTTTGAGATTTCGATGGCCAATAGCTTTCTTGCTAACTCACATTTGTTGATGGAATATGACTTTAGTAATGAAAGTTTTAAGAGCAAAAACTAATTCTCATTTTCTAGAATAAATTCTAAAAATACAATAACCATAAAAAGATAAGAGATAACCAGTGAAAGGAAACAAGGCTCCTTAATGATAACAAACGATAAAGAAAAAAATGGACAAAAAAATTAAAGAGCAATATGTAGCAATCTTTTTGAATTATTTTCCAAAGAGAGACCAACATATTCCTTGATTTTAGGTGCAGAGATATCTTCCAAAATGGGACTAGTTGTAGTCGTTGGAAGGTTAGGTGCAACAACAACTTCATTTTCACCCTTTTTTCAAGCTAGAGGTAGCAAAAGAGCGGACTCTTTGTAAAATGGTAGCTTAGCCAAATGTTTTATAAATATATTTGCAATCTGATGAGAAGAAAGGATGTAACGAGTGGTCAAAACTCCAATGGCAATTTTTTCTTGAACAAAATGATAATTGATCTCTATATATTTTGTACGACATAAAAGACAAGAATTATAATCATGTAGAGAGCATTTTTGTTGTCACAAAATAGTTGTGGAGTGTCAGAATTTTATATTGATATCTTTATGAATGAAAGTGATCCAAACTAACTCGGCAATGGTGGTTTCCATTAACTGATATTCAGCTTTAGAGCTTAATTAAAAGATTGTGGGTTGCTTATTTGATGACTAAGAGATGCAATTAGCACCAAGGTAGATGCAATAGCCAGTGATGCTCTTTTTTGTATTATGAATTTGCATCACAAAAACTATAAAGTTTGAAAGAGCTTTGGTTAGAATTTTAATTCCACAGTGCAAGTTCCTTTAAGATAGCGAAAAATGCAATTTGCAGCTTTCATATTGCCTTCAGTTGGATTTTGAAGTCTTTGACATATTTTATTAACAACTTAAACAATGTCAGAATGAGAGTAGGTTATGTATTGAAGTGCACCTACCAAACTTCAATAGTCTTTTGCTTCAATTGGCTTCTCATCATGAGGACTTAGTGGTGATTTAAAAGCCATTGGTGTGTTGACATAAGAGTTGTCAATCATGTTTGCTCATTTAAGAAGATCTTTCGTATACTTTTTTTGTGAAAGAGTAATGCTTCATGAGAACTGTTGTACCTATATGCCCAAAAAATAATGTAGATCTCGTAGATCCTTTAGAGCAAATTTAAAGTTGATTTGCTTTATGACAGTGTGCATGTAATCTTCATTGTTTCCTGTAAGAACAACGTCATCAGCATGTAACATCATTTTTATGTAAAGTGAATAAAAAAAGTCAGCTTTGCTGCATATGAAGTCCATATGTATTAAAAATTTAGATAGTCTATCAAACTAAACATGTGGAGCTTGTTTAAGACCATAAATGGATTTATTTAGCTTGCACACAAACTTAGGATAACTGGCATCGTGAAACCCTAGTGGTTGCTCTATGTAGACTATTTCCTTTAGATGTCCATGAAGAAAGATATTTTTGACATTGAGTTAAAGCATTTTTCATCTCGATATTGTTGTGACGGAAAGATCAAAGCGAATCGTTGTAGCTCATATGACTAGACTGTAGGTTTCTTCATACTCCAAACCTTTCATTTGTGTGTATCCTTATGCCACTAGATGAGTCTTGTATCACTCTATAGATCCATCTTATTTGAATTTAATTTTAAAAATCCACTTAGATCTAATCACATTATTGTCAACAGATTTAGGCACAAGAGTCCATGTATGATTGTCATGTAAGGCTTGAAGTTATTATTTCATTGTTTCTTGCCATTATGGGCAACAAAGAGCATGTTTATAGGACTTTAGAGTTGTAGTCTCGTGAGTGGCAACAAGAGTCTTGTGACTCTTCTTTTCTTAAATTTTTTAAGTTTCTTTAGCAAGTTTAGGATCCAATTCAGGATTTTTTCTAAGAGTTATCTCATCACCATTTGTGTTCCTTTATGTCTATATGACGTACCTACATTAGAAAGATCAATATATAAGTTGTTACTCAAATCTGGTAATTCACTAAAAGGAACTTCATAGTGAATTTGAAAGTGTTCTTCATTTTGAATTGGTTATGCTTCTGCATTTGATGGAGATGCATCATCATTTTCTGAATCATTTATAGAGAGAGGTTTTATTGGTGAAATAGAAACATCTTTCCTCATTTGTTTGGTGATTGAAGTGATTGTTTGATGGTGCAGTATGAGAATTTTGTTGTGATGCTTCACCATTTTCCTCATAAAAAACATAAGGATCCCATTTTTGAATTGACATTGTCTTTGCTTCGATTGTAGTTCGAGCATTGTTCTATTCTTAAATTTGGTCATCATTTAAGTTATCTTTCTTAATCCATTCCAATTGATAAGGAAATATAGTTATTTCCAAATTATCTTTCATAACATTTTTTTAATGAGATGCATAAGTAAAAAAAATTCATTGAATACAAAATGGCAAGAAATATAAACTATATTAGTTATTAGACAAAGATATCTATAACCCTTATGTATGAGGCTATATCCAATGAAAATACAAGGATATGTCTTTTTGGAGTATTTATTCCTTCCATGACCTCGTAATTAAAGAAACACCTACATCTAAAAAATTTCAAACTTCTATAGTCAGGATCATGGTTAAACAACTTAGAGAAGAGAGTTTTCATATTAAGCGTGGATGACTGCATGTGATTTATTAGAAAAATAACAATGATAAAAACATCTACCCAATATTTAGGAGGAACATGTGTTTGAAACAAAAGTGTGAGCCCGATTTCTACAATATGACAATGTTTCCTTTCAACTACTTCATTTTGCTTTAGAGTATTGGGACAAGAATATTGGTATTGAATACCATAGTTTGCCAAATGAGTTTCAAAAGCTATTGATGCAAATTCACTTCTTCCATCATTTTGAAAAACTTTGATTTTTCATTTAAAAAGATTTTCAACCTGTTTTTGAAATTTGATGAAATGCTAAAAGAAATTTGATTTTTTTAAGGAAAAACCATGTATAATGAGTGCAATCATCAATAATAACATTATAGGATTTAAATTATTGGCATGATAAAATTGGAGTAAAGCCTTAGAAATCACAATGTAATTTTCCTAAAAGAAAATATGATATTTTATTAGATAAAGAAAATGGAATTTTGTAACTCTTTTCCATTTTCCCATTTGGCAGCTAAAAGAAACAATTTTTAGTTTTTCCTAACAAGAAACATTGTTCAAATTTTTTGAATGCAAAAGTTTTAAAGATTTTCCATTCTTTTGTGTAAAATGCTTTTTGATGCATCATTTTTGAAAATAGCTAAAGCTTCTTGATTTAAAGCATTCAAGGCATACAATCCTCCATTCTTGCTTCCTTTAGCAATTTTTTTTTCCCGTTAAGACTTAATAAGAAAATCATTAGTGGTAAACTCAATAGTGCATACATTATCTTTTGTTAATTAACTTACATGAATAAGGTTCTTTTTTAAATATGAAACTATCAAAACATTTTTGAGGTTTAGAACACCATTTTTGAAGTTGTACTTCACCTGAATATATGATATTTAAATTCTCATCATTACCAACAAATATAGTTTCTAGTCCTTTATATCGAGTTACTTTAAAAAGCTTACCGGATCATTTAGCTTGTGTGTTGTTGCTCTAGAATCTGCATATAAATTTGGGTCATCTTTATGCTTTATGTTCATTATAGCAAGAATTTTTTTTAGTTGGTCCTTCGTTTGAAAGGTATGATTAAAATGATTCAAACATTCAAGAGCAATGTGATTAAATTTGCCATATATTTGTTAGGTTATTGAGTTGTCTTTTTCTTATTGATTTTTAATCTGATTTATGTTGGTGAAATTTGTTCTTACATGTTCATTGTTACAAATATTATAATTGAGGATATGTTGAGGATTGGAGCTATGCCTAACAGTTGGGTTGAAGCCTTTCCCACGAGAGCTAAATCTGCCTCTATAACATCCCTTTCCTCGTCCTCTTTGACTGACAAAGGCTTGGTTATGATGTGTTAAGCTTCGTTGATATTCATTGTTTCTATTAAGCATTTTTTTCATGAGCTAGATAAGATAAAACAAACTGATGGTAAGTAAGATAAGATGGTTTGGCTAGCATAGCAATATAAAATCTTGATATTTGGGGTCAAGACCTCTAACAAGTTAAAAAGCTTTTCTAGTATCATCTAGAGGCCTTTTTATTACTGCAAGATTATCACAAAGATTTTTTTTTTATTTCTTTAAGTATTCATTTAGAGAAGAGTCTCCCCTTTTTATAGTTTCTAGTCTTTTTCAATAGTACAAGGAAGAATTTGTTCTTCAATAGATTTCCATACCTTATGAGCTGAACTTATATTTTCCAAGGATACGAGTACCTCTATTTTGATGCTGCTCAAGATCCATGCTGTCAGAAGTCTATCATTCCTTGTCTACAAAGTGTATTTTGTATTTGGTTATTAATGTTCATTTTCAATTATTATTGTCTTTGTTGGCTCATTTCCTTTGACCAAATGATGTGCCATATTGATGTTTTGAATCAAAAGCTATATCTGTGATCTCCAAAAACAAGTAGTTGGAGTTGTCTAATTTTATTGATATGAGACTTGAACATTGATGAAGAGTTTGGAGTGAAAGTTTAGGTTCAAAATTAACATTAACAGGAGCAAAAAAGGTCATGGGAATTGAAATTTTTTTCTCTTATTTAGGTTATGATATTTTGAAAATTTTGAGAGCAAAAAGTAATTCTCATTTTCTAGACCAAACTTTGAGAATACAACAACCATAAAAAGATAAGAGAGAACCAGTAAAAGGAAACAAGGCTCTTCACCAATAACAAATAGTCAAGAGGAAAATATGGGCATAAAATTAGGGAGCAATATGTAGCAAGCTTTTGAATTATTTTCCGAAGAGAGACCAACATATTTCTTGATTTTAGGTGCATAGATATCTTCCAAAATGGGACCAGTTGTAGCCATTGGAAGGTTATGTGCAACAACGACTTCCTTTTCAAGCAATGTAATATCTTGGATTAACGCATTAGTTCAAAAATACTTTTAAGCGAAGATTATATGTGTCTATTGTAAAAATACTAAATACATAAAATAAAGACAGTGATATTTTTGTAAATATATGATAAAATGATAAAGCATATGTGTCTATTAATATAAACGATAGACATGTAAAATTCAACTTGTATTTTAGGTATTTGTCTTAATAAAAAATAGACACATATGATGTACTTTTAGAGTATGTCTTAACAAACAACACACCTATTGTTTATTAATAAACAATAATATTTTTTGAATTAATTATTGAAAAATATTTTTATTGGTATATACATATGTTAATATAAATGACAGATATGTAAAATTCAATTTGTACTTTAGATGTTTGTCTTAAAAAAAAAGACATATATAACTTTTACTTTAGGTGTCTGTCTTTAAAAAGAACAGAAGCATAATATCTCTACACTCATATGCGTCTGGTTTTAATAAAAGCAGACGCATATTAGTGTACAATAGGTGTCTGTCACAAGTAAAGACAAACACCTATAGTTTTTTTTAAAACCAAAAACACGATTTTTCTCTGTGTCTTTTATTTAAAACTCAACTGCATATATCTATTTCATTTACTTTAGAGCTTGAAACCTAGTTGTATGCACAAACTATCTTCATCTTCAGCTCTCAACATAAACTGTGCTTGTAATACCTTCCTTGCATTGCTTTTGGATCTATCTTAGTAGCGACGACAATGACAAGAGCTACATTGTTCGTTGGTGGCTGAAGATACGCATGAAAAATGTATTCTTTATTTTTTTCTCTTTAGTTTTTTTCCTACATTTTTTGGCTATTATGTTCAAATTCGACCCTCCATTTTTCAGCTAACATGTTCAAATTTAAGTCTCAATGTCGTAGCTACAACGATGGCAAGAAAATATTTTTTTGTTGATTCATAAAATGAAGGCGAGTTTCATGCATTGAGAGGTTGTCTAAGACATTTGGTAAGGAGAAAACAAGTTGGTTCTGCACATGTTAAAACTAATTTTCACCATCAATTAGCCAAGAAGTTGTATGTTCTCCACCTTATTATTATTGGTACTTGATTTCTTACTTTTTTTATGCAAAGAAGTTTATTTATCTTTTTTATTTTTTGTGTATTTTCTTTTTGTTAGTTTTATGTTGTAGTTTTTTTCACTAAGTAGCTGTTGTCTTTTATTATACAATTAGTTTTTTGTGGGTTTAAGTAATTTTCACAATTTGTTGTATGTTTATTAATTTATAATATTTTTTAAAAAATTAAAAATATAGGTGTCTATGGTAACAACAATTGACTATTTTTTAACAACAATCACCTATAGTGATTTTTTTTTAAAATTGACTATAGGTGTCTGTTGTTTTATAACAACAGACGCCTATAATCAATTTTTTTTTTAAATTGACTTTAGGTGTCTGCTGTTTTGTAATAACAGATGCCTATAGTCATTTTTTAAAATATATTTTATACGTCTGTCATTATATTTTAACAGACGCATAAAATAATTATATGTGTTTGTAACTTTGATAGACGTTTGTCATTTAACATACATATAATATTCAAAATAACAGATACATATAAATCATTTTTGTACTAGTGATGGTTCTTTTAATTCTTGCCCTCAGAAGTTATGAGACACTCTTACAAGATTAAAAGGTTATCAAGCTCAGCTCTTTCATTTTCAATTAAACATATTTATAGAGAAACAAATGTTATTATCGATGGTTTAGCCAAAATAGGTATCTTCAGACAATCTAACTTCATAGCTTGGTTGTGACTAATAGTGTATATATATATATATATTTCTTTATCTTTCTCCTAATGTTATTATCCGTTTTTTACATAGCTTGGTTTTATCTTCGGACTTCTGTACTTTTTTCAAAGGGTTTTTTCATATAGGTTTTGGAAGGTAGGTATTTTGAGTGTATTGGGGAAGATCTCTTGATTTGGAGTAGTTCTTCCTCTATCCTGTGTTTTTCCTTATCCTCCTTTATTAAAAATGACTTTGTTATAAAGAAAAAAATTACTTAGAATTAAATGTTTCTGAATATGGATTTGTTATCTTAAAATTCAAATTGACAGCTAGATCTAATTCAAGGACCACCCACAACTCGATAATGTTTCTAGTTGTATACTAAGTTTAATTAGAGTCCTATAAATCCTAATGATTCTTGTATTGGATTTTTATACATGCATAATATAGTCCATGCTCAATAGATTTTTTCAGAGCCCAAGTATTGATCCTATAAATATGATAACTTATAATATAATTATATTTAATATGTAAGCTCACGTAAGAAATTAAAATATAATGTAGATGAATCAAAATTATGAGTAGTGAGTCACTTATATATATATATATATATTGATTGATTGAATGGTAAGTCAAAAGAGTAAATAAGAGGAGATTAATCTTAATTTCGTAAAACATGAATCACAACACTCTTAAATAGGACGGGGAAAAAAGTTACATCCTCTCTCAGGATGTGAAGAAAACGATAATAAGGTTGACCTTAATGGTCTCTTTTCATCCAAAATCAATAGGTCCAAAAAAAAAATACTTTTGCCTAAATGATAATGTAAAAAAAGAAAGAAAGGTATCCACTTGTCACTTCGGCATATATATAAGCAAGTTGTAGAACTTCTGTTTTTTTCCTTGTACCACTGCCATATGATATTGTACTATATATATAAAGAGTAGTATCCCTAGTTCCCTAGTTCTGATATATAGTAATTTTAATTTTAAGAAGAAAAAAGGAAAAAAATGAGAGAGAGAGTGAAAAAAGGTGGAGAATATAGAAATATAAGAAAAATGGCAAATTAAAAAAAAAAAAGAAAAAAGAAAAAAAGAAGGAAAGGAAGAAGAATTCTTGAATTTATAGCAGTCATTTTCAATTTTATCTTTAGATTCCAAGATTCCAACCACCGCCCCTAATATTGAATTATATCCAAGTGCTTAATTTTCAATACCTATGTGATTCTTAAAGTTGCTTTTCATGGAAACCTACATATATTGACCCTTTAATAATTAGTTATTATAGGTTAAAAAATAATAATAATAATAATAATAATAATAATAATAATAATAATATTATTATTATTATTATTATTATTATTATTAAAGCATATATGAGATTGTTGTTAGTTGTCAAAAAAATATATATTTAAATTTTTTTTGATTTAATTGATTAATTTTAAATTTTTATAAACTGTTTTTCTCAAAAAAATTTTGAAAAAATATTTTTTTTACTTATTTTATCCAAAAATCAGTTTTCAAAATTTAAAAAAATTAAAAATAGATTTTGTTTTTTGAAAAATAAAATTTTCAAACGCTAATCTCAAATAAGAACTTAGAAAAAATAATTCAAAAAGTAGAAAAATAATTTATAATTGTAATTGAACTGACTTTAAATCAGTTATTTTAAAATAATAGTGAATTCATAATTATAAAATTCTACGCTTATAAAACTTTTTTTACGTTTTCATTTAATTATACATGCATATATGTCCACTAAATCCTAGATTTAGCTCAAGATGATGGGAAGAACCAACCTTGACAAATAAATTATTTTAATCAATGTGCACTAAACAATATAGGAAAATAAAATCAGATACCATCTTTTTCCACCGCCTTCTTTCATGTAGGTAGCCTTTAAAAGGAATCTATAGGATGAAAATTAATGACATTGTTTCAGATGACAGTAATTTAATTGAGCAACATGTTATTGGCTATTATACCAAGTTATTCCAAGCAGATAATATGGTAAAATCATATATTGTTGTTATATCAGGAATTATGCCTTCTCTGGTCTTTAATGCTGAAAATGAAGAACTCACTCGATGCACTTCTAATGATGAGGTTAAAACAATAGTTTTTTAGATGGATCCTCATAGTGCTCCTGGACCCGATGGGTTCACTGGTTATTTCTACCGAGCTTTTTGGGAAATCACCAGTGATGATGTTTGTAACGCGGTGAAAAGCTTATTCACTCATGGAGTAATTCCCACTAGTTTTAATTCTAGTGTCATGATGTTATTGCCTAAAGTCACTAGTGCAGTTGCAAGGGAACAATATAGGTCAATTACCATGAGTAATTTTTGCTTCAAGGTAGTCACCAAAATTCTAGCAGAGAGGTTATCAGTTATTTTCTCTAGAATTATCTTGGCAAACCAATTTGGTTTTGTTAAAAATAGAAATATTTCGCATGCCTTTTGAGGGGGTTAATATTTTAGACAAAAAATACTATAGGGGGAATATGACTCTCAAAATTGATATTCAAAAAGCATTTGATACTTTGAATTGGAATTTCATTCTAGATGATTTAGAGGCTTTTGGCTTTTCTTTGAGATTTCGTGATTGGATTTTGGAGATTATTTTTTCTGTCAGACTTTCTATCTTGATTAATGGTGCAACCAAAGGTTATTTTTCATGTTCAAGAGGGATTCGCCAAAGAGATCCATTGTCTCCTATTCTTTTTTATCTTGCGGAGGATTTTATTAGCAAATGGTTTGTTGAGAAAAAATTTAGAATGAATAACTCTAAATTAAATATCTTAAAAAAGAAATTTACTCGAAAATTGGAGATACAATAAAAATTTCACTAAACTAGAAATATTACAAAAAAAAAACTCTTAACTCTTATAAACACTCAAAACTTGTAGCTTTATTTTTCTTCTTCACTCTAGAATGATTTAAATTTTGGAAGTGAGCCTATTTATAGGCTCAAAGTTAAATCCATATCATACATTTGTTCAAATGTTCACCATACATTTGGTAAAAAATTTGGTGTGGTAGGTATACCTAATATGAATTTAATTTTTTAACAAATTAAGTGGAGATGAGTGTACCTAATATTTGCTTAATTTTTCAACACAATAAACTTTATTTTTCAACAAATTGGTAGTGGGTGCACCTAATATTTGAACAAATTATTTGATATTGATTCTTAACACTCCCCCTCAATGTCAACTCTCATTCTCTATACTATGTTGAGTTGTCGATAAAATATTTTGAGTTTGTCAGTACCTAGACCTTTTGCGAGCAAGTTTGCAACTTAATCTGTCTCATCCCAATTCCTTCTTGCAGAACTTTGTCTTTGAAAAAAATGATAATGCACTTTAACATACTTAGTTCTTGCTTGAAAATCCGGATTCTCTGCTAAACGAATTGTTGATTGATTGTCACAGTACAATGGAACTATATAATCTACTTGTTGATGTAGATTATTCATTAGTTGTATTAACCATATACTTTCTTGAGCTGCCATTGCCGTTGCTCAATACTCAACTTCAGTGGTTGATAATGATACTATTAGCTGTCTCTTGCTACACCAAGAAATTGTTTCAGAACCAAGCTTAAACACGTATTCAATTGTTGATCTCCTTGTGTCATGATCTCCTGCATAGTCAGTATCGCAATAACCAATTAACTTACAGTCTTCACCTTTCTTATACAAAAGACCATAGTCAATTGTACTATTCACATATCTTAGTATTCATCAAACTGCTTCTAAATAAGGCTTCTTTGGATTTTGTATGTACCGACTCATCACACTAACTACATAAGAAATGTCAGGGTGAGTCAAGGTTAAGTAAATCAAACTGCCTACCAATTGTCGATACATCGTTGCATCTTCCAAATCTTTTCCTTCATGTGCACACATTTTAGCATTTGGTTCCATCGGTGTCGAAATTGGCTTGCATTCGAGCATTCCGAATCTCTTCAACAAATCTTTAGAATATTTTTGTTGACAAATAAATATTCCTTTTTGTGTGCGATCAACCTCTAAACCAAGGAAGTGCTTGAGTTGTCCAAGTTCTTTTATTTGGAAATGAACTGATAAATTTTGTTTCATCTGAAAAATTTCTGTCTCATCATCATCGATTATGATTAAGTCATTCACATACACTAGTACAATAGCTAGCTTTCCTTCATTTGCATTGACAAATAAGTTGGAATCCGTAGGTGTTACTAAATAACCACTTTGTGTTAGAAATTTAGCAATCTTACAATATCACGCTCTGGGTGTTCGTTTCAATCCATATAGTGCTTTCCGAAGCTTACATTCATATTCAGAATGATATTGGCTTTCAAAACCTATTGGTTAGATCATGTAGATTTCCTAATCCAACTCTCCACGAAGAAAAGCATTCTTCACATTCATCTGTTACAAATTCCAATCTTTGTTGGCTGCAAATGCAAGTAGAACCCGTACTGTTTTAAGTTTCGCTACTAGACTAAATATTTCATCATAATCTAGTCCATACTGTTGAGAAAAACCATGAGCTACCAATCATGCCTTGTACCTCTCGATTGACCCATCTGGACAACGTTTTATCTTATAAACCCACTTACAGGATATGGGTTTCACATCTATTGGTTTTGACACTAAATCCCAAGTTTGATTTTGCTCAAGTGCATCGATCGCTTCTTTCATAGTTGTCATCTACTCAGAACTCTGCGATGCTTCTTCGAATATCTCAGGTTCTATTATAGTGTCTTCTGCGACTATGACAGTATTGGCATATTTGGGATTTGGCTTTCGTGTTCTTGTTGACCTTCAGAGTTGAGGTTGTATAGTTGATTCTTCAGTTTCACTGGGCTTACCTTCATCATTTGGTTGTTGATACATGCCAGTTTGCCAAGGACTCTGAGTCACTATTTGTTCAACATCATCGCTATTTTGATCTCTTGATTCATTTGAACTTGGTTCAATTTGAACAATATGCTCCTCCAATTTTTGTTGTAGTTTGTCTCCAAATTCTCTAGAGTCTAGCAACACCTCATTCTCTGAAGACCATCAAGAAGAGGCTTCATCGAACACCACTTCTTATGAAGTGTAGCATCTTCCACTCATTGGATCGCAATATTTCCACCCCTTTCTTTGGTTGTCATATCCCACAAAGATACATCTAACAACTTTCTTGTCACACTTGCTCCATAGATGATTAGGAACAAATACATAACATACACAGTCAAATACTCAAAAGTATCTAACTGTAGATTTCATGTTCCACAGTTCTTCAAAGGGAGAAACAAATTCTAACCTTGGTTGAGGAAGTCTGTTGATCACAAAGGCTGTAGTTTTCATTACTTCAGCTCAAAACTTTTCCGGTACATTATTTGCATGTAGCATACTTTGTCAGATTTCTGTAAGATATCGGTTCTTTCTCTCAGCTACACCATTTTGTTACGATGTATTGGCACAAGTGTATTGATGACGTATTCCACATTGTCTTAGGTATTGAGAGAACTCATTTGAGCTATATTCTCCCTCGTTGTCTGTGCATAAGCAACAAATCTTCTTTCCCACTTCTCATTTGGCTGACTCTTTGAACTCTTTAAATTTTAAGAATGTGTCAGATTTTTCTTTCATAAAGAAAATCCACACATGCCTTGAGAAGTCATCAATGAATGTTACCATGTATTACATACCACCAATTGACGGTTGCTTAATTGTTCCGAATACATCAGAGTGAACTAACTCTAATGATTCTTTAGCTCTAAACTTTGATTCCTCGTATGGAAGTTGGCGTGCTTTACTATATTTACATCTCGCACAAACTTTGTCTATTCTCACGTTAAGTTGAGGAAGCCCCTTAAGCATCGACTTTTTCATCATTACACTTATCTTGGAATAACAAATGTGACCTAACCGCATGTGTCATAGATCTTATGGCTCATTTTTTCTCGTCCTATCTACATATGCATATTCTGCTGACATCACATAGACAGATTCCAATCATCGCCCCTTCATTGTTGGTGTTTCTAAGATTTTTAGGTCATGATACATCTTCACATCTTGAGGGCCGAACAAGACATAGTGGCCTGATGATGTCAATTGAGCCACAAACACTAAATTTTTCTTCATTCTCGGGACATGGTAAACATCTTAAAGTGGCACCTGGTTAGAATTATATCAAAGTGTAACTATTATTTTACCGATGTGAGATATCGATAACTTTGAGTTATCGGCTGTCACTACCATACAACCTCTTTTATACTCAAACAAAATTTCCAAATTTTGTTTGTCACCTGTCATATGATTTGAGCAACTGGAATCTATGATCCAATCATTTCTGTAGTCAATATGTTATGATATTGTTACCGTGAAAGCTAATTCTTCATCCTCCATAGCGAATAACACTTTGGCATCCTAATCATCTTCGTTATTCTCCTTACAACTATAAATAGCAGTGTTACTTTCAATAGATTTTTTCTTGGTCTAACAATCTTTCGCCATGTGACCCATCTTCCCGCAATTGTAACACTTTCCATCAAACTTTTTACTATTATTGCGATTCTGTGAAGCTCCCCTAGAAGAGAGCCTCATTTTTCATTATTCTTTTTAGATCCACTACCAACGTACCGCTTGAAAGTGTATTTGCTTTTGCTGGTAAAAAGTGCTTCCTCCTCACCCTTCAGCGAGACTCATCCCATTTGCTTAGTCATAGCTTCCTGACTTGCAAGAAAATTTTCAAACTTAACAAGTGATGGTTGTGTTGGCCACCCCTGCATAACGACAACGAACCCACAGTATTTAGGTCTCAAACCATGGATAAATATTCATTTTATCCTGGTTTCTCCAATAGGAGCTATCAAATTTAGCTCTGAAATTTTGTGGCATATCGCTTTCACATTGTGAAAATATTGGGCAATCATCATGTCATGTTGCACCATTGATAGAAAATCGTTCTTGAGAAGTTGCAGTCTTGTATCATTATTCTTTGAAAAAAGTGTAACAAAAGTGTTTCATACTTCATTTGGTGTTTTGACATCTCAAATGTTCTCCAATATTTCTTCTTCAATTGTGATTTTTAAAGTAAACATCGTTTTGCCTGCTTTAATCTTCCATTTTCACAAGGTATTTTCTGTCATCGGTTGTGTAACTTCACTACCACCGACAGCCTTCCAAAGGTCTTGACCTTATAGATAAAACTCCATACATGTTGTCCATGTGTTGTAGTTTTTATTGTTGAGTTTTTTGATTCATCCTACTACTTGAAGGTCACCCATCATGTCGATATGATTTCGACTATACCGAACAAACTTGATCAATAAACTTTTAATGTGTCAAACTTTTCACGACTCAAGATAGCTCTACTAAGAACGATATCTGATTGTCCCTCTCTGATGCTAATTTTCAAGAGTGAATAATAATTTAACTTATTTTCTGATGTGCAGGATCCACTTATTAGTGACAACCACAAAATATACGATAAGTAAATATTAACATTCAAGTTAGGCTTCGATACCAATTGTTGAGAAAAAATTTAGAATGAACAATTCTAAATTAAATATCTCAAAAAAGAATTTCACTCAAAAATTGGAGATATAACAAAAATTTCACTAAACTGGAAATATTACAAAAAAAACTTTCAACTCTCACAAACACTCAAAACTTGTATTCTTATTTTTCTTCTTCACTTTAGGATGATTTAAACCTTGGAAGTATGCTTATTTATAAGCTCAAAGTTAAGTCCATATCATACATTTGTTCAAATCTTCACCATATATTTGGTGAAAAATTTGGTGTGATAGGTGTATCTAATATGGACTTAATTTTTCAACAAATTAGGTGGAGATAAGTGTACTTAATATTTGCTTAATTTTTCAACATAATAAACTTTATTTTTCAACAAATTGGTGATGTGTGTACCTAATATTCGAACAAATTATTTGATATTAATTTTTAGTATGGTTGGCAAAATTAGTCAACACGGGAGATTTAGAAGCAATGGCTTACTCCAAAAGAGTTTCTTTTCCTTATCATTTTGTGTTTGCTGATGATATTCTCATATTTGCTAAAGCCTCTATCAATAACATTAAAACAATTGCTCACGTCTTTGAAGGTTACGGTGCTATGTCAGGTCAAATGGCCAATTGGGTGAAATCCAACATTTTCTTTATAAATCTATTACCTCCAGGCGAGCTAACCGTATGAAGGATTTTGGGGGTATAAAAGCGGGAACATTACCTTTTTATTATCTTAGTGTTCCCATATTTATTGGTGCACCGAAACAGAGGTGGCTTTAATCAATAGTTGATAAAATTATTGCCAAACTTGCTTCACGGAAGCGTAAGACTTTTTCAATGGCGACAGACTTACTCTAATTAACTCAGTTGTGATGAGTCAATCCTTCATTCTTTCATGGTTTATAAATGACCGAAAGCTCTTCTCAATCAAATGGAGAGATGCACTAGGAATTTTTTTATAGACGGGGAACATAGAAGTAAAAAAGTTGGTCACAGTTTTATGAAAAACTTGCTGCACTCCGAAAAAGATGGGGGGGTTGGGGCAATAAACGGCTGAAAGACCTAAATTTTGCTTTTCTTGCTAAGTTGGTCTCTTATGGCTAACATATCTTGTTCTTTAAGTATTTTAAAGACAAGATTTCTCAATGCTATTGGTCTTTCCAAACCAATAACTATCTCTTCTTCAATATAGAATTCAATCAAAAATTTATTGGGTGTGATGAAGCAATTTATTTGGTGGTTTATTGGCAAACATTAGAGCCTGAAGTTTTGGATGGATGAATGGATTCAACCCTCAGTATTTAATCTGATGAATATTCAAGTTTCTATTAATTTAAGCCAATTTGACAACTAAAATTTCAGATTTCATTAATAATGGGTCTTGGTGCCTTCCTAATTCCATACCAGTGTGTATTTAGGAGGATATTAAAAGGGCGGAGCTGCTTTTGTGAAGATGAGGATACTTGTTCCCTCTGATGGCCATTATTTTGTCAAAAATATGCTTTTCCATCGCCAAAGAATTGGAGTTCAAAATATTGATAATTTTTGTTGGAAAGAGTTTTTGCCACCTTTCCGATCTATTTTGATTTGGAGATCGAGCTCGTTTGGGGTGTTTACCAATGCATGATAATTTGATGAAATGAGGAATCAATATGGTCTCGAGTTGTTGTCTATATAATTCAAATATTGAAACATTGGATCATCTTTTTTGGTGTCCTGTCCTTTCACAAGTGAGGTTTCAACAATGGACAAATGTAAATGACGACTTGCTCGATCTACTTAATGATGCTTCAAGGGTCCACTTCAACTCTCAAATTAAAGCTTTTTGGATTTCTACCATTGTCAATGTTTGTTGGTTTATATGGCATACTGAGAAGCCATTTTTTAGGGGAAACAGTCAATATCTTTCAAATCTTAAAAAAGATTTGGCTTTTGGTGAAAGAATGTGATTATTTCAAGTATTGATCCATATATATATAATTCTTTGGAGAAATAACAGATTTTACGTAGTATAGGGTTCAAGGTCGTCCATCAAAGGCTCACAGAATCTATAGTGTCGTTTGGCACCTATCCCTTTCGAATTAGATAAAAATTAACATAGATGGATATGCTTTTGGATACTCAGGCATTTCGGATGCAAGTGATGTTTTTAGGAATAAATGGGACTTTATAGTGGAGCTTTTGCTCTTCATTTGGGTTTTAGATATGCTTTTGTGGCAGAACTTCATGCAGCCATATATGCAATTCGAAATGTGTGGGAAAATAACTGGAAGCATCTTTGGTTAAAGTGTGATTCAACGCTTGTTGTTAACCTTTTCAGGATCAATAAGCTGGGGGTGCCCTGGTGTCTCAGGCAATAATATTTGAATTGTTTACTTTTGATGTCTAAAATGCAGTTAGTGAACTCACACATTTATCGTAATGGAAATAAGATTGCAGATATGTTTGCTAAATTCAATGTTAATGCAATGGCCGTGGATTACATTACTTGATTTTTGTTTGAATTTGTTCTGTGAGATTTTAGAGGCCATGAATATTTTTATTGTGTAGTTATTTTTTCATATTGTTGAACATTTTTGCGCTCTTTATTTTTTGGTAATTAATAATAATTTGAATTCAGACGTGTGATGTGAACGCTACAGTTGTTTTAATATAGTTGGAATGATTTGATGTATTTCTTATTCCTATCCTTAGTTTTTTTAAAAAAAGTTGAATTTTTTCCAATATAAAATGCACAAAATAAAAGAGAGAAAAGAAAAGAGAATTGATTCATCACATTGGTGCTTAATTTAAAAAAGCAAATTATGTACATGTGGTAAATGAAATGTAATTTTCATATATAATGTACCACTCTATAATATCCAGGGGATGTGGATTCTTGGGACCTTACGAGCATCAAACAAAGGATAGAAATTAAGAAACGCACAAACCTTTCAATATAAACTACAAATTCCCATGGAACACCATTGTTAACTTGTCATTTCAATACACATATAAAATTATATTTTAGGTATCTGCCGCTAAAAAGGAAATTCTTTTTGTCCACTGCTTCTTTGAAAACTACTTCTCCACCCACATTGTTGTTAATGTGGGTTCTATTTTTCTTTTCTTTTTTTTTTTCTATATATGCAGATCAAGACATAAAAAATAAACCAAGATTCAATTAAATATTATTAATGTTTAATCTACAAAAAGATGGAGCCTTGAGAGGAATCATTTTAATTTATTTATTATTGAGCCACAAATTTGAGTTGACTATTTACCCATTAATTCATCCAAGTGTTATATATATATATATATATATATATATATATATATATATATATATATATATATATATATATATTAGCAAATAGATTTGCCTTGCCATGATTAAAGATATTCTTTCAGTTGTGCAGTGGAACTCAAGTCAACACTATTAATGACATAGATTTTTAGTTTTACATACAAAGCAAAAATAGTAGTGTGTATGAGTTTGCAGATAAAATAATTCAAATGGTTAACAATTCATGCACAGATGAACTAATTTAGTTCCTATATCAAAAAAAAATACTTAAATTGAATCCTTCAATTTATTTCCATAAATACAACAATAAATTGTTTATTATACGACAGTTTATCACTTTCTTGATCCGAATGGAATTTATGATCCGAGTTGAATGAAAAAAATCTACATATTGAATCCAGTTGATTTAGTTAAGAAATTTCTGTCTCTTAATTGTTAGGTTAGCAATTGATGTGAGTCTGTGTCATAATATTTTCCTTCCATCTATTTTTAAATTTTTTTGCAGCTAAAAAGAGAAGTAAATAAATTACTATATTAATATAGAGGGGATTAACTGCTGATTTTTTTTTTGTGTGAAGCTATAAGTGTACTATATTATATATATATATATATATATATATATATATATATATATATATATATATATATATATATATCAACGAATAAAATTAATCATATTCGTCTCTATTAGAACTCCAAAACACCCCCTCATTTGTTTGTAAAATATTAATTATATAATAATTAATGTGTTTAATTAGGAGGGCCACGGAAAACCTGCGGAACCGGTTGTAGAGGGATTCCTAGTTGCGATTATCGCTAGCTATAAATACCACACTCCCTACTCATATTCTTGCATTGCAATCAGCTCATGTCATAATCATATCCCTCCAACGAAGGCCAAACCCCCATATTTTTATAAAAGTGCTCCCTTATCATAAATATTTTTCTACTATATATAAATTTATACCAAATCAGTACCTCGCTTTTTTCACAAATATATATCTGTTTCTGCTCAATTCAGGAAAGCTAAATCACCTTGCACATATTTCCCCCATTTTTCTCCCAATTCCTCTCCTCCATCTCTCTTTCTTTCTCTACCTCGCATATCGATTTGCCACGTCTAGATTTCTTTTAACGAAAAGGTATGGTATTTTAGTTTTTGTCAAGTTTGTATAATATCACGCCTATGATTTTTTCGTTTTGTTACGAGATGTCAGAGTTTAAACTCGAAACCTTACTGCTGGTTACCAATTAATACTATTAAACTTATCGGAGCTCGAATTTTAATATATTGACAGGTGAAAGGGAGTGGGTTTGTTATTGGTGTAGCCAACTAAAAAAATGAATATGAGGTTTTCGGCTTCTGTCCAAAAGCAAATACAGCCTCTTGTGAATTTCCAAAGGGAAATAAATATGAAGGCTTTGTTTCGGCGAAAAGATAAGGTTGTTTTCGTGGTAGGGCCAACCGGCACAGGGAAATCAAGACTGGCCATTGACTTGGCCACCCGAATCCCAGCGGAGGTCATCAACTGCGACAAAATGCAAGTTTATAAAGGCCTCGACATAGTCACTAACAAAGTCACTGAAGAAGAATGCCGTGGTGTGCCTCATCATTTGCTTAGCATCATCGACCCCAATGCCAATTTCACTTCCGATGATTTTCGACACCACGTATCCGCTGCCCTCAAACTCATCGTGGGTCGTGATCGCCTACCCATAATTGCCGGCGGATCCAACTCCTTCGTCGAAGCTTTAGCTGATGATGATCATGAATTTCGATTAAGGTATGAATGTGTGTTCCTTTGGGTGGATGTGTCATTACCTGTGCTGCATTCCTTCGTATCGGAGCGAGTTAATCGAATGATCAAAGCCGGTTTGGTTGATGAAATTAGAGATATTTTTAATCCTAATATAACTAATTACACACAAGGAATTAGGCGTGCAATTGGTGTTCCTGAATTGGATGAATATATGCGGAGTGAAGGTGTTGTAGATGCCAAAACTCGTGCTAAGATTCTTGATATAGCAATTGCTCGGATTAAAGAGAATACTTGTATGCTGTCTTGTCGCCAATTACAGAAAATTCATCGGCTTCGTAGTCGGTGGAGTTGGAACATGCACCGCATCGATGCCACTGAAGTTTTTCTAAAAACTGGAGATGATGCTGAAGAAGCTTGGGAGAAACTCGTGGCGGGGCCTAGCACCATGATGGTTGAGCAATTCCTTTATGATGAAGATCATATCACATCCATTGTACCACCCGAAACAACTGTCACTGTTATGACTCCTACTGGCCTGCCTCTCTCTATTCCTGCCATGGCTGCCTCCGCAACTCGGTGAATCAACCCATTTTTGCATTCATCAATCATTGTTCGTTGAACTAAGGGTGGTTAAATCTGATTTGATAGGTTATATCAATTTCATGATAGATGAACATTAATTGATTCATCTCCATCTAATGGGTCTATCAGTATAAATTATCAAATTAGATTTGAACACCCTTGCATCCAACTACTATATACTTACCCACTATGTTGCATGCTTGCTTTTTGCCTATGTTCAATTTACCAATCCCATTAATACAATTTTATATTGTTAGTAAGTAGTTGAAAAATATTGAGGAAATGAAAAAAAAAATGAGTGAAAAAATAAAAAATTTACTGGTGATCTTGAAAGAAGTTTATTGTTTGAAGAAAAGATAGTTTTTTTTTTAATCTGAATTTGAGTCAAACTTTTTTTTTTAAATTTTAAAAATGCCTTATCTTTTGGATTTGAACTTTGATCTCATAGCATCCCATCTGATTGATAAAGTTGTTTTTCAGTTTGTGTGTGAGTGAGAGAGAGAGAGAGAGAGAGAGAATGTGTTTCTCTTTCTGTAATTTACAGTTGAAGAAGAAAAAAAAATGAAGGGCTTTGTCATAAGGTAGTTATTGGTTAGTAGTTAAACACCCAAAATGTGGATGCCGTACAGCTGGGAAAAGCAATCTTGAAACTGGAGCTGACCATCCGTACTAGCGTGTGATGCACCTGCATCAATCATGATACAGTAGGTTTGGTTTTGGTGGGACCTATTTTTGTGATATGCAGCTGTAATTTTATTTTTGAATTCTTTTTTTTTTTCTATTTCTCACCACGATAGCTACGGGGTATATATACGATGGAGATTGGAATTTGTGAAGCTGTGTTAATTACTTTTTCCTGTTTTCTTCATCGCCCTTAATATCTCTTTCTATGCATTCCATCACATGATTAATCAACAGCAATAAAACAAGCAATGTAGGACCAGAAGTACCCATTGATTTGATGATGATACAATATGCTTTGATTGAATATGATAGTGGGATCAACGGTTGTGATTGAACATTTTAAACAATCCCAGACAAATGTATGTAAACAACAAGCATATGGGAATCTTGAAAAAGGACAATAAGGCAAAAAAAGACTTCTTCATTTGGTGTGACCCATCAAGAAATTGTTGTCGTTTTCAAGCTACAACGGGATTAGAATATGGGTGGGCTTTATACCCACTCACCACCCTCCATATTAGAAAATAATTGTGGAACCCATATTCCAAAATATAACAAAATAAAATAAAAATAAATAAAACCTATTTTGTTTCTAAGCTTCATTTTAGAGAAGGAGAGAAACAGTATAAAAAGAGTCAAAATCAACTTTTGGCAAAGGAAGAAGCTTAATCTTGGCTTTGCACCTTATGTCCAAAAAGGAGGCTACTATTTCTAAAGCATTATGGGCATCCCCCCCCTCCCTTTTTTTTCCCTCTTTGAAGTTCTCTTCTTTTCGACCAACCAAGGAAAGCCCGGGGGCATCTCTATACATTCCATATTTCATGGTGTAAGTAATGCCACAAAAGTATAATTATATATGTTGTCAAAATTTTTCAATTGCAAACAGTCATAGAAATTTTTTTAAAAAAGTTGAAACCAGATTTACATGATTCGGAAAATGATGTTATGCCCACAAATAAAATAGAAAATAAATTTTTTATTACGATTAATCAATTACATGTTGCAGTTTAAACCCTGAAACCATTAAAACTCAAAAATCTTTGTATTTTTCTAAATCAAGTCCGAATTATATAACTTTATTGATCTAAATTTGATTTGGATAAGTAAATATATAAACGAGTTAAACCGCGAGTTATCGAATCGGATTGAATTTGAGATTTACCAAATTTTAAGCCACATCAACAATATAATTCTAACATAAAATTTAGATAACTATTTTGTAATTATGAGCTTGCAAAATCTTTAAAATGAAATGATTAATGGATAGTATATCTTACTCACATGAAAACTAGCTAGGAATTACAAATATAAACAAACTAATGAAGAAGAGAAAACTTGCAGAATCAGTAAATAATTTGAAAAGATAGCATGTGTCCAATATATAAAACAAACAGTAAATTTAACAAGGAACAAATATACATGCACTAGCTTGCTATTATCTTATATGCGATCAGATCTTAGCTTAAAAATCGTTGAAAGAAGACAACACCATGAAATGGTTAGACGTGGGTTTCCTCTTTCTTTTTTAACGAAGCTGGTGGGATTTCGAGTTAAAAAGTTAATAGTTAATGCCAATGAGTACATTAACAATAGTATAAAAAGAAGTATAAGCTATCCCTGCTAGACATAATTTCGCATTGAAAATTTTAAGGATAAAATAGATATAGATGAATGTGATAAAGCTAACTTCAAATTGATTTTACTTATTTTGAAATAACAGCGATTATACAATTATGGAGTCAAATTCTCTATTAGAGTTATAAGAGAAGCACTTACTAGCTAAAAATATTGGATTAAATAATGATAATTGGGCCCATATTGACAACTGAGTCAAACGGTAAATATTATCAATCCCAAATATGTGTAGATCAACACAATTATAATAATTACTTAAATTTCAAAAATCCAACTATCTACACGATTTTCAAATAATTGGACCGATCTCCTTGATTTTTGAATAATTTTCAGCTTTAGAACAATGTTATAGTCCATTCCTACTTCCTAATTTTTTGAGGCTCTTGATTTTGTTTCGAAGGTTTTCAAAGTGATTTAGAAACTCTAAAACCAAATGAATTTTTTTTTTTAGCTTAAAACCCATATCATAAGAGGATTTTAGAAAGCATTGTTTTTATTAAAGTGACTAAAATCAATTTGTGTGCACTCTTACAAGTTTTTCAACGAATTAAAAGAAGAGAGGTTTTTGAGATTGTTGTTGGGTGTCTAAAAAATATGATTGAAATTTTTTTGATTTAATTAATTGATTTTTTTAATTTTTTATAAATTTTTTTTTCAAATATGTTTTTAAGAAAAACATTTATTTATCTGATTCTCTTCAAAAACAGTTTTTTCAAAATTCAAAAATTTTTTAAATAAAAATTTTTTTCTCTAAAAACACTTTTGTCAAACGTAATGTCAAATGGATCCTAATTATTCCATTGTTAGATATATCTTGATCGGGTCACTCCATTCTAAGGGAACTAAAATTCAGTGTCTACACACCTAAAGCTATCTAATGTAATCTGTCAGATGATTATCTAAAAGGAGAGGTGTCTCAATGGAAATAGGCAACCCATGGCTAGTAATAGCAACAAAATGGAGAAGGTGATGGCCATCTCGCCAAAAAGCAAATGAAGTGTATTTGGTGTCACAAATTAAGCCCGTAGGTGAGCAAGCAACCTGCGCAATCGGGTCGACATATTATGGATGCAAATCTTAATATATAATAAAGATTAGAATGAAATCTTGATATCATATATATCTTCTTAAATCCAGGAATTTGAATTTTCCCAAATCTTTCTTTATTTTATATATATATATATATATATATATATATATATATATATATATATATATAGATAAGTTTTCTAACGATTACGAATTTTGACAATTGAGAAGATAAATAATATAATAACTATTAAAATATCACTTATATATATAAAGCATAATCAAGAAACGCTGGTGTAGAGTTATTTATACGGAAAAAATATTTTTTTATTTATCTTTTTTTATAGAATTTTAAAATTCTTTTTAAAATTTTTAACAATTAAATTAGTAGGTGAACTTTAATAAAAAATTATATATTATTATCTTCAAAGTTAAATTTCATATATCAATAAGAAATTTAATACAAATAAAATATATATCTACGTCAAAATCAATAGCCCCTCTAGTATCTTAAAACCAATCAATCAATTTATAATTCTCACATTAGCCTCGTATACTAATATTTCCTAGATAATGTTTTAGCCTTTTTTTTTTTCACTTTAGCTTCTTAGAATGTATATTTAAAAAAAAAATTAGTTTCAATATAATAGTAAAATTTTTGGTAAACCAATGTGCATTACAAAATTCGGTTCAATTTGAATAGTAAAATATAATATTTGACTAAATCTAATTCAAAAAAAAAATTGATTCTTACCCTTACGTATATCCACGTTCAAATTTTAATTAAATATTTCAAAATCAATAAATTTTCATATATTGAATAACATTTTAATATTGAATAATATATATAAAATCTTAATTAAAAGTTCAATAAAAAATAATGTAAAATATATAGGGTTCGTTTGACATTGTGTTTGCTAAAAACGCTTTTGGAGAAAAAAAATTATTTTTTTTCTTTTTTAAGTTTTGAAAATTGCTTTTAGAGAGAAGCAGGTAAATAGATATTTTTTTTGCAGAAGTATGTTTGAGAAAAACAGTTTATAAAAAATTAAAAAATTCAGTCAATTAAATCAAAAAAATTTTAAAACTGTTTTTTGAACTCCCAACAATAATCACAAACACCTTCATAATAGAAAATAAAAATGAATATTTTTTAGAACAATAATTAACATTGGATATTATAGTTATATTTCTACTGAAAATATGATTTACTTTCCTATTGGTGATTCACATGACAGAAAAATAATATAAATAAAAATTAATTAAAATAAAAATTATATAAAATTTAATAGAAAAGAAAAACTAAGAAACGTACAAAGTAACCAAGATTTTAATAATGATAAATTATATCAAATATTTTGGATAAAATATATATTAAAGAATTTATTTCGAACTATAATTCAATGACCACTTGATGATTAAATCTTAGGGTTGTCTGAAAAAAATATAAATCATATCAAAATTTGAATTATTAGTCATATAAATATACAAATATTTTAAACATTACTAATTCGAATTAATAGTTATATAAATTTTTAAAAAATTAATTATACTAAATCTCTTACTGTTTTAGTTATCCAAAATCAACAATGGTTTTTGGATGTTATTAATGATGAGGTTTACCTAATACATTTAATAAGTATTTTTTTCCCTTTCATTGACTTATTTGCCATTTAATATGCATAATAACATATTACATTAATTCAAATAAAAAATAAGTAACAAACTTGTAATTTTGAAACGCTATTAAATAAAATAACTTAAATAATAAGTAACAAGTTTTGTTTTTAAATGAAGAAATATATATCTTATTTATATTGAAAGTGTACAACGAAAAGTGTACGAGAAAGTATTCGTATTTAAAAACATTTTATCACTTGTATAATACAAAAATCCATTCTATTAATATTTAGATAAGGAGGATTGTTTGCAATGATAGACACTGTCTAAAATGAATACATTTTCAATTTTATTTTCTCTTCTTTTTTTTTTTCATCTCAAAAATTGAATTGATATTTAAATTTTGTAATATCATAAATTTATCTAATATACTGTTTATACATATAAAAATAATTACAAACATTATATTTTTGAGATAAGAATAAATTCTGGTTTGTCTAAACCAAATTTAGAAAAGAATTTTGAATAGAAGTGGCAACAGCAAAAGGATAATTTTTCTGTGGCTCTTGTTGGGCATTGACAGAAAACTTTTATTAGCCTATTTCGATATAATTATCGGGAGAAAAAGTCATCAAAGCCAACATCTATTGGACCTAAAACCTTGGATTTGGAATCATATCAGTTTGTAATTCTTATATTATGAAAATCAAGAGTTTATATATATATATTAAAAAAATATTTTATCATTTAAGTAAATAATTCGTGATATAAATTTTTTTATTATTTAAGTAAATGACACACCCATATATTATAAATACAGATTCCTATTATAATTTATAATTAGTTTCTAGAATTTCAAACTGTCTTCACTAAATGTAAATTTTTCTTATTTTGGTTTCTATTAATTGGGCTGATGTTGGTTTGTAATTTACAATAGTTTTAGAGCAGCTATTTTTTGAATTTGCATTTCATAATAATAATAATAATAATAATAATAATAATTTGCACTTCTCGTTTATGAAGTATATAGATCTTTCTCATTTATGCTCAATTGGTCTCTCATTTGATGTTGAATATTTTTTTAAATTGAGTCGAAGTTTTAAGGGAAAAATTCAGAATTTTATTGTTGACTTTTTAATTAAAATCTAATTAAATTATACAATTGACTTTAATTAACAAAATTATTATGTGAATCTAACAATTAATAAAATAAATTTACTTGTGATTAATTAATATTTTCAATTTTACAAAATTACTCTTTATTATATACTTGTCTCACTAAATATTTAATGAAATTAAAATGACATTTTAATTGTTGATATAAAAAGTTATTTGTTATTATTAATTAATATTATTCAATTTTAAAACATTAATATTTGCAAATCTGCATTAAACTTTGTCAAATTCTTGCTAATTATTATTTAGGAATGATATGCAATTGATTATGTAATTTCTTTTTACCGTTCTCAGTAATTATTACTTGTGAACAAAATAAAATTAAGTTCAATAACTAGATTTTCATTATCTATAAAACAAAATGACAAAAAATACCACTTAAAAAATTTTAAATGTTTCTAAAAATGTAAAATTATATTTATAAATATTTAAAAAATCTAATTAATAAGTCATTATATTCAAATTATGAAAAAAAATAAAAAATGAAGATAATATCATAGAAAATCTTTTTAACCTAACTCCTGCCCCTCATTTCACTTTCGTAGTGGTCGCCTCACTTTCATTTCCAAGTTCATATCATTGTCACTCTATCCATTATCACTCTTATGACTATCATTAGCTAAGAATTTGAAGTTAATTTTTTATTTATTTTTCAAATAATTTTTTTTAAATTTATTTGTTTTTTCATTGAACAAAAATATGTTTGCAAAATTTATAAAAAAAAATTCAAATACTTAAATATATGATTATTACTTAATAATTGACAATACTTAAAAAGAATTCAAACCAATTTGTATCGCCTCCTTAAAACCCTACTCTCTTGTACCAAATTGCCTCTCTTCATATTTTGCTGCGAATCCAACTCTCTTCAAGTTTTGCAGCAATTCATTAATATTGCATTTTGCTTGAGCTTAGACACAAGCATGTAAGATATTTTAATTTTAATATCTTATATTTATGAGCTTTTAATTGAGATATCAGGACAAATTACAAATAAAGGGTCTTAAAAATTTGATCAATTGTTTATTTAGGCATGACTTAATTTATTAATTAAGTATGGGAGAATTAATGTAGGCTCAGATAATAATATGAGTATGATGGATAGCCTATAATTATTATATACCGGTGAGCTAAGTCTCTCTTGTTGCTAACCCTGATGATTAAGCTCCTCTATATAAAGGATGATAGAGAATAAGGAAAATCATAAGATTAGAATTCCATCATTCTGGAGTTAGAAAATGAGAGAAAATCTTGATACAAAAGTTTCTCAGATCGTTTCTAAAACGATGGATTTGGCCAAATCAGATACACATCTTCCTCTTTCTCAATTAAATTCATTTGTTTTGTGTTCTAAATAGCATGTATTAGATCCTGGAGGAGAGATATGTCAGATTTCTGCTATAAATCTCTCCATCAAGTGGTATCAGAGCCTAAATACATGTTTTTAGAATCATATTTGAGTTTTTCTCATCAGGATCTAGAAAAAACTGAGTTTAATTGAGTTTTTGAGAAATTTTTGATTTGGTTAATCATATGCTTGATTCTCTGATTTTATTGATTTTCGGTATATTTTTCTTAATAAAATCAGAATAATATATTGTTGCATGTTGATTTAAAGCAAAAATTTGAAGAAATTTCGGGTTTAGGAGTGAATTGAATTTTTTGGAAATTTACAGAAGGAAAATTGCAGAGTCGAGAGGAGGAAGACGCTGGCGCGTGTGATACACACGCCAGAGGCGCGCATGTCGCGAGGTGGAGGCTGGGAAGGATCGAGTCTGGCGCGTGTATGACACGCGCCGGAGGCACGCGTTGGCACGTCTGGAGAGAACAATGGGAGCTGTCGGGCGCGTGTCTCACACGCGCCAGAAGGGACAGCTATGGTGCGTGTAATACACGCGTGCACCGTTTCTCCCTCTTTCCAGTTTTTCAATTTTGCTCCTGAACTTTTTAATTTTTTCAATTAAGTCCCTAATTCATAATTTTTCACTCCATAAGGCTATTTTTGACCCGATTTCTTCTAAAATTAATTTAGATTTTCTAAATTAATTTTTAAAAGTCATAATTGAGAAAAATTGTGACATTTTTAGAGATAAATTGTTATCTCATAATTTATTTTAATTTATACATTGGCATAAAATGTCACATATGAAATTAATTTTTCTCAGGTAAAATTGACGATGTAATTTTATTTTTATGATCATAATTTTTTGAGACATTTAAGCCCCATGTCCATAAGGAATGAAAAATTATATTTTACAAGACAATAAATAAGGTGTATCCCGATATAAGTATTTCTTTTAAAATTGGCTAAAATGTAGTTGCCAAAGTGACATTTTTAGCTGAGATTTTAAGAAATATACAGACTTATATGTTTTAGGGATGTCTCAGATTTAGTTTATAATTATTCAGCCTAAAGGTGTTTATTATAAATTCAAATTTTGAGATGATAATATAAGATATTTGATTAGGAATGAACTAGTCTGAGTGATTTATTCTGCCCAAAGGTGTTTAAATTTGTAAAGACTGTGTAAATTCCTAGATCGTTCTTATATTGAAGAATTATCTATTGCATGTTATATTTTCTGCCCAAATGTGATTAATGTGCTGAAATTCTTCGGATTAATACTTTTTTATGGCTTTGAGTATTATTATTGTCTTGAACTAAAGTATTACATTGTTGTTTTTTTTAGTCACCTTCTCAATCAATAACTGCACTGTTATAATTCAGACATTAACAACTTCTAATTTCAAGGAGTGGAAAAAAGATGTTGAAATGGCTATGGAGTTAGCAGATATTGATCTTGTCATGACTACTCCTAAACCAGCTGACTTAACTTTTGAGAGTATTGATGTGAAAAAAGAGTTACACTCAACCTGGTATAAGATGAACCACATGTGCTATTTGACCTTTAAAAGGTCAATTCCAGAGCATCTGTTGAGCGGTCTTCCTAAGACTCATATAACAAAAGAGTTTCTTACAGCTTTGTCTCAGCATTATAAAGTGTCAATCAATGCTGAGATTGGTACCCTTCTGAAACAATTATACTCCATGAAGTATAACGGACTGGGAGGTGTTAGGGAGTACATTTTAAAGATGGTCCACATACAGAATGAGTTAAAGGGTTTTGACATTATTCTCCTTGATGCTTGTATTGTGCATCAAGCTCTCAATACTCTACCTCCTGAGTTTGAGATGCTTATTACGACTTATAACTCTAGGGAGGATCCATGGACTGTCAATGCTTTCATTGCCGTTTGTGTAGCTGAGGAAGAGAAACTAAAGGCGAGACAATCTAGTGTCGCGCTTCTTGTATCCGAACCTCAGCATAAAGGTAAACTGAAAGGTAAGAAAGCTAAGACTAATGCTTCTTTTTCTGTTCAGGGACATGAGTCTTCCTGATCTAGTGTCGTGGGTGATTTTAAAGGCATAGAGAAAAAGAAATTTAAATGTTTCTTTTGTAAAAATAAAGGTCATAAAAAGGCGGATTGTCTTGAATATAAAGCTTGGTTAGAAAAGCGTGAGCCTACAGGTAACTCTTTTAGTTTTGTTATTTGTGAATCTAATTTAACTGATACCACATCCAGTTCTTGGTGGCTTGATAGTGGAGCGACTAAACATGTTGCCTTCACATTACAGGGATTCACAAACATAAGGAAGTCAAATAAAGAAGAGTTAATGCTCACAGTTGGCAATAATACTACAGTTGATGTTCAACTAGTTGAAAATGTTTGTTTGAACTTAGATAGTGGTTATGAACTATTTTTATCTAATGTATTGTTCATACCATTTTTTAGACGGAACTTGGTATCTGTATCTGAATTAGACAAAATTGGCTATGCTTTTGTATTTAAAGATGGAGTTGTTAATATAACTCTTAATTCAAAGGCAGTTGGCCGGTGTATTTTGTCATATGGTTTGTATCAAGTTTCTTTAAGTTCAAATGAAATATATTCTATATCATGTAATGTTGAACATATTGTTGCCAAAAGACCCCTAATAAAGGAAAAGTCATCCATGTTGTGGCATAAAAGACTTGGCCACATTTCTAGGGAAAGGGTAGATAGGCTAATTAAAGACAATATTTTGTCTGCCCTTGATTTCAGTGACCTAGAAACATGTGTTGACTATTGTAGGGGTAAGCTAACCAAAATTAAGAAAAAGGGATCTATCAGGAGTTTAGATCTCTTAGAGATAATCCATACAGATATATGCAGACCTTATTCACCCACAATATGCAATAATAAATATTTTATAACATTTATTGATGATTTTTCCCGATATGGCTATCTGTACTTGATTAAGAAAAAGTCTAAATCTCTTGAGAAATTCAAGATTTTTAAGACTGAAGTCGAGAAACAGCAGGAAAAAGTTATCAAAATTGTTAGGTCTGATCGGGGTTGTGAGTATTATGGCAAATACGGTATAACAGGACAATTAAAAGGTCCTTTTGCCAAATACTTGGAGGACTGTGAAATAGTAGCTCAATTTACTATGCCAGGAAGTTATGAACAGAATGGTGTGGCTGAAAGGCGAAATCGCACCTTAAATGAAATGGTTAGAAGCATGATGTCAAGATCTAATCTCCCAGAATTTTTATGGGGTGAGGCTATTAAAACGACATTATATATCCTCAATAGAGTTCCCAGTAAGTCTGTGACTAGAACGCCGTTTGAACTATGGACTAATAGGAAACCTAGCTTAAGTCACCTCTGTGTTCAGAAGTATGCCTTTATAATCCTACTGAAGGTAAATTGCAATCTAGATCTACTCGTTGCTATTTTATAGGATACCCAGATCATTCTAAAGGCTACAAATTTTATTGTAGAGAAGGGGGTTCTAGAATTGTAGAATCACATACATCTAAATTTTTAGAATTTGATATAGTTGATCAATATGAACACTCTGAGATCACTAGTAAGGAACAACAGACTAAGGTTATACATATACCAGTTCCCAAGCAACCTGCAATGTTGGTTCCTACACCTGTGATTAATCCAGTATTAAGGGATGAGCCTATACAGTTTAATGAGGCTTCATCATCACAGGGTGCAGTTGCACAAATTCCTATCAAGAGGCCTACCAGGGAAAGGAAATCTGCTATTTCATATGATTATGTGGTCTATCTAGGAGAGAGTGATTATGACATTGGTTATGTTTCTGATCCTGTATCATTTGAGAAAGTTGTTTCTAGTACCCAATCAGATCTGTGGTGGAAAGCAATGAGAGATGAAATGCAATCTATGAATTGTATTGGTGTGTGGGATCTTGTTGAATTACCTGAAGGTTGTAGACCTATTGGCTGTAAATGGGTCTATAAGACCAAGAAAGACTTCAAAGGGAATATTGAGAGGTTTAAAGCCATATTAGTTGCCAAAGGATTTACTCAGAGAGGAGGAATTGATTACAGTAAAACATTTTCTCCTGTATCCTTTAAGGATACATTTAGAATAATTATGGCACTAGTAGCTCATTTTGATTTAGAGCTACATCAAATGGATGTTAAAACCGCATTTCTGAATGGAGAATTAAACGAACAGGTTTATATGGAACAACCTAAAGGTTTTTATGAAGATGGTAAAGACCATCTTGTCTGTAGACTTAAAAAGTCTATTTATGGTTTAAAACAAGCCTCACGACAGTGGTACTTAAAATTTGATGATGTAATCACTTCTTTAGGCTTTATTGAAAGCAAAGTTGATAGATGCATATATTTCAAGATCAGTGGGAGCAAATATATCTTTCTGATATTATATGTAGATGATATTTTGCTTGCATGTAATGATTTAGGTACACTGCATGAGGTTAAGCACTTATCTAAATATTTTGATATGAAAGATCTTAGAGAAGCATTTTTTTCCTTGGAATTGAAATCTTAAGGAATAGATCTCAAAACCTTTTAGGTCTCTCTCAAAAGGCATACATAGAAAGGATATTGAAGAAATTCAATATGCATGAATGTAAATCTTGGGATGTGCCGATTGCTAAAGGTGATAAATTAAGCTTGGCACAGTGTCCTAAGAATGAGGTTGAGAGAGAATCAATGAAAGCAGTGCCATATACTAGTGTAGTAGGAAGCTTGATGTATGCTCAAGTTTGCACTAGGCCGGACATTGCATTTGCAATTGGTATTCTGGGTAGATATCAATCTAATCCTAGAATGGACCATTGGACTGCGGCTAAAAGAGTTTTGAGATACCTTAAGGGGACAAGTGATTATATCTTAACATACAGAAAAGTTGAGCATCTGGAGTTAACTGACTATACAGATTCAGATTTTGTTAGTTGCTCAGATGATAGAAAATCCACATCAAGTTATGTTTTTATGCTGGCTGGTGGGGCTGTATCTTGGAAAAGTGTTAAACAACCCTTAATCTCTTCTTCCACGATGCAGACTGAGTTTGTAGCATGTTATGGTGCAACCACACAGGTTGTATGGCTACGAAATCTCATTGCAGAAATGTCAATTATTGATTCCATTGACAGACTTATAAAGTTGTATTGTGATAATCTTCCAGCTATGTTGTTTGCTAAAAACAACAAGAATATCACAGGGTCTAAGCATATGGAAGTCAAATATTTGACATTGAAAGAGCTAATAAAGAAAGGTGACGTTGAGGTGGATCATATCAGTACAAAAGATATGATAGCAGATCCTCTTACCAAGGGACTTCGACCAAATATTTATATGAGACATGTCATTAGGGTCTAAAGTCTGGTTTTGATCCCTTGGATTAGTGGGAGGATTTTATATTACTTTATGTAATATTTGTACGTACTTTATACATTGGTATAAATGTACATTATTGTATTTCTGATGATTATCAATACATTGTTCTATTTTCATTGGAAAATATTATGTGATATATTAGATTAAATGTTTGAAAGTCTTAAGATTAGTGTCATCTTAAGCGAAGGCTTGGGGCATTGCTGTTTATAGCCTTGGGTGTATGTCTTATGACACATAAAGTATCTCAAGATATAAAGTTTTTAAGACATACAGACTTCAATTTGAAGTAATAAAGGATTTCTTATGAGTAACTGTGTTACAAAAAGATAAGAAATTTGGCTGATAAGAAAATCAACACATAAAGTTTTGATCATAAAGTTAGTGTTGAATAATTCTTACCACATTACCACACTGATACTCATGACGATTGATAGGGTTATTAACATATGTAACGATGGAAGGTGTCATGTTCTTGATTATGTGGTTTCTGCCATGATTCTATGTTGATAATTTTATTGAATCGAGCGGGAATGTGAAGTCTTTTGTAATATGTTCTCAATTAATACGCCTAAGTGGGAGAATGTACGATATTTTAATTTTAATATCTTATATTTATGGGCTTTTAATTGAGATATCAGGACAAATTACAAATAAATGGCCTTAAGAATTTGATCAATTCTTTATTTAGGCATGACTTAATTTATTAATTAAGTGTGGGAGAATTAATGTGGGCTCAGATAATAATATGGGTATGATGGATAACCCATAATTATTAAATATCGGTGAGCTAAGTCTCTCTTGTTGCTAACCCTGATGATTAAGCTCCTCTATATAAAGGAGGATAGAGAATAAGGAAAATCTTAAGATTAGAATTCCACATTCTGGGGTTAGAAAACGAGAGAAAATCTTGGTACAAAAGCTTCTCGGATCGTTTCTAAGATAATAGATTTGGCCAAATCAGGTACACATCTTCCTCTTTCTCAATTAAATTCATTTGTTTTGTGTTTTAAATAGCATGTATTAGATCATGGGGGAGTGATCTGTCTGATTTCCGCTATAGATCTCTCCATCAAATCATGCACTTAATAATCAAGTTTTGAGTACTTCTATTTGATTTTATTTCATATCAGTTAGTTTGGAACTCGATTTGCAAATTTTAATATTGTATTTTGCTATAAATTTTATTTTTTACTTGGGTTGATAAAATAAAAATGGCTTTGAATATGTTGGTCTTCCTTCCACATTCTGTATTAATTGTCATTTTCTTTATTTGACAAAATTACAAAAAAATGGCATTGAAAATCTCAGCAATACCCTCACTAAATATACATCAATATAAAATTCACCCATCTAGAATTGACGGGTGTAAATTTATTGTTGAGAATCAACCAATTAATCAACCTCAATATTCTTCTCTGTATCGTGTAGGTTGTTGGAGGCAGAGATTGAACCCTTAACCTTCCTTTAGCCTCAGTATGAGACTACCAAGGCTAAAGAGAGGTTAAGGGTTCGATCCTTGCCTCCAATAACCTACTGTGCAATCTGTTATGCAAAGGGCTGACAGTGATGGGTTGGAGGTATTGGGCTATGGACTCCGACAGCCCGTTGGTCTCAGTGAGACGACGGGTGGGCGCAGTCTGTCATGCAAAGGGCTGGTTCAGTCGTTACAAAAAATCCTCCACTGAATTGGTCAATATTCTTTTATACTTGATTAAGTGAACAAGTAGGATTTATCAGTTCGGGTGAGATCAAACTTTGATAAGCAAGTAATTAATTATTAATTTTGTTTATAATAAACCAAACATTATTGCTTGAAAGTAAACTTTGAATAACCATCTTTTTAATCATATAATGAAAAATAATACATCATTCACACTCTTCAATCTAGAGCAACTAATATATAACACAAGATACAAATTGATGATCAACACATGCATTCATTAAAAGTAATTATAAATTCACTTTTAGTTTTAGAATCATAGTAAATGCTTTAACCTGTAGGTTTCTTATTTCAAGGTGAGTATGATGTGCAGAGAAATCTTGTGTTGCTTGAAGGTAAGATTCATTTGCCAAGGATCAAAAGAATTTGGTCTATAATTGATTGATTTTAGATCCACAAATGACTTTAGTAAATCATGTAGAACTACTTGTCACTAGTAAGACTTATGGTGAAGCTTCATGTTTTCTAGAATTAGAATTGCATAAACTTGGACTAGGAAATTTAAAAAAAATCCTCATATTAGGGATTTATAGGATGCTTTAACTTAAAATAAGAAATTCATATCCTTATATTTTTTCCTAGTAAATTCCATAATTACTGAAATACCCCTAACTTGTATAGTCAAATAATGTTAAACATTCTATTTTATTGTTTGTGTTGTAAGAATAGGCCAAAACTACACTTGTGACTTGAGAATGGAGTTGTTGATGGAAGGAAACCCCTTTCTTCTTTATTTGACAATTCTCATTCATCATCATGGTCAGCCATTGAGTTGTATATTTATCGAAGATTTATTATGGAAGTCTTTCTACAAATTATTATTTTGCTCTTTCTAAATTGTATATTATTACAATGCATAGCTCAATTGAAATATCCCCAAATGGATGTTGAAGGCTCACAGAGAAAACTATGGATGTAAAAATGTAGGCATATCCATTAAATAAGCTGAAATTTATTAAGATGATTCACTTCAAATAATTAAAACTTCATTTGGTGTTACTCAGCTAGGTCTTTCTTGTGTTTTCTTTTGCTCAAAAGACCACAAGTGAAATTGTGATGTTCTTCTATTAATTGATAGCCTCAAGTTGGTTATGAAAACTTACTAATGCATTGTCACAAAAAAAAAAGAGAAAAAGGAAGTGGATGGTGTACTTATGTATTAATATTTTATTAATCTTCACTGTTTTGTTGCTTCTTGTTGTTGGCTATTGATACATATTTGAATATGTAGTTATATGGTCTAACCTTAATTTGTTGAAGTGTAATGCCCACAAGTTAGGACCTATAAATAATGTATTAATAAAGGTATATAATAGGTATATGAAAAGTATATATATGACTATAGGTTTGAAATCATGAAAATAATAAAAAAAATATAAAAAATAGGAGTTTTCAGTATTCACGCTCGTGAGAGATAGAACCACAGATATGAATGTCATGAAATTCATATTCTAAAACTAAGGATCTTTACGACCATGACACATGTATTTGCATCTGTGAAACCTTCAATTTAAATTGGGTAGTTTTATATTTTTGATAGAAACTAAGAAATTTTCAATCCAAAATCCTAACCGCCGGTTTCTCTGAACCCCAATAATTATACAAAACGAACCCTTTAAACTAGATTAAAAGGGATTGGAAATAAGAATTTTATTAAGATAATTGAAGTCATAACCAATGAGCATAAGAACATGGTTTTGAATCCTATAATCATTTTGTTTTCATGAAACAGAGGTAAAAAATCATGTTCTCCTGTGTCCTTTGATATGTTCAATTCAGTTTAATGGGGATTAAGGGTTATAGGCTTTAAACCAATGAAAGAGTTAATGTTTTATTAGTTTTTGGCTTAAATAACTTGAATAATAAAATATATTATGATATGGTCTCTGTTATTATGTTAGGAACTGAAACAAATAGTGGAGATATCCATCAGAAGCAGTAAACTTGAGAGGGATCGAGTGGTAGGCTCCATTATTAAAGTTTATATATATACGCATTGTAATTTACAATTTGGTATGCTTGTATGCCTAATGATATAAATGGTGTGTTAATTAGTCTATATGGTATTACTGGAATTGTTGAAAATGTGGATGAGACATGTTAGATTTGTTATACACTATAATTATAGATAATTGAGATATATGGAATTTATGTTTGATGATTGAAGTATGAAATTTAATTGTATTATTGAATGATTTAATTTGCATGAGTATAGTTGAAATACATTTATGAATGCTGGAAAGTATTGATAGGAGTGGCAAACATTGGAAGCCTTAGTACTAAAACATATTATGTGTGATTTTGGCTTAAAAACAGTGTTGAAATATTGACATAAACTAATAAGTCATGATAGTTAAGGTAGACTTCACGCCCGTGAACCATGATTCATGCCCGTGAATGTATTTCACGGTCGTGATTATATTGTACACCCGTGAATTGTTGCATAGAAAGTTTCACGCTCGTGAATGTCCTGTATCTAGAATTTGCAATTTGAATGATATGATGAAATTATATGAGTTTATTGTACACACACATTTGACATGATTAATTGAGATAGTATATAGTATGATAATATGATTATGAATAATAGGATATGCACTAGGTGCTCTATATTGCAAAGTATTATGTAATGGATATGTTAAACCATGAATGATTTGTAAATGGTACATATAACTAGAATATGATTAAGTATGTTCATTCTCTATTCGAGGATTAGCTTAGGATAAGTGATATGTCATTGAATGTGTTATGGTACCATATAATATTATTATGTTTAAATCAGGGTGTCTTAAGCTCGGATCAGAACGCTCTTGATTATTTAGGAACAATATGACTTAAGCTCGGATTAGAGCACCCTTGTACCCATATGCATGCAAATATTATATTTACTTATAAGGGTGGCTTAAGCTTCGGTTATAGCACTTCTGATTTAAGAAGCTCGGTAGTAGCAATACAAACAGATACAGTTAGTGGACAAGGTGACTTAAGCTTGGATTAGAGCACTCATATTTTACAAACCGCATCTGAGTTGTCCGGATCTAAAGTATTGGGTAAGCAAACAAATAGTGAATTATTATAAAATAGAATACAATAAATTGTAATGCAATACACAATGGTATCATAAACTAGTAATACATAAAGTAAATCAAAATTTGAAATCAAAATACAATTACATCCTGGAAAAATGATGTGAAAACTAGTAATTAGATATATGATATATGGAATAAGAAGTTAGATAATTGCAATATATGATGAAATTCATTTCAATAATATGATTACATAAAAATACTATGAATGAAATATATTGTCATGTCTATTAATTTAGACCATGGTTAACACGTGTATTTTCCGACCGGACGTGCTAGACCGATAGAAAACTGTGCGCGTGCATGATTGGAAAAGTACTGATATGACCAAAATCTAAATTGGGACTGAAAATAAATGAGAGAATTTATTTTAAATATGTAATGCTGAAATTTTTACGAAAATTGGTGAAAATGATGTCCGAGCATAAAATATGTGATTTTTACATTGTTAACGAATCGTGAACGGAGTACACCCTGACGTAAAGAATATTGAGACGGACTCACAGGTATAATTTGGTGTCAAAATTTAAATGTTTAAGGCACTAAATTAAAGAGATAAAATTTGATATACAGTACAGTAAAAATAACCAGAAAAATACGATTTTTGCTCCGATACTCCGATTGTGAAACCAAAAATACCGAAATGTAGCTAAAATTAATTCATAAATAATGGTATATTTAATTATTGAAGATTAATTTATTTCGAGAATATAATTAAGAGATTTAACAAACATGGAGAAAATAAATTAAGAGAATAATAATAATAATAATAATAATAATAATAATAATAATAATAATAATAATAATAATAATAATAATAATAATAATTAATCAATAAATAAGGGGTGAAATTCGGCCATAAGGCCATAAAAGAAGAGATTGAAGACATGATGGGAAATCTCTTAATCAATGTCACCTTCATAAGTCATATTAGCAAAACTTACAAGTTGACTAAACATTTGATTTTTTTTTTTTAACAAAATTTGCAAAAGAGGTGGCCGACCATATTGCCCTTACTCCTTCACTTTTCTAGATTTTTCTTCATCTAAACACATTCTAGTCGTTCCTCTCATCCCAAGCATTGGTTATTATCCTTCTTTTCTATCTTTTTCTTTTTTCTTTCTTTTTTCTTTCTTTCATTTTCTCTCATCAAATCCGAAATATCTATCTCCTCATTCTTTTCATTTCTTTTATTTCTTCTTCAAATTTCTATCATCGAACCACAATTTGTAGTATAGCAAGTGATAATCTTAGGAGAAAGGAGATAATTTTCTTATGAAGCTCAACATAGCCGAGACCTCTTGGTGAAAGATTGTATGGATAGGCTCAGTCAAAGCTAAGTTTGGGACTCTTTGGTGATGCATGCTATATTTGAAGCTTGAAAAGAGCAAATCATACCTTACATGCTAGGTTAAGTGAAGAAGAAAAACCAAAGGAAGCAAAGGAGGTCATGGGCTTGAAGGAAGCTTCTAAGTGAAATTTTTATTTTTGGCTTTAATCTTGTTTTCCCTATGTACTCTAGAGCTTAAGCTCTTTGAAAATAGTTTTGTGTAATATATATATATATATATATATATATATATATATATATATATATATATATATATGTAAGTTTTAATTATTTATTTTATAAAAGTCAATATATTTTGGCTCACGTATTAGCCTAAACTTGGCTCAGGGATTTGTTGGCATGCCAATAAGGTAAAAACTTCATGACCTATGGCTATCTTGGCCATGAGAGGTATTGACTGATCTTGTGGTTATCTTAGATCAGATTTGGGGTTATGATTTAGTCATGGTACTGCGGTTATCTTGGACCAAATATGTTATACATATATTTACCGATATTGTGGTTATCTTGGATTGAGACTGATTTTATAGTTATCTTAGATCAGCTGTGGGGTTATGATTTGACCTCAGTCCTGTAAATTTTTTGGACCTTGACTTTTCCATCGATTGATGGTATCCTTTGTTTCCCTAGGATTGGGTCAATGACGTCTTAATATATGAGCTTGATAAAAAATTTTATTTTGTAAATGAATGTAATGTTATGTTTTAATTATATGTTTATGATATAACACATGAATGAATTTATATTCCAAAAAAGTCACTGTTACATTCATTTACCAAAAATATTTATGTCAGTTTATTTATATAAACATAAATGTTATTAAAGATATTGTCTTATGTAAAAAGGAACTTCAATGATTTTAAGTTATATATATATTAAAATGATCATTATTATAAGTTCTTGTACCACTGAGTTAAAACTCAGCGCGAGAGTTTATTTTTTCTCTCGCGCAAGTATCAAGATGAGGGTCAAGAACGACGAGTTACTAAAGGTGCTACCAGTCCAATGAGCCCTACACATGGAAAGCAGCAACAACAGCTACTAAGATAGGGTTGGTTCCTTTTTGTAACCACATATATATGTTTATAAAGAGTATGTAAATGTTTATAACTTGTTTGGGTCGTATAAAATTTTTGTATAAATATAAATATGTAAATTTATATATATATAAATATAAAATTTTTGTAAGTATATTTTTGTATAAATATAAAATTTTTGTAAGTATATTGTATTACATAAGGGATTGTGAGTAGAAATAAGTATATGGATATATTCATATATTAATATATATGCAAATATAATTGTTATTACATGAATTTATTTGTATATATATATGTATCATGAATGATACATATATATTGATATATACAGATTTATCTATACATGTAGTTGGTGACATTACCTTACCTGATCGTGATGTAGGAGGGTAAGAGAGTGTTACATATATTATGACTATGATGACATAGATTCATTTATGTGACGTATGCTATAAATATGTTGAAATCAAATCAATTTTTAATAAATAAGGTAATATGTGGATATATATATTTATATATGTCAATATGGTCAAATATCCAAGTATGTTTGTGAATATGAATGTTATGTTAATGTATGAATGTATGTTAGAATTTTAATACTTATATATACCACTAAGTTTTTAATAGCTTAACGTATGAATTTTTCTGCATACAAGTTTGGAGCTGGAAGATAGTTGAGTTGACTCAAGAGAAGACCCTCAGAGGCAGAGGGTGGAGATAACCCTCAGAGGTAGTAGACATAAGAGAGATCGAGTGTTAGACTCCATTATTAAGGTTTGTATATATACATATTTTAATTCACAATTTGGTATGCTTATATACCTAATGATATAAATGGTATGTTAATTGACCTATATGGTATTACTAAAATTGTAGAAATTTTGTATGAGACATGTTAGATTTGTTATGCACTATAATTATAGATAATTGAGATATATGAATGTAACGCCCACAAATTAGTCTAAATTAAAATAAGTATGTGGTATACATAGAAATACATGATAGACATAAAAATTTAAATAAATTGAATAAATGACTAAATTAGAAATTAAAATAAATTAAATTTATTGACATGATAAATTTGATTAAATTATACCACATAATTAAATTGTATTTTTGGTATAAAAAAATTAAAGATATTAGATATAAGCAAATATGTGAAGATAATAATAATAATAATAATAATAATAATAATAATAATAATAATAATAATAATAATAATAATAATAATAATAATAATAATAATAATAAAATTCAACTGTAAAAAAAGGGGTCACAGCAGAGAAGGAAAAAAAAAAGACCAAAAATGTGAAATAGGGAGGAAGTGGGGCTGAAGTCAATTGAGACTTCTTTTGGCCATTTCTTCCAACTTCATTTCTCTTCTTCTTCATCATCCTTTTTCCTTCCTCCATATCATATCTCAAATTATTCATCATCTTCTTCAAGATTTGCATCAAAAATTAGTCCAAATAAATATGATATTGGTAAGAAATATTGTGTTATTAGAACTCTTTAGATTATGTTTTTACAGGATATTGCACTTTGTTTTTGATTATCTTGTAAATCGAATTTGGGAAAGTATTTACATAAAAGTTGTTCATCTATGTCTTGTGTATCTTGCTGTCAAATTTTATTGAATGATTTCGAGTATAGGTAGAGAAATGGTCATTGGAGTGAAACTGCTTTAGGGAGACGTATCAACTAAATAACCTACGATTTTTGTTTAAATTGATCATCTTAGTGGATTAATATTAGGTTTTGTAAAACATGAAAGTTGTAGGTATATGTGTTTTTGAGGTCTCTGCCAAATTTCCTATAAATTTCGTTTGTGTAGGTTGAGTTATTCTGAAATGAACTATAACTGTTCTTTCATTGAGCTTGTTTCATATACCTGTACAGCTCTAGTAACTTCATCCTTATATTTGACCTCCTTTTAGATCGAATTAGCCAAAGTTCAAAACATAAAAGTTTTAATCCTATGTCTTATCTAAATTTCTGTAAAAGTCTCACCTTAAAATGTCATGTATGTTGTGAGTTATGAGCTGAAAAATTGAACTAGTCGGGTTGATACTTCATGTTAAATCAGTTATATATCCTCTAGTATTTGAGAGCCATAGAGACCGAATCTTAAAATGAGGTAAACATGAAAAATGTTCCAAATTAACTTATATAACTGTATAAAATTTTCATAATAATTGAAGCTACACATTGAAAGATATAAATTTTTAAATGTGGTACCCCTAAACTGCCTAAAGGCAGAGAACAGAGCAATATTTAAATATATACCAAAAATCGTGTAACAGTTCAAAAATTTTGAAATTTTATTATGTTTTAGTTTTAGATGTTATATTTAATCAGGATTAAGAATCATATAAATTGGATAATTGTAGAAAAAGTTATTGATCCATTAGTCCTATAAGGTCCTGTTCCATCTTAAAAGAAATGGTAGTTATTTATTTAAACTATATTGAGAATAAATATTTTATCAATGTATTAATTATTTATATTTTTGAATTAGGATCTCAACAAGAAGAAAAGCAATAAAAGTAGACAAGCTCCGAATTTTAGATTTTGGAAAAAGCTCCATTGAGATTTGTACATATATGCATTTTAGTTTGCCTTATTGCATGCTTGTGTGTTAATTGAATAAGTGGCATATTTAAATAATGTATTAAAATGTGTAAATATGAAATGAATTGAGTGCTTAACCAATGAAATTTCATTTTAATGCATGTATAGACATATGGATGAATAATTGATTGATAAAATGTAGAAAATTTTGGTTTACAATATGCAACATAATATATTTTTCAATATAGATTAGTATATGATTGATTAAAAATGGGATAATTATTAATGGTAATTATTGAATAATTAGGACAATAAAGAGTGAAGTTAGAAAGTCATGTATGACATATGTATTTGATATGAAAAGAGAGGTTATATGGCATACTTGGACTCATAAAGTTATTATAAATTTTAGTTTTGTATTAAAAGATTTATTGGTTTTGATTGTATAGAAAACTAATTAAAGTATGTCAATATTACTTAAATAGTTATATATAATGGAATATCATATGATTATATGATTTTAAAATTTTATAATCATATTTTCATTATAAATGTAATTGGAATATTGATTCCAGCAAATTAATATATAAAGAAAATAAATAAGTAATAACATTAATTGCTCATTTCTCAACCTGTGAACTAATTAGGGATAGATGGTGCACCATTGCGGTGATATTACGGTACCGATATTGATATGGTTTAGGAACATGGTGGTATTAGCTCCGAGAGCACCACTGTCCTAATTATACACAGATGATGTGATTATACTCGGTCATGAGGCTTAAGCTCTGTGAGCGCTCTTGACTTGAGACTATAGTGAATAGGGTGTTTAAGCTCCGCGAGCGGCCTTACTATACGCCCTATATCCTGATAGTCTGAGAATGAGATTTGGGCTATTTATATTAAAATATTATATATAAAATAATTAAAAGACATACATGTACTTGTTGAAAGATAAAATGTGTGAAATAGCATGAATTATAAATATTTATTAAGGTAAGCTAAATTTATAATTGAGTTATATATATATATTATCAATGAATTTGGTATTATTGTATAATCATGTGGTTGTCCCTGTATAATGTATGTTAGAATATTGTGTATTGTATTATAAATTATCTACCATGCATTTTAGTAATTGTATGTTAAAATATTTATGCTTATATGGATTGAGATTTGAGTTAACTAAACAATCATAATTTTTGGAAAATCAATTAAATTAAAATGAGTTATGGAAACATGAGAGGAAGTAGAATGCTTAATATTTTATATATTACATATGGTTGAATATATACAGTTCATGTCCTGATACAAATATAATGATAATATAATGGAACATAAATTTTATTTTATTATAATATTTTCTAAATTTTATGCAATAATTTATTTAAATTATATCATGATTATTATGACCCACGTTTGTGTGACTGCATGGGAAAACTTAAATGCTTATATGTACCACTAAGCTAGAAATGGCTTAGCGTGGGTTTTTCCCGCGCAGAAACTGGAGCTTGCAAGTAGTAAATTGTGAAGTTGATAGAGGAAGTACAAGCTCATACTAGAGGAGACGCGTCAGAACTGGTTGAGGGTCGAATGCATATTATTTTTTCATTTTCTTCATTATCATACATATGGGTTTGTTAGACATGTCTTATATATAGTTAAAAACATATTTTGTATTTTGTTATTATATCTATATAGTTCGATGTAAGGTAAAAGCCATTAATTTTGATAGTTATAATGAAGTATAATATTTATGTAACATGATGATGTATTTGATAATGGAATCCATATGTATATTCGAATATAAAAAAATGCCAATTTAGTTATTAATTGAAAATTTTAAATTTAGGCTAGTTTCATTCAGATTGTATGTATTATTCCGCTTATGTAATGAGATTATTCCTATTATATAGCCGGGATGTCACATTTTTTGGTATAAGAGCTTAGGTTTAAGCATCTCTTGACTTAATTTGGGAAGGGTTTGTCATGCATACATACATGTGTCTCATATAACTCTGATATGGGCTATTTCTCTGTCAACTTATAGGCTTATAGAGATATGTTTTCGGATGAGCCTGGAATGGTTGAGAATTTTAGTTCTCTTGACACTAAGTCCCCACGTCAGTCTAGTGCAATGAGTGTTGAGGGAATTAGTATTACTTCTAATCTTTCTCAACCTACATCAACTGTAAAGTATGGATAAAGAAGACTAGGAGAAAGAAAAGAAGAATAAGGGAGTCATCTAAGAAATCTGTTATTCTAGAGACCCATTTTACTAGAAAGAAAGAATATATACCCAAGTGTGATAGTTACAACAGACACCATAGAGGAGAATGTTGGCGTGTCACAGGTGCTTGCTTTAAATGTGGGTTCAAAGAACATATACGGAAGGATTGCTCACTCTTGACAAATAGAATTCCTACTCAAATGACAAAATCAGTTCATACTCAGCTTAAAGTTCAGACTAAATGAGGATCAAGCCAAACTAGGCAAGCTTTTCCAAAGACAATGAATAGACCTGGATCTAGTAGAGTTTTAGCCAAAGCCTATGCCATGAAAGCTAAGAAAGATCAGGCGACAACAGATGTTATTATTGGTATGTTTTCATTACATGATTTTGACATTTGTGCACTCATAAATTCGGGTTCCACACGTTCATGTATATTTGCACAAGTACATCTAGTTAACATATCATGGTTGGAGGGGGACTAGAATATGAGATTGAGGCTATAATTCTTTAGATCACAATGTGTGGGTAGGTAAAGTAGTTAGAGATTGTCTTTAATAATATATGGGGAACAAAATTATTTTATGTATGATCTAGAGCTAACAACTATAGTTTTTGCATTAAATTTTGGCACCATAATCTTCTTTTAGGGAATTGTTTTTTTTTCTATACGGAAAACTAAGAATTTGAAATATTTTCTCCTTTAGAAAGAGTTGAATTTGAGATAGAGTAGATATTGTGAGCAGAGAGATTGTGGTAAGGTTGTGTGTTCAGCTTACTTTTACTTAGAAAATTAAGGATATTCAAAGACAAGATAATAAGCTTGTTTAGTTAGCTAAGTGGGTTTCTAAGGGGGAGAGACCCGAGTTTTTTTTAGGTAGATTGTTACATCTAATCTCTATTACAAAACAAAAATATAAATAGATTACTAGAAATTTTGCGACTAGAATGACTATTTTTTTAATTGTGTCGAATAAAGATTCTCTGTTTACATATCAATTTTAGGGTAATCTACAAAAAACTTAGACCCTAAGCTCAATTTTAGTATAATCTTTCATCCTTGGGTGGATGTATTATGAAGGAGAACTACTCAAGAAAAGCTTAAGGCAGCTATAATCAAGTAGAAATCGTATTATGATATTAAGATATGAGATATTAAGTATGTGAGGGGGATAAAGTTTCTTCTTAAAACTTCACATTGGAAGAAAGTGATGGAATCTAGAAAGAGAAAAAAAACAAAGAGAGAGGACAAGTTAAATTCAAGATTCATCAGACCTTATGAAATTGTAAAGATAGTTATGGCGGTGACTAATAGACTCGTGCTGTCTTTGGAATTGAGTCAGATATACAATGTGTCCTATGACTTGATGTTGAGATAATACATATCGAATCCTTCTCACATTATACTAGATGAGAGTATTCAAGTGAAACAAGATTTGACATCTAAAGAGAAAATCAGTCCACATCTTAACACGAGAGATTAAAGAATCTCGAAATAAGCATGTACCATTAGTGAACGTACTAAGAACAAACCACGCAACGAAATGATCTACTTAAAAAGTGGACATGTGATTATAACACATTACTCCCCAATTGTTCAACTGCAATATATCAAGTATGTTTCGAGGACAAAACATTGTAAGGGGGAGATAATTGTAATGCCCACAAATTAGTCTAAATTAAAATAAGTATGTGGTATACATAGAAAACACACGATAGACATAAAAATTTAAATAAATTGAATAAATGACTAAATTAGAAATTAAAATAAATTAAATTTATTGACATGATAAATTTGATTAAATTATACCACATAATTAAATTGTATTTTTAGTATAAAAAAATTAAAGATATTAGATATAAGGAAATATGTGAAGATAATAATAATAATAATAATAATAATAATAATAATAATAATAATAATAATAATAATAATAATAATAATAATAATAATAATAATAATAGGTCACAGCAAAGAAGGGAAAAAAAGAGAGACCAAAAACATGAAATAGGGAGGAAGTGGGGCTGAAGTCAATTAAGACTTCTTTTGGCCATTTCTTCCAACTTCATTTCTCTTCATCTTCTTCATCTTCTTCTTCATCATCCTTTTTCCTTCCTCCATATCAAATCTCAAATTATTCATCATCTTCTTCAAGATTTGCATAAAAAATCAGTCCAAATAAATTTGATATTGGTAAGAAATATTTTTCCTATGATTATTGTGTTATTAGAACTCTTTAGATTATATTTTTACAGGATATTACACTTTATTTTTGATTATTTTTTGAATCTAATTTGGGGAAGTGTTAAACATAAAAGTTGTTCATCTATGTCTTTTTTATCTTTCTACGAAATTTTATTGAATTATTTTGAGTATAGGAAGAGAAATGGTCATTGGAGGCAAACTGGTTTACGAAGATGTATCAACTAAATAACATACTATTTTTGTTTAAATTGATCATCTTAGTGGCTTAATATTAGGTTTTGTAAAACATGAAAGTTGTAGGTATATATTTTTTTGAGGTCTCTGCCAAATTTCGTATAAATTTCTTTTGTGTAGAATGAGTTATTCTGAAATGAACTATGATTGTTCCTTGATTGAGCTTGTTTCATATACCTGTACAGCTCCAGCAACTTCATCCATATATTTGACCTCTTTTTAGATCGAATTATCTAAAGTTTAAAACATGACAGTTTTAATCCTATGTCTTATTTAAATTCTTGTGGAAGTCTCACCTTAAAATGTCATGTATTTTGTGAGTTATGAGCTGAACAATTGAACTGGTCGGGTTGATACTTTATGTTAAACCAGTTATAGATCCTCTAGTATTTGAGAGCTATAGAGACCGAATCTTGAAATGAGATAAACATGAAAAATGTTCCAAATTACCTTATATAACTGTATAAAAATTTTCATAATAATTTAAGCTACACATTGAAAGATATAAATTTTTAAATGTGGTACCCTTAAACTGCCTAAAGGCAGAGAACATAGCAATATTTAAAAATATACCAAAAATTGTGTAATAGTTCAAAAATTCTAAAATTTTAGTATGTTTTAGTTTTAGATGTTATATTTAATCAGGATTAAGAATCATATAAATTGGATAAATTTAGAAAACGTTATTGATCCATCAGTCCTATAAGGTCCTATTCCATCTTAAAAGAAATGGTAGTTATTTATTTAAATTATATTGAGAATAAATATTCTATCAATGTATTAATTATTTATATTTTTAAATTAGGATCTCAACAAGAAGAAAAGCAATAAAAGTAGACAAGCTCCAAATTTTAGATTTTGGAAAAAACTCCATTGAGATTTGTACATATATATATTTTAGTTTGCCTTATTGCATGCTTGTATGTTAATTGAATAAGTGACATATTTAAATAATGTATTAAAATGTGTAAATATGAAATGAATTGAGTGTTTAACCAATGAAATTTCATTTTAATGCATGTATAGACATATGGATGAATAATTGATTGATAAAATGTAGGAAATTTTGGTTTACAATATGTAACATAATATATTTTTCAATATAGATTAGTATATGATTGATTAAAAATGAGATAATTATTAATGGTAATTATTGAATAATTAGGACAATAAAGAGTGAAGTTAGAAAGTCATGTATGACATATGTATTTGATATGAAAAGAGAGGTTATATGGCATATTTGGACTCATAAAGTTATTATAAATTTTGGTTTTGTATTAAAAGATTTATTGGTTTTGATTGTATAGAAAACTAATTAAAGTATGTCAATATTACTTAAATAGTTATATATAATGGAATATCATATGATTATATGATTTTAAAATTTTATAATCATATTTTCATTATAAATGTAATGGGAATATTGATTCCAGCAAATTAATATATAAAGAAAATAAATAAGTAATAACATTAATTGCTCAGTTCTCAACCTGTGGACTAATTAGAGATAGATGGTGCACCATTACGGGGGCATTACGGTACCAATATTGATATGGTTTAGGAACATAGTGGTATTAGGTCCGAGAGCACCACTGTCCTAATTGTACACAGATGATGTGATTATACTCGGTCATGAGGCTTAAGCTCCGCGAGCGCTCTTGACTTGAGACTATAATGAGTAGAGTGCTTAAGCTACGCGAGCTGCCTTGCTACACGCCCTATATCCGAACAGTCCGGGAATGAGATTTGGGCTATTTATATTAAAATATTATATATAAAATGATTAAAAGACATACATGTACTTGTTGAAAGATAACATGTGTGAAATAACATGAATTATAAATATTTATTAAGGTAAGCTAAATTTATAATTGAGTTATATATATATATATATATATATATATATATATATATATATATATATATATATATATATATATATATATATATTATCAATGAATTTGGTACTATTGTATAATCATGTGGTTGTCCCTGTATAATGTATGTTCGGATATTGTGTACTGTATTATGAATTATCTAACATGCATTTTAGTAATTGTATGTTAAAATATTTATGCTTATATGGATTGAGATTTGAGTTAACTAAATAATCATAATTTTTGGAAAATCAATTAAATTAAAATGAGTTAAGAAAACATGAGAGAAAGTAGAATGCTTTATATTTTATATATTACATATGGCTGAATATATATAGTTCATGTCATGATACAAATATAAGGATAATATAATGGAACATAAATTTTATTTTATTATAATATTTTCTAAATTTTATGCAATAATTTATTTAAATTATATCATGATTATTATGACCCAAGTTTGTGTGACTGCATGGGAAAACTTAAATGCTTATATGTACCACTAAGCTAGAAATGACTTGACGTGAATTTTTTCCGCGTAGGAACTGGAGCTTGTAAGTAGTAAACTGTAAAGTTGATAGAGGAAGTACAAGCTCATACTAGAGGAGACGCGTCAGAACTGGTTGAGGGTCGGATGCATATTATTTTTGCATTTTCTTCATTATCATGCATATGGGTTTGTTAGACATGTCTTATATATAGTTAAGAACATATTTTGTATTTTGTTATTATATCTATATAGTTAGATGTAAGGTAAAAGCCGTTAATTTTGATAGTTATAATGAAGTATAATATTTATGTAACATGATGATGTATTTGATAATCGAATCCATATGTATATTCGAATATAAAAAAAATGTCAATTTAGTTATTAAATAAAAATTTTAAATTCAGGCTAGTTTCATTCAGATTGTTTTTGTCATTCCGCTTATGTAATGGGATTATTCCTATTATATAGGCGGGATGTCACAATGAAAGTTATGTTTGATGATTGAAATATGAAATCTAATTATGTTATTGAGTGGTTTAATTTGTTTGAATATAGTTGTAATATATTTATGAATGCTGGAAAGTATTGGTATGAGTGACGAACATTGGTTAGCTTTAATACTAAAGCATGTTGTATGTGATTTTGGCTTAAAACAATATTGAAATATTGATACAAATTGATAAGTCACGACCGTGAACCATGATTCATGCTTATAAATGTATTGCATGGTTGTAATTATATTGTACACTCATGAATTGTTGAATATAAAGTTTGATGCCCGTGAATTTACCATTCACACTTGTGAATATCCTCTATCTAGTATTTGCAATTTGAATTATATGATGAAATTACATGATTTTGTTGTACACACATATTTGACATGATTAATTGAAATAATATATAATAAGATAATATGATTATGAATAATAGATATGCACTAGGTGCTCTATATTGCAAATTATTATGTAATGGATATGTTAAACCATTAATGATTTGTAAATGGTACAGAAAACCAGAATATGATTAAGTATGCCCATTCTCTATTGGAGGACTAACTTAGGATATGCGACATGTCATTGAGGGGTGTTAAACCTTGAAGGGTATTTCCGTCATTTTGATGATAAAAAATAAAATAGCAATATTGTATTTAACATACTTGTTTTCTAAGTCTATTAAACAGGACATGAAATAAAATAGCAAGAATGGAGATTGGAAGAATAATCTTTGAAAGACAAAATTAAGAAAGTAGCATGTTCACGCCCGTGACTCAATGTGTCACGCCCGTGAAAGAGCTAACCGTTACCAAAACCAATACTTGAAGTTCACGACCATGAAGGAAGAACAAATCGTGAAATGGACATTTGAGTCACACCCGTGAATTAAAATGTCACACCCGTGAATGTTCATGGCATTTTCATCCAGAGAGCTTCACGACCAAAGTCTCCACTTGGATCACGGCTGGGAAGTTTGTCACCCCGTTACCCAATGTTTCAAAACATTTCAGAGAGCTTCACGACCAAGGTCACCACTTCAGTCACGGCTTGGGAAGAAATGTCACGCCCGTGAATGATGAAAGAGAAAAATATCAGGCGCGATTATTTAGTTGGTACAACGGCTAGTTTCATATTTAATGCACCCCAACGGCTATAATCAGCAATGAGAGTATAAATGGAAGTCATTTATGCATTCAGTAGAAGAGGATAACAAATACTTTGAATGAAAATCTTATTACAATCAATTTGTACATTCAATACTTTGAGAACCAAATTCTATTCTCTGTAAAAATATTTTTTTTGCTCTTCATTTATTGAGCAATTAAGATTTGTGAGTGTTTCTCTCTGTAATCATTACTCAAGTGAGCATTAGGTATTTCTGGGTTAAGAGTAGAACACTTGTAAGGGTTAGTTGTGTGAGCGTCCAAAATACAAAGTTAAGGTTATTTGTGTGAGCCTGTAAAAACACAAAGAAAATGTTGTTTGTGTGAGCCTGTGAAACACAAGAAATTGGTTATTGTGTAAGTCATTAAAAATACAAGGGATTTTCTGGGTTAGGTGTGAGCCATTGTGAGAAACACCGTAGTTGGGAGTGAGCTTGTAAAACTCCATTGTAACACTTAGTGTGTTAGTGAAACTCCCAATTGCGATTAGGGAGAGGAGTAGGGTTTGTTAACACCCGAACCTCTATAAAACTTCTTGTGTCAAATTTATCTATCCCTCCTAAAATTAATTTTTTGTTTTCGCACTTTAAAGCTTAATTTTTTTGAAACTCTAATTCAACTCCCCTTCTTGGCTTAATATCTAGGCAACAATTGGTATCAGAGCTAAGTCTAGCATCGAAGCCTAAAATGCGCTAGTAAAGATTAAGATATGGCCGGTGAAGGATTCCAAAGTCTCAAACCTTACTTTGATGGAGCAAATTATGCCCATTGGATATTTCGGATGGAGACATATCTGGATAGTGAAGGAATTGAAGTCTGGGATAGTGTACGAAAAGAATGGACACCACCAACTAGAAGAGGAGCTGATGGTGAAGAAGAAATCCTATCAAGAGATGATTGGACAGAGCCTCAAAGAATAGCAAATTTTAAAAACAAGAAGGCAATGACAATCCTATCAAGCTCATTATCTATTGAAGAATGTGGAAGAATACAACACTGCCCAACAACATACAACATATGGAAGACATTGGAAAATTATCATAAAGAAACTAAGCAAGTCAAATCCAAGAAGATTCAACTTCTGACCTCAGAATATGAGCTCTTCAAGATGAAATCCAATGAGTCAATCACTGACATGACCATCCGTCTTCTAGCCATTATAAATGGAATGAGGAAACTTGGGAAGCATCTGAGTTTGGAGGATGTAAACAACAAAATCCTGAGAAGTCTTCCTCTTAAAGACTATGGCTCAAGAGTTGCTGCCATAGAAGAAGTAAATGAAGATATGAGCATCATGAATACTGATGTGCTGATTGGCAAACTTCTCACACATGAAATGGCAGTGAAAAGAGATAGAGAGCTTGAAGCAGAGCCAGAGAAAAAAAAAGCCCTTAGCACTAAAATTTTCTACTTCAAAATCTCAAGAAGAAAGTGAAGATGATTAAGAAATGAGTGATGATGAAAATGAGGACATTGCTATGTTTTCAAGAAGATTAAAAAGAATCATTGAGAAGAAAATGAGCAACTCCAGAAAATTCAGGCAAAGAAACCTCAAACAAACTTCTAATGATGCATAAAGAAGTAAGGAAGAGGTGAAGTGCTATGAGTGTGAAAAGAAAGGGCATATCAAACTAAGATGTCCAAGGCTCAAGAAGCATAAGAACAAATACGAAAGAGACAATGGGAAGAAAGGTCACAAAGTCACATGGGATGATGAAAGCTCTTCAAGTGAAAAAGATGATAATGAAAGCGAAGAGGTCAACCTATGCTTCATGGCTATTGAAGATCATGTCTCGAATAAGGTAAGATCACTACACTCATACTCTTTGAACAATGATAGTAGTGATGATGATAGTGATGATGATGATGATGATGATAAGCAAAGCCTAATAGAAGAATTAAATATAGAATTAGAGAAATATAGAAGTAAATTTAGCACTTATAGAAATAACATCTATAATTTTAAAAATAAGATAGATGGTTTAGAAAAGGAAAACATAAAGCTTAAATCATCTAATGAATCTCTCCAAAACTCATTAGATGAATACTCATCAAAACCCTCAACTGCTTCCCTACTAAAAGAAAATAATGCTTTGAAAAATAAAGTTGAGGAACTTAGAAATTCTATTTCTAAATTTCACAAAGGTAAAAAGAGCTTAGATACTCTCATTGTATCTCAAAGATCACCCTTAATTAGACATGATCTAGGATTTAAGGACACATCATCATCTTCTCACAAAACCATCTTTGTTAAGTCTAGAGAACCTCACATCTCCACACCTGTTAGAACAGCACCAAGAAATAAGCATATTAAACCCTCTGTACATAAACAGAATAATCATGCCTTTATATATAGGAAGCATGCATCTAGAAAATCTACAATTAATCATAACTGTGCATGTCATCATTCTCAAAATAAGATTGATAGAAGAGTGATATTCAAAAATATTGTAAGACCAGAAAACAAATTTAGACTAAAACAATGTAATTATTGTATGAAAATGGGTCACATAAATAAATATTGCTGGATAAGGAAGACTCATTGGGAACCTTCATGTGCTAACCCCCAAGTACCCAAACTCATTTGGGTACCTAAAAATCATATTTGAATTGTGATTCTATAGGTATGCCTAAAGTCCACAATAAACAAAAATATTTGGCTAGTAGACAGTGGATGCTCAAGGCATATGATAGGAGACAAAGAACTCTTCAATGAAATCAAAAGTATTGATGGAGGTAAAGTTACCTTTGGAAACAATGCAAAGGGTAAGGTAATTGACATTGGTTCTATTGGTATTAATGTTACTCCTTTTATTAAAGATATCTTACTTGTTGATGGCTTGAAATATAACTTGTTAAGTGTAAGTCAATTATGTGATAAAGGAAACAAAGTAATCTTTACTTCAAATGAATGTCTTGTAATCTCTATCGATGGTCAGAAGATATTTAAAGGAAATAGAGATATCAATACATACATAATAAACTTACATGAACTATTTAACCATTCCTCTAAGTGTCTTATGACTACTAGTGATGAATCTTGGCTGTGGCATAGAAGGCTTGGTCATGCTAACATGGACTTAATAAAAAGTCTTAGCACAGGAGAACTAGTAAATGGACTACCAAGAGTTAAATATGAAAAAGGCAAGACATGTGAACCTTGCCAAAGAGGAAAGCAACACAAGTCATCCTTCAAAGCCAAAAACATAGTAAGTACCTCAAAACCTCTTTAACTCCTGCATTTAGACTTGTTTGGACCGACTAGAATTGCTAGCTTAGGAGGAAAACATTATGCATTTGTCATCGTAGATGATTACTCTAGATTCACTTGGGTAATTTTCTTAGCTCAAAAGAGTTATGCTTTTGAAAATTTCAAAAACTTTGCTAAAAGAGTTCAAAATGAAAAAGGGTACTGTATTTCAAAAATAAGAAGTGATCATGGAAAAGAATTTGAAAATGAAAACTTTGAAAGCTTTTGTCTTGAATATGGCATTTCACATAATTTCTCATCTCCTAGGACACCTCAACAAAATAGGGTTGTTGAAAAGAAAAATCGAACTTTAATTGAGATGGCTAGAACAATGCTCAATGAATATGAATTACCAACTTATTTTTGGGCAGAAGCCACAAACACTGCATGTTATATTTCAAATCGAGTTTTCAAAAGACCTCTTTTAAACAAAACCTCATTTGAGTTATGGAATGGAAGAAAGCCCTTGATATCATACTTTAGAGTATTTGGATGCAAGTGTTTTATATTGAACACCAAGGACAATCTTGGAAAATTTGCATCTAAATCCGATGAAGGTATCTTTTTAGGATACTCTACAACCAGCAAATCATATAGAGTATTTAATAAAAGATCATTAACTGTTGAAGAATCCATGCATGTTGTCTTTAATGAATCTAGTAGACTTGATCTTGTGAAAGGTAGTGTTCTTAATGATGTTGTAGATAATATGGAAAGACTTGATCTTGGAAATGGGAAAGAAGAAAATGATTAAGAAGATTCACCACAAAATGATTCTCTACCTCAAACTCAAGAAGAAAACGAACAAGAACTCCCAAAAGAATGGAGAATGACGAAAGATCATCCAAAAGAGCAAATCATTGGTGATCTCTCAAGGGAAGTAAGTACTAGATCTCATTTCAAACAGTTAGTCACTAACATTACTTTTATTTCTCAAATTGAGCCTAAAAATATTGATGAGGATCTTAATGATGAAAGTTGGGTAATTGTCATGCAAGAGGAACTCAACCAATTTGAGAGAAGTAAGGTATGGAACCTAGTACCTAGACCCAAAGATCATCAAATTATAGGTAGCAAATAGGTATTTAGAAACAAACTAGATGAACAAGGTTCAATAACTAGGAATAAGGCTAGATTAGTTGCAAAAGGATATAATCAGGAAGAAGGTATAGATTACGATGAAACATATGCACCTGTAGCTAGATTAGAAGCCATAAGAATACTTTTAGCATATGCATGTCACGTGAATTTCAAATTTTTTCAAATGGATGTGAAAAGTGCATTTCTAAATGGGTATATAGAAGAAGAAGTGTATGTAGAACAACCACCAGACTTTGAAAGCTATGATTTGCCAAATCATGTTTTTAAACTTTCAAAAGCTTTGTATGGTTTGAAACAAGCTCCAAGAGCTTGGTATGAGAGGCTAAGTTATTTTCTATTAGAAAATAACTTTACAAAGGGAAATGTTGACACCACATTATTCATTAAAAAGCATAAGTATGACATACTAATTGTTCAAATTTATGTTGATGATATAATATTTGGTTCTACTAATGAGTTGTTTTGTCAAGAATTTGCTAAGTGTATGACTAGGGAATTTGAAATGAGCATGATGGGAGAGCTTAAGTATTTCCTTGGTCTACAAATATAACAAAGCAATGAGGGCATATTCATCAACCAATCCAAATATGCCAGAGATTTAATTAAGAAATTTGGTATGGAATGATGCAAGAATGTCAAGACTCCTATGAGTACATCAACAAAATTGGACAAGGATGAAAAGGGTAAGAGCATTAATAAAAAGCTTTATAGAAGTATGATCGGATCACTTTTATATCTTACTGCTTCTAGACCTGATATAATGTATAGTGTTTGCTTGTGTGCACGATTTCAATCATGTGTTAAAGAATCTCATTTAAATGCAGTAAAAAGAATTCTAAAATATTTAAATGGATATTTGCATCTAGGTTTATGGTATCCTAGAAATTCATTCTTTTATATTATAGGATACTCATATGCAGACTATGCTAGTAGTCTTTTAGATAAAAAAATTACTTTAGGTACTTGTCACTTTATTGGAGAATGCTTAGTTTCTTGGTTTAACAAGAAACAAGTTTTAGTTGCTCTCTCAACTGCTGAAGCAGAGTATGCAGCTGCTGGATGTTGTTGTACTCAAATTCTTTAGATGAAACAACAACTTAAGGACTATGGTCATGAAATGAAACATATACCTATTAAATGTGACAATACAAGTGCTATAAATCTTTCAAAGAATCCTATACAACACTCAAGAAGTATGCATATTGACATTAGACACCATTTTATTAGAGATCATGTTCAATATGGAAATGTTGCATTAGAATTTATAAGCACAGAAAATCAATTAGCAGATATTTTCACTAAGTCTCTAAATGAGGAAAGATTTAATTTCATTAAAAGAGAACTTGGTATGATTGATGGATTAACCTTGTGATTGCTAAATTATGAAATTTTAATTGATGATCTTAATTTTGTATCATATCACGAGATATAAGGTAGAAATTTTGATGAAAATTTATGCTTTAAGGGATAAAATCTTTATTGAAATGATTTAGTCTTGTTTTTAGGACTTAATTTTATTTGATGAAAATTTTAGGGGAGTCACGCCCGTGACTTAAATAGCCAAAAGAGGCAGTATCGTTCACAACTTGATTCACGATATGGTTCACGGCTTCAAGTGGTGAAGCTTATTTTCACAGCTTCATTCACTCCCGTGAAAAGACCTTTTCACGCCCATGAACCTTTACACTCCCAAAACTCACAGAGGCGTTCACGCCTTGAGACACGGCTTGCTTCACGGGCATAGGTAGTGAAATTCAATCTTACACGCCTGTGACTATTGTTTCACCCCCCTGACAGTTCATCATTCACGCCCGTGATATTCAAAGGTCACGACCGTGAACATATTCACGCCTTCATTCATGGGTGGAACACTCCTTCAGCAAACCGTGAACACGACCATTCACGCCCGTGAACATACGTTTCACGCCCGTGAATGTATCGAGTATATAAAAGAACAACTGGTTATTTTTCTCATTTCAACTCTTTAACTCCCTAAAACCGCTCTCATTTACACACATTCAATGAAACATTGAAGATTCCGGCCCCCAAGTCACAAATTTTTCCTATAAAAACCATTAAAAGTTCAATTCCTCATCAAAAATTATACATTCTTAGGGTTTCCTTAAAATCTTTCTATCAAAATTTTCTCAAATCCCTCACAAGTTTACTTTTTTACTTTAAATGGAGACTGCCTCATCAAAGGGAAAGAGAAAGAAGTCTCATGCTCCTAGGAGGTATGCAGATTACCTCATGAACCGAATTCCGAAGCAATGCCATCCCCGGTACTCCACTTTGAAGAAAAGGCCTCTACTGTCATCAAGGTCCTTCAAATGGAAAACGGTCCAAAGTCTTGGGCTCGAAACGGCTATGACAGAGCAACTCCAGGCCTATCATTTGAAAGAATTTATGGAGATTCACCAGCCAACTTTGAGGGAGCCAACACTGGAATTCCTTAGTACTTTGCAAGTGTCACCTACTGGAGTGGTGAAATTCCAACTATGTGACAATCCCAACACCCTAAATGCCACAGAATTCAGGGAATTGTTCAATCTACTATCAGATGGCATACTAAATGACAGTGAAGTAGAATTCTTCGCCCCTCGAGCTTGAACTCATTTTGGCATTGATTGCAGCTGGGATGTCAAGAAGATCAAGAGCACTCATCTCAGGTCCCCAGTGCACAAGTATTTGCATAGGTTCTTGACCTATAGCATATTCGCTATGGGAGAAAGCAATGAGACCATCAGGAAATCGGAACTCTTCCTATTTGAGATGGCTCGAATAGGACTCACCGTGGCAATTTCTAGATGGTTTGCAAACCATCTTCTATCCATTGCCACCAAACCCACAGGAGATATACTGATCGGTAGTTATGTCACCCACATAGCCGTGAAGCATGGCTATTTGAAGCTGGATGAGCATCATTTCAACCTCATCCCATGACATCCTCGAGATCGCTTGGATGTCGAGTCCTTCATAAAGATGGGAGCGGCTGTCAGAATCGTTTACGAGAATGATATTTTCTACCGCTTCACCGACACTACTGGGGAGATCATTTGGGAAGACAATGACACGGAGGACTTTAAAGCAGCCCTCCAAGGAATTCAGCAGAAGAAAAGGGCTCGGGTTGAGGAAGCACCTCCAGTGGCTGAGCAGGACATCGGATAGTCCTCCGCTTCCACACCAAATTTAGAGCAGCAGATGGTTGACCCCTTGGCACCATGTTTTGAGCAGTTGCAGGCTTCGATGGACGAGAGGTTGGAGAACTTCAAAGACTTCATGGAGTCTTGGATGGACAGCCTTGAGGCAGAAGTTGCTAGGCTTCGAGATAGGATGTTCGACTAGGTGTTAGGCTAGATTGTAGCCTAAATTTACTTGTTTGCTTCTTTATTTACTTGTTTTTCTGTTATGTGTAGGAAATTTTAAATTTCCTTTCTGAACTTTATTTAACTTTGTTTGTATTTTCCTTTAATTAATATATTTGCTTTTGTTTATCTTGTTAATATCTTTATATCCTTTTTGATTGATGACAAAAGGGGGAGAAACTAGCAATATAGACTAGCAATATATTAAGATAAAAGCAATTTTGAATCAAAAATTATAAATTAATTATGAATTGACATTGAAATAGGTTAAAAAGGATTAGAAACTTTGATTCAAAATTAATATGCGAAGTATAAAATTGAGAAATTGAGCTTTATACACTTTAGATATACCTTAAGTATACTTTGCATTTACCTTAATGCAAGTTACAAAAATAAATATGATATGATATACCTTAAGTATACTTTACATATACTTCATGCTTTAAAATTGCATATACTTAAGTATACCTTAAGTATACTTTACATATACTTCATACTTCTCATATAACTTGCATATACTTAAAATCTAGTAAGTTTATTTCAATGCTACATCATTCTTTATAATTTTTGAATTTTATAAATTTTTTATCCTAAGTATCTTTTGAGAGGGAGACTTCTCAAAAGCACATATTGCTAGATTATTTGTCACCATCAAAAAGGGGGAGATTGTTAAACCTTGAGGGGTATTTCCATTCTTTTGATGATAACAAATAAAATAGCAATATTGTATTTAACATACTTGTTTTCTAAGTCTATTAAACATGACATTGAATAAAATAGCAAGAATGGAGATTGGAAGAATAATTTTTGAAAGACAAAATTAAGGAAGTAGCATGTTCACGCCCTTGACTCAATGTGTCACGCTCGTGAAAGAGCTAACCGTTACCAAAATCAACATTTGAAGTTCATGACCATGAAGGAAGAACAAACCGTGAAATGGACATTTGAGTCACGCCCATGAATTAAAATGTCACGCCCGTGAATGTTCATGGCATTTTCATCCAGAGAGCTTCACGACCAAAGTCACCACTTGGATCACGACTGGGAAGTTTGTCACGCCCGTGACCCAATGTTTCAAAACATTCTGAGAGCTTCACGACCAAGGTCACCACTTCAGTCACGGTTTGGGAAGAAATGTCACGCCCGTGACAAACATAGTCACGCCCATGAATGATGAAAGAGAAAAATGTCAAACGCAATTATTTGATTGGTACAATGGCTAGTTTCATATTTAATGCACCCCAACGACTATAATCAGCAATGGGAGTATAAATGGAAGTCATTTATGCATTCAGTACAAGAGGATAGCAAATACTTTGAATCAAAATCTTATTACAATCAATTTGCACATTCAATACTTTGAGAACCAAATTCTATTCTCTGTAAAAATCTTTTTTTTTTGCTCTTCATTTATTGAGCAATTAAGATTTGTGAGTGTTTCTCTTTGTAATCATTACTCAAGTGAGCATTGGGTATTTCTGGGTTAAGAGTAGAACACTTGTAAAGGTTAGTTGTGTGAGCCTCCAAAACACAAAGTTAAAGTTGTTTGTGTGAGCCTGTAAAAACACAAAGAAAATGTTGTTTGTGTGAGCCTATAAAACATAAGAAATTGGTTATTGTGTGAGCCATTAAAAACACAAGGGATTTTCTGGGTTAGGTGTGAGCCATTGTGAGAAACACCATAGTTGGGAGTGAGCTTGTAAAACTCTATTGTAACACTTAGTGTGTTAGTGAAACTCTCAATTGCGATTGGAGAGAGGAGTAGGGTTTGTTAACACCCGAACCTCTATAAAAATCCTTGTGTCAAATTTCTCTATCCCTCCTAAAATTAATTTTTTGTTTCCGCACTTTAAAGCTTATTTTTTTGAAACTTCAATTCAACCCCCCTTCTTAGCTTAATATCTGGGCAACAAGGAGGTTACAGTACCGTAGAATATTATTATATTTAAATCAAGGTGTCTTAAACTCAAATTAGAGCACTCCTAATTATTTAAGGACAATGTGGCTTAAATTCAAATTAGAGCGCCTTTGTACCCATATGCATTCAAATATTATATTTACTCATCAGGTGGTTTAAGTTTCAGTTAGAGTGTTTTTTATTTGAGAAGCTTGGTAGTAGCGATACAAACATATACAATTAATGAGTAGAGTGACTTAAGTTTAGGTGAAAGCGCTCATATTTTACAAACTACATCTAAATAGTCCGGGTCTATAGGATTGAACAAGCAAACAAACAGTGAATTATTGTAAAATAAAATACATTAAATTGTAATGTAATATACAATGGTATCGTAAACCAGTAATACAGAAAGTAAACTAAAATTTGAAATCAAAATACAATTACATCATAAAAAAAGGGATGTGATAACCAATAATCAGATATATAGAATAGAAAGTTAAATAATTGCAATATATGATGAAATAGAAATACTATAAATGAAATATATTATGACTATGCTGATATAAATTCACTTATGCTATGTATACTATAAATGTGTTGAAATCAAATCAATTTAGAATAAATAAGGTAATATATGGATATGTATATTTATATATGCCAATATGATCAAACATCCAAATATGTTTGTGAATATGAATGTTTATGTTAATGTATGAATGCATGCTATAATTTTAATACTTATATATATCACTAAACTTTCAATAGCTTAGTGTATGAGTTTTTCTATGCACAGATTTGGAACCAAGAGATAGTTGATTTGACTCAAAAGAAGACCAAGCTAGTCAGAATTGAATTGCGTTAGGTCTATTCATTTATTTCATTCATTTGTTATTCATCATGATATGAGATAGAGATAAATATTTATAATATATTTTAATGAGGAAATGTAACTGAGTTTATTTAGTATTAATAAGGATTAATTTTGTAATAGGGTCGGGATGTTGCCCAATTAGATATTAATTCTGTTTATAATTATTATTCAGATACAGATGAATATTTATGTAGTAAAAAATATTTGATTATTATAAAACTGCTTGTTATACAGATATAGTGATATATATTAGAAAAAAGTTTTTATTCATAAAATGATTATATAGATTCAATCATATGACATCCGTCTGTACAGTAGAGTTTGTTCTGTTTTATAGAGGATGTTACATGAAGTTTCCATAACATTACTAGCTTTTGCGCTATATGCCTATTATCCTTTTTCTCATAAGCTATTAAATTAGCTTAGAATTTGAAACAACAGTACTAATATAGTTAACTGGAATTCTTTTTTTTTAGTTGTAGATAAAAGTAGAGATGTTTGTCCATCCTCTTGATCTCTTATATATGTGTAAATGTTTTATGAGTAGGGAGCCTTAATAGAAAAAAATGAAAAGAACTATATTTTTCAAATGGCTTCACTCACTTGGAAAAATCACACTTTATTTTTTTTCTTTTTGGTTTTTCAAATGTTTTTGACCTGTTGGAAAAAAAATCAATTAAACAATGACATTTAGAGAAACTAGTCCATTATTTTGATCTCTAATGCATGTATAAAGGTTCTATGAGTAGAAAGCCTTAATAGATAAAATGCAAAGGGCTATATTTTTCAAATAACTTCTCACTTGGAAAAATCACTCTTTATTTCTTTTTAAAAAAATATTTTTGGCCTATTAGAAAAAAAATCAATAAAACAGTGATATTTAGCAGTAACATTAATTTTCTTACATTAACTATATATGACTTTTTCTATTTATATATCTCTCTTTAATGATTTTTATGATTCCTTCATTTAGTTCTCAATCTTGTGCTTGCCTTCATTTATTTGGTGATTCATTGACTTTATACCTTATGTGGCATTTTTCAACTTGGTCAGTTGATAGTCCCTCTGTACTGGTATGAAATGGGTTGATTTCACAAGTCTATCAATGACTACCTAGATAACATCATGCTTCTTTCTCGTCATAGGCAATCCCATCACAAAATCCATGGTCACTCGATCCCATTTCCATTATGGTATTGCAATAGGCTGAAGTAAATCCGATGGAACTTGATGCTCAGCTTTGACCTATTGGCATATCAAACATTTACTCATGAATTATGTCACATCACTTTCATTCCTGGCCACCAATAGTATACTTTCAAATCTTGATACATCTTGTTATCACCAGGATGCATCGCGTAGCTGCTATGATGAGCTTCTGTGAGAATTTTCTTTCTCAATTTATCTTGATCCGATACACATAACCTCCAGTTAAAATAAAGACTCCCATCTTCACCCAAATAATAACCACCTTCATTGCCCTATTTTACTCTGTTCACTATGGAAATCAAATGATCGTCTAGCTTTTGTGCCGCTTTCACTTGCTGAAGAAAATCTGGTTTTACTTGCATTTCTGCTATTATCACTCCATCTTGTGTCATATCTAATTTGACATTCATCACTTAAAGGGCTGTATAAATTTTTTACTAAGTGCATCAGCTACTACATTCGCCTTACCTGGATGATAGTCGATTAAGCAGTCATAGTTTTTTATCAATTAAAGCCAACACCTCTTGTAACGGCTGGATCTACTGGAATCCGGGTCTCAGCCCATTGCCACAGTAGTCCACCCGCCGTCTCACTGAGACTAACGGGCTGCCGGGGTCCATGGCCCAATACCTCCAACCCTTCACTGGAATCGCACTCAAGGTGTTTGCCACAGTAGGTTGTTGGAGCTGGGATTCGAAACCCCAACCTCCCTTTAGCCTCAGTAAGAGACTACCAATTGTACCATGGTACAATTGGTAGTCTCTTACTGAGGCTAAAGGGAGGTTGGGGTTTCGAATCCCAGCTCCAACAACCTACTGTGGCAAACACCTTGAGTGCGATTCCAGTGAAGGGTTGGAGGTATTGGGCCATGGACCCCGGCAGCCCGTTAGTCTCAGTGAGACGGCGGGTGGACTACTGTGGCAATGGGCTGAGACCCGGATTCCAGTAGATCCAGCCGTTACACCTCTGTCTCAAATTAAGTTCCTTTTGTGTGAGCAAATATTTCAGACTTTTGTGATCTATATAAATGTAACATTTCTCACCATAAAGATAATGTCTCCAAATCTTCAAGGCGAGCACAATTGTTGCAAGCTCAAGATCGTGAGTAGGATAGTTCTTTCATGAGTCTTGAGTTGTCGATAAGCATATGCAATCACTTTACCTTCTTGCATCAATACACAACCTAACCCATTCTTGGAGGCATCACTATAAATCATAAAATCCTTGCCAGATTTTGGTTGAGTTAACACTAGGGCTTCTGTCAACATGTTCTTAAGCTTCTCAAAGCTTCCTTGACATTTATCTGTCCATTCAAACTTAACGTGCTTTTGTAACAGTTAAGTGAGCGGCGCTGCCATAGTGGAAAAATCTTTTACAAATCTTCTATAATACCCAGCCAAACCTAAGAAACTTCTAACTTCTATAATAGTCTTAGGTACTCTCTACTGTAAGATTGCTTCAATCTTCTTTGGATCCACATTTATCCCTTCAGCTGAAATTACATGACCCAAGAATGATACTTCATTCAACCAGAAGTCACATTTACTGAATTTTGCATACAACTGCTTCTCTCTCAATATATGTAAGACAGCTCGTAGGTGTTTGTCATGTTCTTATAGCGTCTTCGAATACACAAAAATATCATCAATAAATACCACCAAGAACTGGTCTAGATAAGGATGAAAGATCCTATTCATTAGATCCATGAAAGGTGTTGGGGCGTTCACTCATAGTGGTCATATCTTGTGCGAAAGGCAGTCTTGGACACAATTGCTTCTTTTACTTTCAACTGATGATAACCCGATCGTAGGTCAATCTTTGAAAATACACTTGCTCCGGGCAATTGATCAAATAAGTCTTCAATACGTGGAAGGGGATACTTATTCTTGATCATCACTTTATTCAGCTGTCTATAGTCAATGCATAATCTAAGATATCCATCTTTCTTCTTTACAAAGAGTACCGGTGCCCCCTATGGCAAAATACTGGGTCTGATAAAGCCTTTATCGAGTAATTCCTGCAGCTAAATCTTCAAATCCTTGAGTTCTATAGGTGTCATCCTGTAGGGTGCAATCAAAATAGGTGTTGTACCTGGAGCTACATCAATAGTGAATTCGACTTCCCTGTCAGGTGGTAAGCCTGGTAATTCATCGGGAAAGACATCTGGATAATCTCTCACTGTAGGCACATCTGAAACCTTAAGATCTTCCTTTTTAGCTTCCATTGCAAAATACAAATAAGCAATGCACCCCTTCCTTATAAGTCTCTTGGCAGCTATAGCTGAGATCACATCTGACAGAAAGTCTGTTCTTTCATCCACGATAGTGATTTCCCAATCATCAGAGAGTTTAAGTGTCACTCTCTTCCATTTACCATCTACCATCGCTTGATGGGTGGATAACCAATCCATCCCCAATATCACATCACACTCGCGGAATGGGAGTTCAATTAGGTTAGCTATGAATTCATAACCTTGTGCATTAATGGGACAATTCCTATACACCTTGTTCACCACAATACTATTCCCTAAAGGATTGCTCACTAGGATGTCCTAGTCTAATTGTGAATCTTTTAACCCTTTCCCCCGTGCAACATCAATATTTTATGTAGGAATGTGTGGAACCAGGATCAATAAGTGTATAAACAGAAGCAGTCATAAGCATAAATTTACCTATTATCACATCAAGAGCATCTTCCTCTTCTCTGGCTCTCACTGCATAAGTACAGCCTGTAGCTCATCCTTGACCCTGAGATTGTTGTGCAGAAGGTCTAGATGCCGATGGGTTAAAGGCTGCTCCCCTACCTCGGCCTTTGGATGGTAAGGATCTAATGTTAGGTGCTAGTGATATAGCTGTAGAAGCTTAAGCCACTGGATAATCCCTGACCTGATGATCTTTTGAACCGCATTTGAAACAGGCATCAGTCAAATATCTGCATTCTTCTGGGTGAGCTTTACCACAATGGCTACAAGTCTGAACTGTACCTGCCCCTCTGCCTTTAGGTGTATTGCCCACAGAAATGACTGAGGCATTGCCACGAAATATATTTCCCTGTCCACACCCTGGTACAACTGATGTACGAATCTATGATGGAGCTGGTCCCCTAGGCTTCTTACTTTGAGAACCCGAACTGTTGAACTGTCTCGACTTTCTCTTCTGCTAAAACTGAGTTTGTCTATTAGCCTCATATGACTGAATACTTTCCACTTTAATTGCAGCTTCTACCAAGGCACGCAAATTTGGATGCTGCTGTGCACCCACTATCTGTCTGATCTTGTTATGGAGACCCCTCTCAAATCTCTGACATAACTTCTCTTCTGTCAGCTGGTAATCATCAAGGTAGGCACTGAGGCGCTCAAACTCCCACTCATACTCTGCTACTGTCTTATTTTCTTGTCTAAGTCTTCAGAAAGAATCTTGCATCTCTGGTTTATACTCTGATCCTATGTATTTCTTTTCAAACTGGCCCAAAGAGAAATCCCAATTCAACTGTTCAACTAGGGTATGCTTGCATACTGAATCCCACTAAATGAATGTAGGACCCTGAAGTAATGCCACAATACCTTCAAATTTCTCTTCAGGCGAGCTGTGAGTAATTTCAAATAACCTCTTTATCTTGAACAACCATTCCTCAACTTGTACAGGGGTCAATGGATCACGCCCATAAAAATCTTCAGCTCCAAATCTCTTCAACTGCTCCAAAATCGGCTTCTTTTTGGGTGGAGCTGGAGGCTATACCTGGGCCACTGGTTGTGGCGGTTGAGCTTGTTCAGCTTGCATTCTATGTTGAATATAATCAGCTATGAGATGGAGAAAATCCGGCTGTGGCGGTGAAGGTGGAGGTGGTGCAACTGGTGGAGTGACATTCTATTGCGAGGTTTCAGCTTGCCTAGTACTAACCGATGTTTCACTTTCACCGTCCCCATCACATTGACCTTGTTGGCATGCCATCATTCACTATAAAACAGGAAAAGAGCAAGCATACGTTAGACTTGTTACACATTTCATCCATCCATTGGCAAGTATATACATATAATTCATTCACTTAATTTCAACTCCGATCTTATAACCGTCTAAACCATACTCTGATACCACTAAAACTGTAACACCCTTATAACACTTATTCTATATGTACGTTACGTGGGTAAATACGATTATAGCTGATGTATGCCAAACTTAATTAATAAAAATAATTAGATTATGGAATCACTAACCTTAATTACTTATTTTGGTATTCCTAAACTTCCTTTTCATTTGCCTTTTTCTTGGAAGAACCTTCACATTCTCTTGAACCTACCATGAACAAAATTTTTCCTTCATTAATCCACAATTAATTGACTTCTTAAGCTCAAATAAACTTTGGTCCATTTTATAGGGGTCTTAAATGGGTGGGCTTGGGCCAAACAAAGCTCAACATATTTAGGCCCAATTATGCACTATAATTATTTTTCTCACTTTCCAAGCTCAATTTCACTCAATTTTGATTCCATAATTTATAAAATATTTTTATATATCTACACAAAAATTTTCAACTCAATCGGAGTTCGTTTTCTGTCCAGCTCACTTAAATCAGACTGTTAATTCAATTTTCGGTATCACCGTAAAATTTCTTTTTCACTGTCAAATAATCCTAAATATTATTTAGATTCTATCCATATCTTAAAATAAATTTTTGGATATCATTTGCTATTTTTCATATCCCAATCAAAATACGGTCAACCAACTATTTAATTAAACCGGGTTATATTTTTTCTTAGTTTTGACTTTTGATGGCTTATTTGACTTTATTTTCACTCCAAAATTTACCCTCAGACTAGATATAACCTATATTTTTTGATGATCAAATAAAATATTTTTCACACACGAATGTATTTTTGACCCCCAAGTATACTGATTAATTTTGGAAACTACAGTATACGACTAATCCGGTATTTGGGTCATTAAAGTATCACCAACTCCTAAGTTATTGACAGAGTCATTCACTTTATGATGCACTTCGCATTTGTTCAAATTAACAAAGAAGTTGCGTTTTAAAGAATATGAAAATTGAAACAAAAGCTACAAAGACATTGTTGAAAAAGTCATGACTTCATATAATTCACCATTTTGTACCCAACAAATGCATTTATTTGATTTGCTAATGCCATATATAAGGATTTAATATGGGTGTTTTAAATACTACGTTCACACAATTAAAAACTCAATATAGGAAAGAACTCTTATTTTTCAATTATGTTATCTTTTGGTGAATTCTATTTAGAGATGTTCCGTTTTACTTTCAATTTGATCATTTTATTATCATTTTTGAGTTTTTTTATGAATGAGAAGTTGCATTTTTTCTCTTTATTATCACTTAATTATCGCCATTGAGCTTTTTAGTTATTTGCTTGATGTCTGATTTTTCAACCTTATACAATACATGCATTTTGATTTGCATTTCTACTTTTATATATTGAAGGAAAAAAAGTATTTTTATTATTGGTATTGACATTACTAGTTTTTACCAAATGTTTCATTCTTATGATATTTTATTTTAGTATGACTTAAAGCTATGGAAAGATCTATTGAAAGATAATCATGGACAAATATAGATATACGAAATTGCAAGCAAGGACATGTTCTTTTGTCTAAAGGACATCTTTTTTTGTTTTCTTATTGAGCATAATACTTGAAACGATATAGTTGAGAACTCTTTTTACTAGGATAACCATGAAATATATTTGTCTATTTTGTGAAATCAAAATTTTGAATGTATAAATTATACAATTTATAATATCAATGAAGTTTATAAACTTTTAAAAATTTGTTTATTTGTGAAGTCAATTTATAATATTTTTGAGTTTGAATGATATTAAAATTAAATCCATTAACGAATGAAAACAATTTTCCACAAATTATGGTGAGATTATTTTCCCACAAATTACTTCTATTTTTAATGAGAAAATAATTTTGTTACTAAGAGTTAATATTTTATGGTAAATAATATTTTTCCACAAATTATTTAAGCTTATAGAGAGAAAAATATTCGCTACTAAATATATAAAATTAATGACGAATATAATTTTCCATAAATTATTCAAACTTTTAGTAGGAAAAATATTCGCCACTAAATGTATAGATTTACTGACGAACATAATTTTCCATAAATTATTCAAACTTTTAGTGGAAAAAAAATAAAGAACATAATTCCTTACAAATTATTTGTTCTTTTTGAGGAAAAATAAATTTGCCACCGAAAATTTTGTGGTGAGTATATAGTTCCCCATAAAATATCAATATTTTATGGCGAATTATAATCTCTCCACTAAGAGTTTTAGTGGCGAATTAGAGAAAAAATATTTTTTCGTCACAAATCACTTTAGTGACAAATTTGATATATTTAGATTCCGTTTGTTTCCAAAAAAATATTTTTCTTATTTTCCAATATATAGTTTATCTCCAGAAAATAAGTCAAAAGAAAATATTTTTCAAGTTAATAGAAAATATCTAAAAAAATAAGAAAAAATAACTTCTCATTCTAAGAATGAGAAGTCATTTCTAAGATTTATTAGATATAAAAAAAAAGGTACTACTTCACTCTTTTTAGTGTTTAAGCTCCGTTTATTTCCGAAAAATATTATTTTGGAAAATATTTTTCTTTATTTTCCAATATTTAGTTTATCTCCAGAAAATAAGTTAAAAGAAAATATTTTTCAAGTTAATGGAAAAATATCTAAAAAATAAGAAAAAATAACTTTTCAGTCATTTTCTAAGTTTTATCAGATATAAAGAAAAGAAATATCACTTCACATTTTTTTAATGTTGCATTCAAATATTCAAATATAGAAAAATATTATATTTTTCTATTCTAAATACAAATTATTACCTGGAAATAAATGAAGCCTTATTAGCAAAAAAATTTCCCACAAAATATGCAGTTTCTTGTAGTGCTAGTTTTTGACTTAAGACCTTTCTTATAATAAAAAAATAAAACTATTTAGTTTCGATGTGAGTTTCTAACAAAAATTTATCTTAATTTTTTTTTTGGAATTATTTGGTTATATTTTGCTTTAGTATCACATTGTAAATTTTATTATATGTGTTTTTTTAATTGTATTATTTAAAAGAACAAATTATAGAAAATTTCATTGAGACTTTAATAAATTATAGTTATAAACAAATTTTTAAAAAATTAATAATTTACCCTTATGTTGTTTCAGATAATACCTATTCATTAATATTTTATAAAATTTAAATATTGTAGTGCAATATATCACATAATTTTTTTATATTTGATATATTCATGTGTGAATTTTTTAAGGTTTCATGTACAATATAATAATTTTTTTGTAAAGATTTAGAGTTTATACTAGTTACTAATTACTGTAACTATAAATCAACTAGTATATTCAAGTTACAATGTTATTAATTGTTATATCAAATAATATTTTTATCAAATGACAAAAGATAAACTGTTAGTTTTTTAAAAATTTGATTATAGTTGTAATTTGTTAAATTTTAAGGGAGATTTTTTTAATTTATTCTATTTAGAAAGAACCATACCTAATTGTCTTGAATTTTTGAAACAATATAATGTGAAGATTTTTTTTATATTTTAAGACAATTATAAGACTTTAATTTAAAATTTTTTGTTTTTTTAGAGTGTATTGTTGAAAAATATGCCTAATTGTTGGTTTGAGGCTTTGAGTATCTATTCAAGTATTGGTGAGGAGGTAAATGGGTGAGAGAGATTCAGAAACTTGAGGTGTGTAGGGCACAATCCTTCAAAGGATAATTTATAAGCATCAAAAAGGTTCTTTTCTATACACATTCAAACCTAGTTTAAAGGATTATCAAAGAAATTGGAGAGTATGAATATATATGAATGCTTCACTTTGATCAATAATGGTCTTCTTAATATAATATTTTGTTTGGCGTAATTTATTGAAGTTGCAGAGAGTATTGAGATTGTTTTTGTAGCTATAAAGTGATGAGGGAACACAAACTCAATCAATTGATTAATGAAAAAAATACAAAAACGTGTACGGTTATAAACTCAGGACATCAATTCTTAAGCCATTTATAATCCAAATTTAAAATGATGTGAAAGTAAAATAAAGATAAAATCGGTATAGTTTATTTTATTTCCAATTAATGCATGAACTAGAGTAAAATATTATATTTAGTATGATATTGTAACCACATCATTTCATTATTTTCTTTATTTTTTTATATTATAAGTTAATATATATATATATATATAATATTTTTTTTAGTTTAAATATGATGTTATGAATTGAAAATAAATTTAATGTGATATTCTTGGGTAAAAATTACGTCAAAAATTGTATTTTGGAGGCGATTACCTTATCTTGAATTGTGTGGGGCCCATAGGCCGTAATCCAGACATGAAGATTTAAATAATTTCATTTTTTTTTTCATATTAATTCAGTGTCGGAGATGCATATACTCTCTTTCTCCTGCTCTGCCTTTTGGAGTTCGATATAATAATAACTGAAACACTGAGATCCAAAAGAAGTCCAAAATCCGTCATCGCCATTGTTTTTGATTGACCAGTAAAAGATGCATCTAATAAATGCGGTGATGGCGACGAGGATGTTGACTATGGTAGGGCAATCAAACAGCGTCGGAGAAGGGATCCCGTTTGGATCAGTATGGTGGTTCATTTACTGTGGCATCTCCTGCATATTGGTTCTCTTCGCCGGTATTATGTCTGGCCTCACCCTCGGCCTCATGTCCCTCGGTCTCGTTGAGCTCGAAATTCTCCAACGAAGCGGCACCTTCTCTGAGAAGAAACAAGCAGGTCTTCCATTTTAACTTCAATTCCAATTGAAATTTCAATTGTTAGTTTTTCTAATCTTATTAGTTTGTGAAAAAAAAGGATTTTGTAATTTAATTTAATTCATTTCCCTTTTTTGAAATAATTAGCTGCAATTTTTCCGGTGGTTCAAAAGCAGCATCAACTTCTAGTGACTTTACTTCTATGTAATGCCGCAGCCATGGAGGTAATTTCATACACATGTTTTGATTCTCCAAGGCTTAAATCATATGCAGCCCCTCCAATTTGTTCATTTTTCTCAGATTGCACTGAACGTTGTTTTTACACCATATTGCCCCCTCAAAATTTTAAAAAACCACATATCGTGCCATAATTTACTGAAATAGCAAGTGGATTGTAAATTAAGAGTGATTACTATCACGTCAGCAAATTGTGGCGTGGTCTGTTGATTTTTAAATTTCAGTGATGACAATATGGTCAAAAAATAAAGTTCAGGAGATAGATATGACCAAAAGCCGGTCAAAGGGGCAATAGGAGAAAAATGAACAAATTGGAGGAGCGACATATGGTTTATGCCATTCTGCAATTATTACTATAGTTGTGCGAATTTTGGTTTTGAAGTTTTCTGAATGTTTGTGATGTTGAGTTCCCCATAAATGAAATGCGTTGTGGAATTGGAATGTTAAATTTTATAATTGAATTATGCAAAAGCAAATTGAAGATTGTATGCAAGTGTAATAACAGGTGTTAAGGGTACCCAAATGAAAAGTAATAGGTTTAAGATTTATGGCAACTGAACACACGACAAAAATTTCTCATTCTTGTTCTGCTTTCATGCTGATGCTGTTGCTCTTCATGCTAGATCTGGTAGTCAATGCTATGTGATAATGTAATTTGTGTCAGTGTGGCCATTTTAGCCCATAAAATATGGTTTCAAAGAAGCTGAACAGTGATATGGATACATTAAGAAGATTAAACTTCTAACTCTGAAGTTTACTCTGTGAGGAAGTTAGTGAATATGCATAACGTATCATGTACAATATGTCATAAATTTTCGCTTAAATGTGGGAAATTTCTGGTTCTTCATCTTGATTCCTTAGTAATAAGATCAGTTAAGCCTCATTTGTCTCCCTAGGAGCAACCATTCATGGTCATTATGGAGAAATCCTTCATAGAGGAGAAAATTAGGTACATTCTGGAGAGAGTTTTAGTACTATGTTATGTCATCCAACTCAGAAGCTTATGCCCAAACTACAAGCTTTTTTGTTTTATCTTCTATCAGAAATTGGTACTTCTGAAAATAATGGATGGAAATAAGGTTTTTCATAACCTTTGACTTCAGAGGGTGATGGTGCTTAGTGAACTTAGGGAAACTTTCTATCTTTTAGACATGTTTTATATTGCTGAACTTTTTCTTTTCTTTTCTTTTCTTTTCCTTTTGGCCTTATGCTGTAATTGAATATATATATATTTTGTACAGATCTCAGTTATATTAATCTTGGTTTTGACTTTGATATTGCAATATGCAGGCTCTTCCCATATACCTGGATAAGCTTTTCAATCAGTATGTTGCTATCATACTCTCTGTCACATTTGTTCTATTTTTTGGAGAGGTATGAGTTCAATAAAATTCCATGCTTATTCAGTGGCTTTCTCTCTGCAGTCTACGTGGTCTGTGTTTTTTGGAGGGTTAGGGAAGGGTATTTGTTTTGAAGTTGACCGTCTTTCTCTCTCAGGTTATTCCACAAGCAATATGCTCCAGATATGGACTTGCTGTTGGTGCAAATTTTGTATGGCTTGTGCGAATTTTGATGATAATATGCTATCCAATTGCATATCCCATTGGGAAGGTAAACTCACAGAAAGAGTTGACTAGCCGAAATACTTCTTTAGTAAAGTGGGATCACTAATTATTTGATAAAGTGGAGTTGTAAAAAAATAGGCCTAAGCCTTGGACATTTGTGTCTGCAAATATGAATTTATCTGCAAACACACTGGCCAGTCTCATAAAGTATGTAGAATATGCCTCTTGCTTGAAGTGATCTCTGCTAGCTTGCAGTTTTGTTTGGTCACTGTCTGTTGTCCAATTATGTACCAATGGATACTGTATCCTGTGTGCTTCTTTTTACTATTCTTGACCCAAATATATGTTCAGGAGCCTGCCTTCTCTGTTAGCATATATTTTCCTGTTGAATTCCAAAGCTCCTTTCTTCTCCGAGCTATCTGGTTTATCAGCTTCTTTTGTTGATGAATTATGTGGGTTTAAGGCTAGAATCAATGTTTCAGTACTTGGAATTTTTTTTCCTCATTTGGTTATGCAGATGTCAAGGCTTTAGATACTGGATAACAGTAAAATGGTATAGGGATAGAGTGATTGCTGCTGCTAATCAAAGAATGGATATCAAGTAAATGATCTATAGAAGATGCATTTTTGGGACCTATGCCTTTCCAAGTTATTGCAGAATTATGAGACAATAATAAAGTATCCGCAAAATTGTTATGAGCAAAAGGGAGGAAAATCAATTGAGGTACCCCCGTCATATGCTATATGATAATTGCCCTATGTAATTGAGTTCATTGGCATGATAATAAGTTCTGAAATGTGAAATGAATGTAGTGACAGGTAGTCAACAATAATTCAAGTATAAGATTTTATAGTAACTGATTTGGTAAATAGGAGTTACCTTTAGCAGCAATAAAAAGGTACCATCTTGGTCAAGAATTTTATGATTCTCTCTCCCTGTCCCCATAATTTCTTCAATCAAGGTTTATAGGTATGGAATGAAATTGTAGTAACCACGAAGTGGGACATCACATTCTCTTGTAGTTAGAATTCCCAAAATACAACTTTGTTTTCATCATAAGTTAGTGACTATTAAAAGGAATTTAGGACTAATGCTGAAAGTCTTTACTGGAGAATGAACCGATTAGCCGTTCAGATATTGACTCAAATTTGGTCCAAACCACTGCATTTAATTTTCCTCTGGATATGAACTTTTCTAGAACTGGTCAGCAACTTAGCTGGACAAAGTAGCTGAATAAACTTAATGGCTTTTATTTTATTTTATTCTGTCTCTCTACTCAGTGATTGGCTAATCTTATTCATGTTTTTGTGTATGAGTACATGGGAATTTGAAGGCTGGATTAATTGTTAATTGGACTATACTAGCCTCTACAACTATAGTTTTGTAGTAATGATAGAGGTCTAATTCTGGCCATTTACTTTTCATGCTCTTCTGCTGTAAAGGATGCCATTTTTTTTTGTCTTTTGCTGAACCAGTCAAAAAGCTCATCCTTTTTCTTTATGACACTATTTTTTTCACTATCTCAATCTCTGCTTTGTGCAAAATTAGTTGTTCAAAATGAAGCTCCGGTTTTTAATTTTAGCTTCCAATTAACATCATTATATATATATATATATATATATATAATGATGTTAATTGGCACTGTATATCTGAATGATTGAATTATTTAATTTCACATTTCTGGTATTGATAGTCCTTTGCTATATCTATCTTTGCCCATTAACACAAAGAAAAACATTATTACAGATTCTGGACTGGGTACTGGGGCATAATGAAGCATTATTTAGGCGGGCTCAGTTAAAAGCTCTTGTTTCCATCCATAGTCAGGAGGTAAATTTCAACATTCAAGAATTCATACAATCTTAAAGTTGCTGGACACATAAAAGTTGTTATATGTGGTGACACTACAAACATGGTTCCATAGTTTTTCATCTTTATTATTCATAATATTGCATTCTTTTCTGTTTGTATTCAGGCTGGCAAGGGAGGTGAACTCACTCATGATGAGACAACAATTATTAGTGGAGCACTGGATTTAACTGAAAAGGTTTGTACTGTATGATATTAACATCTGATTTTGCAAGACTGGAGGAATCATGACAATCCATTCATCCCAAAATAATTTGCTTTTTTTTTTTTCTTTTAATTTCTTCATTTTGGTGGGGTATGGTGAGGATGGAAAGGTGGCACCATTAATTGCCGTTAGTATGTGGACTGTCCTTTTTGCATGCATGTTTCAAAGAAGTATCCAAATGCTTCTTTAATAACTGCTGAATTTGTGATCTAAACGCCGTTTGTGAACAATGTTAAAAAGTTGATTTCTTTTTATTGTCATGCCTGCTTCTACATCGAGATTATGATTTATGATACTATTGATTTTATTTTGAAGTTGATGTCTCCTTGTAATGCTTCCCGTTTCATTTAAATCTTACAGACTGCTGAAGAGGCTATGACACCTATTGAATCAACTTTCTCATTAGATGTCAACTCCAAGCTGGATTGGTTAGTCTCGCTCCTAAAAATAAATTTGACATTTTTCACTGTCATATCTTTCACTTGAATATATATACTGCTCATATCTGATCTTACTTTTACATGCTGTTAACTCAGGGAGGCTATGGGAAAAATTCTTGCTCGAGGTCATAGCCGAGTTCCTGTGTATTATGGGAATCCGAAAAATATCATTGGACTTCTTCTGGTGAGCTTTCGAACTAATAATTTTTGGCCAATTTTGTTCTGTATAGAATTTTGGTTGTAGGGGACGTGTGATTTTATAAGGGTTTGTTTTTGTTTTTTAATCTTTTTCATCCTCCCTTCTTTCTTATTGTGATTAGGTGAAAAGCCTTCTTACTGTACGACCTGAGACAGAGACCCCAGTCAGTGCTGTTTCAATTCGGAGAATTCCGAGGTATGCTTATTTAACTTTGATGTTTTGACTTTTATCATTTCGTATTTCTTTTTTCTTAACAAAATATAGGATAAGTGTTTGTGTGTCGGACATTTTTCCAGGGTCCCATCTGATATGCCTCTGTATGATATACTGAATGAATTTCAAAAGGGTAGCAGTCATATGGCAGCTGTTGTGAAGTCTAAAGCAAAAACCAAAGTTCCTCTCCTGACAGGGGAAAAATATGAAGAAAGCAAAGCAACTTCTGTAGTATCCCAATTAACGACTCCTTTGCTTGTTAAGCAAGATGAAATGTCAGATAATGTTGTTGTTGATATAGATAGAGTTTCAAGGTCATCCAGTATAAATAAGCATACCTTTTCACAGCGCAATGAAGCAGTGACCAATGGTTTGTCCCAACCATCAGAGGACATTGAAGATGGTGAGGTCATTGGTATCATCACACTGGAAGATGTATTTGAAGAACTTCTGCAGGTTAATTTTAGTCCTTCATAGCTTGCTTTCTTTAACTCCATGCATTTCAGTTGCCTGAACCCCCTATACTAATTATATTATATTCCAACGATGCAGGAGGAAATTGTGGATGAAACAGATGAATATGTAGATGTACATAAAAGGTATATTCAAGTTGGACGGTTAAGACACTTAGTTATGATGCTTGGTATTTGCCAAAAGATAAAAAATGAGTTTTTGTGTCCTCTGATATTTTTGCAGAATCCGTGTGGCAGCAGCTGCAGCTGCTTCATCAGTGGCACGGGCTCCATCTAGTCGGAGGTTGACAGCCAATAAGGCAGCTGTAAGTGGAAATCACTTATCAAGCTTTTCTTTCCTTCTTTTTCTGGTTTTTCCTTGATTCCACAGCATGCTTAGTGCACAATGCAATCCATGTTGCCTCTCCCTGGAGGTTGCATGGGCAGGACCAGTGTTTCACCTCTGTATTCCACTAATGTCTTTATTGAAGTCTCCATGATACAACTGAATCTCCATCTAGATCCAAATATTTTGCGAAATTGGTTTAAGATAATATGAGAAAAAAATTAATATTAATACTTTGGTTGATACAACTGACTCATTCTGAAATTCTGGTCTCTTCTTCCTGAACTTCATTAGGGAGGCCAAAGCAAGCCAGGGCAAACCCCAAAGAAATCAGAGAATGATTCAAGCACCACGAGGTTACCAGGGACTGGTGGTGAGCCTAACAAGAGATAATAAAGGAAAGGAGTCGTGTACTTATTATGACACTTCTTTGAATAGGTACTTTTTCTGCACAGCCCATAATGCATTTAGTATGTAAAAAATACTTGCAATGTATTAAAATTGAGTGCATTATCGTAGTGTCTACTCTTATTAGCTGTGTTCACTCCCATGGTGTTTTTTTGGACGTGTACTTGAGGAAAAAAACTGTGCTTTTCTTTTTACTAGAGTTGGGGTGGGTAGGTTGGGATTTAGAAAGTTATTTTTGGTTCAAGACCGGCCCAAGGGCAACAAATCGGGGACGAAAAAACTGTGCATTAGCTCTGATTAATTTTTTTTTTTAAAAGAAAGTCTCAGAAATAGATCCGATGTTAATTCTTAGTTTCTCTTTTTGAGGATAAGAGATTTAAGAAGGATAACATTTAATAGATTGGTGGGAGCTGTATATATAATTGGGGTTTAGCGTTTTGTATGCTTTGTTTGGAGCAAAATTGCATTATGTGAGAATAGTTTTTACTGGAAATGGAATCAGTGAGAAAGAGCTGGTGTTCTATGCTGTGAATCTTGTAATATTATTTGGATTAAATATTAATTTGCCCTTTAAGGTCATCAATGAAGTTGAATTTATCTCAAAATATAGATTTATGGTTGTATTTTATGTACAAGCCCAGGGAGAGATTATTTGGTTTTTACAATTAATTTGTATCTTATTCATCCTGTTTATCGTCAATTTTCAGGAGATTATTAAAATTTCCTCTACAAAAAGCCCAGGGAAAATTAGAGGCCAGACAAATATCTTAAAAAGCTACCAAGATTCGCTTCTTCTCATTAAAATGGGTATTTTATATACATAAATTGATTTGAATTATTTTGTGAAATAAAATTTTAATTAATAATAATAATATTACATAGGGTTCTACTTTCATTTTATTTAAATTATTCTTTTAAGTGAAATTTAAAGATTAATCTCAATTAGGTATTTATAAAGCGATTATTTATTTTCAAATTAAAATATAAAAAATATGTTTCTTCATTCATCCAAAATTATTAGATACTCATATTTTTGTGTTAATTTAGTTAATTATTTAAATCAAACTAATGTTATATGTAAATTAGAGATTTTAGTTGAAATGAAGGTAAAAGAGACTTTTTATCCAATTAATTGAAAACTTTAAGAGTTTTTCAAAGCAATCAAGGTTTGAATCTCATTATCCCAACAATATTCTTCCCTCTCTAAATATGTACTTGATTAAAAAGGAAAGGGAAAAAGTGAAGATAAAATCCTCAATTATTCACAATTTGGGAAATGTTTAAGATAACTTATTTAATGGTGATTTGTACGTGAAAAAGGGCAATCTAATTAGTAATTCCTATATAATGGTTTCTGTGCACCTAACCAATGACTGGTTTGGACGAAAATTTGACTGAAAATTACCATTTGATATGGCCTTTTTTATGGCAGCTAGGAGTAGGAAATGTTTATCCATTTATTTTTATTTTTCAAATTATGAACTACATCACAATTGAATACTTTGATCAGTAACCAGCAGACTGTAATAGATCTACCATATTCTCGGTCCATTAATTTACGGCCTTACATGTGCTATTCACACTAAAACCTAATATGGGCATTAGGGTTGGCAATTCATATTATGTCGTGTCTAATCATGTTGTGTTTTAATCGGATATAACACGATTATACTAAACACGAACACGACACGATTAACTAATCGTGTCAAAAATTTGAAACACGAACACGACACGGTTAAAATCCGTGTTAACACGACACGACACGACACGATTAGATACGATTAACTTAAAGTGTATAAATTATACGACATGACACGATTAGACACGATCTATTTAATATGTCTAAACGTATACATTTTATACAACACGACACGATTATGCACGATTTTACTTAACACGACACAACACGATTACATATGAATAGATACGAATATTAAATTAAAATTTTAATTTAATCAATTGAATTTCAATTTAATCAATTTACATTTAATTAATAATTTTAATTTAATTAATTATATTCCAATTAAATATATTCATATATAAATATGAATTATATATATTTATAATATTATAAAATATATTTGAATTTTGAGTAAGACTAAAATAATTAGTCATATCTTTATAATTGATAAAATGACATATTTTTAATCGTGTCTAATCGTATCTTAACAAGTTAGACAGGTAAAATCCGTTTATGACACGATTTTTCTCGTGTCGTAATCGTGTTGACACGGTTATGACCCATATCCGTTTAGCTAATATCCATATATGATTAAGTTCGTGTCATTTCGTGTCGTTTAATCGTGTCGTGTCCAAAATTGTCAGCTCAAATGGGCACGAAATAGAGAGTGATAAAAGAAAAATACAGTAACTTTGTGGTAAAATTTTTGTATAAACCGAATCTATATAAATCAAACTAATAAGAGAATGTCACGTATTAAAAACACAGTTTTTTCTTCTTACATCACTTTCTACTTTCTATATGTTTCTTGGCTGTGGCTACTCACATGTATTTGTTGCAACCATCAGTCATAAGAAAAAATTGCGGAGGATTGTGAGCACACCATCTGCAATATGTACTTTGAGGATCTCATGAGTGAATACCATATATTCACTCATTCCAGCTCAGAAGAATAACTGTGCATCTCCATATGATATAAAGACGAGTTCTTTGCTCCTTAACAAGTCTCGAACACCTTTTCCATGGTCGGAATTTTGGAAATCGCATCCACGGTCATAGTTTTGCCATATGATTATGAGCTCAACATAAAGGCCAAGGAGGAGTTGTTTTGGTTATAAGGGTTTTGACCCGAGCTCGAATTCGAGATCTCCCATGCTAATCACAATACTAGTATCACTAAAGATTAATTTAAGATTTTTACAACTCTAATCTCAAGAAACTAACGAGATTTTATGCAGAAAATTATGAAGAAGGTGGTTATGCTGCTGCCAGCTCCAATGAAGCCTTCAATTTTCATGGCCCTATATAACAATATATAATGAAGAGGAATATATGGAGGAAAGGCAAGGAAATGTTTGAAAGACAGGAGGTGGTAGGGTGACAAGTGCCGACCCCTGAGTGGTTATGACATGGCTGCTGATGGGTCCCATCGAGTCAAACATGACAAAGCACACCAATCAGCTTATCTCCCTCTCTATGCCAAATCACCTTGAAAACGATTGCTTATTAAGTTAATAACTTATCCTAATTAATTCGATCTCAAGGCCATCCTTTGTGTCTCTCTTTGAGCTTTTATAATTTTGTTCTTGTGTATTTTTAAGATTAGATAATAGATATAACAACCGTTAAATCTGATTTCCCAAATCTCTTTTGATTAATGCTTTAAGATTCTTGTTAATTATATTACTTGAAAGTATTTAAAAACTAGAGAAGCACACAAGAGGTCACAATCACCCTGCATTAACAACTGGATTATTACGCAGATTATGAGATTTGATGAATCCAATGAAGCATTCTTAGCATAATATTAAGTACAAGCAAGAGTAATTAATTAAGTAATTAACAATATGTTTCCATTTAGGTTGCTTCTTGCTTGTACACATTGGACACATGCACAGGCAAGCAAAACGCAATATACAGTGACAAATACTTTAAAGATATAGAATAGAGGAAAAATCTTCAATTTTTATAAATAAACTTAAAAAAAATAAAATTTGTGAGTTTAATTTAGATTGAAATTAATAGTTGGACGGTTTAATACAGACAAAATCAAAGTTGGAGTGTTAAATTTTAATGAAATTAAAGTTGGTGAATTTAATTTGAATAAAAACTCAATGTCCCAACAGAAAAAATATGTATAATTCATATATCAAAGCATTTTTCCCAGAATAAATAACAAAATAAATGTCTTGTAACGTTAAGAGATTTTTAGAAAATATTAATTCTCACTCCACAGTTTACCTATAACACAATTCTATATAGTAGAAATAGTAAAATTTAGTACATATTCCAAGAACGAAACAAATAAAAACCCAAAAAGAATGGGTACATGATATAGTCATGTCGATGCTTCTAATTAATTAAGAGTACTTGTGCCAACAAAGGAGCATGGAAATGCAAACCCTCATAAGATAGAGCTTCCCTCTTTGTTGCCTCACCATTCTCTTCCACTTGCCAAATCTCCTATTACCCATCTGCCCAATCACTAGCTTTACTTCCTAATTTCACTCGAACAAGTTAACTAAATTTTTGGACATCTCATCTCATCTTATATGTCCTAAAGATGTTACACTATTCCTACCATTTAGGAACACTAAACAATCCTTTTTCACTTGGTCCACTTGTATGTCCAAAGCCACGTAAATGTCACGTGCACTTTCCTTATCTAAATTTCAACTCAAAAACACATTTTCCTAGTTTTGTTGAAACTTGCCGGCCACCCATCATCTCTTCCTTTATTAACTAGCTAGTTTGTTACTATCAAACATGAACCTTATCTCTTCTGATGTGTTAAATCAAACCCACAATTATAATTATCATTTTCAATTTTAGCATCCAATTTTTCAGTTCTTCAAGTAATTAGTATAAAAGTGAAAAGAAAGGACCTTTTCAAGACCCCATTAATACTCCATATCCTAACTTATTAGGAAATAGGAACCTCAAATTTAAGTCATAGAGTATCTTCCATTTAAAGGATATTCAATTTCTACCGTACACGTGATTTTTAGGTGCAATATAGATCTTTTGATTGCCTGTATGATGATTTCTAAAGCCTTAATTAATTAGCTACTGTGATAAGGAAAAATATTAGTGAATGATAAGTTCAACCCAGTTGAGAAACAAATCGAGTTGAAGACTTTTACAGTTTTAATAACATAATGTAAGTATAAGGGGTTAATGAAACATTAAAAATGATATTTAATTACTCGAATTCGTGTTAGCCGTTGTGGTGAATTCCACATATATTCCATACTAATTCGTGTGAAGTAGCATTATTCATGAAACAAATATGTAAGAAGACTTAATAATGTTTTCTTCTATATTGATCAGCAAAGATTTTAATTAGGGTCATAGTTCCACGAGTCAAATCATGTCCTATTAGTGCCCCTTTAAAGCATAACAATGGAAAGTCCTACACCTTATCTTAACGCAAAGAGTATCTAAGATAAGATTAAAACCATATCAATTCAAATGTATGGACCTATAAAAGGATTGATTGATGTACTGATTTTTTTAAAAATTTTAAAGTAATATGATGGAGATTAATTGAAGTGTTTTGGTCCCTTAAAGAGAGATATAGTGAAGATCAATAGGGTTATCATGTTATTGTTGACCAATTGCAAGTTCTACACGAGGTAGACATTTTAAGTAGCAAAAAGGAAAAAAAAAATCTAATAGACTCAACCACTGGATTGTGTTAATGTTAGATAATTAAATTGAAAATGAGAAATATGAAAGAGGAAAATTCCAAGCTGGTGGGGGAGTGTTTGATCTGTTGGCTGTTGCAGCAACTGCTATATGGCTAGCTAGGGTTTTGGCATATAATACAATTACTTTTTAGATGCTGATATATATTCAGTTTTCTGACAGTGACTAACTGAAACACCACATTCACAATATTCCCTTTAAAGAAACATCTTAGATATTGCTCTTCAGATTCATAAAAGGATATACATAACAGCTAATTAATGTTTTTGGCTTGCAGTTGTATGTATATATGTACATGAACAATGAGTCAATCTAGCTAACAGTCTAGCACCACTCTTATGGTCCATAGAATTTGGGCCACGTCATTCAAATTTCCTTTTTTTTCCCGGTAAATTAACTACTCGATAAATTCGGGTCGCATCATTTCATATTCAAATTCAATTACAAATCAACTATTCTATAATTAATCTGAAATAAATATTATAAACTGTTACAAAAACAATTATTTTTCATTGTAAATGATTTTTGAATATGCAGTCTGCATAATCTATAACAACTATCGTCCTCCTTAAAAAATTCGAAATTAGCTGTTAAAAAATGATCTTAAATTGATCTTAAAACTTATCTCCAGTGAGGAAGATCTCAGGCTATTAAAGATAAAAACATTGCAAGAGGAATAACATTTGTACCATATTTTAAATAGATCTAGAATCTAACTCATATTTAAAAATTAGTTTAACGAAAGATGATACTAGCACCATAATGTTGGATGACAACCGTTTTTCTTGAAAAGCTAGTATGTGAATCTCTCCACATGTAGAAACTACCACATATTAATTAAATAAAAGTTAGAATTATTAAGCTACTAAAAGTTTTAGTTGAATTTTGAAACTAAACAGTGACAAACAATTGTTGATTTTTGTGTACATCTATTTGCCTATAAAAGGCGGTGCATTTTTAGAAGAAATCCTAAAAACTACAATCTTTTCATTCAATGAGAGACAAGATATAGTCTAGTGAGAGAGTTAGGTTTTTCAGAATTTTTCCAAAAAAAGGAAGTGAGAAAAATATTTTGGAAATGTTTTTGGAAAATATTTGTATGTTACTATTTTTGATTTATCTTAAAATTATTGTATAACTTCTAGCCTATGTCGAGAGAAAATTATCTCCTTCTATCTATTAATTTCTATTAATAAAAGAAAAATATTTGGAGTTTGTCTCATGAACGTAACCCAAATTAAAAAGTGAACTACATTAAATTGCTGATATTATTTTTGTTGATTATTTTATTCATATTTATTTATGTTGTTTTACTTGTTGTGCCTAACAAGTGAGATCAGAGTCAACCTGTCAGTTTTATAAAATTCTTAGTATGCTCTTTGGTTGCAGTATTAATTGATCTTCCATATCAAAAAAGATTTTATTTGATTACTGTCAGTTGAAAAATTCTCACAATGGAGAAAAATGACACCAAAATGATCAATTTAAATGACACAAATTATTACATATGAAAAAGCAAAATGAAATATCTCTTATTTGTGATGAAAATATATATATTAGTGTTTGCTACAGCTAAACTCAATAGCAAAACAGATGAGGAGTGAAAATTTGAGCATGAGCAGGTATGCAGCTACATCCAACAGTTCATCAAAGATAATATGTACAATCACATCTACAATGAGACTCATACCCAGACGCTATGGAATAAACTTGAACAGTTGTATATGTAAAAAACTAACAATAATAAATTATTTTATTTGACAAAATTGATACAACTGAAATACAAGGGATTTCGGTAGCAGATCATTTGAATGAGATGTCAGGGATCATAAATCAGTTGTCTAGAATGAGCATAAATCTAGATTACGAAATTTTTGTTCTGCTAATATTGGGCTCTCTACTAAAGTTGTGGGAGACTTTGAATATTTCAATTTCTAACATTGCATCTAATGGTGTAGTTAATATGGAGTCTGTTAAAAGTGATATCTTGAATGAGATATATGAACTCATCTTCCTCATTACAGTCAGATGTTCTAGTTACAGATTCCAGAGGAATGAGCCAACCTAGGCAACAAAAGCCTAGAGAAAAGAATAGAGGCAAGTCAAACATATATGTCAATATTGAATGTCATTATTGCAAAAAAAAAAAGGTTATATCAAGAAATATTGCTGAAAGTTCAAGAAAGAATAGAAAGACATGAAAGTAAAACAAAATAAAAGCAGTGATGACGATGTGACAAATATCATGAACAAATTCAACATTGTTTATGATGATAATATCAATTTTACATCTCATGAGACTAGTTGGGTAATTAATAGTGACACTACCATTCTTGCCACGTCATGAAAAATTTTCTTTTCATCCTACACAATATGAGATTTTGGTGTTGTGAAAATGAAAAATGATAATTTGTCAAAAGTTATTGGCAAAGGGGATATTTGTCTTGAGATTTAGAATGATACCAAATTAATCTTGAGAGATATTGGGCATATTTCAGTTATTCGCCTAAACTTGATCTCTACAAGAAAACTGAATGATGCAGGTTTCTACAGTACCTTCTTCAATAACCAATAAAAGCTCACCAAAAGTTTTTTGGTGGTGGCCAAAGGTATAAGGCATGCTACTTTGTATGTGATGCATGCGAAGCTCACTAACAAAACTGTGAGTGTTGTGGAGAAACACAGTGTTATTTAATAATGAAATAGAATACTCAACCACATGAGTGAGAAATGAATGATTTATCCTAGTTAGGGAAAAGATGTTGCCTGAAATGGATGAAGTGTATTTTGAAAAATGTGATGATTGTTTAGCAAAAAAGCAAAATAAAGTTGTTTTCAAAAGTTTCCCTCCTTTTCAAAATGAAGAATGTGTTAGATATGGTTCATTAAGATTTATGTGGGTCAATGCCAAAATCACTGAGTGGTGCTCAGTACTTTGTAACTTTCATTGATGACCATTCAAGAAAGACGTGAGTGTATACTTTAAAGACAAAAAATTACGAGTTAAATATCTTTAAATAATTTCATGTCTTAGTTGAAAGAGAGATTTGGAAGAAATTAAAATGCATTCAAACAAATAGCTGTGGAGAATACACTGAATCATTTGATGCCTACTAGAATTTTTTTCATCCTACACAATATGAGATTTTGGCATTGTGAAGATGGAAAATGATAATTTATCAAAAGTTGTTGGCAAAGAGGATATTTGTCTTGAGTATGAGAATGGAACCAAATTAGTCTTGAGAGATATTAGGCATATTCTAGTTATTCACCTGAACTTGATCTCTACAACAAGACTGAATGATGCAGGTTTCTGTAGTACATTCTTCAATAACCAATAGAAGCTCACTAAAATTTTCTTGGTGATGGCCAGAGATATAAGGCATATTACTTTGTATGTGATGCATGTGAAGCTCTCCAACGATATTGTGAGTATTGTGGAGAAACACAATGTTGTTGAATAATGGAACAAAAGACTCAACCACATGAATGAGAAATGAATGACTACCCTGGTTAGGAAAAAGATGTTGCCTGAAATGGATGAAATGTATTTTGAAAAATGTGATGATTGTTTAGCAGAAAAGCAAAATAAAGTTGTTTCAAGAGTTCCCCTCATTCCAAAATGAAGAATGTGTTAGATCTGATCCATTAAGATTTATGTGTGTTAATGCCAAAGTCACTGAATGTTGCTCAGTACTTTGTGACTTCCATTGATGATCATTCAAGGAATACGTGAGTGTATACTTTAAAGAGAAAAAATCACATGTTAAATGTCTTTAAAGAATTTCATGCCTTAGTTGAGACAGAGATTGAGAAGAAATTAAAATGCACTCGAATAGATAATGGTAGAGAATACACCAGATCGTTTGATGCCTACTAGAAAGAGCATGATATCATCAAACAACACCTCTAAAAATATTGCAGTTGAATGATCTAGTTGAGATGATGAATATAACTTTAATGGAGAGAGTCAGATGTTTGCTCTTACATGCAAAATTGCCTAAAATATTTTAGAGAGAAACTTTACTCACGACTATATATGTGTTAAATCTTTTACCTTAATTATATTCCTCTAAAGCTAGGCGTTCCAGATAAAGCTTGATCAAGAAAAGATATTTCATATGATCATCTGTGGGTGTTTGGTTGCAAGACTTTTGTGCATATTCCAAAAGATGAATAGTCCAAAAGCTATATATCAAAAAATAATAGTGTATTTTTATTGGCTATGAAAAAAATCAGTTTGACTACATATTTTATGATTAAAAGAAAAAGAAAATTGTCAGAAGTTGTGAAGTTGTTTTTATTCAGAATGAGACTATTAAAGATATTATCATGACAAAAAAATATGCTCTTAATTCATATGTTGACTCAATAGATTTGGAATTAATTTCTCCAACACCAGTGCCAATACAGGTTGGGGATGAAGATCATATTGATCTACCTGAAGAAGATAATGCTCCCACTGATGATTGAAAAGATGATATTGGAGATGATGATGTTCATCATCAACCATCATATGTGTCCTCCCTAGTTCCTTTAAGAAGGGGCAATAGAACAAGACAACCTTCTACAATGTATTTAAAAAATGAGTATGTATTACTCACTAATGGGGGAGAACCAAAAAGTTTTGAACAAACTATAATTGATGAGCACAAATAGAAATGAGTTGAAGTCATACAAGATAAAATAAAGTCCTTGCATGAGAATAAAACTTATGAATTGGTGAAGTTGCTTAAAAGGCAAAAGACATTTGAAAAATAAATGGGTATTCAAAATTGAGAATGAAGAGAACAATTTCCATTCGAGATTCAAAACTAGATTAGTGGTTAAGGGATTTAGCCAAAGAAAATGGATTGACACTGATGAAATTCTCTCACCAGTTGTCAAAATGACATCCATCTGTACAGTACTGGGGTTAGTAGCAAGTCTTGACTTGGAGGTTGAGTAAATGAATGTCAAAATTGTCTTTGTACATGGTGATTTAGAAAAAGAGATATACATGGAGCAACCAGAGAGTTTTGAACATAAGGGAAAAAAAAGGAATATATTTGCAGATTAAAGAAAAACTTCTACGACTTGAAGCATACACCAAGACAATAGTACAATAAATTTGAGTCTATTATAGGAGAGTAAAACTACAAAAAAACCATTTCAGACCATTGTATTTTTATGCAAAAATTCTTTGATGAATATTTTATTATTCTTTTACTCTATGTGGATGATATGCTGATTGTTGGCCGAAATATTTTCAGAATTAACAACTTAAAAAACAGTTGAACATGTCTTTTTCCATGAAAGACTTAAGGCCAACAAAATAAATTCTTGTCATGAAAATTATGAGCGCAAGAAATTATAGCTGTCACAGAAGAAGTATATTAAGAAAGTATTTTGGAGATTTAAAATGGACCAAGTTAAAGCAATTAGTTATCCTTTTGCTAATTGCTTTAAGCTGAGTTTTAAATAGAGCCCTTTTACAGATGAAGAGAGTAATGAGATGGACAAGATTCTATATACTTCAACAATTGTAAGTCTTATGTATGTCATGGTGTGCCCATGATCAGGTATCGCTTATGCAGTTAGAATAGTGAACAAATTC